>OX637310.1:2400000-4800000 GCA_951799385.1 Hyppa rectilinea | reverse complement strand
GTCAGTAAGAGTCTGACACTCCCTTCCGCTCCACCCAGAGCGGGAGCAGTCATTGGATGATTTCCCAGCCTTAAAAAAAAAAAAAAAAGGGGCGAACATGCCTCCTAAACTAGGCCACAAGCCTGTGTTTTAGGAGTCAAAGTTCCTCTAGGTATGACATATAACTGGTATTAAGTGTCATGCAAGTACTTATATAATCTATCAAAGTCTGTCATCAAAATTGTAACTAACAAGTCAGCCCGAAGCCATCCACTGCTGGACATAGGCCTCCCCTGTTCACTGCCACTTCGACCGGTTCTGTACTTCCCGTATCCAGCGGATTCCTGCGGCCTTAACAAGGTCACCGGTCTGGTTTGTGTGAGGCCTTCCAACAATACGTCTTCCGATACGCGGTCGCCACTCTAGAACCTTTCGGCTCCATCGGCCATCTGTTTTTCAAGCAATGTGCCTTTCCCCCCTTTTTATTTGAGGGAGGGAAATCATCAAATGACCCCACTCTGGGTAGTGCGGATAGGAGTGTCAGACTCTTACTGACTAAAACCCATCCATTTTCTTTCCTTAGACCTTTATGTTCCGTGGTAGCGGTAACCCTTTCGGAGAATCCCGCTGACCTGTTTTGCCTTCTACCACTTAAGTTTAGTAATTCTTCGGGCTTTGTTTTTTCATTTTTGATTCGATCATGTAGGGAAACTCCAAGCATAGCCCTCTCCGTTGCCCTTTAGGTAACTTTTAGCCTTCTTTAAGGCCTATTATGAGCGACCGATCAGGCACTAATAAAAAATGGGACTTCAATTTTTAAATGTATTCTAGAACCATATTTTTTAAATCTAATTTTAATTAAATCTATACATACAGATATTCCGAATTTCAAAAATCCATTCCAGAGTATACGTCTATAATATTTTAAAAGGCATGTTGATTTCATCGAGATTGAAATATTCAAATCCCATCAAATCACATAATATTCAAACACTCAACATACCTTTTCACTACATGATGTCCAATTTCGTCGTAAATCATTTGACAAACGGCCCCTCGACTGTAAAGTTAATGACAAGATCAAAGCTGTAATTGACATCGTTCGGGGTTCGTATTAAGTTTCTTAGTCAAAGGGAGGATGGAGGTCTTAAACTGCTTTAAACAGATGTTGAGATGAACTGAATGACAGAAATAGGTACATGCTTTTGGAATTAACCTTTCGTATGCCGCAATTAAAGACACAATTAAAAAAGCTCTTCTGTCTCTCGTAAATCTGCGTTCCGTCAGTCAATGGGTTCAAGACTCGCAAAGCATTGGAATTACGATTATTTATGACATGTTAAGAAAAAAATCAGATATAAAAAATTAATAATATTTTGCCCGATCTGGCAATCGAACCAAATACCTCATTCTCAGCAGTATAGCACTTGCGACCACTAGACCAACGAGGCAGTCAAATTGACGCATTATGGCAATATGTGTGGTGTGCCTATGTAAACAGGGTTTAAATTGAGTAAATAAATTGCCTCTACCATCAAAAGGTCAAGATGTCATGCAAATCCTACGACTAGAATATTTACTTAGGTAACATAATGAGTTTTTGGTAAGGGAGCCGACGACATAAACTTTATAGCGAAGATACCTACGTGTTTAACCCTAAAATGATGTCTCGATAATAGCTTGTCATAACTTCGGAGTGTTTCACTTAACCCCTCGCGTGAGTAATGGCTCAGATATAAAACGCTTTCACGGCGATTACTTTAAACTCTATTTGATTTTGTGATTTTGTTGTCACATGATTTGAGATGAATGATTCATTATTTTTAATTTACATAAAAAATAAGAAGGCTTTTAAACTTGATAGGTTTTTTTTCGTTTATGTGTAGCGGTATTTTTACCAATTTTATAGGACAGTTTTGTTTGGACGCGTATAATTCTCCATAAGTGGTCCCATCCATCCAACCGCGAATCTATCGACTCTTGTGACTATTATTACTTAGCTAGTGGTAACTAAATGATGTAACAAATAATCAAAAAATAAAAATCAAGTGCATACCTACCTAAGGGCCGATTTTTTAATAGCCGCATAAATTTTATCTGAAGAATTAAATGGCGTTTGACAGTTTCTGCATAGAAAATATATCACACTGTCATAATTATTTATTCTTCAGATATAAGTAATCAGACTATTGAAAAGCCAGCCCTAAGTCGAAAGTCTACCTTTCACCTAGGTACAGAGGCCAGCACATCAAGTTACCACAATCTGTCAAATTTATTTGATAGTATTTCAACTTTATTGCAAAGACATAAGGTTCATTTTTAATTGAGAAAAATTGACAGTTAGGGATAGCTTGATGTGCTGGCGTCTGTACAATGAAGTTTAAATGAAGTCTCCGAGTACTGCTATTACTGTAAGACTTTAAATCGACATTGAAGGGTTAAAGTCTCCAGCTTAAAGTATTTAGTGTCAAACAAGTATTTGATGTTTACACCTAAGTGTGATTCTGATGTAAAAACTTATACTATTGTATAACAAACGTTATATACTGAGGTGAGGTTACCTTCAGGTAGATTATTAGGACCCTTTTCACCCACAATGTCTCAGGGGTTCGTCCTCTGATTTAAGCATGGTTTAGGCCCATGTTTGGTTCGAAGGACGAACGGTCAAAAAGGCGAGAATCTTCGCAAAGAATCACGGATGGTTGGTTATTGCAGATTATTAGCAGGCTTGTGGATTCTGCTGCTTAATCATTATAACTTACTTTTTAATGTTATGATGATTAAGTAAAGCTAAAAAGATCGTTTGTTTGTTTATAAATCCCAAATGGTTAAGACGTGGAGAACTGTTCCCTGAGACAGAAGGGTTCATTATAGCGATTCAGGACCAGGTAATAGAGACTCGCAATTACCAGAAGCACATAATGCGAGTTCCACAAACAGTAGATCGATGTAGACGATGCAATAGTTCCTCCGAAACCATTCAACACATCACGGGTGCGTGTAAAGCAATAGTACAGACTGATTACAAACACAGACATGACCAGATAGCAAATATAATCCACCAAAAATTAGCCATAAAATATAAATTAATTTCCACACCACCTGTAGCGTATTATAAGTATCAACCTGAGACTGTTCTCGAAAACTCCACTCACAAGCTGTACTTTGACCGAGCTATACTCACCGACAAAACAACCCACTACAATAGACCAGACATCACATTATTAGATAAAATTAACAAAACCGCACAAATCATTGATATAGCCGTTCCGAATACACACAATCTACAGAATACTATAGCAGAAAAACTCTCAAAATATACAGACCTTAAAATAGAAATCAGCCGAATGTGGAGGCTTAGTAATGTAAACATAGTTCCTATAGTATTGTCAACAACAGGCGTAATACCTAAACAACTCCACCAATCTTTAAAAACACTCGATGTTCCATCCTACACCTATCAGACTCTTCAAAAAGCTGCAATATTAAATACTTGCAGGATCGTGAGAAAGTTCCTGCAAAATGACAACGAATCTTCTATGGTCACCGCACATACGTATGCAGCAACCACCGCACGAACACAGGCTCATGCACAGACACACTCACTATCACCATCACAAAATCCGTCCACACCTTCATCACATCATAATATAACAAATTACCAGGGGTAGCACTTGGCTTCGGCCCGTACTACCCCATAAGCCCGGTGCAACACCGAGATACATAAATGTATACAACAGAAATAATAATAATAATATCCTTGGACATTTCACACAGCGCCATATCGTCCCAAGCTGAGCAACCTAATGCTTGAGTTATGGTAACGAGATGGCTGATATACTACTTATATACATGTTTTTTTTTTTTGTAAATACATACATATTATAGATAGAAAAACACCCAGAGACTCGTAACAAATACTTGCAGGTCGTACAAATATTTGTTCCGTGCGGGAATCCCTGTACCTTATGTGTAACATTAGCAGAAAGTTTACTTTGTTTATTAAGTTAATACAAACCACACACTATGACAATACGCAACTACACACATTCACATCCAACGTTTGTTTATTATACCTCAACTGTTTTCAAGTAGGTAAGTTTATGTTATGTATTAGAATCTTTTTACTCACATATTTGTACAATTTATTTTTACAATGTTTATTATGAAATTATCTTGCGTTAGTAGAGCACATTATATTGTTAACTTTTTATAATGATTAGGTAAGCAATATATACAGGTTGAGCCTAGCTTCAAACCCGCATTATTAGTGTTGTTGGTTTGGTGCTGTAGTTGTTGTTTCTGTCTTCTTGTGTTGTGGTTGTGTTGTTGTTGTGTTGTTGTTGTGTTGTTATTTATGTATGTTTATGGAATAAGTTTAATAAATGAATTTGAATTGTGCTGCTTGTACCTAGGTATTACTATCTTAGAATTATAAAAAAAACATTGAAGACTAGGAAGGCTTCATTATTAAAATAATATCCATCTATTTCTTTTCCGTAAACAAAAAATAGTGAAGGTGAATCTCCAGCCCAAGTTTTTGCTTTACCGTATCTACCTTGAGACTTTTTGTATGGGCTGCCGTATTTCCCGATCCAAGCTTTTAAAAGCTTTTATGGCAAGCTTGTGTTTGGTAAAAACAAAAATGATATGGCAATTTTTCCCATCCCTTGATTTTCTACCCATCCTTCCGGCAGCTATAATTATATCACTATCCATTTCTCTAATATTTATTGACTACATTCTACCTTTTCAGGGTGCGCCTCAACTCCTTGTGCCATTTTTGGCCGAAGCTGGCCATATATGCCCCAAGACCCACAACCCTGCAGACTTTGTGCTGGAAACTCTTGCGAGTGATATGGAAACCGTTGCTCCTATGTCAGAACTGTGCCAGAATGGAAAACTTTGCAGAAGGCTGGACAGAATGACGACTCGAGGTGGAAGGTTAGTAGCTACCTTATATTATTCCCTGGTGTTGAAGCAATAAGCTGTGAAATGGTTAAGCTATTGTGGATAATGTAGTGCAGCCGAGTCTGCATCTCGTGCCTCGAGTTGTTGGCCCATTGAATATGGTGCACGGTTAAGCCCATTGCGTGTCATGTGGCTCGAATACGGCATGGCGCCGTCCGGTTAAGACTTCGGTCTAATGTGAAAGGTCCTTGTGACCAGTTGAAGAGTTTCCAGTAAGACGGTACTCATTAATGTGCCACTATTATTTCCAAACTACCTTATCATTAATGTGCCACTACATGTCGTGTGCGGTCGGGGAACCCCCGTCAATGATACAGCCACCGCACAGTTCAGGTAGCGCACAATGGTCGTATGCTTGAATCTCGCAGGCTGAACACTCCCTGCCGGGTAAGCGGGATTGTCCGAAAGGGTTACCGCTACCCCGCAACATAAAGGGCTAAGGGAGGAACATGGATGGGTTTTAGTCAGTAAGAGTCTGACACTCCCTTCCACTCCACCCAGAGCGGGAGAAGTCATCGGATGATTTCCCAGCCTTAAAAAAAAAAGCTGAACACTCGTAGTTATATATTAGAAAGAGATAGAGAGAGAGAAAAGTCACATAGAGGGGCCATAACGCTGTTTTGTTATGTGAGGGTTTTTACCAGTCAACTGTTATTGCAAGCTGCGTTAAAAATTGTTAGTAAGATTAATTTCTCCAAAAATGATTATTACATGCAATTTCTATTACAGAAAACCTGTCCTGCATTCAGACGACTCTATACAGAGGATATTCACGGAGCACGTAGCCAAAGACCAGTCGTACAAAGTGCAGTTCCCCACGACATTTTGGTCTCAGTTCCTCATTCTGAGCAGCCGAATGTTTCTACAGAATAAAAGGAATTCGGTAAGTTACCAAGAAATACTATAATGTCATTTCTGCCGAAGGAAGTACCCATGTCATCTTTGTTAGTTGTTCCTTATATTTTGGCTTTGGATATCTGGATTGGGCGTAGCTATAATATTGTATTAGGGTCATATCATTATTTTCTGTCCTTATCCCAATTTATTTGGAGTCGGCGCAACATGTCTTTTTCTTCCATACTTCTTTATAGTCGTCGCCGCGTCGTCTCGGTAGTCACTCCTTTTCTAGCCATATCATCTTTCATACAATCCATCTAAAGTTTCCATCACGGTAGTCATCCCCATTTATACTCAAACTTTCCTGACTACATAATATAATGCAGAAAATCTTGATAGTATACCGACGTATGGATTAATGTTAATATTAGCTATACACATAGCAAATGGCTCTCCGTCCAATCAGGACCAGGCCCGTGCCGGACGGCGCGTACGTGTTCCACGCGCGCCTCAAAGAGATCAGAGAGTCGGCATTTGAAGGGGCCCGTAAGGGTCGAAGCCAGCTGGGTAAGCGGGATTGTCCGAAAGGGCTACCGCTACCCCGGCACATATATAGTCCTCCTTATCGATTTCGATAACGGCGACCCTTCAAAAAACACTTCCTTGCGTGAGCCCTTAGATGACTCGCTAGACCGAATTTAGTTTTGAATACTCGGTCACAGCTAGAGCAGTAGAGTTGGCCTGCAGTGTTATATGTATATGTGTAGGAGGGCTTAGGTCTCTCCTTGCGTATTTGACGCTTCTCAACAATAGCCTCGTGTCGCTTTTCTTCGAAGGATTTGATACTATTGTGAATAGTCGAGCGCCAAGACGACCTGTGCTGTGTAAAGCAAGCCTCTCCCAACCTGTAGGATCAATAGCGTACGCGTTAAGATGCCTTTTGAACACATCCTTATAGCGGAGATGTTGACCGCTATGCTTCCGTTTACCTTCTGCCATCTCAGAGTAAAAGACCACCTTGGGTAAACGGTGGTCCTTCATGCGAAGGACGTGTCCACACCACCTGAGTTGACGCTGCATG
Source organism: Hyppa rectilinea (assembly GCA_951799385.1). NCBI lineage: Eukaryota > Metazoa > Arthropoda > Insecta > Lepidoptera > Noctuidae > Hyppa > Hyppa rectilinea. The sequence continues at coordinate 4,793,132 of OX637310.1, read as the reverse complement.
AGCAGGGCTTCCATGCCATACATGCTGGAACAATGCAAGACATCCGTATTTGGAACATGGTCCTGCCACTTTATATTTAGGATCAATCTGAGACACTTTAGATGGAATGTGTCCAGTTTCCTAATGTCTGGTTTGTATAGGCACCATGTTTCTGCGCTATATAGAAGGACAGGTAAGATCAGTGCCTTGTAAACACTAATTTTTGTCTCTAGCTTCAGATCATGAGATTTCCAGACACGATCATTAAGCCGTCCAAAGGACGCAGCAGCATATATGCAATGCGCAATGGTATTTCCGATGCCAGGGTGTTATCATGCCGTATGTGGCTACCAAGATATTTAAACTGCGTGACTTCCTCCAGCGGTTTCCCATCCAGCTTAAGTGTTGCTTTATCAGCTTCGCCGCCTCGGGGTGGTTGTTTGAGGACTTGCGTCTTGGAAGCACTGATAACTAATCCAAATCGTTGACAGGATTGATGTAGTGCATCGACATAGCTTTGGAGATGCACCACGCTGTCGGAATGAGGCACACATCGTCAGCGTAAAGTATCTCCAGAATGGGAATCTTTTGAAGTTTTGATTTGGCTCTAAACCTAGACATCAAAAACGCCTTTATCTGTTTGGACATTCAGTTGGATTTGGTCACTACAGTACTGCAGGGCGTCTCTCATAACAATTGCGAAGTAAATGGCAAAGAGTGTAGGCGCCATGACGCAACCTTATTTTACTCCACTTGTAATTTGGATCTCCTTGGAAAGTTGGTTATCATGTCGAACCTGCGCTTTCATGCCGATATGAAATTGGCGTATGAGGTTGATGACGATGATGAGGATGATGGACCCCGGCACATAAAGGGCTAAGGAAGGAACATGGATGAGTTTTAGATGATGAGGATGATGGACCCCGGCACATAAAGGGCTAAGGAAGGAAAATGGATGAGTTTTAGATGATGAGGATGATGGACCCCGGCACATAAAGGGCTAAGGAAGGAACATGGATGAGTTTTAGATGATGAGGATGATGGACCCCGGCACATAAAGGGCTAAGGAAGGAACATGGATGAGTTTTAGATGATGAGGATGATGGACCCCGGCACATAAAGGGCTAAGGAAGGAACATGGATGAGTTTTAGATGATGAGGATGATGGACCCCGGCACATAAAGGGCTAAGGAAGGAACATGGATGAGTTTTAGATGATGAGGATGATGGACCCCGGCACATAAAGGGCTAAGGAAGGAACATGGATGAGTTTTAGTCAGTAAAAGTCTGACATTCCCTTCCGCTCCACTCAGAGCGGGAGAAGTCATTGGATAATTACCAAACCTACAAAAAAAAGTGTTTAGCTCATATATATGGCACAAAATCAAAGACATGCGATCAGCCAGATTGTGACTAACTCCCTCGTACAAAGCCTATGTCCAAGCAGTGGGAGCAACAAGGTATTTAGACCATCCCGTAGATTAACTGTGATTTTCTATTTCAGGCAGCTCACTGGATTCAGTTGAGTCACCATTTAGTATCATCTGTGCTTCTGGGCAGCATATTCTTCAACGTGGGGAATAATGCTGCCGTTCCGGTGTGTAACTTCAAGTTCTGTCTCAGTTGTCTCGTTTTCTTCATGTATACTTATATCATGATACCTGTACTGTTATGTAAGTATGGCCTTGTTTCGAAAAGATTTTAATTACAACGACCTTATTATAAAACAAGATTTATCTTAAGTCTCAAAGAAACTGTTTTCTAAATTCAAAAACTGATTTTAAGCCCAAGTCTAAGTTGTAAATTTTGAATTAGGAACTTTACCTTAGTCGGAATCAGATTTGAAATACTGATATTGGCTGAAAAATTAAGCATTGGTAGGAAACCAACATTTTGTGTGTACAGTCTTGTCGTGTATACAAATCGCAGACGTATAATTTCTGTGCAACCTTCTTCATTTAGTTATAACCCAGAGTTGCCTTTTAGAACACCACATTTGATAGTGAAAACCGTACAGTGGATCGTATGTCAGTGGTAATAAAGCCTGAATTAACTGGCCCCTTATTCTAATGAAACTCCGTACTGCGCTAGGTCAGCTCAAGGTCAAAGTCTTACCACCAATGTCGACTGTGCCAAGTTCAGTAGCATCTAGGTGCCAAAAATTTCAATAAAAATCTCAAAAAATTATGACCATTCAAGATTGCAATCAGCACCTCACTTATCCCATCCTTATGCCCATATTCAGTGGGATTCCTGGGGTATAACGCCAAATGACACTTTCCTAGGTCATAATTTACAAATATATTTTTCTCATTACAGTTCCGCTCCAAGTTCGTTTACTTCGGAGAGAATATTTCAATAGATGGTATAGTTTGAAAGCCTTTTATGCAGCTCTAACTATCTCCAGTATGCCTAGCATGGTAAGTCATTTATTACATTTCAGTTATTTTTTTATACGCCATAACTGTAGGGTATGAATGAGACCATGATAAAGAATCAACTGGCATATACATTATTTTTTAATACAAAATAATTCGACAAGTCACGATTATTAATGTAAAATATCCTTACGCGAACTATGACAGCTTCGCATTTTCGTTGCTTTAAATATTAATGAAAATAATTACTCGTATTTATCAATTCTTTTTTTTCTAAATATCTTTTGCCAGCCAATTTAGCTGATTCCATGATAGAAACTTAAACTCGTGCTAATGCGAGTTGAGAACGTACTAACTTTTTTTTTGTTTTGTTTCAGCTCATTCTAGGATTGATATTCATGGCAGTCGCATATTTGATGTCTGGACAATTGTTGGAATGGGACCGGTTCGTGTTGTTCGCGATCAGCGGGTTTCTGACAGCGATGTGCTCTGAAGGACTTGGGTTAGCTGTTGGCTCTGCTTTTAATGTTACTGTACGTATTTCTTTACATATTTTTATCTAGTGTTAGACTACTTTATTTTAGTGCCAAAAATTTACTAAACTTATTTGTCAAGCCTGCTTCATTGGCCTACTGGTCGCAAGCACAATTGCCGAGTATGAGATTTTGGGTTCGATTCCCAAGTCGGGCACAGTATCTTTATTATGTATTCATATACAGAGGAAAATTCTGGCAAAATGTGGGTATACCTATACTAGGTCTACCCTTATTTCTACTTAACCCTTCAGGGAAACAAGGCGTGATACTATGTTACGGTACCTTAACCCAAAGAATCTGACATACACGAGGAGATAATGATCAGTTTCCACGCCTACTTTTGTACAATTTGAATGGTTTTGACAGCGTGCTGTGCTTTTTTACAGAATGGCTCCATTGTAGCTCCAGCAACAGCAGCGCCACTGCTCGCCCTATCCTGCTACGGCATGGGTTTCGGCTCTTACATCGAAGGAACGATGAGAGCACTCATGTCAGCCTCCTTTCTCCGCTACGGGGTTACTGGATTCTCAATAGCCCTCTACCAAAACCGAAACCTAATGGAATGTAAAGAAGACTTCTGTCTCTACTCAGATCCCAAGTTAATATTAAGGGATTTGGGAATGGAAGGTGACAGTTATAGTATTCAGGTCGTTGGCCTTTTAGCTTTTACGCTCCTTCATAGAGTCTTGGCTTATTTAGCTTTAAGATATCGCCTGACTGCTGAATTTTCGAGTAAGTTCATGTGTTATATGAGTAAATTTTTGAAGCATAGATAAAGAATGTAAATTATTTAGGTCATTGTTTTAGATTAAAACACGTTTGCGTTAAATTCATATTACCTATTTATGATCTTGATAAGCGACGATATCTTGCCACAATATTCTATTTGAATGAGCATGTAGGTAAATGTGGGGTAGAATTTTATACAGGATGACCTTGAACAAATGCGTCAAAAAATAATTTGACCTTCCCATATAAAAAGAATGTAACCGATTGGACCATTTCGTGTAAGATCGATTTTATTGCGAATTATTGCGCGATTTTATTGATGGGTAGAACACCCCCTTAAATTTTGACGTATATTTTCAGTCAGTCTGTAGTTTAAATTACCGAGCACATGGTGGGACAGTATTGTAGGATTTGTAGGTAAGATTATCAAGTGATACACTTTTAGTTAGCTTAATTACAAGATAATTCGTTTAGAGGAAGTCTAAGAAACTTAACTGAGGAATATACGCATATATGATTAAATAAAGTCGCTTTTTGCGACTACCAGCTTAATGGCTTAGTTCCCCTATACTTTGCAATGGATTTTGATACTGTTTTACCATCTTTTTTAATGAAATAATGTTATAAAAGAGGAAACCCGATGTTTTGTAAAATTGATGCGAAGAGGGACTGGTTGCTAGTAACAAATTAATTAAAAGTGACACATAATAATATAAAGGTGAAACTATATTAATAAATAGCGTTTTTTTCCTCGGAAGGCTTCAATATTTTACATAGATTTTTCTTAGAAATTAATCATAACTTTTTCTACGTATGAATGAGTATAGGTATCTGTGATAGTTGCAATTATACATTTAACATTTTTATTCCCTCAACTGGTAAGCACAAAACTGTCGCAATGGTAATTTTTTATGTCGGCCTTAACAGGGCCCCGCCTTTTTCCAAACCACTTGGGTCTACAACCAGATTTTACACGTTTTATTTCGAAACCCATATAAAACTGTAAATACTTCGTAATCGAGAAAATATTTTCTATTTGTTCGTAGTTTGGTTTACAACAAAAGGAAAATGTATCAAACTTCGAACTAATTTTGTTATTTACTCCCATTTAATCTCTTTGGTACCTCAATATTTATGAGTTATATCAATAACTACACTCTACCTCCATTTATTACAAGCAGTTCTTTAATTTTTATGGTTATTTTTAGCAACAAAACATTAAAATTACAACATTTGCCAAATTTTTTGCAACACCCCGAAGTAAATTTCGGCTGCCATGCGTTACTTTATCGTTTAAAATGTTTGTAGAATGGCGTATTTCATTGTTGTTCTGTCTTTTGTGTTAACTAGGCCACAAGAATGAGAGAGATAGAAGGCTTAGTGTTACAGATAATTGCAATATTGTGGGATCGCGGAAGGTTTCCCGAGTTACAACCCAACTCTTATTTTGACAGATCCGTTGTTCGGCTCATACCGGCAGAAGGGTAGTTTTAAGTTATTGAACAAAACTTATGTAGTTTTAGTGACTGATGAATTGAGTAAAGAGGAGAGTGCTAAAGTAACGGTACTGAGCACGAGCATAAAAAAATATGTACCACCGCGGATACTGGCAGACCCTTTCTGAACCTTTTTACTAAGAGTATTAGGGTAAAAATTGGTTATCTGCATAATTATGTCCGTGGTTATACAAATTCGGCAATCAGAGCTCGATATGATTATTAGTGCTAGTGACTATACAAGTACATCTAGTTATCACAAACTGTCTGATTGCCCCAATCGATTTTAAACTTAACAATCAATGTTTTAAGGTATAAATAATTTGGAGAAATTTGACTGTTGGAATAACTTGATGCGATGGCGAACGTACATAGGTTGTATTTTGTTAAACGTACATTTATTTATGTTAATCATCATACTTCTATTACGTTTTGGTATTTGTTTAAGTTTAACATTGCTCAAATAGATTTAAGGCGAAAATACTGTAGGTAATGCTGTTTGTTAGTGAGATACTTTTTTTCTTTCATGTTTCTTAGATCAATAATTTTTTTTGGAAATGATTTTGTAAGCTCAGGTCATTCTTTAATGCTAAACGATGGTTATTTTGCGTCGATGTGACGCATATTTTTTCTTTTTTTATGTGTTTGTGTTCTTTCTTTGCGTCATTTTTACCGCAAATAAAATTATTTTCTTTCTTTCTTTCTCTAAGAAGACAAATGAAACTGAAATAAGTTACTAAAGTATATATTTAAGTTTCATAAAATTATTAAGTAGATCAGAACTTACACTTATCTACTTAATAATTTTATGAAACTTATTTAATAAAATGTGAGAAGAATTATGTATTTGTGGCTGGGGTAACAATAATAAAGATTTTAAACAAAATTATGATTTATATTTAATTAATATACAGTAAGTATACCAATATTTAACTTATTATAATAAATATTACCTATCCTATTACAAACACCTACTTTTATGAGAATAATATTGCTTCCAAATTAGCGAGAAATTATAGCGTGCGCTGCAGCCGTATGAAACGATATTTTAATTAAGTGAATTGAATACTAGTACTAAATTATGTTTAAGCCTTTAAAGTATGTTTTTTAATCCCGGACACTAAAAAGTGCAAATGGTAAACTGAAATCACACTAGTGTTATAACGTGAAAGTTTGTGAGCGAGTGTGTGTAAGTTTGTTTGTTTGTCCGTCCTTCACGCTCAAACAGCTCAACGGATCTGGATGAAACTTAGCACAGAGTAGTCTTGGGTCTTGGTAGTTTCCGACGCGGGCGAAGCCGCTGTAGATATTAAAATAGTATTTAGGTCAGTTTTTACATTTGTACTTGTGAATTAAGTTGCCAGCATTAAATAAACAGACTTTTGGTTTTGGTTTTTACTAGATACCTTTTGTCGGCGGTTTGGCCCGCAAGACGCTCGGATGGGAAAAGTTAATTCAAAAAAATATTTATAACTATACCAATTAATTCATTAACATGGTCTCATTTATACCCTATAGTTAAAGGATATAAAAAAAACGGTGTTTTTTTGATATATTTTTTTTTTTTGATGTCACGACCAGATTTTAAACAAGAACTAAATTATGAAGACCTAGCTAGACAACTAAAACTAGAAGAACACATCACATTGTCTTATATTAAATACTTCAGTAACATCTAGGACCTAGTCTATAGACGGGATTTTTTTTCTTCAAAGCATTCCGGTTCCACGATTTTTGGCACAGGTCTCTTTGGTCCTGAAATAATAAAAGTCATTTTAACACATAACATTACACCTGTATTTCCTGAAGGGATGAGGAGAATTCAGTAGTTTAAGTCCCATATAATACGGGGCTAGTCTATAAGCATCCACCGGGCACAAATTCAGACTGAGATTTTTCAGATGAGAAACTTCAACACTCAACAAAATTTTGCTTGACCTGGGAATCAAACCCAGGATCTCATACTTAGCAGTGGCGTTTGCGACCACTAGACCAACGAGGCCGTCAGAGTAAAGTAGTTTTAATTTTAACTAAATTACCAATTTCAAAAATTTCTTAGTTACAGTAACAGGATTCCGGGCAGTAGCAGCCCGGAATACGGAATTGTGCCTGGTTCATGATAATAGACCCGCTTTCAATTACATGGGACATAAACATAACTAGCTAAATATGAGTGTACACACGATAGGTAGGTACATCTCAACCGTTTAAACAAAAGCTCAAACAGCTATATGTCTCAGATATTACCAACAAAGACAATTTTCTGTAAGTGATGAGGCGCTTAGACTTAAGTTTGCAATGTAGAATTTATAAAGTAACAGTGTACTCATTGTTGAAAAGCCTAATAAATAAATAAAAAAAAATAAAAAAAGATAGAACAAGATAAAAAAACAAGTAAGAGAAAGTAATAAAAGATAAAAACTCACCTCCACCCATAAAATGTTTGATGAGAACAGAACACGGTGAATCAATCAGAATAGTTACCAAGAATGCAACTATTACTGCCAGTGAGAAGTCGGCTAAGAATTTGAACAACTGAAAAGTAAAAAGAAGACAACGTTTTGAAAAGAGAACTTTAGAACAGTGACATCTACAGTAAAGTAAGTGAACTAAGTATGGTTGGTGTCGGCTCGTCCCTGCTTCTTAACGGCCGGGAGCATTGTGTTTGTTTCCATAGTATCTATTAGAGGGAGCTAAATAACGTTGAAGATAGAATAGAATACTATGAATAATAATAGTGCCTTCTCAAAATTTCGAATGGTCTAAGGGGCCTCTGCAAGTTGGCTTCGGCCCCTCGTATGCCTTCCAAAGGTCCGGGATCCCAAGGTCCCGAGATGTGTCAAAGAAATTATCCACTTTCACGACATATGATTTATAAGAGAGCAGAAGCTATAAAAACTTTTTTTACAAAAAATAAAAGCGACTTCCAAAAAAAACACTACAAAGTGAAAAATAATTTTGATTTCGGAAGTCGGTGTCTTCGGTTTTGAATTTTCATTTTTTGCCACCGATTTTTATTTTTCTTTTTCACTTTTTAGTTGTGGTACCTACACAACCCACCCCCACCCCCCTCCAAAATTTTAACTTATTAGAACATCGTCCACATATATTAAGTTGGATTTTTTTAGATTTTTGTTGCTTTTTCAAAAACCGCTTATCCGATTTTAATAAAAAATTTATGGGACCATTTGGAAAGTATACCCTTTCCAACAAAAAACGAATTTTTCAAATCGGTTGGCAAGCAACGGAGTTATGCGCGAACAAACATAAAAAACAAAAAATATATACAGTCGAATTGAGAACCTCCTCCTTTTTTAGAAGTCGGTTAAAAATACAAAATACTGGCACAGTGCTCTAATACCAAACTTAACTTTATAATAGGCATTCCATATAATAGACAACCATTTGATTTTTGCAACGTTGTTTTGCATTTTCTTTCAGAAACAAAACAGCCGGTCGATTCTGTTAAAATCTCACCGTTAAAACTTAGATGAGCTGAGCTCTCCTTCCAACTAATTGCCAAAATAACATTTTTGACAGCTCACTTAAAACTCACTTCACCTACATTGTCTGATGTCTGTTTCACTATAAATTATGGTTTCCTATTTTATACACTGGTTATGAGCAACGGCTGCCTTTCACTTAACATTATTAGTGTAATAAATACAATAACATACCGAGAATCGTACGTCGAAGTAGATGGGTACAATGGCCATAGCATTGATGACGAACATCATAGGGTAGTGCACAAGATACATCGCGTATGATAAACGACTCAGCACCTTCCATGCTCGGAGCGATAGAATCCAGTTGACAGGGCCTGAAAATTTGAGAACATAATTAATTTAATTAATTAAGGTTCACTTAGTTTGTCGCTTGTCTTAATATTAAATAAATTTATAATAACTTCACAGGTTAGTGATTTTTGTCTGAGAGCTGGAAGATTCAAGATTTATAGTAGTGGGAACATAAGAATCAAACAAGTGTGAATTTTCAATATATAAAAACTTCATGTATCGTTTTTGAAGGTCACAGACATGGTTTAGGTCAAGCCAAGTAGTTAAAAATGGTTTTTAAGTGTTATGTAGCATTCAAAACTGCTTTTCAATCAACAGTATCAAAAAATGGCTGGATGTTGTTAATTAAACGGCACCCTTGTCCCGTCATAAAAAAAATCATAATGTTAAAATTACATACCGCCATATCCATGCACACAGGCAAATATGAGCCATCCAACAAACATGGCCCATGCTGGTCTCATGAACGAGTTGATCATACTGTCAGCGACCTGGTTGTCCCATTCCAACTGCATGATAGGGTATGACGAGTATATGATAAGGAGAGCGATTACTGTTGAGCAGATCCATAAGATGGAAGCTGAAATCTAAAAGAAAATACATAAAGAATATGCATTCTAGTCAAAAACGTCTTATGTGTTAGTTAGTACAAATTAGTGTAGAATGGAATAATACTCAATAATTTAAATGAAGGATGTTTAAATTTCATGGATGAAGAATAATGTGGATATAATTTATCTGAACAAAGACTTTATTTATCTTGGTAGCCACGAGGAGTTCGTGGCTAAGTAATAACAACCGCAAGAGTCGATTTATCAGGTTAAGGTACGTTTGCCGGGGTTGGCCGTGGATGGGTGACCATCTCTTCATAACAAGACTCCTCCCATTGGTCCCGGCTGACATTTATGCATCTTTGACAGTCGTTACGGGTCATCAGAAGCCCGAAAGTCTGACAGTCATTTTTACCAAGGGTTATCGTATTTCCCAGTTACTGGGTTGTGGAGGTCAGATAGGCAGTGGCTCCATGTAAAATACTGGTATTCAGCTGCATCCGGTTAGACTGGCGGCCGACCCCAACATAGTTGGGATAAGGCTCGGCGGATTAATTGGTAACAAAGTAATAGCATTCTGTCGTGAGCGCTTATACCCTAGTTTCAGTAGGTACGGCAGGTTGTTGTAAGAGATTAATGGTTTACTTACAGATTTGAGCTTATATCACGCAACATCCATATGAACATAATTAATAGTGCAGATGATTTAAAAATACGTAGACATAAGAAAGGTATTACTTACCCGATTTATAGAAACTTTCTTGCCACGGTTGAGATGTAGGATGTACCCAAATATTAATCCCACGAAAAATGGTGAGGCTCTGGTCAACGTGTTCACGTAGTAGTAAGTTAAGTATTCCGGTGAATCTAGCGGGCGTCTGCAAAATACATATTTTGTTCAGCATTTAATTTTTTTTATTTTATTTATTTAATTAGCTGTGGTATCGGCCTCTACTTAAGAGTTGTAGGTCGTAAAATCGAACCCAGATAGGCGCTTTACTTTGTGTATCAACACGGCTGTCAAAATGGTGAAGGAAAATATCGTGAGAAAACCGGTATGTCCTATAACAAAAAATTTCGAAGACCACATCCACTAACCCGCACTGGGCCCGCGTGGTGGATATGACCCACTCCCTTTCTTAGAGCGGAGCTTGTCTCGCAGCAGTGGAAACATTATACGCTGTATATTATACATTACATTGACACATTACTTATGGCGAATTTCACCAATGATCAAATAACGCGATCACCACACTAATCCCGTTTCAGGGCTGTTATTTTATCCTGTGAAATTTTGACACGGCAAGGCCTTCAACACGGATTAGTTATGCTAATCGCGTTTAGTTTCATTGGTAAAATTAGCACGGTAGGGTAGGTAGGGTGGGTAGGAAGGGTAGGTAGGGTAGGTAGGGTAGGTAGGGTAGGTAGGGTAGGTAGAGTAGGTAGGGTAGGTAGGGTAGGTAGGGTAGGTAGGGTAGGTAGGGTAGGTAGGGTAGGTAGGGTAGGTAGGGTAGGTAGGGTAGGTAGGGTAGGTAGGGTAGGTAGGGTAGGTAGGGTAGGTAGGGTAGGTAGGGTAGGTAGGGTAGGTAGGGTAGGTAGGGTAGGTAGGGTAGGTAGGGTAGGTAGGGTAGGTAGGGTAGGTAGGGTAGGTAGGGTAGGTAGGGTAGGTAGGGTAGGTAGGGTAGGTAGGGTAGGTAGGGTAGGTAGGGTAGGTAGGGTAGGTAGGGTAGGTAGGGTAGGTAGGGTAGGTAGGGTAGGTAGGGTAGGTAGGGTAGGTAGGGTAGGTAGGGTAGGTAGGGTAGGTAGGGTAGGTAGGGTAGGTAGGGTAGGTAGGGTAGGTAGGGTAGGTAGCTAGGTAGGTAGGGTAGGTAGGCAGGTAGGTAGTTAGGGTAGGTATCACAGTTAAGACAGGACAACGTCTGTCGGGTCAGCTAGTTGCATATAAAATCGACACACTACGCCAATTTGCTATGTTAAAGTCATTTCAAAAAACTGTCAGTGAATGACAGTTGTGATTTTTGAAATATACGAACAATTTAGTAAATTTGTTAAAAAAGCATGAATGTATCTTTTGTCTATCTCGATAGCGACAACAACATGGACATAACGAAAAGAGTAGGTGGTATAAAAGAAAACGATGTCAATGTTCAATACTCACGATGGTATAACAGGGCCTGAAGGGAACTCCTTGATAAAATTATAAGTAGTAGAAGCAGCAAGTATGGCAATCATAGCACCTACGAGTGCTGACCAGGCGAGTCGTCGTTTGCCAGTTAGCACCCACACCAGCACGAGAGGCGATAAGATGTGGAGCTGTACGTCTATAGCGAGGTACCAGGAGTGGGCGAGACACTGAAAGAAAATTTTAGATCATAATAATAACAATAATTTATACTCTTGAACGACGAGCAAATTTGAATGCGGTTCGTCAGACTTGGCTGTCATTATGAACATAATTATCCGCAGAAGCATGATATTAGTCTTGATAATAAAGAAATCTAGGTGTCAACGTTGTTTTGGTACAATACCATATAAAGTTTTTGACGCGTAAAAGTGTTTGTAAAAACCTACTTATAGAGACAACATTATTTATCATTTATCAAAGCCCCATTTACATAATATAAATTTCTTGCTTGTGGCATACAATAAAATTGAAGCAAAAATGTTTTTAATTGTTGTTCAGTATCCTGTTTCAAAAGTGGTATTTTAGGCAATAAATCAAGCTTTGACATTGTCTAGCACTTAGCGATCGAAAACGGTTGATCAAGTGACATATCGAAAGCTTATGCCAATTCCTTAAACGGATTTAACTTATTTCGTTATCGTTAATGAAAATGTGACTATGTCTCATGTTTTATGGGTAGAAAGTTTTTGGGTTAATAAAACTTACCATATGGCTAGGATTGACAAAATTCTGTATATGCAACAGCGTCGACCACCAGTATACCCTGCATCTATGTGTGTTAGCCGTCGCTACTGCCCAATATGGGCCATCAGAAACTCGACTCAATATCGAAATTTGTAGAAGAACTACTGCAGCCAGCACGGGGAACATTCGGAGAAGGCGGTTGAGGTAGAATAGATGGAGATTCTTGATTAGTTTCACTGGAAAAATAACGATATTAAATCATTGGTATCATGAATTTGTCTGTAATCATTAACGTCTGAATATTTTATTGTGCTTCTTTATCATCTAAAGATAATTAAAGATGTTGGTAATCATGATCATGTTAAAAACGTTGTTTAATTGGCGTAAAGGAGAATACTAACGTTGATCATTACAATATCGAGCGTTAAATAAACTAAGATAATATTTAATTTACTTACTGCTAGTAAGTTTTCCAGCTGTAGTGTATACTAGTAGAAGACCACTCAGCATGAAGAAAGTGTCTACTGTGATTGGAGCAGCAGTAATCCATACAGACTCTAATGACGTCACCCACTAGAAAAAAAAAAAGGAACTCGGTTAGTGAACCATTTAACCCATTGACCGTCGGAACGAGACAAAGGTTTTTTTTTATTGCTGTCTGCAATTACGGCATACGGAGGTTAATAGCTTGCAGTACCTATTATGGATATGTAAAAGAAAAAATATAAGATATGGAAAGGAATGAAGAACACGGGACAACAAAAGTATACATTTGGCCACAATAAAATATTTAAAATTTGAATTTGAAAGTATATTCAATGTGAACCACTAACGAAAAAATATGGACTATGGGGAATATGTTGTGTGAAAGATGATCAAAGCGACGAAGAATAATGGTAGTTAGTGATTGGCTTCAGGAGGGACTCTCACTAGGTAGTTAGGTTTTATGCACTAACACATAGTCTGGGCAGAACTCCAGAAAGGGTCCAATGACCGTACTATAAAAAGTAAAGTACGTATGTGCGGTAACTTACAGCAAGAGCACCTGCAGGATTAGCCATTATCTGGCTTGAAGTCTGAGTAATGAAAGTATGTCCAATGATAACCCACATCATGGCAAAGGATCTGATGCCGTCGAGACATTCCAGGGTGCCAGGAACCGGAGTATATGTGACGAGCCGACGTGTGTTGGTGTAAACAGAGAAGGCTATGACTAACTTGTTGATTTTTTTTGGATCTGTGAATTGAAAAAAAAAAGGTATTTTTATCAATCCCTAGAATTGTTTCTTCTCAATATTAGTAAATACTAAATGATTTTATTTTATTCGGGAAACTTACAGCTAACTCAAACAATTTTCTTAAGCAATATGGAACTGAAGGCCATTTACAAGTTCCACTGATAAACACTAATGATAAAAACGAAAAAAAAGATCCTAAAAAAATACTTGAAACATAAATTTTATTATTAAATAAATAGTAATCGATTGAGTAATGCAAACAATAAATCATTTAGACACAAACAATAATTACTTTTCCGTACAAAAAGCTTTTCAATAACAAATGCTTAGGCACAGAAACACAAGTCCATATAATGTTCATAAAGACAGTTCGTATATTAAAATTTCTGCTCGCACCTATTAGAAACTCTTCTGCTTGTACGCTGACTTAGAATGAAATGCTGACTGGCACGCATTGTTATGCATATGAGTACGCGGTTTTTTAGCCAGAAATATTAATTTGCTGTGTTACTAATCCTATATCGCCTAACTGGCAGCTCAGGGAAATTATAGTAGCATTCGTAATCACACTAACATTATAAAGGCGAAAGTTTGTGAGTGAGTTTGTATGTTTGCGCGTTCTTTACGCTCAAACGGCGAAACGGATCTGGATAAAACTTGGCACAGACGTAGTTTTTGACCTGGATTAATGTATAGGATCTTTTTATCCCGGTAGTACAACTGTCAAACAAAAAACATGGTTTTGTTTATTGTCTAGTTATTACTATTAATATTTAAGCGTTTTTGACATTTTTCAGGACCCTAGGGTGCCGGACCTGCGGACGGTGAGTAATGGGTGACTCACCGTCCGATCAGCACCAGACCCGTGCCGGACGGCGCGTATATATTCCACGCGCGCCTCAAAGAGATGTCAGCATATGAAGGGGCCCCTCAGGGCCAAGCCTGCCGGGTAAGCGGGATTGTCCGAAAGGGTTACCGCTACCCCGGAACATAAAGGGCTACGGAAGGAACATGGATGGGTTTTAGTCAGTAAGAATCTGACACTCCCTTCCGCTCCGCCGGACCTTTGAAAAGCGTACGAGGAGCTGTAGCCAACTCTCAGAGGCCCGTTACTCGCATTTAATTAAATTAATATTACAATGTGGCGATGTCGATTCTATAGACGTTCAACATTTGCGTGGTTAACATGAACTTTGCAATCAATTAAGGAATTATCTAAAACTAGTCGTCATAATAGGATTTATTACTATGATTACTTTGATTATCACCAAACTATCAATGAAAATAGGAAAAACCAAAAGTTAATGATTGTTCTATGATAATATTGTAAAAAATAAACGTAATTCATTGATATAGGTTTTCAATCACTACTATCTAATTATGTATGTAAATCAGCCCTTTATGCGTCATAACAGCGTGATTTTTGTTTTGTTTTCAAGCCATGTACTTGTTCCATCATCGGACCCTGAACACTAAGTGCAATATGGACTCATCAAAACGAATCATAATTATGAGCCAAAACTCGAGGGGTTTACTAGCAGCCATTGAAGGGTTTCACTTTCCACCTTCTGGTTCCATCGTAAGATCAGCTCCAAAGTATCAGATTATAGTATTGTCATCTAAATTACACATACATACAAAGTTTATTTTTGATATAACAATTAAAAGTTGGTTAAAATCGACTTCATAGATTTTGACACAACGTTATTTTTACAAATTAAATAAATAAAAAAACCGTGTTGAAGGGACGTTATTTGGGATTTTCTCTTTTTGCAATTCAATACTTTTGGATGGAAGCGAAAAGGCGCGTTATTATCGGTCCATAATATCAGAACTGTTAGTGCGAAAGTTGCCTGAACATTTTGTATCAGGACGGCCACGAAGTTAGACACTGCTGCCATAAAAGCAACACAATAGAATCTTATTCTATTGTGTTGCTTTTCTCCGTGTTCGCGTTCTTCCGTCTTGCAATATTCCGATATTTTGTATTAGGACGCATGCGATGTTACACACTTGCGTTAATAACGTGAGTACTGGTGGTATTTCATTCATTAGAAATATTGGACGATTAAAACGCATCTATGTGGCAAAAAATCAGGAGACCTAGACAAGTGTCAATCGCTCCGTGTCGATTCGATTTCGAAAATTGTTGATCGAACAATTCGTTATCTCAGCGATTCGGATTGTCAAGAACGCCACATGCAAACGCATTTGTATGGGAGTATTGATAGAATTTCGTTACACAATTTGACATTCCACTTAGCTATCGAAAACGATTGATCACGTAATATTTCGAAAGCTCATGCTAATTCCATACATGTCGGATTTATCCATTTTTCGGTATCGTTAATGAAAACGTGACTT
The DNA here is from genome assembly GCA_951799385.1 of Hyppa rectilinea. Lineage (NCBI taxonomy): Eukaryota > Metazoa > Arthropoda > Insecta > Lepidoptera > Noctuidae > Hyppa > Hyppa rectilinea. The sequence goes on along the minus strand of OX637310.1, from coordinate 4,777,195 downwards.
TTTCTTGGCCCCCAGAACGCATATCGCATTCGATGTTATCGACGAAGACTAACGCGTCTGTGGGGTGGGGTGTCTAACCTTCATTTAGAAAAAACGACAAGCAGCATGTTGTCGTATGTAAAAAATACCGAACTTATTACATAAAAATAGCAATGTTATTGTTTTACAGATTAACAAAATCACGAGATAATTATCAAGTGGAACGATAGTACATGTGACGGCCAGCAGCAGGTGTTAATGATTGATTGCTTCGGAAATACAGAGACGTGCAAAGATAAAATAATGACAATGACTCAATAAGCTTGGTTATCTGATTGTTTTGTGTATTTCATTAATAATTTGATATTTTTTTGCACACAGCTCTTCTACTATATAATAGTGGAAATGAAAAAAAAAAAATCTTTAAATATCACATCGGATATCGAAATCACTTTTACACGTCATATTACATATTTTTTTAGTAAGCTACATGGATTCGGCGTTTGATATCTGACTACTCTAAGAGCTCTTACTCACGTGCGGCATCTTACTAACATGTTACGGCATGTTACCGCTGACGACGCGTGTCGACGGCGGCCGTTACCTCTGCCGTAGGCAATATGCCGCTCGTGAGTAATAGCTCTTAGAGTAGTCAGATATCAAACGCCGAATCCTAGCCAAGTCAAGAGCTCTAAGAAGAAAAACCGGAACAAACTCTTTTAAAGTCAAGACATAGTCTTGATTAGGTCATGGACCATGTAGATCCGTGTCTTAAATCATCTTTTGAGGAAAGAAACACATATGTTTGTGCGGACCTGCCCAGTCAATAGAAGTGTGGCAAATAGGTTACTGCAGTCCTGTAGTGTGTGTCACACGTCCTTCCATATATTAGGGTCACTAGCTTGTAAGTGAGCAGTATATTACACATATTCAAATAAGTAACACGTCTTTCATTGAGTTCTAGAACGCTCCATATTACATGGCGACCCTGCCAGTGCTGCCACGTTGGCAGCGCTGTGCATATAATAATTTAAAATACATCAATAAAATATAGTGCCTGGTTCTATTGGGACTAAAATATATACATAGACATATAAGAAGGAAAAAGTTGCAATAATTGGCAAAAGAGGCTGCCGGGTGACGTTCGAGTCTGATGTTGGATTTGGAGCCGGGAGCTGTTGGCGTCCAGATGGCTGCGTTGAGGATTCTCCGCGCCCTGGAACGACCTCCTCCAAACATTAAATACGATGCCTAATGTGTGACAAAAGTGGAAAAAGTGAAAGTGGAAGAGTGCGGCAGAAAAACTATTTTTTAAATTACTATAAGTAATAGAGTTACATGATGAGGTATGTAGTAGTAGTAGTTTAAAAAATCATGAAAATAAGATTATAAAGTGACGCCTGTTGACTACAATTCTATGCTATTGGCATTTATTTTTTTTAAGTTATACATCTACGTATATAAATTATTTTATTATAATAATCAAAAAACCAGATTTACTCGTATTAATTACTGTGACATAATGTATTTGGAAGATTCATCATACATACCTAGGATTCAAATTACTGGATAACTTTCTCATGCCTGATGATGTCATAGCTGTGTTATTTGATGATAATATCGACATAGAGTCATCCGACACCACAAGACAAATTCAGCGAACTGTTTGTGCATTGTTAATGATGATGTAGGTAATTTTATGGAGCGGTATTAGTTACAAGTTTAGGAACAATTATAAGGACATTGAATGAGTAAAATGGAATTTGTTAGACGTAATGGAAAGTTTATGAAGCAGTCTGGGATGATTTGGTACACAAGGTTTGATGTGTAAGAGGGCTGATCACCCAAATACAATGCAAATTCTTGCAGGCCAAAGGATTCAACTTGAAGGTGTTATTTTCAAATGTATTGGAATGAAATATACTAAGTAATATGTATTACGTTAGGTACACATGGTAAGGTACAATTAGGGGTTCTATCCTTCAACTTCGATCATGGTGCAGACGAGATCTCTCTGTGAGAATTGTTGGAGACTAAAAAGAGTCTTAAATATGTCCCTAAATTAATAATAAAATAAATGGTTGTGAATAAATGTAGTGCGCAACATAAATGTAGTAAGTAAAACAGGTACAGAGAGCCCTGTAAATTATTGAAGTTATCTTACGATTATAAGTTGATAGTATAAAAGTAAGTATTGTGAAATGTGTACCTAGTAAGTATAAGAGTGTGAGAATTAGTGTGTCTAGTAAGAAGCGCGAAATCAGTAAAAGAAAATAAGATTTTAATCTGTTTATATATTTTTAACGAATGAGGTAAAAGATTTAAAATAAATGGAGATGTTAAGGTAAATAAAAAAAATTCCTTGTGATAGTGTCCGTACGATAGTTTTGGAGTATAAAATAAAAAAAAAATAGACAAGTATAATGTTTGACGTCGGTTTTAAATTTGTCAACAGTGCGTTACCTAAGAATAAGTATTTCTAATTAGTGTAACTAGATTTTGTTGAATTGTATAATGTTGGAAAAAAAAATATCTTTTTTTTTCTAAAAAACGGGGGAGGTGTAGTGTGTGTCACACGTCCTTCCATATATTAGGGTCACTAGCTTGTAAGTGAGCAGTATATTACACATATTCAAATAAGTAACACGTCTTTCATTGAGTTCTAGAACGCTCCATATTACAGTCCTTAAGCATTATTTAAACAACACGAAGAGTAACAAAGCCAAAGTCGAAATGTCTCAGTAACACTACCTGTATTTGAGAAGAATTATGTGAATGTTTAATCTTTATCAGCAACGCAGATAATACATTCATAATCACATTATGATTGATAAAACAATCGTTAATGCTATTATACAAATCTATTTTTCCGTTCCGATACATTTTGTAAAAAACGGAAACACTGAATTATTAATTCTCGGGGGTAATACACGTTATCCACTATTTTTATTATCCATGTTGACATCTTATCTTGTAGTTACTTGACTACCTACTATACCTACATAGTTGATACAGTGAAAGTTAGCGAGGTTTTAACTAAGAACCCCGCTTAAAGCTCCGATAAACTCCTTAATACTTAGGTACTGGAGAAACGGTGAAGGAAAACATCGTGAGGAAACCGGCATATCTGAGAGATACTTTTCAACAGCATATCAAGCTAAGTCAGAGGCCCATGGGCAGCATAAAAACTCTAGCACCAAGTTAGCCACACACTAACCACACCAAAAATAAAGAAGAAAACTGGAGAAACGACCTTAAATTCTTAATCGTCAACTTAATTCTAAATTGCCATTAAGACTAAAGCCTTACCTCTTTGTTGGTAAACATTGTAACGAATATCGTATCCCGTGCTTATCACGGCGAGGAGAATAAATACACCAAATATTGCACTGAAAAAAAATATTTCTTTATTTTCCAGTATTACACAGTTAATAAAATATATTGTAATAATAATAATTTATCTTTATTTCGATCGAAGACTCATATAGTGTTAGTAGCAATGCCCTTAATAATCGTCTTATAATCGTTGGTGAACGAGCTCACGCGCAAATCAAGAACAACGCTTATGACATTGACTTTAATAGATTGCCCAAATGTATTTGGGACATTTAAAAATGGGAATTACCTGAGAGTACCCAGATACGCACGCCTTTAAAATAGAAAAAAAAATATTGATTTTCTAAATCATGTCGCGTCGTCACTATTACCCTATACCTGTGACAGTCTAAACTCCATTTGCCATATAAATGCCTATGACAGTTTCTTTGGCATTATTAAGAGGGGACTCTAGTCTCAGACTTTGAAAAATAAGTATTCAAAGAAACTACTGTCGTCATACTGCGACGTACCTCCCCCTGTTAAGTGCAAAAGGGACCACTGCAGCTCAGGCTAATTCCACCTACAAAAACCTTGACCAAAATACGTTTCGTATTCCGCTGTTTTCTTCTTCAAAACTGAACTGATCTAAAAAAATCTTATTTCAAGAAAAGTAGGTATGTTATTATTATTAGCTTCTATTATTGTATTTTTGGTTAAAAACATATATTTGTCTGATAGTCGTCTGAACATGGCGGTAAAAACGGGCTATGTTTCGGGACTTTGGATTGTCATTATTCTTCATTCGTTCGTTTTGGAAAAAAGGAAATGATAGGGCCACGTACTAATTAGACCTCGTTTTTTTGGAATCATTGCTCTAGAGGCATTATCCACGAAGACAACAGCGGAATGCGTTTGAATGGAGAAAGGCTCAATAGAGTTCTTAACCCAACTATTAATGTACGAAAAAAATATTGGAAAAGATACTTACAATGCAACATATTCCCCAGGCACCCACAGTTTGTCATTGGGCAGACGGCAGTAGGCCTCATCAAACTCAATCGCTGTGATCTCAGAGCTATTGAACAGGGCCTTCAGTGCCGTTCGTGGAGTACAAGTCTTAGGTATGCAAGTACCAAGGAGAAAGGAGAGAGCAGCAAGAGGCGTATCTGCAATTCTATAAAAAGATATTGAATTTAAAATTCAGTTTTTATTAAAAACTTACGTGATTGCATAAACCTCACTGTCAACATAATATAGGTAAAGTTAGCTATCATTTCACCCGATGTAGAAATTGACACTATTGACTTCAAGCTTACTACACTTATGCACGTATCACAGAACCTCACTCAATACTCAAGCATTGCTTGGGTCTTGAATGAGGTTTTGTAATACGGACCTAAGAGTTTTAAGGTGAGATTTTAACAAAATGAGATGGTTTGAACTACGTTTAAAATCGCATGTATCCGACCAAGCATGCATTATTTTTAAATGAGATACCACACGTAATCAGACCAAATCTAGGTGACATAATTAATTTAAGTAGCCGATGATTCATTATAAATAAAAAATATGATTAGAAACTGATAAACTGATATTTAGTAGGTACAAATTGTACTTTGTAAAGCCAATCACATCAGCTATGCTTAATCGTAACTAGTGACTAATAGAAATTAATCATGCTGATATATACTTTTGTGTAACATCCGTGCGAACTTCTTGGTAAAGGAGAAACCCGTTTTTGGGCCTAGCCGTTACACGAATCAAATATGTACCAAAAAAATCTACTGTTCTGCCTAATTAACCCATATAAATCTTAGCCTCAATTACAATGGCCAAGTGTAAAAAAAAGTAAATTTTTATTTTTTTGTTTTAAACAACCTTTGTAAACTGTCACAGCACTTATTTCATTCTACGTCACTTACTTTGCAAACACTGGCATTAAACAATAGAGCGTACCCTTTTTTTCTTTTTTTTTAAGGCTGGGAAATCATCCAATGACTGCTCCCGCTCTGGGTGGAGCGGAGGGAGTGTCAGACTCTTACTGACTAAAACCCATCCATGGTCCTTCCGTAGCCCTTTATGTTCCGGGGTAGCGGTAACCCTTTCGGACAATCCCGCTTAAATAGAGCTTACCCTAAGAATGTAATCGATTTAGCGGATATCGATAATTACAAATTATAAGTTATTTAATAATACTCCATTATTTTAGTATAATTGCTTTTTAGATATTGAAATCATTGTAAAATAAAAAAATCTAGAATATAATTACTTGAAACGTAAGCACGATTAAAAAAACATTAAAGGAAATAAATAATCAAAAAATCGATTACAACGCGGATTGCGCATGGATTGCACTAGTAGACGGCAAATGTCAATGTCAACGTCTGTCAATTGTCATTGTTATGATTAGTAGTGTCATTACTGTCATTCGCTTTTCGTATCTTTGCGCAAGTGAATGTGTTTTTCGAATTGTCGAGATTTATTACAATATTAAACCTCTGCTGACTGCTCGAATACTGGTCTCTGAAATTGATTGCCTTCTGACTGACCCTCGCTTGAATATTGGACACCGTAGCCTGCCATTCCTGCTGACCTTTGCTGGAAAACCGGATCTGGATATTGCTGGTTAATACGGTATCATGAGCTTGTGCATTAATTGTGTAATGGCAACGGACCGCTGCAACACAATAGGAAGGCGAAGATTGGAAGATGAAGTGATTAGTATGCGATAATTCTATAACGTAACATTTTTGTAAGCATGTGAAATCACCAATCTGCACGGAACCTGCATAGTTAATCACGGCCTATTCCTTCTCGCAGAAAGGAGTCCTGTGTCCTTGTCCTGTTGCCTTGTCAGATGCTTATTGCTAAATGCTAGTGCTAGAACTAATAGTCAAATGATAAATGTTTGCTTTAGGTAAACGAAAATGACTTTATCTGTCAAGTTTGCTGGAATCATGCTGTATCTCTTGATGGAAATAGACCAGAAAAGAGTGAACAGTCACCTATAGGATACCGGCGAGTGTGTATTCACTGTGGACGTTCTCTTCGTTCGTTCGGCACCAGTGTAATGAGTTACCTCCTGCACAATTCCTAGATACTGTTTTATTATATTATGATAATCCTAACGAAGAAGGTGATAAATAAAACCCTATCTCAATAATACGGTTTTTATTTAAATAAACCTATTGTTGCAATCTCAGTTTACTGTGGTTTGAGAAAGCATCTAATCCCCTGGTAGTAAATACAATGTTCAAAAATGCTATATAAGGCCCACTTACAACCCATTAGTGATGTAAGTGGGCCTTATATAGCAAGTGGGCCTTATATAGCTTGGGTTTCTCCTTTGTAGACAAGGGTAGGTAAGATAATATGAGAACCAATAGCTAAACTTTCAAGAATACCCCTAAATATTAATTAATTAAATGAAATGTTCGAGCCGTTTGGTGTTGAAACACTAGGGCCGTGGTCCAAATGCTCATCGGGAGATCGCCCAGCGGTTGGTCGAATCTACATGTGACCAAAGGGCTGGTAACTTTTTAGGCCAAAGAATCAGCAGTGCCATCCAACGTGGTAACGCTGCCAGCCTTATGGGCACATTTCTCACTGACAGCGATGGGGTTGAAATTTATTGACGCTCTATGAGCTCTTCCCCTTTTTTACCACTTGTACATAATGGATATATTTTTTAGTTTTAGATTGTATTTATTAAGTAATTGTTTTAGAATGTAATAGGTAATTATAATAAGGTTTTCTACAGATTGTTACCAAAAATTAAGATTGTTAATTGAATCAAAAGTGTGTGGTAGTGTTTATTTGTATTTAGTAAGTTTACCTTTTATCATTATGTGGAGCTCCATTGAATGCATCGAACCCTGCGGTCGCTAACTGGTATTGTCTTGAACGTTCTACAGCGTGTTCATTCACTCTAAATCTCTTTGGGTTTTGCCCAGGCCAAGTAATATCAGGCCATTCGTCAGGCAAAGTAAAATCAGGCCATGTTGGCGTACTAGGCAAACTTGGCCAGCTTTGATCCAATGGTACGTCTACCATGCAATATTTTCCTTCAACAACTGAGTTTGGTATTTGCTTACGTATGCCCAAACATTGGAAGTAGTTTCCAAGATCTATTACGTTTCCAGTCAATACACCTCTTGGTGTTCGGATGCCAGCATCAAGAACTGCAAAGAAAATTTTAATCAGATACCAACGCGACGATTTCAGAATTTCTCCAAAACTTCAACATATTGGTGTTCACCAATACAACTAGAGACAAACTGATGACCACGTACGCAACGTATACAACGCATTAAGATATTATTATCTGGACTCTTCATTTTATATGAAAAAAAATGCAATAGAAACACACTTATCGTATGCAACGCAATCACACGCCTTCCACGCAACGTCGACCTGCGATGTGCAGATTGGCATAGGAAGGTGAAGGGTATGTTCTACGCTATTCCACGCGTGTGACCAGTATACAAAAATACAAAAAAAAAAAAAAAATACAAAATAGTTTTATTGGGTCAATTAGAACACATTACATTTCAATGTTTTTGGAGCCCCCCTTTAGGCAAACAATGCCTGTTTGTTATGTTTCTAGAACTTACGCGTAGAGATTTACCTCCAGAGAAATTACAACAGCATCTGATGACAATTTGCGTTGCATAGATGGGATAAGTGAGCACACCCATTCTCCCATGTTGCATTGCATACGTTGCGTAATGGGACTAGTTTGTCTAGTTTTAAGCCGACCTCTTTGTTGTTGAAATATAAAAGGAAATTCTATTCTAATATATATAAATATTTTAATATCATAAACATGTCAAAATTAGCTTAGTAGTTTAGCCTTGAAAACATTAGAAACATAATAATAAAGTAAGTCTGTCTAGACTGACAATATCTTTATAGCAATGATAAATTAAGCATGGATTTATACATATATGCAATAAACATACTCAAATATGTCGATAGATGTGTAGTAATACTGCGACAGGAAGAGATTAGAGATGTCTTAAGGATTATGCAAATCTAGATACTAACTTTTGAGTTATTGAAGCACAATGCAACCAATGTTGATTACAAGACCGTGTGCACAAAAAAAAAATGATAAATTAGTGTGATTTTTAATCCAGGATTTAAAACGGATCATGGAACTTCATGGTAGGTATGAGATAGGTATTTACAGTATTGTTCGGCTGATCATGCTCAAATGCGTTTGCGCATTCAGCAGAGCATCTTTGAGGGATGTATGCTTTAGACAAAAGACATGAAAATTTGAACGTAGTCGAAGTAGAACGAGGAATAAATGTTGGCACATAAGTACACACGGACATGTTCGATGAACTATCGGTATTTTAATCATAAAATCCTTTCTTAAATAGAAGGAGCAAAGGACAGTTCTAATTCAAGCATTGGCATGAAATACATAGTTAATACCTGATAAATTGTACTTATTGCGATAACGGGCTTGAGAATATTGACAAGGAAGTCATAATCATGTCAAGGCTTTGAAAACACTATGAATTGTTAGGTTAGTTTAGTCGGCGGTTGCGGAAGGATCGTACGTCGTGTTCCTGTGGCCCCGGCACACGTGTGAGAGGGAGCAACGGAGTGGTTTTTAATCAGTAAGAGTCTTCAAAAAAAAAGGATAAGTTAGTTAGTTTCCTTTACAAATCATGGAAAATACGAATCTTGGATCAAAATGAAATTGGAATAAAGATAGAAGAGACGATTATCAGTATTTCATTTCAGGCAAGCGGTTTAAGTTGAGCTGTAGACATGGAACAGTATAGAATCCATGTACTGAGTAAAAATCTGGAATTCAATCACTCACAAACAATGCCTGCCGAACCGAACAGAACCTGAACCGAAAAGTCTAAGAGCATTAAACAATTCACAAGAGTTCCTTATGCAATGGAACGATTTTTGAAAATTCATATTCAGGATGGAAAAGGGGATGAAGTTTTGTATTAAAATGTTCGTAATAGCTCTAATCATGTTCTCACGAAAAGAAAATAGTGAAATGAGAAATTGCGGAAAACTGAACGTCTATTTTTCGTCAGAGTTTTGTATCAATTACTGATGTTAGAATCAAGACGAGTGGACCCGACATCCTGTTCGTCGTGTTCGCTCGTCTAAACGTGTAATAAAATGGAATGCTGTCCGATGGCAAGTGCTTCATTCCAGATCACAACAATGTCTGCTGAGTAAACTAGTAAATCACGTATCCGCTTAATGATAATGCTAAGAAGCTTCTTACAAGTCAATTGTTCCACATGGTTGTTATACACCTGGCACCCAAAATATGACGTCATTGAGCAGTTTAATTTTATACTTACATTCAATCAGAAGTTCAGGTTCATTTTGCTGAATATAGCTAATTTGTTCTTCACATAATTCTTCATCTAGCACAGATTCATAGAGATTTAAATCAAAAACATTTTTATAATCAGGAACGACCATATCAAAATGGCCACTGACTACATGCCCATAAATTGAAATTAAAAGAAATAAATATATCGAATTCATTTTCGAAATTATTCACATAATAATTTTGACTATAGCCGAAGACCTTGTGTTCATCACTGAACGATAATGTTATGGTTTTAATAAATTGTTTTTAATTGATTGTATCTACTTAGTTACTACATTTGATAAGATTGCACTAATCAAATTCATTAGCCTAATCTTACAATAATAAGATTAATATATAATTTTTCCAAAACTACTAAGTTTTGGACAGATTTATCAAAATGTTACAAGTCAATAGCGATAAAAAAAGATTGATTTTTAATGTTAAGTATGTTTGAATACAGATAATCTTTATTTTCTGCTAAACATCGTGATTTCAGCCAAGCACCACCACTTCGACCGGTTCTATGCTTCATGCTACAAGGTCTTTCTTGCGGCTTTTACAAAGTTTTTACATACCGAGACTTCTCCGTGCCTCGGAAAGCACGTTAAGCCGTTGGTCCTGGCTGTCATTTGTGCATCTCTGACAGTCGTTACGGGTCGTCAGAAGCCCGAAAATCTGACAGCCAGTGTTACCAAGGGGTATCGTATTGCCCAGTTAATGGGTTGTGGAGGTCAGATAGGCAGTCGCTCCATGTAAAATACTGGTATTCAGCTGCATCCGGTTAATCTGGAAGCCGACCCCATCATAGTTGGGAAATGGCTAGATAGATGATGATTTCATTAAAAAGGTCTAAAGAGCTTCGGCGAGTTGGTTCCACCCCTCGTGGGCCTTCCAAAAGACAAGGACAAAAACTATATAATAATATACAGATGATCAATAAACAGTGACGTTATAAAAGTCACCATACATCAGACAGTCAAACGCTTTTGTGTAGTTCACAAGCAAACCCAAATTCAAGGATTTTAAAGTTGGGCATGATTACACGTCGCGTCGCGGGGATTTCAGTATCACCAGAAAAAAAAGTGTTAAATAACTTAAAATACTCTTATTAATTATTTATTTATCACAATAATCATCTTACGTCTTTTAATCCAAATCACGTGTGTTGCACAAGCACTTTGTTAACTTTGTTTTACATAACACATGCAAATAAATTAAGTGGCGTATTCGAATACACATACAAAAAGAAAAAGACCACTGCCGGGCAAGCTGAATAATTGTTATTATCAAATACCAATTTGGTCTTTACCGTCATTCTATTTGTCTGGGCTCTCTTTAATGCAATGTTCTCATAAGTATATAAAAGTGACATGATACAATTTTACAATTCAATGTACTATTCAAATTTTAAGTTTCACTAATATCAGCTGGTTTATTTCTTTCATGGTGTCTGCCTGATGTATTACTTTTTAGCTTCAGGCTTCTTTACTCCTGTAACAAATGTAAATATTTTGTTTTTATTTTTTAAGCCATCTTTCTCAACTTTTCCTTCATTCAGTTCGTGACTGTTCTATCATACGGCATTGGTGTTGGGCACACCAATGGATATTATCCAATATGAAATCCAATACCTTCAAGTCAAATCAGCTAAACTATACTGTTACTAATTACTACTGTTTTGTGTTATATTTTTGCTATAGTTTTCCCCAATTCTAAATATTCTAATTCTGTGCTGTTCAGGGGACCAACCATAACTTTTATTACTTCAGTGTGAGCATTAGACGGAACTATAGAGAACCTATAGCTCTGTCTCATTCTCAGGTGTTGGTTCAGGTCCGGATAAAAAAAACAAAAATGGAAAAAGTTCTAGTCTTAAATTCTTGAGACGGATTTCTGTTTGAAAATGAACTTTTGACTGGATTATAGTAGGTTGACTTTGAGTAAAACTTACCTCCGCCCATGAAATGTTTTATGATAACAGAACACGGTGAATCAATCATAACAGTCACTAGGAACGCTACTAGTATTGCTAGTGATAAATCAGCTAGGAACTGGAAAATCTGAAACAAAAACAATATTAATACACTATTATATTTTATTACCAACAAGTTTAAACAGCGGTCTCTGTTCTGAAGGCGTCGTACTATTTAAAGAACGGGAGAGCGAAATGGCAGTATTTTTGTTGCGATACTAACTTGTAACTGAACGCGCTATCGTTCCGAGTAGATCCGACAGAGGGCGCTGTTTTAAGTAATATTATTTTAATTGCGCTGTTCACCATAATATGAAGTTTATGCTTGTATTAATTTGATGATCCTCAACATTCCCAAATCGACAAGTATGGATTTCTTTGGAGACTTTTAAGTATAAATATGGATGGCAACAAGAAAGTAGGAGAAGACAAACAGAAAATAGAGAGGGGGTGATAAATATATTTATTAGCCAACTGTTGATTTAAGTATGGTAAAACAAGCCGTTATGCGATAACCAAATAAATGGTAATAAAGGAAGAAGAGGATGATTATGTTACTAAGCTCGCGGAAAGCAAAAGGCATCTTCAACAATTTGTTACTTACAGCAAATTGGAACGTGAAATATTTGGGTGTGACTGGCATTGAATTGATGACGAACATCATAGGGTAGTGAACCAAGTACATCGCGTATGACAAACGGCTTATAATCTTCCACATTCGTAGAGATAGCACCCAGTTGATAGGACCTGGAAACAAACAGTTAAAAAAATATCATTACACGGCAATTATTATGTGATTGTTATAATTATCAGTTTTTTTTGTGGTTTGTGCCTAACCTGGTGTCCGAGTTCTTATGTTGCCCATAGGCCTCTGACTTAGCTTCACTCGCAGTTGAAAAATTTCTCCACAAATAAAAATTCCTTCACCATTTTTTAAACTAGTGATAATTATACAATACGCACATAAATTCGAAAAGCCAGAGGTGCATGTCTTGGGTGCGAACTCGAGACCTATAAACTTGGTAGTCCGACGGTCATACCACTTGGCTATCACTGCTATAAATTATCAGATCTACTTTACTCATGAATTATCATGAAGTGACATCCCCAGCCTCAGTAACAGATTTGCATTGAGAGAAGAGAGTTCTATTTAGAAATAAAGCCAAACCAACAGACTTAAAAGTGGTCAACTCAGTGGCTTATTGTCCTAGGACCGATTGCCGTGAAGCAGAAAGAAACAACAAAAAAAAAATAGTATATCTGATATATCTATTTAGAAAGAATGTTGCCACACCTACCGCCATATCCGTGAACACAGGCAAATATAAGCCATCCAACAAATGTGGCCCATGCAGGTCTCATGAACGAATTGATCATGCCATCGGCTATTGGGTTGTTCCAATCCACTTGCATAATTGGGTAGATAGTGTAAATTACAAGCGTGGAAATCGTAAACGCACAGATCCATAGAAGTGTTGCTAAGAACTGAAAGAAAAAGGCATTGGTTATGTTATTTAATCAACTGCCTCATAGGACATTGGTCACGCCAACGCAATTCAACGCCCGGAATCTTTGGTTTGATCTTTTAGTTAAGCAGGCCCGGGTTGACAACACTTTGTGTTCCACGCGCGCAACATAGTGATGTCAGCACTAACCAATGGGGCCCAGTGAAGGAACCGATAGCTTTTAGTCCGTAAAAGTCTGACACTCCCAGCCGTGCCCAGAGCAGGAGTTATCTAATGATTTTTCACCCGAGAAAAAACAAAAGAAGCTTGGGTAATTTAATGCGTGCCTTTTCCACTTGGATATTATCAGTTCCTGTTTGGGTATGAATTGCGCCCAGTTAATGGTAATGGGCTCTGCAATAAAGCTTCCGACCACGGCCAGTTGCCATTGGTGGGTAGTATGATAAAAAATATCAGTTTAAAAAATGAACAGAAACGAAGCTTACCCAAGGTATAACCACTTTCTTTCCTCGGTTGAGATGAAGAATGTAGCCAAATATCAACCCTACCACGAAGGGTGAGGCTCTCGTCATTGTGTTCACATAGTAGTTGTGCAAGTAGTCCGGATTATCTAGTGGACGCCTGAAATATAAATATATATGTAGATAAGTAGTAGCGGCCCAGTGGCAACGGTCTCAACTTAGCAGTAGTTACCACCATCTGTCAAATTTCTTTGATAGTATTTCAACTTTATTGCAAAGACATAAGGTTCATTTTTAATTGAGAAAATTTGACAGTTAGGGATAGCTTGATGTGCTGGTGTATGTACCTAGGTCGTGGGTTCGAACCCAATCAGTATTTTATTTTTACTTTTCACCTTTTGTGGTGTAGAGTTTTTATTCTGGGTGCATCGTCTTCAGATATAAAGTTTTAATTCAAAACATTGTAAAACATTTTAAAAGAGTAACGGGGTAGTTCCTTGTCCATTCTTATCCATCCGAAACTATCTTTTGGAAGGGGCGACAAGAATCAATTATATTTCTTGTTAATTTTAACGTTCAAAAGTGCCTTTCTTGTGCCTATTTGAAATAAATGATTTGACCTTGACTTATTAACTATTTCATTACGACTGCTCTCAAAACGGTGTAGAAAAACAATGTGAGGAAGCCGTCATGCCTTAGAATTAAGAAGTGGAAGAAGACATGTGACATTCACGCAGAGGGCCACGGAACGAGGAAGCCTGTGTGCCAGCAGGGAGAACATTATAGGCTGATTATGCTTATATACAATCGTCAGCATTATTTCATGCATTAAGCTGCTTCGAATCATTATAATACGATATAAAAATAGAGTCAATAGGTGTAGAAAATGCTTGTATTTTCGATTAAAAAATCATTCGAGTTGACTTCGCTCTTTTGTGCTAGGGTTTCTGTTACAAAAGTATATACTTACGTTGGCATACTAGTAGTAGGAGGAAACTTCCTGATGAAGTTAAAAGTGGTAGCAGCGGCGAGTACAGCGATCAGAGCTCCAACGAGCGCTGACCAAGCCAGTCGTCGTTTACCTGTCAGTACCCACACTAAGACGAGGGGAGACAAGATGTGGAGCTGGACATCTATAGCTAAGTACCATGAGTGGCTGAGACACTGAAATACAAAAAAAAATATTAACCTTTTAAACGCCATTATCACATAATACGTGACAAGCAAGCGCATGCCCTGTACGCCAACGACACAAATATGTGACAATGCGGGTACACTATAACACGAAATAAACAATGAAAGCATTACTTTTATCTTTAAGAGGTCGTAGGGCATCAAAAATTTAGTCCACATCACTGTCAAAAGGAAAAGTGTCCGAAAGGCTGACGGTATTGCCTCGTTGTATGACGATACTGATTCTTTGCTATATCGTTGTTAAATAATAATGTACCTTCCCGATTATATTCTTAAGGTACCGAAATGACGACGAAAAAACCACTTCAAATCCTAATGCGAAAAGCGACTTTGTATTGTACAGAGGCCAGCACATCAAGTTACCACAATCTGTCAAATTTCTTTGATAGTATTTCAACTTTAGTACAAAGACATAAGGTTCATTTTTAGTTGAGAAAATTTGACAGTTAGGGATAGCTTGACGTGCTGGCGTCTGTACTATACCTATACAAATAACTTGCGACTGCCATTGACTTTACCCGCGTTGATGTCGAATATTATCCCACAATAAACAGATAAAAAGTATACTATGACTATAGTCTATCCTTGTGGTAAATTTCATTCAGATCTGTTTTATCCACACATCCTCAGAATCACGTTTATGATATTAGTAGGATTCAAATTTTTTCATTGTTATAAATTGTTTTATGGATATTTTGAAATACACTGCTGCAGTTTAATTCAAAGCTCTATTCAACATTTTGGCTCTAGTAGAATTTTACTCCAAAAATTATCGTCACTATCAAACAAAAAAATCAGCTGTTCCCTACATTTAGACGTGTCACGTGACCAAAAATGTATAGAACAGCCAATTATTTTTTTGCGATTTCGGAGTTGATGCCATTGTAAAAGTTGTTCAGTTTGGTTTGGTCTGTAGCATATGCTTTTGTATGTATATATCCTTTCGGTTAAACCCTGTATACGAACTTCAGTGATACTTACAGTATGGGCTGGATTTACAAAATTCTGTATATGCAGCAGCGTGGACCACCAATACACTCTGCATTTATGCGTTTCAGTCATGACTACGTTCCAAAGCGGACCGTCAGCGACCCTATTTAATATGGAGACTTGTATAAGAATCATCGCAGCTAGAATAGGAAACATTCGAAGGAGGCGGTTGAGATAGAATAGATGGAGATTCTTGAGTAGTTTTTCTGAAAAAAAAAACAGAATTCATAATCAGCCTATATTGTTCCCACTACTGGTACACAGGCCTCTTCTCTAAGAGAGGAAGTGGTTCATAATCCACCACGCGGGCTCAATGCGGGTTGGCGGATGTTACGTCTTCGAATTTTCTGGTTCTAGGACATGCCGGTTTCCTTGCGATGTTTTCTTTCACCGTTTGGAAAGCAGTGGTGATGAAATTAAATACAAAAAGTAAAGCGCCTATCTGGGTTCGAACTCACGACCCACAAATCGTAAGTCAAGGCCGATACCACTGCCCTAGACTGCCTAAAAACAGAACCCTAAAATCGCAAAGAATATGAGCTTTTTTTTTAAGGCTGGGAAATCATCCAATGACTTCTCCCGCTGTAGGTGGAGCGGAAGAGAGTGTCAGACTCTTAGTGACTAAAACTCATCCACGTTCCTTCCGTAGCCCTTTATGTGCCAGGGTAGCGCTAACCCTTTCGGACAATCCCGATGAGCTGTTCCATACATTTATGCACACGTAACTCAATAAAATGCATGGAACAGCTCTTTTTTTTAATTTTAGGATCATCCCATAGTGTATGTTTCGGGACCACCTTTCACCTTGAGATGATATTGATTGATACAATGATAACTGATTGATTGGTATTTATTGATAAAAGTATGATTATTATTATGATAGATGAGTGCACGCGATACAAATGCTATTCGTTTACTAAGTTGGCCGGCCTTTTTTTTTTTTTTTTTTTAAGGCTGGGAAATCATCCAATGACTGCTCCCGCTCTGGGTGGAGCGGAAGGGAGTGTCAGACTCTTACTGACTAAAACCCATCCATGTTCCTTCCGTAGCCCTTTATGTTCCGGGGTAGCGGTAACCCTTTCGGACAATCCCGCTTACCCGGCAGGCTTGGCCCTGAGGGGCCCCTTCATATGCTGACATCTCTTTGAGGCGCGCGTGGAACATATACGCGCCGTACGACACGGGTCTGGTGCTGATCGGACGGTGAGTCACCCATTACCCACCGTCCGCAGGCCCGCGCCTACGGTGGCCGAGAGTCGTCACGTGGCTCCCGACGCCCGGGGCGTCTCCTGCGGCGGCTGGGACGGGAGGACCTTTCTCTCTCCCATCCCGCCACCTCCTTCGCGAACATTACTTTTTCGCAGAAGGAGGTGACTGCCTCCCACTCCCTCTCGCCCCGGACCATGGCTTGCACCAGGGCCGGGCGCGAGAGGTCGCCGCCGCCGATCGCCTCTACGAGGACACGGCGGTGCTCCGCCCATGCGGGGCAGGTTTGCACCGTGTGCTCTACCGTGTCCTCTGGGCGATCCTCGCAGTGGTGACACCCGGGCGATTCCTCCCGCCTGATGATGTGCAGGAACCTCCCGAAACATCCATGTCCGGTGAGGACCTGCGTCAGGCGGTAGGTGAGGGCGCCGTGACGCCTCTCTAGCCACTCCTCAAAGAGGGGCCTTACCGCCACTATCGTGGCGTGCCCTGCGCTGGGTTGCGACAGTCGCTGATTCCAGGCCGCCATGAGATCGCGCCGGAGGTCCGTCCGCTCCGCCGCAATTTGCTGCGGAAACGGAGTTTCCCCCCGGCTTAGTACCTCCGCGCGCCACTCGTACAGGCGCGCGAGGACTATCGCCTCCAGATCCCACGGCGGCAGTCCGGCAAGGAGGCTCGCCGCCTCGCCCGAGATCGTGCGGTACCCCCGGATTAGCTGAATGGCTACCACCTTTTGGGGCGCGTTCAGGTAGTGGGCGGCTCGCCGCCGCAATGAACGCGCCCACACCGGGGCCCCGTAAAGGGCCATGGACCGCACAAGTTGGCCGGCCTGGCGCAGGTAAAATGTTGACATATTGATACGAAAACTATGCTGTGTTTGCACTGTACACATAGTAAAAGTTGTTAGTAACGATGAGTACAATGTTCGCACGAAATTCTTAGAGTTATTTTTTTAATAAAAGCCAGAAAGAGCTATTGAACCCATAGATGCTCACCAGTCTCTCATCACCCGGATCTTAAAATGAGCCCAGATATTATATGTCTATCAGAAACCTTTATAGAACGTGGTAATGAAAGTCTGATAAAAATCTCTGGTTATAGTTTAGCTTCCTCTTACTGCAGGAGGAAGAAACAAAAGCGTGGTGGAGTTTCAATCCTCGTGAAAAACGGGACTATATTTAAAGAAATATCATTCTTAAATCACCACTGTATTGACAATATCTTTGAGTGTTGCGGCGTTGAGATCATGCGTCAAAATATATTCATCTTATGTGTATATAGAACCCCAATAACTAATATCGAAAAGTTTTTTGAAAAACTTGAAACTGTGGTTCAATTTATAACACGTAAATTTAAGAAAAAAATAGTTATAGCAGGTGACTTGAACATCAACACGCTACAATTAAATAATAAATCCAAGGCGTTAATCGAAATTGTTCAAAATTATGATCTACTACTCCATATTCAAGAACCAACACGACAAAACTCTTGTATAGATCACATAATAAGCAACATCAAATCTGCTAAAGGTAAACTTCTACACCTAGGTCTTTCCGACCACAACACAGCGCAGTTACTAAGTATACCCGTGAGAAACAAAGAAACAGCTATAATAGAATATTCTACATACAAAAGAGACTATAATAAATATCACATTGCTAAGTTTAAAGACTGTATATCGGAATTATCGTTTTCAGAAGTATATAAAGAATCCAATATTGACGCAGCTTACGAAAAGTTCTACGAGCTAATATATCTATTTCATAAATTATGTTTCCCTATCAGAAAGGTAAAGATGTCAAACAGGGATCGGCCCCTAAAATGGATATCTAAAGGTATTAGAGCAAGCTGCAGAACTAAAAGAACATTGCGAAACAATTACTACGCTAACAAAACCACGGAAAATAAATCTAAATTCAAAAATTACTCTAAACTCCTACGTCGTTGCATACATGCGTCTATCAAAAGAGCTAATCATCAATTTATCAGTAACTCAAACAACAAATGCTAGGCAGCGTGGCAACTGATAAAAAAGGAGTCCGTCGGTTTTAAGAGCAAACAATTCGTAGAACGAGTTAGGAACCAAGACACCGTAGTTAATAGCCCGAATAAAATTGCTGAAGCATTCAATAACTATTGGATCAACCTAACTAATGATACCCTAGAAAATACTCGTGTCAGGCTTAAACAGTCTGTTAGCGATAGTATATTCCTAAAGCCATATGGATGTGAAGAAACACACAGAATTATTCTATCCCTGAACAACACAAACTCAGTAGGCTATGATGAGCTAGCTACAAGAATTCTGAAAATTTGCTCAGAAGAATTATCACCAGTAATAACATTTTTAGTATACCTCTCCTTTGAAACGGGGTGTTTTCCTAACCTACTCAAACAATCGGTTGTAAAACCTCTCCATAAAAAGGTAACAAGGAAGATCTAGATAACTACAGACCTGTTACTCTTATACCTATCATCTCGAAAATATTTGAAACTGCCATGCACAAACGCCTGACTCAATTCATCGAGAAACATACTATTCTAAGGGAAGAACAATACGGCTTTCAAAGGGGGAAGTCCACAACATTAGCATGTTTTAACCTAATTCACACAATAGTTACGAATTTAGATAAGCGATTTGAGACAACAGGCATATTTTTTGACATGTCGAAGGCCTTTGATTTCGTATCACACGAACTGTTACTAGACAAGCTAGAAAAGTATGGGATACGGGGCCCGGCACTTCAATGGATACAAAGCTATTTAAATAATAGAATGCAATGTGTGGAAATCACAAAAATTGACAATAAATTAAAACTAAAGTCATACAAATCAAAAGGGTGTGCTTAGTTCCCTATTGTTTCTACTTTATATAAATGACCTTCCCGAAGCTACCAATAACCCTTGCTTTCTGTTCGCTGATAACATATCGTTAATAATGACATCAAATAATACTGACATTGATAAATATATAACTGACATAAATAATACAATTGAATCGATAATAACATGGCTTGACGAAAATAATCTACGTGTAAACCTCACAAAAACTAATTTCATACAATTTCGTACATATGGACGAGAAAGTAAAACTTTAGACATCAATTATAGAGGAATTAAATTAAAAGAAGTTGACGAAACGACATTTCTCGGTATCACAATCGATAAACACTGTAACTGGAAGGCTCACGTCAATAAAGTGTGCAACAAAATAAACAAATTCGTGTACGTTCTTTACGAACTCGCAAAAACATCAGCGCTAGAAACCGTTTTATCTGCATACTATGGATACGTTGATTCTGTGTTGAGATATGGTCTGATCACCTGGGGTTACTCAACAGAAAGCCAGAGAGCGTTCATCGCACAGAAAAAATGCATCTGCAAACCCTTCTTCAGAAAGTTCAAGATACTAACGCTTCCAAGTCTGTATATCTTTGAATGCGCTAAATTTGTTAAAATGCATCCGTAGTTGTTTAAAAAAGCCCATGAAATATTTCCAAAAAGTAATAGACACAGGAATAGAATAGTTTTGCCCATAATTCCAAGGACAGCATTGTATAGTAAGAACAGCTATGCAATGTGCTGTCGCATATTTAATGCCATACCTGAAAGTATCAAGACTTTACCAATTAATAGATTTACAAGGTGTCTTAACGTATGGTTAAGGGAAAAAAACTTCTACTTAGTAAATGACCTATTAGATAAACGACTAATGAATAAATAATAATTAGCTAAGTACCCTCTGACATAATATTTTTAATTTTGGTTTTATAGTTTAGTTTTTATGTTGAGAATGTATGTGCAACATCAATAATGAATTTAATCATATTATATTTCTATTTTAAAATTATTGATTAATTATTAACACCAATGTTTGCATGTCACATAATTATGACTAAGTGTTAAGGTATATAAAAGAAAGACGGGTTTGTTCCCTTCGTTATAACTCGAGATCCGCTGGACCAATTTTCATGGTTTTGGTTTCGTTGGATTTGTCTCCACCTTGAATAGCAGAATACATATTTTTTTTTTTTTTTTTTTTCGATCAGCTGCTGATTTTCCTCCTATAGGGTAGGTAGGTAGGTAGGTAGGTAGGTAGGTAGGTAGGTAGGTAGGTAGGTAGGTAGGTAGGTAGGTAGGTAGGGTAGGGTAGGTAGGTAGGTAGGTAGGTAGGGTAGGTAGGTAGGTAGGGTAGGTAGGTAGGTAGGTAGGGTAGGTAGGTAGGTAGGGTAGGTAGGGTGGGTAGGTAGGTTAGGTAGGTAGGGTAGGTAGGTAGGTAGGGTAGGTAGGTAGGTAGGGTAGGTAGGTAGGTAGGGTAGGTAGGTAGGTAGGGTAGGTAGGTAGGGTAGGTAGGGTAGGTAGGGTAGGTAGGGTAGGTAGGGTAGATAGGGTAGGTAGGGTAGGTAGGGTAGGTAGGGTAGGTAGGGTAGGTAGGGTAGGTAGGGTAGGTAGGGTAGGTAGGGTAGGTAGGGTAGGTAGGTAGGGTAGGTAGGTAGGGTAAGTAGGTAGGGTAGGTAGGTAGGGTAGGTAGGTAGGTAGGGTAGGTAGGGTGGGTAGGTAGGGTAGGTAGGGTGGGTAGGTAGGGTAGGTAGGGTAGGTAGGGTGGGTAGGTAGGGTAGCTAGGGTAGGTAGGGTAGGTAGGGTAGGTAGGGTAGGTAGGGTAGCTATCACAGTTAAGACAGGACAACGTCTGTCGGGTCAGCTAGTTGCAAATAAATTGAATTGAATTGAATTGAATTGAGTCTTTGGAACTTTGAATTCACATCAATTGAAATAAAATATATACATAATACCTTTATGTATATATTTTATTTTATATTATTTATATTATTATTGTTGATTTTATGAATACATATATTATTTAGAGTGGAGGTACTTACTGCTAGTTAATTTTCCCGCTGTAGTGTAAACTATTAGAAGACCACTTAGCATGAAGAAAGTGTCTACTGTGATTGGAGCAGCAGTCAACCATATCGCTTTTAATGAGGTCATAAACTGAAAAAACATAATTTTTACAAACACATATCACACCTGTAATATCCCCAAAGGGTTAGGCAGGGGTGTACCAATGTAGTTGCTTCGGCAGTAGGTACATATACTAAAATTGGAACGATACAGAGAAGATTAGCATGGCACCTGCGCAAGGATGACACGCAAAATCGTGAAGCGTTCCACATTTTATTTTTTAAGCGAGATTGTCCGAAAGTGTTACTAAGCGGGATTGTCCGAAAGGGAACTCCGCTACTCCGGAACATAAAGGGCTAAGGAATGAACATGGATGGGTTTTAGTCAGTAAGAGTCTGACACTCCCTTCCGTTCCACCCGGAGCGGGAGAGGTCATTGGATGATTTACCAGCCGTAAAAAAAAAGGGGTGTACCAATAGTACAACTATATTTCGCCAGATATGTTTGAGTCCCATGTAATATCGGGCGAGAGCCTATTGCCAACTGGGCACAAATACAGACTCGGGCTGCTAAAGAGAAATCCCAGATGGAAGAACCTAATAACACTTTGACTGTCCCGGGATTCAAACCCAGAAATAACCCACAAATAATTTGAAGTAAGCTTCAGTAATCGATAGGGAATATGTCGGTAATAATTAGTGAAGAATAAATTATTATAAATATTTTTAAATTTATTTTTTCTTTACTTTTCTGTCTTTCCTTTTTATAAATGCTAGCTTTTGCCAGCGGCTTCGCCCGCGTGTGTTTGAATTTATCCCACGTTAACCGTACATTTTTCCGGGATAAAAAGTAGCTTATATGCTATTCCAGACTATAATCTATCTTTGTACCAAGTTTCATCCAGATCCGTTTAGTAGTTTTTGAGTTTATTCGTTACAAACATACATACAAATTTTTCTTCTTTAAAAATTATTACTTAATAATATTATAAAAATAATAGATAATGTAATGTTAATAAAAACTTACTTCAAATACATCTATCATATTAGATATGAGCCCGGTCGATGGTTGAGTTCCAAATGAGTGACCAATGATGACCCACATCATGGCGAAAGATCTGATGCCGTCGAGACATTCCAGGGCTCCAGGAACCGGAGTATAAGTGACGAGGCGACGTGTGTTCGTGTAAGCAGAGAAGGCTAGGAGTAACTTGTTGACTTGTTTTGAATTTTGAGGATCTGTGGAAAATAAATTGGCTTGTAAAGAGGGTTCCATGAAAACATGGGTTTGTAGCTGTATTGGCTTGGCTTGTATTACATTACAAAGTATGGTTGTGATTGCAGATAATTTGTTTTATTATCCTTTTATAACGCAACGTATCTTTGCCTGCCAGCATGTTCTTTAACTCCAGAACTATTTAAATAATGATGAATAATTTAATAGCACCCAAAAAAAACTGTGAAATTCCTAATATTCCTTTTTTACGAATCTAAATATAACCTAAAACTTTACCTTCCAGTAAAGTTAAATAATCAACCCTAACTAAAACTAGGATAGATACACGAATTAAACATAACAATATGATAAGTTAATGAAAATATTTCGTAATCCTCGTTAATCCATTAATTTTGTTCTTCTTATGAAGCAGTGCTTTTAATTTTAACACTGGCAATACTAATGCATGAGTAGTTTAGCAATACTCTTTACTAAGAAACAAAATACAAACGACTTCAAAACAAAGTCAAGAAAAAAACCCTATCATTTGTAGATTGTTGGCTGGCTTTGTTTTAGTATACGTCAGAATTGATAGTAAATGGTCACTATACTATAAGCCTAGTTAAAGAGAACGGAAAGGATCATAAGATTAAAACCGATATAGGAATTATATCTTGAAAATAAAGGAAAAACCTAAGTCTTAAAGTTGTAAAACTATCAAGATTAAAATATAATTATTCAAATATAGTGGGTTTTACAAAAGCATTAGAGTTATCGCTAGACCGTGAAAACCTTTAGAAACATACAAAATAAACGTGATAATCACAGTGGTGTGACTATCACGTTTATTTGGTTGTCAATATTGTGATTCACGTGTGCATGTGGAACCAGTATCAAGATATTATAGTAAAAATTCTTTAAGGACATATTCAAAGTCACTAATATTGGGCTACGTTCGTGTTTTATAAAATGCATCTTTGTAAGGCAAGTTTTTGGTTTGCTCTTGCCTTTCAGTTTCTTCAGTCATTCAATGTCAATTATACTCTATCTTACTACCCCTTCAAACTACACAAGATTTCAATTTAAGGGAAAATAGGAGATGAAGATTAAACAATAAACCCGACTGTAGCAGAACAGAAAATACAAAAAAAAAAAAAAAAAATGGTAACGCAGGCGTGGATAAACGGTAGCGGGATTGTCCGAAAGGGTTACCGCTACCCCGGAACATAAAGGGCTACGGAAGGAACATGGATGGGTTTTAGTCAGTAAGAGTCTGACACTCCCTTCCGCTCCACCCAGAGCGGGAGCAGTCATTGGATGATTTTCCAGCCTTAAAAAAAAAAAAAAAAGGCGTGGATAAACTAAGCAGGATTGTCCAGAGGGTTACCGCTACCCCGGAACATACCCCGGGCCTACGGAAGAAACATGGATGGGTTTTAGTCAGTAAGAGACTGGTACTCCTTTCCTTCTTAAATTTAGAGCGGGAGGAAGGAAGAAAAATCTAATGAGGTATCATTTATCAAAATCCGTTGAGTTGTTGAATAGTTACGAACGGACATAGGAACGGACATACATGCACACAGGTTAAACACAAAACCCTCTTTTTGGGTTTCGCCGTGGTCGAGTAAAAATATAATTTTATATCTTATCTTACGGGCCATCTCTTCCTTCCCTGCCACTGACGTAGTTTATCGTAAATTATGGCTATTAAATCATAAATAGTGACAAGATCTAATCTAAATCAGATAAACCATTACCTTTTTTCAGGAAAACATTGTGGTATAGGTCGTAAGCCGTACTCAACAAGACAAGAAGGCCGATGAAAGAAAATATTGATCTGAAAATAAAATAAAAACTATGCAATATTTTTACGATTATCAAATGGATTAAATTTAGAGGATTTTACATACATGGTGAGGTACAATGTAAGGCACTTTTTTAAAAATAATTCAATATGTGCTCTTATAAATTAAAAGAATATATTATATTTATTTATTTATTCTCAGGCATCCAGGCCCATAGGGTATATTACTAATACATAATATACGTATAATTATTATGACATCATAAACATATAATCAGCCTTTGAAGTTCAAATTGCTGCGACATAGTCAAATTATTATTATGACGTATCTAGAAAATTCACCAACATTGCGCCAGTTTTACGCTATAAATACGTAAAAGTCACAAATTGACTGGCGGAGAAGTGTGAGTGGAAGAAGGCTGACTTTACTGTAATATAATATATTAAAACTTAATATGTAGGTACTGATTTATTGATTTAGCACGAAATAGTTATCAAGTAATATTCAATTCGATGCAAATTCTGTTCATTGAGTAAAATTGACAAAAAAAAAATAGAAGGCGACTGTTTTTCTATAAATTGAGCACAAAAATATGCTACTAGATGCAACTTGTCCACTTAAAACTCTTTGACCAGGCTGCATGCTTATGATCGCATGCATTCGTGCACCAATTACAAAAAAACAACACCAAATACCAACGGGACAATTATTCATAAATATTTAATACAACACCCCATAAACCAGTGAACAACAAAGCTATGAATACTTACATTGCAACATAGTCCCCAGCCACCCATGGCTTATCATTGGGAAGGCGACAGAAATTTTCAGTAAATTCAATAGCAGTACTCAGTTCGGAACTGTTGAAGAAAGCGTTTAGTGCCGTATGGGTAGTGCATGGCTTGGGTATGCAAACAGCCAGACGAAGTGTTAGAGCGGTCAAAGAACTGGATGCACCTCTGTAAATAAAAACGTTTAAGTCAGCATTACAATAATAATAATAATAATAGTTTATTTTCCAAAAACGTAGTACTACTTTACAATGGCAATGAGGTAACAATTTCAATTATTGTAAAGAGTTTAGCGTCTGTAGCCGAACTAGGCATGGTCTGTATTTCGGCTATCAGCACCATTCCCCTCGAGTATTATAATTCCAGAATAGGTGCCAAGCAATCGAGGCATATATAATCAGTACTACAGCTGAAGTACAAAATTAATCAAAGTAAGTAATTTACAAATAGGTAAGTACATTTTTTTTAAACCTAATTAATTAAATGAATCAATTGTTATGTGTGTTCGCGTGTGAGTGTGTGTGTGTGCAGGTGAGTGAGTGAGTGTGAGGGAGAGTGAGAATGTGTGGGTGGGTGTGTGGTGTATATGTAAGTAGGTGTGTGTGTGCGAATAATTATGCGGTAAGTATGTGTGTGTGAGTATGCATGAGTGTTTGTGTGTGTAGGTAAGCTATTTAGTGAGTGTATCTTAGTTTTCTGTGCTATTAGCCGTACTGTTCTAATAATCCTACACAAATTACAGGAGGGACCTAGCCACATAAGTAGGTATCATTAGTTCTCCCTGCTCTTATTATTTATTTTATTATTACAACAGCCGCACAGGTCGATTGATCAGGTTAAGCTACGCTTGCCGGGATTGGTCCGTGGATGGGTGACCATCTTTACATTCTGAGACTCCTCCGTGCCTCGGAAAGCACGTTAAGCCGTTGGTCCCGGCTGTCATTTGTGCATCTTTGACAGTCGTTACGGGTTGTCAGAAGCCCAAAAAACTGACAGCCAGTCTTACCAGGGGGTATCGTATTACCCAGTTACTGGGTTGATTTTTGTTAGCCTGGGTTGTTCCCCTACAGGACAACGGCCTTCCTTTCTCTTTTCAACTCATCTTTGTTTTGAGCTAGTATTTTTTCTCACTGCTCTTAGGATTGGCACACTAAAAGTCGTTTTCCCAGAAAATGTGGGTACATTTCTTTTTGGCTATTGGTCCATTAATATTTCTAGGAATTATTTAGAGCGATTAAATACATACCCAGCATTTACACCAATGAGATCTTCAATCCCTGCAGTCCATAAGTTTGCTTGTTTCAACCGCTTTACAACATCTTCATTTAACTTCAATTTATTTGGATTAAAATCAGGCAAAGGTATATCTCCAGATATAGCAGGCAAAATTGGCCAATTTTGGACTAAAGGCACGTTTACCATACAATATTTTCCTTCGATTACTGAGTTTGGTGAAGGTTTATTGATTCCCAAACATTGGTAATAGTTTCCAAGATGTAACATGTTGCCAGTCAAGATTCCAGTTGGCATTCGGATGCCAGCATCAATGACTGCAAGAATTATATATTTATTTAATTATTTTATTTTTACCATTTTAAGACTACACGTAAATAGTAGCAAACAAAGAAAAAATAAAGAAAAACAAAATTATCCGTTTTATTTGAACTTCTATGAAAGCTATGCTATGATAAGCTACCTTATAAATAAATTATTTTATTTCTGATAATAGGTTTTCACAAACGCTCTTACATGTCTAATAATAATAAAATTTTAAAAACTAGATGGAGTCGGCGGTTTCGCTGGCCGAAACAAAACTCATCACAACTACTTCGGTCATAAACATTCTTATCTATAGTGTGTCTGTAGTGTTTTTTTAAATATTGATTGCCACGCAGGAGACACAATAAAAAATCTATTGGCGTTTAACATGGTAACTAATGTAATTGGCTTTGACCGTTTTATGTTGTATAAAAAAAGTAGTAAAACTAAAGCTAAAACCGTAGGTGGCACTGATGGTGGTAGTGGCTTTTTCATTGAAATTGATTCGATGATTTCGGAGATTAACGTGTAAGAACATAGTGACACGTGTTTTTTTTTAAATTTAAGAATAATATTTTTGAAAAACTATAAAGATATCTAAAAGAAGAATGAACACTGTGCACATCTAAAGCAGATTTGGGAAAAGTCTAAGGCATTATACAGTGTGTTAGGTTAAACGAGAGACATACTTTCAGGTTGAGTACTCATGGATATCAACAACTTTGTCCATGGGACCAACTCTGAAATATAAAAAAAAATACCAGCTGTTCCATTCATTTTGACGAATCATGCGGACATAAATGTACTGAACAGCTGATTTTTTTCATGATTTTAGGTATAGTTCCATAGTCAAAGCTGTTCATTTTCATGAGTATAGTACCTCCTGAAAGTATGTCCCTTGTTTAGCCTAACACACTGTATATTATGTCTATTTTGAAATAACTTCTGAATATTTATTTTTGTGAAAAGCTACACAGATCTATGAAATACAATAAAACACATGCTGTGCAACAACAATACATTTGGAAAGGGCTGAAGGCAGTAGAAATGGTGGTTTTGAAATATTAATGCTTATGATATTTTCCCTTGATTAATAATGAGGTAATATTATTAATATTCTACTCACATTCAAGCAATAACTCTTGGTCATCTTGTTGGATATATCGAATCTGCTCTTCACACAATTCTTCATCTAATACAGATTCATAGAGATCTAGATCAAAAACTTGTTTGTCATCTGGCACGGTTATATCCAAATGCGCACTAACTATATTCTTATTTCTTAATAAAGTAATTAAAAATAACAAATATACTGACTTCATTTTTATTTTACTAATTAACTTTGTTACTTCATTAATGACAGTTTACTACTGAACAATAAAAGTGATTTGTCGTATTATTTTCATTGATTATTATTTTATTAACTTCCTAAGATTAGATTTTTATTAATCTAGTTGCGTATCAATGATAAATGGATTCAACAATATTAATAAGAATACGTATTAGTGATTTAAATGGTTATCTTGATATCATTACCGTATTTTCAAGAATCGTAACGAATTGTGATAATACATATAAAACATAGCTAAACATTTTTATCTAAGAGATAACATAGGATTATCCAAATCAGAGGCGAAGCCACTATATAACACGATACCCACCGGCTTCCTTTCGGAGGCTCGCAACAGCAACTCTAGGGTTATTGAAATGGCACAGTCACTTAAGTATCTACTATTGCCAAAAAATATAAACAAAGTGTTAAAGGTAACACTTTTATTTTTAAGACCATAAATATTTTTTTACTTTATTAATTAAATTAAAACTGGTTACGCTTCGGCTTTTCTCTTACAAAATATAAACCTTTTGAGCGCCATTGTCACATATACGTAACAAGTAACTGCATGCCCTGTACGCGAACGACACAAATATGTGACAATGGCAAAAACACTGTAATACGAAATATACAATTAAATCATTACTTTGTGAGTGTTCATTTAGATATCTTAAAAATTGAAGTTTTTGTGAAATGAAACAAATTAAAAGACAACATGGATATTGGGAAAGTCATGATAAAAGGTTAACACCTCGCCTCTGCTACACATATAACTATAATCTACAGATAATAGTAGGTACAGTAGGCCGCACGTCAGAGGTAAAAAAACCAGTATAAGCTGATCTCTCATTCTATTGAAACTCTGTAATACTCTTGGCCAGATCAAGGTCAAAGTGTTCAAATCACTCACGACCGGCTAATTATTGTTAGTACTTATTTCGTTTCTAAATTTAACGGTCCATGAAATTTTTGTCTATAAAAGTTGTAAATCCTATAATGATTTTTTATAGAGTGACATAATTCAGGACGCTAAAGTCCCGTACCTTTGGAAGATGTACGAGAGGCTGAAGCCGACTCGCAGTGGTGCGATAGACGCTTTTATTAGAATGAGTCACCAACTGACAAAATGCACCCAAGGACAACCTCCAGTTGATATAAGACTGTTACAAGATATGGAAACACACATTTTGTAATCATATTTGATTTGAAAGAGTGTCCATGGAGTTTCTTGCCCGTTCCTCTCTGCTTTGGAATGGGCGATTCATCTTGCTGACTGACCGACCCCTTGACAGTTAAAAAGTGCCTGTAATTTGTTTATTTGACATAAATGCTTTGAGTTTGAATTTGTACAAAGACATTGGAATATGCGTTTAGATGGAATGGTAACCTAGAACTATGAAATGACTATGGCCTCTACTTGATCAATGTTTTATTAAGCGCGGCAAAAATGGCAGGGACAAATGACAAAAATAAAAAAAATAAAAATTTATATTTTGTCACACACACTTTGTCTACATGTCTCTTTTATCTACTTTCCTCCCGCAGGCATGCTGGAAGAGATTTTTTTAGAAATAAGCATCAACTTGACCTATTTTCGGTTCCTTTCTTCTTGTCTGCTTTCTTGGTACACATAAATGGTTAAATAGATAAATAAAAAATCAGTCATTCAATAAAATATCTATAAATGAACTAGTCAAAGAAAAAGAATTAAATAACTACCAATGAATGTGAATTCTTTAGGCCCTAGTTCGATATATCGACAACATAAGGAAAAGTATTCTACCAATTTACAACTATTCAAGTACCTACTCAATGATGCGTAAAATTATGTAATTAAATTCTATTTCAATGAATGATAGTCGCGTAAATTGTCGATGAATGATGAAAGAGGTTTGAATGAAATATATAAAAGGTGTAATATATTTAAATGGTCACCATGTAAATTACTCAACCGAATTCATTCATAAGATTTTGAATGGACTAGACTCTAACATACAACATTGCATTCAGTAGAAAGTTTGTCAATGTAGTTTTTTATTCGCGGATGAATGCCATAAAAAAGCTTTATTGTTATATTTGCTATAGGAAAAGCAACTACTTTTAGGTATTGTACTTCTAATTCTTGTAATCAACACCCAAATCCAGTGTATCTACAGGGTGAAATTGGATTCATGGGCATTATTTTAAGGGGTCATTGTACGGACGCCAGCACATCAAGCCATCCCTAACTGTCAAATTTTCCTAATTGAAAATGAACCATAACCTTTTGTAATAAAGTTGAAAAACTATCAAAGAAATTTGACAGATTGGGGGTAACGGAATGTGCTGGCCTCTGTACTCATCATTAGGAAAAAAATATTGGCTGTTCCATACATTTTTACGAGTTAAGCGAGCATAATGTAAGGAGCAGGTCATCTTTTTTGCGATTTCAGACTTGTTCTCATAGTGAAAGTTCTTCATAATAATGAGTACAGACGCCAGCCCATCAAGCTATCCCTAACTGTCAATTTTTTTCAATTAAAAATGAACCTTATGTCTTTGCAATAAAGTTGAAATACTATCAAAGAAATTTGACAGATTGTGGTAACTTGATGTGCTGGCCTCTGTACAAAGACCCCTTAAAAAATACTCATGAATTCAATATCCCCCATGTATACACATGCTTACACTTATTATAAAAGGTCCAACAAACAGCATTACTTTCAAATGACCCATCAATTTATTTTGTCATTCATCATCATCTTATCATCTGCCGACCTTTGCCCCGCTATGTTGGGGTCAGTTTCTAGTCTAACCGGACGCAGCTGAATGCCAATATATTTCAGCCTATTTTGAAAATTATTAAAGGAGTTTTCACTTCAGCTAGCCTAGTGGTGTGACCGCCGACTGTCAAGTCATAGGTCTCGAGTTCGAACCCAAGGCACGCAAGGCACCTATTAGTTTTCAGATTCATGTGCGTATTGTATAATTATCACTTGCTTAAAAACGGTGAAGGAAAACATCGTGAGGAAACCGGCATGCCTGAGAGATATTTCTCAACAGTATGTGATGCTAAGTCAGAGGCCCATGGGCAGCATTAAAAACTCTGACACCAGGTTAGTCACTAACCACACGAAAAGAAGAAGACTTCAGCTAAGTGGTCACGGTGAGATTTTTACAGAATCGACCGGCAGGTAGGTTCCCCATAAGGTTTCCCCTAAGCTCTACAATACCTATTATCTACAGGTAATAATAATAAAAGGACAAACAAAAAACAACAAACTCTCAAAAAGCGCCATCATTTAATACGATAGAACAAGAAGCTATAATTTAACTTGGTTGTGCAAATCGTCCGGCCTGGTAATTATCGGCAGCATTACTCGTGAATATAATGTCTCATTGTTAATTGTTAGCCGAGGTATATCTTTGGCGGATCTCTTTACTCTTGGCTCCTGTCCGCGTTATCTCTGTGAGAGGACCCGCTTCTTGTAAGGCGGCCTGTTCAGGTTTCGGATGGTTTGTCGTGGGTCGTTTTAATATTTAGGTTGGTTGGTTTGGTGTAATTGTGTCAGTGAATGGTGCAATTTATTTGTTTATACTTTATTGAACATCAGACAAATATATAATAAAAATAAAATCGAACACTACAAAACATACAAAATCTCATCTGCGCAATCTTGTAATATAAATGAGCTACGAGAAACTTTGTGACATTTATTTTCTAACTAAATTCTATTGATTCGAAAATTTAATGATGTCTTCTTAAAGTGTTTATTTGTTGGTACTATTCTCAATCAAACTCGAACTAAAAGCATTTATTTCAAATAAACCACAAAAGCGATTTTGAATTTGCTAGGTGTTGGTCGATATACATACTTATCCCATTTTGAAGTGGTTAAATAATTTGAAACTCAATCTCTAACAGCCGATTGGTCGACACTTCGCGTGACCAGAGGGCTGGATTGTTCTTTGGCCAAAGAATTAGCATTGCCATTCAACGTGGCAGTGTCCTTTTTGTCTTTTTTTGGATTTATTTGTATATATAGTTAGTTAGATAGTCTTTTAATTTAAGTATGTATAAGTTTTTATTGTATTAGATTGTAGAAATTCAAAGAGAAAATAAAAAATAACCAACCATATCTCTAACATAATTCAAATTTGTATTATTAGTTCTATTTTCCGTTAGCACATTAACTTATATACAAAAATACAGAAACTTGTTTTCCATTTTCATTTCACAAATTTTTTAGAGTGTAACCAAACCAATTCTTCAAAGTAGCTATTATATCACAATCATGACAAGGGGTTTTAAACTTATCATCTGTAGACTTTTCTAAAGAAGACATTATGACCGACAGGTATCGTGTATAGGCGTTACCGCGGAAGGCTACATAACACCTCGCCTTAGCACAATAAGTCACTGAACCAGCATAGGTAGTAAATCAAATATTATTATATTGTCTTTTAATACACTCAAGTATCTACCGAACCGCCAATATTGTCCAAAAGCTTCCTACACATTCATAATTACTTATAAGGAAAATTTATAGCCGATACAATTTTATAAGACCAAGTCGTCCTATGAATGGGCATCGTTATCCGTTCATTTTGCTTGCAATTAGCACCCCATGTAGTAAGGTAAGTGAATTTCTAAAGAATATCGGTATTATAAAAGGCTGATAAACGGCTTAAGCACGGCTATTGTGTTGGTGGTTATGTAAAAGGTTTTATAGGGAGTGACCTTACAGGATCTTTGTTTATACTTCCTGTGGTTCCTGATAACCTAGTACTTATTGGAATGGAGCCTGAATGTTATCCTTTAATCCTCCAACCAGCCCGCGAAATTCAAATTTTCTTAAGTTTTTTGCAATTTGCAGGCCAGTGATAGGTTGTATGTTGATGAACATTTGATTCGCGGCTGTAAGACGTATGTAGTTACAGAATTATAATCATCAAAATCATTAATACAACCCTCCGAGCTCATAAAGGTTCCGGAATTACTTTGACCTTGTAAAAAGTCATTTTTACACCTTTATACCATACCCTGGCACATCAACCTTAATAGTTTGTTGCGTAAATTCTATTTCTATCACGGAATTAAACATAACTGGAGAAATCTGGATGTGCAGCGTATCAAACTACCCCAATCTGTCAAATTTCTTTGATAGATTTTCAACTTTATTACATAAGCGTAAGGTTCGTTTTCAATTGGGACAATTTGACAGTTTGGGGTAACTTGATGTGCTGGCGATTGAACGTACTATACAGACACCTCTGCCTAACCCTTTGGGGAAACAAGGAGTGATGTTATTTTTTTTTATGTAGCGATCCAACTCACTTTGGTTCCGGATACGTTTGTAGTATCAAATTGCAAAAAAAAAACAACCGTAAGGTCCAATTTTGTGCCAAATTGCATCCAATTGACCACAAACAGGAACCAGGTTTCCATCCGCTGTCAGTTCTATCCTTTGCAATAAATCTTGATAATTGAACATTGAATAATTCAGATAATTGGAGGAAAATATACCGATATATTCATCAACTCCTGGCTAGCATGAATGAGATAATCACAAAGGTACCAATTGTCAAAGAGCTGGAATAATTAGATGAAGTTAGAATGGGTTGAGTTTGACAATTTGTTCGGTTCGCCATTTCTTCTTTTGTGTCGTATAGTTAGATAACTTGAAGCGACTAGTTGCTATCCTTAAACTAACAGGCGTTTGGATGTCAATTATGTTTTTATTCACTAACATAATAACGAATTTAAACTATACAGCCAATACCTATAAGTCATAAAAAATACAATACATCAATTCCAAAATTGCCTCCTGCTTACCGTTTCGTTTCACGCATATCAATTTATTTGCAACGCCCAATACTAAAACATTGCCTTTTTTACCTTTAAAAAAAGTTTGCATATCAAATTCATTCCTTTTTCGAATCTGAATGCCCATTACGAATAGAGGTGGGCAATTTTGTTAAACTAGTCGATTATAATTCGATTCGATATGCCTACTATGAGTCGATTTGTGTTGTTATAAATTACTACCAACTATGTTAACCGTTTTTTTAGGCTGTAGGTTGGTTGCATAAAAAGTAATAACAGAAGCATTTACCTACATAAAGTAATTTTTCATTGATGGGTATTATGTATGGTTAACGTTTAGGAATGTATTTTACTTATTAGAGAACCGCAGGTAGGTATTTTGAGTTTCGGTTTATTAAACTTTTAGGAAATCGATAAACTAATGACTGGCACCTCACGAAATCACTATGTAACTGTCATCATCAGAAGCATTGCTTTAAATTCTTTAGTTGATGGTAAAAGGTTTATCTAAAAAGAATTACAAAACCATGGACATTTTAAAAACGACATGTTGTGTCGGTCGACCTTACACTCACTGGGGACATGCCACACGTAAGGGATTATGGATGGAATATAATTATATAAAAATGAATTACAGTTTTATTGTCACACACAATAAACCCTAAACGTCGAGGCATCATTCATTGCCGTTGAAATTGTCACTCTACTCTTCACATAAACATCTCTTGTCGTACTGTAACACCGTGTCCTGGGCCTTTAGTCCTCATTGCTACTAAATCGATTCCAAGGCAGTCATCTTTGTTCCCATCTCTATTTTACTTCCAAATCCAGTCAATTATGAATACTCGCAACAGTAGTCATCATGGTATTGCTTCTAAATGATAGCTGCCATTCCCTAACCGTAGGCGGTATTCAAATTGCATACAAACTTAATATTCGTCTGGAAACGCCAAATGGAATTCTGTAAACGTTCGAATGTTAGCTCTCGTTTGAAGGTTTTGGGGATCGTTTAAAAAGTTTGGAATTTAAAATTGCTAAAAGTTAAAGGTAATATTGGAACATGCATGTTTTTTGTTTTAAACCTGGCCCTGTAACGTTGAATGGAATATGATAGTAGGTAATAAGTTTTATAAATTAGTTCATAAGCAAATTATAGGTCAAGGGATTTTTTTTTCTGAAAACATACTTACCTATGCAAAATTATACACAAAAAATAGAAATTATTTACCTATTGGTGAGGTATACCTAGTTACTTACGTTCTTAGTTCTCAACCCAAATTGAGCACTATGTTTTAAAATACTTTGAAGTTAAAGTAATATGGGCATGACACTTTAAAATAGATCAGTTACTGATCTAAAAATAAAGCGTATAGTTTTCATTTCAAATAAACCAATTACAGGCACTAATCATTATCAATAAAAGAAATCGATTAAACATTAAGATGAAGCTAGTTGCCCTATGCAAAGCATAAAGGCAAACGGGTAAGAATATCTGCGAACACTCTTTCTCTGTATCTTGATCTATTTTATAGACATAAATTAACTGTTATTTTATCTGTGCCATAGACGGAACATATACGTATTTTTAAATAAATTAAAAAAGATAATCTCAGGACCTAGCCTCTTGCACAAATATTTATAATTCTGCCCTCCTGGGCTCAAAACATTTATGTCCGTTTCAAGGAATTATTAATTACATATTATGTATCCTTTTCTTTGGCTACTGGCATTTTGAGGGAATCGGAGTTCTAATTTTAAATTAGAGGATGTTAACTCACAATCATATTCACATTTAGAGAGATATAAATTTAGAAATTTAATTCGTTAGTCACGACTTAGCCGATTGAAATGTGATATCCTATAATCTTCGATGAAGCTTGAACCACAATGTAAAGATTCACCAAGAAACTATCCATGAACTTGATATGCAGTTTGGAATTATCCGTTTTCTGATTCACATCAGTTGTAAAAATAGGAAAATACAACTCGCACAACAAACAACTGCTTTATATGTAGGTATATCTCTTTAGTGGCCTATCAGTCAGGAGACAACCACTTCTAAACAATGATCATCCTTTTGTTTTTAAGGATTTTTTTGTTTTTGATTTACTAATCATCAAATGCTACTGCTCTAGGTAGAGCGGTAGGGAGTGTCAGTGTCTTACTGACTAAAATTCATCCATCATTCCCTAGCCCTTTGTGTTCCGGGACGGAGCGGTAACTCTTTCTGACAATCCTGATGTACAGGCCCCGTAGTAACCCAATTCAGCGAAATATCTAGTTTTTACCATTACCTCCTCACTTAAAAAACCGTCTCTAAAATTCAGAATACTGTAGAAGATCA
The DNA here is from genome assembly GCA_951799385.1 of Hyppa rectilinea. Lineage (NCBI taxonomy): Eukaryota > Metazoa > Arthropoda > Insecta > Lepidoptera > Noctuidae > Hyppa > Hyppa rectilinea. The sequence continues at coordinate 4,740,510 of OX637310.1, read as the reverse complement.
ACCAAAGACCCCATCACCGTCATCATCATTTCAACCGAAAGACGTTCACTACTAGACAATAGGCCTCCCACAAGACCACAACTTCGAATGGTTCTGTGCTCCCCGCGTCCAGCAGATTCCTGCAGCCTTTACAAGGTCATGGGTCTACCTTGTGGGAGGCCTTCCAACGCAATACTGCAATGTCTCAAGACCTGTGTCTTTGACCAGTGCGTGTAGCCAGTGACCTGACCAGTGACCACTGAAACGTGGTCGCTGAAAATGGACCTCATTAAAAGGCTAAAACTTACCCAAGGGGCTATGAAGAGGACTATGCTTGGAGTTCTCTACGTGATCGAATCAGAAGATCCCTTAATAAACTGAAAGCCAAAGCTCACGTTTTCTAGTAAAAACATCGTCATTATAGTCTACAGTCTTATTCACCCAACTACAGGGCAAAAGCCTCCTCACTAGTCAACGACTCATCATCTCTGATCCACCATTTATAACGAACAACACCCATTCATTAAAAAATACAAGGAACGCGTGCCAGAACATATTTCTACAAATGTAATCACCACATCTATATGTTTTTAATGAGCCATGCCCCGTACACTATGGTTTGAAAAATAGATACATGTAGACCGACAATTACTTTAACAAGACTGCCGTAGGCGGCAGCTGAACAATTAATATCTTGTTAGAAATATTCCTGCTACCGTAAGGTCAGTGACCTTTTGAGCAACAAACAATTGCTTTCTGTATGTGTTGATGAATTGGGATAAGGAGAGAAATCAGTGTATTGGGTTACGTTTTATGGTTAGTAGATCGTCACTTGTTTTCGTTTCAACGCTTGCGCTTGTGACTTGTGATGATAATTATCTATACTATCTATACTTCTATACTAATATTATAAAGAGGTAAAATTTGTAAGTTTGTAAGTTTGTATGTAGGGGGTAATCTCCGGAACCAATAACCCGATTTCAAAAATTTTTTCACCAATAGAAAGCTACATTATTCCCGAGTGCTATAGGCTATAAATTATATTTATATCATACATATTAGCCGAGCTATCGCAATTTTAGTCTAGCAAGTCGGAAAGAAATACCTGTGAACACAGAATTATTTGCATGCGCTGCCTAAACAGTTGTTTGAAATTGAAAGCAATGTATGGCAACCCGGTTCGCCTTAATTATTTCTACAAAAAAGTCCGCGACACCATATTCCTATCTTTTGTATTGTAACTTTTATATTTCGTTTTATGTTTTAAAAAAGTATTTTTTCGACTTACTTCTAATGTTAAAACAAGAAATTTTCCGCGGACGAAGTCGCGGGCAGAAGCTAGTCGTTAATATTTTTGTTAACTCTGAGATGAGTGCATAGTCATAAACAAGACTTGTACAAGTATATAACTCCAAAATTGGTAAGTCGTTGAAGTCTTTTGTAGGAGTATTTTTTTAAGTTTAAAGTAAAATGAAGTGAAATCGCTAGAGATAAAGCCATTTTTTCCAAAACTGCAGTTACGTTTATCATTGTGGGTTCAACCCCTGAACTAGGACACTAATAAGTACATATATTCATTGTATCATGTGCAAATTACACAGATAACCTATATTGTCCTGATGTCAAATAAATAGTGTAATACGTGAATATACGTGGAAAATAACACTTTTGTAGCTGTTAATAAATCATTATAACAATCAGTGATTGTTGTCGCTCTATTATCCGAAGCCACTTCAAATTCAATTTAAAAACCAATCAAAATCTAAATCAACTACTGAAATTTATTACACCTTAGACAAATTGCATATTTTGACAGTTTATTATTGAACCACTTTGACATTCGCCCACTGACATTCGTGTGTAGTACAACACATCCATTCACAAAAAGCACACTCCTACACTACCTTTACAAAAGTAACTACACGCTACAGACATGAAAAATCCCCATGGCCGCGGGTCCAAGCTTCCCATTAATGAATTTATAATTTGCGCCGACCGAACAATTAGACTCCTGCATCGCCTCGGGACCAAATTTAAATGTTAAATCCACCGTCGTTCATACGAACAACCCACCGGCCGCTATGGATTTTTTGTGAGATGACCATTTAGAATAATGCTGGTACATTGACGTTCTTAATGCCTGTTCCCTTCCGGCAGTTAAGTAGTTAGTAGAATCTGGTTTAGTTGGTCCTGTCAATTACTATTAGGTGTTAAGGAGAATAGTTTAATTTAACATTAGAGGAGTGCCGTAGCTACTTATCGCTTGATTCCAGAAACCCAATAATTACCTACTACATTTCTCAACGGCATGTGTAACGAAGTCAAAGGGTCATGGGCAGCATTAAAATTCTGACACCAGGTCAGTCAGTAACCACTTGAAAAAGGATTTAAAAAACTGTATTAGGTACTTAAACTCACGTCACATATTTTATATTCTACTAGCTTCTGCCCGCGACTTCGTCCGCGGAAAATTGCGATATACTGTAACTGTTTAGGCAGCGCATGCAAATAATGCTGTTTTAGGAGGTATTTCTTTCCGACTTGCTAGACGAAAATTGCGATAGCTCGGCTAATATGTATGATATAAATATAATTTATAGCCTATAGCACTCAAGAATAATGTAGCTTTCAACCAGTGATATTTTTTTTGAAATTGAATCATTAGTTCCGGAGATTACCCCCTACATACAAACTTACAAACTTACAAATTTTACCTCTTTATAATATTAAGTATAGATTACAATATTTTTTTTTGTTATAAGTTTTCACGTTTTATGTTGCTGGCAATAACTTTTTTTCTTTCAGGCATTAGTAATTTAGTGCATGTCCGGTAGACTGCTACTGAGGACTGATTTAAATCATCATCATCATCTGCCTAGCCTTTTCCTAACTATGTTGGGGTCGGCTTCCAGTCTAACCAGTATTTTACATGGAGCAACTGCCTATGTGAACTCCACAACCCAGTAACTGGGGAATACGATACCTCTTGGTAAGACTTAAATGTCTACGCAAAACTGGTAGGACGTGAATATTATTAGTGATTTCGACTCAGTTTTCCATCTTCACTTTTTACGCAGTGACCATGGCTTCGCTAAATTATTTGAAACAGTCACCATGTCTATATAAAACTTTGCCAAAAACTACACAAAACTGCAAATACTCAACAGCTTGCCATTCAGTTAAGTGATTATACATTAATGTAGCAAGGAGACGGCATGTGGGGCATTTCCCTTTGCTAGCAAAGTATTGGCCATATGGCGAAACAAATTGCCTGTTTGCATGCGTTGTACTTATGTATGTGAGGTAAATTATGTCGATATTTACCCGGCCTTAGAATAGAGAGAGACAACCTGCTTAAAATGATCTGCATGTCATTCAGTGCCAAAGATTCGTCGTATATTTCCTGTTTTAGGTTTGGTGTGAAAATTGAAAAGGGGACTGCCCATCTGCATAGAATCTATTCAAATATAATTAAATGACATGGCCGAATCCAGCCCTAAAATAAGTTCAGAATACATAAATGTATGAAAATTATTTCTGAAATTTATAAAAATTAACCGCAACAAGTACCTGCATTTCTCTAGAACAAGCGAGAAGTAATACCAATCAAATAATTATGGTGTTCATTGTTTTTGTGTGATTTATAATTTGACATTGCAATTAATTACATCTGCATTTGGATACACGCATTAGGACACACTGTATCTGTAGCACGCCTGAATACTGACTGATACAACACAGAATATGCTTATAAAAATAAACGTTATATAATTATTTTCCAGTGTTGAGACCAGAGAACTGCTTCGCAGTCACTGTCTCCAGAAATAAGGCAGAATGTGAAATGATCTAAAAAGCATCTGGATTAATTTTTCCATATTCAAGAGTTATTAATTAAAGCAAGTCTCTGATAAACCTATTCCACCAAACGGTACTGACAAAAAATTTACCGCCAACATCTATCGGCTATCCTCCAAATTTCGCCTTTCAACCGCTAAACGTAACATAGCGTGTAGGAATGCGTCGAGACTACGCCTCGGGCCCGGAAGAAAACTCCAAATTAAGTGGGAGTCGATCGTTGCATGCAAATGCAGGTATGCGTAATGGCAGGAGCTGTCCCGTCGCTTTGTGTTGCCTTTCTTTTGTTGCTGTAGCTTCACGCTAGGGTAGATCTTGGGTAGAGCAGAGTTGTAGATGATAGGTGGAAGTATAATTAGCTATTTTTGTTATGGAATCTATCCAGGCTTCATTTTGTGACATCTCTTATCATACATTTATAAACAGCATTTTTGTATAGCAGCATGCTACTGGTCGCAAGCGCAGCTGTTGGTCCTGGGTGCGATTTCAAGGACGGACAAATTCTCATTGTGTATCTTTATATTAGTATGAAATTTCAAAGAAGCAGATTGGTGCCCGGTTAATGGCCATAGGTTCGCCCAGTATTACATAGGAGTTAGACAAAACTAGCGGAATGTGGATGTACTACAGGATGAAATTGAATTCATGTGCAATATTTTAAAGGGTCATTGTACCTACTCATCATTACGATCAACTTTCACTATTGGAACAAATCTGAAATCAGGAAATAGAATCAGCTGTTCCCTACATTTTGACGAGTTATGCGAGCATAATGTATGGAACAGCTGATTTTTTTTCTATGAATTAAAATTCATCCTGTGTAGGTAAGTACACCTCTGCAGGACCTTCTGTGGATACAAGACGTGATGATGATGATACATCATAACAAAGAGTCAGAGAGGGACGGAAAGAGACATAAAGTCGGCGTAAAATTGAGTTGCGAGTGAAAATAAAGCTAAGAATTGGTAAGATTTTCTGAGTTTAGGCAGCGTTTTAAACAGTAATTTGGTTTCTGTCTGTACCAAAGAGGACAGCCAGAGTTCCTGCTCTCAAATGTACAAATTTTCTATTGCAAACCCAGTCAAATAAAAATTGGTAATATTAGCCAGTTCAAACATGACTCACTAAACCAACAACAAATTAATCCCACGAAACAAGACGTGAGCATTACCTACCAATGAAATACGACACCTGCGCTTGCGCATTACTCAAAATCAAATTATAACTAGGTTCTATTACCGACAGAACGTCAATTGTAAACCACAGACAGCTCAGTGAATACGTCAAAAAATTAAGATATTTATCTTTGATGTATTAAAATAAAAATCGGACCGACTCGGGAGTATTCGGGACATGTCGGCTTGTCACCGGACCTTTGATACAGATTAGAGACAATCCGATTTCGGCGTGCCCTGTTTGGACGTTATGCTTTGATGTACCTACGTTTTTTTTTGGGAAATATAAGAGCTTAAAAATGTTGATGTATTTATTAAAAATTAAATGCTTTGAGTCGTACCGTAGGTATAAGTATTATTATTTTCTTATAATATTTTTTATAAAATGCAATAGTTTGCGCAACAGCGTAAGTGAAAGTGTAAGCCCTATTTAAGTTCTATGTTAATGCAGTACCTAACTATGTAAATGGGTACACAGTTAGGTACTGCATGTGAAACGTTAACCTCGCCTTAAGGTATTCCATTTCTTATCATAGTAGCTAGGTTTCACTGACCAGCCCATTTTATTCCAATGTATGCACCTCTAATCTATCCACACTGGAATAAATCGGGCTGAAAAATTTCATGGAAATTCTTGAGTAGCTACCTAACTGCCTACCTACCAAATAACCAAGTAGATAACAAAATAATGATACCTAGGTCCAAAAATTTAGATCATTATTTATGTACAGACGCCAGCACATCAAGCTATCTCTAACTGTCAAATGTTCTCATTTAAAAATGAACCTTATATCTTTGCAATAAAGTTGAAATACTATCAAAGAAATTTGACAGATTGTGGTAACTTGATGTGCTGGCCTCTGTACATAAAATAAATAACATGACTCTCAAATTAAAAATCTTTCACTCACTTATCCCTCCAAAGCGGGTGGCTCGATCAAAAACACCCATCAATTTTACCGACCCACCTCTCCGATATTATAAAATAAATTCTTTAAGCCGCATAATAAGAGAATAAAAAGGCTATAATAACATCGTACAATACCGCATCGAAGGCGACTTGTTACACCAACTTATCTGGGTTTGGAACACAAATTGAGTTGAATTTAATGACAATTAAGCCACATGGACGCGTGACGGGTTGAGCCCGCTTAGTGTCTGTTCGTTGTGGGATCATCGTTTTGGAACATACGGGGCGGTAGTTGGGACGTGACCGCTTGAGTGTAAAGTCTGATAAAATGTATGAACATGGTTAGCTACTTATCGTACTAAATTATCCCCACCAAGACTCAAGTTTCAGTGTTAACCAAAGTGTAATAACGTAGTAATTGTTATAATGACCGCTTGAGTGTAAAGTCTGATAAAATGTATGAACACGGTTAGGTACCTACTTATCGTACTAAACCATCCCCACCAAGACTCAAGTTTCAGTGTTAACCAAAGTGTAATAACGTAGTTATTGTTATAAACCTCTTTTCAATCGCTAACTTAAATAAAATGAGTAGGTAACTGTTTCAGGGAGAATTTCATCAAGCTGAACGCGTTCAATATAATCTAAGCCACATTTTTAACGAACTGATACTGTCAATATTTAAAGCAAAATAATGACGCTGACAGCTCTTAAACGTGGTTTATGCGCTGATCACGTTCAGTTTCATTGCTGAAATCGGCACTTAATGTGTTATCTTCTTGATTAGATTGATTAACCCCCTTCATAGTTTTAGCGTTTATCAGACAGGATGTTAAACGCTCTATAGGTAAGGGCACCCAAATAATCGGCTCTCGTTTTGAAAGATTTAAAATAGAACAAGTGGTCTGGCTAATGAAAAGAAAATTATCGGTTGTCAATAAACCCAGATTTGAAAATATGAAAATCTTAAAATTTAATGAAGAGCGCTGTCCACTGTAATAATTGCTTTATGAGGCATGTAGACCGGTTAGCACGCTCTAAACAGCACTACCTCTGCAATAATGACGAATGAGATGTCGTATGTTTTCTAAAGACGTTTGACGGGTATTATAATAAAATTACCAATAAGTAATTTCTTTATATAGGTACCTATATCAATAATTGTAAATACCTACCAGTTTTAATATTAAACCAAGTCGTACAATAATTATGAAAATTTAAGCAGTTGTCACAAAATAATTTGACCTCCAACCTTAACTTAAAATATATTTGATAACAATTTTCAATTTTAAAAAGAATTATAATTTATTACAATCATTAACAGTGGGCACCAATAATTAAAGGCTAATTTATTACAAACCAAATATTCTCAAAACACTTTGATCAAACCAAGCAAGCACTCGTTCAACCCAATCACATCAAGTAGGCGTACATAAGTACCTACAGTCGAAACGTCAAAAGTTTCTAAAACAAACATAAGTCCGACTGACAAATAAAAATCGTCGGTCGCGATAACAATAGGTCTTGCGCACCGGTAACGCACGGCGCGAGGCGGGCCTTCAGACGCCACGCCCCAAACCCCGCCCCACTGCGTACGCGCAACTTATTCGGATATTCAATTTTTTTATACGATTTTTGTACTGTACTGATTTTTATGCTAATTAATTTTTGGGGAATGTTTTTGATTTTAACTCGGGTTAGAAATTTTATCCTTAGATTTTTTTTTAACCTAACAATTTTCTATTTCACAAACAATACCATAAATTATTATTGATTTTATAACGTGCTATTTACTCATCGACATAAAGTGGCTTCTATTTAAAATTGTCATAAAAATCGTACCAATTAACTACGGCCTTGCTAGCAAGTAAAATTAATAAACTCACTAATTACATGAATAAATTATGAAATAGATACAGTCGGCATCATAAATTAATTACCTGCCTAGTTAATTTTTTCGATACATTGAAGGTCTTTATCTCTTCGCTAGGTGTAATGGGCGACGACAAATTTGTAATATGATTAAAGAAAGCGTTAAAATAACAAGAAATATTAATTGAAAATTATCCCCTTTATTATTACTTTCTTTTGGCTGGGATTGACAGAATAAACGAAGTAGCCTATCCCTTTATAGGAACTAGTCCGAATTATATCCTCTATTATAAACATCTAGGTACTCATTGGCTATTCAAAAAACCACCCTTACGTTAAAAATGTCAAATGCCCAGGAGTCACGTTGCATGTTGGTAAGTAACACGTTTTTAAATTCCTATAACATACCTAATATAGTTCAAGTGGGATTGCGGTTGCCGGCAGGTGTGTGCAGGTCGTCGACATTTCGTATCATGTGTGGTTGTGAGACAACTGCTAAAAGCAACTCTGAAGCTTTTATTTCAAGGTTGAAATTCGTATGGTAGGGACCCAGTTTCAGTGTCAAACCTGCGGTCTTCCATGAGGAGGATCCGATATCATAACACCACGGTTGTGGACAATATCGATCAATTTCATTTGATTATTTTTCGAAAATACCAAGCGGGCCCGTCAGTTTAATTAAATGTTGCTGACGGATACTAAATCTGATGTGTCAAGTAAAAGTTGATGAAATTATGTTTTTGTCGAGGACAAAGTTAAAATATTTGTGTAGTAGGAAAAGAGATACCTAGTAACGGCTTCTATTCTATTTATATTTTTATAAGAAGTTGCTTCCATTTTTGGCGTTTTCATATTAATACTGCTTTTGTTATAACAACTTACCTACGTAAACACTTTCTTGTTTCAGTACAGTTGCTAACTTATATTTTTTTTTAGTGTTATGGAAAATTTATAAATGCGCTCTACCTCTCTCGCTTTGCTGTACCCAACAGGGTCCATAATTGATTATTTTTAATTGTATTTTACCACCTGTATAGGTACATTATGGATTGCAATAAATAATTTGAATTAAATTGAATCGAATACATGAATGCCAACCCCACCTGCCGGTATGATAGCTTTTTGGTTCAAATATGGCAAAACTAACTCTGAGTCTTAGACTAAATCTCGGTGATTTCTAACCGAAGTCGTTAGCAATCACCGGTAGGTACTAAAGAAAAATGGCCCTACCATTCTCTTGAATACCTAACTCGGTCGCTCTTTAAAAACGTTCTTACATAACAACTCTTAATGAATCCAATTTATTCAACTTTCAGTTGCCATAAACATAAAACATTGACGTTTGCGTAAATTTTTTCCGTACTACACAATGAAGACATTTGAACTTGAAGACGAGATTGAACAATGCCTTAGGTAAGCGTGCGAAAGGCATAAAGTCGTAACTATGAGGTTTTTATTATAATACACTGCTCTGTCATTTAGAAAAGTCACGCAGGCAAACATGGGTGCTGACGAATAATTGTGTTCTATTCCGGGTTTTGAATGTTAATTATAAGATTCATCATACACGGTTCTTTACGAAAACTACAGACAATTTCAGCAATAGTTAGGCGTAATAGGACTGTTTTCTAGATAGACAAACTTTGGTTTAAATTCTATTCTTTGGTAGGATGGGATAAGCCTTTATAAACGTGAAAGTTTGTGAGGATGTATGGAGGTTTGTTACTCTTTTACCCAAAAACGTCTATTTTGTCACATAATTTGTCACAGACATAGATTATAGTATAGTATAGCGCATTGGCTACTTTTTATCCTGAAACAATGTACGGTTCCCGTGGGATAATTTCGGACATCCACGCAGCCAAAACCACCGGCAAAAGGTAGTTCTTGAATAAAAAGGATGATTTCATGCCACACATGATAGCATCTTTATAACTTTTGTTCAGATGAGTTTATATAGGTATTTTTAAAAGCTTTCTTTTAAATAAATTACTGTATGATAAGTCTTATGCGTAACTTGTTGCATTGAAGTCACTCAACAACAAAAATATTATTGTTTGACATGATTTACATGTAACCTATACTATTAAAGAATGAAACTGGCAAGGATTACCCTGATAGTAAACTATATACCGAATAAAAAATATTGCCCAAACAAAACAAACTGAACTAATTATTCAGTTGCTCAGTTTAATTTTACAGTCTACTAACATGATCATACCAATTGGTAATTTATGCATTAATTTAATGATTTATGAATTCTGTAAAATAAAATAACCGTTAAGTTTTTATTTTAGCAAAAAAACTACGCGTACTAAAATAAATTCTACTAGTATTGGTGCCGCATCAAAACGTTCTTTTATAAAGAAAAAAAATCTAATTGGTTCCAAAAAAAGGTTTGTCTATAATGTACCTACAGGTGGATCAGGTGCGCGCGCGCCGCACCGCGCTCTACGCCACTCTGACGGGCGGCGCACGGTCAAGCAGGTGCCGCCTTTGGAGGGGAGCACCTTACTATACACCTTACAAACTTGCATTTACATTTCCACGTATCTTACACCTCTAAGAATAAGGTACAAAGTAGCGTAGCTTGGAGCACTAACTTGTTGTAGGGCTCTACTCCTCTCCTTTTTATCGAACAAAAAATGAACTGTAAACGCGATCACGGCCGCGGCTAAGGTCAATGTTAGCGCTTCCTTCAGTGCACGTTCAGAGAAGAGCGCGTGCGCATCCTACCGCGCATGCGCCGAACAGTACCCGCCCAGAGCCGTAATGTAATATTGTACCGAATTACCGGACTTACATTACAGATTCTTCTATTCGTTCGCGCATTTTTTTGAACTTAGAACATTTTTTTTGTGAGTGTGTGCTACACTTTACTAACTCACGTGCAGTGATTAATACATAACGACATTTCACCGGGCGATCGATCACGCACCGCCGATATTTCGTTGGCGACATCGTCGACCGATAATCGAATCGACGTCCCGACATTTTTTTTCGTATACTAATTTATTTGTTCTCATTAAGTGTGATGGACGAGACTGGTCACATTTTTAAATATAACTCATTTATGTGGTGACTGTGGGTGGAACATTGGAGAGAGACTAAAGTGTTTTGAAAATGGAGACTTTGGTGTTAATTCCGCAAGACTTGAGCCTGGCTTTGAGGCCTGGTGGTGCGAGGGGGCGCGAGGCTTCCGTCAGCGTGTGGACCTCTGCTGAGCTGCAACGAGGGTCGCTGCTGTATCCATTCCAGGGTACAATCAGGATCGATAAGCTGCATGTTTACACATACGTTCCGGATCATGATGTAAGTAATATTTTTTAAGTTATTTATCTCACCGTTTGAGTCAACTTCCAAAACAGTTTAGCACACGTTTACTTTCTTAAAGTTGCAGAAAAAATATTTCGTTGTATCTTACGACTTGTTTGAAAAGTAAATAATATTTATGTTTTTGTTAACAAGTGATTGTAGACATAATTCACGGTCAATGGTTACGTATGGGGTTGATTACATGCAATGATAAAAGCAGGGGTTAACGTAACAACCCTATAATGATTACAAATCGAGACATTAAGTTAATTAAGTTTGTTTACACTCTACTTAAAGGTGATGAACTTCATTGAACAATGTTGTTGTAACTAGTGTGATCTTGTCTTTGGATTTTAGAATTTAATTATAATAACTTTATGTTCACTTCTTCAATTTATATTTAAGTATGAGATTTTGTTTAATAGGTGGCTGCTGGGGTTAAATTAATTTAGGAGCGGTCAAAAGTAATTTTAACGCGTTATGTTAAATCTCGAAAGGGAGAGATAACATTCTTATTGCATTATTAACAACGCTGGATTATGTTAAGTAAATAACTTAGTCAATATCATTTCTTTCTGTATTTTGTGACTTAGGTATTTTATTAATTAAAAACTTACTTCCCCTGACTAATAATTTGTAGGCATTTAAATAATGAATCTAATTAAGTCGGCTGCAGTTTAAATTAATTCGATCATAAAAGCTATTAAAAAAAACTAGGTACATAATTTTTCGAATTAGTCGTTTACCTATTTTATGAGTGTTTTAAATTAATTTAAGATTTTCATTCTCCATTCATAGAATGAAATCAATTTAATAAAGCTTTAAATTAATTTAATCGCCATGATACACATAATTTGACATAACAGCCGCATAATAAAATGGCTTTAGGTATTTCACATAAAACTTAGAAACATATTATTTATTTAAGAAACTTATGCTAATTGACCGACGTCAATACAAAAATTCGTCACGGCAGTTTGAATATTATTTATTACAAAGATACATTTGTAATAAAATATAAAATTTATGGGAAAATATATAACAAAACAAATAAATATAAAATATAATAGATTGTGATGACGTCTTCTCATCTTTTGAATATAATATAATTGGTATAAGATATAAGTTACACGTCCATTGTTATAATAATTTCACAGATGTTTTTTATGTTGAGAAAAATCAGTGAGGTATGAATTTTATTCAGCTCTGTACTGTGTTTGGCGTTGCGTTTTTTTTAAATTAAGTAACATACTTAAACAAAAATATCTTAGATTTTATTTAAAAGGAAGAGAATAAATTAAATTATATAATAAGTAAACATAATTATGTTTTTGTTCTAAAGATGGTTGAAACAGTAAACACTAAAAAAGGCTGTGAGAAGTGAAATCAAAATATTGTAACGACGGGGTGACGTTTAAGTGATAGAGATAGGATAATAAGTAATCTGTAATCAAATAATTACTGTTGAGTTCAACAATGATAAAGGAGCTAGTGGCTAAGTCGCACGGATCGACCCTTCAGGTTAAGCTATCTTTGCCGGGGTTGGCCCGTGGATGGGTGACAATCTTTACATAACAAGACTCCTCTGTGCCTCAGAAAGCACGCTAAGCCGTTGGTACCGGCTGTCATTCGTGGATTTTTGACAATCGTTACGGGTAGTCAGAAGCCCTATAGTCTGACAGCCAGTCTTTCCAAGGGGTATCGTATTACCCAGTTACTGACTGGGTTATGGAAGTCAGGTAGGCAGTCGCTTCATGTAAAATCCTGGTATGCAGCTGCGTCCGGTAAGACTGGAAGCCGACATATTTGGGAAAAGGCTAGGCAGATGAAGTTCAACAATGATAATGTGGCCTGTACTCAGAATTATCATAATGTCTTGGAATATATTATAAAATAATTCATAGCTAAGACTGAATCTAGGGAAACATTTAGAAAAAAGTCATAAAACCAAGGTCTTTTAGTCGCATTTCTGTGTTGTATTGGAGTGTCTTCATATTATTATGTAATTCCATATTTATTGAGTGAAGTTCTTAAGCGCGGCTTTTGGTGGGCGTAATCTAGTAAAAATCGCCACGTAAAGAAAAGGCGTTATGCCCGAAAAAATCTATTTCAGAGCCAAAGCTGTAGACACTTGAAATTTAAGACCATATCAGATGGCTCTGTATTAATAGCGAAAACTTCTATCCAACCGGGTATCCCACGATGCATCTTTGTTATTGGTTATCGATTCAAACTCACGAATTAAAAAATTAGTATCCTATTAAGTTATAATATCAACGAGAGAAAGTCGTTGATATTATAATTATTTTGAAATACTATTTTAGCCTTCAAGTAAGTGGGCAATATTAATTACCTGTTTAAACTTTTATCCAAACTACTTGGAAACCTTTTATAATTCGAAATTGCATTTGCAAACGATTTAATTCAATTACCATAAAAGCTATGCACATTAAAATCTAGATAACAGCCAGATCCATATGGAAATAATCCCTACTTAGACCTTTTAGAAGACCATAAACGCATAAGAGTTTTTAAATTCTTTTATTTAAATTAGAAGGATAAAATTACTAACCTGCTAATCGTGGAATGTATTCGCTGATTATTTTATTGATCTGTGCATAGCTTAGGAGTCAATTATGGTACCTTGCGGATAAAACTTAAAGTTAACTTGCCTACTTCATTTGTATTATGTAACTTACAGTAAGAAATTATTGAATAACAACGTCATTAACCCCTCTAATGTCATATGTTTTTTTCTTATGAACCTATGGGTCAAGGGAAATATCTCTTGAAACGACAATTAATATAACCGTTAATATCGTTGAGCTATAACATGCAAACGGGTTCCAGTAGTCGAACATATGACGGGTTAAGGGCGAATTTCACCAATGAAACTGAATGCGATGAGCACTTAAACCCCGTTTGTGGGCTCTTGGTGTTATTATTTTCTGTGGGATACTGAAACTGACAGGTCTTGAACGCGGCTTAAATGTGTTAATCTCGTTCAGGTGCATTGGTGAAATTGGCACTAATTATTTTCGGGTCAAAAATGAGAATTGATTCTTTTTCATTGATTGAATTTCAACATTGATTTGCTTATCATAATCTAATATCACGCCACTTTACAGAGAAAGGTTGGGCAGAGGTATATAATTATACATACACATTCCGCCAGTTATGTTCAAGTCCCATGTAATAAGGGGTGATATTAACTTATTAATTAATAATAAATTATTGAAGCAAGGCTAACTCGGACCACTATATAAGTCTAGGACCTGACCGACCTCCACTTAAAGCTGTATTAATTTAATATTACTTCAGTGTTAGAACGAGACAGAGCTATACAGAACACATAGCTCCATCTCTTTCCCACTGTGCAGTAATATTAAGCCTGCAGGTGTATGTTATTGAGAAGAAAACCCCTTCATACAACTACAAATACAACTTACTTGCAGATGGACTTAGCTATGCATTGGCGACAACAACTGAAGTAATTGTGTCGCTTGCTAAGCCAATGGGCAATGGGCACGCAAATCGACAATCTGGCAATTGCTTTCACAGTTCTTTCAACAGACGATCTTTAACCCAACACGTATTAACTGAACGGTGCAAACGCACTTCGTGTTACAACTGTTGTCGTTTTCCTTGTTAGAAAAAAATATTGTTACTAGGCGGTGTTTTTAGGCTACTACGCTTTAAATATAATATCACGCCTTGTTTTCCCGACGGATTAGGCAGAAGTGTAACCAAAGAAGATATACCCTCATTTTCCTAGTTATCTTTAAGTCTCATGTCATAGGGGGCGAGCCTTTTGCTATCAACCGGGCAGAAACCCAGACTCCGGGCTGCTTCTGATAAATTTCTAAAACTAGCTTTACATAGTGATACGGCCTTAACTCTATAGTGTATTCTTAATTATTTAATATACAGACGCCAGCACATCAAGCTATCTTAAACTGTTAAATTTTTACAATTGAAAATGGACTTTAATTTTATCACCACTGCTCTCAAAATGATGAAGGAAAACATCATGAGGAAACAAATTCGAAAAGATATTGTGATATCAACCAACCCGCACTGGGCCTGCTTAGTGGATTAGTGTCGACACATTTTCTCAGAGACAAGGCCTGTGTTTCAGCAATGAAAATATTATAGCCTGATCATGCTATGTACCTTTGTGTACTTTTAACCATATTTGTAGGGGCTCGCCTCTATAGACTGTTTAGAAAATATAAGGAAGTTCATATTATCGGGTTGGAAAATATGTATAAGGAAATTAAGTGTTACCTATGCTACTGTAATACCGGTCTGATAGGTCACAATTAGTGTGATATCATCATTGAAGCCGTAACTTATTTTCCATGATGACTAACAGTCTAGTTTCCAAACCGTAATAGATGTAATTGATGGATTTCCATGCCGAACGATAAGGAAAATCTGTAGTGGGTAACGTTTTATACATAATAGAATACTTTTTATGATGTACACCATAAACACACAAACACACACACTCACAAAGACACACGCGCACACACACATTTGTACTTTTATTTGCGACGATTTGATGACGTTTGTAGGGTTAACGTGGCCAGAAATCACACAAGACAGAAAGGTTTGAAATCAAAAAGAGGTCTTTTCCCAGGAGGGGGAAAATAGGCTAACAAAAATAAATTAAGTAAATAATTCCAATTTAGTAAGACGTCAAAAATATATATCAAATGTACCAAAAAGGAAAACCCTGAAGAAAATGTATTTGGTTATGAATACTGACGCACTACCGGAACTGCATAAGTAGGTACTGCTGTTTCGGGTTGTAAACCCCGAAAGATAGTATAACTATACCAATTATCAAAATAAACACCTTCAAAAATTCAGAACACGTTTTTCCTAACAAATAAAGTATACGTAATTCCTAACAAAAAAAGCAAACATAACATCACGCTTGGTTGCCGAAGGGTTGGGCGGAGGTGTAACAATAGCATGCACACGTTTCGCCAATTATGTTTTTAGCCTTATAATAGGGGGTGAGCCTATTGCCATCAACCTAGACTTCAAGATACTACCAAAAAAACCCGTTCAAAATCAAATCAAAGAAGCCATCGAAAAAACCAACACCATAAACAAATACAAAAATAACTATATCATCCACCAACATAGCTACAAAACCACCAGGTATCCAGTTAGAAGCAATACTGGACAGTCACGAACACCGACGGTTACCAGGTGATGGTTTTTTATAAACAATTGTACAAAAACTGTATCATAATATTAACCGCATGATTGTACGTTTTCCCTATTGTAGGGCTGTACGTGAGGAAATATTCGCAGTTATAGACAGCTCTGGCGTTTGGATTCAGAATTATTCTGTTGGGTGCGTCATTGGTTGGTAGCTATCGTGGTGGAGTTATTGAAGCTTTGGTTTGCACCAAGTTCAATTGTTAGACTGAAAGAGTTATGCGACTAGTAATAATCTTGTTGTGTAGGTGCTTACTGTAGCCGCTGAAATTTTCCAATTTGATATTTAACAAAGTTCTTGTAGCGTTTTTAAAAGATTTAATTATAATATTTTACAAAGAGTAAAAGCTTACACAATCATTTTGGAAACTGTAGGATTTTTACATTCAGTTGTCAACATTCTACGTCATTACAAATTAAGAAGAAAACTCATTCCCATACTAATTTAATCTAAGTTGTTTACAAAGCATCAAAAGCTCTCTTTTTTTTAAGGGTGGGAAAACATCAAATGACCCTTCCCGCTCTGGGTGGGACGGAAGGGAGTGTCAGACTCCTACTGACTTAAACCCATCCATGTTCTTTCCTTAGCCCCCGCTGCCCCGAAACACAAAGGGCCCTTTCGGACAATCCCGCTAAACCAAAAGCTCTCTGCGAGATATTAGCTATTGCATATTATTACAAATTAATAGTAGATTCAGATCGTAGCAAATCGCCACGGATAGTCACCAAAACTCACCATTTAATGACGTCATATCCCTTCAAATATAGCAAGATTTCTTATAAACCTAAATTCAAATCCGGGAAGTTATTCAACCACGCCCTTCAAAGAAACTCAAACCAAACTAGATCGATTAACAACATAATTTATCGTATTACATTCGGCGATTCCGGCATTAAGCATCTACCTAATAGAAAATTATTTCATATTAGTAATTATATAGAAAAATACCTTGAGGCCCCGACCGGAAGCTTTCGCACTTGATTCAGGTGTTAGAATGCACAAATATAACTTTCACTCTGAACTGGTTTGGAGTCGGGTCCGTGCTGGGTATTGTAAAAAAAGCAATTGCAGTGTTTGTTGTATGTTAGCTGTTTATATGTGAGCTATGTTCTATAAAAACAGAGCTAAGTATCTAAGAACAAGCGCGTATCACTTGACAGGAGAGCTTTCAAAGATAAAGAAAAAATGTCTCTGTTACCTAGGAAACTTCAATCGGAAAAATCTTAAAGTGGACGCAAACAGACCAAGCGCTGATTTCACCAACGAAACAAAACGCGATCAACGCATCTAAAAAGCATTCAAGAGCAGCTGTTAGTGTCAATATTCCATAGAAAATAATGATAGCTGTTAAACGTTGTTATGCGCTAATCGCGTTCAGTTTCATTGGTGGAATCTGCCCAGCCTCTTGTTTTCGTTAATTTAAACTATGAAAGAGCACTTTTGATTCAATCATTACCATAAAAATAGAACAATATTTAATCACGTCCATCAATGCCTACATATTTCCTCCCAGTTTACTTATGACAAAGTAGCTGATATACAAAAAGTTAATAACAAGGTTAGCAGTTCGTAATTTAGTTCAGACGCCAGCACGTCAAGCTATTCCAAACTGTCAAATATTCCCAATGGAAACAGATAGGGGTAGCTTGATGTGCCAGCCTCTGTACTAGCAGGCCAAGATTTGGATGCCAGTGGGCAGGAGGCAACACAAGTGGTAGAAGATGTAATTGAAGTTCAAGAACAATCTGTTCAAGAAAAACAGATGGCTAGGGAAATAGAAGGAAGCATGTACTAAGTAGAAAATAACGTATTACCAATAATAATATAACCAAGTTTAACTGTGGTCATGGCAGATGTTAGTATTTATAACAGGATTGTGTTTATAATTAATTTAACTTCGTTAGCGTTCATTGAGCTCACTGGAAGAGAATATACGGTTTAAATAAAAAGCGAAGTTCCTTCAATATAATTTTATGTCTTCTAGAACATTTTGAGAATTTTAATTAATGACTAACTTTAGAGTCTATTCATTCACATGCTATTTTATTCTATTTTATTTTATTAAAGTTAAATTCACGATATAGCGACATCTATAATTAAGGAGGTGTTCTATATTTTGATCCAGCTTTGCCTAAATTTGTCTCCTTCATTCGTCTGTTCTTTAAACTCTCTGTTATTATGTGCTTCTTCATGCAACGATTCATTAAAAACTTTTTCAACATCAGAAAAAACTAAAATATCTCCGCTCCTAACTTACACCACACAAACTAGTAGCTTTTTGTGTCTTTCAACGCACGCGCCTTTATTAACTACCTATACCACTTTTGTTCGTTACAAGAGCCTAATTACGACTGTTTCATATATTTTGACAACACCAATTTATAATAGCATTTATACTAAAGTTATTGGAGCGTGAAACTTCTAAATTATTCCAAATCGAGTTCTAATAAGTGTATAGTAAGGTTGTATGATTGCTTATACGATGGACTTCTTAATTGTGAAGTGGTTAACGGTATAATTAAAGCTGAAAGCTGGTTGCTGATTCATTTGGATCGGAGGTTCGATATGCCCGACAGATTATTGCGAAGTGCATTCTTTATAAGGATACGTAATAAACATGAAAGTTATGTGTTGAAATTTTCATATAATTTGAAATAGTAATGATAGTGACGTAGACGAGTGTAGTTGCAATTAAATAAAAAGCGTATAATTTTAATGCTTATATTATGTTTCGCAAATCCAGAAGAAAAAAGAATTAAGGCAATAATTTTGAATTTAATAATTCCCTTTTTTTGATTAAGACTTTTAAAATTACAAACAAAGAAAAATTAACGTAAATCATAGCACACACATAAGGAAACGAATTTGATTCGCTTCGTTATTGCAACAATGAAATAAGACAAAAGACGACCGCGCCGTGGGAACAATGTCTGTATTCAAGCAGTGACAAAAATGAAGCAATTACCTGCGGACGTTGACATTGCAAGAGTAACCTTTTGACTTGTGACCAAGGCAGTTGAGGTTACTAAGTTTTTTAATGAATCCTTGCTTGATGCGTGCAATACCGGTTGGTAACGAAAATAGTGGTTCTGAAATTCAAGGTTATGAAAATTGGAGCTTTTGTCTTCTGAACTTGAAAATAGATTGAAAAGCTTAAGAAACGAAACTTTGCAAACATCTTTGTGTAAAGTGAAGTGAACTCAAGATGACTGCGAACAAGAACTACAACAGGAGAAATCGTTACTCACAAGTTTTATATAAACATCCAAAAGCTTAAAATAGTCAAGCTACGACTTTAAGTAAAGTAAGGAAACTGTTATTTGACAGCTGTCACAATGACAGTTCCCTTACTGTACCGTCAACACATTCATCAGCACCATTAGAAAAAAAACATCCGACAAGCCACACAACAATGGCACGCGTGGCAATTTTTTCCATACACATAAGTTCAGTGTCCAAACAATCGGTGAAAAACCGTCGTGTGACGCAATAAGGTGAAACACCTAATTATCTCATAGCGAATGAATGAACTTTCGCTTTTGTGTTCGAACAATGAGCTCAACACTCTCTTCTAGTGTGGTAATGTTGTTTTTACCTCGTATTATGTATATGAAGGTGTATGATAAAACATAGTTCGCAATAGGCAATTGTCTTTTCTTAATTTCCGTGTAAGGTCAGCTAATAAGTTGCATGGAATGGTGGGAATATGAATTTTGAGCAGGTGACTTTTAATGGTGTTATGTGGTTGTGTACACAGAACAGATAAAGAGGTTTTAACTGTTCTGTGGTTGTGTAGGTGGTAAAATTATCCAAAATCATCAACTGAAATATTACACAAAATAGGCTGCCTAAGGCTTCACCTTAATGAGAAGTGCACCAGGACTTTTGTTGGATCCGTTACAAAAATCACAGCTAAATTATGAAGTCGATTTATTCTGTAAAAATCTTATCGTGAAAACTTAAGTGAAGTAAACTGTCAACAGTGTAAATCCCTTGCATAAAATGAAATGACAGTTTACTTCACTTCAGTTTCACGGTGAGATTTTTACAGAATAGACTGGCTGGTTGAGGTTATAAATAAGACTAAAGCTAATCATAGACTTAACTTGAAAACGTATGCAAACTTTCTTATAAAACATAGACAGGTTATAATAAATTTTGCTCAAAACAGTTTCGACATAATTAATTAAAAATGTAAATTCTAAAACTAAATAAGAAATAAATAAAGACGTTAAAACTAATAAAGCACAAAAAAAATATCCTTATCAGCCGTCAATCATGCTTAAATGATATATTATCCACACAAAATAAGTTTCTACTAATACGAACATCATTCAACTGTTCTCATTAGAAATTCATATTCATATTATAATTAAAAGTGCCCATAAACACAGCCATATAATTATTGACGTACATCTAATTGATAGACCACGAAATAGTGATTTGTTTGAAATGTATGTATGTATTTTGAATGATGTAGACCAGGGATGGCAAACCTTTTCACATCTGCGTGACATTGTACAGGCGCCCAGCACATTAATATGTCAATATTTTTTTTATACTTTTGCAAGGAAAATTTGACAGTTTGAGATAGCTTGATATCTGTACGTTAAAAAGAAATGTGTTCTGAACAAGCCACTTATATCTGTGAAAAGTAAGCCAAATCTCATATGATGGACTGAACTTCTTAAATTGGTAGGTTGAACATAATAATCAAAAAGCTAATAAAGGAGAAGTTTATGTTTTTGTTGTCATGCTGGAATTATGTATGGTATGCTCCCGTGAGATGCTTGCCTACAAAGGTTTTCCAACCCTGGTCGAGAGAACACCATACAAATAGAAGTTACTTCGTGCGTGGTTAAAGTCAATCAATTTTGATGTGTAACTTATGAGTATGTTGGTACCACATTTGGCGATACGGTTTCTTTTGGTAATGGAGTGAGAGTCTACAACTTATGGAGTGATTACGAAAGTTTTAATTAATATAACTGTGTGCTTAGTAGGAAAAGCGATATGGATAGTCTCATTTAGGACATACTAAATAAGATTAAGAAGTACACATTTATTTAGAGTTCTATGGAAACGATACCATTTTTTTTTAAGGTGGGGTATCATCAAATGACCCCTCCAGCTCTGGACAGGAGTGTCAGAATCTTACTGACTTAAACCCATCCATGTTTCTTCCTTAGTCCTTTATTATCCGGGGTAGCGGTAACCCTTTTGGACAATACACCTTATGGAAACGATGCCTGACATTCACGATTGCAGAAACCGTAGATTTACCTACATCTTTTGTAACAAGCTTTTTTTGCTGTCCCGTTTCTGATTATGAGATTTATAACGTAGGTACATTTTAGATATATTGCAAACTCGGAACAAGGAACAAAGATCGATGCATCATAGACATTGCCAAGACTTTACTTCCACTGCTTTTGAAATAATCAAATCAAATTCTAGAAAGACTCCTACAATTTCATTAAAATAGTGACCACCTTTAACTACTTATTACAATTTGCAAAAACAAAAAACAAGTTCAACTCCAACCTGTATTCCAAGCTAGAATATTACTTATAGGTATAAAAATAAAGTGTATAGTCGTATGTTGTTCACTGACAGATGCCGGTCACCACTGCGTCTTGTGACTAAGTCTTCAGCTTGCCCCATTGTCAAGCTATGACTGATTTATGCGAGGTACAAGATTCATTTCATTCACATTTATTTAAATGTCTCTTGAGGATTTACGTTGTCTTGGTGAAATTTCAATATTACAATGAGACTACCCCTCACTACTAGACGTTTGTCCTTTTGAATATACATATCTTCACGGTAGGTCTCAAGTGGATGAGCACGAACGATTGATCTAGTGCTTAAGTTTATTTTAGTCTTGTTCATCTTGTCTTCTAATATATTGTGCAAAAGGTGAAAGATTTGTTCGGTTTTGTCATTGCCTTACAAAATTGTTAATAACTCACAATATATAATTTCGTATCCAAACATTTATATACGGTTATTGCTACAATCTTCAAAATTGTAAGTGGTTCTTCAATTCCAATCACAATTTATGAACCAACACCTTTAAAAATTAATAATAATTGTTCATTGTTTGTTTCAATATTGATCCCAATTACTGAAAGCACTTACAGCGCTAAATATTACATACCAATAAAACTTAGAGTTATTTTATAAGATTTCAAAGTTATTCAACGTTTTCAAGCCACGGGCGACTATAAAATTTAATTAAAAAATCAACTACCAGTCTAGTATTTAAAATTGTAATGTTATATCGAAATCCATAAACTTCTATCTATAAACAAGTCGGTTTTGCATAATACAATAACACATCAAACTGAGTTTATGGTACGGGCTTTCAGAATGGAAAGCGTTATGCGAAAAGAAGCCAGGAGCGGTACAAGTGTCCACTTCTTAGTATTCATGAGGATGGCGTTATGCTGAACATAACCATTAACATTTAGATCACGCGAGATGAATAAAATTCAAATTATTACGGAAGCCTACATATTCATAGTTCGATAAAACGCTATCGAAGAAAGAAAATCGGATATGTTTATCGAATAGAATTTGGAATAATTCCATTATTAAACGTGGGAATTGTCGTTTAGATTGCAATTAACATGCTTGTTAATCTTGTTAATTCTTTTTAGTTTATTTTTGGATGTTAATTTATTCTAATAGATTCATAAGTCACGAGGGCGATGGTCCAAAGTTTATTTGTTTCGGAAGGCTCATCGGAAACCGCCTTCCCGGTTAACTAATGACGTTCTAAATAGGAATGTCACGCTATCAAGATCTGTATGACGCAGTTAACAGGTGACTGTACGCTTTATCACGATTTGTTTAATTTATAACCATAGATACATTATCAAGTTATTGAGAAATCAATTTCAGGCAAAAATGTGCACTCAATTAACAAACAAATAAAAACATATTTAAAAATCATGCTGCTAATTTCTGTAAAAAAAAATTTAAAAAAACAATTTTAATATTTCTCTGATTCATTGAAGAATCTGTATATATGTTCATTGATGGATCTTCTAAATTACTGCTGACTATAAATTAACACCTACCTACTAAAATTTATAATATTCCAAGGTAACAATTTATTATTGATTTGCTTACGCATGAAGCAATTCCATCCCCGCAGGATATTCAAACATTTGAATAACCAATCGTTGTCGAGACACGGTGATTAGAAGTTTGCTGATCGGTGTCTATGCCCATAACGCTGTTGTTATCACATATTTTATAGGCTTGCGTAATAACTAGCTTGATGAAATACTGATATGGTTTGTTTACACTGATGGGAAGGAGTTTTTGAAACGATAATACTTATTATAAAATTAATTTTAACGAAGTTCAATTTCATGGTGTTTTTTTTTTCTTGGCTGTTGTTTTATTGAATCATTCATTTCATTTTTAAAGTACTATATATATTTTTTTTTTTATATAGATTGTTAATTTATTGTTTGTTACCTTATTATACATATTTGTTGATGCAATACTTGCAAAAATACATTTATAACATTTCTAGATAACTTGTAAAATATTATATGGTATGAAAAAAATATGAATTGTATTAGAAATTAACCCTAAGGGGTTTGTATTGATTGGTACTAAAAATAACAGCTGCTTGAGGGTCTTGGTCATTCCCGTTTTACTAGCAGGATGTTTCATAAAATCTAATACAGTTTGAAATCTGCTGCAAAATCTCACATTACTATGTGTGTAAAATGATTCGCGAAATTAATATATTTAGTCCTTCGCCTCATTTTTCCATGAGATGAGAAAAAAAAATCTGTTGTTCCATACATTATGCTCGCATAACTTATCATAATATAGAGAACAGCTGATTTTTTTTTTCGCAATTTCAGATTTGTTCCCATAGTGAAAGTTCTTCATAATGATGAGTACAACGACCCCTTAAAATAATGCCCATGAATTCAATTTCACCCTGTATTAATAATAATAATAAAATAATAATATCTTTGGACATTTCACATAACGCCATATAGTACCAAATTGCAACATAATGCTTATGTTATGGTAACGAGATGGTTGATAAACTTCTAATATTTTTTTTTTCTAAATACATACATAATTATTATAGATAGAAAAACACCCAGACCCGGAATCAGCTTTAATTCGGTTTCAGTTTTCGGTTTTATCTCTCAAAACCGTAATTATTTTAACCGCATCCTGTCGTTTCCTAGACAAGTTTCGCGTTTCGCGTTATACCGTAGAGTGAGCATGTCCATCCACTCGTACTGGTCGACATTATCATTTCATATTTACGATCCAATACGTTCTCCTGTTATACCTGCGTTTTCATATTCAGTTTACTCGGTTGACTGCATAACGAACGTAGATTAGATATTAGACTGCAAAATTGTGAATGCACTTGCTCCCCAGTTGATTGCTCCAACTGCACAGTGGTCATTAAAACTACTGATATAAAAAATATGGCTCGTTGAAATGGCTCTGTAATAAGCTTTTTTTTTTAAGGCTGGGAAATCATCCAATGACTTCTCCCGCTCTGGGTGGAGCGGAAGGGAGTGTCCGACTCTTACTGACGAAAACCCATCCATGTTCCTTCCGTAGCTCTTTATGTTCCGGGGTTACGGTAACCCTTTCGGCTGTAATAAGTATGAACCTCAAGTTTTAAACCAGAAAAAAAATACCGTGGCTAAAATATTTTTTGTTTACTTTACATAATATAAATTCACTGTTTTTCTCCAAAAGGTGAAGCAAAGATAGGTACCTATAAATAGAAGTCATATCCAAGTTCTATGTAATAGGAGACGCGCCTATTGAAAAGCTGAGCTCCGAGCTGCTACCTCAAAATTTCTGATAGAAAAATACAGTAATAATTTGCCGGCTGATTCGGAAAGGAAATCGAACTCGGAACGGCAATCGAACTCGGAAACTCACGCTAGGCACTAACATTTGTGACTTCTTGACCAACGAGGTAAAGAGATAAAAATTAATCATTATAAAAAGGGTTCACTGACATGTACGGATCACTAGTACCTATCAAACTACAGAGAAATAAACAGAGAAGTAAATTCATCACTGAAACCTTTAATCTATTTTTAAATTAAGTACCTCAAATCGCGCACGTGCTATGTCTGAAACTTTTCTAACTTGATTTATTAATAATGTAAGTGTTCATATACTTATGCAAATCAACAGCTTCAAGCCCGACACTCAATTAATCCGGCGCTCAACAAATGACAGTTGCACAAAACAGTTTAATAATCGTCTATCCAGCCTTAACATTCAATTACAAAAACACTTAACGATTGACTTGCTTGTGATCTCCTTTTATTCGTGCTTTAATTAATTGAAAACAGATGGTTCCTTGTTAGCCTGCGTATAATACAGTATCGATAACTTTAATTGAAAAGATAGTGAATCGATAACTTGGCTTCGTCGAACAAATACAATGATCACCCCGTGGTGCCCGCAGCTTTCTACAATGCCATAATCACCTATTGTTCGTAAAGTCACAAATAAGGACAATTAAAAACCTTGTAAGCATCATGTGTTAATATGAAGTTATAATTCGCTTTCGTAATAATAATGAGAAAGTAGAAAAAGAAAATAGAATGTTGGTGTGCTTTTCTTTTGTTTTTTACTGATGGGCAGTCGCTCCATGTAAAATACTGGTATTCAGCTGCATCCGGTTAGATTGGAAGCTGACTCGAATATAGTTGGGAAAAGGCTAGGCAGATTGTTTGATGCTGTCTAGCCTACAAATGAGATCATAAATAGGTACCAGCATTAATTTAATGCAAATCCTTAAAAGCCAAGATCTACTGTAAACAATTTTCTGGAATTATAAATCCTATAATAAGTTTCAAGCCGAACTAATTAATAAAATTATCATCTTAGCATTAATCAGTGAGAAAAGTCGAAGCAGATGTTCAAAACTCGTAAATCAATCGCACATCATAACTGTTTGCGAAGACTTTATTAATCCAATTCCCACTGCTAAAACACGCAAAAACTCTAGAAAAAAATCAGAATTACTTAATGAAATCTGACATTTATCTCATACTATATCATATCCCGTTTAATTCAGGTGCCATAAAAAAACTAAAAACAAAACAATTTCGCGATAGACCCATCAAACATCATAAATAAGCGAATAAAAGAGCTCTCTTTATGGCCTCCATTTTATATGAAAATTCATTGGAATCATATAAATTTTAGTCATTATGTCTCATTTTTTGAATCTCTCAGAACGATTAGATTCGAATTTCATTACCGAAGATTACAGTGATTTTTTATTGGTTTACTAATATTATGAGCTATTAAGGTCGGCGCATGGAGGCTCAGATAAATAAATAGAATGATTTCTGTGCGGTAGTCATGGATTGTTCACCAATGTTGGTATAAATGATTTATTACTGTTTTTTATGTAAATACATGTATTATGAATGTCTTTTAATGGTTTAGTAATGTAACAAAGGTTTATACGTATTTTTTTTTAATAAAAAAAATAAAAAATTAAATGTCATACGCTAAGAAACGTCAGCCTCTCTAATTCGGCGAGTTCGAGATAGTGGCAATGGAATCCTCAGGATAATTGCAGACAGAACAGTATTGGCAGCGGTAGGAATGTCAATAGACTGTATGTTACTTGATTTTATATATTAAGACTAATAACATAACATAAGATAATGTAATACTTACAAAATATGGACATTTACATATTTTAGTCTGAATCACAGGTTCAACCTAGTTCAGGCAATAAGCAAGTGTGCTCTACTCTAATTGTTAAGATATTATTATTGTAAATATGTCCCTTTTTATAAAATAAACGAAACGATTATTATTATTATTTAAGGAGTGGTGACCTGAGATCGAGTTAACCAACTGATGCTTGGAAATAGTAAAGCAACAGGTAAAGGGGGTTCAAAAAATATAAGTAGTGACTTTTTTTGTAAAACAAACGGGAAATAGTTGTCAAATTAAATAACTGGATCGCACTGACTGCTATTTCTTAATGAAATTCACAAAAAGGCAGGCTCAAAGACAGATGATGGCGACCAATGAAGTAAAATATCGTTCGAAAACACGAATGATAATGCTTCATGGCTATTTTTTTTCTATCGATTGCAAATAACTTGTTTCTATTATTAATGAGAAAGCAGTAAAAATAACAGATTAAGACGCGTGGGAACATAATATAGTTAAACACGGATATTGGGCAACTAAAAAGTCGCTCGAAGCTAAACACAGTGCTCCATTATACCTTATTTATAGCCAAAAACTTGGAACGTTTTGTTGTATTGTAAATTAAATCCCGCTTAGGCGCGGTTGGATTTAAAAATTATCACGTCATCAATCAGTAGATGTTAATATGTCTTCTAGTTTATAATGTAACGTTTTGATTTAAAATTCAACCTAATCACTTGGAGGAATGAGTTGTTTTTATCTTTATTTGTTTTATTAAGGGTTAAGTCTAACAAATTTCATTCCATTATCGTGTGAAAAAAAAAACCTTAAACAGTTCTTTTCAAAATTTAAAAATGTATTCGCTAAATTAAACTAATCCTGCTAACTAATAAAAATGTGATAGTTTGAATGCCTGGATGTTTGTATGTTTCGATGTCTGTTACTCAACGAAGCAAAAACAGCTGATAACCTGGATACAAATAGGATAATTTTATCCCGGTTTTGTATGTTTCAATGAGATAAAATATATATTTTTAAAAATCTTTGAAAGAATACAGGCTTCTAGCCATAGTTAGTTAGCATAAAATTAAATTACAGCACGGTCATTGCATTGAATGCTTCATTAGTGATATATTACCAGTCATATTAGCTACATGACAAGCAAAACTTAACCAATTTCTATGGAATAAAAAGATTTCCATAATTTATTAATTATATTGATTAGTTTCGTTTTTGTAAGAACGAGGAAAGTTTAGATTTTTCAATTCTTTACGTATATAGATATATTTATGAATGGTAGTCAGGACAAGTGCAAGACCAAAGGAACCATGGATGGATTGTGTGAAACATGATATGGCTAGAACAGGAGTGACTATCGAGACCTCGATTAGTAGAGAAGTATCGTAGAAAATACATGTGCGCCCACCGTAAATAAATTGGGATCTTTCATTCTTTCTTTGCATGTGATGCTAATGCTAAGCATGTGATGCTAAGTCAGAGGCCCATGGGCAGCATAAAAACTCTGGCACTAGGTTAGTCACTAACCATACAAAACAAAATAATTTCTGAAGAAAACTATTCACTTTGTTACTATCCGTATAAATAATGTACAATTTCCACCAGCTCCATTCTTACAATTTCAACAGCATGTTTATTATAAATTTAACAATAAACAAACACAAAGACATACCTCACACGTACAGTTTACTCGTTAGACTAGTTAGTTAGTTCCGCAGAGTTATGTTCGCGCTGCTATCGCTAGAAATGTTTGCAATAAAATATAATTATTTGCTGGAAACCAATTTGTTCTTTACACTATTGAAATTGTGATTTGTGGTCATCAGAAGCGGCGTACTGGAGCACTGTTATAAATGTTTAATGCTGTGAGCTGAACAATCTAATTCAGCTTTTATTTTGAAGTGCTAAAGTTGCTTTTTCAATAAAATTTTGATGAACAAAAATTAAATTAAATAAAGCAATCATTTATTACGAATAACGTTATCAATAATCATCTTTTTTAACGTTCGCAAAATAAGTTATAAAGCTTTCATGTCTTAATAGCTTATTACAGCCATTTTGCGTGCAAATATAATCGAAATATGTAATCGATAGTAATTTAAAAAATATCTATTCCAACGATTATTCTTGTTGCTTTATAACATATGGAGCCAAAAAAACATATTGAACAGGTTTCACAAAGGTGCCCGGAAGTGTACAATCAAACGCATCGTTAGTGGAATTGCGTTAAAACCATAAAAAAGGTGCATTATGTGAAGGTGCAAATTCGAAAAAGTTACCTCAGGAATTACCTGCTTAGTGGCCAAAAAAATATATCAATGGCGAACGAATTGACATGTGGATGAAAAAAACCTCCTAATGCGCGATATTGGGGCCGCCGTTTTTTTTTTTGTCTCGAAAAAAAGATCATTCGGAACAATGTGCAGTCTTTTTATACAAGCCTAAAGAAAGGAAGAGTAATTAGTAGAAATTTATTCCAAATGTCCAGTTAATGGTTGCAATTTTTTGTATTAAACTATCGTGAATAATTTCAGTTACTAATAACAAACTTCTTTCTAATTAATCACGAAGTAGAGTAGCTAATAATTGAGCAATTTATTATCTATGATACCCGTGAAGTTTTTGCCGATTTCACTGCGCTACGTAGATAATGTTTCTAATTCAGTTTTAGTACCAATTAGTTTGAGTCATTGTGGTATATAAACGTGACATCAAATAGTTCAAAAATTAAAAAAAAACAGTAAACGAAAAAAAAAGGCTCGGTTTTTTTTACCGTTGCGGAAGCTCAAAAAATATTTCTAACAAACTGCTGCCGGCTTCGCCCGCGTGGATGTCGCGCCCAAGGGAACGTACTACCGGGATAAAAAGTATCCTATGTGCTAATCCAGGTCATAAAAAGTATCCTATGTGCTAATCCAGGTCATAAAAAGTATCCTATGTGCTAATCCAGGTCATAAAAAGTATCCTATGTGCTAATCCAGGTCATAAAAAGTATCCTATGTGCTAATCCAGGTCATAAAAAGTATCCTATGTGCTAATCCAGGTCATAAAAAGTATCCTATGTGCTAATCCAGGTCATAAAAAGTATCCTATGTGCTAATCCAGGTCATAAACTACCTCAGTGCCAAATTTCATCCGGATCCGACCAAACGTTTAAACGTGAAGGACGGACAAACATACAAACTCACTCATAAACTTCAGCCCTTAAAATATCAGTGTGATCATAACAGCATAATGCTTTAGTGACAACAAAAAAAAACAATAGGTATATAAACCAGTTATCTATCACATTTGAATCCAGCCCTCAAACTCACAGAGCGTAAAAATACGCATAGACAGTCGAGACCATTGACCCATATTTTTTAACACGTCACACTTCAAAACGTATCACAATTCTTACAATTTCATTCACTTGGCAATATGATCCTTCATCTGACTGTACATATTGATACCTTGATGGGAAAGCTATGGGAGGCTGACCGTGACGGGTTAAGTTACGATCTCGTGGATATCAAGTCTCATATCTTTAGTATGGGATGATAGTCTATGTGAAAAAATAATGCAGTTATGGGAGGGAGTTTCTATATGTTTCAAAGTGGAACCTTTCGAATTTTAGTAACGTAATGCAGTAAATTGGTGGGCAACGGTTTACGAGTTGTTTGTAGTGATTTTGAACCCAAGCAGGCACTTCACAGTGTATTCTTCTTCTTCTTTAGAGTATTCAATTTCAGCACCACTGCCCTGAACACGGTGAAGGAAAACATCGTGAGGAAACCGGCATGTAGACTAGACTGTACATCCACCAACCCGCACTGGGTCCGTGGTGGATTATGGCCCATTTCCTCCCACAAAGAAGAGGCCTGTGTGCCAGCAGGGGCAATATTACAGGCTGATTATGCTATGCAGTTAAAAGATAGGTTTTATTGTTTTCAACATAAACCTTAAAATGCTCTTTGGCGCTCAAATAATGTTGACAGACGTCAATGTTGGTAAATTTTTTCAAAATAGTTTTTTTTTTTTTGGATTGACAAAACAAGATGGTGGCGTTTAGTTCATAGACAGATTAACTTAGTATAGTTCAAAGTTGAAAGCTGCTTATCGACAGAATTTATGACGGAAGAATACTTCCCTACTTACGCGCCAAGGGTTCATCTAACGTGACCTTACATCTTCTCCAGTCGGTCTATTCTGTCAAAATGTCGTCGCGAAGACTTAGGTGAAGTGAGTTGTCATTCCATTTAAGCCCAGAGATTGGCATTATTAATTAATAATAATAATAATAATATCCTTGGACATTTCACACAACGCCATATAGTCCCAAGCTAAGCACCATAATATCCTTGGACATTTCACACAACGTCATATAGTCCTAAGCTAAGCACCTTATGCTTGTGTTGAGGTAACGAGATGGCTGATAAACTACTTATATACTTTTTTTTTTGTAAATACATATTATTATTGATAGAAAAACACCCAGACCCAGAACAAATACTTGCAGGACGTACAAATATTTGTTCCGTGCGGGAATCGAACGCGACGTGCTGTGCAGCAGTCAATCGCTCAACCGCTGCGCCAACCGTGTCGTCTCGTCGTCGTGTCGTGTCGTCGAATTTCTCACTTTAAGCTCACTTCACTTATGTTTTCACGGTGAGATGTTTTCGGAATAAAACTGCTTGGCAGAAGCTAGGTATCTGTCTAGAATCTATTATGATTTCTCAACATGATATATTGCCAAATAATTTTACTATCAATCATTTGTATCTGCTCCAAATTGCGATGCGATGATATTATTTCCTTTATTTCACTTCTGTTTACGAAATGATTTTAAGATCAACGATGATTTATCAACCTGTTGGATCGGTTATGAACAATAATTTATTATTATGCGCACATTTAGCGTAATAAAGAATGCAGCTACACAAATATTTTAGTTAACGATGCTAACTATAGTTATGAAATATAAAATATTAATATTATCTACCTGATTTATTTAATGGGGCGAAGTGTAATGATAAGTTTTTTGATAAATGATCTAACTAATTTTATATGTTGACGTAGATGACATTTTATTATCAAACATTTCTGAGGTGAATGCCAATTTGCTTCTATACTACGAAAATTAAATATTTATGTTTAACCACGATGCATTGGAGATGTTACAAAAAAGAAATGAGCATCTATTTTACTACCATCGTCATTAAAGCTTGCTCTAAAAATATGAGCGGCCTTTTATATCAAAAGCATCTTTACTGATTTAATGATTTAACTAACTCACCATCTTGTCTATAATAGGCAACATCCAATATGCAAATATATTCATATAAATTATATATTTAGTAATTTATGCTAATATCCCTTGTGAACTAATAGAGGACGTCCGTTCCAATGATTCTATATCAACTGGAGCCAAGTTTCTAAATGCTATGGGAAGATTTCGATGTGAATTTGGGCCCGTCTTTATCGAATCAAATCAAACTATTTAAAGGTATTTATTAGTGTAATTTTGCTTACGGTAAGCTTCCATCGGAAGTAGTGTAATTTGAAAATGGTAATGAATGGGTGATTTAAGTTAGTAAGGGAGAGAGAGAAAATATACGACTTCTCTTTCTCTCAGACTGGATGAGACTATCAAAGGAGTAGAATCTTCTTTGCTGTCGCTGCCGATCTGCTTTGTAAAAATCTTGCGTTGAAAATTTAAGTGCTGTTGAAGTGAAATGTCACTAATGTCAATCTGCCTGGAATGACAGCTCACTTCACCTACGTTTTCATGTCAGGTTGAGATTTTTACAGAATTGATCTGCACTTCTCGAAGACAATAGCAAAAAGTCATTTATTTATTACCAGCTTCCGCCCGCGGCTTCGCCCGCAAAATATGTCAACAAATTATACACATAAACCTTCGTCTTGTATCACTCTATCTATTAAAAAAAACTGCATCAAAATCCGTTGCGTAGTTTTAAAGATTTAAGCATACATAGGGATATAGGGACAAAGAAAGCGACTTTGTTTTATACTATGTAGTGATGCATCGTTGTTATAATTAACGCTAAGATCATCATAAAGAAACATGATAATCGTAAACGTTATAATAATATAATGTAATACCAACGCCTGGTACTGAATTTATTTGTGAAATAGGTATTAGTGGAGCAAAAAGAGTCAGCAAATGAAGAAAACCACTAAATTAAAACATTATCAATAAATGAGAAATACTCTCAGTCTTTCCAAGTGGATAGTAATAGTAGTAGTCAATTAATAGTAAGTAATATATTCAACCTACTGAAAAAAAAACGATTAACCAAGTGAAGATCTAGAAAAAAGTAATGATTTTAAAGTTAATTAAACTATAGACTTACAAAATACGAATTTTATGATGAGCATGATTTATATTCCAACTACCATTCGTCAGCAAGCACAAAAATTAGGACACAATTGCTTTCAGATGATGCACAACCATTAACTTTCATATTTGATACATCATCTTCACCACATCTCCCATTTATAATATTAGCACTATCATATATAAAAAAGCGTTTTATAATCAATTTGATAATTAGATTTATGTTGTTACTATGTAAAATTGACGCAAATATATTCAAATATACCCTGTTAATTGTGAAACAACGAACGATTTTATAGACGGCTGCTTATACATCAGGGGCGCCTCGACCACATATCAATCACGATAACGACTGTTCCTATAAAATGTGTTACCAATAACGTGTCGTAACCGCTTGAATCTTTCTTTGAGCAAACAAATACAGTAATGGATGTTATGTGGTAGAAAAATGTACGTGTCAATTGATAGATAGCTGTTAATTCTAATACGATTTGTCGTGACTGTCGGGTGATAGGTGATGGGAATGGTTCTTAGGTGATTTGTGGTTGAGCATTAGGAGTTCAAATGCTAACACGGGTACATGTGAGGTCAAATACATTAGCCACCTAGCGGGTATGAGTAGGTACATTTGTGTAAACCTTTATTAATCAAAGTTATTGGTGTTTGTTGGCCGACTTTTGGTAGCTTGAGAATTGGTTTTGGTAGCATTCTTTTTTTTAAAAGATATATAATATTATGTATCAATATTTTGATCAAAGATTTTATTCAACTAGGTACGCTTGAGACTGACATAGTTAAAGTGTAGTTTAGTTTTGTCGCTTGTTACGATAATTTTAAATTAAGCTGATTTAAATTAGCCTCTTGCATATATAAACAAGACATCAAAAAACCAATATTATTTTTAATATACCATAAAAATGCAATTTAGCCGTAACCAGAAAATATTTATCGTCAAATCAAAATTGAATGGAAACGTTACTTTGTCGCCATTAAAAAGCCTAAAATAAAAAAAACTTTTACTTTTTATGTACCATTAAATTAATTACTCGCCTTATATTTTCCGTACGTCGGAAGCTGGAATATCGTTAAAAATTGATAAATGTGTGAATTTTAGCATTTTACCGTAATAGATAAGTGTTAAATGACAGCATGGGATCCCATAAATTAATGACATCTGTTTCACATGTTATCGAACTGGTAAACATACTAATTAGCATGTGTTGTCAAATATACAAGATTTTGTTTCCATGAGAGAAAATTATAGCTGTGTTCGTTAATAAATTAGATTAACTAATATTTTGAACTTAAATGCTTGTAGTATGAACCTAATGATTCAGTAGGCTTAATTTATTATTTATTTGAGTTTCAAGACCATACGTAGACAATTTACTAATTATAAGGATAGTCAACCTTACATCAGATAATACTTGAACTACGGAAAACGTCCTTACTGCTGCGACTTAAAAACGTTGTCGATATCAGAATTGTTACTTATGGACGTGGAATTGACCGTACCGATTACCTAATTGTTTTCACCTACCATAGGCCACTTTTTAAACTACCTTCATAACAATAAACACTCTTATAAACGAGCAGTATTAGTAGAAGTGATAGCCTAGTGGTGTGACCGTCGGACTGCCAAGTCATAGGTCTCGAGTTAGAACCCAAGGCTTCTGATTTTACGGATTCATGTGCAGTATTGTATAATAAAATTATCACTAGAGGCCCATGGGCAGTATAAAAACTCTGACACCAGGTTAGCCACTAACCACACGAATAGAAGAGAAGAAGATCAACAAGCAAAAATTTCTAAAAAAACTAAACAACATCTACCAAATCAAACCAGCTCGAATTGAGAGCAAAAAGCTCCTAACCCTACGAACGGAAGTCAACCGGACGACGACTAGTACTCGATCCAGTTCTGCTTTTATTGCCCACACACATCCTCACTTACGATCAACAACGCCAATAGGCATCGGAATTTATCGATAGACTCGTTGCGTCGCGCCCTCCATGTTCCAAATGTAAAGCCGGTGCCAAAACGTTTGTTTTACGAGCTACGACTCGTTTTGGCAATTAAGAGAAATCTTACGAGTAGTAACAAGGTAACTACGACCAATTAGTCGTTGGTTACCGGTCGGTTATTTCTATTCAATGAATGGTCCAAGCAGATGGTCGGTTGAATGAATGTTTATTGGTGTTTAGATTTGTGCGTAAGTGGTTTGTGCTGTACAGTGCACATACCACTTAAATATCTAAGTGTTTTTGCTTAGTCATCCCCACGTCTTTCAATCTAGTTATTTCTGTGTCGCTTTGAATCGGCTTAAAGCGTTTGTTGATATGTGGTAAAGTAAAATCTTATGTTTGTAGTTTTTTTTAAATTAACTTTAAGGTCACTGCCGCACGATTGTCCGAAAGGGTTACCGCTACCCCGGAACATAAAGGGCTAACGAAGGAACATGGATGGGTTTTAGTCAGTAAGAGTCTGACACTCCCTTCCGCTCCACCCAGAGCGGGAGAAGTCATTGGATGATTTCCCACCTTCAAAAAAAAAGGTCCCACGGCTTGTCGTGTCGTCTGTTAATGTCTCCTTTTATTTAAAAACTATTCAATATATATTTTTTATTTTCTTCTCATATCCTGCAAGGACCTAAACTTGCGGGATTTGATGAAGATTTTTCAAATATATTTTTTTTAAGTCCTGGAGTCCGAACGTATATTACGTTTCTGATCAAACGGATTTCTT
The DNA here is from genome assembly GCA_951799385.1 of Hyppa rectilinea. Taxonomy (NCBI): domain Eukaryota; kingdom Metazoa; phylum Arthropoda; class Insecta; order Lepidoptera; family Noctuidae; genus Hyppa; species Hyppa rectilinea. Next base: position 4,704,366 of record OX637310.1, on the reverse strand, counting down.
ATTAACAATTTTTAATTCACAATCAAGTAAAACACGATCTCATTCCCTTGGCTGCTCATCGTCGCGGGTAACCTTCTCATTTTCATATCCCACCGCATGCACAACTCAAATTTCACCGCAGAACTATACTAATGACATACGAGACTCCCTGTAGACGTAATCGCTTGCAATGAACATCTGCTTGGTACGTGGACAGTGTTGATTTATTTCTGAGGAATTGAACTGGAGACTTCAAGGTCAATAACTGAGACGCAGTATACGTTTTATTGTTATAATATGTTTTTTTAGTTTAAATGTCATTACTAACGTTAGTTTTTCATAAGTATCTGAATTAAATTAAATATAACTCAACTCAAATCAAAGTATTAATTTCAAATACTTACTACAGGCTCTTTACTACTACTTATTACAGGCTCTTTTGAATTTTATTGTCAAGGGGTCGGTCAGTTAGAAACATGAAGCTAGTTGCCCAATCCAAAGCAGTAGGTACCTATGGAGAAGAACGGGCAAGAAGCTCCATGGACACTCTTTTAAACAAAATATGGTTACAAAATATTGGTTACATCATTCATATTATTATCATACATGTGATATAATGTCCATAGGCAGGTAAAAATATAATAATATAATATGATGATTATATTTTTGTTTTACTTACATCGTAGCATGAAGTGTTTGTATTATGTTAGGAATGGAAGCTTCCTCAGATGCAGAATTTACAGAATTTAATATTTGATAATCTAAAAATAGTTGCTGAAAAAATATATAATAGGTATATACCAACTTACTAAAATATGCTAATTAGTATATTATAAATAATATTTAAATTTATACGAAACGTGATATTTAAACTTATAAGTTTTAATGTATTTTGTATAAATACAGCTACTTATCTGTCGGGGACTATCTATCTTAGATTAAGTATAAATCACTCAAGTAAGCTTGTCCGTTAGAAATAAAAAAAACTCCTGCACTTTGTCGTAAACGCCCCCTAATTTGTTGAATTTTCGATCGCTTCACATCAAGCGTGATCGAACTTTATAATCGATCGTTGACCTAGTCAATATGGTGTTATCCTTAATATAAAAATAAAATGCAGATAGACACCGATTTATGTCCATGTGTGCACTAGACCTGTTTTCTTGAGCAAACATCTCAACAAAGATTTGTAAACCCAAAACTTTTTAGGCATAACCGCTAAAATAGCAAGTCTAATAATAGCATAATCTTCTGTTATTGAAACACGTAACAAAAATAAGATGTTCATCCGTCTGTCAGCTTTTTTGTGCATCTCCTAAACGGTTTCATAACAGCTTTTTTGTTTTAACTAAAAACTGTAAACACAGTATAAAATTGACAGCTGAAATCAATTTTAGTAAGTAGCTTGTACGATCGCCAGCACAAGTTACTACAAACTGTCAGATTTTCTCAATCGATTTTGAACTTAACAGAAAATGTTTTACGGTTTAAAATCATTCGGAGAAATACAGTTTGGTACAACTTGATGCGCTGTACACATGTTTTATTTTTGTTTGTGTTTTTGATCTTAAAGTACGCGGCGCCTCATTACGAATAGTAGATACTTAAAACCAATTCGCTTTATGGATTACTTTATTAAGTTATTGATCACGTCAAAATCAAACTAGGATCAAGATATAAGTCTAAAAACAATCTTTATTCCGTGAATGGCGAGCGTTTGAAGGTCAATCTCATGTATTTTTGACATTCAGATAGTCTTGATTCTCAGCTTAATTTGAATAAATAATTTTTCATTTACATTTTTTTTCACAAACATTGTTTATTTGTAAAATAAAAAGCACCATGCAAAACCATTCAATTTGTTTTTTTTTTAAAGTAGCACCATTCAAATGCAACCTCTTAAAACTTTATTATAATTGGATGATAACTGCACTTCATACATGTTACATTGTAACGAAACTAAACTCAAAAGCAACCTAGAAACCGTTTAAAATAACAGCTAACTGAATATTCAACCGGGCAATAAAATAGCTTTTAAAAACTAGTAATTTTCAATAGACGCTAGTCGTGACGTGTCTGCCCGTAAATATTGCGGTCGGTAATCGAACCTGGGCCTGAACGCATCTAACTACCTGTTAATGTAATACGCTCCGTGCCGCATTAGTTCTGATAAGAATTTCCAATGGAAGCAAACACCTTTTTTATTAACTGGTTTTGAAGAAAGAAATCAATGATGCAGCTTAAAGGTTTTTTCAGCGGATTGTCCGAAAGAGTTACCGCTACTCTGGAATATGAAGGGCTAAGGAAGGCACATGGATGGGTTTAAGGCAGTAAGAGTCTGACACTCCCTTTCGCTCCACCCAGAGCGGGAGGGGTCGTTTGAAGATTTCCTACCCTCAAAAAAAAAAAATATTTTTAAGTCTGTGAGCAGAAAAGCTAGGAAATGCTACATCAGTTTTTTTTTGTAATACATATGTATGTATGATCATTTCAGCTGAAAGACGATCACTGCTCGACATGCGCCTTTCCCAAGGATTCCCACTTTGTTTTCGACATCGGCTGACTTTGAATTAAATGACATTAATGATACGAGCCATTAAATAATAGTTTTTAGGTTGTAACATTAGAAATTATACTATTACATGAATGTCAATATTCAAGAGTTTTTTGAAAAAGAGTCCAAGAAAATAGGTCAAAGTGCTGTAGAATGTGTAGAAAACGATAAGCAACCCGAATAAAATTACGATATTTCAAGCAATTAAGTACAACGTCACCTACAACAATAAATAAACTCTCCGGAACTTGGCTGCCATACATATTATATAACCTTCAAGCTATTAGCTTTTAAACATTTCCTTTTACGTCTAATCGTTTTCTCTTTTCCTAATTATAATTAAAATTTCAAAACAATCAACACCTCTTTTATGTCTTTAGCACCAAATATGTAGAAACATTAATATTGTATCGACACTTACTATACGGCACAACGATATTTCATTGGTTAACAGTAAAACGATTGTACAAACCAGCTTATATAAAACATATATCCAATTTGGCAATATAGCCATTTGGCGATATAAATGCCGAACTCATAAATTTTGCCATAAATAAGCTGGAGACTTATATTGGCGGTGACATTAAAGAAATAGTCTAGTGTTGTACAGGTGAGAGCTAGAAGTCTAACTTAGTTTCGTCTTCATAATAAAGAAATTATGTTCAGTGGCGGAACAGTTTTAAAAACAATCGGGTTCTATTTCAAAATTGTCCTAGTGATTATAATATGTGGTTTTTGGGTTTCAGGAATAGCAGATGTCTATTTTTAGGGCTACGTAGCTTTTCTTTAAATATATTTTTTGCTGACTTTGCGTCGACATAAAGTCATAGATTTAGGATGAATTTCACCGATAACACTGATCGCGATTGGAGTATAAACCTCGTTTAGGAGCTGTCAGTGTCACTATAATAACAGCACACATCTATAGCTAATAATTAGCTATGGATGTGTGCTGTTTGAGTTCAGTTTTGTTGGTGAAATTGGCACTCACTATCAAGCAAGAGCTGCCAAATATACCTATTGGTTAATGCGTATAATTACTGTAGTATAGAAGTAAAAGTTTTTAGTAAATCTTTGCCTCTGGATACTATCAGGCTCCTAATTAAATAGAAGGCCAAAAAATTTACCCAAGAACCGTCTAAACACACCAACTTACACTGTTATCTGCAAAAGCGTAGCAATAGGCATTCTTTTATACCACACCAACCCATTGAAGATCGTACCTACATTCATAGCTGACAGCTTATAGATAATCAAAAATATTCGGATAGTGTGGGACACAGATAAAAAAATAATCTATTCAGAATTTATCACTTCTTTTCAAGATTTTAAAGAGTTGACTTACTACTTTATAATCTCTGTAGTGGGTGACTATGTAGATAAAATAATTTATCAATTTCCTCTGTGTTTTATCGTAGTGTAAGTCGGTGGGTCTTTAACAAGTTTTTATTAATTATTTTCTAGTTTAGATTCGGCGTTAGAAAAAGCTTTTGTCGCTATGAATTATTGACACAGATTGTCTGTTCTTGGATTTATTATAATGAATCCAAATGGAGATTTTTGTGTGAAATTTGATTATTGAATTTTATTTGCTAGTTGGTTTTACAACTATATAATGTTTAAGGTTTTAATTTATAGATGAGTGTCTGGAATTTGTGTAAAATTCCTATAAAGTTGTATTATTTTATTGATTACAAACCATTTGTTTTTGATTTTTTTATTTTCCTAACTTATTAGATGCTGGGTGTAGACTAATGCCCGCTTTTTGAAGTTTTCATAATGATTATTTCCATGATAATTATTTAAATTTGTTCTTAACTCTTTTGCCTTGTTAGTTATTCAACAAGGCGCCTTAACCACTTGATAGGGTAATTAATTTAAATATTTGACGTGAAACAAAATAAAGATAAAAACCCTATCAAATTAGTGTTTTCGAATACACAGGAAACATCAGTAAAATAATTGCGAAACTAGAATTTTATTGCGGTTTTCTGCTGTCATTCATAAACGTGTGTTAAAAACAAATAATCTTATGTGAAACCGCGATTTTGGTCATCTTTTTTAGCGCTCTAATGTATTGTCTGACATTTTGTTCCTACATTTAAATACTATAAAGCGTCTTGTGTTATATCCAAAAGAAAAAATAAAAACACATTGTTTATTCAGTGGATTTTATTAAAATATATATGAAAATGTTTTAACAAAATAAGTCTTCTTAGCGGGTTGATTTAAAAAATAATAACAACATTTTCTATTAGTTTTTTAAATAAGTGATTATAAAACAAATCAGTATAGGAACAGATTTATTACGAAGATTCTATAGTTTCACAGAGGCGTGAGAAAGCATTAAAATGTATACGTCAAAAGGCTATATATACGTCATAATTATAATCATATTAATATTTCAAAAACAGGCTTCTGTTCACATACACCTAACGAATGTATACTAATTTGGTGGTTTTAAACTTTAAGATTCACATCTGTTAATTAGCTTCCTGATATTAATAGTTAACAGGCAAACTGTTGACCAAGTCATTGGTCTAAAACTACGTTATCAGAGTTAAAAGATACATAGGTTTTTTTAGTTTGTCATAATAACCAGGTTAGAATTAATACACGTTTCCAGTTTTGAGTAGGTGCCTATTAAGGTAAATGAGAAAAGGAAGCCTTCGATATTAAATTATTTTACGTGTTTTTAACAATTTTAAAGTCAGTGACAATTACCTGCAAATTGCAAACAACTTAAATTTAAATTTTGCAAGCTAACGTTGCGCATCCACCTTAATAGCTTTTAATGAGTTGGTACCTACATAAATATATTTGCCAAATAACTTACCGCTTAAACTTACGCTTTTTTGACTCCCATTTGAATTGACACCCTGAATAGCATGTCTCTTTGCCTCACACACAAAATAATCTGGTTTTAATTAAATATTAAGAAACAAGCATTCCGTATAATTTTTTGACCATTAATTATCTCCCTATTCAAATCATTACAGACAACAAGCGTGATTTTTCTCCCGGAGATAGAATCAAGCAATTCAAACAGTAGTTTCGGAATTTAACCCAACAAAAACGACCATTAACTAAATAGTCTGATAAAATTGATCACTATTTTGACGGTATTCGGATTTAGTTTATCTCTTTCCAACATCTGAGGAACCGCGTAACTGCATTAGCCTCAACAATTTATTGGTACAGTCGCCAACGCAAGGCCACTTTCTTTTTTATAAATCACTTTTTAACTCAAAAAAACGAAATTGACTCGTAATTTCACTCTAAACTCAAATGTTACATTTTTACAATATATTGGTTACATTTGCAAACTGGATTGCGCCTGCGGCTGTTTTTTATTGCTTTTTATAATTGTTTTTTGATAATTTGGAGTTTAAAACTGTGTAAAATTAAAACAGTTTATAATTAGAAATTTTAAGAAAACTGTTTGACTGTTTAAAATATTACACAACTAGCTTCTGCCCGCGGCTTCGCTCGCGTGGAGGTCGGAAATTATCCCACAGGAATGTTCTACCGGGATAAAAAATATCCTATGTGTTAATCCAGGATATAAACCATCTCTGTGTCAAATTTCATCCAAATCTATACAGTAGTTTTTACGTGAAAGAGTAACAAACATCCATACATCCATACTTACAAACTTTCGCCTTTATAATAGTAGTAGGATAAATCGAAAGCAGAGCAAAGTGCGAACAAGTTGTAATCATCAATATCAATTTAAGCTAAAAATTTGTAAAGACTCCATGATCTTTTGTATCCATAAAGCTCCATTTACACGGTGCGAGTTTATTGCCTGTGGCATACCATAAAATTGAAGCAGTAATTGACTGACACCATCTAAACAACACTTACAATTACAATGTTGCACAAAACGGGCAAGATTATTGTTGTTTAATACTGGTATAGGTGTAAACAGTGAGAGTATGTCAATCGTTGCTGTTGAGGCAAGAAAAAAAAATACTAAAAGTGTCTATGGACGTTCAACTCTGTTTTGAGACGAAGCCAAACTTGCATGCAATAATCGGCTTGCAATAATTACATTCATGTAAAGAGAAGTCGTATTCAATTATTGTATGCTATTTTATGGAAATTACACGTGTGTAAACACTTGCATGCAATTCATGAATTCCATTAATTGGACATGATTTATGGCATGCGATTATTGCTGTTCTACGTTCCAGAAACTTGCACCGTGTAAATGGGGCTTCAGAGGTGATAAGTATATTTCTAGTAAGAAATATTTGAAAAAAAAAACAGTGTCGTTTTTAATTTGGTAAATCTATTTAAAGTTATCCATACTATAATATTATAAAAAGGGAAGATTTGATTGTTTGTTTGTTTGCAACTTATTGAGGCTCCGAAACTAATGAACCGATTTGAAAAATTCTTTCACTCTTGGGTAGCTACACTATCATCGGGTGGCATAGGATATAATTATTATATTTTCAAAAAAGTTAGGCAACCTTACTAAATTTTCAATAATGTAACAATTTCCGACATCTACGCGGGCAAAGCCGCGGAAGAGCTAGTTTTAAAAAAAGCTTTTTTGTGAACTGTAACAATTTTTAACTCTTAATTTTTTTCTACCATTACAATTCTGTCACCACCAGTAACATCGCTATCAAAGTTATTTGTTGTTTCACATTAACTCAAAGTCACTAAGTCTTAACTGAATCGGTAGCTTAATCGGCTGTTAATTTGTTAGATCCGAAGCTAAAAGTGCCGCTCTTCTATATTTATGACTTCATTCGAGTCACCTTGTTTATTTAAATTCTTATTTTTGTCTAAGAGACTATCATTTATGCTCCTTGGGTGAAGTTTCACTGATAAGGATGCAATTAAATTTGTTTTATTTATCTTTTAAGTTATTTTATTGGTGTTTTTGTCGGTGTGCGCAGGAGTGTTTTTAGTAGATTTTGAGACTAGGGTTTTTTGAAATATTTGCTGTGATTTGTCAAGGAATTGATTTGTTGGTATCATTGAGATTTGAAAAATGTCTTGCTTTTAGTTTCAGAGCCATATTGCCTCGGTCTTAGAATTGTATTCTCATCCACACTATACAGCGTGTTACGAAAAGGGTACCTGATTCTATGGAAAGTTTCGGCACAATACCAATAACTTAGAAAATGTAACCTCTTTTAATTTTGACAGTTTGTTAAATTTGAATCATTTCAAATTTGACATACGAGTCATTATCCTGATACCCTATCTCTTCCGTCGGCATGTGAACCTAGTACACACCAACTGCAGCTTTACCTAGCCTCCAGCAATTGGACCTAGCACCTGCACTTAGCTTCTGAAGCTTCATAAGAGCTCATGTAGGTTTCTGTCAAATAAAAATATTATAATTTTGAAGTCTCTCACATAAAATTTAATGCCTTATAAGAGCCTAGTTACTTACTTACTAACCCAGTATTAAAACAATGCATATTTACGACTTATAACCCCTTAATCCAATAACATGTAAAAGTTTCTCAACAAAAACTAAACAAGATTGAGACAAACTAACAAAGAGAAACTATAAATATGAAAATCGATCGCAATTGATTTACATTCCGTGTTAATTATGAACGCATAAACAGACAACGTATTAAGGCGTGCACCACTTGTTTAGGCATGCGTCTGCTTGGACTAGGGTTGTCACAGCCGAGATAATTGTACATAACTATTGCTCGTATAAATGAGTCGTTGACAAGTGAATAATAGTTACAGCTAACCGCTTATTCAAGGCAGGAGTAAATAAAATTGTTTGATTTTCTTTTTACTATAGAAAGCGTCCTCTAGCCTATTCTTTACTTCGCTCATATCAGGCACTAGCTTCTGGTCGCGATTTCGTACCTGTGAAATTTCTAATTTTAACAAAAAAATAAATCCCGTAAAACTAGGCAATAATAATACCAAATACCAATAACTAATAATATTAACTAATAATATACGTATAATATAAGGGTATTGACCCTTCCCATTTAAGCAGGAATTTTCGGAATCATCAGGCCGCTCCGAAGATTATCGCCTACATACAAACTCACGAAAGTAACCTCTTTACAATATTATAAGTACCTTCAGATAACACACACATTGCATATTACCAAGTCATGTCTTATCGTTTTGTTTATAAATGGAAAAAAAAAGCATATTTTTTTCTGAACTGACTCGCAAATGACACTAACAATTTTCCAAATGGTACCATTACTAATCCGTGTACGTGACAACCCTACGTCCAGATAAAGTTTGCCCGATGTACCTATCGGATTAGCATACATAATACCGTTATCCGTTACGAATTCTTTGTCGGTCTTATTAATAAGCAAATCTATGAAACTCGTCGCTGTACCTGCGTCTGGTTTTATCTTGCATGCCTTCTTTAAGTGTTGACGTAATAGGAGCGAGAAGGGAAGCTGTGTATGGAACATGAAAAGGAGAAAAATGTTTCTAGTCTGTGATCTATTATACGTTTTTTAAAATTAAAGTAGCTCTTCGTGTCTGTTTGTGTAACCGAGTTGTTCTTTAAAACTGCACAGCGCATTTTGATACGGTTATCACCAACATTTTGATAATTTATTCCGAAGAGTTTATGTGTGTACAATGCGTTATTAAAGTTACTTTTATTAAAGAGTTGTCCATGTCTTGTTATGTCGTAAAAACAGCGAGAAACAGAGCGCGATACTAACGATCCGCCCCGGCGGCGCACGGGTGCAATGTAGATAATATCGCACGGGCAAAGCCGCTGGCGAAATCTATTTAAACTATACGTACTTATAAACCTACCTCTTGAATCACTCTATCTATTGATGAAAACCGCATCAAAATCAGATGCTTGGTTTAAAAGATCTAAGCGTGCAATGGAACGGACAGCGAGGAGCGACTAAGTTATTTTTGTGCCCAACACTGTTTTGTTCATCTTATACAGTGTGGAATTATTATTTGTATTAAATATGTAAACGTTGTATTTTATAGTTTTAACTGTAGTACCTAGTGGCGTTAATTACTCAGTAATTAACATAATAATTAACGCCAGTTTGGACGTAATTACAATGGTTTAAATCAAACATTATATATTTTTTTCAGTCCCGCCAAGTTTTATTAGTTTGATCTACCTATTTCAGTTATGGTGAATTTTCCACAAATAGGTAGATAGGTACCTAATTTACCCAACTATAACTACTATGTTTATTAACTCGGTACCTGTATTTTTTGTGTGTATCATTGATCGTTATACGATGAATTTTCGATTCGGTAGCACACAATTATGATTTATTCTTTTAAAGTTAAAATTGGTTTTTGAACGGGTTCTTATTATTTATCGCCTTTTTTGTAAGGGGTGCTTCTGTCACTACTTAAATGTTGGTAGCAACAAATTATGTTAATTGGGACTGATCGAATTATTGATGCGATTAACTGTTTCGTGACCACTTTTTAAGACCTAAAAAACTCCCAAAAACATTATATATGTTAAAAAATCGGCCAAGTGCGATTCTGACCGACACTAGAGGGTTCACAATATTTATCACAAAATATTTTTTTACCCGCCTGCCAAGGATAGATAATATTATTAAAAGCTTCAGATAAGAAAAAACATGTTTCTTATACCACCTTTAATTTATATTTTTATTACATTTGTTAAGTTTGAAAAAGAAATTCCGAAATCGCAAACAAGCCGTCCACGGTTTCAGTCCAATATTTAGCTCCATTTTATCACACAAAACAGCAATATTTTAACAAAATAAACCTCTTTACATGGCCCTCTATCTAAACAAAGGAATAAACCAATAAAGACCCGGTTTAATTGTGCTTACACCAGATTTGGACCATGTTAACTGTCCTTTATGCAATCTAACGAGTTTTCTTAGCACTACATGTATGTTTAGTAATGAATTGATCGTAAATTCTTGTGTTTTCGCTGATAATATTATTTCGATAAACTTTGAAACACAAATACCTAAAGGTGCTTTTTATACTAATAATTATAGTTTATTTCAAACTTTGTACTTAACAACATTAGTTGTTATTATAAATATTGTTAACCTAATGTTAGTAATTTTTGTAGAAATAAACAGAGGTCAGATAAAAATGATATTATGAATGAGGTCGAAATAAAAAATAAACTTTTTTTGTTGAGAACTTAAATAAGTTTTTCTCAAGGATTTTCCTTCTTTTAATAAGGAAAACTCAATAGAAAAATATTGAAGGAAAAAAGGTTGAGAACCCTACTGTTAGATCATTTTTATTTAAAAAATATCTCAAAAACTCATTTATTAAAACAGCATAAATCATTGTAGCATTTTTTATTTTTAAAACATAGTTGCAACGAGCTAACGACGGCATTCTATCCGATATATAATTACTTCATGTAATGTCTATATTGTTTATTAAAAACTAACGGCTCTCGATCTAACTGGCGCACTTTTTATACGCTCGCACACACGAATTTTTGATGGGCGATAATGTTTTTAAAAATTGTTTCCTATTAAACATATATCACGTTTAGCTTATTTTTTTTGTTTACTACGCACTTGGTAGTCATTATTTTTTAATATAAAATTGGTGTTAGGTACAGTTATTTTTGGAGTACCTACGTGTTAAGTATTTTTAATAAAACATAACATCACGCTTGTAATATCCAAAGGGTTAAGCAGAGGTTTATCTGTGGTACATCCACATTTCACCAGTTATGTTTGAGTCCCATGTAATAGGGATCTATTGCAGAAACCTAATCACAGTTTGCCCAATCCGGGAAACCGGTTTGTCAAACCCATGCTCAGCAGTGGTAACGATCATTAGACCAACGAGACAGTATTTTTTTAATAAGTTTACGCAAAAAGAGGCAGTAACAAAAAAGTATCACATTGAAGTACTAGATGAAACTTAGTTTATTAGTAGAATTAATGCAACATGGTCCAATTACCCGTTTTTCGTCGCAACAACCTTTTTCCTTATGACCGCCTCCCTTCCAAAACCAAGCTTTCCTAAAGAGCCCCAGAAGAATCTATCACCTTTTTTATGGGAAAGGAGGCGCCCTTCAAAAACCAAGCAGCCCCAGAAGAATCTAGCACGTTAACCAATATTTTTGGTAGCCCAACATGCCATCGGCAACGCGACTTATAAAGCACAATTAATTTGAAACAACATCCCTTAACGAAGCCGCAGACTCAAAAAGGTACCATATTCCAAAAAAAGGTCCACAATCATAAAGTTCCAGGTCCAAATCTGTAATATATGGTCCAATTTGATCTTATCTCAACTACTGGAAGCATTTCGCCCAAAAAAGGGAACGCAGAAGCCGAACAATCAAGCTGTCACAATTTTAATCAGAGCCCCGGCGAATTCTATCGCTTTTTTCTGTTTTGGATTTCCTCGCGACGTAATAATTGCGCCAAATCACTGGCTTGGGATGCTGTTCGCGTGTAGCTTTATGTGGTACTGACTATTATGTTTGACTTGTCTTTTTCGTTTCGGGGGTGCAGTAGTTTGTTTTGTGGATAGAACAAGTTTAGGCAAAGTTTCCTAGATATAATGAAGCGTAAAGAAGCATTATGCTGAGCGATGGCCGTTTTTCCCAGGATTTTTTTTTGCTACGTCATTTGTGCTGCAAATAAACGTATTTTCTTCTCTTTCTATATTAATGTCAGGCGGAGTAAATCCTCTCGAGTGAAATTATTTTCGAATAGATTTCACTTTCTTTTCACTAAAAACTGGTTAATAAAACCTTAATGCAGAATTATAGCACCTCATATTCACCTTTATTTACACAGTAAACTATACTCATATCAAACTAAGTCTGGATCAAACATATTATGTCATCCGATAGCCGGGCCTTGATACTTACGACTCAGTTTTAGCTTTGGTAGCTTTCATCATTTCCATTAAAATTATGTCAAGTGGTTGTTGTTCCAAAAAACTTTTTTCTGCTATAAACGTTTATTGGTTCTGCGCGTAGCGGCGCAACGCGATGAATAAATATAAATAAAACAAATAAATCATTTATGTAGATCAAACATTTTTACAGCTTTTATAAACCTGCCAAACTGCGTAACAGTTTGTCGGCAGGAATAGCGCTCGTTTTAATACATTTGGTTTATAATTTAAATCTAACTATACACTAAGTAAGTAAATATATGAAGAATTGTAAGTGACCACAGTCCAGAAAGAGACAATACGAAGTTCATCAAACATAAACAATACCGACCTTTCTCCTGTGTTACACGACTGTAAAGAATGTGCAAACGTTAAAATATTCAACTGCAAAAAGTATACAGCGGTCAGGTATTTTAATTCCGACCAAAGACGTAAGCTTTGTAATTATCCCGTAATTGGTGGGCCGGACAGGCCGGTAGCAGATATATCACGGGATGAGCCTTAGAATTAAATGGAGCATATTGTGAGTGGATTTAAAATTATACTAAACCGTGAGCAAGGGTTTTTTCCCACTGGTGTATAACATGTTGTTTTCTGGAAACATAAGAGAAAACGGCAGGGCGTAGATTCTAGAAATAATTAAAGAAAGAAAGACTTAATTTTTAAATACATCTGTCTTAAAAGCTAGCTTTGTTAATAACCCCATAATTGATGGGCTGGAGCGGCTGGTGCAGACACAGAACGGGGTTTGGGAATTAAACTGGAGAATATTGGGGGTGTATTTAAAATTATATTTAATCGTTTGGAAGGAACTGTCCTCTTCCTGATGTAAGGTTTATTACTGAGAAAAATTTAATCTGACGACGACGTGGCGAGCAACGTCTCACCGGAACTCAACACTGTCTTAGTCTCTCTCAGTCGCAACTGTAGTGCTATTCTGCGAAAATATCTCCATGGGGGTATAAGTGAAGCAAGTAGTGTCCATTCTTAGAATCAGGTGAAATTTTAATGACAGCTCATTTCACCTGAGTTAACACAATTAGGTGTTTATAACTGGTCTTAACACCCCCTAAAATTTATGTACTCAAATGCAGCTCACACATTACATACCTTCGAAGCTATTGTTATTATCTATTTTGATTCCTACGCTGCACTTCTTAGACCAAACATTTACGCGGCTATCTCTTGCCCGGTATTCAACCCACAACCACGTAACCACTCCCAGCAACCATCGTAGATAATACCCAATAACTAGAACCGTTTCAAATGACAGCTATATTTAATTAAATTCCAACAAGTCTCTATATCGTTTTTGTGAATGCGCACCCAGACAGAATCACGACTCGATGGCGATCGAAACGTGAGACCACAAATAGATTTACTTGTAACACAATTTTAACGGTCTTCAAGTGATCAAATTTTCTGTAAGGGGGTAGAATAAAATCTAAGGTTGCTTTGGTGGTTCGTGTTCCACGCTCGCCTCAAAGAGATTTCAGCATTAAGAAAGAGGCCCGTTAGAGCTAAAGCCTGTCGGGTCAACGGGATTGTTCGAAAGGGTTACCGCTACCCCGAAACACTCCAACCAGAGCGGGAGACAATTGATGATTTCCCACCCTCAAAAAAACAAAAGGTTGCTTTTTCATGAATTTATCAATTCTGTGTTAGATTCCCCATTCAAAATGACTTAATAATCAGTGGATGAATTGCCTGCATGTTACCAAACCTCCTTAGATCAATCAAATTATCATTCCTCTTTTGCGTTTTACTAGCACTAGCATTTGTTTTCTGTTAAATTAAAAGGTGTTGACAGGTATGGCATGGTCTGTTTCTCACCCCAGTACAATATCGCACGTGGTGTACCCAACCGTGTCATATGACTGCTTTAGTTACGCTTGGCTATTATTGCCCATATTATAGTGGTGTATTATGGCATTCATTATTTTATTATCATGAACGCCTTTTATAATCGGGTTGGCTTCTCATTTTATTATTTAAAGTTGAGTAGGTTTGGAATTATTATGTTAGCTATTGAAATAATACAGTCAATCTTATTATTGAAGCACAAGAAAGAAAGAGTGAAAAAGAGACGCGAAAGAGAATTGTACAGACGCCAGCACATCAAGCTATCCCTAACTGTCAAATTTTCTCAATTAAAAATGAACCTTATGTCTTTGCAATTAAGTTGAAATACTATCAAAGAAATTTGACAGATTGTGGTAACTTGATGTGCTGGCCTCTGTACATACAGTGCACTTCAGCCACTACCATTCCGCATAGGCGCATATTTCACCCAGATATTATAGCATTAAGCTTGACATGGACCAAAAATATGCCCGTGAAATTTTTCTCAGGTCCGTTAGGGCAAGGGCCCTAACATAGAAAAACTGTGAAAATTTGTATACTATGTTATGCTGTGTCCCTTTTGGTCTGGGCTCAATAAGTATTTTCTTGTTTGCTACATACAACCAGGTGTCCTGTTTTACGGCATGCTCGTCCGAGTACCATTTTAATTTTATTTGCTTTGCATCGAATTCTGGATTAAAAAGGGTGCCTTTGACCTACACTTGCACGTCCTTTACCCTAACAGATGCGACATGGTCTACTGCTTACCCCATTACTCACAATACCGCACGTGGTATACCGAAGCATGACATATGAGTACCCCTTCGTCACGGCTCGGTATACCACGCAATTTATGTGATTGTTAGATAGGGCTCTAATTTATGGTTTTAACTTTTTGATATAGATGTAGGAAGTAATGTAGATAGTGATACTAATTAATGTGTGCAACGGTTGTGCCTCAAAAAGCAACTTAAGCCACTGGTCCCGGCTGCCATTATTAGATTTTTGACTGTAATTACGGAGTATTCAGAAGTCTAAAAGTCTGACAACCGAAAGCAGAAAACAAAAAAAAAACTTAAGAGCCATTTCACGTTTTCGCACGAATTTCTAATATTTTGGGCTCCTAAATTGCCATATTCTGTAATACCCAGAAGTTATTGAATACACGCAAAAAATGGACTAAGCTTTCGTATTGACGTTTAATGTATCATATTTACTAAAAATAACTTGTTTAATCTATAGTAATCGATTCCCCACAACCATTTTATTGAAAAAACGCCACAGAGTTGATGTCAGAGTCGTATTTCTATCAAAAACACTTATAAATTAAGTTTAAAAAAATATGTATAGCATTGGACATATATTTTAGTCGTCATTTAATGTAACAGATTCTTGAATTGTATTACCATTATTCAGTAAAAAAATAAACCATTAAGCCAATTTTTGAGTTTAACGTCGCAATTTTATCGTGATTTTTGGTTTAAAATACACAATAATTACAAAATAAAATTACTTCAACATGAACTACGTTTATCAGAGAACCGATTTCTGCAATAATATTGAAAATTCTTGCATTTACTTTGTCAAAATATTGATAAAACTTCAATCGAAATTACAATAAATTACAATACACAAGTGGGCACCGCTTAGTACGGCGCGAGCGCCCATCGAAGCAGGACCTGTGTCATTTTTTCCCGCGTCCCGATTATCGAGCGTTCGTAGAGTGAAACCATTATTGTACTGCGACCACAAAGTTTTGATTCACTTTGTATTTTTTCACAAGGTAAAGTTTGGTTTTATCAAGTTTAGTACGATATCAAGTTTGGTACGTATTGTACGATTTTAATTGTTTGTAGAATAAATAATTATATATTTTTGTTGTATTAGTTTTAGCAATGGGGCGCAAGGATTGTGTATACCGTTGTGTTAAAAAAAGGAAACGTGATAATTCTGCAGCCTTAAAGAAAGCAACAGAAGTGAGGTAAATACCTATTCATTTTTATGTATTTTCACAGTTACTAATTACGTATTGATTAAACATATTATATTTTCATTTTAGAATGAAAAATCGTCTGAAACGCTTAGAGGAGGATAGCACCTTTAGATCAGACGCCGTGCCGGGTACTAGCCATACAAGTGATAAGTCAGAATCGGTAACAGAAGCTGTACGAAACATTTATCAATTGTTGGTTTAAATCAGAAGTTTAGTTGTAAATAATTATTTCTTTAATTTTATAGGAGAAAGAACATGTTGCATTAGAGCCGGGAGACCTAGATGAATCAATGAATCTTTCGGACTCAATCGTAAGTAGTTTTGTACAGAGGCCAGCACATCAAGTTACCACAATCTGTCAAATTTCTTTGATAGTATTTCAACTTTATTGCAAAGACATAAGGTTCATTTTTAATTGAGAAAATTTGACAGTTAGGGATAGCTTGATGTGCGGCGCGATATGTTTATTTAAATTTGTTTTAAATGTGATTATTTATGAAGAATTACTTTTTTAGGACGATTATATAGTTGATGGCAGAAGGATAATTGATTTTACATACTTTTGGAGTCAACTAATAAATATAAGTGAACACAGCGAGAAATTCGGCTGCAAATTGAACTATCTCAAAATATGCAAAGAGAAACAGGTGGGCCTGATATCTAAATTTGACATTAAGTGTACGATGTGTGGATCTAGCTTTGTTCTAAAAACTTCAGATAGTAGCACGACTGAAGCAAAACTAGATCTTAATGCTGGGGCGGTATCTGGTTCAATCATTATGGGTATTGGTCTATCAAACCTGAATGAGATCACTGCTTCGATGGATTTGCCAACAATGCCATTTCGTTTATACAGCAAAAAACACGACGCTATTTCTGACATGTGGAAGGCTGCTGCTGAAGAAACTATGGTGAATGCTGCTAAACAGGAAATTGAGGCGGCAAAATCACGAGGTGATATTAATAATGCGGGTATAGCCATGATACCGGTAGAAGCGGATGCGTGTTGGGGCAAACGCTCATATAAAAATAATTATTCTGCCCTCTCTGGTGTTGCAGCCATAATCGGAGAGAATAGTGGTAAAGTACTACACATTGGGGTTCGCAACAAATATTGTGTTATTTGCGCCCGAGCTAACAAAAAAGGCCAGCCAGCAAGACCCCACAAATGCACTAAAAACCATTCGGGATCTTCAACCAGCATGGAGCAAGCCATATTAGTTGAAGGTTTTAAAAATTCCATTAAAGACAGGAATTTAATTTATAATATCCTGATTGCGGATGGCGATTCTAGTACATATAAAAGTATATTGGAGAGTCGACCATATCCGGATATTCCAATTCAAAAAATTGAATGTACAAACCATTTGTTGCGGAATTACAATGGAAAGAATATGCTCCTTCAAAAAGATACTAGTATTCCTCTGAACGAGCGTAAACTTTTAAATATGGACCGTATGAAACGGCTACGTACTGCTGTTCGTGCTGCTATTAGACAGAGACAACAAGACAACAGTTCAAGTTCCTGTAAAATTGAAAACCTCCAAAAGGACATTTTAAACAGCCCACATCACATCTTTGGGGATCATTCAAATTGTGATAGTTATTACTGCACAGATGAGAGGAAAAATGAGCCTAATCTAGTCCCACTAATACCTACGCTATTTTTGAAGATTAAAAAGAACGTATCTCAACTCGCCTATAATTCCCGAAGCCTTTTATATGCCTACACCAATAATCGCGCAGAACAATTCAATAGCATTGTGGCTAAGATGGTAGGTGGGAAACGCGTCAACTTTTCGCTAAAAGACTCTTACACTACAAGGTGTTATGCCGCAGTGGTATCTTTTAACACCGGCAAGCCACAATACACTTTTTATAAGACAATGTGTCACGCTAGTCCAGGAAAATCATTAAAATTGTTGGAAACCAGGAGACATGCTAAAAATAAAAGAGAAGTAATAGCACGTGCAGGTAGTTCTCGTAAAAAAATTAATTTTAATCCTGTAGATGCTCATTATGGAAAAGAATGTGAAAGACCGGATATGGAAGCTGCAGATTATGAGCGAGGAAAACAACTGTTTTTGAACAATTTAAAAGAACAAGCGATAAACCGCCATGAAATTGAGAGAGCTACTGTATTACAGGCAGAAAGTTCTTTGTGGCTCGAACTTAGAAGATGTATACTAACTGCGTCCTTCTTTGGTAAAATCTGCAAAAGGCGAGCTAACCAAAATTCTGCTCCCCTTGTAAAATCCGTTCTCTATTCTTATAACCTGGACCACATTACCTCAATAAAACATGGTAGAGACAATGAACCAAAGGCTTTGGCACAACTCAGTGTCCAAGAGAACACCAATATAGAAAAATGTGGTCTTTTTATAGACGAACAATATTTTTATTTAGGTGCAACACCAGATGGATTGTGCAGTGAAGGTTTAGTGGAAGTGAAATGTCCAAGCTCACTTTTTGGAATAGATCCTGATACCGCTTTGCAAGCTAAAAATCTGAAATGTTTCAAAGTGAACAGCCAATCTCAAATCGAGATGAACAAAAATCACGACTGGTACTACCAGGTTCAGGGCCAGTTGCATATAGCGAAAAGAGACATATGTGTATTTGCTGTATGGACTGGGCCTGATTTTCCGCTGAAAGTAGTAAGAGTAGAGAAAGACGACGTTTTTTGGCAGGAGAAAATGCTACCCAAATTGACTCGGTTCTACCAAGACTGCGTATTACCGGAAATCATAGACCCAAGAAAGGCAAGATCAATGCCTTTACGCCAAATATTCATATAATAAGCATATAAGCAATTAGTTGTGTACCGGCAAAAATGTGATTGTTTTTAATTATAGTTTTTATTTGTTTTTATGTCAATTATTATTATATTATTTTACATACCATACCTGCTTGTTTTTCTATTTACCTAGCTTGAAAATATCATTGCACTATATAAAATGTATAACTTTTTATAAATCTCATATAAAATCACGGCTCAAGATTATTTCGTCCGTCTCGTCTCTCGCGTTACACTGTTTACGCTAAGTTTGAGTGAGTAGCTACGCACACATAAACAATGACGCAATATTTTACCTAAACTCGAGCGTAATCATTTTGTGAAATGGCTCTTAAGTTACAAATGGTTTATTTTTACTCACCCGTTATCAGAATATTGTTAATAACCACACTGTCAGAAAAAAACTGTCGAGGAAACCGGCATAAATCATAGAGTTAAAAATTCGAAGACATGCACATTAACAACGCGCACTGGACCGGTATGGTGGATTACTGCTCACTCGGTCGCACCTAGTCGAGGCCTATGTCCCAGCAGTGGAAACATTACTGGCTGGTTATGCTTGAGCAGTAAGAAAAATATCAGAAAATTATTAATAAGCAAACTGTTATAAAAATGCTGTCAAGAAAAAACACGAGGAAACTAGCATATCATAGAACTAAAAATTGGAAGAGAAGTGTCATCTACTAACCCGCATTGGACCCACATAATAGTAGATTACGGCCCACTCCCTCCCCCGAGATGAGGCCTACTTCCCAGTAATGGAAACATTACTGGATGGTTATGCTTGTGCAGTGAAAAAATCAATCTACCTAGCCTTTTCCCAACTATGTTGGGGTCGGCTTCCAGTCTAACTGGTGTGCAGTAAATCACCCGTAATTAAATTATCACGCTAAACATCACATTAATTACCAAACAACACGCTAAACGTAAACGATGACAGCAATGACATGGTCTGCCGCCCACCCCGGTAGCATACCGCGATGAGACTGCTCCGTCACGCGTGCGATACCCCTCCGTCACGGTCGGTACTGCACGCGATTGCCGTGTAAACGCCTGTAACGCATGTTAACAAGCAAATTACGTGTTTTATTGTAATTTAATTGAATTATTGACTTATTTGATACGGTGTTTGGTTTTTTTTGATGTTTGGATATTTTATTTTTCATGCTTCTGTGTTAGGTATGTAGCAAGAGTACTCATTTAGTCTTACATGACACTTTTACATATTTGGAGAAATGTGGGTATACTATAGTTACTTTTTTCTTAAGGTAAAGGGAAAGGGCAAACATCAAATGACTTCCGACGCTCTGGGTGGAGTGGAAGGGAGTGTTAGACTCTACGTGGCTAAAACCCATCCATTTTCTTTCCTTTGCCCTTTATGTTCCGGGGTAGCGGTAACCCTTTCGGACTATCCCGCTTACGGCAGGCTTCGGCCCTAATGGGCCCCTTCTGGTTCTGGTGGGCCTTGTCCTGATCGGAGGCTGAGCTACCCATTGCCCTTACCCACTTACCGTCCGCAGGCCCGCGCCTACGGTGGCCGGGAGTCGTCACGCGGCTCCTTCCTTCCTTCCACTCTTGACCCCTGTGGGTATAAACGTGGTTCTTATAAGATATTTCACAAAACACAAAACGCAGAGTCTTCTCTTAAAACATACAGATTTGATCGTCCAGTTGTCTAAACATAATGTACCTATTGGTAAATCTAATATATGCTATTATATGCTACTTTATAGATTCAGCCATTACAAGCCTCAAATGCAGCCCATACAGCCATTAACCAACCTTTTATTACCCCTAGATACAACCAGAATCAAGTGCAGATGATTATATTACTAAGAAGATTACACAGCACCGCCGTAATCGCTACTATCAATCTCTATCTTGCATACCACTTTCCGCAAATAGTGGTATCATTCATATCAGAGACAGGTCATTTTAAAACTGTCGAAAGTGGTACAGACAAAGTGGCAAGCTCACAATCATTGCAACCGGTGGTACTGACGAAATGAGATGCAATTTGAGACCATGACTGTAACATTTGGGACCTCAGTGCTAGCCTTTAGGCTATCTGCGGGACGAGTTATAAACAGCTGGCGAAAACAAGAATTTCAAGTATGTATCACTTGTAGTGACCTCAAGTTGATCCTATAGTTTAATTTCAGAAACTGTTTGTAATTATAACATAACAAAAGGTTAAGGAAGGAACATGTATTGGTTTTAGTCAGTAAGAGTTTGACACTCCTTTCCGCTCCACCCAGAGTGGGAGCAGTCATTTGATGATTTGAAAAAAAAGCGGACCTAGTTTATGCAGCGATTTTGCGACCGCAATTTGACATAAATTGTCGTAAACTATATCCTTTGGGGTGGTTACATTTTAGGAATATGAAAAAGACATGGTAAATAGAAACATCAAAGTTGTGCCAAGTGTAAGGTTTCTGGTACAACTCTAATCTAATCGAAACTCATCATCATAAAACTGATTTAGCATCTGCTACCTTTTCTTCTTGCAGACTTTAAAATAATTACTTTTTTATTTGAGGGTGGGAAATCATCAAATTTAATGTCTACTCTCTCTCTCATTCTGGGTGAAGCGCAAGGGAGTGTCAGAGTCTTACTTACTAAAACCCATCCATGTTCCTTCCTTAGCCCTTTGTGTTCCAGGCTAGCGGTAACCCTTTCGGACAATGCCACTGAAACTAGATCCACTACTTCTACATCTTATAACTTAGACCGCACTCACTCCCTATGTCCAGTTGCAGTAATACGATATTATTACGGTGCACCCGCGGCCTTCACGAACTTGTACCATTTTCGCAAATTGTTTCCAGTGCTTATCTAGGCACGTGCTCTATCCGCTCTTAAATTGTAGTTTTCTTTGAATCTGTGCGTTAGAATTGTTTGAACTTTAAAGTTCTGAAGGTGTTTCTGAGTAATAATCATAAGTACCTAAATATTTATTTTCTAAGTAGGAACAAATCATCATAAGTACATATGTACTCCACATTTTTTATAATTGCATCTACCATTGTTTATTTCTGCATCACTCAAAGTTTAACTGGTAGAAAATGCCTAAAGCATTGCCGCACGTACTTTTGTGTGCTTAAATATTAACTATAATAAATACATTTATCTACAATTTTTTCAATAGTGTTGGCACACGATACAAGAATAGCTTAACTCGTGGAGACTAGATTGGTTGATTAAGGTAAGTCTTGCTGTTGGTTGCCCAACATCCATCGAGCTTCTTCTTCTTAGCGTGTCGATGGCAATCTAAATGGACTCATCCCAGAATTCGGCTACATATTAGTGTTAGTTCCTGTAACGTGCATACGGCAGGGATATTAAGTGTCCCATCGTTTGTGGCATGATACCACATTTTCTCTTCAAGGCGAGTTCTATGAATCTCCACCTGAGCAAGTTTTCTTGCTTCGGCCAACCTGGGCCCGGACTTATAATCAGATCGGTCAGGCTTTAAAATTCCAGAAAAAAATTAAGCTTACTTAAGCAAGCTCATTCTGTAACTAAACGTGCGCGAGAGTATGGCCTACTTAGTTTCTGAAACACTTAATTTTTTTCTTACATTGAGAACACACAATATACGCCTAGTTTTTAGTAGATTTTTTCTTTCACACCTATTTTCTAATACTAAATTGTGTATATAAAAACTATGTATAGACACGTGCTAAGTGGCAGACAAAAGGCTATTTGGCTAAAGTTGTAGTAAAAAAGAGGCTCTAAATAATTCGAGTTCTGCATTGCCATTAAGTAACAAAAGTTTGCCTAGGTTTCAATTCGGATAGCAATTTGTGCTTTTTGCGGACCGTATTCAGAGATAGGTGTACAATGAATTGGATGTATAATAATACATAATAGGAACAATTACGTACTCGCCTTTTTGTAACTGGCCATATATAAGTATTAAAATATAATTAAGCGAGGCAAGTAGGTTCCTAACGTACATAAAATAAAAAGTTATTAGAGTAGCAATCGACCTTATTTCTATTGAATAGTTTTTTTTTAATACCTACTTATTTAAGCCACTTTATTATTATTTGATAGTTTTTTTTTAATACCTACTTATTTAAGCCACTTTATTATTATTTGATGTATATTTTTAGTGATACTTTGCGAACAAAATCTCTAATTCGCTACAGAACCCACTAGGATCCTACCTACCTCGACGAAAAACGCGTGAACGCAATCCATTATCTTCAAAAATTTTGAAATTCAAATCATTTGATAGTCTAACGAGCTTTTTTACATGCTTTCTTTAGATATAATGACTTACGCGCACGAACGTATTGGCGTGCAATTTTGTCGGCGTGCGGCAAATAATCGCTACGGGCGACCGCGCGTGCAATCATGCCTTTATTTAAGGTTGGTTCCTACTGAGCGTATGGTTATTAATTCGAACTTTATGTGGGTATAAATATTAATGAAAAATATGGCTTTCATAACGCACTGTCTTCATAACGCGCTGGCAGACGTTAGGTTTTATGCCACTGTTTTGTGAAGACTTTCTCATCCCTATTTAGTCCTAAGCGGGATTGCCCGAAAGGGTTACCGCTACCCCGGAACATAAAGGGCTAAGGAAGGAACATGGATGGGTTTTAGTCAGTAAGAGTCTGATACTCCCTTCACCGCATCTTCCGCTCCACCCAGAGCGGGAGAAGTCGTTGGATAATTTCCCAGCCTTAAAAAAAATATCCTTATTTAGTCCACGTTTTTGAGACTTTCTGATCTAAAACCGCTTTGCTTATTGATCACAAAAATGACATCTTCTTTATAGAACACATTTATTTTAGTGTAGCTCAAAGCAACGATGACATAAAATGAATCGTCGTTAGCTTTACGATGAAAAACCTTGTTTTCGATATATTAAGCGCTAAATCCTACCTTAGCCGCGCAAGCAATTGATTATTTGAAACGGTCAAAAATAAAATATGAAATCACATAGATAAAAGACCGCTCGGCTTAAAAACTCCCATCACCGCAGAAATTAAATATTATGCGAAGACATAATTTTAAAATTGCATTTAATGCTAATAAGTAGGTATGCCGCGTTTTGACAGTTCATAAAATGTAACGTTATTGACTACCCTTTCAAATACCCAATTGTTTGTTCGTGGTCTGTGGCCGGCCACACAATGTACTCGGTTAGTGGAACCCAACCCTATTCCCAAGTGCCCAACATGTGCTGTCAGAACTGCGCGCCCGAGGCACGGACGCGCGTTTTGGCTTCTGTTTAAGAACTCTTTTGAAATTAGTGTATTATTTTTGATATATGCAGTTCATGCATATTTTTATATTGGAGTGCCTTACCAATAACAAAAAATGCCGTGAGCTACTGTAAGTAATTGCTGATTGGTTGAGAGGAAACTAAATGTCGAATGGATTCCTTTACACGGAGACTCCATGAATAAAAACAACTTTATTTATTTGTTCGAAACTTTTAGGGCTTAATTTGGTTTAGATCTTAAAAGACAGAACAGATCTTGATATGCTAAGCATTTACCTAAGATAGGTTATAATGATGTTGTTAATAATCTTTCATCGGCTCACTTCAGCTCTAAAATGTAACTCTTTTAAAACATACACAATCGCAATAGTTTTAAATCGTCTTTAAGGAATCGAAGAAGACTGAAAAATGTAAGCTGCCAGTCATATCCAACTCTCAACTTCTTTCATTCTTAATTCAAAATATCTTCCTTATTAAAAACAAAAACCCATCAAATAGAAAGTCGTGATACTCATAGGTACGATACTACGAACTCATTATTAGTTAAAAGGTTCACGGTTAGCAAAAGCACTTTGAATTTAAAATTTAAAACAGTAGTGAATGAGAGTCGTTACTGCGATAAGAATTCAGTGCAACCAGTCGGGATGGCTGACATAACTGACGTTACACATCTGTTATACTATTTATTTGTTAAGGAACTTGTAGAATGGCTTTTTCTGTAGGTTGGTAGTTGTTTGCGGTGTCGACGGATCAGGATGATTGAAGTATAAATTATTTCATTTGGAATTAAAAAGTGTGACTGTTAAATTGATAGCTGATGCGTCTAGATTATTTTGGTAATACAAAAATGTATTTAAAAACGAACAGCGAACAGATTAGATTAGAACCTTATGATAAAATGAAAAAAAAAAGAGTTATTTAATTGTATACCGACAAAGTTTTTAGAGACAATACCGTACCAAATCCACTGTCAAAGATACAAATTTATTTTAGACACGCCTATTTTGGATAAAAACTTGGCATCCATTGTCATAGAAAACCATTTTAGAAACACACCTCCACAAAACCAATCTCATTTAAAATTCATCCCGCCGATAAAATCGTAGCTACCGTCCGTTCAATGTGAACGGTACGTCATACGGAGCGTGCGCAAACGGCGAACGATTTGACGCCTCGGGCGCAGCCGCTTCTGTAGATCCGATCGTGATCGCTCGCGGTGCGCCTGCGCTGCCGAGTGCGAGGTGAGAATAGCAGCGCGGTAATGTGACAGCGAAATTATGATATTGTTTATTGAGAATTAGGGTGTTTAGGCAATAGTATAGATAGGTATTAAACGTAATATTTTTGAAAGAGTTACTTGGTATTTCGACAAGGAAAACATCTAAAAATAAAACTATTTTTCTTTATGGCAATGGTGCAAATGTTGACAAAGCTGTCAATGTCAGATGTGTAAAGAGAAGTAAAAAACATTGTTTTTAAGTTAAAGAAATTTGACAGGATTCGAATCAATCGCACTAAAGTGCCATACTAACCTAACCAAAATGAAATAAGATAATTGCAATTAAAACGTTACACATCAGAAAACCCCAATCGATTGTAAAAACGGTAACAATCGATACGAGATGTCACCGAGACAAAATAATCGGTACTTTCATAACTTTCCCAATGACCATTCCCGGTCGATCAATATACGAACGGTTTTTAACTCCCTCACGATTGACGTCAATTAAATTTGATAGAGACCATTTAGGAGATTGATTAAAAATCGATACAGAAATCGATTGCGGCAATCGGTAATGAATTCGGATCGACTGTCGACGAGACGTACGGAATTTTAAGTTGCTCTATAACGACTCTTAGGGCGTAGTATATTAATAAAGTTTATTTTATAGCCATAACGACGGTATATAATGCCGGGTAACTAACAGTATTTATCATAATTCACAGGTTAAAAATATTTTTTTATTCTTCACTAATTGATATGGCAAAGAGATCGATTAAAATTGTAACCTTGTTTTCTTAGAATTGATTGAGTTTTATATTTGTTGGTACCAAATACTTGAATTCGAGTGAGGTAACGGTGAGTTCTATTTCATTCAAGCCCTTTTTACTTTCGAGAGTTGAGAGTAATATTTCTTATTGATAAATGCATTGCATTTGACTTTGATAAATATTCATACGATTTTTTACATAAATTAGTAAGCTGATTAACACGTCTTCTTTGTAAGTAGCGGCACACTTGGTATGGTGAGCACATAATTTATATAGTCGCCAGCACATCAAGTTACCACTAACTGTCAAATTTTCTCAATCAATTTTTAACTTTACTATCAACGTTTTAAGGGTTAAAATCATTTGGAAAAATTTGACAGTTTGGTATAACTTGATGCGCTGGCAACCGTACCTATTTTTTGTTACCTCTTGTCAGTCTCATTTTTTAATCGATGAGCAAAAGCCAAGTTTAATTTCCTCCATAAATTCTATATTGTTACTTATTTCAAAATCAACATGCCCAGTGAGTCACGCTGAAAGAGTATGGCCAAAATTTCACCCTGTATTTATTTTGTTCCCATACCCAGTGGTTAGGCGTGCATCATATGGACAAAAACCCGACGTCACAAAGGACTGCAGACGGTTGCAATTTATTCTAAATAACGGGATCACAGATTTATGGGGACCACTATGCGTATCTGAGACAAAAAAGTGGACGATTGACGTTTTGTTTTCAAACTGTAATCCGGTGTTTAATAAGTCGGTGTTTTTTCGTGTGCCGCTGATCGAACTGAAATACTGTTTTTACCATTTTGGTTTTTTACTGATTGTGGTTTAGTAGTTACAGCCACGATTTACAAGGACTAGTTCATGGGTTCAAACCCAAGCAGACATTATAATTTAATTAAGTTATGATGTCATATTTTTTAGATAGTAATTAGTTTTAAATACTTGTACATAGTACCTATATACTTTTTAGTTTTAGTAAAATATTAATATACAAATGGGGAAAAAAAATTGATTACCACGGCTCTCAGAATGGTGACGTAAAACATCGTGAGGAGGCCATCATGTCCAAGAGCAAATATTCGAAGACACGTGACATCTAACAACCAGCTTTTGCCGCGCGGTGGATTATGGCCCACTCTCTTTCACAAAAAGAGGAGACCTATGTCCCAGTAGGGAACATTATAGGCTGGTTTATGCAATAATTATTGAACTACTAAGCTTGTTAATTGAGCCAAAGATTTTAAACCGTTACCTACCTGTGTCCTTAAAGTGCGTCTGTTCTATTTTTTTTTGTTTTTTCTTGGTTTATTAAAAAAAACAATTTTTGTTTACTAAAACCTTATACTTATGTAGTTAAAAGCAGTAGTAAAATCTAAAAAATAAAGTGTGTTAATGCATTTTTAACCAATACTATAAACCTAAAACATTACTAATAACTATTTACAAGTATATAACAGGAGGGAAACAAAATAAAATAAATCAAAGGGCATCAAAAAATTCGTCCACATCGCTGTCAACAGGAAAAGTTCCCAAAAGGCTGGCAGCATTGCCACGTTGTATGGCAATGCTGATTCTTTGACCGAAAAATAGGCCAGCCCTCTGGTCACGTGAAGAGTCGACCAATCGCTTGGCGATGTCTCGATAAACATAGTGGGTACTCGGACCCCATGGCCCTAGTGTGTTAATCTATATTGTTAGAACATTCGTTTTCTCAGCAGTTTTGTCCTAATTGAAACAGTTTCTTACACCGTAAGCGATCATAAACATATTTTATGTTTCCTTTTTTTTATTCCCAGGTCAGTAAAGAAATAATAAAAATCTCATAAATCGATTTATTATCATTTTTCCATAAAAAAGTCTACACCAATCAATTTTTTTGATAAACATTATTTAAAACCAACAGTTGTCGTTCGCTCTGATGAGATTTATATACAAAATCATATATTAAAAATTGATAGGCCGATCCGAGTACAATATCAGCATAAATTTACATATTTATTGTACTTTAGCATAATTATTTTGTGGCCATATCTAATTTAAGTACGAACTGTTAAATATTCATACTTATAAACGTCATAAAAGCTTATCATAGTTAAATAAATCGCGGCTAAATAAATATAAAACGATGTTGTTTACGTGTCATTTATATTTTACTGTGTCGTTAGGGATTGTAAATAAAAGTCAGTTTCATTTAAAGTTGTATGGTGAAAAGGAAATTTATGGTTGGCCGTGGACTGGTCTAGACTCTCTTGAAAATTAGGATGTCAGTTCATATGATTCAATTACGACTTAAAAAATAAATAAATTTCTATTACTTTGACATAAAAACCTTTTCAACTAAATTTGTTTAGTTTAGTAGGTATCACACTTATGTATTTCGTCGTCCCTTAAACCACTAACTGCCGGAACGCAGATCTACGCGAACACAATGGTTTTTTATATGTGTCTGTAATTACGGCATATGACAGGTTCATTCTTAAAGATACCAATAAATATTATCAGAAACATGCTTATTACTGTTAAGCAAAAACATGTATGCTCTTATTATTTTTCATTTTACCATCTTTTTATACCATGTTTCTAGGCAAATAAATATATTATTATTATTATTAAAAAAAATCAAGAACAAAATACAAAAATAGACATCGCACAGCCCACAAAATACCTCTTCAATTAACTAATTTTGCGCAGCTAGCTGTACTTTATCTCATTGGCTGTATCAGGCCCGTTAATTGCAACATGGTGGATTGAATCTTGCGGCTCGGAGCATGCGCCGGCGTTCATATTTGTTGTAATTTTCACGTCATTACGCATAACCTAGCGTTGGCGGTTTGTTGAAAGCGAACACAGAACAAATGGAGCAGATACGACAGTGTGAAAGTAGTTGATGGCTGCGCACGATTAACTTGGTGTTGATATTTGATTTAAGATTATGTCTGAACGCATGTTTTGCTCTGTTGGCAGAATAGTTATGCTAATCTTGCTTGGATCTAGTTAACGTGAAGCAGTAAAAGCTAGGGAAAACTTTTTTTCTTTTGTGAAATAAGCAATTCTTCTTCTTTTCGAGTGGTTAGTGACGAACCTGGTGTCAGAGTTTTTATGCTGCCCATGGACCTCTGACTTAGCTTCACATGCTGTTGAGATATATCTTTTAGACATGCTGGTTTGTCAGCATATGAAGGGGCCCCCTCAGGGCCAAGCCTGCCGGGTAAGCGGGATTGTCCGAAAGGGTTACCGCTACCCCGGAACATAAAGGGCTACGGAAGGAACATGGATGGGTTTTAGTCAGTAAGAGTCTGACACTCCCTTCCGCTCCACCCAGAGCGGGAGCAGTCATTGGATGATTTCCCAGCTTTAAAAAAAAAAAAAAAAAGACATGCTGGTTTGCTCACGATGTTTTCCTTCACCGATTTTAAAGCAACTGATAATTGTACAATACGCACATGAATCCGTAAAAGCAGCGGCCTTGGGTTCGGATTTGAGACCTATGAATTGACAGTCTGACGGTGACACCACTAGACTATCACTGCTACAAATAACAAACTTTGACTTTTATGATGATAATATACAAAACTACTTATCGCTAATGAAAGTAATTGATTTAATCAAATCGGATATTTCACACTACCTACTTTGTAACCATTATCAAATTGACACACAAGCTTTAATTAAGTCACAGATTATAAATTACAATTTTAGGCCGCAAACTTAATTAATTTGGTCACGATTGGATTCATAATAATTTATCAAATTTTAATCAATGTTAGGATCAGTTATTAATCATATCTTTCTCTCTATTTGATGATATCATTATATCGCAGTATAATCTCAGAAATCAAACTGGAAATAAAATAACGGTTTCGCCCAGACATTTTTTTTTAAATCATATCCAACTTTACTCCTTTATGATAGATTTTTTAAATTAAGAATTTAATAGGTACTTACTTCAGAAATGGTCGTACTTAATTCATTAATTTATTTTTTAGCGTTTTTTTTTATCAAATCGTTAAAAATTCAAGAACCCGAACAGGTACCATTTTACTAGCCAGTCCACCCACAAGGGTATCTAGTACCTATCTAGCTCCAAAGATAATACAAACAGTAATCTTAAACAGCTCCGCATCAGGTTTTTAACTACTGCCCTATCTGCACAAACATGTTTTAATCTTTGACACATAGGATTAGAGAAATGCACAGGCAATTTTCATCGCTTTTATGATAATGTGGTTACGAGTATTGCGCTCAGAACATTTTACTACTAATGCCTTCTGATATGGATGACTGTTATCTTAAATTGAAATCCAGACTAGATGCGAAGAAAGTTTAATTGAGTGTTCTAGCTTTTTTTGTTTATAGTACCTTGGTAGATCGGGTTTGCGTTACATGCTTGTTTGAGTTTTGTAGCCTGGATTGAAGTTGGCCTTTTCCAACGAACTAATGGGGCTATAGCTTCAAACCTTTATTTAAAACACACAAATCTTAAATACAAAATACGTACAGCCTCAAACAAGAATGTAAATTATGTAGGTATTAGTGTATTAAGGAGGACCAAAAATTCGAAGACATTCGAAGACATCTTCCACACTGGGATCGCGTGGTGGATTATGGCCCATTCCCTCTCTTAGAGAGGAGGCCTGTGTCCCAGCAGTGGGAACATAATAAGCTGATTATGATTATGATGATATTAAGGAAAATAAAGGAAAGAGCTGATTGGACAACAAAGCGTCAGCATCGCTGTCAGTAGGGAAAGTGCCCCAAAAGGCTTGCAGCGTTGCTGTATAGCGTTGCGATGGCAACAACTTCAATCCTACTTTAATAATTACTGTAGAACTTAGATCTTCTGCGAAAGTTTTTTTTCATAGATCGGTACAGAAGAGTCTCTTTCATATATGGTGACTTACAATAATTATTTTATTTAAGTATATAAGTTTCCCATAAATATTCGCAAAAATGCGAGTGTATTGTTAAATATCATGTTTCTGTAAAATGGTTTAAAAAAAACTGTAAATAACCTAAGTTTTTCATTTGTCAACAGATCCGGCATCGCTTCGGGCTGTTCGATGAAGTTTGTACGTCTGGTGGCGTGCAGGTCCGCCATTGCAACTGGGTTCGATTCCTGCGAGTGTCAGATAACTATGGACCTCAAGTAAGTGCTCATCGTGCATACAGGGCTCGATATTTCAAACGAGACAATGATTCGTGTCCAAAAGTTAAACGTAGAACGTCGAAGTTTCACATATAGCTATTTCTTTCTTCATCTTCCCAAATTCTGCTACATGAAATTAAATTACATATTTTTTTGTCTATTCCATGCCACTGCCAGTAAAGGCCTTCCCACTATTCTTCCTATTTCTGGTATCCCACTTGACAACATAATAATACTAGTTTTACTTCACCAGGTAAACTTAGTCTGCACAAAGGTCAAGGGTGAGCCGGTCTACGAAGCGGTAAAGCCTGTGTCTGCACACACAGAGCTGGTGGTCTACTACCTCCCTGAAAGACCTGAGGAGATGTTCTTTGTGAAGATGAGGAACAACCTCTATAGACAAACGATGGACTCTATTTTAGAAGGTAATTTCTACTGCAATGGATTGTCTTTTTCTTTTCGTGTAGGCTCATCAGATGAAAATATCACTTTAGATGAAAAACTATCATGTCATTAGTAAACTCGTTGGTCTGTAAGTTGAAAAGTTTCGATCGTATCACGGAAGGGTTATTTTGGCTGATAATGATTAGTGGCCAAAGTCGTCCCGACTGTCTTCTTAGATCTTTGACTGTCGTTATGGGTAGTCAGAAGCCCGAAAGTCTTTTTTTTTTTTTTTTTTTTAAGGCTGGGAAATCATCCAATGACTGCTCCCGCTCTGGGTGGAGCGGAAGGGAGTGTCAGACTCTTACTGACTAAAACCCATCCATGTTCCTTCCGTAGCCCTTTATGTTCCGGGGTAGCGGTAACCCTTTCGGACAATCCCGCTTACCCGGCAGGCTTGGCCCTGAGGGGCCCCTTCATATGCTGACATCTCTTTGAGGCGCGCGTGGAACATATACGCGCCGTACGGCACGGGTCTGTTGCTGATCGGACGGTGAGTCACCCATTACTCACCGTCCGCAGGCCCGCGCCTACGGTGGCCGGGAGTCGTCACGTGGCTCCCGACGCCCGGGGCGTCTCCTGCGGCGGCTGGGACGGGAGGACCTTTCTCTCTCCCATCCCGCCACCTCCTTCGCGAGCATGACTTTTTCGCAGAAGGAGGTGACTGCCTCCCACTCCCTCTCGCCCCGGACCATGGCTTGCACCAGGGCCGGGCGCGAGAGGTCGCCGCCGCTGATCGCCTCTACGAGGACACGGCGGTGCTCCGCCCAAGCGGGGCAGGTTTGCGACGTGTGGTCTACCGTGTCCTCTGGGCGATCCTCGCAGTGGTGACACCTGGGCGTTTCCTCCCGCCTGATGATGTGCAGGAACCTCCCGAAACATCCATGTCCGGTGAGGACCTGCGTCAGGCGGTAGGTGAGGGCGCCGTGACGCCTCTCTAGCCACTCCTCAAAGAGGGGCCTTACCGCCACTATCGTGGCGTGCCCTGCGCTGGGTTGCGACAGTCGCTGATTCCAGGCCGCCATGTGATCGCGCCGGAGGTCCGTCCGCTCCGCCGCAATTTGCTGCGGAAACGGAGTTTCCCCCCGGCTTAGTACCTCCGCGCGCCACTCGTACAGGCGCGCGAGGACTATCGCCTCCAGATCCCACGGCGGCAGTCCGGCAAGGAGGCTTGCCGCCTCGCCCGAGATCGTGCGGTACCCCCGGATTAGCCGAATGGCTACCACCTTTTGGGGCGCGTTCAGGTAGTGGGCGGCTCGCCGCCGCAATGAACGCGCCCACACCGGGGCCCCGTAAAGGGCCATGGACCGCACGACGCAGTCCGTTCCAGCTTGGGGGCCAAACGTCGGAAATGCTCCACGAAATTCCATCGGCTGTCGAGGACCAGACCTAGGTATTTCATCGTGGTCTCGACGCCGATGTGAACCCCTCCTACCGTGAGTTGGGATCCCGATGGTGGCCTATTCCGAGGCCCATGAAAGGACATGGCCTCGGATTTGTGCAATGCCACCTCGAGACCCAACTGCCGGATCCTCTCAACGACTATCGCAACCCCGCGTGTCATCGCGTCGGCCGCCGCCTGATGCGACCTTCCCTGCGCCAAGACCAGCGTGTCGTCAGCGTAACAAATTACGCTGACGCCGTCAGGGAGGTCGGCCCGCAGCACCCAGTCGTAGCCGATGTCCCACAGGTGCGGCCCCAGAACCGATCCCTGTGGGACACCGCACGACATCTCTCGCCGGTTCCATTCCCCATCGCGACCGGGGTAGATGACGGCTCTGTCCGTCAGGTACGCCCCGACTATTCGACGGAGGTAGGTCGGCACCCGGTGATACCGGAGTGCTTCCCCAATGCAACTCCAGGGCAGGGTGTTGAAAGCGTTGGCGATGTCGAGTGACACCGCCACGACGACCCTACCCTGGGACACCGCGTCCCCCGTCGTGAGGGCTCTAACGCGCATGATGGCGTCCACCGTCGAGCGCCCCTTGCGGAAGCCAAACTGGCAGTCCGCAAGGTCCGGCCCCGTCCTTCCAAGGTGCCCGACGAGGCGGCCCGCAATAATTCTCTCGAAGAGTTTGCCGACCTCGTCGAGCAGCACTATGGGCCGGAATGCGGACGGAGAGTCCGCAGGGCGCCCTGGCTTCTGTATAAGGACCAGCTTCCCCGTCTTCCAACGGAGCGGAAACTGGCCTCTTTCCATGCATGCGCTAAAGAGCGCCTCCAGTCGGGGCCCGAGAGCCCCTGAGGCCAGGACCCAGGCTTTACCAGGCAAGCCGTCGGGTCCTGGGGCGGTATTCTTGGCCTTGAGCCTTCCAACCGCCGCTCTCAGATCTACCTCGGTCACTTCGGGGATGTCGTCGTCGTCCTCGTGGTCCACTTCGGGCGGAGCCATAGGCGGGGGAGTATGCTCCCCCCGTGAGGGGAACAGAGCGCTCACCACCTCCTCCACCAGCTGGGGGCGGAGACTCTGCGTCAGAGGGGGGGCCCAGGTGCGGAGCTTGTTCCGCACCATTTTATATGGGCGCCCCCATGGATCTCTATCCAGAGTCCCCACCATCTCCTCGCGGGCCGAGTCCTTGGCCCGCTGGACAGCTTCTTGGAGGGCGGTCTTCGCCGCTCTGTATCCCTCGTACAGCTCCGCCTCCGTGGCTGCCGCATCCGGAGGGCGGATGCGGAGCCTGCGGTGCCTGGTGTACAGGTGGCGCACCTCGACGCACGCCTTGCGCAGTGTTTCCACCTCTTGCGACCACCAGTACACCTGACGTCGGGCGCATCCTGGCCGGACTCGGGGCATTGCCACGTCGCAAATCTCGGACATGGCCTCCCGGAACCACTCTGCCTCGTCGTTGATGTCGGCAGGCCTGACCGGTGATGAAACCCAGGCCTGCACGATCGAGGCTTCTAGGAGGAGCTCCCGGTCCAGCTGCTTCAGCGCCCACCGCGGACCACTCGGGGCCTGTCGGACCGGCGCGCTTGAGGTCTGGGTGGAGACGTCGAACCGGATATACCGGTGATCGGAGTAGGTCTCCACCTCCTCTACTACACGCCAGTCAAAGACGCACTGTGACAGAGCGGGGCTCGCGAACGAGATGTCCACAACGGACTCACCCCGCATCCGCACGCACGTGGGAACAGAACCCCGATTGAGGACGGCTAGGCCTGCCTCCAGAGCCCAGTCCTCCACCATCCTACCCCGCACATCCGTGTAGCGGGAACCCCAGGCCAGACTTTTGGCGTTGAAGTCCCCGAGCACTAGCACGGGGAAGGGATGGCTTCTGGAGACGACGACACTCAACTCTGTGAGAGAGTTGTGGAACTCGGCGAGAGTTCGGTTCGGAGAGTAGTACACTCCTACTACCACAATCTCTCAGAACCGTGCTGCGACGCACCCCTGTCCCTTCGAGACACCCTCGAGGGACGGGGTGCCGGCGGCGGCCGACGAAGTTATGGCCACTGAGCCGCTCAGGTCCTCCACCCAGTTATCCCTGGGCGGGACAAAGTACGGCTCAGCGACCACGGCGATATTGATCGACCACTGCGCCATGCTCTGGAGCAAGAGGTCCTGAGCACAGGCGCAGTGGTTGATGTTCGCCTGGAGGAGGCGGAGAGGGGCCATCACTCCTCCATACTAATCCCCCCCTGGGTCCCCTGTGAGGGGCCCCCAGCAGTGGCAGTGGCGGCGGCGGCGGCAGCAGTAGCGGCAGCGGCGGCAACGGTGGCGACGGTGGGGGTGGCGACGGCGATGGAGGGCCTGCCTCTTCTCCTGGTTGCAGCAGGTGGGGCGCAGGACTTGCTCCCCGCCCGGTGATCGGCCGGCTTGCCAGCAGCCGCACATGCGACGCAGTGCGGCGCGGCGTTGCAGGAGCCGGCCGTGTGACCGGGCTGACCGCAGCGGAAGCACAGAGTGCTGCGGTCCACCTCCGAGGTGCATTGGGCACCGACGTGGTGCCCGACGAGGCAACGGTAGCACCTCAGAGGTCTGGGCTCCAGCAGTTTGACCTGCGCGCTCACCCAGCCCACCAGCAGTCTTCGGCCCTCCATGATTTTACTGGCCGCCGTCACGGGGCAGCTTACCGTCAAGGTTCGCATGCCCGTGAAGTCGGGGCGTATGGTGCCTGCCTTAACTTGTTCGGCCAGACACCCGCCCGTCCTGACGACGGCGGCCACCACCTCTTCCTCCGTGACGGAATCGTCCAGGCCCATGATGCGCATGTCAGCGCATTTCACGGGCCTGGAGACCCGAGCCTCCTCCGCGTTAAGGGACGCCCTTAGCTTCTCAGCTAGGGCGTCAGCGGTGGGGCCACTCGACGCACCGGGGATCTCCAGCATGCGGGCGCCGGTCGCAGTCACCCTATGCCGGAGGCCCCCGGTGATCCCCAGTTCCTGGAGGTACACCGTCTTCCTCGCTTTGGTAAGCACGTCACGGTACGTAACGCCCCTCTTGACCGCGTCCGGCTGTAGTGTGATGACTACAGCCGCGGTCTTTGGGGCGCGGAGTCTTGCCGCGACGGCTCGCTCCTTGCGGCGCCGCCTCTTCTCCTTCCTCCTCGCTGCCTTGGCCGCCTTCTTTTTCTCCCCGACCACTTGCCACTCGGCGTCGGTCGCGGGAGTCCCCGGGCGCCGGGCAGAGGGCTCTGGGACCCTCTCCTCCCGCGCCGGTGGGGACTTTTTGCCCTTTTTGGCTTTCCGGGCCGGCGCCGAAACTTTGCCGGACGGTGCCGGTTTTGCCGGCGCCGGAGCTTTGCCGGACGGTGCCGCCAGGGCTGTGCTCGACGGCCCGGGTTTCGGGGCAGCAGCCGCCGCAGCGGCCGCATACGAGGCCGGCTTCGGGCCCGAGGCCATCCTTCCCGACGCCAAGGGAGGGCGCAGGACTATGCCCTCCACTACGGAGAACCGCTCCTGGAAACGTGCCTGAAAGGCGGCAAGTTCCTGGCGTACCAGGTCCAGGACCCGGTTCTCCTCCGGCTCAGGCCGGCTTGGCCCCTGCTGCCGCTGTTGTTGTTGCTGCTGCTGCGGCTGCGGCTGCGGCGGGCGGCCCTCTTCCCAGGGGGCCTTGCGGCTGCTGGCGGCCTTCCTTCTTGCAGGAGCTTCATCGCGGCCGTCAGGCGGGCGACCTCCGTCCGCAAATCGGCCACCTCGCTGGCCGGAGGCCCGGCGCACCCGGCCTCCTTGGCCGCCGCCATGATGGAGGCCGTGGCCGAGACGATGGCCTTGCTTCTGGACGCCCGTACTCTCTTTAGGGACACGTCTCGGATTGCGGCCTCCACGACCGCCGCGAACTCATCTCTGCGGTCCGCCTTCGGACCGCCAGCCGCACCCGCCTCGTCGCTAGAGGGCCCCAAGACGACCTCCGGACCGGTCTCCACGTCTCTTTGGGGACCTTCCTCCATTTCAGTCGCCTCCCGGGCGGTGAGCCCCCTCCCCACGCCTCGCTCTCTGACCCCCCCCCCGTTTGCTGGTGGGGATCTTTCGAGCTGAGGCCAGCTCTCCCTCCGAGGACGACCCCTGGCCATCCTCTGACCTTGGCCGCTTTGCAAAGAACCTGCGATTCTTCGCTGCAGCGGCCAACTCCCTGGCGCGACGGGAGCTCCCTGAGCCTCCCGTGCTCGCGCCACCAGATGCAGGATCGCACTCCGATCCAGCACCACTCCTCTCCTCTTCGTCGGGTTTGTGTTTGGGTTTTAAATTTTTTTCCATTATTAGTCCCACGAGTATATAACATTCTGCACTTGCTCAAATTATGTGGTCCGCACTAGCGACTGAATCAAGCTACCCATCAGTCAAGCTTGCAACCCCTCTCACGGTGCGCCGCCGCTTAGGGGTTTGGGGAATTTTTTATAGAGGTTAATCTTCCTCGCGGTCCGGGCGGTTAAGCCAAGACCCTCGACCCCCTTCAACAGTCAGAGACATGACCGTAACTGTCTCCGGGGCTACGAGATTATAGCGGTGACAGGGGGGTTACCCCTCCTGCCTGCCCGGCGGCAGGGTAAGTGCACACCGGGCCCGCTCTGACTCCACCACAGTTGCCGCTCTGCTACTCAGAGCGGAAGGTGTGGAGCGATCCTCCTGGCAGAACATTAGCATGCGGACAGCGAGAACCCACTGGGAGATAGCCCCAATGGGAAGTCACTGCCCGCACCCCAGGATGCACCGGCCCGAAGACTGGCCTTCCCCCCGGACGTGTCCTGAAAGGAACTCCAGTCCCCGGGCACACGTGGAGGTTTTCTGCCGGGCATCCCAGCCCGAAAGTCTGACAACTAGTTTTACCAAGAGACACTCCACTCCACATCCACTTCTAATTGATCCGGTAGGCATTTGCTCCATGAAAAATACTCGTATTCAGCTGCATACGTTTAGACTGGAAGTTACCCAGAATTAAGGCCGGGCAGACGACAAATAACTAAAATTAACGACGCAAAACATAGCATCTGAAAATACTCTTATTAGCTTTATCTAAAAATCGTGAACAATGTAACGGGATTGAATTCATGTTGTTATTCGTCTCTGAAAACATAGTTTGGATATGCGAAAGATGTTATCATTTTCGATTAATCAGTAAACCCAATGAAATTGAAAGTGTGCTTGTGTGTGTAAAGCGATCCACACATCATGGGAACCATAAATCATGGCGAGACAGTTATTATGACGCACGAAGTATAATATAAAACA
The DNA here is from genome assembly GCA_951799385.1 of Hyppa rectilinea. Taxonomy (NCBI): domain Eukaryota; kingdom Metazoa; phylum Arthropoda; class Insecta; order Lepidoptera; family Noctuidae; genus Hyppa; species Hyppa rectilinea. The sequence continues at coordinate 4,665,835 of OX637310.1, read as the reverse complement.
TTAAATTAATACAATATTTTTTTCTCACCAATTGAGTATGGTATAGGCTGACTGGTAAAACTGTGGAGGCTTCCTTAAAAATATAGTATCATGTCTTATGTATAAGGGTTTCGTAGATAAAAAAAAACAACTACTCGGATCAATGAAAAGTTACACTACGCTTGCCGCGGTCGGTTCATCGATGAGTGACCATTATTTATCGAGACCCCTTCGTGCCCCAGAAAGCACGTTAATTGTCACTCGTATATGTTTGACAGTCGTTACGGGTAGTTAAAAGCCCAAAAGTCTGACCACCAAGGGTGTAGTACCCTAGTAACTGGGTTGTGGAGATCAGAAAGGCAGTCGCTTCATGTAAAATATTGGCATTCGGTGGCCTCCTGTTTGACTGGAAGCTGACCCCAACGTATTTGGGGAAAGGCTAGGCAGATTGATTATTTGCTTTATGTCGTAGGTTAATTAAGAAAATTGTAAGAATACTATTTTTGTAAATAGAGTAGGTAGTCATCAATAGTTCGGTGAATGGGTGATTGGGTATTCCTTTTCCATAATTTTTGGTAGCTCGAAAGACCTGCTTGCGTGTCAATGAATGACATTTGAAAAATATATCACATCACACAACATCATTAATAATTAGTAATTTAAATTAACAACATTAAAATTAAATTATTGTTCAACTACTTTGAAATGTAACAATCTACATCTCATCTATGAAATGTGAAAATTATCTACAGCATCTAGTCGATAGCATGCGTCCAGAATTAACCGTTTTACTTATCAGGCAGTCGTTAAACCGGCCCTAGTTTTAATTCTTATACCTTTTTTAATATAAACAGCTAGATTAACCTTTCAATAGTAATGTTACTTAGTCTATATGATAATTATTATAGCTCGCCATCAAATCCACATAAAACTGAACTGCCAATATAGATACGATAATGTTATCAAATCGATAAATTGTGAAATATAATTGCATTTCGTAATACGTATTTTATTATTCAGGACTGAAGTTTTTACTTAGTCCGATGTTATAGTGGACGCACTCAGATTTAGCGAACTTGTTAATTTTGTGTAGGTTTACCATGATATGAAGAATAATACTTTGATATATACCTTGTTTTCGGGGATTTTTAGCTCACTAAAACCACCCAGGTGATGACATGGAACCCTCTTTTCCTCTTTAAAGACCTCTCTGGAAACAATTTAGAAATTACAAAATACTTAACTATCAAATCCTGGCAAACAATTAAGTAATTGCATAGGTAAAAATTGCTTTTAATTAAGTAAGTACTTACTTCTTCTCCTTTCTGTTTATTAAACCATGTGATTTTTTTTTGTACCTACTATCTATGCAAATAAATAATTATTCTATTCTATTCTTTATATGAACAAAAATCATACACATTATTTCAATAAAAAAAAAAAGTTGTCTTTCATGAATCTAATTTGGTGAAGTATTTTTGGGCAATTATAATAAAATTGCTTTCAGTTATTTTTAAATATTATTTACGACGAAGAAAATAAACGATTATAGTGTGTAAATGTTAATCATTTGCCAAATTCACAATCAATCAAAAAAACTCAAACTCTTAACAATCATGGTCACACTACAAAAGTCATTTCAACCATCTTTCAATAATCTATGTATAAACCAATCGTTCAGGTCTCTATTTAAAACTCTATTTACTACGAATTACTTCTAAATTCTAAGCAATTCAAAATTTTAATACATATACACCCATAATACAACAAATTATTTTTAAGTCCCATCTAATTGATGGTGAGGGTATTGCCATCAATCGCGCACATATCCATACATCGGGCTGCTATTGAGAAAATTAAGATAAAAAAACCTTATAACTACCATTTTGCCCGACCAGGCGGTCTATTCTGTAGATTTTTCAGTTTGAATATTTAGGCGAAGTGAGCTTGAAATGACAGCTTACTTCAAGCTTCAAACTTCATCTAAGTTTTCATGGTCAGATTTTTACAAAAGAGACTGGCTAGTAATAGATCCCTCTCGGGTTCGATGGCTGACGTCTTCGTCCACTCAGCAGTTGCGCTTGCCATCACTACACCAACGAGACAGTAATATTACTTAATAATAAAACGTATGATTCTAGTATTTTATGAATAAAATTTTCATACTGCTTGTAATTACTACTGAACTTGTTTATTATTGCAGAAACTCGATATAGATATTAATTCGTTAGAACTGATATTGGATTTCTTGAATGTTAATAGATTTCCTTGGTTAGTTGGAAGTTTGGGCGCCTCTGGTGGTCTCATTATAGAGCTCACTTCGATTTGTTCAACTTTTTATATCGCTCTATTGAATAAATTATTAAATTGATTGCCAAATAAATATAATATGGCATAACATCACACCTGCAATCCCCAAAGGGTTAGGCAGGGGTGTCCTTCTACATTGGCACCCAAATTACGCCAGTTATGTATTATGTAACTCCCATGCAATAGATCCAACTATAAGTTTTAATATTAAAAAAACTATATTCGGAGAACAGTTTCAGAGACCATGGTAATAGGGGCGAGCTTATTAGCATCTATCAGACATATAATGCAGTCTCCAGGCTCTGCTTGAGCTGGAAATCGAACCCAGGACATCATGATTAGCAGTAGTGTTACCGACCACTAGACCAAGGAGGCAGCCCGTTGAACATTGTGCACTAAAAATTGAGTCAATAATTAAATTAACTGTGAGTCGGATTCACTGAAAGAGGTTATACTTTTCAAGTCTCTTTTATCAAAAGTAAAATTTTCTTTCTTTTTAAATTCTGCCACTAATATGTGTGATATTTATTTTCAACCTTAACTTGCTTAGTTTACCGCTAATTTTCAAACAGTGCTTTACTATTAATTGCAGTTTACCAAACCCGTTAGTCCACACTCAACAGGCATATCTTAGTGTCTAATAATATGATGCACAGATTCTTAGGTCGTCGCCCCACTGACGTTCAAACCGTGCGAACTATCAACCTAATAAATCAATATGCATACATTTTATGTCTATCAGAAAACTTCACAGAAACACGTCAAAGTGAAATGCTCAGTTTTAACTTAATTAAAAACAGTACTAAGTTACTTAAGTGGTTATTTTCACACGATTGTAAATTAACGCGTCTCGTTAGATTTTACGAATATATTTTATTTATCCTACTACTATTATAAAGGCGAAAGTTTGTAAGTATGGATGTATGGATGTTTGTTACTCTTTCACGTAAAAACTACTGTATAGATTTGGATGAAATTTGACACAGAGATGGTTTATATCCTGGATTAACACATAGGATATTTTTTATCCCGGTAGAACATTCCTGTGGGATAATTTCCGACCTCCACGCGAGCGAAGCCGCGGGCAGAAGCTAGTATGTTATAAAATTAGAGTTGTATCGATGCAGGGTGTTGGTCACTTATTGCTAAATGTCACTTTAAGTGTGATATCACAGATAAATTATATTATTTACAAATTGAATTGAGTATAAGGTTGTTGTTGTTCTAGCACAAAATATTTGATTATGTAATATGCAGATACTATATATTAGGTTTAGAAATATAAGAACTTTATTGTTATCATTAGTAAGGAATAAAAAAAATAATGAAAAATTGTGTATTTTATAAGAAAAAAAAGAGATTGATAATTAAGTTATTATCTATGTTCGTTTTATTATAATTCTGAATAAGTTTTGATTAGTTAGTTAGATACCTTACCTTAGGGCCGAAACCTGGTAAGCGGGATTGTCCGAAAGGGTTACCGCTACCCCGGAACATAAAGGGCTAAGGAAGGAACATGGATGTAAGAGTCTGACACTCCCTTCCGCTCTAACCAGAGCAGAAGGGGTGATTCGATGATATCCGACCCTCAAAAAAAGGTAGGCAGTCGCTTCATGCTGGTATTCAGCTGCATCATTTGATGATTTCCTGGGCCATTTGATGATTTCCCACCCAAAAAAGGGTACCTTTTTAAGTTATTTCGTAATCGTTCCAAATTATGTACCTAGAGCGATCACAAGTAATTGAACTAACTACGCAAACTCAAAAATATTTCAATAATCATCACATAAATGAACACACACACAAACATCACCAACACAGCATTATACCAAAACTGTTCCATAAAATACACACACACACACAAACAAGATATCGCGACATTATTCCAATCCGCGATACAGTCGGCACATCAAAGAGAATTCCTACTTGGATCGCGTCGCGGTTCGGTAGTCGGCACTCCTGATCGCTTTTTTTATAGTTAAGCTGCGCACATTGTGCTGAAATAAGTTGCTTTCGTATAAAAGTTACGTGGTATTTGGAGGGTTAAGTTGTATGGCCAATGTTGGCGGTGTTTACAAATATAGGGTAATATCTTATAGGGTAAAGGATTAATGGCACGTTCTTAAATAGGATTGTTTTTTCTCTTTAGATTTCAAGGTTTTAAATAATAAAATTGATAGTTTATCAGTTTAGCAGTTAACAAAATATATGTTCCGAACAAATTTCTCCATAGGTTATAAATGTTTGAACCTTCCAACATCATAAACTGTCTATTTTTTCGTTCCACAATGTTTTCAGAAGCCAATATAATAAAAAAAAAGCAGTAATAACAATAATTTGTGTCCCCATTTAACTAGAAAATACAGTTTTTGAGTAATTTTTTATTTTTTAAGCTTTATACTAGGCGTGATACGTTATAATTATGTAAGAAGCGTCGGTGGCACAATTGTATCTTAATCGAAACATATACAAGTTTTTTGGTTTTTACACGAAAAATCTGCCGTATTGTGAAAAGTTGTTTATATTGAAATTATTTTATTTATTTCCCAACACTTGACGATAATTGGATTATATTTTAACAAAAGCTAAATATGCTAGCTAAATGGGGATACGAAATTTTACAAAAATGTAATGAATATATCTATCAATTTGTTAAACGCGTACCTAAACGTTCCAGCAGTAAACAAAATCAAGACAAAATCAATCCTCTTTCGTAATTATTTTCTACTCTCCAATAAAATATAATCTACCACAGTTATTACAGAAATACCTTATGCATTTTCATGAATGTTCTTAATGTGAACGCTGCCTAAGACCAGTTAAGTTACATACAGTTTGATAACGCGGCGGCTTCGTTTGTTCCTATGTTGATCAGATCGCACAAGACCGTAATATTATGAATACTGATCTAAATAAAATCTTTGAGTTATATTTGAGATCTTTTTGCTGTCTCTAAATTATGGCAATTTGTGCACTTCTGGTAACCAGTAGTATAAACATCTAAGAGATTCATACGAAAATAACTCTTAAATCACTTTTTTACATAAAACATTGTTATTATTTTGAACATAATACAATATTATGTTCTTTTGTGGTAGCGGTGTGCTTATAGTTGATGTTTAAAAAACCGTGTTGAAACCTATTATTTCAGGGTCATGTCCCAAAGCTACAAAACAATTCAGTGATTTTTATTTCATAGTCCCCAGTTAATTTATCTATAAGTCCGTCACAAGACCTCGTTTTGTATTCTATAAAAAACCCACAATTTTCTATCGCACACCGCGTAATTGAATAAATAAATTAAAATCCTTTAAGGCTGTACATCACCACGCAAATAAAGTAGGCAAAACGAAGCGTAGACAGTCGACCAGCGAGAGATATTATCGTCCCCCCATCTGTCCGGTCGCCGCTCCATATCTAGCATTTTCTATCCTCCCATCTTGAAATACACCTACCCTTACAACGGATAAAGAAACAACCTATCCTTGATCTAGAACACAAACATGCCGCTAATTAATCCATGCCATTTGACGTCACTATCCGAGATTTATTGCAATCCATTCCATTATAATTCTGCGGAAACTTCAATGCGAACAACTGAAGATCAACCTTCAATAGTAAAAGTCGGAATTGGGGGCGCCAATTAAATCGTATCAAAGAAATTTAAAGACGGGCTCAATAAACATAAACTGTCCAGAGATCCATAGCGAAATTTACGGTTGTCAATAAAATTGGTTCATTAAAAAATTTCGCTTGATTGGAATTATATAAAAACATTTGATCTGAATTATAAAAAAGCGCCCACTGCTGTCTAATCACCGTAAAATTCGTTCAGAATATCATAGTTGGTAGTTTTTCGAGAAACTAATATCAATAAAGAGAAAATATTCAATTTCGAAGAATGATAATTATGATGTTGTGTGTGGACGGTGAAGAATTTATGAATTATGACGTGAAATCTCTTAAGGAAGCCAAGTTTATAAGATTTGTTGCTTGTTAGCATAAAAATATATTTTAATATCTGATAATGAAGCCTGATTGAGTGATATCTATAAAATTGATTGTTGTTGACGTATCAACCTGTTTAATGCCTTCACCCTTCGTGAGAAAAATATAGCACTATAAATAAAGCGGCGATCGTGTATGTCTGTTCGTTGGAATAATTTTCAATTTAACTGATGTGCGTCGATAAAGATTGAAGAAAGTATTGGTGCTTTATTCTTTTTAATACAATCAAACGGCTTGAGTATCGACACGCGATTGAGAGATCGTGAGTTTGAATTGTATTGCTCTCATTTAGGTTTTTATTTTTAAAAGAGGTACCCATTGGTTTTCGTTAAACAAGAACAATTCCCTGTACTTAATGACTCTTTATCTTTCACAGATTCACCTCTAGACCTATCCACGTCCCTCTTATCAAGGGTCCTCCTGCCTATCTCCCCTCCTTCAGGTGCAGAAGATGAACACAAATCTGTATCAGGAGACTCCCTCACGTCATCCTCAGCTGGTTCCTCAAATGAACTCCTGGACATGACTCCAAAAATCCAAAGAAGACCAGCCAAGTCTGAGAGAGCGCTGCTACCGTGTGAAGTCTGCGGGAAGGCTTTTGATAGACCTTCGTTGTTGAAACGTCACATGAGAACACATACTGGTGAGTTGTTTTTTTTTTAATCTCTTCATTGACAGTATTTGATCAGGCATCCAAAATCCTTGCCGATTTGCTCCAATCATTAGATAACATAAAATTGGAAAATTCAATTGTGCTCTAAAAATCACATTATTTTAGTATCTTACTAAAGTTTGGATGAATGTATGTGTGGATGTATGTTTGTTCCTCATTCACGACTGAACGGCTGAACGGATCTGAATGAAATTTGGCACAGATATAGATTTTTACCCGGTGGTTCGTTCCCGTGCGATAATTACCGACACCTACGCGGGAGAAGCCACAGACAGAGGTCAAAAAGAATATTAAAAAGTCTTATAAGAGCATTTTTTTTTAAATATAGCTTTGGGATGCATATAGAAATCTTGGTAATCTCTCACTCCATAGTGATTATTCTCACACTCCACGTTGTTAATCTATCCATATGCATTAGGTGCCATAACTAGTTGTTCGTTTAAGGTAGTTATATATTTTACAGCAGATATTATTTGCTCCGAACCTAATTTTATTTGTCCAAGTCATAAACTAGAGTGGTTTAATTAAATTGATTAACGTGCATAAATATTGCGATAATTAATTCTACCAATAAATTGTAGCAAATGTGAGTTTGGAATGAATTGGAGTACAGTTTTTAAAAGAATTGAAACGTTTTTAGGTCCTTCAAGCAAACCTGCGTACAAAAGCTTGTTAACAAAACGAATAAATTAATAATTTGTCCATAAATTATTGCGATCCTTAATTAAAATAATCAAATCTGTATGGATTAATCGTAAATAAAAATTTTAACGTATAAATCGACTACTGTAATATACTAGCATGTCGTTTTTAGTTACATAAACAACAACTAGATTTGTAGACTTTTATTACGTCTACATTTTATTTATAACTTCGTTTAGAGAGCTTGATATTTGCAACTTTATTGCTCTTTAAGAAATAACGTCTACTTGCAAATCTATCTAAATTGTTGTCACAATTTTTAATCAGTGAGTGTTCTTGCCTAACCGATTTTTAATATTGGTCTGAGTGTATGCAACGCAGAGTGATTTTATAAATATCAAAAACTATAAAATAAAAAATGTTCACATTTTCGATTCGATTCTCTGAGCTGAATCGGGTCTTCATAATTTCTTCAGCATAAAAAACTCAACATGTAAATAAGGAAAAACGTTACAGAAATCATATAGTCAAAGTACTTATAGAGTCAAAAGCAAAACAGCAATAAAACATAAAACAAACAAACTAAACTTTAGGAACTTTTTACGCCTTTTTTAGTTAGTTGTCTTTATTTGTATTTTGTATATTTTTAAGGACCTCCGCTTATCAATAAATCACTAAACATTTCATGTAATTTTAGGTGAAAAGCCCCACGTGTGTATGGTCTGCAACAAAGGCTTCAGCACATCTAGCAGCCTCAACACCCACAGAAGAATCCATTCAGGAGAGAAACCTCATCAGTGCCAACATTGTGGGAAGAGGTTCACCGCCAGCTCCAATCTTTACTACCATCGAATGACGCATATAAAGGTAGGTTGCCTTCCATTCCTTGAAGAACGCCCTAAGCCGAGGTCCGAACCCCGCAGGGGGTGCCCTTAGCGTGTAGTCGCTTAGTTTTGTAAGTTAGTTTTAGTTTTTATTAAGCGCTGGCTGGAGGCTACAATTCTTTTGTGGCAGCCACAGGCAAGCCCGGTTAAGCAGTAGACAACCCTTTGGTTGAACTGCGAGATGCCATTTCAAAAAAAAAAGTTCCTTGAAGAGGTAGTTTTCACGCGGAATGGTTAGAATGTAAGAAAATTAAAAATAATTTGCTGTACCCTTTCCATTTCGTACTGGAATCCGCGATTTAAAAAAATGGTATATACTTTTTCCGGGTACGACGTTAGCACCATGCGCAACGAACACCTTCCAATGAACAAAGATATAAAATCTACGGTTACCCTTAAGTTCCGAGTTGAGCTACACGATTATTGACAAAACCTTGCACTAATTGAACAGGCCTACTCAAATCTGTAGGTTCTTTCCTCAAAAGTCCATTTCAGACACTAATCTACGTAATCCGCATATGATCTGACCAAGATTATGTCTCTGGACTATAAAAAAGTTGGTTTCGGCGTTTCTGTTTTAGAATTAGTCAGGAAATACAGACCTATTCAAGTTTTAAAAAATGAATGACTGACGTGTAAAAGTCTTTGTACAAACGTAATTACAGAAATAAAATCAGTCATTCATGTATCACTGTGGCACTTTTTAAGGTTTTACAAAAAAAAAAAAAAACTTGTTTTTCTTCAAATCTGCCGCTTCGGTATTGTGTCTGGGAACTGGAAGGCATTATGTATTCCCAGATCAGTATACCCCATCCTTTGTTATGGTCTCATGTTATATAGTTCACACACAGCTCCATTCTGTGTGTAGGCATTGGTCCGTAGAAGTTATGCCTACCGGACTATACCCGTGGGAATAGGTCGGAGGTTGAGTGGATTCACTGCATGAAAATCACTCCATTTTTTTTATATGATTGCACGTTCGATTTTGCTAAGAAATTAGTGCTAATTCATGGTATTTGCTGAATGAGTTTATGTATTGTTTAGTAGTTTTTATAGACCTAGGTTTTTGAAGTCTGATTTTGGGTTTGCTGCTTTTACAAATTGTACAAAAGCTCCAGTGATGAGCTAATAAAAGCATAATAAATTATTCTATTGTAGTTACAAATTATGATAGAATATCATTATAACTAAAAACTGATGGTAAGATGTTTCAAATCAAGCATTTAGCGCTGGTTAAAAAAGAACCCTGTTTTGGCTTCAGATGAAGACGATTTTATTATATTATTTTGAAATTATTCATTGATATTTCATGTATATTTCATTTGATGTTCTCAGTGATTAAAACTAACTACAATCGTGCTAACAATATACTAAATGTTTAGTTTGTAGATTTATTGTATGTAAGTATACATCACTTTGTGATGTTATGCTACTGATATGATAATTTATAAACATTTTTATGTGATCCCAACAATGGAGCTGTTTATATAAAATTAACATATTTTTTGTTTATATTGACGTCAAATGGTATTGTTTGCTTCAAAGTTTGAATTGGACAGGTCTTCAGAATTTTGAAGGACATACGCAAACCTAATGGCTAAAGATCGGATATTTAGATGCAAGTTCACTTAAAGTAATTTTTTTAATTGTGAAATTATGGAAGCAGCTTTTTTTAATATTTTTTATTTTATAAAATAAATCCATATAATTATGCCCGTACATACGGGAATACTTTAATTATCGGATACATAATATGGAAATGACTTGTTAAAATTATTTTATTTACAAAAAAAACCCTGTGTTTCGAGATAGGACAAATAATTATTTGGGTGCGTATAGGTTCCTGCGGCCATTGCCTTGTTCTAAAAAAAACGATTTGTCCTTCGATAAAAAAACGATATCCGATAACTAGCTTACCTACTCTTTAAAATATTCCTACAATAGCAATTACATATCAACAACTTATTGCACATAATGTACATTACACCACATAATATCACGGAACTATCTAAGATGATACCATTGCATGCAAGCTACATAGTTCGAGAAAAAAAAAACAAGCAATTAAATACATAACTGAGCTACGTCGTAATGAAAAAGGATGCGTTCATGTGAATTATCATTAGAAAAACTGTAATGGACCTCATTGTCTAGATCTCAAGGATAAAACGATTTTTTTTTATTGGATTTCGCAAATGCTCTGCAATCGATGTAAGTTTCCGTCAGCGTTGCAACAATGGTAGGTTGAGGATGTATTTTAATCATCAATCTTATGTTAGACTAGCTACTGCCCGTTGTTTCGCTCACGTAGACCCTAATTATTTTTCTGAAAAAAAAAAACTCCAAAAAGCCTTAAAATACTGCTACTGGCTATGGCCGTAAATGAACTGCATTTTTTTTCTATTAATTTTATACTCGTTTATAATATTAAAGCTTTATTATTGTGTTTTATGTGTGTATTTTTTCTTTCAATTAGGTATTATAGTATTATTCTGGTTTATTTTATAAATAACACAGCTTACACATCAAACATTGTTTTTTTCTTCAGTATTTAATTACTTACAAAAAAAACATTCGCACAATAAATAAAATATTCTAACTACACAAAGAAAACATACTTGATTCTTCGATGTAATTAAGTAAAGTTCTAAGTGATGATAATATTCCAAAGTGCTATACTATACGGTTCGGTAAAGCCTTACATTATACTGTGGAGTTACCGTGCTCAGTTCCCATAACGCCCCACCTTAAGTTTTTACTTATTTAACTATGACCTCATGTGTCCGCGACTTAAGAAAATCACACAAGTGTATACGGTCACTGGGCACAGGGCTGTCGCGAACGGAATGAGGGCAGGAAATTGGAAGATGGAGAAACCGAAAAAATTAGAAATCAAAAAGATTATTAACAAAATGATTTGTAAAAACCTACCTAACACTATTCAGATAAAAAAAAATCTCCCTTGCTCTATTTAACGATGAATGTTAAGAAAAAAAAACTTGACAATTAATCTTCATTTAATCAACGATTTTGGATTACATATGAAATAATCTCTGTGTCAATTTTTACTAAAACACCCGGTCATTTTTTTTTTCAAGAAGTATTTATTTATTTATTATGGGACAGTAAAAATAAATAATACAAAATATAGTTAATAGAATTGCAGCCCACATTAAAATTTTTGCAACTACATTATAATTTTGCAGATATAACATTTAAATTACAAAAAAAAATGCTTGAAAACACGGTTACAAACAATAAAACAAGTTTACAAAACCATACATCACTACCAACGAAAACAAAAGAAGAAAAAAAAACTTGTGATCTACATCCCTTATTCCTTAAGATGCACCTGCGGTCACAGGTAGTTACAGTTAAGTAAGGGGCCAATAAATTGCAGGTCAACGTGGGAACTCCTTAGCTATGGTCATCGACTGTGACGCATTAGTGATGTATCGGCGATATGAGACAATGCTGAAATCATTAAAGGCAATCGGATAAATTACGCTGAATGGCATCCCTTGCTTGATTTGTTTTAAAGCGTCATTTTGGAGTCGATTGTCATTTGGATTTTGAAGACAGAAGCTGTTTCTTATTGTAAGGCCATCGATAAAAAAATTGTTCAAACGCGCCCTGATAAATTAGTTTAGTTTTATTATTTTTTTATAATACACATATGGTAGGTATTTTTATTTCGTTTATGTACCCCTGAAAATGTTTTATCTTAATACCAGAGATTTCGTGAAAATAACAAAATAATTAATTTTACTTGAGATAAAGATCTCGTAATAAAATCATACGCGCGTCCATAAATAAAAGACTTGGGTAGTGTTAGACGTAAACAGATGTTATTGTCATAAAGGGCGTAAGCTCCTTTGCTGTGATTTAAAAAAAAGAACAATAAAATTCTATTGGAATCTCTGCACGTTTTTATTTTACTTAATTTCATTTATTTTTTATTTTAGAATAAACGCCCCTCAACCATAATAATAATAATGATCAATTTAAATTTGATTCCATATCCGAATTTAGGTTCCGCACTTACGTCCTTTTGACACGGTAGTGTGATATAGGTTCACATACGATCGTGTGAACCATATGTCCACGGTCTGGTGCTCGTGGTGTCTTCGGCAACGTCTTTTGCTTACGATACGGTTCGTGAACTCATGGGAACAAGAATTTTGGATGTCTGTTAAAACGTTTTTCTACGACCCCAGTTATGTTAAACTTTTGTGTGTAATTAGTTTTAATTTATTTTTACTTATTTAACTATTTATGTACAAACATAAATAAAACAGACAAGAAAAAGGAACAGAAAATACTTACAATTTTGACAACCCTAACTCAAATTGCAGTAACATTTAATTAAATGAAAATATAAAAACAAAGTCACTTTTAGTCAATTTTATAGTGGATAATTACCATCAAGAATAGAACTCATAAAAAAAATACAAAAAAGAAATAAATTATGCATCACAATTTAAAACAATTCCAATAAAAAAGTCGCTAATTTGTCCATTTAAAAAACTAATTCGCTTTAATCATTACCAATATCAATAAACAGATAATTACGAACCGATTAACATTAATTTATTTAATCGCTCCGGATAAAATTAGATTCCCAGCCCATCTATTCGAATCGAAATCTAGATTAACTGTGTATTTGAATTGAAAACTATCTTTCACTCGCAGCTTCGCCCGCGTGGATATCAAAAAATAACCCATAGAAACGTACTACCGGAATTAAAAGTATCTTATATGCTAATCCGGGTCATAAACTATCTGTATACCAAATTCCATCCAAATCCGTTCAGCCGTTACTACGCCAATCCGGAACATACAACCGAACAAACAAACAGTCGGACAAAAATTATTCGTTACTATTTTATCAAATGTATAGATTTGCAAGTAAAGGAAATTGATAGACCATCCTTTATTCGTTCGTCTTTGATCGATCGACCATTCTACCTCGTAAAATGGATCTTTTCAGCTGTCACAGCACTAAGCAGCAGAATTAAACTGGACAGTATGGCAGGCTAGTTAAGTATGGGGAAGCTAAATAATAATGCAGCCTTCACAATAGGTTGATGGAATCGAGTGATACACAATAGCCAGGAGTTTGGTGGGTATATTTTATGTGCTAGTTATGGGTTCTCATGTACTGGCCTTTTTTTTTTTTTTTTTGTATTGGCATCTCGCAGTTCAACCAAAGGGTTGTCTACTGCTTAACCGGGCTTGCCTGTGGCTGCCACAAAAGAATTGTAGCCTCCAGCCAGGGCTTAATAAAACTAAACCTAACTTACAAAACTAAGCGACTACACGCTAAGGGCACCCCCTGCGGGGTTCGGACCTCGGCTTAGGGCGTCGCTGGGGGGGGACAGCAGGGGACAGCTGGATCGGGGGTTTTTTAAAACTACTGGCTCAGCGGCAACGCGGGCTGGCTCGAGCAAGGGTCGGGGGGATGAGAGTGGACAGGGTCGTCGCGACGGGCCTCGACGGCGAGGACGGAACGACGGAAATTTGTGTCTGTGTGCTAATCTAACAGTGCTGGTAGCCGGGCTGCTCTCCTGGAGGAGAGTGGTGGCATCGTCGGGGGCAACGAGGGTATGCCGTGGACGGCGAACCTTACTGATGCGGGACGGGGTGTATCGGGAGGCGGCCGCAATCAGGGGATTGCGGTGCTTTATGGCGGTGTCAAGGAAACGCTTCGAGAGGCGTTTCATGAACTGCTGAACTGTGGGGAGTTTAAAATCTACATGAAGGTCCATGTTACGGACGTAAAAGGGAGCTCCTGAGACCTTACGGAGGAACCGGTTTTGAAGCGTCTGCATTCGATGCAGATACTTGGGTTTGGCGTGCGCGAAGACGACGCAAGCGTATGTCATAATGGGACGGATTACAGCCTTATAGAGACGCAGTTTGCACCGGAGTGACAATTTGCTGCGTTCTGTAAGCATGAATTGGAGCCTACCGAGAGCGAAAGCGGCCCGCGAACGGACCTGCTTTATGTGCTCTGCGAAACTGAGGTGTTGGTCAAGAGTGACACCCAGGTACTTGGCATGCTTCGCCCAAGGGATCGGCTTGCCGTACATGGTGATCGGATTAGGAGGGTTGGGGAGGGCCCTACGAATTCTCCTAAAGAGAACAGCCTGGCTTTTATCGGGGTTGACCTCGATTCTCCATTTCCGGAACCAAGCGCCGAGGACGTTGGCCGAGGTCTGGAGAGTCTGAGCTATAGCTGGCGGACTGGTCCCCGTGTAGTAAATGGCCGTGTCATCGGCGAATAACGCCAATTGGGCCTTTTTACTCTTAGGGATGTCGCTAGTGAACAGGGTAAAGATTAGGGGGGAGAGAACGGAGCCCTGGGGGACTCCGGCGCGAATCGGGTGGGGGGAGGAGAGAGCGCCCTCGATGCGGTAGCGGAAGGAGCGGTTCGACAAAAAGTCCCGTAAGATGAGCACGAGACGGTCGGGCACGCCGAGTTGGTATAGCTTATATATTAAGCCATTGTGCCAGACTTTGTCGAAAGCCTTCGCTATGTCGAAGAACAGGGCGCCAGTCATAGCGCCACGCTGGAAGCCGGCACTGATGTGCTCGACTATGCGGTGCGCTTGCTGGACGCACGAGTGTTGGGTACGGAACCCGAACTGCTCGTCCGGAATCAGGCTCTTCGCCTCGGCATAGTCCTTGAGACGCTTATAAATAAGCCTCTCGTAGATTTTGCCGAGCACGTTGAGCAGACTGATGGGGCGATAGCTGGTGGGGTCGGATTTGGGTTTGCCGGGTTTGGGGATACCTATAACAGAGGCCTCTTTCCAGGCTTGTGGGAACATGTTATTACTCATGGCGCCATTGAAGATGGCGGTCATGAGCATGATCAGTTGGGCGGGGAAGAGTTTGAATACCCTATTGGTAATTCCATCTGAGCCGGGGGCTTTACGAGCCTGAAGACCCTTGATGATGTCTTGCACCTCGTCAGGGGTGACGGGGGGCAGAGGATCATCAGGGTCTTCGACGGGCGGGAGAGAGGCTCTACGTTCGACCTCGGCGTCGACTTTGGCGAGGTGCTTTGGGTCGACCGGAAGGGAACTGGGGGAGCATTGGGACTCGAGACTGTCGGCTAGGAGCTCGGCTTTTTCAGAGCTATCGAAAGCGATGCTCTTGTCGGGGCGGATGAGTGGAGGGGTGGAAGATTCTTCGGGAGCGCGAAGCTTCCTCTGAAGGTTCCAGAAGGCTTGGTGATTGGGCTCAAGTTCACCGAGTAACTTGTCCCAGTTGTCCGAACGAGCTTCCGCAATGCGTTTCTTTTGCAGCACGCTGTAAATTGCGCATGTGGGCTTTGTTCGCGTCGCAGGGGAAGGAGTCGTAGGCACGGATGGCTGCGTTCTTCTCGGTTATCAGCTCACGTACGTCAGCGGGTAGTTTCCAGCGGTGGTCTTCCACCACCGGGACTTCCCGTGAGCAATCCGTCAAAACGGATTGCACGTGTTCTGTAAACGAGGCGATCGCGCCAGTAATGTCATCGACAGAGACGATGAGGTCAGGGATGGATTCCAGCTGCGGTGACAGAGTGTCGGATTTAAGCTTTTCGCTTACTTTCCTCCAGTCGGTCACCAGCTGGGTGCGGGGCGGGTGGTCAGGGTCAAGCGGACCCCCCGTGTAGGGGGTGAGGTGCATGACAACGGGACGGTGGTCAGAGTTAAGCTCTTGTAGCGCCTCTAAAGATTGCAAACGGAGGTTCACATTCTTGAGGAGCGCTACGTCGAGGACGTCGGGAGTTTGGTTTGGGTCGCCGGGATAGTGGGTGGGAGTCATCGGAGCGATGACGTCAAAGTTAAGGGAGGCCCCTAAGTTGAACAGTAATCTGCCTCTGGTAGAGGTGAGGTTACTGTTCCAGGCGGGATGTTTGGCATTGAGGTCGCCCGCCAGGATGACGGAGTCGCTCAAGCCGAAGAGGAGTGAGAGGTCGGCGGCGATGGATGGATGATCCTCGCTACCGTTGGTCGGTGGGAAATAGCCGGAGATGATGGCCGACAGAGAGAGATCTCCATCATGTACTGGCCTTTCAGGATTTTGTTTATATCCCACTGTATGAAATTGAAGTGGTCGATTTTCAAGCGGGTGATTTAAAAGCTAGATAATTTAATAGAAGTTTCTTTGTAGATACACCTGTAGTTAATAATAAAAGAATTTTTTTAATAGGAATAGACAAAGTTCAACGGCGAAGCCCTCACATTAATATTAAAGGTGTGTGATGTCGTCAGAATGTCGGCAACTCGTATCACCTGTCTCGGCTGACACACGAATGTCTCGACAACTGACAAGCCATAACCGACATCATCTTTTTAACTAAAAAGGTTTGTCGCCTCATTGGTTTACAAGCTGTGATATACAGGCTTTGAAAATTTAGGGTTGGATTTTAAACACGGTGTGGATAAAAAAAACATTGTCAACGTTATTCTAGGCGTATAATGATAATTATCTGTGGTTTGAATCGTATGATGCTCATTAGTTGGACGAAAAATGCTGTCTAATAAACAAAAAAATTTACAAGCGCCAAAAATTTGAAAATCGAATTTCGAACTTGTGCCAAGATCTACTTTAATCTTTTGCCTTTTTAAAGCACCCTATTCATTTTCATATTATTATGGCTCTTCCGAAACATACCCTGTACCTAACCCTTTCTTTACTGCGGTTGAGAACAACGGTCCTTCCTTACAAGCAGTGGTCATCTGCGCGTGCGCTTGACACTTTTCCACTCGTTAGAGGTTCGTTATTTGTTTGTTGTCAGTCTGTCTGTTCGTCTGTCACGGTGTTGCGTCCCTACAATTGGTTGCCGCACAAAGCGGCGAAATGTGGTCCATTTGATGACCATAAGCGAGCTAGTAGTCACAAGTTCTGCAAAAATCTGGCCAAATTTCATAAAGACATTAAAGAAATTCAATTTCTAATTTGTCTAGATAGATTGTCAAGCATGGTCATTTCTTAGTAATGTCTAATTAGTTTAGTAAATACTAATTAAGCTAAATTAATAGTAGTATTAACATTATTTCGTGGATGAGTAGTGAAGAAAAGGAAGTAGTAGAAGTAAGTCAAAGCTTCAACCACTTAAAAGATTGCGAAACATTTTAAAGTTTTATTGTAAACCAATTCCTTAGTAAAAGAGGGTGAACGGAACTAGAGGCAAAGGGCCCTCCTGCCTGCGTTGAAATTAGTCAGTTATTTAAAAATCAAAATTGCTATTCTATTCTATGAAAAAAAAACACTTTTCAATGAAACACCAGATTTTTGTTTAAAGCCGATGAAAAATTACAACACAGGGAGTTTCAAATTATATACTGAATCAATGGTAACCAGCTTCGATGTCTCTTGCAGCCTGTATAATGTTACAAAATAGTTGAACCCAAATATGTACATATTGGGTTCAACTTCTTTTTGTATACCTAAGAATTTGTGAACCTGAGGACCAACAGTACGACAAGCAAAAACCGCCAAGCTTATGACTTGGACCACACAATTTGAGTAACAAGGAGCCAATAAGATTGGTGGTTGTCTCAAATCAGAATGTGATTTGCGTTTGTCAGTACCACCACCGACTGACTCTTGGTCAGCCATTGTACCTAGACGTAATTTATAGGAATTACGTTTAATTATGTTTCATAAACAATTGAAAGCTGAAAATGGTTTGTCATAATTTCATAGCGGTGTAAAGTTCGTATTTTATTATAATTACCAATCATACCATACTAATAAATTTTTATAGATGATATTTTTTTAACGTAACTATGAACGATTTTATAAAGCTTCCTGTACTTTTGTATTTATATTCTTTTAATAAGCCTTATTTTTACAATACAAAATATGTATTTAAAAAAAATTGACCTTACAGGTTTTTTTTTTGTTGACACTTTTTCAATAATAGTGTTTAGATGACTAGAACCGGAAGATATATTTATATTTTAATCAGCTTTATTTTTGCAGTCTAACATATAAAAAAAAATTTTGTTACAGTTTTATTTTATGACACTTTAACATAAATAGTAGATTTAGACCCCGAAGTTTATCAACAATCGCCATCAGAATAACAGAGCCAGTCCTTACCATAAAGTCGTAATGGAGACAGGTGGCAAATCCATTGCATATACTCCTCAGTCCTTAGATATTTACGACATGGGAATAGAAGCAGCTGATACACAATCTCAGATGTGTTTCTTTCATTTATGACCGGTAGAGATTTTAATGCTGTCACAAAAAAAAAATACCTACTTATTTTTTTTTTTGCGTAAAAAAGTTTTATGTTACTGTGTGAAGCTAATGATGTGAAAGAAATAATACAGATTAATTGGATCTAGTGGGAAAGAAACTCCAACTGTATACATAATAACTGCAATATATCTTAAACCATAAACAATGGAAGAAACTGGTCAACAAACGGATCTAGGTAACCGGCAGGTTTCTATATCAATTTAGTTAATCCAATTAAATAATTAAGAAGAATAAGGATTAAGATTAATATCTGTCATAAAAATGTTGCCGAATTGTACCAAATAAAGCTGTTAATTTTTTAAGCCATTATTTAACTACCAGGCATCCTGTCTAAGACTTAATAAATTATTCTAACAATGCGACATAATGTGTTATTGTCGAATAAAATATATTTATTCGGAATAAATTGATACAAGCTTTTACGATACCATATTGCTTTTATAATCTCATTAAAAAACTTATTGGTGGCCGGTGCGTGTGCGCGCCTGTCGTAAGCACCTGCCCTAATAAGGGTTTTAAAAATCGGTTAAAAACGGTCTTCGTGTGCAATTACAGGTTAGATAGTGGAAGACATTTCGATAGTAGTAATTTTTGTGTTAATTTCTTTCTTTATTTGTGGTTCTTTTATACCGCTTCGTTTGAAAGCCTGCACAGGCAATTGTTTTCTTGCCATCGTCAAATAAATGTATTTTCTTTAATTCTTTCTTGCCGACTCCGGTTTAAGTGCATCTTCTTCTTCTTAGCGTGTCGATGGCAAATTAAATGGACTGTGCCCAAAATTCGGCAACGTGTTTGACGACATTACTAGCGTACATCAGTTCCTGTAACGTGCAGACGACAGGACACGATATTTAGTGTTCCATCGTTTGTGGAATAGCACCACATTTACTCTCCAAGGTGGAGTTTTCTATGAATCCCCACCTGAGCAGGAGTACTTGCTTTCATCAATGTATCTGACATACATAATTTCAAATTTTGATGAAAAGGTTGAAAACTAATAGTTTCTTATTTTATTTATAGTTCGAGCATTTCTTGGTTCTTTATTCAAAATATTATTTCTTTTTTTATTCAAATTAGTGCTAGTGATATATTGCAACATTGTAGCCATCTGTTAGATTATTGCAACGACGCGCAATGCGTATTAATTGCATGCGGGTATTGCGGGTACCTTTACCGTACCGGTACCGGGTTTATTTATTTATTATTGCGGGTACGTTTGATGGATGATCTTAGTATAAATAATAAATTTAATAGTTGGTAAAAATTTAATAGTATTTTTCAACATTATGGGTATAATTTGCTTGTGTAAAAATATATCTTAGGTAGTTATTTTCTTGTCAAAAAATACTACTAGTAAGATGACACTATAAAAACACTTGTAACAACTGTCAGATTGCAGACTTCTGCAGAAGACCAAAAGTCTGACAACCAAGCTTACCAAGAATTATCGCATTACCGAGTAAATGAGTTGTAGAAGACAGTTACGCAGTCCATCCAAAACACAGGTTAGACTGGAAGCCGACCGCAACGTAGAAAAAGGCGAGGCCGATGATGAGATGACACTATAAAATATATAAAAGCTTAACCATTCAATCATAACCTGCACACCAAAACTCATAATCGAACGGTAAAGAAATATGATTTACTTAATTGAAATGAAAACAAGCCAATAGCATTAGTTAGGCGAGAGTAACATTCCGACCAAGATCATTAGGCCGACATAATACACAAGTATCAAAACCATAATTCCACTTGTTTTAACAGGAAGTCGATTTAATGAATTTTTATTGGTTACCGTAGACTTTCGAATAATGAAATCTGGGCGTTATATGACGACTAGTTTATGTCTATATCTGTCCACTTTGACGTCCGCCGTCTGTTTCGTCTAAAAATATTATAGACCAAGAGACAGGGGCGTCAGAAATTACGATGTTAATATATAGTGATATAAGTGATAAATGTTTTAATTTAATAGGATTTTTAATACGTTTAGACGGGGACTTGGCTAGTGAAATTAAATTTAAAAGGCAATTTTCGCGTGATCACCGCGCTTGCAAATTATATTGGCACCTAATTGTAGCTCTACCAAGTAATAATTATATAAAAATAAGCTGCTTATAAACTATTTCTGAATTTTTTATTACATTTCAAATTTAAACGGTGCATTTGCTGTTTAAAAAACGTGAGACCTCTATGAGGTACATATTATATTCTTAAGCTATGGTGTCTTTTTAAAATCATTACACTCCAAAACACACATAATAATCTTTGACGGATTACATCGATAACATGTTTTTTCATCTAACAGTCTCCGAGCCTACTCAAGTAATTAACAAGGCAGCTAGTTGACAATTTAAAGTGGTACAGTTTATTTTTTATATAGCTTCGAAATTGGGGTCCAATCACCAATCGTTTGTCCGTATGCATATAAAACAAGCTTCGGAGCGAACCGTTACAGTAAAACGTCTTAATAAATAATGTACTTGTGTCGTAATCTACACATTTAATAAAATTGTAACGTAGAATTTTTGTTCGTTTACCTGGATGTTTGTTCCGGATTGGTGCAAAAATTGATAAATGGATTTGGATGAAATTTGGTACACAGATATTTTGTAACTTGAACTAACACATGTCATAGGGTACTTTTAATTCCGGTAGTATGTTCCTATGGGATGTTTTCTGACATCGACGTGGGCCAAACGTGGAATAGCTAGTTTTATAATATTGAAGCTGAGTTGTATAGATTATTTTAATGGTTCTATTGTTATTATATTTAGTTGTTTTGGTTGTGGTTCATTCATACAATACACAACCTTACAAGGACTTACAAATTGGAACTAATTAAAAAAAAATTGCGGGCTACCCCATATTATTCACCTTAATTGAAATAAATGCTTCGACTATTTAAAGCATGCTATCAAAAATATCATTATCGACAATCAGGGGGCCGACCTTAAACAGTATTATTTTAATATAACTTCAAAGTGGGAAAGAGACGGAACTATACGTCCTGGGTAGCCCCGTCTCATTCTCACACCAAAGTAATATTGAATTATTACTGGTTTAAAAAGTGGTGGTTCAGATCGTTATAGATACTTTTTTCTAACCCCTTTTTATTCGTAGTCCGTATCGTAGAAGATTGTTTTTTTTGACAGACTTTGAATTATGTTTGTGCAAACGATGTAAACTGACAGGTTTTATCGCTAATTGATTTTGATCTACATAAAAACCGAAGTGTATCGATTCGATTTATACGTTTTCGTAGAAGTAATCATCGAATGAAGTTTCACTTAATAGTGATGTGTTTGATTGTTTTTAGGGTTCCGTACCTGAAGGGTGCTAAACGGAATCCTTTTACTAAGCCTCCACTGTCCTTCCATCCCTCCGTCTGTATGTCAGCGGACTGTATCTCATGAACCGTAATGGGCAGGCAGTTGAGGTAATGATTAAAATGGAATTGAATTAAAAACTAAAAGGGGTTGTTACCCTTTTACGTCTAAACGGCTGAACTGATTTTGATAAAATTTGGTATAGGGTTGCTTTGAATTCTAGGGAAGGACATAAGTTAGCTTTTTATTGAGGGCAAAGCCGCTGAAGGAAGCTATTTTTATAAATAATAAAGCAAATTTCATACCTTTTCAGGACCTTTTTAACTATCTTTTACACAACAGTTTCAATGTCAACGACAACATCCGTCCCAGCATTATCTTGTCAAAAGATCAACAGAGTTATAGTTCAATTGTAAAATCGTTGTAATCACAGAATCACTAACTTATACATTTTAATGTTTTACAAAATGAAAGAGGTCTGCGTTTCTATGGGACTATTTACGGTCTGATAGCAAATGTATGAGAATGGCCCGATGTATGAGTTACTGGGTATTTGTAGAATCGCCCCATTTGATGTCGTATATGAAAGCGTGTGCTTTTACTTATGTATTACAAGGGTTTTATCGCGATTCTATGATCTCAGTAGTATTCTGTTTATATACTGCTTGAAGTACCGTTTTAATAAATGGATCTCATTTAAAAGCGCCTTCTTAAGTGTCGAGTTTATGCCTCTTAAGATGTTGAATTTATTTTATGTAGTATGTGGGTTATTCGTTGATCTAGTGGTCGCAAGCGCGAATGCTGAGATGGTCCTAAGTTCGATTCTGGGTCGAGTAAATGTTGGGTTTTCAATCTGATCTCAGCAGTAGCATTTTTTTTGGAGGGTAAGAAATCTATGACTCCTCCCGCTCTGGGTGGAGCGGAAGGGAGTGTCAGACTCTTACTGACATAAACTCACCCATGTTCCTTCCTTAGCTCTTTACGTTCCGGTTCCGAAAGAGTTACCGCTACGTATCCCTTTCGGACAATCCCGCTTACCCAGCAAGCCCTTCTTTATTATTGACATCTCTTTGAGGCATCAGCAGTAGCCCGTAGTCTGGATTTGTGACCGGTAAACGACAATAGGCTCGCCCTCTTCACATGGAATTAAAAACAAAACTGGCCAAATGTAGGTGTATTATAAGTACTTCACTGCCAACTCTTCAGGGAATATAGGCGTGATGTTATGGGATATTTTTCTGCTCTTTTGTTATTTATAAGAAAGAATGTCCAATAGCGTATTGAGATTCAGTGCATCATTATAATTTAGAGTCTTGTCTGACATGAATTGGCAGCAGATTAGTTAGTATTACAGCAAAAACTTAATCCAAATTATACGCCTTCAACATTAAACTGGCACATGGCAATATCCAAGCAAAAAAAAAACAAATCAAATAACAGATGTTCAAAACAATTTCACCTTACGGTCATCAGTAGCTCATTTCATTTACATTATAATTGCACAAACGATCCGGGTGCATTTATTCTGAACTACAGTGTACACGTTAACCGCCGTACATCGCGTGACAATTGTCAGCAAGCAATACACTTGATTTACAAATAATTGACCCAATGTTGTAACGAACAATCATAATTCATTTTAATCAACCACGGACACGTGCGCCATCTTGGATTTGTATAGGTTTTTTATAGTGTAAAGAAATGCGTGCAGCTAATATTTTCCGCTTAGATTGACTGTTGTGTGTAAAAAAACCTTTTGTAGATGTGTCAATTATGGTGATGATTTTCCCTGTAATGTCATTCAGTGATTATGGGCTATTGTTATGGTATTTTGTCACGGTAGATTGGCATTTGCAGTATATACTTGGGTGTTGTTGTTATAATTGCTACTGTGAAATGTGGAGTACATAATCAGTTAAGGTCACGTCATGTTCTTCATCAGGTACATCCGGATCTGTATTAGCCAAGTAAATCAGCTATTGGTTTGTTTTCAAGGTTCTGAGCAATACAACAAGACCGCCTTCTTGGGTTGTTATGGCGTTCGAAAGTGCTATTGCCGAGCACGAGGTCCTGGATTCAATTGACGCAAATTGGTGTTGAGTTTTTCCTTCCGAAATTTTTCTAAGTCTGGAATTGTCGCCTGTTGATAAATAGTGAAATCTGGGTGCATGTAGGTACACAGCGCTTAACCGTTCGGGGAATGCAAATGTAATGTTATGTTCAGCAAGAATCTAATCTCCATACTACAATTATGACATTTTCTGAAAAGATTTAAATATTTTAATTTAGGTATCATGTACTTTTTATGCACCCCAGTGCATTCTCTTTGATCTCTGACGAGCGACGACGACGATTTTCTGTAATCATATTACGCATCTTTCAGTTCAACTACTGAAATGTTGGAGTCTTTTCCGTAATTTATTGTCATAAATTAAATGTCCTGATTTTAAAAACATTCTACTAATGTAACATTTTGATACACAAGATCAGTGTGGGGAGGTTCAGTTGAGTTCTGTCGCAAACATTAATAGTAAAAAGTTAATAATTAATAATACCACGAGTAGCATAATATCTCGTCTTTAGATAACACGTGACAACCCCAAAATGAATATTCAAGAACTTGTTAATACCTTTGGCTGTCATTCAATGTGCCTAAAATGATTTAAATAAGCTAACATGCTGATCAAAATCCAACTCTAAACTAGATAAGTGAAGGTCCAATTTCGACTGAGAACATTTAGTAAACAGCCCTTATCAGCAGCCCACGCATGATTCGATCTTTTTTTAATTTGATGTCGTAATTATGGAGTTTGTATCAAATTAATATATTGAGAGGCGCAGTGTTTAAATAAAATTATATTTAAGCTACCGTTGTTCGTTCGCAATTTTTTTTTGAATAAAACTGTGGGTTTTACTACCTCATCAGAATCAGAATAAATTAATAAGTAATGAGAGATAGGAAAATAAATACAAGCAATGTGGTGAAGTGCTAATTTCTTTTAAAAAAAACTACTTTAGAACTGCACAAATGCCTTACAAGGCCGCAAAGCGACTATCACAAGCAAACACCAAGATATTCCTCAACCAACCTTCAGTAATTCAGAGATTACTTTCATCCATACCTGTCAAAATCCTTTTGGCTTTACCGCAGATCGATCAAAACTAGTTCCACCTCCGTTCCTACCTACCCCATGCACCATACACCATACATAAACAAGTCCATTCATTTCAGAGATTAAACGTTCATGTTTAAAAAGAAAAATACGCAGACCGGCACAGCGGCAGATTGCATCTGTGGACCGTCTACACTATCAATCATTCTTTATCGTTCTTTTGCCGTGGACTGTACTGATTAAATTATTCCACGGAGGTGACTTAATGAAATAGCCTGGTTAGGGAGGATTCACACTGTTGTAGTTGGGACTCTCAATCGCGCCTAGGGCGAGATACAGATGTGCCATTTCACTTTGTTTACGACTGTCTTTGCATATTTTTTTTTATAACTAAGCGGTTATTTTTATTACGGTATTTAACCATAATAAAAATAACCGTGGTATATACCATAATAAAAAATAATGGTAATATATAGCGATGTATTTTGTTTTCTCCACTACTTTTACAGATGTTTTCTACATCTCTTTTTATCTAGGTGTTTTTCTATCGCAAATATGCTGAAAGAAATTTCTTTAGAAATTAGCATAATTATCCTTTGTACGTATTTTCTTCTAACAAGAAGAAAATACGTACAAAGGATAATTATGGATGGAGGATGGGGGATTATTATTTTCTTCTAACAAGAAGAAAATACGTACAAAGGATAATTATGCTAATTTCTAAAGAAATTTCTAAAGATTTATTTTTACACACACATATAAAGCAACAGCTTTATATGTGTGTGTAAAAATAAATCAAAGCCATACTGAACTCTCTTAAGGGTGCAACTACTCTACTCTCAGTCAGATAATTATCTGAAATTGATCACATTCCGTCACATTAGAGCAGCAGTAGCTATAAATAAAATACCCAAGAAGATAACGGCACTATTCCAGTATAAACAGACACTAACAAACTCAGAAAGTCACAATCAATGACCATTCATACACCCCATTCATTCATAAACAGCTTAAATCACCTTTTGTACAAAATCTAACAGTAAACTAAATAAATCTTAGCATTACTCTAGCCACAAATCATAGCCCGCACTGTACCTTATTACGTCAAGTTATGAACACGCAAAGACACAATTGTGCACACAGCAACATCGCACATCATGGTGGCTTAACCAATAAATATGCATACATTGTCAATTAAATATATTAAATTAGCCTATATTAAATTAATGGACGCTTGCTATTTAGAAATGAAACGGTTTAAAGATTAAAGGGCTGAAGGGTTCTGCACCTGTTCGAGATTGATAAGTTTTTATGTGAAGATTTGTGATAAAATCTTTCGTGAATTTTATAGGGAGAGCCATTATGCGATAAGTACAACCGGTTATATTTTGCGCTTCGACATTTTATACCCGGATTATTAAAACCGAAACAAAAATGTTAATAAACTGTCTATCCCAATCCAAACCCTACCATACTGCACTGATTGTGATACGAAATTAAGTTATTTATTCTAGAATATATATAGCAATCCTGCATAAACTGTATCAGTGTCCGAAAGCTTGTAATTTCTCAAATTTTCTTCCATTTAATTTGTTTACTTCAACGCCGACTTTCGTAGTAGGCCTTGATTGTTATTTACTTTTCTTAAAGAAACAGTTTTATCAGATTTTTTGTTCAAATAAAGTACTATCTTTGCTATATGTTATTACACAAATCTTAAAACAGTATAGAATTTAAAACTAGAATATAAAAAAAGGAATGAGCTCATTGGGCATCAAAAAATTCGCCCGCATCGTTGTCAGCGGGATTAGTGCCCAAAAGACTGAGAGCGTAGCATTGCGAAATTCATCTTCAATTTTCATATTTTCTCCACCATTCAAATCCAAGTCATATAAACACTTGCGGAACCCAAAACCGTCAGCAATAAACCAAGTGAGCCCGTTTCGAATCACGAATAAGGGAGTCATAATAAGAGAGCCCTCTAAGATATACTATGTACCAATTAGTTAACTTCTTGTCTTGACAACGGATTGGCCGACACCATAATATTGATTAACTGAAGCTCCAGATAATTGGCTATGTGGTTATTAATTAGTTCCCCTTTGAATATATTAATATTTATAAGTAATTTAGTAATAGTACCGAGATCATAACTCGGTAAGTTCATTTTTGAAACGGGTTTTGCTTTGGGTTATTCGATTAGGGAGTTGATCATCTAGTGGTAAATCATGCGAGACCGGTATAGCTTCTGTGTATCGGGTTGAAAATACGTGAGATATATTGGCTAGGAACAACCATGTTTTTATTAACATAAAATCATAAAAGAGTTTCAAATTAAACTCAATGATTATAAATTGCTTTACCTTTCGTCATGTCAAGAAATGTGGGATTAATTCTTATTAGGAAGACACATTAAACCTTAAGGACTCTGGCTGATACAACAGTAGTCTATTCTATTAAATTTCACTCTGCGATGCTGAATGTTCAGCAGACCGTTGTGTACTTTTTTCTGCACCCACGCATATCCTGACTACCGAGAAATAAACGTTAACGAGATCAATACCGAAATACCTTCTCGGGTTGTTTCGCAACAATTTATTTAGCAAAATTAACCGAAGCACATCCTATTTGCATTCGATTTCCATAACGTGGCACAGGCGTATCGAGTGGCCATACGTCACTGTAACTTCGAGATACAGCCCGTACGGACTGCTTGATCGATTGTGCGATTCGGACATCGAGAATTTTACGGTATTGAAACGTTGTTAATTTTATTTTGTCACGGTTTGGGTGATGTTTAAATATGGTTAGTAATTATGTTTGTTTTTAAGGATGATTAGAAATAATTGGAAATTTCAATATAATTAGGAACTGATTTTGTTAATAGTGGCTTTTACGTGACATCAAGCTGTAATTTCTTCAATTAATAGATATGACACTTAAGTAAATTCACCACTATGATCTTGAACTTACAGAATGCATTCACATTTACAACACGTTAGATATTTTATCGATGCAATCACACAAACTATTTCGAAAGGGTAAACAAAAAAACTCATCTATTTAAATAAGCAGAAAAAAAAGAGAATATTCTGTCAAAACAACAGAATATTTTACAATATCGTACCAATATCGTTTGTCATAATAATCCCCGCTCCTTCATTATGAGAGTTCAGATGAGACGGCCGGTTTTTTGCCAATATCGTGATTTATCCAAAGGAAATTGTCAGACAACTAATGGCTCTTTGTTTATTGATTTATATGTTGCAATATTCGGTAGCGAGAAGGGTCGGCATAATATCAGTACTCGTTTTTTTTCCGCCTGATTGAGCTACTGCATAATCCGCCCACGAGAAAATGACTATTTCTTCCGCTCACAACCCAACCCATCGTAGCCTTTTTAATTTAGACGCGTAATCAAAATTATAGGGTTCGTAGATTGGTGTGAATTAGCGAGTAAAAATTTAATGGGAACGCTTCTAGGATGTATCTTTATTAAGTTTTTTTTTGAGGTTGGTGTACAGGAAATTATTTTAGAATTAATTAAATTTTTTGATATATTGTTTTGGAAAGACGTTAATAAGTTTGGAACAAAAAGGTTTGATGGTTTGGTTGTTTGGTAGCTGAGTTTTATGGCACATAATAGTGCTATGGTTCTAAATCATAATATTACGGTCAGGCTAAACAAAATTGCGGTGTTTTGGGACGATTAAAAAATCTAGACTTACACAGAATCTTTTTTAATGAAGTTAGTACTGAATATCTATTTTCACAATGTATTAGACATTCTTGTTTTACTTATGGCGGATACCCAAAGGGCGTTATATTCAAATTTTCTTGCGTTTTTTGCAATTTGCAGGTAAGTGTCAGATTGTTAAACAAAATTATGATTCGTGAACATAGCAAATATGTAATAAGAATTAACATAATGAATTATATCCATAAGAACCATGAATACAACTCGATAGATTAGATAATGTTTAGATTAGATAGATTTGTTTTTAAATGTCACTAATTTTTAATTGACAGTTGATATTTGAATATTGTCCGACATTTGAGACCATATTTTGATCAATATACAACGTGTAACTCTCCTGTAAATTGCAGATAACGCAATAAAATTTGAATTTCACGGACTGCCTTTGCTCATCCATCCAGTTTACACTGCCAACAAATACAACTGTAAACAAACTACATTTCACGACTTCTGACCAATCTAGAGCGTTATTATTTAGTCACGATCATTTGAATGTCGTGCGAACATTGTAATTTTATATTGATTTATTTTCAACAAAGTATAAAGCAATAAAGCTCCTATCATAAAGTTGTTTTAGATTTCTTAATTAATTGATCGTATTTTCAATACAGTTACTTAAAATTTTGTTACATAAAATGGTATCAATAGCGACTTTCTCTTTAAATGTCGTGACAAATGCTCTTAAATTATACATTACAAAATGTTGGAGCAATTAAGGAGAGAGATAACGTGGCAAATTAGTAAAGTCAAGTCTTGTTTTGGAGTTTTTTCCCATTCCGAAATCATGACTTATTAATTATTTGATTCGACTAATCGAACGGATAGGTATCATGTCGTGTATTTTCATATTATTGTTATCCGAAATATAAAATTTTTCATGTTCAAAGACAAACTTTTGTTGGTGTAATGTATGTGTTATGTACATATCGAATTATCGATGGTTACTTCAGAATCGTTCGAATTCGAAATTTAGAATAGAAATTAAAAGGATCCCTTAATATTCTTATTTTGACTACCGGACCGGATGAGATATAAATCCATAGGACTTATTTCGTCACGTTGTTGCCGAATCCAGCACACGCATCAGACAGTCCAACCACAAAATTAAAGCTATCCAGAAATCCACGACTTTAAATATTTTCAACGTTCAAATTGAATGTTTTGGTGACCACAAATTATTTTGACCGTTCCTTCCATAAAAACAAATGGTCATTTAGTAGCATGGGAAACATGGAATGACGATATGGTATTCAATTTATTCTTCACGCTCACTGTTTTACGGGTCATCAGCAGTTGGATTTGGTTTGAAGTCTTTTTATTTTGTGGCGGCTAAGTTGAAAAGGGTTTATTATATTTTCGTGCTGTGTTGGTCTAGAGTGCTTAAAAAGCCGGTAATTAAGTCTTCATTCTGTATTTGAATTATCCAAATGCTTTTTCTTCATAGCATATCTATTGTAAAATGTTAAAATTGGTATGTTTGGCCTTAAAGGTATGCGAACTCCGCTCTCGTGCGCATAATATCATGCATATAAATATAAGTATGACAGGGTATGCATCAAATGCACTTGACAATAGGTTAAATAAGAAAATCTTCTTCTTGTTCGTGTAATGTAGTGACTAACCTGATGTCTGAGTTTCTAAGCTGCCCATGGCCTTCTGACTTAGCTTCATATGCTGTTGAGAAGTATCTCTCAGACATGCTGGTTTGCTCACGATGTTTTCCTTCACCGTTTTATAAGCAAGTGATAATTATACAATACGCAAATGTATCCAAAAAGTCAGAGGTGCGTGCCTGGGGTTTGAACTCGAGACGTAAGACTTGGCAGTCCAACGGTCACACCACTATGCTATCCCTTACCAGTCAATAAAAACGTATTATTTAGAATTACACACTCCAATGTTGGTGAGCTCTTGGGGATATATTTTATTTTAATCGATAAATATGTAGAATATCCTCTGAAGATTGAATCTACTTTGAGCATAAATCAACGTTGCCACAAAACATGGCGTTTCTTAGTACTTTATAAAGAAGAAGCTACATCTTTGCATTTCTTTTACGAATGTCATGTGGCGACAATCGAGGCGCTCGTGCGCACATTACCACCGAGCCTAATGTCAGGTAATGACTGCTTCGTAACGCGTGTTAGGCTGCGCGCATACTGGCGACTAATGCCACCGCGGTTAGTGACGGGCTCATTATGAGTGCGACAAAAAGTATAAAGTTTAGTAGCGGTAAAAGCACTAATAAAACTTCAGCTCTTATGAGCTGAAGTTTTATTAGTGCTTTTTTTGCTTTTGGAATCTTTAGGTGTTGTTTTGGGATTTATGTTTCAATTGAGTTCAATAGTTTATTTATCCGATTTTCTTACATATAAAGAAACAAGTTCTTGGTTTAAATTGATCGTTATTGTAGCTACAACAGTTAAGTTTTTTTGTTAAAATTCTGTGTTTTTACCACAATCATATAAACATGTACCAACATAGATAGTTGTCTATAGATAGTATTTTTTGCAGGCGTAAGGTCATATGTTTTATAAAGTGAATTACCATTCGATACCAAAATCATTCTTGGTACCATACCTCTTGACAGTCAAGCCTTATTAAATGCCTATCAAGTATCAAGACTTATTGAACCACATTGGCTGAACCCAACAGGTTTGAGCCAGCATCCTTTATTATAAATTCATTTGCGCGCAATGTGCGATGTCATGACTTTGATTATTGCCCGTGATGAGTGTTATTAGGTCTTTTATTGTTTAAAAGTATTGGGTTTTTTTTGGGTCACTATCTTATGTGAGTCAGAGTTAGAAACAGAGGTAGGGAATCCATACAGTCATTTTTGCTATTGAAAACATTTTTTTTATTATTGGAAAAAGCTCTGAAACAATTCTGTTGAGTTTTATTGCTCAGTTGATGAGCATAACTAACTAAACTTTCTTTAAATAGATAATCTCTGTGGTATCGCAAATTGTTCAATGTTGCCAAAACATCAACTTATTAAACAATTTCCAAATAATTTATGTCAATAATTTTGTACACAGTTCATTTCCTAATACATGACCAGGGGGCCAACCAACCCCCTTAACATAGCAGTTGGTAGTATTTTTATATAGCTACACATTGGGCAAGAGATGGAGCTATACTTTTCGTAAAGTTTTATCTCTCTCTCACACTGAACTAATATTAAGTGGTTGACCTCCAGGACCACTATCCTTTAACATTACTTCCTATAATTCCTTTCCGACATTACCTACACTTATGACTTGCATTTCATTTAATGGCTTTCCTGGACGTATGAAAGACGTAGCCCGTTCTTAGGCATACATGTTTCTCGGCAGTCATTCTAATCGTTTGGAGATGTTACGTGTATTGACTTATCTGCCTGTCTTTGATGAATGTGTGTCCAACACAGTCAGTATTTGTTGCCCCCGACGATGCCATCACTCTCCTCCAGGAGAGCAGCCCGGCTACTAGCACTGTTAGATCAGCATACAGACACAAATTTACGTCGTTCCGTCGTCGCCGTCGAGGCCCGTCGCGACGACCCTGTCCATTACCATCCCCCCGACCCTTGCTCGAGCCAGCCCGCGTTGCCGCTGAGCCAGTAGTTTTAAAAACCCCCGATCCAGCTGTCCCTTGCTGTCCCCCCCCAGCGACGCCCTAAGCCGAGGTCCGAACCCCGCAGGGGGTGCCCTTAGCGTGTAGTCGCTTAGTTTTGTAAGTTAGCTTTAGTTTTTATTAAGCCCTGGCTGGAGGCTACAATTCTTTTGTGGCAGCCACAGGCAAGCCCGGTTAAGCAGTAGACAACCCTTTGGTTGAACTGCGAGATGCCATTAAAAAAAAAAAAAGTCAGTATTTGTTCTTAGGTGCTTATTCTTTATCTCCTATGTTTACTTTATAATGTTTCATTTTATTTTTGAGGGTGGCAAGTCATCAAATAACTCCTCCCGCTCTGGGTGGAGCAGAAATAATGTCAGACTTTAACAAATAAAGGTAAAATTGACGAATGAATTCCCGCTACCCCGAACATAAAGGGCTAAGGAAGGAATATGGATCGGTTTAAGTCAGTAAGAGTCTGCAGAACACTCCCTTCCGCTCCACCCAGAGTTGGAGGAGTCATTTGATGATCATTCTGAAAAAAAAAGAGTGTTAACATCTTAAAACACCAGCCAAAAAATCCAAGGAATTACTTTAAATGTCATGTCAATGTCATTACTTAAATATCTAACCATCAATCTTACTTCACAGGAGAAACCCCACAAATGCAGCCTCTGCTCCAAGTCGTTCCCAACTCCTGGGGACCTCAAGTCTCATATGTACGTCCACAGCGGATCCTGGCCTTACAAATGTCACATCTGCTCCCGAGGCTTCTCTAAACACACCAACCTGAAGAACCATCTGTTCTTACATACTGGTAAGTTATATTGCTCTGTTATGATCTATCTTTTCTTCTGTCAGAGAAAGGAAGCTTGTGTCCCAGCACAGATTGTCGGCTGCCCCGGAACACCTATGTGTTCCGGAGAAACCCATCCATTTGCCTTAGCCGTAGGGCTAAGGAAGGCACATGGATGGCTATAGCACACGCACACCACAAGAGTTATGAATGAATTGAGAGATTATTGCAAAGATGTATCAATCAATCAATCTGCCTAGCTTTTTCCCAACTATGTTGGGGTCGGCTTCGTGTCTAACCGGATGCAGCTGAATATCAGTGTTTAACATGGAGCGACTGTTATGAAGATGATTGAACACAGAAAAAATAACTTATAGGTGCAATGCTCCGATATTCTTCATGATAAATGAAGATGATAAAAAAATAGTAACTTCAATTCGTTTATCCGGTCATAGATCAGTGTAGCATAAGCAAGCCTTTCTAGAAGTGAAAAACTGTTCCAAACTGTCCCAAAATAAGAAACAAGAGGGCTTTTAAAATTTTATTCACGATTGTCCGTAAGGGTTACCGCTATCACAGAACATAAAGGGAAAGAACTGTCAGTCAGTGGGTTTTAGTCAGTAACAGTCTGACACTCCCTTCCGCTCCACGCAGAGCGGGAGGGGCCAAAAATAATTTTATTATGAATGTAATTGCGATCTAATGTTAAAATTGTAGGTACATAAACATAATTATAAGTTTTTGTTCAAAAATAAGATAAAAATTTAATATTCTATTTTCTTTTGTTACAGCTAAACATCAAAGGAACAGTGCCAGGGATGCCACTTGAATTGAAAAAATAAAGATTATGTTTACATTTACATCAAAAGTGATGTAAAAAACATTATTTTCTTACATTTAAGACTTTAAATGTCTTACAAAATATAAAAGTGTGATATTAGACTAATTAATTTTAAGTGTTATCTATTTAAGTTGTATTTATGATTTGCTTATTTGACTTAGGGTTTATAAAGAAGGGATGGATAAAAATTGAAGTTTTCGGGGCTTTTAGTAATTTTTAAGATTCTTTTTGTACGTGTAAATAAATTCAACTTTATTATACGGTTTTTATGGACTTAACTTTGGGGTGTAAAGTATTTTAAATTAATTTATGTTAATTTTTTGAATGAAATTAATAAGCATAATCAATATACGAAAACGTGTGTAGGATAGCGGTTGTATCTCTAGGATAAACTATTGCTATTTATAAAGAAAAATATGTTTACAAGTCAAAACTATTTATTTACTACCTAGAATTATTTTGATACTGATAAATTTTAAAATAATTCCAATTAAATTATCCTTCGTTTCGCCTCTATCGAAGTGCAGTACCCACAAAATGATTTGGTGATGAGAAGTTTATCGGAGCGCTAATTTTATATCGAGGCGATAATTCATCAGATAATAAGATAACCTTTTATCGGTGTCTATCAAGGGGCCAACCACATGTGGTGGTTATTAGCAGTATTATTTTAATATTTCTTTACATTGTAATATATTATATTATTAATATTAAAATAATATTTCTCTTTAAGGTGGTGGCTGGCCCCAACACCTTTTTTTTTTGGCTACGCAGCGGTTAATAATACGTCAAAAGTACTACATAGATTTATGTAGCGTTAGATGTAATTGTATAGATTAATTATAAGGGCTTATGATATACCTACATTGAGTACGTGTATTGTGATTTACGACTCCGTCCATTTTATTGTAAATATAGCGTAAGGGTGCTTATACGCAACGAATTATTAAATTATGAATATTATTTATATTTTTAGATAAGTATTTCAGTAAATAAATGATTATAAAATAAACAGTATTTTATTTCTCCACTGAGTTAAGCATAATCGGCTTATAATGTTTCTACTGCTGGGACATAAGCCTCCACCTGGTGTGAGAGACTGGACCGTAATACGCCACCTGGGACCAATGTGGGTTGGTAGATGTCACAAGTCTTCTAGTTTTTAGTTCTGGGATATGCCAGTTTCCTCACGATGTTTTCGTTTACCGTTTTGAGAGCAGGTGATACAATTATTTATACAAAGTAAAGTGCCTGACTGGGTTCAAACCTACGGCCCGAAATGAACTCATAAGTCACGACCATTGCCACTGGGCCATCACTGCTGTCGACTCAAATCGAAAATTTATATAAAAATCCAAGTTTTCTTGCAATTAGGTATTCTAATATGAAATAATTCGGGATTGTCCGAAAGGGTTACCGCTACCCCGAAACATAAAGGGCTAAGGAAGGAACTAATAAGGAAGGAAGAAATAAGTGTAACTTATTTTACAAAATGCAGTGACGCGGCACTTTGAAAGATGTCATGTTATGTCAGAAGCCTTCCTTGATATTTTGAAACCTCTATGCAAACTGATGCAACAGTGAGTATAAACGAGGCACATAGATGATAATACAATTCAAAGGCAAGTTATTGAAAATTTAGGGTATTAAAATAGTTTATATAGAATCAAACAATAGGTATAACGTTATTGTGAAAATGACTTAGTACGAATTAATGTTTAAAATCTGAATCAGAATTGTGACATCAAGCTGTACATCAAAAATTACGATTACGATTTCAAAGCAATGAAGAAGCGATTCATAAAAAAAAATATTTTAAAGTTAAATCAGACTCCAACTAAGGAAAGCAACAATAAAACAAAGCAGACCAGCTGATACCGGTAAATGACGTCATATACGCTCAAATTCAAAGCGTTATTTCAAATAAAACATAAACCAAAATATTATAAAGAGGTAAAATTTGTAAGTTTGTATGTAGGGGGTAATCTCCGGAACTAATGATCCAATTTAAAAAAAAAATTCATTGTTAGAAAGCTACATTATTCCTGAGTGCTATAGGCTATAAATTATATTTATATTATACATATAAGCCGAGCTATCACAATTTTCGTCTAGCAAGTCGGAAAGAAGTACCCCCGAAAACAGAATTATTTGCATGCGCTGCCTAAATAGTTGTTTAAAATTGAAAGCAATGTATGGCAACCCGATTCGCCTTAATTATTTCTACAAAAAAGTCCGGGATACCATATTCCTATCTTTTGTATTTTAACTTTTATATTTCGTTTTATGTTTAAAAAAAGTATTTTGTCGATTTACTTCTAATGTTAAAACAAGAAATTTTCCGCGGACGAAGTCGCGGGCAGTACCTAGTTTCAAGTAAACCAATAACAGACACTTTTGAATTATCAAGGGGTCGGTCAGTCAGAAAGATCTAGATCTAGAGTCTAGTAGCCCCTTTCAAAACGTAGTACATATGGAGAAGAACGGGCAATAAACTCCACGGATACTCTTTTACATACCTACCTACCTTATTTATTACACTGCTAGACCTAAGGTCTAGGACATGTACACGCATTGGTCAAAGCATCGAAGAGGCGTAACAGGGTCCCATAAATGACAGGTAGCTTATCAATCGCTCTAGACAGCACAATAAAGTGTCTCCATCGAAGCAGCATCGCGACATCCAATACACAGAAGATCATAAAATATGACTTAATAACATCATCATCCGTACATCATTACTTGTACATATTGCAGAGGGGGCCATGTCAACCAGCGTGAAACCGGCAAAACTAATCGCAATTTTAAACTATCTGCTTTATATTTAGAAGTTTCTCGAAGCGAGTAGGCGTTGTACACGCAAGCCCTCAACTGATTTGCATAAAACAACTCCACTGGAGTGTATTAAGACTTAATTGTTGCTGCCGTGGAGTGTCCGTGCCTTGTGGGACGCTACATGAACCGTGGTCCCGATAAAAGCCATACCAACATTTCATTGGCGAGGAAATTCAATGTTGAACGTTATTTATTGTTACATTTTATTATTACTTCGATTTTATTTGGTTTTGCGATTGTGCGATGTGATTCTTGCTTTGGGGCGAAGTGTGCATCTGAAGATGGGCGGGAGAAAAAAATATACATACCATTTTTTGGGTGGATTCCGATATAGATATTTTGATGACTGATGTTAAGGCCCACTTGCACCACAGATCACTAAATTTGTTTAAAGGAATATTGTATATACACGCCATTATTGGGGTGGATTTCGATTTAGATAATATGATGACTGATTTGTAGGCTCATTTGCACCATAGATCACAAAATTTGTTTAAAGGAATATTATTTTGCTTTGCGGTGCAAGCAGTCCTTAATGATGTGAATAGTGTCACCAATATATAATAAGCTGTTCCCGCTCGGTTTCACCCGCTACTCGGCTCCTTTTGGTTGTAGCGTGATGTTACATAGCCTATAGCCT
The DNA here is from genome assembly GCA_951799385.1 of Hyppa rectilinea. NCBI lineage: Eukaryota > Metazoa > Arthropoda > Insecta > Lepidoptera > Noctuidae > Hyppa > Hyppa rectilinea. The sequence goes on along the minus strand of OX637310.1, from coordinate 4,628,165 downwards.
TCCTCGGTAAATGGACTATCCAACACAAAAAGAATTTTTCAATTCGGACTAATAGTTCCAGAGATTAGCGCGTTCAAACAAACAAACAAACAAACTCTTCAGCTTTATAATATTAGTATAGAAGTATAGATATATTTATAATACCAATGCTTCCTAAAGATGACATACAATGTAGGCTGGAAAAGTCTGAACTTGCATCCGTCTTGTTGACAAAATCTTCACGAGGATATTTCAAACTGTGTAAAACAAATGAAGATAAAAAGGATTAAGTATGAAGAGTTTCAATGCTGCCCATGGGCCTCTGACTTAGCATCACATGCTGTTGAGAAATATCTCTCAGGCATGCCGGTTTCCTCACGATGTTTTCCTTCACCGATTTTAAGCAAGTGACAATTATACAATACGCACATGAATCCGAAAAATCAGAGGTGCGTGCCTTGGGTTCGAGCTCGAGACCTATGAATTGGCAGTCCGACGGTCACACAGTAGGCTATCACTGCTTAATTACAATGAAACCTAATAAAGATCTTAACCTATTATAGATTAATATTTAAAATGTTAGAAAATAGCGTCTTAAAGCAACCTGCACTTAAAAAACTATCGCGCAGCGGTCATTTGCCGGGGTCACGGATCATAACATTGCATCAATTAAATGAAAACGATTAAGATTTTTTTTTAGGATGATACGACTGCAGAAAATAAGCAAATTGATTTTATTATTTAGTTTCTTTTATTAATTTTTTTCAATTTGCGATTATTTTTACCTATCAACATTTATTTAATTAATGGGCACTAGCCCTACCGGTGTGTTAAATTAATGTCACCATTGAGCGCCATGTTGTATTATTTATATAGCACAACTCAGTGATATCTTACAACAAAAAATTCACGATACCTCTTCAGATTTACTACGTCTGATACACCCCCCTATTCATCTTAGAATCTCAAAATATTTGCTAACAAAAAACGAATTGCACAAGTAGCAAAATCTCAATTAATCGCTTAAATTGGATGTAATATAGAATGCTTTACATAACTCGGTATATTAAATAGTGGCTGACATAATCATTTAACTTTCACTAAGTCAAAACTAATAAATTAAACTTATTGATTTATTTATAACGATTCTCTAATGACGATGATAAATGCTATTGACTTGAGCAGCTACGTTTTCGTGAATTTATACAGCGTGTTTATATTTTTTTGAGGCCAATTTAACTTGTTTAAAAAGAAACGCGATATTTTTGAGTTTTGATCGAAGATTAGTATTGTTTGGTTTGTTTCTGAAATTTCTCAGTAACAGCTTGGAGTCTGGATTTGTGCCCAGTTAATGGAAATAAGCTCGCCCTCTATTACGTGGGACTCAAACATAACTGGCGACATCAAGCTATCCCTAACTGTCAAATTTTCCCAATTGAAAATGAACCTTATGCTTTTGTAATAAAGTTGAAAAACTATCAAAGAAATTTGACTGATTGGGGTAACTTGATGTGCTGGCCTCTGTACTATAAGTTAGCCTAATCCTTCGGAGATTAAAAGTGTGATAATTATTATGCTATATTGTTAGAAGTTTCCAGATAGCTGTGCAGGTGCTAGTTACTAGATTGATACAAAGAGGCTGAATACCTATTGTATGCTGAACGAACACTTAGTACGTCACTAGTGAAGGCTTTATTACACGATTTTGTGTACAAGTGGGTTAGATATTAAATTGTGTTAGTAATTTTGTATATAATCGAAAAACATTGGTTTTTGTAACTTATTTTTTTAGGGTCAAAAATCATCAAATTTTAATGACTCCTCCCGCTTTTGGGGGAGCGGAAGGGAGTGTCAGACTCTAACTGACTAAAACCAATCCATGTTCCTTCCTTAGCCCTTTGTGTTCCGGGACAGCTGTAACCCTTTAGGACAACCCCGCTTAGGCATTAATACTGGAATTAGTTATGATTTTCTGACGACTACTTATTTTGTTGTAGGTTTACGTTTCTGTGTTACAATCCATAGATAGTTAATGTACAGACGCCAGCACATCAAGCTATCCCTAACTGTCAAATTTTCTCAAATAAAAATGAACCTTATGTCTTTGTAATAAAGTTGAAATACTATCAAAGAAATTTGATAGATTGTGGTAACTTGATGTGCTGGCCTCTGTACATGCTAATGTGGGCATTATGAATGTGGAGGTAGTTTTGTACGCCCACCGTTAGTTGAATCAGTATTAGTTCTCGGTGTGATGGTGGGCGAACCCATTGCCCATTTGAATTTGCAATCCTGTGCTATAACAGATTTTTTTTAAAAACCTTAATTAGTTGTTGATGATCCTTGGAATTATCACAGTAGTGGTCAGAACTGGAAATAGGACTTGAATTTTGTACGAAATTAGTTTAGTAGCTGACATTAATAATGCAAATGCATTCATTTGGAAGTAAAGATGCGACTTGTTTTAGTGAGATTTTTCGTAATCTCTTTTAGAGATGTGTACCCGAAGTGTTGATATGTTCCATACGGAACCCAGTTGGTAAGCCCCCGAAGTCTGTCAAAAATCAAATCAAATCAAAATATTTTATTTGTGAAACATAGGTAAACATTTGAGGATCTTAGATATAATTTAGGTGTTGCGCGCCGTGTGTCTGTCCTTCTACCAATGGACTGAAGGTACTTCATAAACCGTTATTATGTAGACAGTTGAAAACTTCTTGGAATATGTATTTCTATTGCCGCTGTAACAACAAATAAAAAAAAAGTCAAAGTCAAAAACTAAAGAGACACGAGAACAACAACAACATCAGTAAGTGATTTTTTAAAGTGTTCAATATTGTTCGGTGCTACGGAACTGGAAAATATTTAATACTGTGCACTAGTCCGTCTCGCACTTACCCAGTTATAAGCATACAATCATTTACTTCTGTACATTTTTACGTATGAATCAATTATCCTATTGTTAAAAAAACAGTATTCATTTATGCCTTTTACAAGTGAATTACTGGACCATCTAATATCGTTTACCATTTTCAGCCTTCTCAAGTACTAAGTTACATTAGCGGTCTTATTTATTGATGTGAAAACCGAGACCTATGCTTTAAATTGGTTTCCATGATCTCCAAATTAAACAGAATACGACAGCTCTCGATATAAAATTATCTATATCAAGTTTTGGATAATTAAACTTCTAGTTTAGTACTACACACTATATAACCGGCGATTGATCCAACAAGACACGTCAATCAGTAACATTATAAATCTTGTATGATGATACAATTATTAACTTAAAACAGCCGGGTGGTCCATTACCTATTGGACCGATTCGACCACCAAATATTTTGGAACCAGTAAACGATCACGATGTTATATTAAACTCTTATTAACTATTAGTACGATATAATTTGAAAGTAGGCCTCATTTTGTGTAGGCAGGCTTATTAATTTGATGAAGTTTGAAAATAGTTCTTTTTTTGTATTCAATTGCATACTCTGTATAAGTGCAAGATCGGAGTCACCTAGGGCAAGCATCCTGTTGCTGAAAAGGTGATCGCCAAAGCTTTATGTAATTGAAATTAATATATTAATTATTTTTAAACAACTAATTTTAACATTAACTTTTAAACTATAGTTATTTGTTATGCAAGGCTGCAAAGTTGATTTTTGGCGCGAGTACTTCTATTGAAACCTGAGTAAGCGAAGGATTCTAGGGTTGAACCATGAGCGGAGCGAGTGGTTCAAATATAGAATCCTAAGCGTAACGAAGGTTTCAAAGGTACGAGACGCAGAAAAACTTTGCTGCCGAGCGCAACACACAATTTTTCATCTCACTACAGCGAGGAAACTGCTAGGTGCAAGAAAAAAGGTGTTATATGTTGAGTTTTATTTTGTTTGAGCGTCTCAGATACATTGACTCATGTGAAGAAAATAACAGATACTTGGCAATGTATCTTATGAGTTACATAGAATATCTCCAAAATTAAATACCATGTATTTTGTTCTATATCCTACTTGTCCTCTAAGGAGAATGAAAGAAAAAAACTAATTTAATACAAATAACTAATTAATTTAATTTAATACATATTTATTTTTGCCAAGCAAAGGATTAAATAACATATTATATTAGAATTTATTTTATTAAAAAAAATAAACTTAAAATTACTACACAATTGGGTATTCGACAGGGTAGTATTTTTATGGCATATTCAAATGTGACGTCACAGATTTTTTTAATCAAATGGAATACTTATTATCATTAATTCCAATTTTACAATGATATCCTCGCAAAATATTTAATTTCTGTACTGTGATGGAAGTTTTTAAGGTGACCGGTATTATTTAATATTTTATTTTAGATCGTGTCATGCATTTTCAGTGGACTGGCAGTATAGAAAATTATTAAATAGAAAGGTTCGAATTTTAAAAACTCTTTCCACGCTAGAGAGCAAAAAGCGATTTTGGGCTCAGATTTCGAATGACAAACAGACTCTTTCCGAGCCTGTGAGGTGAAAAAGTAATTTTTCTTTGTAGTGTTTTTTTTAAATCGGTTGTTCATTTGAGACGCTGACCTATATAACCGATTCCTAGAGTCGATTTTAGTTTTCAAGGCAAAAATGTATTTTTTTTTTTTTTGTTAATGGCATCTCGCAGTTCAACCAAAGGGCTGTCTACTGCTTAACCGGGCTTGCCTGTGGCTGCCACAAAAGAATTGTAGCCTCCAGCCAGGGCTTAATAAAAACTAAAGCTAACTTACAAAACTAAGCGACTACACGCTAAGGGCACCCCCTGCGGGGTTCGGACCTCGGCTTAGGGCGTCGCTGGGGGGGGACAGCAAGGGACAGCTGGATCGGGGGTTTTTAAAACTACTGGCTCAGCGGCAACGCGGGCTGGCTCGAGCAAGGGTCGGGGGGATGGTAATGGACAGGGTCGTCGCGACGGGCCTCGACGGCGAGGACGGAACGACGGAAATTTGTGTCTGTATGCTGATCTAACAGTGCTAGTAGCCGGGCTGCTCTCCTGGAGGAGAGTGGTGGCATCGTCGGTCAAATTCACCGAGTAACTTGTCCCAGTTGTCCGAACGAGCTTCCGCAATGCGTTTCTTTACAGCACGCTGTAAATTGCGCATGTGGGCTTTGTTCGCATCGCAGGGGAAGGAGTCGTAGGCACGGATGGCTGCATTCTTCTCGGTTATCAGCTCACGTACGTCAGCGGGTAGTTTCCAGCGGTGGTCTTCCACCACCGGGACTTCCCGTGAGCATTCCGTCAAAACGGATTGCACGTGTTCTGTAAACGAGGCGATCGCGCCGGTAGTGTCATCGACAGAGACAATGAGGTCAGGAATGGATTCCAGCTGAGGTGACAGAGTGTCGGATTTAAGCTTTTCGCTTACTTTCCTCCAGTCGGTCACCAGCTGGGTGCGGGGCTGGTGGTCGGGGTCAAGCGGACGCCCCGTGTAGGGGGTGAGGTGCATGACGACGGGACGGTGGTCAGAGTTAAGCTCTTGTAGCGCCTCTAAAGATTGCAAACGGAGGTTCACATTCTTGAGGAGCGCTATGTCGAGGACGTCAGGAGTTTGGTTAGGGTCGCCGGGATAGTGGGTGGGAGTCATCGGAGCGATGACGTCAAAGTTAAGGGAGGCCCCTAAGTTGAACAGTAATCTGCCTCTGGTAGAGGTGAGGTTACTGTTCCAGGCGGGATGTTTGGCATTGAGGTCGCCCGCCAGGATGACGGAGTCGCTCAAGCCGAAGAGGAGTGATGATCCTCGCTACCGTTGGCCGGTGGGAAATAATGTAAGACCCAATGGGTCACTGAGCTTTATTTCCAGGTTAATAGAACTTCTCTGCAATACTTAAGTTAGGCACAAGGTTTACAGTTCTTTTCTGACTTCGTGCATTTTTTTTTTAAATATACTCCCAAAGTAATTATTCTGTGTCATAAAATGTTTGCAACAGGGTTTAGTTAAACTTCACAGATTTTTAAAATTTAACTTTCTGAACGGTACCAGAAGACTTCTGATTCAACAATTTTTTATGTTCAAATCTAAAGTTCAAGTCGCAAACTTGTGCAAGCGAAGACAGTTTTTTCCTCAAAATTCCATTTCACTTTTTACTGAACTTAAGACGGTCATTAGAAGTATTGCATTCACTATCCAAACGGTGATTACAAAAAGCTCGATTAAACTAACAATTGAGATAGGCGCGGCCGTACAATGCCATAGATCGCGCGACGGGAGTCGGGGTACCCACTACTTCCACTACCAAACACAAAATGACCTGTGCTTAAGATCTGAATATGAGCAATGATGGTTCAACAAACACTAGACGTTTACACAGTCCTATCGTCCGAACAAAAAATCTAATAAAGCTGAAGCAAAATAGAAGAGATGTTTGGATCAATATGGAGTGTTGTTCCGAACAAACTGCGTTGTCATAGACCATAATCGAGGTGAGACGGTGGCGGCTTTGTGCTCGGCCGTCATCGGCTTTTTGTAACGCTATCTGATGAGTATTGCTCCCATTTTGGTCGACAAAAAACCGATCGGTCGCCGCAACAATCGATGAGGTATATGCACCTACTATGAGTGGGTACAGATACAGTAGTGCGCTGTTGTGTGGTTTTGGGGTCTTCAGAAAAACTTGTTCTCGTAAAAACATCCTGCATTAAAACAGTAAGAGAATCGAATCAGAAATACAACATCCGCAGTTCTTGGTAAAAAGTGTAGCATTCGGTAAACCGGTGCAGTTATGCCGAACATTTATAGATACAACATGCTTTTGTTGCGATCATTATAGTAATCAGCATAGCATAAAAAAATAAACTTAAAATTTACTTTGCCTATCTCTAGCTTAGCTGCAGCTGAACTAAGCTGAGCTGAGCTGAGCTAATTATGGCGTGTAATAAATTGAAGAGTCCAAATAAAACTACACACAGATTAGACTCCTTACCTTTATTTTGGTAAGCAACAATGTATCCATGTATCCCTGGGCATTAATGTGCTATTTCAGCGGTAACTCCAGGTGAAAAACCGAGCTGAGCAACCCAAAACATAAGAAACCCAATAGAAAATGGTAATATAATAACAAAATCCATATTCAAATCTCCATAAAACGATTAGCGGAGTGTTAATTGAGGAAGCTTTGGAGCCATCAGATGATTTAAATGCCGTCGTTTTGCTCACTCGGATCGAGTCCTTAATAATCCCGATTAAACTTACGACCGCTGCTTGAATTAATCGATAATTGTTCATAAATCATCGATGTTCGATTTGCACAAAGCAGCATCAGGGTGCGAAGATATAAATTTATCGTTCGAGAATAATATGGAGGATAGCGTGCTTAAGGTACATAAGTTGGGAATGAGCTGCAATCTTTGTTTATGATGTTGGCGCAAGAACCGGGCTTGGGAGGCTATTGGGACCTAATTGTGTGACTTATTCATGCGTTGAGGCATGCTAGTAGCTAAGCAGTATCTTCGTTACTGTTTTGTTGTAACTGTCATGCTTAGTTTGGTGTAGGGGTAGAAGAAAAATCTTATCTAATTAGTTTATCGTGATCGAATTAATTGAAAAGATAGTATCAGTTTCATCGTCACGAGCTTGATGAAAAGAGTTAACTTTTGAGATAGATATAATTACAGTAGCATTATTCAAGTCTCACGGACGCCAGAAAAGTGATTATACCCAGAGTTTCAGCCTTTTTTTTTAAGGCTGGGCAATCATCCAATGACTTCTCCCGCTCTGAGTGGAGCGGAAGGGAGTATCAGACTCTTACTGATTAAAGCCCATCCATGGTCCTTCCTTAACGTTCCTTGACGTTCAAAAGAGCCTTACTTGTGCCTATTTGAAATAAATGATTTGACTTTGACTTTGACTTTGACCTTAGCACGAAGGAAGAGTTTTAGTCTGTAAAACTCAAACTCAAACTCAAAGCATTTATTTCAAATAAACCAAATACAGGCACTTTTGAATTGTCAAGGAAAAGTATTTCATTGAACCCAACTCATATAATTTGCTTTCATAATTATGTGTCAAAGATCAAATGTTTATACAACATTCCAAACCACGGACTTCGTAAGTACTATTTCACGAATTGTTTTTTCCCATTTTTACAAAGTAAAGAAGAAATCAATCTCAAACAAAATTGCTTCTGATCCAAATATTAACACTAAACAAACAAAACCGAGAACAATACGAGGTATTATTGACAAGGCAGATCAATATTATTCGAACCACAAGCAAATACGATAGAGGTAGAGGTGTAATTTCATCTAATACTGAAACAAAAACTATTACGATTGACCATCGCCACATCGCGCCAATCATTCCAGAACCATTGGAATAGGGATGTTAACTGATAGAAGAAATATTTGAATTTCGTTCTGCATTTTTGTTTTGTAAGTTCAAATCAATTTTTACTTCTTTGAACTGTTTTCTTGAAGATTCGAGTATTTCGTATTGGTGTAAAAAAGTTTTATCATAGTCAGCAAAGCTACCAGCTATAAGATTCTTCAGGTTGCGCCGGAAGTACTTAAGTCTCGTCACTATATAAAGGCTTTTAATACACCCTCATTCGTATAAGCCAACGTAGCTTTATAAGCAACGTCTTCACCGTTATTTGCATCTGTCTTACTGGCTACATTACAATAAGGGTTCGATTTATATGCTTATATTACACACCACCTCCATCACCTTTCCGTATATTAAAATACCCGACATTTACTACACCAATCAGAGCAAAGACCATCTCAAAAACTTACGCAGACCACTGACATAAGACACAAAAACTGAGAGTCACGACATAAGTATAAAAAACTCGATAACAAAGAAGGCACAGCCCTACCAACTGATCACCCTGAAGTAGGCTAGACTAGGAGACGCGTGCCAGAGCAAAAACAATTTCGCTGGAGGAAAAAACCACGGTATTCATGCACTTCCGTACTCCTTATAACAAGATAATAAAGTTCTTTTTTCTGTGACAGGTTTTCTGATGGATTGTCGAGGAGATAGCTCACGTTCGAATCGTTGTTTGTAGTGCTGATTATTTTACAAGTGGTGTTTGTTGCAGCCTTTTATTTTCTTTGTGTACCTTCGATCATGACGTGTTTTGGTTTATGATGTAGGATTTGAGGGTACTAGTAGTAGTTATGTTCTATTTTTACTTCCGTGTGTATTTTGCCTGTTGGAATTCCTGTAAAATATCAGCCACTGTTGTGATCAACATACACAGGTTTCATTTGAAAGGATTAATATTGTGAAGCCTTTAATCATTAGCAAAGGTATATAGAGCATGCAGGTTTTTGACTGATGGACCAAAGCTTTGACATTCTGAGCGTGACAGCTTGGAATAATTATTAGATCTTGTTTCGTCTAATTAAAAAATATTCTTATAGTTTAAAATTTAACCTAATGTTATGATTTTATATATACCTATACTTGTATCGTCGGATAGCTTGTACATGATAGTGGAGCAATTGGTAAATATTAATAAGTTGTATATTAGCACAAAAAAAAAGAAACATTTGAGCCGTTCAGTAGAATATTTTTAGCTAAAATTCTATAGTAACCATCAATTAACCAAATTACTCCTTACCAAACAATATCTTACTCATACTCACAAAAAACAATACATAGAAACGCAATAGGAATTCACACTGCCTACCAATCATGGAAAAAAAGAGCATTCCCCACCATTTAGCTATACAGACCCATAAGTCTAATCTACCCATCGTAATGTCAGTCGCATAAAGGAAGCGACCGACCGTTGGCAGGTGCGTAGTCACCTGTTTCAACCCACCTCCTGCGCCTGCGCCTCTACCCCACCCCCGCGACCGTTAAGTAATTCGGATACATTGACGTAACGTCTCATTATCAATGAAAGGGTGACCGGAAAAAGTGGTAATGATTTTTGTTTAGAGTTTAAAATGAGGATATTTTTGGATTGTTGCAGATGTCACGCGTTTTTCTTTTTCTTTTTTAATTTAAGTTTCTTACGTTAAAACACATTTAGAATGGCATAAAAGTAAAAAGAAATACCAATAAGCTTAGGCACTGGCCTTTTCTAATATGAACCAAAAATAGTTACATTATGCGTTTCACTCGCCCTAGATAATGATTATTTTCTAAATTTTAACGAACGAGAAGAATTAACAAGGTTTTACCACAAGCGCTTCGAAATAAATTGATCTCCTAAGATAAATACAAAAACTACTAGAACATGAAAATTGGTTTAGCATTCCACTAAACAATATTCTTCAACTATTATTACCTAATACCTTTTATTTTGGACGATTTAACTTTGCGTTGAACTCTTTTGTATGTAGCATATGAGTTCACGATTAAAACACAGAATGATGGCCCATCTTAATCATAGTAATTGCTTAGTTATGTTGATATTGTTTGCCATATATTGGCAAAACATAGTGCACATGTTTTAGACAATATACTATGTGTACATACCTATGTTTAACAAAATAAATGATTGAAAGAGTGTCTCTAGATACGAGTATTTTGTTGATCAACCCACTCTTGTGTCTTATAGATAGCAGTTATTTATTTATTCGTCTTTTTTGGTTTAATTTACAAATTGTAAAAATAATTAAAAATTATTCTCAGCGCTCAAGTTGTGGTTAAAATCGTTTTACTCTCAATATTTCGAAGAGGTTTTTTTTTGAATCTCGTGTAGAACCTACTTGTATTATTCTAGTCATACAAAAATGGAACTGCAGGTAATGTTAACTGAAATTCTAAAGCAATAACTATCTCGCTTGACAGGTGACGTTTGTGCATTCGTTAAAAAATCGACAATAAAAAAAGGCGTGACTGACTCTGAGTCTCAGACCACACGGTAATGACGATACACGATCTTTATTAACTTCGTGTCCAAGTTTTAAAGTCTAACAAAAGGTGTGTAAAGCATTTAGTTACAATAGTCTTCAAAATGACCAAATAAAAAAGGTTTTATTTCCAAAACAGTAGATACAGCTACCTTAAAATATCTATCACGACTTAGAGCTTTCTAACAACGCGAACTGTAAAATCGAATCAATGTCCAGATGGTTTCTCTTTTAAATTGAATTTACGGCAATAAAAAACCAAATTTTAGGCTTTCAGAGATTCTGAAAGGCTTCATTGCCTGGTCGAATCCATTCGACTTTGTAATCAATCCGAAAAATAGCTCCGTGAAATAACGGTTAAACTGTAAATTGGATTAAAAAAATTACGTTAGCTGAAAGTGTCAAAGTTCATTTTAATTTCAGTATCAATACACCATTTTGATCGAATATTTTTTCGCGTTAGAAACTCGATTAGGTTTTCCTGTATTTTTGGATTCGTTCGAGCGATATGAAAAACCCGGATGCAGTCGTTATCTTCTTGATTAATAAAAAATATTTTTATAATGTATACTAGACACAATTTAATTCGTAAAATAATATTAATTTATAGGTAGGTAATGCGAGTCCTTTTTTTACTACTTGTTCATAATTTTTAGTTTTTGGTTGTACTTATATGCTGTTTTTGTTTAATTCCTGCAAATTAATAATAAGAAATACACTTGAATGTATCCTTGAATTGGTATTATATTACTATTTCATACAGAGGCATTTATATTCGATTCAAATTCGCGGGTAGCCTCTTGTTGCTTGCCTCATTTTATAAGCGTCATTTGCATTTGATAGGCTGCTCCAGATGAATGTTTTTTTTTTTAACTCTATCGTATTCTGGTGTCGTTTTGGGTCGATGTTATGTAATGCATATTTCTCCCAATTTGTTATTTTGTGTTTGTGTTCTTTCTGTGCATCACGTTTGCTGCTAATACACTTTAATTCTTTATTTGCTTTCTATTCTGTTAACAGACTTAGGCCTCTCCCAAATAAACACAAAATCCGATTCTAAACCTTTGGTATCTATTCTTTTCCAGCTGATTTTTTCGGGCTCTTTGCTTTGTTACTGTGAACCACAAGACTGTGAACTCAAGAACTGAAGTGTCATTCATTGAACATGGAAAGCTTTATTCAGAAGTTATCCGGCACAATTCATGTTTTTTTTATCGTGCAAATACGCTGACAAGCATCTTAACAGAAGGTGACTACACTATTTAAAAAACGCCAAGGGAATTTCCTAATCCCCAACCATTTGTTAAAAAACAAAGGTCCTAACAAAGCCTAGATACATACACACACAACCAACTAGAAGCTTCAATACGAATGTAATGAAACAACATAATGTTAACCACACGGGCTGGGGTCGCGGGACAGGTGCTTTGCGCACGCGCCGACCGTTAGCAGTAGAAAGTGCGCGACCGCGCCGGCACGCGAATACTGTGACTACGATGTTACAATTAAAATATAGATATTCTGTTCGATGCTCTTTTCGATAATGAAAGTTGTTAATGAAGAAAGCAGTTAATTAATCTAGATTCTGAATGTATAATTTATGCTTTTACTTGTCAAATAATGGTCGTAATTACATAATATATGGTGATTCGAATGTAAACAGGAAAGGTATATAGAGTTAAAAAGAAAATGGTTTTTGACAATAAGATTAAAGTTTTTTTTCTTAAATTTTTTATTTATGCACATAATATTTACATACCTAAAAACACTTAAAATATTAATATTAACTATGTCAAGCAGTATACTGTTGCTACTGATACTGCTTTAAGTATTTGGAATTCTAAACTTTATTTAGAAAAGTACGGATCATTTTAACATTTCTACTTCTAAGTACTACATGCATATTAAGACTAGAGCACGTAAGGCAGAATCAACTACCCATAACGTCCTTGCCAAGGAAGTTCGTCTTGTAAAGGGTGGTGAAAGGGGTGCGGGGCCCGCAATTCTAATCGGTCACGTGCTGATTCACTTCAGTTCCCGCATGAATTACAATAAGTTGGATCATAGGCGTCACTTGATTATGACTATGATTAGGAGCATGTTGTTGGGTTATTGTGTCAAAAATAGTGTGATACACTTTGAGATAGGTTTTTATAACTATGTAAGGTAAAATGGTAAAATAGGCCTTTGAAAATAATTACCACTTTTATGTCCGTCTGTCTCGGTCACAGAAGTTTTTTGAAATCAATATCTTAAATAATGAAATAATTGAAGATAATGAAAATTCAAGATTATAAGATAATAGATTATATTATTCAACTTTATTCACTGTTCGAAGACATATGTATCTGTGCAGTATCCGATAAGTGACAGGGTTGTGGCATACACAAGGCAAGTACTGAATCTCCGTCGCAACCTCGGACATGGAGATTTGTAAATAAGTTTATATATTTTATTTATAGTTAATTAACGACTCAATACCAATTACATTAACTAACGGAGACTCAAACAAGACGATTGAAAATTGACAATTTTGCGGTATAAATTATACAAAATTGAAGTGTAGGTAGTGTAGGTACTTAGTAGTAAGCAACATTGTAACTTTCAAGTTTAGTTGGTAATACAGGCTTGTCTTAGCCAGACGTGTTTCCTTTGACTTCCATACTTCAAAATACACACCAATATTTCTTTTGAGGCAGACACAGTTAACAATATCCTTGGCACGGCCCTGATGTTTGATAGATTTTAGTCTCCTTTCTTGACTAGTACAAAGTAAAGGTATTCACTTTTTTTGAAGTCCCGTCAAGCCTAAAGTCATGGCCACACTACCGGCTTACCGAACTCACTAGTGTGATTAATGTCTGGAGGAAATTTGACGGGCACTGTTGTTTTATCTACTTAACTGCACGCCTTCGCGTTTTTTTGTAGCTGCCCAACGCAAATGTGGAGCATTCGTTAATGCTACCAGCATTATGTATGACGCTGGAGAGATTAAATTGGTAGTACTAGTAGAGGCGACATGTCTGGCTCTTGAGGTATCATCGTTGACAAATAACGTGTGACGTCGAAGACTTCTTTGGTCTTGGTGGTAGCCAAGATTAGTTATTCAGAATGTGTTTATTTACTTTTCAACTATATTGAGGCTTGGCCTATATCCAGTCTTTATAGGCTCACTGTTCACTGAAATGAGCAAAAGTTCTCTTTTTTTTATATCTGTAGGTTAGCACTTGACCACTGTCTCACCTGATGGTAAGCGATTATACTACCACCGTATCGGATTTATTTAAAGGTTTTGCTGCACCAGAATCTATGAAAGACTGTTGAGATATTATGGCATAGAGAGATATTATAACCAAAAGGCCACCACAAACCATGCTATATAAGTATGTGAGACTCATCCATGTATGTAGCTTCGAAGTCAAAGACGAAGTTCCAAACTTCAAACGGGCTCCCATTCGTCGTCTCTGTATATTTTTATAATAGCTGCTCTAGATTAAAAAAAGTCGGAATAGTGTATTGCAACGGTGTCTGAAATTAAAATGATATTTTCGTGTGCAAATATTAGCTGCCTGTCACTTTAAGCACTCTATCATTACGATTGAGTCTTGGCTTCTTGTAATGGTCGAGGTTTTATGCTTTATTTGTAATGTGAATTATTTCACAGTTAGCCTTCACTGGTGGCCAACCGCTCTAAAGCGCAGTATTGTTCTAATACTTTAGTATAAGAAAGAGATGGCAGCTATCTCGTTCGTTAAGCAAGCTGATTCAGTTTGCTAACAATATAAAAAGTAATTGTGTCTAATAAGTCACGGTTAAGCGGTTATACAAAAGGTATCTATAGGTTCATCTCTTTCTTAATGTGAAGCAATATTAAAATAGGTAGGAAGTGGTGAAGGGCGGGTGTTTTGGGACTGCCTTTTGTCATTTTGTCGTTTAAAAAGTGCTGATTTTCAGAGTTTTGATTATTAATGACTTTTGATTGGTTTTGTGTGTCATTAAAGGTAGCAATAAAATACGGATCATCGTCGAAGTCAGTATACACAACCAAGGGACACTAGTGGCTACATAAAGAGTAGCAATAGGCTTTTACTTTTACTGAATTTGCTTCATTCATTTCAAAACAGTGTCGGTCATGAGGGCTGTGCGGGGGAGTAGCTAAAGCATTCTGAAAATGACAGCGGATAGGTTGGACGCGTCTGTATTCAAGCAGTTCATTAAACTGCATGTGAGAGGTGCGGGTGGATACATTTTATAAATATACAAACATAGCTTCCCCTCAAATTTCGTATGAACCCCACAGGTTCATTAAGATAAATTCTCTCGAAACGACAATATAACGTATAAATCGTTGAGCTCTTATAAACAAACTGCTTCTAATAGGCGAACATCTAATGGGTTAAGTATTTTTGTAACTCACTGTTGTCTGACTATAAACATTTTTTTTATTGAAGTTTCTCACTTGTATTGATATCTGGAATCGACTACCTACAATCGATTCAATATATTAAATACACATGCCATCTCGAGGTCAAATACTAGTCACCGTATTACAATGGGGTGGAACATAACAAGTGGCATTCTTAATAATTTACTAGGTAAGCTTCCTTTGGCTTAACGGATGCACCAACTGTCCAAAACATCAAGCCTTATTTTTCTGACCCTCCTTTCTTTGATCGAGTCGTTGTTTTAGTCACCCCTTAATTTTTGCTACATAAATAATTTAAAGGAAAGTAGGTAATGGTAGTGTTTCGAATCTTTAGCCGTACGGGTAGATCTATCAGGTTAAGCTAAGCTTGCTGGGGTTGATCCGTGGATGGGTGACCATCTTTGCATATCGCGACTCCTCAGTGCCTCGGAAAGCACTTTAACCTGTTGGTCCCGGTTGTCATTCGAAGATTCTTGACAGTTGTTACAGGTCGTAAGAAACCCAAAAGTCTGACAGCCAGTCTTACCAGGAAGATACCCCTTGATAAGACTGGCTGTCAGCTACAGTTTAATTCGATAGAATTACCCAGTTACTGGGTTGAGGAGGTCAGATAGTAGGTATACCATGTAAAATGCTAGTAGGTCATGTAAAAATACTGCTATCTGGTTAGCCTAGTAGCCGATCCCAACTTATTTGAGAAAAGGCTCGGCAGGCAAATTGAGTTTCGAGACTCTTGCATATTATTTAAGGTTGATATTTCCATCGTCTGGTAGAGTTTTATTTAAAAGTGCACCTTAATATCGATACTATACCGAACTGATCGGATATAGACACAGTTTTTTCAACCAAAGACCTACGACAAAGCGATGAATTCAACAAAAATCAAATTAAATCGTAACCACGATCTTTTTGGTGTCCGGAATACAGCGTAACGATTTTTTTCCGAGTCATTTACGCCGCTCGTGCCAGGACCACAAAATTTCCGTTCGTCACCGTTCAATGGGTGATCTTTAGTGTTCCGTAAGTTTCTAGTAAACGAACCATTCGCTTGAAAACCATCGTTCGTGCATCAGTTCATTTCTTGTGATACCATAATATTAACCTAACCTTGTCTAGGGAATAAGCCGAAGTATATTGTCTTTCTGTTATTTTCGGTAATAATTTTTAGTCATAACATAGTTGCAAAATTAGTGTTAGTGTACCTTTTTTTTAAGAATAAGAAATTATCAAGTGACTCCACCCGCTCTGGGTGGAGCAGGAGGGAGTATCAGACTCTTACTGGCTAGAAGACATCCACGTTCCTTCCTTAGCCCTTTGTGTTCCGGGGCAGCGGTAACCCTTTCGGACAATCCTGCTGAACGGGTGAGTGTATCTATCTCAGAGATCTTATGCTTTAGGGACATAATACACACATCAAAAGTGTCTAGGGATCAACATATATTTTTGCAATAACTTTTCTCTTGATTGATATTAATTTAAATTTTCTTTAAGGATTCATCAAATAAAGTGTTTTCGTTTGTCACAGTAACGATAAACCAAGTCACCTTTGCATTAATAAAGAAATTTGCCATTTTCCTAATAAAGGGATTTTTGACATTTGAACCACTAACATTAAAGTTCGAAAAAAAGACTGAAATAACAGTTTTCTTTAAAATTTTATTGCGTAACTTAAACAATTAATAATCCGTGTTTCTACCGCGAACACTAACAACACAAGAACATCGGTTTGGCATACTCAAAATGAGTTCATCCAAATCACGCTGTGGAATGGCCGCCCATGTTCGTTGCAACAACAAAAAAAGGTCTTCTTGCAACTGGATACCCTCCATATTCGGCAGAGCTCTTCTCTGTAGCATATCCCATGCATGCTCAATCGGGTTCAAGTCTGGCGACTGAGCAGGCCAGGGCAGGACATTGATGTTAGCTGCGGCGAGAGTCTGTCTTACAACTCTTGCGGTGTGCGGTCGTGCATTATCATGCATTAACTGAAATAAGGGACCGATTTGCACTTGTAGAGGAACGATGACGTCAGATACAATCGTCTCAGCATAAATTTGAGCGTTGAGGTTGCCTCTGATCCAAATCAACTCAGTTCTTCCGCCGATCCAAATACCCGCCCATACCATGATGGTTCCACCACTATAAGGATGGACTTCCTGGCAGGATTTTAATGTTGGAGCTCTTCGAGTTAAGATTTGAATGTATCGGTCTTGTCTCCGTGTGGTGCAGCGATACCGTCCTTCATGGCGCTCAGCCACGGTACCAGTGCTTCGGTAACGTGTCCAAAGTCGACTGATAACACCTTTTTTTGTTGTTGCAACGAACATGGGCGGCCATTCCACAGCGTGATTTGGATGAACTCATTTTGAGTATGCCAAACCGATGTTCTTGTGTTGTTAGTGTTCGCGGTAGAAACACGGATTATTAATTGTTTAAGTTACCCAATAAAATTTTAAAGAAAACTGTTATTTCAGTCTTTTTTTCGAACTTTAATGTTAGTGGTTCAAATGTCAAAAATCCCTTTATTAGGAAAATGGCAAATTTCTTTATTAATGCAAAGGTGACTTGGTTTATCGTTACTGTGACAAACGAAAACACTTTATTTGATGAATCCTTAAAGAAAATTTAAATTAATATCAATCAAGAGAAAAGTTATTGCAAAAATATATGTTGATCCCTAGACACTTTTGATGTGTGTATATTAAGAAACTGGAAACAGTAGCACGTCACGGTTTACATATCAAGAAAATAGAAATAAAATCCTCTTTCCTAGCGACCCTGACAAATCTTCCTTCCAACACATTTGCACCCACGGAACCACTCCAAAACCCTGACTATTATCTATCTAACAAAAAACGCGAAACACAGCAAGGTGCGGTGCTGGGCACGCGGCTGCGTGACGGACCACGGCCGGGGTGCGCACGCTTCCAGCATCCAACCAACCATGGAGAAAAAAGTAAAGTACCATCCGATATTGAAATAGTTTTGTGGTCATTGCAACGAAGGTTGAACAGATAGGACCAAACTCAAAGTCCAATCATTTATTTCAAATAGGCACAAGAATAGCACTTTAGAAAGTCAAAATGAACAAAAAATAGAAATGATTCTAGTCACCTCTTCCAAAAGTAGTTTCGTATGGGCAAGAAACTCCACAAAAATCTCCTGCTTCAATCTTCGAGATTTTTGCTCCCGTGGTCCGCGATTTCTACATCTAAAAACATAAAACAGATACACTATTAAACTGAAATCTGTACATAAAACAAAGTTTCCAGGATATTGAAGAATAATATGTTTATATGTTTTGACATGAGAAAGTACCTGCGAAAAATGAGAGAGATTGCCAAATCTTATAAGACTGGGGATAAATGGGTATTTAGTCTGAACGGCCCAAACCGAATGGCCCGCGGGCCATTCGACCGTAAACAAAAATCGCCTTCGTTCCAAAGGACCGGTGATAAAAACTGGTAAACAAATTCAGTGTCATAAACTACATCAAGTACATTCGGGTGCAAAAGCTAAAAAGTTGAAATAAAAGTTTGTTTTTTTTTCATAGATTTGTATTATCTTCCTTAGAAAAACAATCAACAATAATATAAAATGTTTCCAAAGTTAAATTTAGCCTGACTATTACAATGTACTTATGCGACTGTATCTTTAAATTAATTTTGAAATCATTTTATCACCGGTCCTTTGAAACGTAGACGATTTTTGGTTACGGTCGAATGGCCCGCGGTCCATTCGGTTTGGGCCGTTCAAACTAAATACCCGGATAAATATAGAGCTCACCACGTTAGAACTGGTTTTGTACCATCTATTTTGTCAAAACTTCTACCTGTCGAATGAAAAAAATCAGGCTGCAAAAGTATAAATAAATATGGTGTTATTCTTGACCTTACCCAAGATCGGTAGACTCTTAAACAAACAGCAGCAACATACTACCGAAGAAAAAAAAATATCCAATAATTTATCCACAGAAAAAACTCACCTACGATTTTTATCACGCGATGAATAAATAAAATATTCGTATCAATAGGACCTTATGGTCCATTGAACATGTGTCGCGCATATGTTCTGTACCATAATGATACATACATATTCATAACAGCCTGGTAATTTTTACTCTATAACACCTTTTGTTCCGTTTTTTATATTACCCTTTTATTCTGAATGGTAGCGAACAGTGGTCGAAATTGTACGGTGGTCCAACGGAACTGTGTGGGTCAATTAGACGTATTGTAAGGAAAGATGGATTAGTTCGGCTTTTTGTTGGATTTTAGATATGAATGGTGTTTTGTAACCTGTCGAAGTGTGGCAAGTGTGTTGATAATTTGTGTGGTTATGTTGGTTAGGGGAGCTCGTGGCTAAGTACTCACAGCCGCACGGACCGATCCAACGGGTTAAGCTACGCTTGCTGGGGTTGGTCTGTGGATGGGTGACCATCTTGGAAAGCACGTTAAGCCGTTGGTCCCGGCTGTCATTTGTGCATCTTTGACAGTCGTTACGGGTCGTCAGAAGGCCGAAATCTGACAGCGTCTTACAAAGGGGTATTGTATTGCCAAGTTACTGGGTTGTGGATGTCAGATAGGCAGTCGCTCCATGTAAAATACTAGTATTCAGCTGCATCCGGTTAGACTGGAAGCCGACCCCAACATAGTTGGTAAAAGGCTAGGCAGATGATGATGTTGGTCAGGGGAGATGGGAGTTACCTTATGTTAAGTAAGTGAAAAAGTAGTAAGTACATAGCACTGAAAGCAATTCCTCAAGTCGTTAATGAGCTTGGTGGCACTGCAATTATAGTAATGAGCCAGTGGATACTGCAGCTGCAGCGGTAACTCCTCTTGCCTAGGTACAGAATTTTGTGAACCATGCAATTTAGTGAGTGTTGATAGTATTGTGTCCCATTCAGTGAACTGCTTTTTGCTGAAATAATTAAAAGACCTATGCACTTTTTCAAACACATTAAATTTATAATAATATAAAACATTACTGTACCATTAATATTAAAACAGAATATAAATAGTCAGTAGTGCTAATTTTAATTGTAAAATAATATTTCATAGTTTTGTCAGGCTACATAAAAAAATCGATATTGTACAAACGAATATAATTTACGATCCTTTTCTTTACTTTGATTCCGACAGGAAATTGTTTCTTGGCAAAAAATTATATCAGAACCACATTTGAGTGCTACCAACTCAAATACGACCTTAACACTGCTGCTATAAAACGATAAATTGCCTTGATAGTTTTGCACAATCCAATACCGGTTTTGTTCAATAAATTTGAAGATGTGATGTAGTGAGCCAACAATGTATTTTGCAGTCAGTCGTTCAATCATTTTTCATGAATTTTTGAGGTTTCGTAATAGTTTCAAGAGTAACATAAATTGTACATTCGTGTGAACTGACCACGCCTGCCAAATGATACATACTTGGAGCGATCGGTAGGTAGACGATAATTATTTTATTAGTATACAACACCTTTTCGCCCATTTCCCCCAATTGATTTATTGTTTATTTATAATTAATATCTTTTATACGATTTGTTGGTCGTTATTTCTGATTACTCTTTTTTTTTCGATCTAGATTTTTTAATTATGCCAATTTAATGAGCGTATTACAGATATTTAAAATGTAAGATAGTTGTAAATCATTTGACTTAAACTGTAATTATGTTTAATCAATGATTTCAATTAGTAAATGGTAATTACTTAAGTACCGCGTCTCTGTATTAATGCGTTTTTTTTTTAATACAATTCAATTAATTGATTTGTTAATGTACTCGAAATAAATAAATCGGAAAATATAAAATATTATGTTGGAATAAAAATTAAAAAAGAAACACAAAAGCCGTCTTTAGAAATAAACAAACAGAAAATTGTATTTGTTAACATTTTTCACCTCATTGCTTGCGCAAGATGAAAAGCGGCCGATCTTAGCCGGCACCCACATTCTGTATAAGTCAATATACTCTTCCTAATCACCGTCAAAGAAATGATAATAAAAGTAAACACACGAAACAAGCTCACGGCGTCACCGTGATCGATTTCATATAACGTTTTCCTTAATTACGGGCTGCCTACGCAACACAACCGGAATTTTACCGCTCCGATTATCTAGAATTATTGATTTATTACTTTGCATTAAAAGTGGTATAATAAAAACGTTAGCGACTAAGTAACTTGTGTTTGTGTGCACCCGTTTATGTAATTTCAGGAGTCAATAGTGATACGGACTATTCCGACCGAAATTTCGGTTTCGGCCAATAAATCAGGTTTCGGCTAAGCTTTCGGCCCAACAGAAATTGGCGTTTGTAATCTGTCGGTTTTCAATACTAAAAGTATCTGATTCAGCCGAAACTAGAAGAGGCCGAATACTTAATTAAGGTTTTTATTTCCGGCGAAAATCATGTTTCGGTTGGACAATAATAATAATAAAGTCTTTACCTATGAAATTGCCGTTTTGTATGAAAAAACTTAAACGATTTTTTTTCATGTATTTTTTATTTGTATTAATCGAAGTAATCACCCATGCAATGCATCTGTGCCAACGCAGTGGCAGTTTATTGATGCCCTTCTTAAAGAAATCAGCTGGACGGGAGGCAACAAATTCTTCAAAGGCATTTTGTACTGCCTCTCGGGTATTGAATTTTTTTCCCGCCAAGAAGTTATCCAAATTCTGGAAAAAGTAGTAGTCTGTAGGCGCAAGGTCTGGTGAGTAGGGCGGATGACGGAGAGCTTCCAACCCCATTTCTTGCAACTTGGAGACCTTCTGCTGTACAGTATGAGGTCGCGCGTTGTCGTGCAGGAGCAGCGGAGACGATTGACCAATGCTGGTTGGAGATGTGCCAGCTTCTCCATCATTGTGTTCAGTTCTTCACAGTACATATCTGCAGTAATGCTCACTCCGTTTGGTAAGAAGCTGTGATGAATCACACCGGTGCTAGACCACCAAACAGTAACTATCACTTTTCTAGGGGTAAGTTTTCGTTTAGGGCATTGTTTAGGTGCTGAACCAGGATCCAACCAACTTGCTGAGCGCTTGCGGTTATCAAACGGAATCCATTTTTCATCGCAGGTAACAATGCGGTTCAAAATTCCTTCATTTGTGTGTCTGTTGAGCAGTGCAAGGCACGTCTCGACGCGTACTTCGCGCTGGCGATCATTGAGTTCGTGGGGCACCCATTTGTCAAGCTTTTTTACCTTGCCAATTTGACGCAAATGGACCAATATTGTTTTGACGCTAACGTCGAAAGCTGCTGCTAATTCGGCCGTAGATTGTGTGTAGCTTTCACAATCGCCTTTAATTCGTCATTGTCGACCAAAGTCTTCGGACGACCGCGAGGTTCATTTTTCAGGTCGAAATTTCCAGAACGAAAGCGAGCAAACCAATAACTGGTGGTGCGTTGGTTTGTAGTGTTAGCTCCGTAAACGTCGTTGATGTTGCGTGCTGCTTGTGCCGCGTTGCTGCCACGACGGTACTCATATTCCATAATTACTCGAATTTTTAACGTATTCATGATGACGAAAAAGATTGAAATGCGATGAAAATGTAACACTAATCAATAAACAAATGACTACTTTTGGAAAAAAAACCATGTTTTTAAAATAAAATATATTTGAAATTAGAATTTTTAGCCAAACAAAAATTATTTTGATTTGAAATGGCCAGTACTGCAGAACGGCAATTTCATAGGTAAAGACCTAATATTAACTGCCTTTTATCGGAAGACAAACGGAAATTTTGCTTGCGGTTACGCATTACAAATTCATTATTTTACTAATGTTCGTAGTATTTCGGTTTCCTGTGAACTAACATCATACACATGTTAACTTAATATTAAAGCAAGACATTTTGTGTTGTGTTGTGCTGTGTCGTTATGTTGTGTGTATTGTGTGTCATTGTGTATATTTTGTGTGTTATTCACTTATTATTTTTATTACTTGCCTACGCTGTCCCACTCCTTCCATCTTTCGCGAACCAGTTCATCCACGTTCAAGTAACATGTACTTGTACTGTGATTTTTTATTGCCTTTGCGTATCTCTTTCTACGCTGACGACGTCTTAACGTGAACGCTGACTGCTGCTGAAGACCAGCCCTATGGCACTGTCTCGCAAAAGGTCACAACATTATGCTGAGTAATGGCCGATTGTTATTTGTTAGGTGTTTGCTAAATTTTTTCTGTACGCGTAACATTTATTACAATATTTTTACTTTCAAATGGACGAAAAATTTGCTATAGTGACACGTCTAATTTCAATGAAAAAGTGGAATTTAGACGTTGCCTATTTTATCTAAATGGCTTTGTAACAAATGAAATAATATATAAAGGAGAAACCCATTTCTGGGCCTAGCCGTTACACGAATCAAATATGTACCAAAAAAATCTCCTATTCTGCCTAATTAACCCATTTAAATCTTAGCGTCAATTACAATGGCCAAGTGTAAAAAAAAAGTACATTTCTATTTTTTTGTTTTAAACAACCTTTGTAAACCGTTACAGCACTTATTTCATTATACGTCACTTACTTTGCAAACATTAGCATTAAACAATAGAGCGTACCCTAAGAATGTAATCGATTTAGCGGATATCGATAATTACAATTGCTTTTTAGATATTGAAATCATTGTAAAATAAAAAATTCTGGAATATAATTATTTTTAACGTAAGCACGATTTAAAAGTCATTAAAGTAAATAAATAATCGAAAAAATCAATTGCAGCGCGGATTGCACTAGTAAACGGCAAATGTCAATGTCAACGTCTGTCAAATGCCATCGTTGTAATTAGTGTCATTCGCTTTTCGTATCTTTGCGCAAGTGAATGTGTATGTGAGACCCGATAATTCTATAACGTATGTTACGTTTGTAAGCATGTAATATCGCCAATCTGCACTGAACCTGCATAATTAATTACGGCCTTTTCCTTCTGTCAGAGAGGAGTCCTGTGTCCTTGCAGTGGGTATGTAATAAAGCCGCTGATGTTTACCTAAATGTGACACTCAGATGCTTATTGCTAAATGCTAGTGCTAGAACAAATAGTCAAATGATAAATGTTTGCTTCAGGTAAATAAAAACGACTTTATCTGTCAAGTTTGCTGGAATCATGCCAATGGTGTATCTCTTGATGGAAATAGACCAGAAGAGAGTGAACAGACACCTAGAGGATACCGGCGAGTGTGTATTCACTGTGGACGTTCTTTTCGTTCGTTCGGCACCAGGGTAGTCAGTTACCTCCGGCACAATTCCTAGATACTGTATGATATGATACCTATATTATGCTATCCTAACGAAGAAGGTGATTAAAAAAACCCTATCTCAATAATACGGTTTTTTATTTAAACAAACCTATTGTTGCAATCTCAGTTTACTGTAATTTGAGATAGCATGAAATCCCCTGGTAGTAAATACAATGTTTAAAAATGCAACCCATTAGTGATGTAAGTGGGCCTTATTTAGCAAACATAATTTTTTGCTGAGGTTTTCAGTAATATTAATCTGAATACACCGCTTTTGTTTAAAAAAAATAACCTAACATGTAAACATTTTCTGATTTTACCAATTTGGCCATTGCTGAGAGACGTGAAAATTGGGCTCGTGAAATCTTCCTAGGTGCTCTAATTTATGGCAAAATTCCAGTTTTGTAACGCCAGGCCCAAGTTTCTATGGAGTTTGGATTTCTCCTTTAAAATAATAAATTGGGTACAGAATCACTGCACCAAATCCGTAAATATAACTATAAACCATTAAATTCTTCATAGGTGGCCGCAAAATTACTTGGTATTCTCAACGAAGAATATCTGATCAATATGAGCTTGAGCATTTAATAGTTATTATTCTATAAATAAACGAAAGTGGAATCTATTTTCATGTAACACAGAATTGAATCACTCTCGTTTTAATTGAAACGATCAGTAATAATGATTTTACGCGAATTATTTCATTCAACTAATTGATTTCTAATGTTGATCATCAAAGATGTGCGCCGGCATTGAATCAATTAAAACTTTTTTGTACAATTATTTGAATGTTTGATCGTAACTTATAGGTATATTAATTAATATTGGGGCCTATTAATTTATAAACAATTTGGGGTAATTTTTTTGATGGTATCATCTTGTTAATTTTGTAGGCGCCTCATACTGAAGACTTTATTTAGATAAGAATAACGGAGATTTTTTAATAGCTTTGTAGAATATTTACCAAAATTGTGTACTCTACTTTCATATTATTGCTCCTAGTCAATAAAATCAGCTAAGTTCGTGCCGGACCACACACAATGAACAGTTCCGTAGTTGGGATGCGTTTATCCCAAGAAGAGATTTAAAACTATATATTTCGAAATATAAATATATTTGAGCAATGCGCAAATTTCCGTATTTGTAATACTGATCACTATATTTAAAACTCATTTATTTATTTAAAACGTCCGTGTTTAAATTAATATGGGTATCAAAATATACAACTTAATTATTTTTCATATTATTAGAATTGAAGCAAATTGGCTGTGAGAGACGGACGAACAGACACACGAGTGATCCTACTCGTATATGAGTTGCGTTTTTTCATTCGGACAGACGGAACTCTTATAAATATCACATAAACATAAAATCTGACCCAAGTATGGTTGCTGCGAACTCCTTGCTTGTGCAAAGTTTTTACAAGATTTTTGTATTTTTTATTTGAATGTTATTCTTTTGTTTCTCAGCTTTTTCTCGTATCTGTCAAAAGTCAAACGTTTGTGTTTTTTTGCCAATTTATGTTGTTTTTATCATTTTTCGCATTTAAATCCTTTTTTCACACTGAACTTTAGTTTTATGTCATTCCATCAACCACCAATACATACACATCAATGGCAGTTAGTCCTTGGACAAATTTACCTGGGACCAACTCTGAAATATGAAAATATCAGCTGTTCCATACATCACAACATAGATGTACTGAACAGCTGATTTATTTTTTCATATTTCATAGTTGGTCCTATACTCACAGTTGTTTATTTTAATGAGTAATATACCCCTGAAAGTATGTCCCTCGCTTAACCTAACACACTGTATAATTTTAATAATATCGATTAACCAAAATGCTAATACATCAAAGTGCCAAAATAAAACAAAAAAGTCGTAAGGCACATCAGTATCATAAAACCAATATGGTCGAGCTTAATAATGCTGACTCATGCCTCAAACTCGTGAACGGATGCTGTCCGTCTGGACCGGGAGAAGTCAGCTCAAAACTGCAGTGGCATCCTTATTTAAAAGTCAAATTCGTTATTGAAATCCAAATCGGCAAGTAGGTAATTAATGCTTTTAATGAGGATCGTGATTGATCAATGTATTTGTTATTGAGAGGTCAGTCTTAATTATCTTGAAGAGAAGTTAGCGGTGCTTGTTCCCAGCTGCATCCCCTTTGGTTGTTAAAATCTTTCCGGTGGATTATCCTAAAAATTATTTAATTAATTTTGATTAAAAATCATTTTGTAGGTTCTTTATATTTGATGTAAGTAGCGATTGCCATGCCATTGCCATAATATAGGGGGTGCAATTATTTTCCTTTATTGACGATACTTAATGTCAGTTCCATAAGAAACTAATAAAAAGTAAACAAACCTCGTTCAGATCAGATTCCTATGCAATCAATTACCTAAGGGAGTTTGTTACAGATTTTTCAGTACTTAGAAAGTTTAAACTTTATAATGTACCTACATATTTGTGTCACCATGTTTTCCTATAATATTTTTGTTGTTCAACATTAATTCATTCTTTCATTCGTTCAGTCATTGTTTGGTATATTCATTAATTCTAATTGAAAAATCATTGACAAGCTTTACCAACGGGTTGAGATGATAAAGCTAATCTCAATGAAATTTTCGACTGAAAATTATATTTAGGGTGATTTAAAACTAGAACTTCAGATAACGTATTCAAAGACTCAATACTTAAGTGGCACTAAAATAGACATTCACAGATATGCTTTATGATCCATTTGTTTACACTTTTGGAAAACACTAATGGTACGGCGCATTCTGTATAGTTAGAATGGTACATTTCTTACTGGCTATGAGTTCGGGACAGTACAAAAGAAAAATAATACATTACCTATAGCCTCAGAATTTGGGCTCCGTTTTTAAGGTTAAACTAAGAATATACATACATTACATTATGTTTCATACAACTCCATACATAAATCTGTTGACAGTGTGGGCATCGTAAACCGTAACTACTAATATTTTAGCCAACAACTAGAAATTTATTCTTCCATATGGACGGGCGTGGTGGTTACTATAAGGTAGGATCTCACCTGCCATTTGGTTAAGAAATGGTCCAAGATATACACGAAAAGCGGTTAAAGAATGTGTCAGCTGAGTCAAAAGTTAGATAGTAATTTTAATAAGAAAGTGGTTAGGTTGGAAGTGGCCTTGGAAAAGGCCTGAGCTTACTGAGGCCGAGTCAATAATCACTAGTAATAAGTCACAAGTTTGATTGCTCAACAAAATAAAAGCCTAGGGATGGTGCGCCCGATCTCGGGCGAGGCGGCAAGCCTCCTTGCCGGACTGCCGCCGTGGGATCTGGAGGCGATAGTCCTCGCGCGCCTGTTCGAGTGGCGCGCGGAGGTACTAAGCCGGGGGGAAACTCCATTTCCGCAGCAAATTGCGGCGGAGCGGACGGACCTCCGGCGCGATCTCATGGCGGCCTAGAATCAGCGACTGTCGCAACCCAGCGCAGGGCACGCCGCGATAGTGGCGGTAAGGCCCCTCTTTGAGGAGTGGCTAGAGAGGCGTCACGGCGCCCTCACTTACCGCCTGACGCAGGTCCTCACCGGACATGGATGTTTCGGGAGGTTCCTGCATATCATCAGGCGGGAAGAAACGCCCGGGTGTCACCACTGCGAGAATCGCCCAGAGGACACGGTAGAGCACACGGTGCAAACCTGCCCCGCTTGGGCGGAGCACCACCGTGTCCTCCTCCTCCTCCCGCGACCTCTCGCGCGATGTCAGCATATGAAGGGGCCCCTCAGGGCCAAGCCTGCCGGGTAAGCGGGATTGTCCGAAAGGGTTACCGCTACCCCGGAACATAAAGGGCTACGGAAGGAACATGGATGGCTTTTAGTCAGTAAGAGTCTGACACTCCCTTCCGCTCCACCCAGAGCGGGAGCAGTCATTGGATGATTTTCCCAGCCTTAAAAAAAAAAAAAGGGATGGTGCGCCGGAAGGCTCAATCACACCCGGTGGCTGTTAAACTGCACTTCACGATTACGCTATCAATAAAATCCTTCTATATTGCTTAGTCTAGTGCAGACAGGTTTATTTGCAGACAAGCTGCGTTACTGTCATTAAGAGTCTACGCAAGATGTGCCCGCATTAAAGCCCACAATAAAGGTAGTATGTTTAATAATTTATTACAATAATAATTTATTAGAAACGAGTTTGATCCTTGAGCCTAAAAACTAAGGATCATTCTCTAAAATAATTTTATTTGTCAAAATGCTTTTAATATCAATAGTCTGAGGAAGCACAGTGAAGCGTCATCTCAAATTCTGTCGAAATATTATTTAAAAATTTCACCGTGATAATTTAGGTGACGTGAGAAATCATGGAGTGAATCACAACAGCCCCTAGACAATACTTTCATGAAGACCACGACCGCTTTGAAAAGAGTTCTATGAAGAAGAAGAAGAGGTGTCAAGTAGCAATCGATGGAAAGAAGTGGAATGATAGATAACTAACGGTAAGAATCTTACAGAAAAAACCGACTCACAGGGATTGTCCGAAAGGGTTACCGCGCGCGAAGGGGTTTTAAGGCTGGGAAATCATCCAATGACTGCTCCCGCTCTGGGTGGAGCGGAAGCGAGTGTCAGACTCTTATTGTCTAAAACCCATCCATGTTCCTTCCGTAGCCCTTTATGTTCCGGGGTAGCGGTAACCCTTTCGGACAATCCCGCTTACCCGGCAGGCTTGGCCCTGAGGGGCCCCTTCATATGCTGACATCTCTTTGAGGCGCGCGTGGAACATATACGCGCCGTACGGCACGGGTAACATAAACGGCTAAGGAAGGAACATGGATAGGCTTTAATCAAGTTAAGAGTCTGACACTCGCTTCCGCTCCACTCGAGCGGGAGGAGCCATTTCGAGTGGGAGGAGCCATTTGATAGTTTCCAACACTAACCTAACATCTATTTAATGTCCTCTTGCCTTGGTCCTAAGGGCGAATTTTACTAATAAGACTGATCGCGATAAACATCAAACACCGTTCAAGAACTGGCAGTGCCATTATTTTCTTTGGAAGATTTTGACAGGTTTTGAACGCGGTTTAGATGTGCTGATCGCTCCCTTTCTCTTCACCCAGAGCGGGAGGAGACATTTGATGATTTCCTACCCTAAAAAAAAAAAAGTAGGTACTATAGAGCCTTAGAGTAAAACCTTATGTTGTACAAGGCTGGAAATTATCTGACGGCATTCGAACTTTTCAAATGTTTTATGAGATAGTTAGGCATTCGAACCTTTCAAATGTTTTATGAGATAGTTAGGTTTTTACACATACTAGACTTGACGTCCGGCAGCGAAGCTAAACAGATGTATTCGTTATAACAAAGTGAAAATATAAGTTCATACGTTTAAACTGCAAAAGCGTTTCCCTTCATAGTATAGAAGCCCTATACACACATTACACGCTCTACCACTGAGCCCCCTTAGTAGAGGATCTTCCATCCTCTACAGTACGCACCGCCTGTTCTTGCAACTTGCACCACACTAAAAGCCCGCAGGCCGACAACACCTGAGCTGATCTATAGCCACAACGGTACTGCGGGCCAAATTGTTACTTGCAATAGTGTTTTAGTTTAAATAATACTTGTACTACCAACATTGTTTATACGCCATTCCTATTGACATTTTTTATTGTGTATTTCTGTAGAAATGTAAGACTGCAGGCAAGTCACGCAAGGTATGAGCGAATGGTGGATAGTTGGCATAAGTTTAGCAAAATTCTTGAAGTTGTATGAACAAATTGATGTTATTAATTCACTATAGAGTATCAAGGGTCTGTTTAGCGTGTGTTTTGGAGGGGTCTGTGCAATGTTATATTTTTTTGTACTGCCCATGCGCACGACTAACATCCAGCAGGTCCAGAAAATGACTCAATTAAGACCGAAGCGTTTTAAAATATTTTTTCAAGTGATTTTTATGATGCTTTTACTGTGGAATAAAACTCCATTTTTTCCAGAATTTAAATCATTAGCTTTTATTTCACATACTTAAATCAAAACACTCCCAAAATCGAATCACTCCTGTCTTGTTCCCCAATACCGTACCATACATTAAAACGAAAACGATAATTCTAAAGACCGTACGCGATAACATCTGTTGTGCGTACATTCCGAAATAATTCTAAGTCTCGGCGCGTGCGCAAGTATCGGCTTTCATATCACAGTAATAACCACTCATTGTGGGTTCATAAAAAAATTCGTATCTCCACATTACTGCTTTACCGTAATAGCTGGGAGCTGATTTCGGTATTTTTTTAGTAACTATAGGTTTGACCATATGGTCGTTTTCGATGTACGTAGGCGTTTAAGTGTTGGTCTTTTGTCTTAAGAGTTTTATCCTGTCTATTACGATGAGATAGTGGGATGAGGTAAACCATAATTAATACTCTATGTTTTGTTTAGGGTGCGAAATCATCAAATGACTCCTCTCGCTCTGGGTGGAGCGGAAAGGAGTGTCAGAGTCTTACTGACTTAAAACCCATCTATGTTCCTTCCTTAGCCCTTTATGTTTCGGGGTAGCGGTAACACTTTTGGATAATCCCGCTAAAATATTTTGACTGTTTCGATGAAAAACTTTTGAAGTCGGTAAGACTAGCAATTAAAAATTAAAATGGTAGAGATAAACATTGCTTAAATAAGAAAAATTCTTAGTTTATATATTTTTTTAATTATCGTCATATGTTTTGTTTATAATTATGTATTCCTGAAATAAATTATTTAGACCAGTTCTTTTTGACTCTTCATTCAATTAAAACTAAGAAAGAGTAGTCTCCATAAGTGGCTTAACCTGTTATTTTCAGTTTTATTAGCACAATAATGTAAATAAAACATTTTATAATCTGAAATAAATAGATGAATCTTGATGACTACTACAAAATAAAACAAAACAAAAAGGTTCTCAGGGATCATTTTTGATAAACCCAATACTTACCAGAGTTTTACTTCAATATTCTACCGAAAGATAAAACCACAGCAATATTTTCCAAACTCCATAATCATAATGTTTACATTTTTATAGAAACTATTAATCATCAGTTTTCCGTTACCGTAAAAGCTCGCCACATCTCAATACCGTCATAATTCAGTAAAGAATGAAGACTGTAGCGATGCCTCGATGTACCTTTGTCTAATTTGTGCCATCAAAGCAGCCATACTAACATTTATAAATTACTGCCTCTAGCGAAACTCGGTGACCGGATAACGTGCCTTAAAACTTTAACCCAATCAAAATGAATCTTTCAGCGTATTCAGATAAGGTAGAACTTTGATTGAGACAAACACAAGCATTTGCATTCTCAAAATCATTGACCAAAATTAAGGCAGTTTCCGATTAATAAGAGCTATAACAGTTTCGCCTCGAGCTTACTGCCTCTTGGTCATTATTAGATACTTCCTCTCTGTATTTTATTCTATTTTTTTTATGGCTAGACTAGAACAGACCATAACTGCATTAGCTGTTAAATGTTTTGACATCGTTAGACGGTGTTTAAAATCACTGCAAATTTATTTGTGTGATTAACTGGACTTGTTCTGGTCGATTGGATTTTATTTCAATGGTGTAATTGTTTTGGTGTGGAAGAATTGGAATGTTATTTCATTTGTTTTTTCTTTTTTGTTTCTTGACTACTTAATTTAGATCAGTAGTAAAGACTACTGGATGAGTCAACAAAACAATTGAAACCACTAATAAAGAAGTCGAAGGAATTCGAAGTCTCCGAATACTTTCTGCTTTAAACATGAAAGCAATGTTTGTTAAACCAATTAACAAAACTTCGGGAAAAAGGTCTGTAAATCCCGCATTAGACAGGGCTATACCTATAATAACACCCAGTTTTCATTAGTTATGTTTAAGTCCCAGGTACAGGAGGCGAGCCTATTTCTATCAACCGGTTACAAATTCTGATTAAGACCTACGACTGAGAAATTCCAGATGGGATAAACCCAATAATACATTGCCCGACTTGCGAATCGAACCCCGTACCTCTTGCTCAGTAGTAGCACTTGTGACTACTAGACCAAAAACGCAGTCCTATTACTTAATTATGATAGCTAATTACCCATACTTACATATTTAATTTATTATTCAGTTATAATTTGCAAACTTATTTTCTTATAGTGCCATTTTCAGGCAAAACACGGCATTTGTAAAATAATCAATCTACCAAGCTTTTTCCCAACTATGCTGGGGTTGGCTTCCAATCGAACTGAATGCAACTGAATACCAATATTTTACATGGAACGACTGCCTATCTGTCCCCAGTCAGTAACTGGGTAATACGATACCCCTTGGTAAGACTAGATGTCAGGTTTTCGGGCTTCCGTAACAACCGTCACAAATGCACAAATGACAGCCGGGACTAACAGCTTAGCGTCCTTTCCGAAACACGGAGGAGTCTCGGTATGTAAAGATGGGCACCCATACACGCAAGGTTAGTTTAACCTGATCGACCTGTGTAACGCATTTGTAAGAACTTAAAAAAAAAAACTACAGTTCTTGTCGTAGACTGCGCAGACGCCACATTCCCCCACGTACCAAAGTAAAAGATCATAAAAATCAAAATTATCATTACCTTTTGTATTATCTGTATCATTGCCACAACAAACATTTCATTACCATAAGGGCCTGCACCCACTAACGGCACTACTCAGCCGGGATTCTTAGGCATTACTACACGCTAGCGTAATTATTGATGGTAACATTTTTTTTTTTTTGGGGGTTGGAAATCAACACGGCCTGGGTGCGTCTGACCTGAGTCTGGGACTCCTACTGCGCAGGGTGGAGCGGTGGGGAGTGTCAGACTCTTACTGACTAAAATACATGTCCTTAGCCCTTTATGTTCCGGGGTAGCGGTAACCCTTTCGGACAAATCCGCTTACCCGGCAGGCTTTGGTTCTAACGGGCCCCGGTTCCTTACTGCAAACGCGCCTGCTGGCACAGGCTTGATCTTGATCGCAAGGTGAGTTACCATTACTCACCGTCCGCAGGCCTTGATGGCAACGATGCTGCGGTATCCTTAGGCAAGCCGCGACGTCCTCAGGCGTCATCATTGAAATTTAAATATTATTATCATACTATTAAGTTACATTTCTATGCGTCGCATAAAAATTCGTTGCCATGCCGTGCCGCCAGTAGGCGCAGGCCCTAACAGTCAACAGAAGCCGGAGGGAAGTAATGACGGGATTCGTCACAATTGATTGTCAATATCGACTGTATTGCCTCCGATCAGAGCCGAGAGTCATATGGTCTTCGGCGTCCTATCTTATAATTTGATGTTCCCAGCAAATTGCATACGATGATAAAATGAACCTCAGTGGCTGTCACGTAACGTCGTAATGAATCCCTCTCAATAATTATACTCGGGTTATATCCTGTACAGGGCCGGATTTAGTATGGTCACTCAAATCCATATCTTTGAAGATCCAATTACATCAATTTATTATTTTAACCCCATAAACTAAAAATGTGTTTTTTTAACTTATTCTCGCTTTAGGTACATTATTATTATGGGGTTGCGACAGTCGTTGAGAGGATCCGGCAGTTGGGTCTCGAGGTGGCTTTGCACAAATCCGAGGCCATGTCCTTTCATGGGCCTCGGAATAGGCCACCATCGCGATCCCAACTTACGGTAGGAGGGGTTCACATCGGCGTCGAGACCACGATGAAATACCTGGGTCTGGTCCTCGACAGCCGATGGAATTTCGTGGAGCATTTCCGACGTTTGGCCCCCAAGCTGGAACGGACTGGGGCCGCCCTCAAGCGGCTCTTGCCCAATTTGAGGGGGCCAAACGCCTCCTGCCGGAGGCTTTACGCGGGAGTCGTGCGGTGTGGGCGCGTTCACTGCGGTGGCGAGCCGCCCATTATCTGAACGCGCCCCAAAAGGTGGTAGCCATACGGCTTATCCGGGGGTACCGCACGATCTCGGGCGAGGCGGCAAGCCTCCTTGCCGGACTGCCGCCGTGGGATCTGGCGGCGATAGTCCTCGCGCGCCTGTTCGAGTGGCGCACGGAGGTACTAAGCCGGGGGGAAACTCCGTTTCCGCAGCAAATTGCGGCGGAGCGGACGGACCTCCGGCGCGATCTCATGGCGGCCTGGAATCAGCGACTGTCGCAACCCAGCGCAGGGCACGCCACGATAGTGGCGGTAAGACCCCTCTTTGAGGAGTGGCTAGAGAGGCGTCACGGCGCCCTCACCTACCGCCTGACGCAGGTCCTCACCGGACATGGATCTTTCGGGAGGTTCCTGCACATCATCAGGCGGGAGGAAACGCCCGGGTGTCACCACTGCGAGGATCGCCCAGAGGACACGGTAGAGCACACGGTGCAAACCTGCCCAGCATGGGCAGAGCACCGCCGTGTCCTCGTAGAGGCGATCGGCGGCGGCGACCTCTCGCGCCCGGCCCTGGTGCAAGCCATGGTCCGGGGCGAGAGGGAGTGGGAGGCAGTCACCTCCTTCTGCGAAAAAGTCATGCTCGCGAAGGAGGTGGCGGGATGGGAGAGAGAAAGATCCTCCCGACCCAGCCGCCGCAGGAGACGCCCCGGGCGTCGGGAGCCACGTGACGACTCCCGGCCACCGTAGGCGCGGGCCTGCGGACGGTGAGTAATGGGTGACTCACCGTCCGATCAGCACCAGACCCGTGCCGTACGGCGCGTATATGTTCCACGCGCGCCTCAAAGAGATGTCAGCATATGAAGGGGCCCCTCAGGGCCAAGCCTGCCGGGTAAGCGGGATTTTCCGAAAGGGTTACCGCTACCCCGGAACATAAAGGGCTACGGAAGGAACATGGATGGTTTTTAGTCAGTAAGAGTCTGACACTCCCTTCCGCTCCACCCAGAGCGGGAGCAGTCAGTGGATGATTTCCCAGCCTTAAAAAAAAAAAAAGGTACATTATTATAATTTTTTTGCATTTACTTTAACCCTCGGAATCTAGATACATGGCAGCGTGAGTTAAAAAAAAAGAAAAAGGAACTGGCGACGCAGCAGCCGTATACAATATTACACCAACCACTTCGAGTTACTTTTGACACTTCACAACTCGAAAACTATCTATAGGTACAGGATGAAATTGAATTCATGACCAATATTTAAAGGGGTCACTGTACTCATCATTATGAACAACTTTAACTATGGGAACACTACTTCACACAAAAATGGTGTGGTTTTTTTTATCTAGACGTCAAAAAGTAATCCAGAAGTTTTAATAATTTTGGATCTCATATTCTACTTAAAAACTGTTTAAATTATCTGGTTACATACAGGTTTGGTTTAAGACAGGGCTCAAATAAAGTATATCAGAAGACATGCAACGTAAATTGATATTCTCAAATTCATCCCTGGCTAGTGAACGAAAACCTGTTCAGTCATATGCTACTCATTCATATAAGACTGATAACGTTCTCGCTTATTGAATAGGTCCTATCGATGAGATCTATTCATAATTCTCTTTGTGTCTACTGTAGGAGCTAATTTTACACACGGCTTCTGGGCAAATAATAGCAGCCTACCAACCGCACGGATCAATTGAACGATCGCGAACGGTTTGTGGATGACGGACCATGCATTACCTATCAAGACCCCTCCTTGCCTTGGAATGCATTCGTAAATCTTTAACCGTGTTGAGTATCAAGCTCCAGGTATGCTACTGGTGATCTTGACTTAATTAATAAAACTGCTTAGCTTTGATTAAAAGACCGTATTTCTTAGATACTTATAATAGACGACCGATATGTGCGCACGCTCAGGGGGTCGGCGAGTGAGTGAGTTGGCGGGGGCGCCAACTTAGCGGTTACTTAGAACAGAATGCCACCAAAATTATCCTACAGTGTCCCACCGCTGAGCGAAAGTCTCCCCCTATCGTTCCAGGAATCATTTTCACGAGCCATCTCGATCCATTACGCCTAAATTTAGGAAACAAAAACTTTAGACTAAATATCACACGTTTTGGACTGACATCTATACCTAAACGCTACTTAGAACTTACTTTGGTCTTAAGTCTTTTCCTGTCACTGTTGCACAAGCGTCAAATGAAACATTATAAATTCCATACCCTACAACTACATATGCCACCAAATCATTTTCAAAAAACTAAAAAAAAAAAACCGAATCGTGCGCAAAATTTTCAAACTATGTATTAAGTTAGGTTGTAACAAACTCATAAATACAGATGGTCATATTATTCATACCTTACATCCAAAATTCGGTTGCATTATGGTAATGACGTAATAATGCGCTGACGATTTACTGTACCCTTGTCCAATGGTAAATTGGTCTCGGGGCCCATAAATTTGTAACCAAAATGCTTTGGGTTATAAATAATTATATTTTGAGACGAGTAAAGATCCTGGGGCCCAATTCTGTAAAATAACCAACTTAGTCAATAGCGTGTCGGTAGTGTGTAAAAAGTGTCTCAATAGACTATCATTGACATTTGGTATTCTACAAATTATTTATGGTAATTGACTTACCACTGTAGTGTCATTAAAACGCCATAATAAAACTATTGTAATAATTGATATTCTGCTCCACTATAATGCGCCAGTGTCATCATGCCGAAGTAAAGGTAGTCTGTAAATATTTTAACACTGAAAAGTATTGTACTGCCACACTATCGACATACTATCGACACACTACTAAGCCACCACTGAAAGGCCATTGAAGTTTTAGCAGAATATCAAATTTGCACAGTCGCAACATAATGTCTGTAGTGTGTTGATAGTGTCAATGTCGTGTTGCTAAAAATAAAACTCAAAGTTACAGAATTGAGCCCCCGTGTTATTAGTGATTGATTCTACTGAAGTAATAATTTACGTCGCTGAGTGCGATATTGAAGTTGAGTGAAGAGGTCCTTGCTCTTATTGTGGGAGTATAACTATTAAAAAGTATATAATTATGTATCCTACTGGCTTTTTTTTACTACGTCCAAGTAAAATCAAGTAGTTTCTTAATCTAATCATGTTTACATTTAAAAGCTAAATATTCATAATAATATGTACTCACAAAAATAATACTTATAATAATCAAAGAGCATCAAAAAATTCATCCACGATGCTGTCAACAGGGAAGGTTCCCAAAAGGCTGGCAGCATTGCCGCGTTGTATGACAATGCTGATTCTTTGACCAAAAATTAGGCCAGCCCTCTGGTCACGTGAAGAGTCGATCAACCCTTTGGCGATGTTTCGAAAAACAAAGTGGGCACGTGGACCCATGGCCCTAGTGATTCAACCCCAAACGGCTCGAACATATAGCTAAGTCCCAATAAGGTAGGAGTATTTGCGCCGTTTGAGGTTTTCTGCACCTACAGCGGCTGCTTCAGCATAGCCCGCCGTAATAGGAAGATGGGATGGCTCAAGAGTTTAGTTTAGTTTTCAACATGAAAACATAATAATATGATTCTTGTTGCCCCTTTCAAAAGGTGTTTTCGAAGCAGAGAAGTATGGACATGAGTCCACCGTTAGGTACTGTTTTAAAAAGTGTTACAATATTTTGCATTGGTACATTATTTATGTCTACATAGTATTAAGAAAAAGTCGCTCCCCGGTGACTGACCCTCTTTTAAACTACGCACCAGATTTTAATGCGGTTTTCATCAATAGATAGAGTGAGAGTAAGGTTTAGCGCGACTTTACCCGCGCGAAACCGTGTGGGTCACTACTATGGTTATAAGTAAATTACCATACCACAAAGGGTGAAAAGAAAAAATAAATAATTTAGCAATGAAAGCTGAATTAATTCATCCGATCATAGTTCAATTGTTTTCTACAGAGTGGAATTGAATTTATGGGCATTATTTTAAGGGTTACGAACCAACTTTCAATATGGAAACAAATCTGATTTCGCGAAAAAAAAATCAGCTGATTTCAAACAGATTTCACATTTGTTCCCATGGTGAAAGTTGTTCATAATGATGAGTACAATGAACCCTAAAATAAACCCTGTGATTCAATTCCACCCTGTATAACACGCTGTACTCATAGTTCGATCGATCGATGCGATTTTTTGTCAACTTTGAGGGCGCGTAATATATTGCACAGTCAATTTTCAAGACAAAAAAGTCTAATTTATTTCTGATTTGATCACTTAATCCCAAGTTAAGGCCTCCTCAATTGCACCATCCAAATCTCACTATCAATATAAAACAACCAACAAAAACAGAACCTCATCTGACTAATTGGCGTTCAAATTAATAATGATTGAGACAAAAAATGTTCCGAGAACTACATTTGAATCCCCAATTAGACCATAAAGGCCTTATCATGGACCCATTAACCGACAACAGACGCGTAGGGAGGTTTATGAGATTTACTACACAAAATCGATGCCGACCATTTTGAACAATCCGAACCCGATTTACAACCAATTAGCTAAGTAAATATATAAACGGCTTGATTGTAATGTGGGCGATATTAGGGCCAGGAAATTGTAAGTAAATGTACTTCCAACTATATCTTGGATTAACTGCTTTATGCGGTATTATGCGAAAATTCTATTTGTCGACATGTGTTCGGAAGGATTTTGCAAAGAAGGCCAATAAAATATCTTGCGATAGTTATGACAGGCCGTTATTTTTTCAGGTGATGTGACAAGCATCGGGTATGTCAAGTTTGTCATGACTTAAAAACTAAACAATATTTGCAATTGTACCAAATATTAAACTCTTATATCTGATTAACTGGAACTACGCAGTTCTTTTAAGTTTTCCCGTAATTAAAAACAGTTCAAGAGGTGCCATCCATACTTTTTTAAGTAACTTGTAAATGCTTTTCGACTTACAAATAATAACCACCATTGGTAAGTGTTTTGACGTCGACAGAAAATATAAAGTTAGCATGGCATGGTAATACTGAATTGTGATAATAGTTAGTTCATTTATCATGTAGTATGTGGGTTAGGTAAATCTTATATAAAAGCTCACTAATCTCTCTCTCTACAGATCACTCATTCACTCACTGATTACTCACGAAATCTCAAAAGAACCGACGAAGGTGAAATTTGACACAGAGGTAGATTATGAATACGTCAACGTCTGCTAAGATAGGTTTTTGGGAAACTCCACCCACAATGAGGAGAAATAGGAGGTGGAAGTTTATATGAAAAAAGGCACGCGGAGACGCGAAGACGCGGGCGGAACCGTGGGCACCAACATCGAACTTTAATAAAATAAAATCCACTCAAAGTCGCGGCTAAAAGCTAGTTTATTGGAAGCATAATGAATGATTGATGTTTGACAAACAGTAGCATTTTGACTTGTTCTATTAAAATTTAAAAAGCTTTTCGATTTTATGTTCCAATACTTTTTAATTACTCTTAAGATAATCCTGAGATACCGCCTTTTAAGTTGAGCGACAAGGTTGAATTGTTTTTTTTTATTTTATGGGAATAACTGAATCTGATAGATTGCCTCATTAGTGTTGTAGATGACCGCTTGCACTTTGAGGTCCTTGACTTGATATTAAATTAATTAGCATAATAGCACAATCAGCCTAGAAGGTTCCCACTGCTGTGAGACAGGCCTTCTTTCTGAGAGACGGAGTAGGCCATAATCCACCACGCGGCCCCATTGCGAGATGGTGGATTATATTATTTTAATATGTAAGTATTGTCACGGCTATATGTGCAGTCCCACTTTATAAAGTATTATCTATTATTTATTAGATACTTCAAAGTAAAAAATAATTTAGAAGGTATAGCAACAAAATGGCTACTAAAACTTTTTTACAAAAAATAAAACCGACTTATTTTGTTTTTTTAGAAGTTGGTTTAATTTTTTGTAAAAAAGTTTTTATTTTTCACTTTTTAGTTGTGGTACCTACACAACCCCCCCCCCAAATTTGAATACCACCACCTGGTATGTAAATTACAGTGGCAGGAACTTATTAGAACATTGTCCACATATATTAAGTAGGAATTTTTTTCAATTTTTGTTGATTTTTCAAAAACCGCTTATCCGATTTCGATAAAATTTTTATGGGACCATTTGGGAAGTATACCCTTTCCAACAAAAAAATATTTTTTCAAATCGTTTGGCAAGCAACGGACTTATGCGCGAACAAACATAAAAATAAATAAATAGGTACAGTCGAATTGAGAACCTCCTCCTTTTTTAGAAGTCGGTTAAAAACAAAAGAAAATAAAATAATGGGTTTACCATTTTCTAGATCAACAAAAACACAGCAAGCTTAGTAAAAACTACTCAAAATTGCTGACATCTTATTAAAAACAGTTACTTTCGTGCATTAAGCAACATAAATCAAGTAGGTTTATCATTACCAAAATGACTTTTATTCTAAAAATCGTATGAAATTGCAATATTTTTTCCCACCTTTGTGTCGCACTAATAATTGTCGCTACAAAACATTTTGTTTCGAGTTAAAAACACGAATAGAGCATTACTTTCTTAATTATACCATACATGTATGGCGACGGCAAGATTTTGTATCGGTGCTTTTTAAAGTAATGGAGCGGACACAGTCATAAGCGATGGCGATGATAAGTGACTAAAACGAGGCCACCTCAACTCATCAACATCTGCCTAGCCTTTTCCCAAATAGGTTGGGGTCGGCTTCCAGTCTAACCAGATGCAGCTGAACACCAGTATTTTATATGGAGCGACAGCCTATCTGACCTCCACAACCCAGTAATTGGGCAATACGATATCCCTTGGTAAGAATGGTTGTCAGACTTTCGGGCTTCTGACGACCCGTAACGACTGTGAAAGATGCACAAATGACAGCCGGGACCAACGGCTTAACACGTTTTTCGAGGCACGGAGGAGTCTCGGTATGTAAAGATGGTCATGGTGATGAATTGTCGGAACCCATCCACGGCCAACCCCGGCAAGCGTAGCTTAACCTAATGGAGCGACCTTTGCGGCTGTTAGTACTTAGCCACAAGCTCTTCTTAGTACGACGCGTCCTCATCTAGTTTTAAAAAATATTATTGAAGTGTTAAGGTGTTTGCGAAAACCCATTTACAACAATAAAATTATTTTGTCATTTAATAATATTCCTCTTTTTGCATATCACAGCGTCCCAAATCTTTGTAAGGCATACGAAGGGTCGAAGTCAAGTCACTAAGACTCATTGGATACTATAAATAAAGATTATGAACCATCAGCACACGAGCATCCCTGAATGCACTGTGCAACTGCACCCAAGGACAATTCCCGGTTAGTGCTGGGTTTAAGAACAAAAATAGGTAATGATTGGACTAGGCGTTTGTATATTATGTACGGCTTGGTCATTTCGCGGCCGTCGCACAGATAGTGTTATGGTTAGCAATGAGATCAATGGTCCTTCATTTTAAGCCATACATTTCATCCATACAACAGGGGGTGAAAGTTACAGATCTCTGAATTATTTAATTTTTGTTGTGAGTAGCTTTTTAGGACTTCGGAAAGTGCCCTAGAGGTTTTGATGAGTAAGTGAGTAGGACAGTTAGTCAGTGACAAAATTTACGTATTTAAGATTTTAATACGATTCGAAGAATAAAAGCTAGACCAATGAAACTTGGTGTGTTTTATAAATCTACTAACTCCTATCTTATTCGTAGAACTTGGAGTCTCCAGCATTAACTGCGCCGAAACTGTGAGGGTTAGAAAATACAACGAAACAGTTTGAGAAAAGAAACGTAGAGCCCCTGCTATTTATTTTCAGATCGTCTTGGCGGAGACGCCCCCAGATTATTGAGGCAATTAGGTGTTTGATTAAATAATGCGTGCTGATTAAGTTGCCGCCTCACTTGGACTGAATTCAATCTGACAAAAGTTTTGCAGTCCAACATATTCATAAAAACTATTTTAAAAATAAAATTGGCTTGATATTATATGAACTGTTTGTATGCGTACTACCAAGTCAATCGATCCATTATGCACCTTAATAAAGGTCCATAATGGATCGAGTGCTAATAAGACTGTATTATAAGTCTTCACAATACCAAAACAACAAGTAAGTATTTTATTGTAAATAAATATCAATCATGTTTGTTTCGCACCGTAATCGAGTTTAATACCAGTTCATCACCGCATGACTATTAAATTACAGACTTTGTACATGTTTTTAATTAAATTTTTCCTTGTACAGAATAAGAATAATCCCTTATAGGTAGGTACAAGTTGCAGTAGGGTCTAAAATCAATGTTGCTGAAGAATCGTACGGTCCCGAGACCCTCGATGTATTGGTGTGAGATGGAACGTCGGGGTGGTTTTTAGTCAGTGACAGTCCCCTGCTAAGGCGGAGGACAACCATTAGGATTATCCACCCCAAAATAAAAAAAGTGTCTAAAATCAGTGAACTAACCATCCAATAAGCGGGATTGTCCGAAAGGGTTACCGCTACCCCGGAACATAAAGGGCTACGGAAGGAACATGGATGGGTTTTAGTCCGTAAGAGTCTGACACTCCCTTCCACTCCACCCAGAGCGGGAGCAGTCATTGGATGATTTCCCAGCCTTAAAAAAAAACCATCCATAACCCAACGGTTGTAGGAACAGTCGGTCTATTCTTTAAACATTTTTTTCAAACTCAAAAACTCAAACTCGAAGTATTTATTTCAAATAAACCAATTACAGGCACTTTTGAATTGTCAAGGGGGTCGGTCAGTCAGAAAGATGAAGCTAGTTGCCCATTCCAAAGCAGTTGGTACCTATGGAGAAGAACGGGCAAGAAACTCCATGGACACTCTTTTAAACAAAATATTGGTTACATAATTCATATTATTATTATACATGTGAGAACGATGCAGAAACGAGGTGAAAGCATCCGATATAAAATATGTAAAAAAAAGTTCAAAAATTAAATTAAAACAAGCCATGGCCGCTAAGAGATGACCAGTCTCTACTGACAGCGCCCGTTCACGAACATGACATTTAAACGTGAAAACTTAGGTGAAGTTAGCTGTCATTCCAACAGATGATTGGCAGTATTGACAGCTCACTTCAAGCTCACTTCGCCTAGTTTTCACAGTGAGATTTTACAGAGTAACAACGCAGGATTTATTTTATGGTGGTTGCCACCCAAATAAACTCTTGATTGAAATAACTGTCAGGGGCCGACAACCACCCTTTATAGCAGTATTATTTTAATAAAGTTTCTCATTGTGAAAGACAAGAACCTATACCTCATGTATAGCTTCATCTCATTCTCACACTGAAGTAATATTCAAATAAGACTGCTCTTTGAGGTATTGGTTAGCTCCCAGTCCAACAGTGTGCTAAAATGAGTTTTGAGAAGCACATTTAAATGTGTTATTTTTTTATTTGTAGCAAAATTTTTCCTCTGTTTCCGCTTTCCGCTTTTCCAACCTCACTAAGGTCTCAACCTTCATTCATTGAAAGTTGGTGATACTGTAACGTATGCGTGATGTAGATGGTCCAAATAGACCAGATGTTGATGAATGCCGACGACAATTATTGTTTTGAAAAAAACTGCTATTACCTTGTGCCACTGTTTTGTTTGTTGTGGTTGGGTTCCGTAATAAGAAC
This sequence comes from Hyppa rectilinea, assembly GCA_951799385.1. NCBI lineage: Eukaryota > Metazoa > Arthropoda > Insecta > Lepidoptera > Noctuidae > Hyppa > Hyppa rectilinea. The sequence goes on along the minus strand of OX637310.1, from coordinate 4,584,194 downwards.
TCAAAGAGAATAATAATATTATATTGTAGCATTCGTCGCTAAATTTCTTATTGAGATATTTTAACTTTATTGTGAATATTGTGATATTTCCCCATTTTAAATACAATGTATAATCTAAAATAATTAAAATGAGAAAGGTTTTCTTTGTATAAAATAATCTAGCTAGAGTCTAGCTGCTAAACTTAAGATTCTACAGCTACACACACGTATTTTTTTTTACATGGTAGTCTCAGTTTAAAACAGTTTGGGACTTCCCTGCATATATTATATGCAAGTAGATAGAGGAACAGAAAACAATTGTACATTCAATTGATTACATAAAGCTAAATCAATATAATTATTAGAATCTTGGTACATATATCCGAAAATAATGGAAACTAAATTGTGTACTGGTCTACATTCGCTACCTTTTTTTTTTGAGGATGTGATTTATCATCAAATGATCCCTCCCCCTGGGTGGAGCGGAAGGGAGTGTCAGAATCTTACTGACTAAAACTCATCTATGTTCATTCCTTAGCCCTTTATGTTCCGGGGTATCAGTAACCCTTTCGGACAATCCCGCTGACGCGGTAGGCACCAGCCTTGGCGAGCCTCTTCGCTAATTCTGACATTTCTTTGAAGCGCGCGTGGAAGACATACGCGTCGTCAGGTACGGGCCTGGTCCTGATCGGACGGTGAGCTATACCCATAAACATATTTTACTGTTGATGATTTTCCTTGTTGGTTTGAAAGATCCACTTTGAAATACTAGTAAAATTCTCCCAAACTTTATGAATCTTACCTATTCTTCTCAGATCAGAGTCCTACAAAGGCCCGAAGCCTACCTATTCTTCTCCACACGATTGCGTACCAATAACAATTTCCTACAGAATTTACACCAGAGATACCCTAAAAACCGGTGGCTTGTATTGGTACCAGCTGTGATTACCATAATTTCATCGCCCCACGTGTCTGTGGACTCTACAAAAACTGGTAATAATCACAGTACCGCGATACAGGCGCGCACTAAAGTGTTATTGAGTCTAATAGATTTTAATAACATGATCCAGTTTAGGCTTTGCAGTTTGACGCGTCTATTAATATGTTTTTCGACTAGTTTAAAAGATTGAGGAAGGTGTGGATATCATTATCGTAACCGTCTTTAGGATCCGGTTAGAATATAAAATTATTGAAAGGTTTATTGGCTTGTGGTAACGAGTATCGCTTCAAAATGTTAGCAATAAAAAGAGTTTTATTGCTTGTTAGGAAGAAACATAGCATAGCCTTAGCTCAGCACGGAAGTGTCTTCGAATTTATGTGACGTATCGTCTTGTACTTGCTTATGAGTTATAAGTCACGTTTTGTTATTCCCTATAGGTATCCACCCAGGTACTACATTCGATGCTATTTTGACTAGCCAGCACTTCTATTTATTATATTTTTCAAGGAGATTATGTGACTATCAGATTACAGTACCTAGACAGGACGAGTTTTTTATCTTGTATTCAAAATACTTTGATATTACTAACAATCAAATCCAAGCACTTTTCTCCCCGCATGTACGATACTGCAGTATTCTCCTCCGCAGGGCGAACGCAAGGGCTACTGTATGAAATAATAGCTTTTTTTACTCATAAGTATACAATGTCTTCAAATCGACTGTCATATTTCGTTACAACGTAAACACGGAGCCAGAAAGAGTTCTCGAATTTTTGGCTTAGTTGCGAAGTGGGCGATTTGTTTTTGTTTCTAAACAATATGGTGACTGAATTCATAATTTTGAAATAATTAGAATCTATTCACATAGTTCATAAATTAAGCTTTTGGTGTCGGTCTGTGTGTCTATGTTGTTCTTCTAAACTACACAGCGGGTTTTGATGCGGCTTTCATTATTATTTAGAAAATGTATTCTTGTATTCTAGTAAATATTAAACTTAGATAAATACCATCGTAATCTCGATGTCCTGACATGTGGCTATATCCGATGGTGTGCATTTTTTTTAAGTCTTTGACAAATACAAATGATCCAATCCGATTTTCACTCCAAACTTGAAAGTAATTTATGTATTCAAATAAGACAGAGTCAGCACTTTTGGAATGTAAAAATTACTTAGAACACTCCTCCGAATCGCCTTCACCGCGTCCAAGAGTTTTAGCTGGGAAGAAGTGGCGCAACAGATTCCCTAGCAGCACAATCATTTGGTAATGTAAATAATACTTACCAAACCTCCTTCACGCATAATCAGCGTATAATGTTCTTACTCCAGGGCCAAAGGCCTTAAGCGGGATTGTCCGAAAGGGTTACCGCTACCCCGGAACATAAAGGGCAACGGAAGGAACATGGATGGGATTTAGTCAGTACGAGTCTGACACTCCCTTCCGCTCCACCCAGAGCGGGAGCAGTCATTGGATGATTTCCCAGCCTTAAAAAAAAAAAAAAAGTCAGAGTGCCATGGGCAGCATTAAAACTCTGACACCAGGTTGGTCACTAACCAGACGAAAAGAAGAAGACGAAGCTGGGTAGAAAAAGTGGCGCAACAGATTCCCTAGCAGCACAATCATTTGGTAATGTAAATAATACTTACCAAACCTCCTTCACGGATAATCAGCGTATAATGTTCTTACTGCAGGGACAAAGGCCCTGTGAGAATGAGCTGGATGTCCACCACGCAAGTCCAGTGAAGGTTGATAGATTTCACGTTCTTCAAATTCTTGGTTCTAGAACATGCCAGTTTCCTCACGATGTTTGCCTCCTTTATTATTAAACAGAAAATCTAATCACACTTAACACACTTGATCATGGATTGAGTATAAGTGTGAGCGATCTTGAGTCAGCTATTAAGTCAATGGCTCGATTTAGTACCCATTTACTTACTGTAATATAGACACATTATGACGGTAGTGTGAAAATGACCGTGTAATGCATGTAAATCATTGCTTTGATATACCATGTATTGACTGACTGACATTAATGTTATTGTTGATAGAGGTTATTTTTTTTCTTAAATAAATTTATTATATTATGCAGTCGCCAGTGCAACAAGTTACCACAAACTGTCAAATTTTCTTAATCCATTCTGAACTTAACGCTCATCGTTTTAAGGTTTAAAATTGTTTGGAGAAATTTTACAGTTTGGTATACCTTGATGCGTTGGCGACCGTATATCATTATCGCCCTGTGGCTCTATCAAAGTTGACAGTATTCCGGGTCTTTATATTTTTCAAACTTGATTATGTTTTGAAAACAATAGAAATCAAAGACTCAAGGTTTCTAAATGAGCCAGATTAGTGAGCTTACCATGCACTATGATGACAGGTCAATGTGAGACGAAAAGTAAACAATTGTACCATAGACAACTGTAAACTGGTATAGAGGCTTTTACTGCTCTGCATATCAACTGCCTACTGCATATTGTCCCAGTGACAATTCCGTACGAACAGCGAAAACTATAGAAAGAAACAATTGAAGTACCGTAAGATTCCAAAAATGAATTTTAGAAACATAAAGCAGTGCAGGATTAAGAAAGACTCCTCACTAACAACTACGGAGTTAGAACGTTGGTTGCGTGTAATGGCATGTCGCTTGAAGCATCGGATGGCTACCGATAGCGAGTGTGCCCGGGGCGCGACATTAGCGAGGCCCATCTCGCTCCCAGTTATTACAATCAAAGTGACAGTGTGACCATGGGTTCGAGATCCTGTAGGATTTCATATATTTACTAATCGAGTACTAAGACACACTCTTCTTCTTCTTAGCGTGTCGATAGCAAAAATAGTACTTAAATATATATTTGTATTTAAAATTTGTTAGGCCCAAAATTCAGCAATGCGAATACCGTTCACTAACGCAAGCTGCGTTAGTGAACGGTATTCGCATTGCTTAGGTCCTCAGGTGTGCATGTGACGGGGCACGCGGTGCAAGGTGGGAGGTGAGCCATTGTGTGTGGGGAGACGCCGCATACACAACGGAGATCTGAGCCATCAATGAACCCCCACTTGTGGAAGTTGTCCTTACTACGAACTACTTGGGTACTAAATCTTACACTACACTCTTATATTATCACTACACTAGTCTACACTTTTAATATTAATTAATAAACATACGCAAATTCTAATTGAGTATGTTTAAGCTTGAGTAAGAAAAAAAGTGCGTGTGTTCACAACGATGAGATGAATTCATCCGTAGTTGGGATGAATTTATCCCAAGAACTATTATTGCGTTGACTTAGCAGCTTGATTATTTTATTAATGAATAAACATTCGAAGAACTTTAATTGAATATGTTTAAGCTTGAGTAAGAAAAAATATGCATGTGTTCTCAACGAAGGGATAAATTAATGCGTAGTTGGAATGAATTTATCCCAAGAACTATTATTGCGTTGACTTAGAAGCTTGATTTTTTTAAAGCTCTAAGACATCGTATCGTATTTAATATTAATTCGAACTTGACACATCCACGCGTTCCTGAGGAAATGAGTTAGCAAACGGATAAACGAACAACGAAGGGATCCTATAAGGGTTCCGTTTTTCCTTTTTAGGTACAGAACCTTTTGTTAGATGCCGGTTCGAATATGCCAAGTACGATTAGATATTTTAAAGTTAATGAAAAACGTGTTACTGCAGAGAAAGCTTGCTTGGTTGTTTGCAGTTGTAGGTTTTTTTTTTAATAATTGCTATTCCCGATTTGCGATTATGATTGCTCACGTTACTCTAAGATAAGAGTTTCGTAATTTAATTATTACCTGTAAATTATATATCTATTATTGCGAACCTTCGTTTTCCTCCTTTCTCTTTAGGTGAAGCCACAGGTAATTTCGTCACTGTATTAGTTTTGCCCGGGGGCTTAGAGTCTATTAAATGGCCTATGCAAACAAAGTCTATCGAAATTCTTTTATAATGTTTATTATAGTTACCTTATTATAGTTAATATTAAGGTTTTCTTTTTTTCTATGCTTACATCACTTGACAATGCTTTTGATACGTAATTTCCTTCAGGACCAAACATACTACAACAACATTGCAATAATAATAACATAATTCTTTTGAGGTACCTATTTGGTTGCTTTATGGAAATTGTTTTTTCAGATTTATTTATTTGGCTGTATTTATTTATTTTATCTGAATAGGGCAACGTTTTTTTTTTTGCTAAAGGAAAAAGTAAGACATGTTAATTATCATGTTAAACTTACTGGTAAATGTTAAACGAAAATAAAGATTATTTATTTATAAGCTGCTTCCAGCGGCTTCGCCCGCGTGGATGTCGAAAAATTATCCCAAAGGAACGTACTTCCAGAATAAAAAGTATCCTATGTGTTAATCCAGTCATAAACTAGCTCTGTGCCAAATTTCAACCAGATCCGTTCAGCCGTTTCTGCGTGAAGGACAGACAAACATACAAACTCACACACATACTCAAACATTTTTGCTTTCATAATATTAGTGTGACTTTTATTTTCACAAAATGCTAATTATTTCATCATCACTTCTCAAAAGTAATACATACCAATCTTTTATTACTATTAATGTCCTAAGCTTCACAGAATCCTGGCCAACACAAGGAGCGTACATTATGATTATACCGTGAACCGAGCGTAAAAAAATGAATGTTGTTTCTTTGATTACTTCACAACTCAGGCGCAGGATGATATTGTTAATTCCATTCGATATGTTCGTTAATCGCGATGCTCGTTACATTTAAAAGCTTTTTTTTTCGCGATGCAGGTGCATTTTAGGTATTTTGATCTGTTTAGTCTTCATAATCAGCTTACAATGATCCCACTGCTGGGATCATTGTAAGCTGACTCACAGGCCTCCTCTTTGTAAAAGGGAGTGGGCCATGATCCACTAAGCGGGCCGATGGATGCCACATATCTTCAAATTTTTGGTTCTAGGACATCCAGTTTCCTTACGATGTTTTCTACCACCGTTTTGAGAACTGTGGCGATGAAATTATATTCAAAGTAAAGTGCCTGTCTGGCTTCAAACTAACGATCCAGAACTTTTAAGTGGTGGCTGAAACCCCTGGTTTACCGCTGCTCTGTTTAGTCTGATATCAAGGAATTAGACCAGATACTTCTGTGGTCGGATCCCACAACAAGAAGTAAAAAAAACGAAGTAGAAAAGAAAACTCGATTTAAGTGTTAGCTGATAATAATGAATTTGGTATTAACTTGGTTCTCCTTACATTTAGGCTAGAACTATTATATAAATATCAAGGTGTTTTTTTTTTGAGGGCGAGAAATCATCGAATGACTTCTCCCGCTCTGGGTGGAGCGGAAGGGAGTGAACTTAAGGATGGTATTGACAAGCAATTTCCCTAACCAAGGTATCGAATCCATTTCAAATTATAGTCCTTATAAAAATCGTCAACCTGAAAATACTGTCAGCAAAGTCTGATTACTTTCGATACGATAAAATATGTGATAGCTTTGTGGCCCCAAAATAATCACAATTGTCTCAGAATGCCAACTAGATTAGGTACAAGGTAAAGGATTTAGGATTATGTTAAGAAAAATAATCAAGTTCTTAGGTATTTTTGTTTTTTTTTATGTTGAATTTTATTACTAGTAATGACTGCTATTTTAGTATGTACTTTTACTTAGCTTTATAGCATGTAATTCAAAATGTGCCAATTGCGTACTTCATTTTTCTGAAGCTGTCGATTCACCCACAAAGAAATGTATTGGATGCGAGTCGCCTCTATAAAAAAGCAAATAATATCTAAAAGTGTCGATCCTTCCATTTTGGGCGATTAAATTCGTGCGAACTCACTAATAAGCCTTTGCCGCAAAGTTTACTCTTTGTGGAAAAGGTTTATTACTCTAGGTGTGTTCATAGTACGTACATCCATATTTCGCCAATTCATACTTTACAACAAATAAATCATTTTTTTAAATATAACTTAAAAGTATCCACTTACTTTATGGCCTAAACAGTAATCTCATTCAGCTAGGTACAAAGTAATCAGGCGTCAGGTCTTTGGAAGTAGCTCCGCGGTATGATACGAGCATATCTTCAATTATCGTGCCATACTTAAACACACTGCGAGCTTACTGGTTTTGCATAGACTATGCTGGTTGCAGAAGGCATATTTCTTTTTGATTCACTCACATATTCGATTCACCCGTTCGACGCCTGCGTTAAACTATAAACAGCTGATCTATTTTGTAATCTCACCCTTAAAACATAGATGAAGCTCTTCAAGCTTTATCTCAATCTAAGCTGCCAGTAGTGTCAATCCCAAACATTATATTGTATCTTTTTAAATAATATATTTTTGTTAATAGTTGATGTACTATGTTAGTACTTATTATATTATATACCTTGATTTATGTAAGATTGGTTTTAGCCGTATAAATTAAATACAAAAAAATTAGGTATAATTATTATAATTTTATTGTTAATAACGGTATAGTTCGGTAGCACCTCCGATTGGATTCGAACATGAACTTCCACCAGCTTGTAGCAGTAGTAAAACCTAACCTACTACCTAAACTACCTAATTAAAAAGTTCAATAAGATGCTCATAATTATGTCAATGCCATTAAACTTTTCATATTTAACGTGCAAGTTTACCATTTTTGATACCGCGAATATTAATTTAATCAAGATACAACCTGACACTGACACTGTATTCGTGTGATACCTCTAAGCATAAACGTTAAAAATGAAATCGATTTATTATATTTCACCGTTATTAGAGACAGAGATAAAATATTTCATTCAAAAGAAAATTATGTCACATCTACAAACCAAACGTAATCTTTGCCAAACTTTTTACGTGCACTCAACCGTCAGTGATCAACTGCTCACTAGATGTGATAGGCGATCGGTGATCGGAGATCGCTAATCACTGCTACACTGACGGCCTAAGAAGCCACTTCCTGTGTTACCCTCTAATTTAAAGATCACTTCACTTTTATAAACCAAGCGTACTTATGGTTTACTTTTGATGAAATCATATAGCATTTGGTTTCATTGAATCTTGTTATTTAACTCGTAAATGCTTTAAGAGATGGTTTGTGGGAAGTTAAGTTAAGACACTACGCATTGGTATTAAAATATTAAAGTAAGCAGTGATAGCATAGATCTCGAGTTCGAACCCAAGACTTATGAATTTTCGGATGTGCGTATTGTATAATTATCACTTGCTTAAAAACTGATGAAGGAAAACATCAACCTGACTTTTTTTTTTTAAGGCTGGGAAATCATCCAATGACCGCTCCCGCTCTGGGTGGAGCGGAAGGGAGTGTCAGACTCTTACTGACTAAAACCCATCCATGTTCCTTCCGTAGCCCTTTATGTTCCGGGGTAGCGGTAACCCTTTCGGACAATCCCGCTTAAACATCAACCTGCCTGAGAGATATTTCTCAATAGCATGTGAAGCTACGTCAAAGGCCCAGGAGCAGCATAAAAACTCTAAAACCAGAAAAAAGTAAGAAGACGAAATGTACCTTCTTTCAATAGACAAGGAATCTAATACAAAATTACTTCCGATAACGTTTATACGCCAGGAAATCATCTGTAAATACATACGTGCATCTTCATACAAAAAAAAATACTAATAACAATTTGTATTTTTTTCTGTTTGTTGCGGCTAATCTCCGAAACAGCTGGACCGATTTTGACCGGACTTTCGCAGGAAGATAGCTCCCAATCTATTCTGTAAATGTTTCATCATGTAAACCTAAGTGAAGCACCAGGCAATCCCTAGCATCAGGTGGAAAAACAGCTCACTTCACCTAAGCTTTCATCAAAAGATTTTCACAGAAAAGACCGACTGATATTTTTATTTTTCTTATCATATGGAGTACCTTGGGCTAGTTTTATTTTAGAAAAAGAATTAGATCCACACGACTGAAGTTAATATTGAAAACTGCAGTTCTATACTCATAGTGACAGGTTTAGCACATGGCCTATTAGCAACAGGCTGGAACCAGTTGTACTTCAATTAACTCTTACATGTTTTACGGGAGTAACTTCCTGATGCAACCTATATTTTTGTCTCACTTCTAGTTCTAATCAGGTATGTGCAATACGTAGTTATGCGTTAGAATATTTTGATTTGTGTTTTAACACGTTCACTGTCCAATGTGTAATCAGCGTATAATGATCCCACAGCTGTGATTTTTTTGTGAATGGCATCTCGCATTTCAGCTTAATAGGTCGTCTACTGCTTAACTGGGCTTGCCTGTGGATGCTTCAATGTTATTAAGAGATCCAGTCAGGGGTTAACTACATGCTAAGGGTATCTCTTTTGGGGTACGGACCTTCAAACTCAAACTCAAAGTATTTATTTCAAATAAACCAATTACAGGCACTTTTGAATTGTCAAGGTGTCGGTCAGTCAGAGAGATGAAGCTAGTTGCCCATTCCAAAGCAGTAGGTACCTATGGAGAAGAACGGGCAAGAAACATTGACTTAGGGCGTCGCGGGACAGGTAAGGGACAGGCTGAATCGGATGACTCCACCTTTCTGTGAAAGAAAGTGAGCCGTTATCTACCACGCGGACCCAGTGCGGGTTGGTAGATATCACAAGTATTCGAATTTTTGGTTCTATGACATGTCAGTTTCCTCTCAATGTACTCCTTCACCGTTTTTGAGAACAGTGGTGATGAAATAATTTACACAAAGTAAAGCGCCTGTTTTGGTTCGAACCTACGACCTACTCGTAAGTCACGGCTGTTACCACTGCGCCATCACTGCACTCAAACAATCAACCATACTGTGGTTTATGTTTATTGTATATTTGTGTCTACTTAGTAGTAACCTTTAAAGAATACTCCACTAAAGAACACGTCTACCCCAACGGTCGTTGATTCTACGGCTAATATGGCCGGCCTATTACCACTTCAGCTTGCATTACATTACCTATTATAAAATATGGTAATTCGAAATGAATAGCTTAATTCTCTAAACGAAGTATGATCCCTCCCACTTACTCCTTAATAGAGCAATTAAAACAATATTTACTCACATTGGCTTATCATTAGGACTAGAAGACTTGTTTCAGGAATGTGCCTTAGTAAGTAGGTACTTATTTTTTATAAAACGTTTTCACTGCAAGATTATTTCGCTTTGCGAATGATTCTATTAAGATAATTAAGTGAAACATTGTTGCAAATGTATTTTCTTCTGAACATTCTTGTACAATGTTGCCAGTATTTGTGGATTAATTGTCACAATTTACATTGATTTATTTATGAAATTCCGTTGTAATTTGTTAAATGAATGACGATTTTTTAGGTAAAAATAAACAAAGAATCAGCATGGCTATACAATGTGGTAATGCTGCCAGCCTTTTGGCAACTTTTCCGGTACACAGGGACTTCTTTATACATATTATTATTATTGTTGACTTTTAAATTATATCTTTGAAAATAATGGAAATAAAATTACGAGCTACTGAAGAAAAAAAATCTGAACACTTTTTTCATGAGCAGTTCAAACACCATCGCTCGTTTATCTATCTTTCCGAGGTTTAGAGTGGTCTTAATAAGTAATGGATGGTTATCCATCCAGGAACCGTCCACGGCAAGCGCAGCTTAACCTTCGATGTACCCATACGACTGATATTATGTGGCCACAAGCCCTTCACTAATAATTATTCCATTAAACTCAATATTTAATTAATATGCAATCAGAGCCGCGGGCAATAACTATCTCGTAAGGAAGCACGTACGCAGTATTGGTGATCATTTTACATCGTACGAACACAGTGCCCTAATAAAGTCGACTTCTGATAATCACATAGAGACGCATCGCCTGACGCCAATAAAATGCTCAATCAATCAATCGCTGTCTGCGCATGGATCATTAATGATGCTAGTACTTCGGGTATTGGATCAGGCTAGGAAGTTAGCGGAGAAAGTGATTTTAATTTAAACTTTCCACTGGTCACAGATCCTTTGTTAGTTCACTGGTATTTTTATTTATTTATTTTATTTATTTATTTAGTAAAAACTCTAAGACTACCATTACAGGTTTAAACCTAATTCGATAGCTAGGACAATAATAATATTTTAAATACAACTATACAGATACACAGATAATAATGTAAACATTATAAACACTAAATTATTACTAAACACTACTAACTTAATTAATACTAACTTAAACATCTACTGTAAAGTATGACTTACTTAAATTAAAAAATAATTAAAAAATAATATTGCAGAACTAAATTACTATAATAAAGATTACTATAATAAAGATTCTAGTCCGATTCGTAACATAACATGTGTAACGTCACCTTTGCGAGTTCACTGAAGCAGCACGAAAAAATGTCTAGCCTATTCTGGATTTCGTTAATTGTACGAATTGCTCGCGTGAGAGGTGTTTTGGCTAGCATGTTTGTTCTAGCTGTTGGCACAGCCAGCAGCGGCGAGCGCCTCCGCCTCCACACGTAGCGGTCCGGAACACAAAACCACAAGCACTGAAGCACTCCCGGATTGTGTTCCTTGCCCCGGAGTAATTTTATTAAATATATGACGAGATTTTATGAGAGTAGTTTCAACTGTTTTAGTTTTTCAGTCATTCTCCCGCCCTTGTCCCAATTTATTTTGGGGTCGGCGTAACATGTCTTTTTTTCCATAGGTATCTACTTCTCTATTAGTCGTCATCTCATCTCATGTAATCAGAATCTATCTCTGTGCAAAATTTCATCCAGATTCGTTCAGCCGTTCTGGCGTGATTAAGTAACAAATATCCATCTAAACTTCTCCTTTTTAAACATTAGTATACATAGATTACCAAGGAGTATCGTAAAAAGCAGTGACAGCCTGGTGGTGTGACCGTCGGACTGCCAAGTCATAGGTCTCGAGTTCGAACCCAAGACACGCACCTCTGATTTTTCGGATTCATGTGCGTATTGTATAATTATCACTTGCTTAAAATCGGTGAAGGAAAACATCGTGAGGAAACCAGCATGCCCGAGAGACATTTCTTAACAGCATGTGATGCTAAGTCAGAGGCCCATGGGCAGCATCAAAACTCTGACACCAGGTTAGTTACTAACCACACGAAAAGAAGAAGAAAGAGTATCGTGTTACTAAGTAACTGGGTAGTGGAGGTCAGATAGACAGTCCCTCTATGTAAAATACTGGTATTCAGCTGAATCTGGTGAGACTGGCAGCCCACCCAAACATAGTTGGGAAAAGGCTAAAAAAGTAACACTACACTAGTTTCCAGAACAAATTGAAACAGATGGACATAAAATGTAATAATAATACCAGCAATTATTGTCCCTTAGCGGGATTGTCCGATCAGTGGGATTGTCCGAAAGGGTTACCGCTACCCCGAAACATAAAGGGCTAAGGAAGGAATATGGTTGGGTTTAAGTCAGTAAGAGTCTAGGTATGATGTTATGTTATTTATTTAACCATCTATGTATACACATAAAAACAGACTAGAAGAAAAGAACAGAAAATACGCACGTGCTTATCCAAAGAAATCTCTTCAATCATACCTGGTTTCTTACTTGTTACTTCGCTGTCACTCGCTATTTCTAAAGCCACACCCATATGGATACCACCACCTACTCATTGTAATTACTACTCTAGTTACAAAAAGTTTACATATACCATCCGGCACGTTTTATTATAAAAATCTGAGCCTGTCTAATGAAATCGATACCAACGCAATATCGAGCAAATGGCTACTCGGAACGTGGTAGAAATTACTATAATCATGGATGCGACTCGAGCCAGCTACCGTCTGGTTGCGTCCAATTTTGAGTTTACTATCCGCCTGATTATATACTTTTCTCACTTTATGATTTAGATTGGGATTCTTTTGGAGTTAAAAAAATTGGGCTGATTATGTGATTTAATTAAAAATAATAAGTATTTGTTTTGGTGTTGGTATCATTGGCATTATCGTTTTTGTTCGGTTTTCTACGAGTTTGAAACTTATTTTCTGCATTTAGCATGAATATACATGTCCTAAACAATCAACCCAGCCTATCGCAGTCCACTGTTGGACTTATGCCTCTCCTAGGCTGCGCCACAATACCCTGTCCTCCACCTTCCGCATCCACTTAGTCACAGCCACCTTCTTAAGGTCATCGGTCCATCTTGCTGGGGAGCGTCCCACACACAGAAATATTAAAAACAGTATGGTCCCACACTACGCTTGCCTCATGTCATCATTATCATTTATTAGATTTTACTATCAAATATCAATATTTGAAAGTGGTTGAGGGATGTGTTGTTTCCACGATTTGTGTTAAAACAAAGAAAAATAAAAAGTTTTTCTTTTTTAGCAAAATGCTATCTATAAAAAGAAAAAGGTACTATTATAAACAATATAATATAGGACAGTGCATTGTTACACGACGCTGCAGAATTTTTGATGTAATTGAAGAAGCAATATCGAGACGCAAAAGCAATTTTAGATTTAGATCAAAACACCATAAACTTTCTAGCGACGATGTGGTGCAGCTCTACAAGACTGAGGTTACACTCTAGTGATGGGCAAGTATTGTGGAACAGTTACTAACATAACGGCTGGGACAAAAATCTGTGATATTGTTACTGATCTTGAATAAAATGTTTTTAAAAGCTGTAAAGGAAAACAAAATAAGCACAACATAAACAAATAAGGGGTTTTCGACTCCAATCGAAAATTCTTATCAGATTCTATCAGTGAAAGTATTAATAAATGAGAATGTCAAAAAACATTAATTACTTAATTATAAATGACCAACGGAAACAAGAACTTACAGCCGGAGATGAATTTAACCCTAAATTAACTAAAAATGTTAATCACTAAATTAACTGTGAATGTCAAAGACAATTTTATGGTCTATACCTTATTGCATAGTCGGAACATAATTTCAAGCTGTTAATTGAACATCAGTAACTCCATTTGCATAATTTAATAGGTGCTTTAATAATCGGTTTTTTTGGTCTGATCACTGTTAGTCGCTGGTTAATTGAAAGAGGTAAAACCATAGTCTTCACATAGATTAGGGGGAGTGGCGTTACTAATATAACTGAACTAACGTTATTATTAGCAGCTATCAAAAAAATAACAGTTAAAAGTAGCAGTTTTACAAGCTGTTCTTTCGTAACGCGTTCCACAAGAGATTCAATTACGATACTATACGTTTTATTTTACTCTCGCAGACGGGAGCCGATCATTACAATAATAATTGTATCACGAACGATTAATTTATTAACTTGAGCGCCCAACCCTATTCATACGTCTGATGGGTACTAGATTTATGGACAGACTATATTGGAAGTGACCAAATTGGGATGTTTTTAATAAGATTTTAACTAGCAGGCTGAAATAGATGTTCGGTATTGACGTGGGGTATGCTGGGAAGTTAATTGTTTTATTTTTGAATGACAAAAAATATTGTTTTAATGAAGGTTTATCTGGTTATTGATGAGTGAGCCTTTATTTGCAACATCACCCTCCAACATTGAGTCTTGTTGCCTGCTTCGACATTGGTAGTTCATGATTTTGGTTGAATGGGGCCTTAGTCTTTGGCCCCTACCCATGTTTATCAAAATTAGACAAAAATGCCCACTATGGATGATGATGTGATGTGTTAAGATTGAAACTAGAAAATCGCGAAAAAAATATGAACTGTTCCATACATTTTATTAAGTTACGTGTGCATAAATGTATGGAACAGCTCATATTTTTTCGTGATTTCAGGGTTCATCCCATAGTAAAAGTTGTTCGTAACGATGAATACAATGCTCCCACGAAATTCTTAGAACAAATTTTTTAACACCTTATGTAAACTTGTCTATGCCGTTTTCTGAATTCAGATTGGTGAAGGCTTTGCAATATCTGACTATATTTCTGAATCACATTGCTTTTGCAAGGAATAAAATATGCTTCATAACTTTAAGACCATTATGTAGCCACAGCTATTTCTTACAGCTAGTCTTCTTCAATTTTTTTGTAAAAACGTCCCTCATTCTAAGTGGACACCTGAAACATGCTTGATTTACTACACTATATTACTGACACATTCACCACACTACGGCAGTCAGGTAGCCAGTATGAATAATAAATACCATCCCACCAACTTACACCTGACTTCTTAAATCTTTTTTTACATCACAAATCACGCGCATATCACCTTGATAATGACGCATCGATGCGTGTGCGTCGCTAATACGGCCCAAATCTTGTAGCACGATAACTGTAGCGGCTTCTAAGCAAAAAAACGTCTTGCCTTGGTCCCACAGTTATATTTAGTTGGTGAAAGAAATGTGTGCGTGTATGTCCATTTTCTTCGGGGATATTTTATTTGAAAGATTTTTTGATCAAGGCGCTCAGTCTCAAGAAGTCAAGAGTGACAGGATGCATAAAATGGACGACATTGTTGTGGGACGCTCCTCTAAGGAAATTATCCATGAACGGAATTTTACAAAATTGCTCTGGAATAGTGGCAATGCAGCTGCCTGCTCCTATTCAAACTTTTTACATAACTCCGAACACGAAAATAGCATCCATCATTTAAATAAAATACAAACAAATTAAATGATAATAACAACAATGTAACCAACAATAATTTCAATGCCTGCGCAACAGGAAAAAATTATACTAAAAACAATTCACCTATTCGATTATGCGGACAAAACCGGCTAGCACGGCTAGTTATTGTAAAAAGATTTCAAATTCTTTTGTAGTCTGCCGCCCAGGCAAACAGTAGCAACATTGAATACAATACAACACTTATTTATAGTCAAAACTGTCTTCGCCATAGCGTCCCGGCGAAACCTGTTGAGAGGAGTGTACACTTGATTGGTAGTTCTTAAAAAGGAAAGTTTTGTATGGTTGTCGTGTGTAAAAAGTTTGTGAATGTTACTTGTTGTCAGTTATGGATATGCTTCAGTTATTGAATTACACAATGATAATTATGTTGTCCTTATAACTAAGGCATGCATGAGCTACCCATATTTTTGTGTTGAAGATATACAGGATCGATGGGATATCGACGCGAAGCCGGTTACTATCGATTAGTACATAATTTTGAACCTCCCTGTGATGAAATTCTTGTCGGTTGCAAAATAGAAAAGCAGCTGCGTCATAGAAAAGTGTAACGCACGCTGTGAAAATGTCTAGAATTGCTGTTTTTTTTTACTGACGATATTTCAACTCGAGAACAACAGAGGTACAGAATCCATGGTAATCGGTATTTTTTTTAACATTGCAAATTAATAAATAAACCACTTTTCGACTGAGTCTGAATTAAGAATAAGACCTGCATGCTGTAAAAAGAAAACCATAAAAGTAATATGAAATTGAGTTTGTGAATAAAATTTTGATATACTTCAAATTAAAAAAAAATAAAAAATAAAAATTCGGGACTATTAACACAAAACTGATTTCATTTTTATTAAACCTTATATTATTATAATATCTATAATATAAATTGAATTTAACCTTTACCCTAGTGTATTCGGTCCCTATAATGTTTATATCATTCGCTCCTTTTGCGTTTAAAAAGATCAGAGGAATAGCTGCGGCCCATGGTTTTGAGGCAAAAAAAGGGATCGGTATAACGGTCCCAAAGACCGCAAGGTCAGGCTCCTAACAATTTTTGCATTTTTATTTGGTCCTTCAGTCCATCGGTAATATAGTAATAAATAGTTAGTCTTTTTGGATTATTTTGGAAGGCTTGTTGTGTTGTGTTGTGTTTTTATGGTGTTTCAGTCTCTTTGGTAATTAATTTTGTGCGGCGATAAATGAGTATTGCTCCGATGAGTTTTTGCATCATTTACTATATTTCAATACTATGTAAGAACAACGGATCGATCCGTGAGGTTAAACTATGCTTGCCAAGGTTAGTCCGTGGTGACCATCTTTACATATCGAGACTCCTCCATGCCTCGGAAAGCACGTTAACCCGTTGGTCTTGGCTGTCATTCGTGGATCTTCGACAGTCGTTACGGGTAGTCAGAAGACCGAAATTCTGACAGACAGTCTTACCAAGGAGAATCTTATCACCCAGCAGTCGCTTCATGTAAAATACTGGTATTAAGCTGCATCCGGTCAGACTGGAAGCCGACCCCAACATAGTTGGGACAAGGCTAGGCAGATGATGATGATGTAATAAATTATATGGTTGTATCTCTACTTACAGAATCGCCATTGGCTGTCTGATCACCCTTTCCTGCTGCTGACCCTGAACCCGAGCCAGTATTGATGACACCATCAGAATTAGTGCCGAGTCCCAAAATATATATGTACTGTCTAGTTTGGGGAGCACTTGAAACTGATATTTTGTAATCTATTTGTGGTTTCTGGGCATACCCACATGGTCTCACCTGTGAACCTGCTAAATGGATTACCTGGACAATATACAATTTTATGTTTATACTATCACAATGTCTTGTTGCCTCTAGCAATAGCATAAGTAGGTACAACTTACACTACTTTAAAAATAAATTAAAATAAAGAGGCTTGCCATTTTAAAAGGGTAGATAAAAAAGGGCAAAACAATCTCTATGATAAGCACAAGCCCTGCACCGGTAAATGTCACTACTACGATTAATTTATTTTTAACACCACTAACATTGCAACTGTAAACGCAATCCCAAATACCTTCCATATTAAGATCAAGTCCTCATTCAATCCCTACTACACATGCGCGGTGATCTCGTGCGCTTCGCCTCACAGCTTACGAAATTACTGGCGCCGTCAATCTAACGCTATCGCCTGTGACGTATCTATCGCTTGTTCATTTGATCTCTTTTTATAACTGGTGCCCTGGTACCGCTTCATTGGTTTTGGTTAAGTGATTTTGGATCTTGTTGGATGTCGTTTTAAATTCTCTGGACTTTTTAGGCCCTCTTTGGAGTGCCATAATGAGCTTGATTTTCCAATTAAAGCTTTTTCGGATAGGGCGAAAATCTGAGGTTTTAGCAAATTAAGATATTATGATAAGGGCCAATAACTGGGCACCGTTAGAGCATAACTTTGTCGGTTCCCAGTTATTGGCGATAGATTCGGACTTTGATATGTGAGACCAATGTACAGTATGTTAGGTTAACTCGGCGGGAGGCGCGCCCCATAATACAACACGGACGGTCGCAACCGGGTAAAAAGTACCACAGTGGTGTTACTGTAAAAATTGGGGTTTCTAATAAGTATTTCAATGAAACAAAATGTTATGTTAATTTATACTATATTTTCAACAAAACAATGCGTGAACGAAGTAATTATATATCTGCCCATGTATTTTTATTTATTTATGAAATCACAGCGTAATAATTGAATGTTTTTTCACAAGGCTTGCAAAGAAACAAAAATAAGACTCTAAATATGCAAAAATAATTAAAAAACGAGATCAATATCAAATTAACATAACATTCGTTTACTTGCAACAATAATTGAAACTTACATTAATGTGTTTAATTTTTATTTAAATAATCGCTTAAAGTTTGACATCAAAATCATCAGCCTCCTTACAAAATATCTAAAAAATGTGACTATTTTTTTAGCACAGTCTTCACAAATAGGCACATGTTCTCTACATATTTTTTGATGGCATAAATTGCAATCAGTCTTAGAGAATATATATAATATGTATGTCTTCTCCTTCTTGCTCCGAATTGCTTTCATGCTCACTATACTCTTCATTGACTTCAATTTCAGACACATCTTCTTCATCACTGTGTTCTAAAAGCAAACACTCTTCTATTTGCTCTTCACCAAGATGCAAATAAGGCATCTTGATAATCAAAAACAACAATTAACGAAAAGTTGTCTAACAAAAATAATAAGACACTAATAGTCGCTACTGGGTAAAATATACCCATACACACCTTATTCGTCTGCTGTGGCCGAATGCCGCGCGCACCCTGGCCATTTATGCAAAATGGGGGACCGTAGTATGTTTCTCGAAAGGTACCAGCGCGGCACAAAATTAAGCAGAAAAAGAAATATTTACGAATTTATACCCTATGTGGTAAATTTTACCCAGTAGCGCGTCCCGCCGAGTTAAACGAGGGATATACTTTTAGGGGATAATATACTCATAAAAATGAACAAATTTGCCAATGGAAGTATACCTGAAATCACGAAAAAAAATCAGCTGTTCAGTACATTTCTGTTCGCATAATTCGTCAAAATCTATGAACAGCTGAATTTTTTTCACATTTCAGAGTTGGTCCCATGGACGAAGTCATTGATTCTCATGAGTACTATACAACCTAAAAGTATGTCTCTCGTTTAACCTAACACGCCACAGGTAGCCTGTGAGCACGCAGCAGTGGACACTTCAATCGGTTGTTGTCATGAAATAAAACCATGTTTCATTACCAACGTGCGTAAAATAGACAAATAATAAAAGTGTTGAACAGCCAAAAATTTTAAAAAAATATATTCATGCGAGAAAATATAACCTCCTATTGTCAGTCGATCATCATAAAATTGGGACCATTGACCATACCAGTCCAAAACACTTGTCCTAGACATATAATTTGTACCACACTTATACCCAAAAACAGCTAATATGAGCTTGTAAAAAACTCGTTACCTATATTAAGGGTAATAAACGAGGGTATGGTCAGGTACCATAATGCTGTGGTCATTAGGGTAATGCGCAGGATCACCGACATTGTGTCGCCTCATATTCTTGTTTTATTAATGATTTGAAAACTGTAATTTTGTTGACGGAGCTATATGGCAAAAAATTGTGGTGTTTTAATGAAATATGATGCGCTGGAATCTATTTAAGATATTGAAAAAAAACAAAGCTCAGCTAACTTTAACATCATAGGAGAGTTTTATGTTTAGCAAGAGAATTTTATTTGAGGATATTTCAGAGGCGATTCAAAGGATCCGAATTGAATAATTAAATACGAGTATGTCCGATAATAACACACGTTGTTGTGTTGCTTGTAATCCCTGAACGGTTAGGCAAAGGTACACCAATAGTATACCCACATAGCGTCAGTTCTCTTTAAGTCTCATGTAACTGAACGGGATTGTCCGAAAGAGTTACCGCTACCCCGGAACATTAACGGCTAAGGAAGGAATATAGATTGGTTTCAGTTAGTCTGACACTCCCTTCCTTCATTCGATGATTTCCTACCCTTAAAAAAAAATCCCATGGTATAAGGTGCGAGCCTATTGCCATCAACCGGGCACAAACCTCAACTCCGGGCAGCTGCTGAGAAACACTTTGTCTTACCCTTTGTCTTTGTCTTTGTCCTGGGAAAAGAACCCAGGACCTCATTTACAACAATAGCGCTAAGAACTACTGGACCAACGAGGCAGTCTCTATATATATGGCCTATAATAGAAAGAACTCTTCGGTATTGGACATAAAAACTGAGTACTGAGACTCCCCATGCCGCAGAAAGCACATTAAGCCGTTGGTCCCGGCAGCCTTTCGTGGATCACAGTCATACCGGTTAGAAACCCCAAAATTCTGACATTCAGTCGTACCCAGGGGTATCGTGTTGCCCAGTTACAGGATTGTGGAGGTCAGATAGGTAGTCGCTCCATGTAAAATATCCAGCTGCTCCGGTTAGACTGGAAGCCGACCCCAACATAGCTGGGAAAAGTCTAGGCAGACACACATAGGAACAGAGTAAGAGGAAAATTGAGATATCATACAAAATAAGTACATTTTTTGATGCACCACGAAATTGCAACAACATTGTCGATAAAATAATCTATTGGGTACCACGTGCCATCAAAAAACCCTTTGTGATGGAACCTCCACGGCCGATTTAAAATCAATAATACACTCAAATAGATCACTTTCCCGAGCACAGTGAGAGATCGATCAGTGATCTATAGCTCTTTTGTTGAATGGAATCGATCTCGATTTTTGATTACGTCGCAAATGATACGGTCACAACGACTATAGATGTGATTTTTTGTCGTTCTTGGGGTCACTGAGTGTCTGATTGGATTTTTTTTTGGAATCCAGACTTTTTGGAATCCATAGGTCCATCAAAGGATCGTATTATGTTTTTTGGAATTTTTGTCAATGTGTTTGATGGTTTGTGCCGACATAAACATGTGGCTCCCTGGACGGCTCATGTGTGTGTGTTGATAGCTTATAACGGCTTCGTCAGCCATTTCCTATACACGAATTCAATGTAGTCAATAAATACAATAATTTATTGCTCTCCATACATGCATTATGTAAAATGTGTAATGGTAAAAAAGGTTTGAAAGTAATAAATCAGAACTTGTCGACGTTTTTATGTAAATAAGAGTAGTGTATGAAATAGAATTTCAGCTTTAGTAATCTTTTGGTTTTATTTAAAGCTTCCACAATTTGACCTGTACAACCACCATTAACCCTAAAAGAAACCTAGTTAACTCTGAAGTCTTCTAACTTCATCATTCTGGCTAAGATACGCTTGTACTGATATCTCAGGGTTCTCCCCAAAGACCAGACCTGCGCTATCAGCAACGAGATAGACTTCCAATGGTCCGTTTCAAAAGGGCTTAACACAGATGGGTAATTGAGAATCCCTTCTAAAATATACAAGAATTCCTGCAGTTTAAATTTAAATGATCTAATTGTACCAATAATTTGCATGTCATTATCTTAAAATTGAATATGTTAAGCTACTATAATGCTACTATTGTAAAAACTTTTGTAACCATATTTATCGGCAAATAAATCTTTGACTTTGACTTTGAAGAGGATTTGGTTCACTTAGTAATTATGTACCCGTGCATCAGATGCTCTTGTAATTTTAACAAAAATCTCAATCACGAATGTTGGCGCAAGAATTCCAAGTGATTCATTAAGTCTACGGACAGATAAAGTTAACAACAATTAATAAAGTTTAACAATTAAAGTTGTCATAGAACATTTGTTTGATCATACAATGGAGTGAGTAATGATCGACCTTGCAGGCTTGGTTTAACAAGATTTGTGGTTGATGTCATCTGGTATTAGGGTTGGGCTACGGCAGGTAATGTATTAACACCCATTTTAACCACTATGCAGTAGTTAAATGAATGCCTAAATAAAAGCACGCTGTTGGATTTTCAACTTTCAGCGCTGAGTCTAGGGTTTAAAATTCAACAGCGCGCTTTTATTTAGATTTTTACTTAAGAGTTGTTGTAAGTGAAAACGGGCTTGCGCATCCTAAGATCAGCGTCATCAAACATTTTTTACATAAGCTACTTGTGGTACTTATGTCCCGTCCGTCCCATTAATATCTCCCAGCTTAGATAACCTACTATTAGGTTTGTTTAATGCGTTAGGAATTCAGTTCGGTATACCTACCTATTAATGAGATTCAGTGAAATCACGAAACGATTTAGCATCATCATAATCATGAAATAAGAATAAGTATATTTTATTGTTTAGTTAATAAATTATATAAAAATGGCTTCACGTCTTTAAAGTGATCGCATTTGGAAAATAAATGAAGATTTTTGCACTTTATGTAACTTGAAAAAAATCAGATAATTTTCCGTGACAACCCTAAAGAACGTCGGATGCGGCACGCGCATAGATCGATGATATATATTTTTAAGGTTATAAGTGGAGGAATTCTGATCAACATGAAAAATTACCACTTACAAATCTACTATCACCGCAAATCATCATAGATGATAAAGATATCGATATTAGATAGAAGTAATCTATAGATTAATATCTCCCATCCATATGACAGCCTCAGGGGACAGCCAACTATTGCGTGCTACTCTATTTGTAGGTAGCATGTCTATTTTTAGACACGAGGCACTACATCTTCATATAGTGGGAAATAAATTGCATATGGCCGCTGCATTGAGACAGGACAGTTGCTAACATACAATACGTGGCTACCTTAGTACCGTAGTAAGTAATTTGATGGCTATAAGTCTTCCCTTATGCGGTAATGATCACCAAAACGTTTACTACCAATTTTTTTTTGAGTCTTTTTTAAATAATAATAATAATAATATCCTTGGACATTTCACACAACGCCATACCTATCGTCCCAAGCTAAGCAACCTAATGCTTGTGTTATGGTAACGAGATGGCTGATAAACTACTTATATACATTTTTTTTTTTGTAAATACATACATATTATAGATAGAAAAACACCCAGACTCGTAACAAATACTTGTCTATACTAATATTATAAAGAGGTAAAATTTGTAAGTTTGTAAGTTTGTATGTTTGTAAGTTTGTATGTAGGGGGTAATCTCCGAAACTAATGATCCAATTTCAATAATTTTTTCACTGATAGAAAGCTACATTATTCCTGAGTGCTATAGGCTATAAATTATATTTATATCATACATATTAGCCGAGCTATTGCATTTTTCGTCTAGCAAGTCGGAAAGAAATACCTCCGAAAACAGAATTATTTGCATGCGCTGCCTAAACAGTTGTTTAAAATTGAAAGCAATGTATGGCAACCCGGTTCGCCTTAATTATTTCTACAAAAAAGTCCGCGACACCACATTTCTATCTTTTGTATTTTAAATTTTATATTTCGTTTTATGTTTAAAAAAAATATTTTTTCGACTTACTTCTGTTTGGATGATTATTTAAACAACAAAATATCAATTCTTATCAAATTAAATTATTTTATGATCACAAGGACATCACAGAGATAAGATTTGCCCTCTACAGTATGTCAATTGGTCATATATTTTCCGAGATAATATAAAATTACTAAACGCAAAATGCTAAAACATTCGCCGAGCTCAACTATCATTCCTACTTCCTACGTGCTTTGTGCGGACGTTTTATCGTTTCAGAGAAGCTTTAAATTTAATAGGTTCCTCACTTAAATTTTATATTTTTAACGTTAACATTTTTGAATGATGGTTTGTATTTTGTATATAGGTAGTGTAATATCTTTTGCCAGCAGCTTCGCCCGCCTGGTTGTTGGAAATTATCCCACGGGAACGGGTACGTTTTTCCGTGATAAAAATTAGCCTATGTGTTATTCCAGACTATAATCTATCTCTGTGCCAAACATCCAGATCCGTTCAGCCGTTTTGGCGTGATTGAGTAACACACATCCATCCATCCATCCAAACTTTCACATTTATAATAGTAGTAAGATAATTTTATTATTATCCGTGTTGGGTTAAAATACATAATGCATTTGCACCTTTACAATGCGAGGCAGGGTGTCGTAAACCTTCATCTACCCCGGTCGCGATGGGGAATGGAACCGGCGAGAGATGTCGTGCGGTGTCCCACAGGGATCGGTTCTGGGGCCGCTCCTGTGGGACATCGGTTACGACTGGGTGCTGCGGGCCGACCTCCCTGACGGCGTCAGCGTAGTATGCTACGCTGACGACACGCTGGTCCTGGCGCAGGGGAGGTCGCATCAGGCGGCGGCTGACGCGATGACACGCGGGGTTGCGACAGTCATTGAGAGGATCCGGCAGTTGGGTCTCGAGGTGGCATTGCACAAATCCGAGGCCATGTCCTTTCATGGACCTCGGAATAGGCCACCATCGGGATCCCAACTTACGGTAGGAGGGGTTCACATCGGCGTCGAGACCACGATGAAATACCTAGGTCTGGTCCTCGACAGCCGATGGAATTTCGTGGAGCATTTCCGACGTTTGGCCCCCAAGCTGGAACGGACTGGGGCCGCCGTCAAGCGGCTCTTGCCCAATTTGAGGGGGCCAAACGCCTCCTGCCGGAGGCTTTACGCGGGAGTCGTGTGGTCCATGGCCCTATACGGGGCCCCGGTGTGGGCGCGTTCACTGCGGTGGCGAGCCGCCCACTATCTGAACGCGCCCCAAAAGGTGGTAGCCATACGGCTTATCCGGGGGTACCGCACGATCTCGGGCGAGGCGGCAAGCCTCCTTGCCGGACTGCCGCCGTGGGATCTGGAGGCGATAGTCCTCGCGCGCCTGTACGAGTGGCGCGCGGAGGTACTAAGCCGGGGGGAAACTCCGTTGCCGCAGCAAATTGCGGCGGAGCGGACGGACCTCCGGCGCGATCTCATGGCGGCCTGGAATCAGCGACTGTCGCAACCCAGCGCAGGGCACGCCACGATAGTGGCGGTAAGACCCCTCTTTGAGAAGTGGCTAGAGAGGCGTCACGGCGCCCTCACCTGCCGCCTGACGCAGGTTCTCACCGGGCATGGATGTTTCGGGAGGTTCCTGCACATCATCAGGCGGGAGAAAACGCCCGGGTGTCACCATTGTGAGGATCGCCCAGAGGACACGGTGCAAACCTGCCCCACTTGGGCGGAGCACCGCCGTGTCCTCATAGAGCCGATCGACGGCGGTGACCTCTCGCGCCCGGCCCTGGTGCAAGCCATGGTCCGGGACGAGAGGGAGTGGGAGGCAGTCACCTCCTTCTGCGAAAAAGTCACGCTCGCGAAGGAGGTGGCGGGATGGGAGAGAGAAAGGTCCTCCCGTCCCAGCCGCCGCGGGAGAAGCCTTGGGCGTCGGGAGCCACGTGACGACTCCCGGCCACCGTAGGCGCGGGCCTGCGGACGGTGAGTAATGGGTGACTCACCGTCCCATCAGCACCAGGCCCGTGCCGGACGGCGCGTATATGTTCCACGCGCGCCTCAAAGAGATGTCAGCATATGAAGGGGCCCCTCAGGGCCAAGCCTGCCGGGTAAGCGGGATTGTCCGAAAGGGTTACCGCTACCCCGGAACATAAAGGGCTACGGAAGGAACATGGATGGGTTTTAGTCAGTAAGAGTCTGACACTCCCTTCCACTCCACCCAGAGCGGGAGCAGTCATTGGATGATTTCCCAGCCTTAAAAAAAAAAAGGGTGTCGTAAAAGGCGACTAAGTTGAGCAGAAAAGATCACCTCGGTAATCTTTGGAAATTCTGATCCGATTCCAAAAATTCTCTCACTAATGGGAACCTACAGTATTGCCGAGTATCATAGGATATATTCAATGTTAAAACTAGAAATTTTCCGCGGACGAAGTCGCGGGCAGAAGCTAGTATTACAATAAAACATTATTTAATGCGGATGAGTACTTCGACGCCTAAGTGTCCTTTTTGTTTCTGTATTTATTTGTATATGTATAGTTATATTATTGTTATTATTTTAAGTATTTTTATGTATGTAAATATAATGCGTATAAATAATAATAACGTAATAAATAAATTGATATTATTAAGTCTTAATTTAATTATGTATAATTTGTTATTATGATACATAAGTATATATTTTTAAAATAAGTAAATTTAATTTAATTGATGGATGATTCCCAAGTTAATGGACACAAAACGGTAAACATCCCCAAAAAATAAATGGATTATTATATTATTGAGGTATTTTTGTGCATACCGCCTCTTACATAGACGTTACGATATTGCCTCATACAAAATGTTAATCATTATAATTATTACTTGCGTAACGCTTACTTAGTTTTTAGTTTTATCTAATAATACTTGCTGAGCCGTCATAGGGTCATGTTCTATTAGGTTATAGCCTAATAACTGTGTGTACAGTCGAAGAAGTTATTTGGTATACAGGCATATTATTTGGCAGGTTATTTGGTTAACTTGCAACTACTTTTAAACAATGTTGTGAGTGTGCTGAGTAGTCAATTCATTTATATCACTATTTGAAGTATGCCATAAGGTTAAACACACTTAGTAACAATGAATATAGCAGTGTACAGGGTCAAATTGAATTCATGGGCAATGGCGAAAAAAAAATCAGCTGTTCCATACATTCGCATAACTCGTCAAAATGTAGGGAACAGCTGATTTCTTTTTCGCAATTTCAGATTTGTTCCTATAGTGAAAGTTGTTCATAATGATGTGTACAATGAGTCCTTAAAATAATGCCCATGAATTCAATTTCAACCTGTATAATTAAGAAAAATATATTATGTTTGCCTGTAAACCGAATAGCTAGTTAAACTGTTCATTGGGAAAATAAACAGGTAAATAACCCAATATTTGTGAAGAAGTGCAACAAGCCAAGTTTGATATCACGTTTAGTCTTTAAAACCGCATCTCCTTAGCCAATGCGAAATTACCGTTTGGTTTTACCTTTCTATTTATTGAACCAATTGCGGTAGTTGTAAAGGTTTCTTTGCGTCTGTGTGTATCCCTTGGGGCTAGGGGCGACAGATAGGTCTGCGTAGCAATGTATGCTCGCTCCATATGATTACTGATCAGGGTTGCTCCGAGCCTCGCGTAAGGAACTGATTAATATGTCAGTGTTATCCGATTCATGTAATATGGCACGAATTATTCAAAATTTTTCTTCTAGTAAGGGTCCTACGTTGAGGGTAAACAAATGCAGTTCATCTGCGTGATAACAATATGGTTATGTATCTATAATTATAGGAATGGTAGGTAATTTTCAATCCATGAAAAGGAACGAGTCTTTAAATTTGAGACTAGATTTTCCCAGTAAGGTACTTACTTAAAAGTTATACAAAACTCAATGAAGTCTTTTAAATAAGTTGTTTTAAAGATTACTTATTTCATGTGTGTAAAATAACTAAATACCTATTTAATCAATATTAATTGTTTTAACTTAACGAAGAAATTAATTTAACTAGACAAAAGGTCCGAGACGCATCCAATACTTAATATCAATTCTCTAAGAGGATCCGTACCGAAGGACCAAGCGCCACAATACCTGTACCGAGCTATCCCCTTAGGGTCTCCCTACATTTTGTCTCAGATTAATATGTCCTACCTGTGCCGTAGTAACTACTGTGTGGGACTGCCCATGAATAATGACTTTATGTCTGGGTACCATCGCGAACACTGCCGTGGACCGCTTTTGAATTTTTTTAATAAGTGCATAAAGGTGAAAAGTGCTCAACAACAAATGTCCGCGGTTATACATGGCACAGTATTGTTGATAATTATTATGTAACTAAGTAGATTTTTTATGATAATGCATGGGCTAGGTTGGATTGTTGTCGGCACCTATGGTTTGCCAGTTTTCGTATTTTCAAAAAAAGTCGTCGTCTTCGAAAAAGGATAATTATGGATATGTAAGTTTTACTTCATCAAAGTTGGCAGCAAGTCCACAACAAGATTCAAATTGGTTTACTAAATAATATAACGGTAAGACTAAAACAATTGTAACTCGTAGCGCCATCTAGCCAAAACGGCAAGAACCAGTTACATAGCAACCAGTTTCCAACACCTTCCAATAAGAGCTCTGAGTGAAGTGAAAGTTGTAAAGTTCTTCAAAAAATACATAGATGGTGCTGTTATAAGGGCAGGATTGTATGAAGCTTTCTTTAAACCAAAAAGTTCAGCGTTTAATAGATAGATGGCGTTAAATCAATGAACCGAATGACTTAATACAAGAATGTTCAAGTCGGTAAATCGGTGGCAGTAAACTGTAAATGGCTTCTTTTAAGCCAGTGATTATTGCAATTTTATGTTTATTTCAACGTCAATGTTAGCTGTTTATTTTAAATGGTCGTATTTAGTAAGTTACTTAAAAATAGTTTGATCTTTTCATGGGTAGACTTTTGGGCCTAAAAATGTTAAAATATAGGACACAAATTATATAAATGTACGTACCTATCTTTATGTAATTTAATTATAATAACTTTATAAATACTTACAATAAAGATACCAAATTGTGTTTTAGAGCAAAACTATTACATTTAGGATTAAAAAATTCTAGGTTTTAAAATTTAACTACGGAGATACCTAGTACTTTAGGTAAGGATTTTTTTTTGTGATGCAAGACCATTACTTGTAATGACAGTTAACTATCTGAAGTAGGTAATTAATGAGAAGCGGCTTGCAGTTATCGACACATTGATAAAATCACACGAAAGTACCTACAGAGGCCAGCACATCAAGGTACCCCAATCTGTCAAATTTCTTTGATAGATTTTCAACTTTATCACAAAATAGTAAGGTTTATGTTCAATTGGGAATATTTGACAGTTTGGGATAGCTTGATACCTACGATAAATGCATCTCTTGGCGTTATTTATAGGAATCTCATTCTGCTAGAAACAACACAGACATCGAATCCGTGACCTTGCACCCGACTGCGTGCTCTGCGATTGCGGTCGTCAAGAACTGAAACCAATTATGCATTTTGCGAGTCATTGTATTTTTTCATAAAAGATTTCAAAATGATAAAAATTATAAATCCAAGACACTTAAATTGCGTTGTTGTACATTGCAACGATCGATGAAGGTATTACCAGGATTATTTGAGCGTTGCTTCAATGTGAGAATGAGATGAAACATAATAATATAGCTCCAAGTCTTTTCCACTGTGAAGTAATATTAAAAAAATACTGCTTTAAGAGGTGGTCATAACCCCCAAGGACAAAAAGTTGCCATGCCATATTTCAAGCTAAGTTTGAGTGAACTCCGCAAAATCTAGGTACACACATAATGAACGTAGGTTATTTAAAGAAAAAGTTAATGAGTCTGCGACTGGTGAACAGGTTTATTTAAGTGATTTGTCATTGTAGCACGCAGAGGTCCTTATAAATTTCTAGAAGCTAGAACGGTATCACTACATAGTATAAAGCAAAGTCGCTTCCTGCGCCTGTCTTAAGGTCTGTATGTATGTATGCTTAGATTTTTAAAACTACACAACGGATTTTGATGCATTTTTTTTAATAGATAGAGGGATTCAAGAGAATGGTTTATATGTATAATAACATGCAATTTCCGTCATCTGCGCGGGCGAAGCCGCGGGCAGAAGCTAGTATCAACATAAAGATAAGTGCATAGTTATAAAACAATTAATATAATTAACTGCCATAAAATTCAATTACAGCATCACAATGTTAAGTTCAATGCCACGAAGATGAACGCAACGCTTCTTAAATCCCTCATAGTACCGTAGGCGACCCACTTTGAGAGGCTCTTGCAACAAGCTTACAGTCTCCGACGACAGCTCACCGCGGTCGAACGCAACATGTTTTTCGAAAGTTTCCTCCTAAATCTCGCCGTCATCATCGTGCTTATAATCGCCTTAATCATCGACTATGTGACCAAGTTCTTCAGCTACTGGTACGTCCGCCATGTGCCCTACAAGTCATCTGTCCCGTTCTTCGGTGGCGATTACCACCGAGTCCTTGGAATCAGGAGCAGCACCGAAGATGTCAACACACTTTACTCCAAATATCCCAAAGACAAGTATGTCGGCCGCGTGAAATGCAGGATTCCCGACCTGATAGTGAAAGATCCCGACACTGTAAAGAGAATGTTGTCAACGGATTTCGCGAATTTCCATAGTCGAGGTCTCTGCTTGGACAAATCTCAGGATGTTTGTTTACGAGACAATTTGTTTTACGCCGACGGAGAAAAGTGGACCTTATTGCGCGAAGGGTACGAGTCTTTATTGAGTAGCATGGACTGCGAATTGGAGAGTTTGAGTGACTGTTTGCCGGGAACAAATGGTGATGCTAACGTTCAAGAGATTTTGTCGAAGATATTGGACAAAGTCTTCGAGGATTTGCTTCTCGGTAGCGGCGGAGGGTCAGTTGTAAAGGAAGTGAGATCAGCAATACAAAAGCGCTCATTGATAGAGAGATTTAAGAGTTACTTGAAGGATATTTTCCCGTCTTTGTACATTATGTTTGGATTGGCGACTATATTTGGAGAGCCTTCTGCAAAAACAAAGAGTGACATTGAAAAATCGAAACTGTTGTCTCAGATCAAGAATTTAGGAAACGTTTATCAAATTGGAATCAAAGAGAAGAATAGAAAGCGTCATTCGGACGTCGAATTTGCCTATTCAATAATCTCGTCATTCATAACAGAGGGGTACATACCTTGTCTGAATGCGTTAACAGCATTGATCTATGAACTAGCATTGAATTCAGAGGTGCAAGAGAAAACCAGGAATTCAGTTTCGAAACACAATAGAGACGAGTATTTGGACATGGCTATAAAAGAGGCATTGAGGCTGCATCCTCCATATTCAATTATAGCAAGACAATGTACGAAGACTTACCATCCCGAAGGTGGATTATTGATTGATAGAAAAATAACAATTAATATTCCTGTAATGGCTTTGCATAAGGATGAAGAACACTATGTGAAAGCAGAAACTTTTAATCCTGATAGATTTTTGGATGACGAAGGAGCTTCCAAGCATTGTTATGCTTATTTGCCATTTGGGGCTGGACCTAGGAAATGCATAGGTAAGGTTTTTGTTTTATTTACTTTATGCATTTAAGCAATTCACACTATACTGTCAATGGATGTATAGAGGCCAACACATCAAGCTGCCCCAATCTGTTAAATTTCTTTGATAGATATTCAACTTTATTACCTAAGCATAAGGTTTATGTTCAATGGGGAATATTTGACAGTGTACAAACATATTGAGCTATCCAGCTTAGTTCGTTTCCTCAATATGTTCTTTAAGGTTAGATATATCATAGCAGCTGTTGTCATTGTAATTATATTCACACGATCTTTAACCCCTGTATGTGCCGCTGTACAAGAGTACAAGTGTACAGTCGCACGCACATCGACTTACCACAAACTGTAAAATTTTCTCAATCGATTTTGAACTTAGCAGTCAACGATTTAAGGGTTAAAATCATTTGGAGAAATTTGACAGTTTGGTATAACTTGATGCTCTGGTCACCGAGTGTGTAGTCATAATTGCCATCGTCATTATACACGAGTGAATTATGTTAGCATTCTTGGAAATCTTCCATTTCTGTAGAAAAAACATTAATTATTTTATGCGTAAATCATCTAATTATGTCACGTATGTGTAAACGCTGCAATGGTGGATTTTAGAAAGGAATTATTATCAATATTCGAAAACGTGACACTTGACGCTTCGATCTGCATTCTCGCAATAGTAGATACTATTTAAATCATTATGTTTTGGTTGTAAACAACGATATTTATCATTAGAAATGGATCTAGTTCCAAAAAGATACCAAGTTTCTACGGTGAGATTTTTACAGAATCGACGGAAAGGAAATTAATACTGCCAGGTAGGAATATAGGGGCATTGATCCATTTGCAAAACAATTTATTTCCCACAACAACAAGTTGCAACTGAAATTGAAATGTTGTTGTTGTGTTGTTTGTTGTTGAAATCAATTGTTAGCTATAAATAAAAGTTAACGACAAAATATGCTCAAATAATAATAATAATATCCTAGGACATTTCACACAGCGCCATTATAGTCCCAAGCTAATCAACCTAATGCTTGTGTTATGGTAACGAGATGGCTGATAAACTACTTACCTATATACATTTTTTTTGTAAATACATACATATTATAGATAGAAAAACACCCAGACTCGGAACAAATACTTGAAGGTCGTACAAATATTTGTTCTGCTAAATGCTGTCCATGGGTGGCGATATTTTCTACCACAGCATAAGAATACATGAATGTCAATATGAAGAAAGAAGAATAGTTAAGCACATAGTGCAAGTGTGTGTTTGTGTGTGTGTGTGTATGTATAAATGAATAAGTGCCTGCGTACTGAGTAATATTTAGCAACGCATTCACTGCTCTATGGCGTTGAGTGCTAAAGTAATTAGTGTTGGTACCGTATGGGTAAATGAAGATGAATATACATAATTCTAGGAAACGGTAAATTATATTTCAAAGATGCTTATGTTGAGTTTTTGCAGTCTTGAGTCCATTGTCATTTCGGTCTATTCTGTTAAAATCTGACCGTGAAAATTTAGGCGAATTGAGTTTATAGTGATCTGTCATTCCACCTGATGATTGATGATAGTATTGACAGGTCAGTTCAAGCTCACGTGGACCCTAAGTTTTCAAAGTGAGATTTTTACTAAATAGATCGGTTGATCCCATGTTACTTGGGGTCGGCACAACAAGTTTTTTTTTTTCTTCATGCCCTCCCTTGATTATTGTTATTATGACGGCCTGTGAAAATAGGCTGTTACTAATTACATAGATAAGTCTTTACCGATTAAGCACACACACACACACACGCACACATTACCACACTGCAACAAATAGGGTGGAATTAGACCTAACGAACATAAAACCAAAACAAGAGAATGACTATTATTTCTAGTATTTTACATGGAGCGAATGCCTATCTGACTCCATTTGGTGGTCCTCTATTTGTTGGTAACTGTGTAATACGATACCCTTTGGTAAGACCCTTTGGTTGTCAGATTTCCGGGCTTCTAACGACTTTCAAAGATTCACGCCTGACAGCTGGGACCAACAGCTTAACGGGCTTTCCGAGCCTTGGATGAGTCTCGATATGTAAAGATAATCACCCATCCACGGACCAACCTAAGCAAGCGTAGCTAGACCTGATGAATCAATCAAAGCCACAAGCTTTCCATCTGACACTATTATGAATATATTTTGACGTAAGCAGGCTTTCTCCACTTACTCAGCCATCGAGGCCACAGAAGTTATTATGATAAATAGCACAATGATATCGCAAGTCTTTATTACTTCTCAACATCACCTGGTTGTCAATGATTTAGAAAGTTTGTAGTCTGTGGCTGTAGTGTTAACCCTGTTTTCTGTAAGGTGGGTAGAAATTGAAGTGTGGTGTTGCCACTTTCATCAGCATTAGGGTTATGAATGTTATGATACTTAGGTCATGTACGCACGGGTGATTTTTCAACGAGATGTTTTTTTGGCGCGCTCTTCAACTCTCTGGCAAGCAATTAGAATCCAAGAGATTATATACCTACATATCAGTGCGTCAAAAAACCAAAGTGTTTGATTTTCACCTCAAAAAAAAATCGTATGCGATATAATGTCGCTTGTGGATACGAAAACTTACATTAAGCCTAAGCCCTGGGTGATTAGTTAATTCCCTAGTTATTTTAGCTGTTTCGTATTAAACCAGCAACCGCTTATTTACTAAAGAATCAGTCTAGAGAATAAAGTGTGTGAATATTTTGTATCCTTTATCACATACATAATAAAGACGAGAAACGTCATAATTATAATATAATTATTATATCTCAATCAATCTACTTAACCTTTTCCCAACTATGTTGGGGTCGGCTTCCAGTCTAACCGGATGCAGCTGAATACCAGTATTTATTATAATTATTATATCTTTAGACTAAAAACTAGTTTGCTTTTGCTTTCATAGAAGCCATTTATGTTCCCCATCATTTGCTTTGAATAAAAATATGAATGCATATTGAAATATTTTCTTAACTCTGTCAATTTCTCAACGGGATCGTCTGAAATGGTTACCGTTACCCCGGATCATAAAGGGCTAAGGAAGGAACATGGATGGGTTTTAGTCAGTATGAATCTGACACTCCCTTCCGCTCCACCCAGAGCGAGAGGGGTCATTAAATGATTTCCCACCCTCAAAAAAACCAATACTGATTCTGTGAGTGCATGTTTGTTGTTTTATTTATTTATTTAGCCAAACTGAACTTTTTTTAAACCGTCTCAAATTAGTCAAAAAAACACGGTTTGTTTTTTTATTACACACATCAACACTGTCTAGGGATATTTTGGATTTACTCAATTTACTCAAAATGTATTAAAAATAACATACAACATGCATATATTTTTATAAAGCCCATTTATCAGACTACACTCCAGAATAAAAGAAAAATATTTTTTTTGCGTAAATAAATTTTTATTCAAAAAAAGAAAAAACGTGAAATAATGGTAAAACTAACAATGAATGTGTTTCTCAGGAAAAAGTGAAAAATAAGGAAAAATTTATCTGTTTTTAACAGTTATGTGAAAAATCAGTAGTCAGTAAAACCCATAACGTTAATAACGGTCCTGCAACGGTTTTTCATGCTTTGGATTAAGTTATCCAAGTCTTGTTGCGGTATATTGTCCCAGATCCGGCTAAGATGCAAAAATAGATGCTCTTCCGTCGCAATGTTTGCAGGGAAATTCCTCAAAGCCCTTCTTTGGAGCATATTCCACGCGTGTTCTATGGGGTTTAGGTCAGGCGATTGAGCGGGCCAGCCTAAGAACGATACGTCGTGCTCCTGCAACCAGCTCGTCACCACTCTCGCTGTGTGCGGACGGGCGTTATCGTGCATGAGCGTGAATTCTTGGCTCATTTGTAGTCGATGGGGGTAAATTATTGGTACTAGCACCTCGTTACAGTATTTTTCGGCCGTCATGGTGTTTCTGATCCAAACGAGGTCTGTTCTTCCACCAACACGAATTCCCGCCTAAACCATAATTGTCCCGCCGTGGTATGAATGGACTTCCTGAGGATAATGCAGACGGCTCTCACGACCAGGAAGTCACCAAACACGTACTCTACGTGTATCGGGATGGAAACCGAACCGGAACTCATCGGTAAACAGCACTACAGACCACTGGTTAACTTCCCAGAGCAAATGTTCACGAGCCCACTCTAGTCGTCGTCCACGATTTCCTCAGCGTAGTGCTGGGGTACGAAGTGGTCTGCGAGCATGAAGGTTAGCTTCATGCAGCCTTCTCCTCACAGTTTGGTCACTCAGAAGCAATTGGTGCTCTGACGGGAGCCTCTGAACCAACTGCATGACCGTAACATTTGGTTGTCTTCTCGCGACAACTTGCAAAAATCGGTCTTGTCGTTGAGTAGTTATGCGCTTCCCGCCTGAGTGTCTTTCAGCCACTTCACCAGTAGCACGATTACGTGACCATATCCTTGATATCACGTTTTGTATTGTTCCAATCTCCTCAGTAATACTCCGTTGAGTAGCCCAAGCTTGGAGCATGCCTACTGCCCTTAACATTTCATCTCTCGTTAAATGGCGCCGCAGCATGATGCACACAATAACATTAATTCGAAATTAACTGATAACTTGTTATAAAACTTAAATTTGACATAAAAAATTGCCAAAAACTACTGTAGGTAAATGAAACCTTCGGACTTCACTACCATTATGCCGCGTAAATCTTTTGTTTTTAATTTATTTTTTCAAATTCAAATTTAGAATCGTTCAAAAAGGTTTACAAAATAAGCTTTCTACAAAAGAATTTAAAACTGGCCAGTATTTTTTGAGTTTAAGAACTTTATACAAAATATCCCTAGACGGTATTGATGTGTGTACTTCGTTTATTAAACTATAAATAATTATATTACACTACGAATATTTGTCATCTAAAAATAATACTTTTATTGTTTCAGGAGAACAGCTGGCTTTGAAAATAATCAAAAATGTAAGCAAGACATTATTGAAGAAATATGAAATCGAACCCTGTGTCAAAACACCGTCAAAGTTAACCATGGTTGACCATAACTTCGGAAGAGTTGTGGACCGAGATATTTGGCTAAGGTTTAAAGTAAGAGTGTAAGAAAAGAGAACGATTGTAAAAATATCTCTCTGTGACGCGTATGCTGCTCATAGGATAATAATTATTGTGGAGATGTTTGAGAACGATGGTACTTAATAGTGAACAAATATTTTAAATTAAATTATTTATCTCTTTAAAATGAGAAATTAGAAAAAGACGGTATTAGATAAGATGAAAGTATAAAAAATTTAATCACGTACGAAGTTATGACAAATGGTAAGTGCGTTCTTATTTTTGCAAAGTGCTCTAACGTACAAAAATGCTTCACCAGCATATTTTTTTTGGAATTTATCTATAATACAAATAATTTGTCTTAATAATCATATATGTTCTAGAATCTAGCTAAATAACGTGGAACTGTAGAGGCATATGTCTAGCAGTGGACGGCTTTAGGCTGATGATTATGATGATGATAATATTGGTATCCAGATTTATTTTATTGTTTAGTTTTTAGTTTATTTTTCCATTTTAAGCTCAATTAGGTTCTAGGTACTAATAGTGGTAAGATTGACTAATTATTTATTTAATTTAAATAACCTTGTATTAGTTTTAACTAATAAACTGTATGTTATCTTTAGATAACATACAGTTCATAGTTTGCATGAATATAATAAAGTTCAGACTATAAATGTCTTGAGTATTATTTGAGGTACCGAACATATCGTTGACAAGACAAGATAATGTTAATATTTTTGTAATAAATCTTTTTCTTCCTTTCCTGTGGTTAGTGACTAACCTGGTCGTCAGAAGCCCGAAAATCTAACAGCCAGTCTTATAGTATTGCCCAGTTACTGGGTTGTGGAGGAGGACTGGAAGCCGACCCCATAGTTGGGAAAGGGCTAGATGATGGGTGACTAACCTGGTGTCAGAGTTTTTATGCTGCACACGGGCCTCTGGCTTAGCTTCACAAGCTGTTGAGGACATACGTGTTTCAAGATGTTTTCCTTCACCGATTATTAAGCAAGTGATAATTATACAATACACACATGAATCTGTAAAATCAGATGTGCGTGCCTTGGGTTTGAAGTCGAAACCTATGACTTGGCAATCCGACGGTCACATCACTAGGATATCACTGCTACCTATCTATTGTAATACGTGTGTAGTTATAAGTGGAATCTTACTTCACTGCAGACTGAGGTGCAAAAAGGTAACTAGATTACAGGCCAAAAGAAACAGATTATAATTATTGTCGTCATGACAACATTTCTTGACACGTTTTGATAAAAATATTGTAATTCTGATGATAATTATTATTAAACTACTGATTATCATCCTATATCATCATATAACTTTGTTGCCAGCCTAAATTATATCATAAAACACCAGTACAAACACGCTTTCAAAAAATATCAACAGTACACACACATAGTATTTTGATACCTACCTATAGCTTTCACAGGCGTACACAACACGATTCAATTTTCGTTCATTTTTTTAATCGCTCAGTAGCGGCTTGTGAAAATCAATACGATTGACAATGACAAAGGGGTTCCTAAAAACGGCCGTCCAAAGGGGTGAAAGGGAAATATTTCCCGTAGCCCATCGGCGTTGCTTGATAATGGAGTTTGTCATACAGAGGTAGGCTGTGACTATGAGTGGGAGGTTATTGTGGATATTATCTTGAAGAGTTTTTTGTCTGTTGGGCCTCCTGTTCTTTTTTTTAATAATGATATCATAACTAGTAGGTACTTGCCTATTTATGTACTTTTGTATCTATTATATTTTACCTTTAGATTTTTTTTTCTGTTACTATTCCTCTCAACCAAGGCGACTGCCAACTAATCTCTTCACTACCCTTGCTTTTTTTTTATTTAAGGCTGGGAAATCATCCAATGACTGCACCCGCTCTGGGTGGAGTGGGAGTGTCAGACTCTTACTGACTAAAACCCATCCATGTTCCTTCCGTAGCCCTTTATGTTCCGGGGTAGCGGTAACCCTTTCGGACAGTCCCGCTTAGAGTGACTATTATTAAGTGGAAGGAGTTTTTTTTCTGAATTATCTATTTCAGGCTTTATGTTGAATATGGTTATTAATATTGTGGCCAGCGAATTCATTCAATTTCTAACTGTTAATTTGGCTGTCTATAATTACGGTATATTTTTACCATAATTATAAATGTTCTTTTTTATCCCTTTACTGTCAATCCATCCATCTTTGACGTTATTATATAGCTCAACCTTTGCTCCATGGCTCAACCTAAAGTTGACATACCTGCATAAATGCAGTCCGGTATGACAAGGTTAATCAACTGACCAATCAACAGGCCAACATAATGTGATCCAATACATGAGTTGACGAAACTAAAGGTCAGCAAATCAAGTTACCCCAATCTGTCAAATTTCTTTCATTGTTTTTGAACTTTATGACAAAAGCATAAAGGTTCTTTTTCAATTGGATTTTTTTTAAGTAGGTACGTAGTGTTGATACAATGTTACCTGTTACAGTATGATCCAAGTACAGTTTTGTTCAAACTCCATGACTAGATTGTAGGTACCGTATTTCGAGTTTATAACCGTCAAATATTTATAACTTTGTATCTAATTATTCACACATAAG
Source organism: Hyppa rectilinea (assembly GCA_951799385.1). NCBI lineage: Eukaryota > Metazoa > Arthropoda > Insecta > Lepidoptera > Noctuidae > Hyppa > Hyppa rectilinea. The sequence continues at coordinate 4,545,510 of OX637310.1, read as the reverse complement.
TGTTGTTTTCGAGTTTATATCGTAGAAACTAGCTTCTGACAGCGGCTTCGCCCGTGTGGATTTCGGAAATTATCCCACGATACCATACAGACGCATATCAAGCTAATCATAACTGTCAAATTTTCCCAATTGAAAATGAACCTTATGCTTTTGTAGTAAAGTTGAAAATAGAAATTTGACAGATTGGGGTAACAAGATATGCTGGCCTCTATACTACTAGGGTAAAAGTGTGCGTTAATCCAAGTTATCCATACTATACTCATATTATAAATTCTAAAGTAACTCTGTCTGTCTATATGTATGTATGTATGTTACCTTTTTACGCCTAAACCACTGAACGGATTTCGATAAAATTTGGCAGAGAGATAGATTGTACCCCAGGAAGGACATAGGCTACTTTTTGTCTCAAACATATTATCTACCAATAAAGCGGTATAACCGAACTCCACGCGAATGAAGTCGCGGGCAAGAGCTAGTAAACTATAAATGTGTGCCAAATTTCATCTGGATCCGTTCAGCCGTTTGAGCGTGAAGAAGCGACAATTATACAAACAAACAGTCACAAACATCCGCCTTTATAATATTAGTGTGATAATTCTTACTTGTTAAAATAGAGAAAGGTGTCTACTGTCTATCTGTTTTCACATTAGTCAGCTAAATTGATCGCTGAGACAAGTCGCTTTCTCTCATATGGAGGTCAGAATAAAGTTGGTCAAAATCTTGGACCTCATTAGCGTCTATAAAAAATTTGTATGTAAAAATGCGGGCAAGTGTGTCTCAAGTTAAAAGTCGAGTTCATTATACGTAACGATAACTTTTGAATTTGTATTTTCCTAAAGGCTTCCGCAGACAGGCGTGACCAGACTATAGCAGAACCATTTCTATGAAAATTTATTGGAAACTGATCAATGTTGAGGTTGTTATTATGTTGTTGTTGTTGTTCAATGACATATGCAAGGAATATGATTTTGATCCATTCACAATAAGTGTGAATTCGGCCCGAAGCGAAGGTGCATAAGCCAATTTTTTTTCAAGTAGCGGTAGGTTGTAATTGTTTCTGTTTTAATAATGTTATTATGCCAGTCACATGTTTGCAAACAAAATCCTTTATTACTTTAATTAAGGCGATGTGTTTTTTGTTTTGTTTTCGTGCTCACACCAAAATTAACTGTAACTATTAATTAATTAACTGTAACTATACGTGAATATTTTGTTATTGGCTTTTTGGTGACTATCATTTCCTTTTTGGTTTGTTTTTGTTAGCTGTAAGTCCTCCATGATCTAAATAAATAAATTAGTAAATTGTTCTAACGGTGTCGCTTCGCACTATCATGTCGCATCTGTCTGCAGGAGACATTAAATGGATGAAATCTTTTTCAATTTGAACCAGGTAATACAATGAAAATACGTACAGTAATACAGTAGGGACGTACCGAAATTAAGTACATTAGTAATATGCTTAATTTTAGTACGGTTGTTTTATTCAATTAGTGGGTAATGATACTAAAGCCGTTTTCATCAGGCATAACGTAGGTCTACTTTATAGAACAGCATGTCTGAGATATTCAAAAGCATGTGAAGCTAAGTCAGAGGCCCATTGGTAGCATAAAGACTCTGACACCAGGTTAGTTACTAACCACGCGAAAAGACGAAGAAGAAAGAACACAGTAGTGTGTTTTGGGTGTACCCAGTTACATCAGTTTTATTCTGCATTCATCTAAAAGAAGTTTTTTTTATGTACAGACACCAGCACATCAAGCCATCCCTTTTTTTTTTTTTTTTTAAGGCTGGGAAATCATCCAATGACTGCTCCCGCTCTGGGTGGAGCGGAAGGGAGTGTCAGACTCTTACTGACTAAAACCCATCCATGTTCCTTCCGTAGCCCTTTATGTTCCGGGGTAGCGGTAACCCTTTCGGACAATCCCGCTTACCCGGCAGGCTTGGCCCTGAGGGGCCCCTTCATATGCTGACATCTCTTTGAGGCGCGCGTGGAACATATACGCGCCGTACGGCACGGGTCTGGTGCTGATCGGACGGTGAGTCACCCATTACTCACCGCCCGCAGGCCCGCGCCTACGGTGGCCGGGAGTCGTCACGTGGCTCCCGACGCCCGGAGCGTCTCCCGCGGCGGCTGGGACGGGAGGACCTTTCTCTCTCCCATCCCGCCACCTCCTTCGCGAGCATGACTTTTTCGCAGAAGGAGGTGACTGCCTCCCACTCCCTCTCGCCCCGGACCATGGCTTGCACCAGGGCCGGGCGCGAGAGGTCGCCGCCGCCGATCGCCTCTACGAGGACACGGCGGTGCTCCGCCCATGCGGGGCAGGTTTGCACCGTGTGCTCTACCGTGTCCTCTGGGCGATCCTCGCAGTGGTGACACCCGGGCGTTTCCTCCCGCCTGATGATGTGCAGGAACCTCCCGAAACATCCATGTCCGGTGAGGACCTGCGTCAGGCGGAAGGTGAGGGCGCCGTGACGCCTCTCTAGCCACTCCTCAAAGAGGGGCCTTACCGCCACTATCGTGGCGTGCCCTGCGCTGGGTTGCGACAGTCGCTGATTCCAGGCCGCCATGAGATCGCGCCGGTGGTCCGTCCGCTCCGCCGCAATTTGCTGCGGAAACGGAGTTTCCCCCCGGCTTAGTACCTCCGCGCGCCACTCGTACAGGCGCGCGAGGACTATCGCCTCCAGATCCCACGGCGGCAGTCCGGCAAGGAGGCTTGCCGCCTCGCCCGAGATCGTGCGGTACCCCCGGATTAGCCGAATGGCTACCACCTTTTGGGGCGCGTTCAGGTAGTGGGCGGCTCGCCGCCGCAATGAACGCGCCCACACCGGGGCCCCGTAAAGGGCCATGGACCGCACGACTCCCTCGTAAAGCCTCCGGCAGGAGGCGTTTGGCCCCCTCAAATTGGGCAAGAGCCGCTTGAAGGATCAAGCCATCCCTAACTGTCAAATTTTCTCAATCAAAAATGAACCTTATGTCTTTGCAATAAAGTTGAAATACTATCAAAAAAAATTGAAAGATTGTGGTAACTTGATGTGCTGGCCTCTGTACACATGCTTAGGTTTTTAAAGTTTTTAAGGTTTGCAAGGGTAAGGTAAGATTAGGTTAGGTTAGGGTTATTTTTGGATCAGAGAGCCGCCACCACCTTTTAAAGTATACTATTATTTTTATATTACTTCATAGTGGGAAAGATACAGAGCTATACGTCATGGTCTCATACTCACACTGAAGAGAAAGGTGGTTCAGGTTTAAGTCGGGATCAAGGTATAAGAACATCTGTTTAAGAAAAATGAAGCTTTAATGTAAAGCCTTAAAAGTATGCTGTACAAGAGTTTGATAAACAACGCTACATAATATCTAATTTCCTATGGATTATAAAATAATCTGCACGAAACATAATCATAAATACAAATTAGAAAATAAGCTCTAAATATCCCATAAAAATCTGCTGTCCGGATTATCCTCAGTAATCTCATATTTTATGGGGAACGCATGCAAACATGTCCTTATTTATAGCGTGCTCCATGGTGTATATATCCCACTTCTTATACAATGCTATGGATCAATGAGATGATGCCTATATGATCTTAGTGGTTACGTAGTTCAAATAAACAAGTTAATTATACGGCCTTATTACTAAAAAGGATTTTCAAGTTTAAGACATCGAAACATTTTTAAATTCCGAACTGTAATTCGACAAAGTTAAAATTCGAGTTACAAAAACTGACGTCAAACTCGAGAGTTTAAATGGTGAATTTTGGATTAAGAACTTCACCGTGCTAAAAGTTTAAGTCAAAATACAACAATTGGTGCAAAGGTTGAGACTCTGACTAAAGTTAGATCTCGTTTTGTAATAATACGGTGAGGGTTATTCACAAATTATCGATTTAATAAAACATGCTTTTCATAGACTTCTGAAATATATATTTTTTTAACTGTCTAATGGACTTGCTTTTGATCTCGATCACGTCTGATAAAAGCGATGGATGAGGTCTATGATGGAGCGAGCACGCACAGATGTCTGTTCACTCTTGCTTTGAAGGTGGGTTTTATAAGGAAGGGAACAGAGACGCTGCTACAAAGTTCCACACTTAAGCAATGTGGAGGAAAAGCGCAGTATAAAGTATTTTGTTTTGTTGTTAAAGGCCTTTTGGGATGGGTATTCATTTTTTACCTATTCGTTTTAATTTTTTCATAGATAAGCCACAGAAAACAGTAAGTGAAAGTTTCAACATGCTACACCTTATTCACATAGAAACTTGTGATACCAATGGGACTTGGTTTACGTTGTCTGCGTAAACCGATTCTCATTGGCCCCATTTGCTATGGGTCCCTAAAAACCAAAGGGAAATGTTTATCCAATTCTCCAAATACTTATTAACTATAGTAGGTACTTTTTTTAAGTTAATGAAACTCTTTTAACTTTTTTTTTATTTTCTGTTTTTTTCTCACATTTGGTTGGTACTCCGACCAATCGAACTCGTTTAAATATGAGATAACTAGCTAAGATTAGAATTGTGACAAACAGCGTGAGGCAAATAGGTCGCAGAAACTAAGCTAGGACATTCCGATTTTGGGTTAGGTTAGAATTCTAAATAACCACGCGTACTCCGCCAGATACAACATTCATCTGGTCGGAGGATCCTCCCTTTTCTATGGAGGTGCGTGAACTTTACGCCCTATTCCTCATGCATCTATAAATACATGCCAAAAACAAACAACAACTCTACTAACCACCACCAAACGAGAGGTGCTCTTGAACTAAGTGACACAGTCCAACAAAATTCGCAATACAACGTTTTTATGTGCAAGTTTGTGGGTCAGTGATCTTACTACATCAACGTTGACAAAGGAACACGTGAACGGTCTGAACGATCAGGGTCGTCTGACAAAAACTCAGAAGTATTCACAGTCGATTTGTATGTGCAATCTTTGTAATTATAAAAGGCAATTTTAGTTTAGGTGCCTGGAAAAGTCCTTGGTTGAATTAGCTACAGTTATGTTGACTGAAATTTATTTTTACAGATTACTATTTGCAAGTTTCAGCGCGATGTTCATCAATTGCCTGGCCTTTTCCAGCTATGATGAGGTCGGCTTCCAATCTTACCGGATGCAGATGGATAGCAGTATATTTAATGGAGCGACTGTCTATCTTATTTAAAGTGGATGCTTAAAGAAAGGCCGCGATTTTTTTTTGGATTTTTTTGCTATTTGCAGCAATATGGGTTGCGACCATAACAAACATGTTTTTACATAATAATAAAGAAAAGAAATATGTATATTTTCAGTAAATATGACGCAAAGAAAGAACACAAATACAAAAACACGGCCATAGCTCAGCGTAGAGCTGCAACCCTATGCAAGACAGAGCTCCAGCGCTGGTTTTTATAACCATAAGAGCCATCAATATATCTCTATAAGTTAGCTTATTCTAACGTGAATTTGATGGCTAGCTTTACGCATCAAACATAATCTAGCAGAATTATAAAATAACCAACTTGTGTTGGAAGCTATGATGCTGTCTATCCTATCATCGGCGCCAAGGTAGCAGAAAAGTCATCCTACTGCATATTCGCATAATACACTTCAAATATTGCTTGTATCGATATTGATCGAATTAAGAAGTGTGAAGATATTTGACATTCAAGATTTATAGATTCCGATTATTGTACATACGATAATAGATTTATTTAGATTGCTCGATATGGTTATAAAACAGTAACTAAGACCGAACTTTACCTATGCAATTGAACGCGATTAACACATCTAAACCCCGTTTAAGAACTGACCGCATTGTTGAGGATGTTTTTCACTGTCAGCTCTTGACTAACAGACGTGCTGATCGTGTTCATAGTTGTGGGTGAAATTGGCATTTAGTGACATTGCCTAGTCTTTGCGTCAACATTACTTTTTTAAGGTTGCTGAACAATATTTTATGCTCGTCACACATGGTGATGTGAAGCTGAAGGTGAAGTATCAGGAGAATTTCTTAACTATTACCATCCCCGCTTTGGGAAAAGCAATATTTTATAAAAGGTGGATGAGTAGTTGACATGGTATTGGAAATTACATGAATAACAAAGTGATCCACAAAAACCCACAAATTAAAAAGAAATCACTCAGTCTGGTTGAATGATGTTACAATAAGATCAGCGGGATTGTAATTGTGCACACTGTGAACACAAAAGACTAAGGAAGGATTTTAGTCAGTAAGATTCTGACCCTCCCTTCCGTTCCACCCAGAGCGAGAGGAAGTCAATTGTTGATTTCCCATCCTCAAAAAAAAAACTGTTTTAGACATAGCAAGTATTCATTCAGAATTAGTTTAAATATCTAAAACATTCTAAATACTACCAACTGATATGCCTAAGGCCCAGCACATACGGCGCTACGCAACTGCAACGAAACTGCAACTTCTAGTTACTTTTGAGTTTTATTTAAGTTTATGCCATTGACTACTTTGAAAGACCGCACATGACACGACCATTTTGAAACTGGTTTGAAACACAATGCAAATCAGTCAATTCAAACTAATAATTTCAAAAGGGTTTAGTTGCAGTTGCGTTGCGCCGTATGTTCTGGGCCTGAAACAAACGGTTGTTTTTTTTTCTGACACAAACAAAACCGATAGGTGGTCAGTAACAAAAAAAAATACTGCAAAGTGTAAATGACTTTAATTTCGGAAGTCTGTGTCAAAAAACGAGAATACAAAACCAGAGACATCGACCTCGGAAATTAAAAAGTTATTTTTACTTTGTAGTGTTTTACTTTTAAGGTCAGTTCACTTTTTTAAATTTTATTCTTGAACACCTTGGAAATATATATAACACATTTCCTATAATAAACCTACATTTTGGACAATAAAAATATAAGGACAAGAATTAAGATCAAAGGGTAATTCTCAGAATTAAAATCTCGACAAACGCCGTCGTCTAGCGCTGCTTGAATTATTTACATTTATTTCCTTAAACAAATTATGTACACAAATGAGCAATCGTTGTGAAGAACGCTTCTGTACATAGGAATGGTATAAGTGACAAGAGCTTTTGTGTTTTGGTAGATCGGGTCTCGCTTATGTCAATTGAACAATCTTGATCCGCTCATAGCCTTGATTTCAAAACGATCAATAAAGCCTCCGGTAGATCGAGCGTATTGTATGGTTGGAAAAAATTACGCTGTCAGTGAACGACACTGTATAGTGGCGTCTGTGGCAGCTACTGAAACATACATCCAAACAAACAGACAATAAGCGGGATTGCCCGAAAGGGTTACCGCTACCCCGGAACATAAAGGACTAAGGAAGGAACATGGATGGATTTTAGTCAGTAAGAGTCTGACACTCCCTTCCGCTCCACCCAGAGCGGGAGCAGTCATTGGATGATTTCCCAGCCTTAAAAAAAATGACAAAAGGACCAACATTCTTAAATCCAGCTATATTTTCGGCATCAAACTTGTTCCCACAACTTGTTTTCAATATTATTCAATATACAAGGTTGATATGACAGAGGGGCATTAAATTACACTACGTATACTATACATGTTTAGTACTACATTTAGTACTCGGTACGGTATAAAAATAAAAAGCAACAAAAATGAGGTTTTTATTTTTTCAAACAAAAAATGGTCCCTAGTATAAGCTGTTTAAAGGAAAGCCCCTCTATCGTATAAACTCTGTATATGGTTTTGACTTTCTTTCTATTCTATAATTTATGAATTTTATCGTCATCAGTCCATTGTCTGACTGTACTAATACTAAACGAAAATAAACTTTTTTTACTAATTTTTTTTTCCAGATGATCTTTCTAAGTGTGAAGCTCGGGTTTTTAAATAAATCACCTTTCCAGCTATTCTTCCATCAATAAATTCGCTCCTTTCCCACACTCCACACCACAACCCATCGCTACGGCCGTAAAAATGGCGTCGATCATAAAAATATTTGATTAGCCAGCTCCCTACACTCGCAATCCGCTAGTCTGCAACATTTATCAGCCGCACGCTCATCTGCTGCATTATTTAGTGTAATGCAAACGTAATTTATGAAGTAGGTAGCTATGATGAGATGAAGAGCGGCTGAGGAATTTGTATTTGAAGAGAGGAGGATAAACCTTCTTATATCTTGGCGATGTTGTGGATTGGGAGTTCGGTTTTCACGACAGCCTGTCACCTATCCATAGACCAATGGATAAAGTGAGGTTTAAAAAAAAATGGTTTGTATATTCAAATCGTTCTATGATATCTGTTGCACTGCACAGTTTTTGTTCCCGGGAAAAACTACGGCTTTGCCGTTTAGGCTCGGTCGTCGGTGCTGTGTGATCACTATGAAAGTTTTTTGACAAACACGGAGGAACTGGACAGGACCGACGGCAATGTGCCGTATTGGCGTCGCTTTACGGGGCGGGGGGAACCATTAAATGACTCCTCCGGCTCTGGACGGAGCGGAAAGGAGTGTCAGACTCTTACTGACTAGAACCCATCTATGTTCCTTCTTAAGCAATTTGTGTTCCGGGGCAGCGGTAACTCTTTCGAACAACGGGCTGACCGGGGTTTTGGTTTCTATTGAGTTAAGGAAAGCACGTTACATCGCGTCGAAGATTATACGTCGATTAATTTTGCAATGTGGACTAATTTTTTGATGCTCTTTGTTTATTATACATATTATTTTTGTACATATTATTATGAATATTAAGCTTTTAAATGTAAACTAATGATTAAATCAACTTTATATTAATTTAGTGGGTATAAACAATACCTACCTACCTGATATCTAAATGGTGGCTAATAGAAAGAAAATTACCTCAAATCGAATCGAATTTATTGGAAATATATTTTTAAGGCGCGTGTAATAAAATAACAAAATAAAATTTTGACCTTCGATTGCTCGTAATTCGTCAAATACGCTATAAAATTCTTGATTGATCATTTTGAACGATTCGAAAATACATCAAGCTTTAGTAGAATTTTACTGTTTTCAAGGTAATGTAAGATTCAGAGAAATCTAGAGAGTAACGTTAGTCGTAAAATTGAATCAATCGAACTAAAATGTTTGACTACTGGGATAATAAATCAAACCCAGTATTTTAAAATGTTTTTTTTTTTTAACTATAGAACAAACATGGCGCACAAAAATAGTGAATTTTTAGTGTGGCGGTGGTATGAGAGGAAAACGAACAGTAGGTAAAAAAACCATTCCTGGTATTCATAGGCTTAGGACGTGTACGTATAGTATTGTGTAGCTCACCGTCCGATTAGGACCAGGCCCGTGCCGGACGGCTTATACGTGTTCCACGCGCGCCTCAAAGAGATATCAGCAAACGGGAGGGACCCGTTAGGGTCGAAACCAGCCGGGTAAGCGGAATTGTCCGAAAGGGTTACCGCTACCCCGGAACATAAAAGGCTAAGGAAGGAACATGAATAGGTTTTAATCAGTAAGAGTCTGACACTCCTTTCCGTTCCACCCAGAGCGGGAGGGGTTATTTGATCTTTAAGTAAAAAAAAGGCATTAAGTTTAGTGCGCCTTTGCAGTATTGAATCAAGTTCTTTTAACAGACTTGCTGTGCTGCTGGGGAGTTGGTTGTACCACGTCTTGAGAAGTGGTGAAGGGCGTGCATTTTGAGGAGTACCATAATAGGTATGTAATTTGCGCAAAATAAAAATCAAAAGTAATTTTATCAAACTAATAAATTACTTTTGATTTTTATTTTGCACCTATATTGTGTGCGAAAACTTGAAGTATTGTAAACCAGTGCTTCATTTTTATTTGTAAGCACCTAGATTGTGTTGAGCGCCTTGAAAAACATCTACCTATGTGGGTCAAAGATGTGCATCATTATTCAGATGCTGTAGCGCCATCTGTTGAATTCTCTAAGAACGTCTAACTATGTATGTTGAGAAATGAGATCGAAGTTGGTAAGTATGATTTTTGTTTCATTATTTTACGTATGTGAAATTCATAAGTTAATTTAACTCTTGAATGTGACAGAACACTTTCATAACAAAATCAATATTTCGGTAGTTGCCTACAGTCAAGTTTGTGACGGAAGGTGAAGCTATGCTTGCCTAAGTCGGGCCGTGGATGGTTTACCATCCGGTTCATATCGAGAGCCCTCAGTGCCTCAGAAAACACGACAACCGCGGAATTGCTTCACCACCCCAAGGTTGAATGTTACTTCCATGTCACAAAGCTGTACCTACTTATAACAATATTTTTGTCTGTCTGGCTGTTTGTCCCGGCTTATCTCCGAAACAGCTGAACCAATTTTGACAGGACTTTCACTTTTGAGTAACATGGCTATTTTTATTTTAGAAATAGACAAAAAGAGTTCGGTTCCACGCAGGCGAAGCCGATGGCAGCAACTAGTTCAATATGTATCTCGTAAAAAATATTCCCGCATCATGCAAACTACAATCCATAGCTAGGTTAGACGGATAGCTACTTATAATACACACACGATAGAACCCGCATCACACCACAACAAACATTGTACGTTAAACAAAAGGTGCGAACGCACTGTCGAATAAAACGAAAAAGTTTAAATAAAGCTTAGCACACAGGGGGGGGATAAAACGCGCCGTTGTGTACACGCGCGATATCCCTCGCTCGCTACAGGTGGCACGTATTCTGTAAAGTGCACTTTGTTTCATTGATTACGTGTAAGCACGTATTTGAAGAGGATTGGTACCTGCTCATATTGGGGTAGGGTCTTATCATGGAATTAAAAAAGGTGTCGTTTAATTAGTGCCGATTAATTTCTTTTACCTTTTCTCGACAAGCAGGGTGGGTCGACTCAGTATGACATGCCAACAGCTGCAGTATCCATTTTAATATCTATCATCTTTACTGGCTAAGCATGATCCTTGCGTCATCAATCCCGTTTCGGCTTGATTTAACTGAACCAATTTAAAGTCTCTGTCAATCAGAGCAGTGGTTCCCACTGGTAATGACCGCGTCTTATGAGTCGCAGGTCATGGCTTCGAATCCCGACCGGGTGCTTAATTTTGTGTCAATTAGTTCATCACAGATCCTAAAACGTTGAAGGAAAAAATCATGAGGACACCGACATGTTGTAGAACCAAACCATCAAAGATAATAAAATGTGAAAACAACCAACCCATACTTGGCCTGCTTGGTGGATTACGATCTCCTCTCTCTCACCAAGCGGAGGCCTGTATTCCAGCCATGGGAACATTCTAGGGATATGGATATAGGGATATGGATATATATCTTTGTCCCAGGCAGTTACTGCCGCGGCAGGAAGCACAGGTTGTTTGCTGTGCCCCCATGTCGCACTGTTGCGCGTGCTAAGTCCCCAGTACCTACCTCGCACTCTGGCCGCACTTTAATGATCTCTTAGATTCTAATCCAAAAATTGATCTGTTTGCGGATGAATGGATGAAGATTTTACTGGCATGTCAGAAGTTCTGTGAGGTTCTAAGCGTTGCAAATTTGATTTTATTTTTTGTGTTACATTGATTTTTTTTCCTTTTCTTTAATATGTGCCTTTAATTATTGTAATTGGTTTAAACTTGAATAAATAAATAGGCCGGTTATGATGTCTATTTTTTTTTTTCCATCCTAGGTAAATGCATAATAATAATATGAGAAATGAACACATCTGCATCACAGCAAAGAAACTTCCTTATTCTAGTAGTAATTTGCTATCCTGCCTGATAATCTTATATCTCGTAACTCTGACACCAGGTTAGTCACTAACCATACAAAAAAAAGAAGAGTTCTTTTATCTGCCACCATCAAATTATCACTGTATTCTCTTAGCGTTATCATGCATCTTGTAACCTATTAATAATACCCCATCCCACCAGATATACCTTTATCTTCTAAGTTACTTCCATTAAGTTATACAATGCCCTCGAGGGCTAAGTTGCGCAAACTTAGATGGTGCTCTCCGCACGCGGCCGATTTATGACTGCAGCTTGATAGGGCATTTTTGAGAGTCACTACCACAATTCCTCTTCGTAAGGGGTCAACCTCAGAATTAGAGATAATACAAAATGTAAAATGAAGTTTCGTAGACATACCTTAATTTAGCAGTGTCGTTTATTATCGTCGGTTGTAGGTTAAAGGTAAAAAAAAAACAGTTTTTCCTGATTATCTCGGTATCTATTGCTCTAATCATATTTCCATCTAAAAAAAATGCAGAGTATAATTATTTGCGACTTTTATTTGAAACTGTATCATGCGCTCAACCGTTTTGAGATAGAGGGCGGTGACAGCGCAAAATACTGCCTTGATTTTGAATGATTTGTATTATTCATCAGTTAATATATTGTTTTAAATAACATTTTACATATTTTTTAATAATTCATTCAATAATACAATACTTTATGTAATCAAAATTCATTAAATGAAATTCTTATTGTTTCTCTTTTGCCAAAAACTTATTTTAGAATAACCTTTATTTCAAGCCTATATTTATGTCAGTTTATTTGTTCTTAAATTACCTTTTCCTCTTCCAACTTGCGGTATTAAAGACACGCTTACACCATTGATCAAAAAACCATTGACTCGTTACCTAACAACATGTAATAGTCAGTTTTATCACCTCGCTCGTAACGAACCATTTGAACGTAAACGTTGAATTAAACGGCCTATTTCCAATGACCTTCTGTAACTAAACGCAACGGTTCAAAATCACTGTAACTCGGCCATCGTTTACTGTAGTTTAACTGTGACTGACCACAGTTAAACCGCAGAACAAGTGCTGTTATTTCTGGGAAGCGTTGAAAGTTACGTTCATTATGTTATAATTTTATTTTATGTTATACTTTCTTCATATTTTATTATAATTATGTATGTCTTAACAACTGGGAAGGGTTTTATGTATCGTACACATACGTGAAGCAATACTAACAACTAAAATAAATAACTAACAACGATGCCGAGAAAGATTTTGATACCATAATATTTTATTTAGTATTCACTTCTGAACTGTTAAACAGTATTATGTTGTTTCTATTTTATATATTTCATGTGGTTTAAATAGATATGAAAACCTAAGTGAAATCAGTAGATAGTTTATTTGTTATGGCTTACCAACGACTAATTCACAAAGAGGAGAAAAAGAGAACTTATACTTATTATATTATTATTACAGCGAACTTGTCGCTTAAAGGTGTGCACAGCACTTATCATCATCTCATCATCTGCCTAGCCTTTTCCCAACTATGTTGGGGTCGGCTTCCAGTCTAACCGGATGCAGCTGCACAGCACTTATACAGACATAAAAAATAACCAAGAAATCAATAGAATAATTAAATTATTATAAAATCAAATCAATAAATAGTGCAGTGAAATGAATCAATTAAAACAAATTAATTGCGTTAAATTAAAAGCAATACAAAAAAACAAATGAATGATGGAATTCAAACAAGAAGTTGAAGATTTTAAATGTCATCATCATAGATCATAATAAGATCTTACATCATATTATACCTATAACTCAACAAGCACCCATAGTTTCCACAAGAAATACCTATAGCAATACACAAACGTACACTTTTACAAAGAACACTAGAAGATGATTTTTTCATCTTGTCATGTTTGTGTGTTTAACTAAAATAAACTAACTTAACAAGCTAAACTTATGCAAACGATTACCAACTCTATTCGTTAAACAGTCCATTGGTGACTGCAGAATGTGCATGAGACTTACCGTTTTGTAACAAAAGCGATTTGAATTCCAACTCCCTGGGCTTCCTTTAATACAACTAGCTAGACGTGGAACTATTCCTATTGCTGTTGTTTGACTTAATATTGTTGTTATCAATATGCTTTGAAACACAAACCAGATACGTGCTCATAAACTCGAGCAGCATGTCAAAGATAGAGCCAATTGCAACCGAATTGAACCGATAGAGACGATGATTGAATAACGGAATAATAAGCTTGTATAAAGGATCCAAGACTACCCGACTAATTCATAAAATGGCGTATTGGAGTATTTAATCTAAAATAAAATTCATCCTAAAATGTTTATATCATACGATCAAATCTGTTCGAAATATCAGATAATTATCTTGAAAATAATGATAAACCTCTAGTATTAAAAAAGAAAATATGAAACATTAAGAATACCTCCTTTTGCGAAGCAGTTATGCTGGCGAAGGAGGTGGCGGGATGGTTGAGGGACAGAGCCTCACGTCCTAGCCGCCTCGGCAGACGCTCCGGGCGTCGGGAGCAGCGTGACGACTCCCGGCCACCGTAGGCGCGGGCCTGCGGACGGTGAGTAATGGGTAGTGCAGCAAGCCCGTGCCAGACGGCACGTACGTATTCCACGCGCGCCTCAAAGAGATGTCAGCAACAGGGAAGGGGCTCGTTAGGGCTAAAGCCTGCCGGGTCAGCAGGATTGTTGGAAAGGGTTACCGCTACCGGTTTTAGTCAGTAAATGCCTGACACTCCCTTCCGCTCTGCCGAGAGCGGGAGGGGTCATTAGGGATTTCCCACCCTCAAAGAAAAACAAATCCCTGTATTTATGCAAGTCACACTGCAAACACACAAGTCTTGCAAGGTCTAAAGCTGCGTACTAAACGCGAATACTTAGAAAGCGTTTCGACTAATACACGTAGAAAAGCAATAGGAACAAATATCGGAAAAGTGGTTAACTAGTGATGCAATTCCGGTCACTTAACTCTATTGGTTTCACACAACTGTCTGTTACTAACACCGATTTCATTAGTGTTGGGGCATTAATGTTCTTCTTTGTAGATAGATTTAGTAGATTAGATCACATTCCCATTACTGCTATTTATTTATTTATCATTAGGCTCTTCAACAATGAGCACACTGTTACTTAATCATTATTTTTTACGGTCACTAGCGCATCTAGTTATACAACTATCAAATTTCTCCAAATGATTTTTAACCTTAACACGTTGACGGTTAAGTTCAAAATCGATTGAGGAAATTTGACAGTTCGTGGTAACTTGATGTGCTGGCGACTGTACATGACGAACTTAAGTCTATGCATCTTATAACTTATAGAAGAGGACAGCATGCGTTATGCGCAGACACAATACGTATTAAGAGCTAAATTGTAAATTACAATAAATTACATAAATTTAATTAAATTTTGATTTGGATGAGTTGATTTGAAAGAACAAGTAACAAGAAGTAACTATCACACATTACCTAGTATTCGTTAGTCTATTTTTCGATTGGGGTAACCGCATGGTAAGAACCTTTAAGTTGTGATGTTTTAGGGGGTAGTCAGAATTTCTTGGTAAAGGAGAAAGAAACGAAAATCGGTTTAATCGGAACAAATATGACGTACATTATAAAATAAACATGAAAAAATAATCTAAGTATCCAAAAGTCTCAATAAGAAACATTTTTTAACTCCACTCCATAAAAAGAAAATTAAGATGAAATAAATATTTTCTTTACATCCAACCGAATCCACAGTCCGTAACCTCATACATCAAACACGGTTTTCCTAGAAATTGTACGACAGAATAATTTAGACGCCAGCGCATTAACCGACCGAAAACTGGCAAATATTTCCAATTGAACATGAACCTTATTTTTTGTAATAAAGTTGAAAATTTATCAAAGACATTTGACTGATTGATATCTACATAACAAAGATTATGCTATTCTATTCTACCAAATAAAAATGAGACACCTTAACATTGAAGGGTGATAAACAGGCGATGGCTGGTGTTAAAAGAAAACCATTCACGGACCTCAAAGTAAACTGAGTCAAGGGCAGGCAAAGAGAAGATCATCCAAACAAATGACAACAATATAAACGAGTCTGATAGTATCTCTAATGCTTATGACTTACAGTACATAGCGTTATATGAGTTTGCGAACGGGGTGAAATATGACAGTCTTCACCAATTTTTTTCAGACACGAAAAGAGTTTTTGGTATAGAGTATATATACCTAGATAGCAGCATAGATGAGCTGCAGTGGTGGCTCAGTGGTAACTACTTCGACTTACGAAGTTGTAGGTCGACTCGACTTACGGGTTGGAACCCAGACACGATGAAGGCTCTCGAAACGATGAAGGAATACATCGGGAGGAAACCGATAAGTTCTTGAAATAACGAAGACGTGTTACATCCATCAACCAGCATTGGGCCAGCGTAGTGGATTACGACCCACTAGCGAATCTCTCTCAAAGAGAGAAGACTTGTGTCCCAAACGTACGAACACATTCTCTAACAACAACCTCACAACAACCTCACAACTTTATTTGTGTTTTGATTCTGTGCAATTAAATATACTTACAACGTAGCTAAAGTTTGCACTACGTCACTAGAGTTAGGGTCAAACATTAGCAGTTACTGCCGGCAAATGGGTGAACTTGGTGGCAGACTTCGCTATACTAGCTTGGAGGTGGGTTGTAACTTGCAGCGGGGATTAATTTCGGGAAAAAATAGTGAGTGTGGAACTTGGAGTGTGATATTAAAGGCATGGATTATCGGGACACTATTTTGACAACAATATACCTACTTTATAATGAACACTAGGTCAGAATTCTTTGAGTTTATTTAAATGAAATCTAATGAAAATAGTCATCTATGTAGTACATGATAGTAAAGCATATTTTACAGAACGTTTTTTTTTCTGAAACCATGGACAATGTGTTTTGGGGTACTACCAAAATAATTTCATTGTTACCTACTCAATATGCAACCAAGTACTAAGCCTTGAAGTATCCCACATTTATAAGTACCTACTGCGATTCACTCGTTGTAATTGGTACCATAACCCAAAAAGGGGAGGTCTAGAATAATCTAATATGTATTTAAACGTATTGTATTGTAATCTACGGCTCGTCTAGAACGTTATTTTAGCTTGGAGCCCTTACTTGGGTCTCTGACAATTTTGCTCCAACCTATTTTCTTAGGATCTTGTTAGTAGACATCGAGTAATTGGCTACAGAGCAAATTATTGGATAGACTCTTAAGGCAATTAGTTGTTATTGTCAGTTACTGAGAGAATATTGATAGGAGATAACAAAGCTTTAGTAG
Organism: Hyppa rectilinea; assembly: GCA_951799385.1. Classification (NCBI taxonomy): domain Eukaryota; kingdom Metazoa; phylum Arthropoda; class Insecta; order Lepidoptera; family Noctuidae; genus Hyppa; species Hyppa rectilinea. The sequence continues at coordinate 4,528,517 of OX637310.1, read as the reverse complement.
AGTATTATTGAACTAGTGGATAGGTAGACTAGCAGATAGTTTACCAGTATAATTATCACATGAAATCTCTTAGCTAAGTTCACACGGATTATTTATTTTTTTATTTGGATCGGTGCTCTACGATCTGCGACCATGGGGCAATAGTGAATTCTTTTTCTTCTTGTTCTCTTTGCGAAAGGTACACACATTATTATTGTTCAAACATTTTTTATTTGTTTTTTGTATTTGATGTCACCGACTGTGTCCAAATATAATTATGTTTTTCTTTCTTTCTTTGCTTTCATTTTCTTCTGCCAACGAATAGTCGTTTCGAAATTTCTTCATCTGCCGATGACTCGTCTGGTTCACACAGCCATGATGCAAATCATTTGCTTGAATGACTGCTAACTGGAACTCGCTGCATTTTTGTTATGTAGAAGGCGCAGGCTAAGTGCTGCACCGGTGTATGATTCATTTAACCATCAAAATAAAATGGAACAGAATTACACTGATCATACGTCAGGTCTTAGAACTAATAAGACTCGTACCACATCTTTGGTCTCCCCGCTATCTACGCGTCATTGCCAGGAAGGAAACTAACTAAAATGGCGTGAGCATATTTCCGCGCAAAATGATGTTATGAACTACCAATAATAACGTTTGCAGCGACGAATGTCATTCGTTCGTCAGTATTTAAGCATTAACTTAGCAAAACTACTTTATTTTAATGTAAAAAGTCAAGAACTTTTATTCCAATTGATATACTTGGTAAAAATTGTATGCTTTAGTTGCTATAAAATTTTATTACGACCCACATTACCCGACACAAGAAATGCCTTATCCCATAAAAATATCCCCAAATCCAGCTAAGCTTACAACTGCCCATGGTAGAAAGTCATCTATTACCCAGGATTTGAAATTAGCCACATACGAATTCTCCTTATTAATCCAAAGGGACAGGTGATCTTTTTGGGAAGATTGATTACGGTCAGCGTGTTACGAACGTAATTATGTGGAGCCAGTTTAATTTTCGTGCTCATTATGTTTTAATTTGCAATCTGAGTCTGTTCGGAATTTGGAAATAACGAAAGAAGTAGATTATATTGAGTTTTGTAATTGAACATGATTGAGGCGAATATGATTAGTATTCGGCAAAATGACAGTGATCCCTACTAAGAAATCATCAGATAATTGTTTATGATCGGTACTATTCACATAATATATTGCACACTTATTTTTAAATGTCGCAGCATCATGCTGAGATAGAAGCCTTTTGACATGATACAGGTTTTTTTTTTATTTTCAGTGTTTTTAATCTGTGATCTTCCTATGCGAGTCCCAATAAAACTTTTGTTCTTATAGGTATTTTTTTAGTGCCGATCAAACTAATAAAGACCAGTGTCTTAAGATAATCAAATCAATAATAACTAATTTTGTAAAAGCATAGGTGATGGGATTATCCATCAACTTCAGGATAATCTAAAATGTAAGCTAATAAAAATAAATAAAATAATGCTATAACAATTTTATTCGCACATTCTTGTAACAAAGCTTAATCAATAAGTTATAAAAAACCAACAAAAACTCGTAACAAAAATATAAAACAATATCACAGTCTAGTCTTAGCGACTCAATGTTTTCCGTGGTGGAAGCCCCAGTCTTTATGGCCACCATGACCTCCCTTCTTGCCATGATCATCATGATGATGATGATGTTCTTCATGTCCGTGATGTCCCTTGTGTCCATGATCGTCATGCCCGTGATGGTGCTTGTCATGATGTCCGTGCTTGCCATGATGTCCTTCGTGATGTCCATGTTCGTGATGACCGCCCTTCTTGTGGTGTCCTCCCTTATGCTCGTGATGTCCGTGATGATGTCCATGTTTGTGGTGCTTACCCTCGTTGTGATCGCCGTCGTAGAAGTGATGGTCCTTGTGGAACTCGTCCTTGTGGTACTTCTTGTGGTAACCGTCGGTCTTTTCGCCCTTGTCGTGGTGTTCGTGATGGCCGTGTTTGCCACCTTTATGGTGATGACCATGTTCGTGATGATGTCCATGATGGTCATGTTCGTCCCAGTGCTTCTTGTGATGGCCGCCGTCTGCGTGATGGTGCTCTCCTTTGTGGTGCTTGCCATGGTCGCCATGGTCGCCTTTATGATGGTGATGATGACCCTTGTGACCTTTATGCTCCTTGTGTCCATGCTCATGATGGTGGTCGGCATGGTGGTGATGACCACCGCCTGATTCATGGCTGCTACCGCCCTTTCCCTTGCCAGTGGCTGCTGCCACGAGATCCTTTGCCTCCTCGCCCAACTCCCGGCTGTAAGCCACTGCTAGGCACAGAAGTGCCACTGCTACGAACAGTTTCATGATTGTAGGTTGACTGTGCTGATCCTCTATTGTTGAAGCTATTTATAGTATTAATTTAGTTAGATGATGAGGAAAGCGTTGTGTAAGCGTCGCGACATTTCAGGGTCAAGAGTAAATGGCTTCCGCGCGGTGAAATTAATTTGACAGTCTTCAGTATTTCATGTTGTTTTCCGATTTGCTGATAATGTTGCTAAATATAATTGTTAAAAATATATTTTAAATTGGTAAAAGTAGGATTCTCAACTTTAAGAACAGATAGGTAATTATAATAAGTTGAACCATGCACATTCCATTTACTTTTACATACTAGACAGGTAATTCAGAGTGTGGCGGTGCGAAATTGTATATGTACCTATTTGTAATCTAAGTTTGCATTTTTGTAGATAGTTACCATAGTTACATTATTAGTTCGAATTCGTAGCCATTTATTATTTGCTTATAAGTCTGGTATAAACAGTCTATAATGTCCCCAATGCTGTGAAACAGGCCTCCACTTTCTGTGAGAGAAATATAGGTATGACGTAGGAGAAATAGGTAAAAAAACAAAGAAATAATGAAGAACATTGCTAGTTATAGATAATAAAAATATTACAACTTAATTATGTGGCTTGGTGTGGCTTTACTTACGGTTGCTGACTATAGACTATCTATCTATCTATCTATCTATGTAAATAAAAATCAATTGCTGTTCTTTAGTCTCGCTAAAACTCGAAAACGGCTGGGCCGATTTAGCTGATTTTGGTTTTGAAATGGTTGTCGTAGTCCAGGGAAGGTTTAAAAGGTGAGAAAAGTTAAGTGGGTAGGTAGGTAGGGTAGGTAGGTAGGTAGGGTAGGTAGATAGGGTAGGTAGGTAGGGTGGTAGGTAGGTAGGGTGGTAGGTAGGTAGGGTAGGTAGGGTAGGTAGGTAGGGTAGGTAGGGTAGGGTAGGTAGGTAGGGTAGGTATCATAGTTAACACAAGACAACGTCTGTCTGGTCATCTAGTAGTTAATAAAAAAAAACATAAAAGTCGTTCCGATTTGTATAGATAGAAAAAGACAAATGAACCTATCAAGAAATAAAAAAGTATAACCGATTAAAAAGAAGGATATGAAATAGTAGAAAAGTGGTATATTTAGGAGGAATATGAGTAATGGACCAAATTTATTGGTACCCAAGGGATGAGACAAGAAGCGAAAGATGACCAGCGAGACGTTGGGAAGACGACGAGATGAACGTTCATGTAGCCCGTCAATGTGTTTTCAAATTGTTGAGTTTACTAACATATGCTAAGTTTATAGGTACTGACACTATATCCTACGGTTTGAATTAAAAAAAAATGAATTTGAATGGAATCTTAACAAGTCGATCATACCTGGGGGTAAGACCGACTGTCTGATTTAATTCGCGCCTATAGATGCAGTATATCAAAAATATTGTGGAACCAGCACTAAAGGTTTATTTTATTTTATGACCCAGGAAAGTATATTACGCTCGTAAAATACAGTAGAATTTTTGACGGGAAACGGGAACCGGCCCTCAGAAGTTAAAACTGAAGGAATGCTTACGGGTGATTTAGTAGAAACGAATGTCGACAGTTGATTCAATATCGTGGATAGTCTTCCATGGTAAAAAAACAGCAAATTATTATTTGTTTATTTATTTACTTCGTGTATTATTGATCGAAGCTTCGTACAATAATAATTATAATCCATTCTGTTAGTAAAAATTGCTTTTTTTCACACATTGAGTTTTTTGAACAGCTCATCTCAAAGCTAAATCTTATATTAACATGGTTAATAGTCATAGTCATTGTTAATATGCTTGTCTGAAGCACCGCACTAGTGTTGAGTGGATCAGTAACCATTGAAACGTCCAGACTAGACGTCAAGGAACTATAAGAATCTGTGCGCACAACTATTTTTTTGCCCAATACAATCAAATAAAATTAAAGCTCATATACATATCTATTACATTTAAGGTTAACACATCAAGCCTTTGTATTCCTTTATTTAATTTGTAAACTTATTAATTACATTTTTAAAACCTAAAACATTTAAAAGTATAAAACCCACCGGTATCGGGCACTAGGTTCAAGCTACCGGAGGTCAAGCCGATCCAGCTGCCTAACGAGTCTCCTCAGCATTAAAACTTTAACCACCAGACGTCACGTCTTCCACCACATCACGTTCTATGATAACCAATATCCTGGCTGCTCCACTAATCTGCTCACCTGCCCCACTTTAAATTTTTATTTAATTTATGTTTTTATTTACAAAATATAGGTAGATTTGTTGAATAATGGTCGATTTCAACTCAATTTGGTTTAATCAGATACCTTTCTGAGAGGCTTATGTCTAGCAGTGGCCGTCTTTCGACTGGCATCCACACTATATAATATAATATATAATAATATAATATATATAATATAATATATAATAATATTATAAATGCGAAAGTAACTCTGTCTGTCTGTCTGTTACCTTTTCACGCCTAAACCACCCAACTGATTTTGCTGAAATTTAGTATGTAGATAGTTTGCATTCATGAGAAGGACATAGGCATATTATTTTTTGGACATTCAACCCCTAAAAGGGTTACAAGGGGTGGCAAAGTTTGTATGAGAAAAATATTTTTATTGCACATTTTTGCTAGGATAGGTAGGGTAGGTAGGGTAGGTAGGGTAGGTAGGGTAGGTAGGGTAGGTAGGGTAGGTAGGGTAGGTAGGGTAGGTAGGGTAGGTAGGGTAGGTAGGGTAGGTAGGGTAGGTAGGGTAGGTAGGGTAGGTAGGGTAGGTAGGGTAGGTAGGGTAGGTAGGGTAGGTAGGGTAGGTAGGGTAGGTAGGGTAGGTAGGGTAGGTAGGGTAGGTAGGGTAGGTAGGGTAGGTAGGGTAGGTAGGGTAGGTAGGGTAGGTAGGGTAGGTAGGGTAGGTAGGGTAGGTAGGGTAGGTAGGGTAGGTAGGGTAGGTAGGGTAGGTAGGGTAGGTAGGGTAGGTAGGGTAGGTAGGGTAGGTAGGGTAGGTAGGGTAGGTAGGGTAGGTAGGGTAGGTAGGGTAGGTAGGGTAGGTAGGGTAGGTAGGGTAGGTAGGGTAGGTAGGGTAGGTAGGGTAGGTAGGGTAGGTAGGGTAGGTAGGGTAGGTAGGGTAGGTAGGGTAGGTAGGGTAGGTAGGGTAGGTAGGGTAGGTAGGGTAGGTAGGGTAGGTAGGGTAGGTAGGGTAGGTAGGGTAGGTAGGGTAGGTAGGGTAGGTAGGGTAGGTAGGGTAGGTAGGGTAGGTAGGGTAGGTAGGGTAGGTAGGGTAGGTAGGGTAGGTAGGGTAGGTAGGGTAGGTAGGGTAGGTAGGGTAGGTAGGGTAGGTAGGGTAGGTAGGGTAGGTAGGGTAGGTAGGGTAGGTAGGGTAGGTAGGGTAGGTAGGGTAGGTAGGGTAGGTAGGGTAGGTAGGGTAGGTAGGGTAGGTAGGGTAGGTAGGGTAGGTAGGGTAGGTAGGGTAGGTAGGGTAGGTAGGGTAGGTAGGGTAGGTAGGGTAGGTAGGGTAGGTAGGGTAGGTAGGGTAGGTAGGGTAGGTAGGGTAGGTAGGGTAGGTAGGGTAGGTAGGGTAGGTAGGGTAGGTAGGGTAGGTAGGGTAGGTAGGGTAGGTAGGGTAGGTAGGGTAGGTAGGGTAGGTAGGGTAGGTAGGGTAGGTAGGGTAGGTAGGGTAGGTAGGGTAGGTAGGGTAGGTAGGGTAGGTAGGGTAGGTAGGGTAGGTAGGGTAGGTAGGGTAGGTAGGGTAGGTAGGGTAGGTAGGGTAGGTAGGGTAGGTAGGGTAGGTAGGGTAGGTAGGGTAGGTAGGGTAGGTAGGGTAGGTAGGGTAGGTAGGGTAGGTAGGGTAGGTAGGGTAGGTAGGGTAGGTAGGGTAGGTAGGGTAGGTAGGGTAGGTAGGGTAGGTAGGGTAGGTAGGGTAGGTAGGGTAGGTAGGGTAGGTAGGGTAGGTAGGGTAGGTAGGGTAGGTAGGGTAGGTAGGGTAGGTAGGGTAGGTAGGGTAGGTAGGGTAGGTAGGGTAGGTAGGGTAGGTAGGGTAGGTAGGGTAGGTAGGGTAGGTAGGGTAGGTAGGGTAGGTAGGGTAGGTAGGGTAGGTAGGGTAGGTAGGGTAGGTAGGGTAGGTAGGGTAGGTAGGGTAGGCAGGGTAGGTTGGGTAGGTAGGGTAGGTAGGTTAGGTAGGGTAGGTAAGGTAGGTATCATAGTTAAGACAGGACAACGTCTGTCGGGTCAGCTAGTAATATCATATAGGAGAATTCAAATTTTCAGTCGTAGTCGTACTTTGTCTATTTTCTTTTTTTCTTACCTCGCTTAATCGCGCCCCTCGCCTTCCTCTTTAACCTGTTTTAAGCTTTCTTCTTTGGCATTAACACACTTGTATGCTGAATATTGCTTTTTTAATTTATTCAATTATTCTCATCATCTACTTTTTTTTTTTTTTTTTAAGGCTGGGAAATCATCCAATGACTGCTCCCGCTCTGGGTGGAGCGGAAGGGAGTGTCAGACTCTTACTGACTAAAACCCATCCATGTTTCTTCCGTAGCCCTTTATGTTCCGGGGTAGCGGTAACCCTTTCGGACAATCCCGCTTACCCGGCAGGCTTGGCCCTGGGGGGCCCCTTCATATGCTGACATCTCTTTGAGGCGCGCGTGGAACATATACGCGCCGTACGGCACGGGTCTGGTGCTGATCGGACGGTGAGTCACCCATTACTCACCGCCCGCAGGCCCGCGCCTGCGGTGGCCGGGAGTCGTCACGTGGCTCCCGACGCCCGGAGCGTCTCCTGCGGCGGCTGGGACGGGAGGACCTTTCTCTCTCCCATCCCGCCACCTCCTTCGCGAGCATGACTTTTTCCTCATCATCTACTTAAGCTAAGCATCAGTAAAGAGTCCCGTAAGGGCCGCATCCCGCCTGGGTCAGCGGGATTGTCCAAAAGGGTTACCTCAACCCCGGAATATAAAGGGCTAAAGAGGGATCATGGATTGGTTTTAGTCAGTAAGAGTCTGACACTGCCTTCCACTCCACCCAGAGCGGGAAGGGATCATTTGAAGACCTTCACAAAAAAAAAGCAGTGGGCCATGGGTAACATATAAACTCTGATATCAGGTTAGTAACTAACCACACTAAATAGAAAGAACTATCCTCTAATCATGAAATTAATTAAAAATGTGACCAACCGAAACAACAATGAATAAACAAACCGAAATTAAACAAATATGAATTAACTGTCTAAACATTTGGTCTTTTCTGTTACCAACATGGTGGCCTAAAAGAGTCTAGGTTAATAAGATATTTGATGTCCCAATGATCGGGTATTGCCCAGTTACTGGGTTGTGGAGGTCAGATAGGCAGTCGCTACATGTAAAATACTGATATTCAGCGGTTAGACTGGAAGCCGACCCCAACATAGTTGGGAAAAGGCTAGGCAGATGATGACGTTCTGAGATCGGGTTCCCCTTAAGAGACACTTAAGGGTACGTTCGTACGTTCCACTAGAAATGTGTGAGGATGTGCAGTGTCGAATTTGCGTAAAACAAACTAATAACAACTTAGCTTAGCTATGAAAATTAAGTAATCCTATTGGTAGATTTTTGCCTTGCACACCGTCTGGCTACGTCGCATATATCTGGTGGATACGCAGCCTCATGCATAGCATTATTAGCATCAAATATTATTTTCTCAGTAGTTACTAGGAATGATTAGTTAGTTATGTTATTAGTGATTTTCAACTAAAACCTGACCTTTTCCTAAACGAATGAACATATTTACAAAAAAAATATAGACCTAACTTACGCTAAACACGTTATGATGTTATCAAAGTTCAGAAAAGAAGTTCAGATTAAGCTCTCATTCGTACAAGTTCCATTAAGCACTCGCTTCAAACTTTCAACACTAAAATGCTGTCGTATTTAGGATAAACAAACAAATAAATAAATTATAACAACTTTATTCGCACATTTTTGTAACGATGCTTATTCAATAATTTATAAAAAACTAACAAAAACCCGTAACAAAAATATAAAATAGTATCACAGCATATTTTTGGCAATTCAGTGCTTTCCATGATGGAAACCCCAATCCTTGTGGTCGTGATGACCTCCCTTCTTGCCATGATCATGATGATGATGATGGTGTTCTTCATGTCCGTGGTGACCCTTGTGTCCCTTGTGGTCTTCGTCGTGATGATGCTTGTCGTGGTGTCCGTGCTTGCCATGATGGTGCTCATGATGTCCATGTTCGTGATGGCCGCCCTTCTTGTGGTGTCCTCCTTTGTCTTCATGATGCCCGTGGTGTTTGCCATGCTTGTGATGCTTGCCTTCCTTGTGGTGGTCATCGTAGAAGTGATGGTCCTTGTGGAACTCGTCCTTGTGGTACTTCTTGTGGTAGCCGTCGGTCTCTTCACCCTTGTCGTGGTGCTTGTGGTGGCCATGTTTGCCACCTTTATGGTGATGTCCGTGCTCGTGATGATGACCATGATGTTCATCACCATCCCAGTGCTTCTTGTGATGGCCACCATGTTCGTGGTGGTGTCCTTCTTTGTGATGCTTGCCATGGTGGCCGTGGTCACCCTTGTGGTGGTGGTGATGTCCTTTGTGACCTTTGTGTCCTTTCTCACCATGTTCGTGATGGTGATCGGCGTGGTGCTCCTTGCCGCCACCTTCCTCATGATGATGGCTCTTCCCACTGGCTGCCGCTACGAGATCCTTCTCCTCCTCACCCAACTCCCGACTGTAAGCCGAAGCTAGGCACAGAAGTGCCACTGCTACTAACAACTTCATGATTGCTGGTTGACTGTGCTGATCTGCTGTTGTCGAAGCTATTTATAGTTTATTCTTAGTTTGGATGATGAGGAAAGCGTTTGGCAAGCGCCGCAACACTTCAGGGACAAGATCGAGACAACCGGTGGACCGTTACACCGATTGCTGGGACAGTACAAATTACATTTCATTGTGATTTGCTACAGTTGTGTACACTTATTGCAATTGTAATAGAAATTAGAATTTAGTTTACATATGGTTGTCTAAATGTTCGACATTGGCTTTCACTGTTTTGTTACAAGCAAGTTTTGGGATTTAGTTAGTTTTATGTCGATCTTGAATGTGAGAGAAATCGATGAACCGTTAAAGCGACAGCGCGTTAAAGGCAAGCGGCGTTGGCTTTTTTTTGTCCTAGTAATGGTTAGTTTAACCGAATAAATTTTAGACAGTGTGATTCATCTATTAAAATCAAGTGCCGTATCGTTGGGTTGCCGTAGTAACTGTAATATAATAGATTTGTATTCATGCTTACATTGTTGGGGTATTTTATTTGTTATTATCTGATTAATACATGAGTAGATTTGGTCGACTAATAGCTTTATAGCATTGTAAACTTCTTGGACTTGATGTTTATTTATTTATTTGTTGACACACCATAAATAAATGTTCATCGATTTGCTATTTTTTTACAACTGGCTTGAGTTCAAATCTCTAAATCTCGTTTCGAACGATTTGGGGCTATTCATTCGGCTGTATATTGCACCTTTTATACACCTTTAGACTCAATTTCCCATATCATGTCATATAAAAGCCCACACAGGTCTATGAAAACGTAAAAGATTTCTAAAATGCAAACTGCATTGAACGGTACTCCCGTATTGCAGTCAAAAGGCGTTGTCAATAAAAATATTTCTAGCTCGGTCCAGTTCAATTTTTCCGGTGCTGCATAAAAAGAACAATCTGCATTTCTCTGTCAAAATTTAATCAAAACAGCAATACGGATTGTTCGCAGTCGGTACCCGTTCTAAGGGTTATTCTGTGAACTACAGCGGTGGTACAATAAGTGAATTAGTTTTTTTTTCTTTTTTAAGCCAAACAGTTCTTTGTTAAATGAGTTCAAATAAAACGAGTTTGCATGTTGTAGGCTTGAAATGACATGATGACAAAAGTATGGTCAACAATTAACAAAGTATTAGGTTTTTTTCTGATAAATAAGAAAAATATGATGTCGGTCGATAGAAAAAAATGAAGAGTGTCAAATTGTGTTTAATATTATCTAAAGTTTTTTTTTTTTTAATAGGACGTACTTGCTGGTACTTACCTTCACAAAAATATGAGGAAAAAAAAATGGTAAACTTTTTTTTCATCTTAGATAGGAGTAGGTATGACGTAACAATTACTTTGTTAAATACCAATGAACTTGAAACTGACTAACAGAAACTATCGACGTCATTTAAGCGTATACGACATCAGTTTGAAGTGTATAAATAACAGTTTGAACACCAAAATAGATTGGATGAAGATAGCAAAAAATGTAGGTAATGTTTGCTCGTTCAGTAGGTCATCGCCTCGATCGTATTGATTGTCCATTCATGTTACTATCGAGGTGTAACTGTCTCATTAAGCGAACTACTTACTCACTCGATACGCACTGGCTGGCTCGATAGACACAAACTTGCCCTTTATTCATCGATCACTAATCTTTATTAGTGATCGATGCCTTTATTGCATAATAATCAGCCTATGGTTCCTACTGCTGGGACACAAGACTCGTCTCGTTGAGAGGGAGTGGGCTATTATTCACCACGTGGTCTCAGTGCGGGTTAGTAGATGTTGCAGTCTTCGAATTTTTGGTTCTAGGACATACTGGTTTCCTCACAAAAAATTTCTTTACCGATAAGGGTCTGGGTTCCTGGGTAAATCGCTGCCCTTACCACTGGGCCTCAACTGCTCTCTATTACATGGAAGTTAAACACAACTGGCGAAATGTGGATGTAATTCCAGCACATCAAGTTACCACAATCTGTCAAATTTCTTTGTTAGTATTTCAACTTTATTGCAAAGTGATAAGGTTCATTTTTTACTGACAAAATTTGACAGTTAGGGATAGCTTGATGTGCTGGCGTCTGTACTTCTGCTTAACTCTTCTGGGAATACAGGCGTTATGATATTATCTTTTAAGTAAATATTTGTTTTAAGTTTTGGTTTTGTAGTCCCTTTCATTCAAATAAATCTTTACAGATTCCATTTTTAAACGACGAAAGAACGGAGGAGGTTCGCAAGACTACGCGATTTTTATTTTTTTATTAATGGCCAATAACTTTTAATAATTCTTTTCATCTTTAGTGATGAGAGACACTGATTGGAAAGCGAAATTTATTTTGTAACATTGACCTAGTAAACTCGATTCTATCGTCTTTTTAAACTAAATACCGAGTGATAAAAGTGTTCAACTTGTTTTGTTTCTTCCGCCGGATCTTGTGTTTCAAGGTCACGTACCGAGTTAGTTTAAACTGAGCATTTAGTAAATAGTTTATTGTTGAACCAAACGTTACGTCATGTCCGTTCTGCTGTCCGGTCTGTCTGTTGATAAAATGTAAATATATATTATGTAGAACCGGGTATTCTTCGAACGTATTGCTATTAAAACATAAGTTCAAATCACGCCTGTTTTCTCCGAAGATTATGCAGAGGTGCTCCTATAGTAGGTTCACCCATATTTCACCAGTTACGGGCACAAATGTAGACACGTGGCTGCTACTGAGAATTCCAGATAGACAAACTTGTAATATTAACATTTGAATGTATTTACACTATCTATATACTAATAATAAAACTGAAGAGTTTGTTGGTTTGAACGCGTTTATCTCTAGAACTACTTACCTCAATTTTCTGGATTAAAAAAAATCTTTTTGCATTTTATAGCCCCTTTCTTGAGGAGAGTTATAGGCTTTTTAACACGCTATAGTTCCTTAACGACCGAGCAAAAATGAAAAAAAGTAATAGTATGGACGCGGGAAGCGATATGACGCGGTGCGCCGGGTGAAATCTTTTGTTCCCAGAGATTTGACGCGGAGAAAGTCGCGGGCAGAAGCTAGTTATAATATACATTAACACTTACGTACTTTAGTGATAAGTACATACTTCTTACCCTTTCCCTAGACATCCTTCAAGTAAAGATCTTAAAACTTTTTTTTTCTCTGTACAAAAATACCGCTATAGTGAGCATCAGAATAAGGCCGCCCCTCGAAGAGGCTTTCGTCCAACGACCCTTTTGGGGCAGGGGACAGTGGCGCACCTAGCGGGCAAATATTTTTGGACTCTCACAACCGTTTGTATTCCTAACTAGTACTGCAATTTAGGTGGAGTGGCTCCTTTATTTTCTTTAATAGAATATCCTATTAGTAGGGAAAAGGATGAGTTTGTTGGAGTATTTGGGTATAATCGGATAAGGGAGTTTATCTAAGTACTTTTGTACTGATATTTTTGCAGTATGGAGTTCAATTTTCATAGCTTCTCTATATTAGTAAATTCAGGGAGAAAATAGAAAGCCGTAGGTACTATAATGTCTACAAGCAGTTGGGAACGGCATAGGCTGAATAATATGATTTAAACAACCAAAAAACTTTAAATACATAAAACACAAAATACCTAAAACACATAGGTACATAACTCAAAAGAGAAAAACAAGCTACATAATCTATACAGCTTTACAGCTTTAGAATTTTACAGCTTGCCGTAGGTACCAAAAATCCGAACCAAAATTCAACTACCCAATATTTTTATGGATCAAGAAAAAACTGAAATTCGCATTGGTTAAGTTTCATCGCCTATAAAACGACAGTAAAACTGTCTGTTTCGATATATTGAAATAATAAAACCGTTAGCAGTACTATAAAGGTATAATTTTTCGCTTTTTTCGTAAAACGTTGACAAATGGCCTGGAATATTGAATTTGAACTTTATGGTGTATCTGTCAGTTTCCTAGCCGTTTCGAAAGTATGTTATGGTCAGCTTCCAGTCAAACTAGATGCTGCTGAATACCTATAGTGCTATTCGGTAAAAATCTCACCAAGAAATATAGGTGAAGTAAGTTTAAAGTTAGCTGTCAATAGTGTCAATCCCTATCATTAGGTGGACCGCCGTTCACCTATTTATTATTATTTATTTATTTATTGATCACAAACACAACTATCATTACAGGCAAAGTTTTCTAATACGGTAGTGTGGTCTATAGTTAGATCAGCTCGTACTATAACATAACACAAACAACGTTATTTTTGTGAATTCATTCAGAGAGCATACAAAACACACACACTCACACACACACACACACACAAACTTCAAGCTCATTTCACATAAGTTTTCAAGGTGAGAATTTTACTGAATCGACCGACAGTATTTCACATGAAGCGACTGCCAATCTGCCCTCTTAAACCCAGTTACTGGGTATACTACTTAGTAAGTATTCATACTTTTAGGCTTCTGAGATTACGACTGCCAAAAATCTATGAATGGCAGCCGGGATCAACGGCTTAGCGTGAATTTCGAGGTACGAAGTCACAATATCTAATGGATGGTTAACCATCCACAGATCTATCATACCTACCCAATAACACTTTAACTGACCTGGGAATGAAATCTAGGTCCTCATGCTCAGCAGTAGCGATTACGACCTATAGACGTTTTCAATATATCCTACAAAACAGTTCTTCCTCGGCAGTGGACTTCTACAAGTTTGTACTTAGCTTTCTACATGAGCAACACAATCATATAAAGTTGTTACACAAAGTTGATACGATAAAGGGGCCTTCATTTAAACTGCCTATACTAGGTACCATTTTGAAGCTTTGTACCAAAAATCCATTAAATAGGAGTAGTAGTTTAGTTCCAAATGATTTTTTAAGTTTTTGCCCCGTTTGAACACGATGTATCTTTCCTAACAGCTGATTATGTTCATACGCATAAAGTCAAAGTCAAAGTCAAAACATTTATTTCAAATAGGCCAAAGAAAGACACTTTTGAACGTCAAAAATTAACAAGAAATAGAATTGATTCTAGTCGCCCCTTCCAAAAGGTAGTTTCGTGTGAAGAAGAATGGGCAAGAAACTCCACCGTTACTCTTTTAAAATGTTTCACAATGTTTTGTATACATGTATTATAATATTATAATATGTGAAGACGATGCACCCAGAATAAAAACAATAAGAAAAGAAGAACGCAAGTAGCAGTGAAAAATAAACTTAATTAGGTATGTCATAAGTACATGGTGCTCACATATTTACAAACATTCTAGAAGTTAACAATAATAAATTAATCAATGTGTGAGATGTTATTCCAATATAATAAAATAATATGGTACAAATTATAAATTATTACCTAATTTACTTAGCAACCAGTTTGATTTTGTCTAGACACTAGATTGTCCTGTGGAGCAGGACCAGCATGTTTCCAAGCATCCTTATCCTTGATATAATCCTCTAATTTGTAATAAGCTTGTTTACAAAGTGTACTTTTAATATGAGTTTTAAATTTTCTTTCATTTAATTTCAGTATGTCACAAGGTATTTTGTTGTAACATTTAACACAGAACCCCATAAAAGATGTATGTACTTTGGACAATCTGAAAAATGGTTGAACTATTTTGTCTTTATTTCTAGTATTAAAGTTATGCCTATCACTTATTTTGTTAAAAAGATGTCTATTTTTTCTTACATACATAATATTTTCATAAATGAATTGGCAAGGAACCGTCATAATATTAATCCTTTTAAATAGTTCCCTAAGCGATTCGCGACGACGAAGATTGTAAATGGCTCTGATCGCTCGCTTTTGCAAAATAAAAATGGATTCAATGTCAGCAGCCCGACCCAACAGTAAAATGCCATACGACATTATGCTGTGGAAGTAACTAAAATAGACCAAACGCGCGGTTTCTACGTCTGTCATCTGCCTTATCTTTCTAACAGCATAAGCGGCCGAACTAAGCCATCCCGCAAGAGTTGTTATGTGGGGACCCCATTGCAACTTGTCGTCTAGCGTGATTCCCAGGAAAACCGTCTGCTTAATAAATTCCAGCTTCTCTCCGTTCAATATGATGTCACAATCGCTACTTTTCACATTAGGTAATGTAAATCTAATGCATTTGGTTTTTTTTTCATTTAGTACCAAATTATTGACCGTAAACCAATCTTGGACCTGAAGAATAGAGTTATTCACGTCGTCAAGATTTTGAGAGCGTCTATCAATTTTAAAGATTAATGATGTGTCATCTGCAAATAACACCATCTTCGGTTGATTTTGAAGTAATTGGGGTAAATCGTTAATGTAAACTAAAAAGAGGAATGGACCCAATATCGAACCTTGAGGAACGCCCATTGTCATTTCCGACCCCAGTGAGTTCACACCATTTACTTGAACTTTAACCTTTCTATCTTTCAGGTATGATCTAAGTAAATCAAGGGCTGATTTCTAATCCCATAGTGCTCTAGTTTCAGCAGAAGCGTCTCATGTTCTACGCAATCGAACGCCTTAGAGAGATCGCAAAAGATTCCAATGGCATCTTGTGCTTCTTCCCAGGCGCTAAAAATGTTCTTTATTAGGGTGACACCAGCGTCAGTAGTACAACGCCCTTTGGTGAAACCGAACTGTTGGTCATGCAAGATGGAATTTTTATTAAAGTGACGTAACATTTGATTGAGCATCAACTTTTAAAACACTTTACTGAGAACTGGCAGAATTGAAACGGGCCTATAATTGTTGGGTTCTTTACTATCACCGGATTTGAACAATGGCACTACTTTACTGTGTTTCATAAGATCCGGAAAGACTCCTTGGTCCACACTGGTATTAAATATGAAAGCTAAATAGGGCGCAATGGTGTCTATAATAGAACTACAGACTTTTACAGACATTCCCCAGAGATCTTCTGTTGATTTGATTTTAAGATCTTTAAAAGCTTTTATAACAGCCTGGGGGTTTGTATGCTGAAATGTAAATTCTAAAGGGCATGCCTTTACATTTTTTCTAAGTAAGGCAGCAGAAAGCGCGGCTGAGGAATTTAATGATGCAGTAGTTTTGAGTGGAATATTAGCAAAAAAGTTTTCAAATTCCTGAGCTATTTCTATATCTGAGTTGATGCGGCCATGTGCAGTCTCTAAATTATACTCAGTATTACGCTGCTTTTTCCTACCTGTTTCATTATTTATTATTTGCCAGGTAGTTTTTATTTTATCATCAGCTGATTTTATTTTATTGCTAATATAAAGAGCTTTAGCTATTTTGCACACACTTTTAAAAGTTTTAGAATATTTTGCAACATACTGATGAAAGTTTGTATGATTCATATGTTGCTTGAGGCCATAAAGTTCAAAAAGTTTTGCCCTGCTTTTGCGAATACCTGGAGTCGCCCAATCGCTAAATAAAAACTTTGTGAAAATACTTTTAGTTCTTAGTGGAAAAGAGTCATTAAATTGCTTATTTAATAGTAAAAAGAACTCGGTGTAGAACTCACTTGGGTCAGATATATTATTAAAATTCTGAACACATAAATTACTGGCCAAAGACTTTTTGAATTTGTTTAAATTTGTACATTGTAATTGGCCTAAATCTTATTTGAATTTGTTGTAAGGGCATATAGGAACAAAATGTTATAGTTTGTCCACTGTGGTCAGATGGCAACTAATTTAAGATATCTTTATGTAAGTATTCACAATTACAAAAAATATTATCTATACAAGTGGCAGAGGAAGCAGTTACTCGGGTTGGTTCCATAAAAACATTGGACAAATCAAATGACCCAAAAAGACTTAATAACCTGACAGTATTCGAGTTATTTTCTAGTAAATTAATATTAAAATCTCCACATATGATTATTGATTTGCTACTAGTACTAAGTTTCTTTAACACATCTTCCATTACAGAATCAAACACAGATAGATTCTGGTAACTTGGAGGTCTGTACACGCATACAATAACATGCTTATCTAGCTCAACACAGGACAATTCAATGGTGTGTTCAACAGATAGTCCAATGATGTCTTTTCGTTCTTTGGATTTTATTGAATTTTTAACTAATATTAATGACCCACCATTAGTCATTAGTTTTCGGCTGAAATAGCTAACTACGCAATAATTTTCATAATTAATTGACACTACTTGATGATCTTTTAACCAATGTTCTGTTAAACAAATGACATCAAACTTGGTATTTTCCAAGAACAATTCTATTTCCAGTAACTTGGAAGAGCAACCTTGAATATGTTGATTTAATAATTTTAATGTATGTTGCACTCCATTCGGTTTATTATTTTTAAGAGTAATATTGCCAGAAGATACCTTTTTATTATTTTGTAGTAATAATAACTGGTTGTTAGAAGTGGTAACTTCTGTTGTCCTACTGACTAGTTTAAAGAACTATCCAGAGTATCCTCCACAACTACAACCGAAGAGTCTAGAATGTCCATATGAGTTCTAGCAGGAAGAGAATACCCGACCTAAGTGTTCATGGCCTCCAAGGTTGTTGGTACTATAGTTAGATCCTCCTTCGTACAACATGATGTAACATAATTATTCTCTATGTTGTTAGTATAACTAGGCAACACAGATTCGTCCCTTATACTAGAATTTGTTATATTAGCTATAACCTCATTAATATTATATGCTATCAACATAGCAATCTGATGTCTACATTCCCAAGACAGAGACAAAGTTCTCTGAGTTAATTTAAAACCACTAACAAAATTGTTAGTGTCAAAGTACAATAATTTGTCACTGTGACATAATGTCAGTTTGTGCATTGTGTTATTTAATTTATAAATATAGGTCATTCACCTTCAAACGATAAATATTAGTTTAACCTACGATGCGTTGTTACAAGGTCAGTTTTTATTTACAAAGGGTGGTTGCGTTTTACTCTCTCTTTGTAAACTTATTTAGTTGGATTTGAAAAAAACCGGCCAAGTGCGAGTCGGACTCGCACACCGAGGGTTCCGTACAAACCTGTATATATAAGTAAAAGTTCACTCATCACGAGAATCGAGTCATAGTTATGGTATTTTTATATTTTGAAAAAAAAAAAACAATTTCTTTTTTATTATATGATGTAACTAAAAATTTACGGTTTTCGCAATTTTTCCTTTATCTGCACTGTAAGACGTTACTTTGTACCAAATTTCAAGATTCTAAGTTCACAGGAATTCACGAGTTTCGAAAATTTGCGGCATAAACAGCTGTATCTTTTGATTGCTTTGGCTTAGAAGTTTGATATTTTCACAGCTCCAAGGGACAGTAGACCTGAGTATTAGATATAAATTTAATTTTTTAGTTTGATACCTCCACGCGTGCCTGAGAAAAACGGTCTTGACAGACGGACAGACGGACAACAAAGTGATCCTATAAGGGTTCCGTTTTTTCCTTTTGAGGTACGGAACCCTAAAAAACAACTCATTTTTGGTGCTTTTTTAACCGACTTCAAAAGGAGGAGGTTCTCAATTCGGATGTTTGTATTTTTTTTTTATGTTTGTTCGCGCATATCTCCGTTGCTTGCCAACCGATTTGAAAAATTATTTTTTTGTTGGAAAGGGTATACTTCCCAAATGGTCCCATAAAAATTTTACCGAAATCGAATAAGCGGTTTTTAAAAAATCAACAAAAATCTAAAAAAAATCCTACTTAATATATGTGGACGATGTTCTAATAAGTTCCTGTCACTGTAATTTACATACCAGGTAGTGGTATTAAAATTTTGGGGGAGGGGGGGGGTTGTGTAGGTAGGTACCACAACTAAAAAGTGAAAAATATTTTTTTTTTTATTTTTCACTTTTTATTTTTATACCGTATGTAATTAATAATAAACACGTATAGTAAACGTAGTGTACCTAATTTTATGCCCCTCTGTCATATCAACTCTGTGTATAAAGCTAGCGTGAAATAGAGCAGTTCTTACATCGAAGTCAAAATATCAAATTCAAAGACACAATACAAGAATATATGACAGCCACGTACAGTATGCTCTGGGATTTTCTTAGCAGTTATTCTTTTGAAAAAATTCAAACATAGGTACAGTGTGTTGTATTCTTTCCGAACTTAGGTATATTACTCGGTACAAAAGTAAGTTTTTTTTTTGTCAGGTTGTAATTTATTTTAGGATACTATTAGTGACCCGCCCCTGCTGCCTTAAGACTTGTGGGTTTTTGCAACTTGAAAGAAATCGAGACGTTTTTATTAGATATCAGTTATACACTAACTTACATCTAATAAAAACGTCTCGATTTCTATTATACATGTCGTAGATTGATGGCGCCACGGTACAACAGACAGCGCCACCTATCAATTTAATTCGTTACTAAATAAATAATCACGCGAACGGAAACGCAAGCGCGCCCTACCGCTTCTGGACACGATCGTCCGCGTCGGTAGAGGGGATGTAGCGGGGACTGGCGGAGAGACCGAGTGTTGGAGCAGTCGAACGCCCACAGAGTACATTATTACTATATCGAACGCCGACAGTCTTGGCAATCGCTCAGTACCAACGCACGTGTTTGTTTCCATTATAAACACCGTTACTGGAATAAAGTTATTTTAATTTTAATTATCTTTCGCTCGAGTACCCACGACTGATCATGAAGAGGGACCGATGTTTCCCATTTCGGCCACCCGTGATGCGACATACACATAAACCTTACAGTTTCGAAGAACAACGCCGGTCACATAGTTATACATAAAAACGTCATTAATTTTGTTTTTATACCTCTTTTTGCATTTATTAGGGCTTTCAGGATCAGTTTTCATGAGGAGCTAAATTTAATACTGACATAAAAACAAACAAATACCAGCTAGCACTTGACTCATTGTTTAAGTACACGATCTATCTACAGACGCCAGCACATCCAGCTATCCCAAACTGTTAACTATTCCCAATTGAACATGAATCTTATCGTTTTACAATAAAGTTTAAAATCCATCCTGTTGATACTCCGTAAATCTAATGAATTTTTGCTAGGTTCGTGAGGAATGCTGATACTAACTAGCTTACCTTATCATCACGTTCATAGTTTAGGGCTCAGTCATTTCATACAAAACAAACTACAACACTAATATCATTAAGAGGAAAGATTGTTTGTTTGTTGCATTTAATAGACTTCGAAACTACTAAATCGATTTGAATAATTCTTTCACCATTAGGAAGCTACACTATCCCCGGGTGACATAGGCTTTAAAAAAAAAATGGGAATCTTACTAAACCTCCAATGTAACAATTTTCGACATCCAAGCGGACGAAGCCACGGGCAGAAGCCATGCACAATAAAACTACACAATTCGTGTGCCCCGCAACCGAACTCAGGAGGATAACATTTTGTCGAACCCGCTGTCGAGTTTAGAAATAAATTTAAAAGCGTGCACTAACTTCAAGCCACGTTTGTTTGAAGGAAACTCCGCCACTATGGAGAGGACGTGCCTTTTTTGATAATTTTACAAGTATTGTAACATTTAGAAAGGATTTGAAGACGTTAAAACAGTTTTTTCGAATCCTGAACTTGCGTTGCTGCGTGGTTGTTGTAGGAAGTAAAATTAAACATGACACATAAAAAAAATTAACAAAAAAAAATTAAGTTGGGGGAAAATATGCGTTACATCCACGCAAAACGCCTATCGCTCAGCATAATGCTAATCAATCTGCCTACCTAACCTTTACCTAAGTACGTTGGGGTCGGTTTCCAGGCTAATCGGATGCAGCTAATAATAATGCATATTAATTATTGTTTATTATGAACATGAAATATAACATAATGCCTGTATTCCTCAAAGGGTTAGGCAGAGTTGCATCTCAATATTACAACCACATTTTGCTAGTTCTGTTTAGGTCCATGTAATAAGAGGCGAACCTATTAAAGTATTTACTGTTAATATTTTAAAATGTGCCTGCCTAGTGATTTTTTTACTATTTATCACCAATTGGTAAATGATGCATTTGCTTCTGTTACGTTTTTACAAACACTTTTACACGTCAATATTTTGTTTTTAACTAGATTAGGTGAGCCGAATGAAACTCAGAGCTCGCAGTCTTTCAGTCAGATCATGTTAAACACGTAGATCGGAACTGTCCAGTCACACATATTGTCCAGTCAGTAATCGTACAGCTTAACTCAAAACTTCAGGAGCTCAACCATTGGGTGAACAGTACCAAAGAATGAACATTTGGGGAGGCAGCATAAGTTATTCAAACTGAGAAAAAAATACTGTTCACATTCACAACAATTGAAATAATTTATAATATAAAAAAGAAAATATTCATCTCATTTTGAAATAAAATTCTTAAAAAAACTTAATTTTTTTTTTATTTTTTTTTTTATTTATCATTTATACAAATTATCATAGGATTCAAATTAAATAGCAACCAAAAACCACTAAGGTTTAAACTTGTGCTATCATGAACTCATTACATTACAATACATTTACATTTTTTCTATCTTAATATACATACAATGATGCATTTTAGTACGCGTTATTGCCGATACAATTAATATAATATTCAGTTCCGTTCTCCAGTTACAGTCATCCCTATAAAATACTTAAAAAATATTGTTTTAGTTTACATTTGACATTTTTATGTGTAATACATTTAATATAATTAATTTAATGAACTATATAGTACAAAAGTATTAACCCCCAGTTCGCATCAGTGCGTCGTTAAATAACCGCTAACTGAAATAAACATGAAAAATTAAATGAATGAGAAAATAAGTCGATAGCTAGAATTTTCACGCAATTTGACTCCATTTTAAAAGTCTTTTCTTTAAGTGCCCCAACACTTCCCCGTTGCAATGTCACAGGGGTGCAAGCCCCCTGTAAATAAAAAAAACGAGGTAACAAACTTCGTAAAAGTTCTACACCCCGTATAATTGATCTCGGCCGGTCGTTCAACTTTGGAGGGTCCACAAACAAAATGTTCGCGTAAAAAATATAAGTTGATGCAAAAACTTGGACCAACATTCTTGATAGGAATCCCTTTCTTCCACACCATAAAACTTTTATATAGGAGGTGACGTCCCGATCGTGTAGTTTGTACGAAGATGATAAGAAAAGGGGGTTTTAAAATAGACTACGTGTAAATACGCGTTTTTCTTTTGTTTTGTTTGGTGAATACGAGACGTCGGGCTTTTCATTGGTGGTTTGCGTTTTTCGTCACCCCTTACGCAGTTAGCATAGTGACACTCACCTCTGCGGTATTTCTGCGATAAATTTTTCTTACTTTTTCATATATTTTTTTTAAGCCTTGTTTTCGCTTACCGCAGCTTTAGTGTGAAAGAATTACAAACTTATTTTTTTTAAATAAATTAATATGCATTTTAAGTTCAAAAACCTTGATTGAAATTCGTTCATCACAGCAAAATTACATAAACCACGCCGCCAAATTCTTAAACATAACTTAGCCAACTGATCACACGTACCTATAATAAAAGGCAAAAGTTTGTAAGTGTGTGTGTTTGTGTATGTATGTTTGTCACTTCTAATCTTCAAACTACTAAACGGATCTGGATGAAACTTGACACAGAAGTAGTCTATGACCTGGATTAATACATATAATACCCCAGTATACCAGTAGTACGTTCCCTTGGGATGAAGTCCAACATCCGCGTGGGCGAAGCCGCTGGCAGCAGCAGTACTTCCCATAAAATCAAATCAACTTTATACTCCACTGATTTCATGAATATCAAACTAAACATTGTTTTTAATAAAACTTATATAAAATTGATAACGCTATCAAAATATCATTCAATTTATTCATACTATACAAAAAGAAAGATCGTAAAACAAAAATCTCTATTTATAATTCAGTGAAGTCTTGTCATAAAATGTTCATTGTCTCCGCGTCCTCTCGACTTTATACGTAAATGTAAGTTTTATGACCTAACTCTTCAGAAATAATTACTAAACAGAAAAGTGCCAGAAGTTTCAATCCAAAACTAGCATCATCTTCATGACCTTATCCCAATTTTTGGCTTGGGTGCGACATGTTATGTTTCTGTTTAATTAATTATAGAAATTAAAGATTAGCATTAGCTCTAAAAACATTTATAAACAAAGAAAAAAAAACTTTTTTACAAAAAATAAAACCGACTTCCAAAACAAACACTACAAAGTGACAAATAATTTTGATTTCGGAAGTCGGTGTCTTCGGTTTTGTATTTTCATTTTTTGCCACCGACTTCCGAAATCAAAATTATTTGTCACTTTGTAGTGTTTGTTTTGGAAGCCGGTTTTATTTTTTGTAAAAAAGTTTTTATTTTTCACTTTTTAGTTGTGGTACCTACCTACACAACCCGAAAAATTTTAATACCACTACCTGGTATGTAAATTACAGTGACAGGAACTTATTAGAACATCATCCACATATATTAAGTAGGATTTTTTAAGATTTTTGTTGATTTTTCAAAAACCGCTTATTCGATTTCGATAAAAAATTTATGGGACTGTGGCGGACGGGCTACCGTCGCAAGCACAACACTACCGCAAGCTACAGACATCCCTACGCTCAACCGGTCCAGGCGCAGCGGTGGATCCACGGCGCGCGGGGCAGCGGCGAGGAGCCTGCTCCCAGTCGCCGAGCGCTCGCGCCAGTGCACAGCCAAACCTCTCAACGCACACCCGCGTCGCTTCGCACTACGCTCGCGCCCGCGCATCCTTACGTTTCATATTGTGTAAAATCATACTTTCCGGCTTACTATCTTGTCCAAACTGTTGCATCACATCCTGGCTGCATCTATCTTCCGCTTGAGCTTGCATTCGCGCTTACATCGCAAATAAACGAATTAGTGGAGCTACTGCGTTCATATTAAATCTATCACCCGTAGCGTAGCACCCATATTGGTGACCCGCCTGTGTGTTATAAGAACACGTTATTGAGCGCCGATAGCGAGATGTCGACGGATGGAAATACGAAACCGGGGTCCGGAGCGCAGCCGAAGGACGACAATACTCGTGACGCCTCTGTATCCGGTTTTGTCGACCGCGTGGCTGTCCGGTTGCCGCCATTTTGGGCAGAAGATCCGGATGTATGGTTTGCCCAGGTGGAGGCGCAGTTTGCTGTTTCTGGTGTTAAGGACGACGCGACAAAATTCAACCAGGTTGTTTCCCAACTTGATCAAAGGTATGTGAAGGAAGTGAAAGACCTCATTAAGAACCCGCCGCGCACAGAGAAATACCCGAAATTGAAGCAAGAGTTAACGAAACGTCTATCGATTTCTAGAGAATTCCAAATAAGCCAGCTACTGTCTCACGAGGAATTGGGCGATCGTAAACCGTCTCAGTTTTTACGCCACCTTAAAACCCTAGCCGACGGAGGGATATCGGATGAATTTTTGCGGAACATGTGGTCGAGCCGACTCCCGCAACACGTGCAGGCAATCATTATGTCTCAGGCTTCTTCTAGCCTTGAGGATGTGGCAGAGCTCGCGGATAAGATTTGTGAGGTATCCCCATCGTCACAACAGGTAGCTAGCACCACGTTTAATGTTGACAGTTTATTACAGCGCATGGATCAGTTGATTACGTCACGCATCCAGTCGGAGCTTTCGCGTCAGATTTCCCAGCTGACTGTGAATCGTGGCCGTGACCGTGGACGCTCGCGCAACCGTTCTTCAGGGCGGTCGAGGAGTAGAGGTCAGAGCCACAACCGGACACCAGGTATGTGCTGGTACCATAATAATTTTGGTGGTAAGGCACGCAAATGCACAGCTCCGTGTAATTTCAAGTCGGGAAACTCCCACGGCAGTCAGTAGAAGCGGCCGCAGACTGTCGGGCTACCAGCCGCTTATTCGTCACGGACAGGAAAACCAAGGTGCAATACCTCATTGATACCGGTTCCGACCTTTGTGTACTGCCACGTCGGTTCCTACGTCAAGCTAGGAATCCTACCGACTACAGTCTCACAGCAGCAAACGGCACCATTATTCAAACATACGGCACTTTGAATTTACACCTGGACCTTGGACTGCGGCGAGATTTTACTTGGAATTTTGTGGTAGCGAACGTGGACAAGCCAATCCTAGGTGCTGACTTTATCTCACATTATGGCCTTCTTGTTGATTGCAGAAACAGCCGGTTACTGGACAGCCTAACCACAATGTCATCAGCAGGATCACTCAGAAAATGCCACGTGTCAAGTATCAAGGTGATATCCGGTAACAGTGAGTACCATAAATTATTGGCTCAATATCCTGCTTTAACAAAGCCGTCAGGTGTACATCGACAGATCAAACACTCTACTGTTCACTACATACGTACCACGCCAGGCCAACCAGTTTTCTGCAGACCACGACGACTTGCCCCTGATCGTTTAAAGATAGCCAAGGAACAATTTGATGAAATGGTTCGCGATGGTACTGCTCGCCCTTCAGACTCACCTTGGGCATCTGCATTGCACCTGGCACCAAAGAAGGATGGTTGGAGACCCTGTGGAGACTACCGCGCCCTCAATGCACGCACGATTCCAGACAGGTATCCTATTAGGCATATTGAGGACTATTCCCACAGGCTAGCAGGTTGCAAATTATACTCCAAAATTGATTTAGTTAAGGCGTATAACCAAATTCCGGTCTTTCCAGAGGATATACCAAAAACCGCCATCACGACACCGTTCGGCATGTTCGAATTTCCATCTATGTCATTTGGACTAAGGAATGCAGCACAGACTTTCCAGAGATTCCTTGACGAAGTGCTTCGGGGCCTGGATTTCTGTTACTCATACATTGATGACGTTTTAATTTTTTCCAAAAGCGAGAGGGAGCACCTGGAGCATCTCCAGCAGGTTTTTGAGCGGCTACACAACCATGGTTTACTCATCAACGAGGGTAAATGCAGTTTCGGCCAAAAGGAGGTAACATTTCTTGGTTACACCATTTCTGAAGATGGCACGCGCCCCATGGAAGACAAGGTGCAGGTAATACAGGAGTACCCACCTCCAAAAACCGTCAATGGCTTACGCAGATTTTTAGGGATGTTAAATTTTTATAGACGTTTCATCCCTCACGCCGCCGAAGATCAAGCTCCTCTACACAGCATGCTCACTGGACCTAAGGTAAAAGGCTCACAACCACTCACCTGGACTACAGAGACCCTGCAAGCTTTTGACAACTGTAAGGCTAGTATAGTCAAATGTACACTTCTCTCTCATCCTGTTCATAACGCACCACTAGCTCTCGTCACCGACGCCTCATCTACTACGGTAGCGTCAGTTCTCCAACAGCTGGTAAACGAGGAGTGGCAACCACTTGCTTTCTATTCCAAAAAGATGAATAAGGCTCAACAAAAGTACAGTGCCTATGACAGGGAGCTGTTAGCAATTTACGAAAGCGTGAAACACTTCCGTCACATGGTCGAAGGTAGACATTTCGTGATTTATACTGACCATAAACCAATCACATTTGCATTTTATCAGAAGGATCGTCACTGTTCGCCGAGACAGTTCAACCACTTGGATTACATATCGCAGTTCACGTCGGACATCAGACACATCCCTGGTAAGGACAATGTTCCAGCAGACACTCTTTCGAGGATCGAAGCCATTTCATCTCCTCCCGACACTGCTACACTGGCACACTCACAGCAGGATGACGCAGAATTACAGGAACTTATTTCCTCAAATTCTTCTTCCCTGAAACTAGAGAAAGTCCCAGTGCCAGGTACAAGTTACACTCTCTATTGTGATGTCTCTCTGTCGAGGCCTCGTCCTTATGTCCCTAAGGAGCTGCGTCGGCAGATATTCAACTCTTTACACTCCATGAGCCACCCTGGAACCAAATCAAGTATCAAACTTATAACAGAAAGGTTCGTCTGGCCCTCCGTGCGCAAGGATTGTCGTAGTTGGGTCAGAGCCTGCGAAGCATGCCAAAGAAGTAAGGTACAACGGCACACTTCTTCCCCTTTGAGCAACTTCCAACTTCCGGGAGAACGATTTAGTCACGTCCATATAGACTTGATTGGCCCACTTCCTTCTTCTGACGACTACAAATACTGTCTCACAGCCATCGACAGGTATACCCGCTGGCCAGAGGTTCTCCCTCTCAAGGACATAACAGCAGAAACTGTAGCAAAAGGTTTTTGTGACACCTGGATTTCACGCTTTGGTTGTCCGCAGATTTTGACATCAGACAGAGGCCGCCAATTTACATCCCACCTTTTCAAGACATTGACAGATCTCTGTGGAGTCCAGCTACGCCACACAACTTCCTACCATCCTGCTGCGAACGGCATGGTCGAGAGGTTACACCGCACCCTGAAGGCTGCGATCATGGCGCATGGCGAGAAGAGATGGACGGACATACTCCCCGTGGTTCTTCTCGGCATCAGAACGGCGTGGAAAGAAGATCTCAAATGCTCAGCAGCCGAGATGATATATGGTGAGCCATTGAGGATCCCTGGTGAGTTCATTCACTATACTAAATCTCAGACAGTTCCACAACCAGATTTCGTTTCGCAACTACGAGCCCACATGTCAGAGCTCAGACCTCAACCAGCTTCTAGACATTCAAATAATACTGTTTTCGTTCATGAGGACCTACAGAAATGTACACACATATTTCTCCGTAAAGATGCCTTACGTGGAGCACTACAAGCACCGTATACGGGACCACACAAAGTCATTACCAGAACAGATAAGACCGTCACTGTTGAATTAAATAGAGGACCAGTGACCGTCTCAATTGATAGATGTAAACCAGCTTACACTCAAGCTAATAACGATGTTGTCATTCCTGACAACCCCCTTCCTTCTTCCTATTCAAATCAAACTCCTCTTCCTAAAATCACTCGTTCAGGACGCAAAGTCAAGTTTCCTGATTTCTATTCCGCAGGACTTTAAAACTCCAAAGGGGGTGATGTGGCGGACGGGCTACCGTCGCAAGCACAACACTACCGCAAGCTACAGACATCCCTACGCTCAACCGGTCCAGGCGCAGCGGTGGATCCACGGCGCGCGGGGCAGCGGCGAGGAGCCTGCTCCCAGTCGCCGAGCGCTCGCGCCAGTGCACAGCCAAACCTCTCAACGCACACCCGCGTCGCTTCGCACTACGCTCGCGCCCGCGCATCCTTACGTTTCATATTGTGTAAAATCATACTTTCCGGCTTACTATCTTGTCCAAACTGTTGCATCACATCCTGGCTGCATCTATCTTCCGCTTGAGCTTGCATTCGCGCTTACATCGCAAATAAACGAATTAGTGGAGCTACTGCGTTCATATTAAATCTATCACCCGTAGCGTAGCACCCATAGGACCATTTGACCATTTGGAAAGTATACCCTTTCCAACAAAAAAAGAATTTTTCAAATCGGTTGGCAAGCAACGGAGTTATGCGCGAACAAACATAAAAAAAAAAAAAATACAAACATCCGAATTGAGAACCTCCTCCTTTTTGAAGTCGGTTAAAAACAAGTTTTTTTTTAATTCCGCGCATTACCTTTCTGCTTTTAAGAGAAGCTACGGGACTCTCGTTAACACTAAATATTTCCATATAATTAATTTCCAACGTTATTATTTAAACTATTCACTGTACACAGTTTTGATCACACATCTTAAAATATCTACCTACCTACACAAAACAAAAGAGTAGATAGTATTAAATTGTAAATATTTATAATAGCCTTCCTAATTATTGTTTTGTTATGCCCGACAGGGCCCACAATGCTCTAAAACTAAATGTACAGACGCCAGCACATCAAGCTATCCCTGTCAATTTTTCTCAATTCAAAATGAACCTTATGTCTTTGCAATAAAGTTGAAATACTATCAAAGAAATTTGACAGATTGTGGTAACTTGATGTGCTGGCCTCTGTACCTACCACCTAAGTTCACATTGTGGAATGCAATAAACGTATTTAGTATTGAGTATTGATAATAACAAGACAAAATTGGCCGTTTGTCATTATTTGCTTGATGAGATATACATAATAATATGTGACTGTATTTTTTACAAAGATATTCTTCTGTTAGGTAGGTAGGTACTTCTCACAGCCTGTTGTTGTGAGGTTTCTGCCTCTTCTACCTCTTCATTTCGTAAAATACTAGGTTACTCTTTAACATAAACTTTTAACGCGTAGTAAAGATTAATATTTAATTAGCTTTCATTTTTTTTACTCTAAACTTAATATTTCTTTTGAAGCCGCAATTGTTGAGGTTGTTATTGACACCATTTAAGTGACTTAGAACACACAGTGCAAGTGCGGTACTTCTGATCACCCCGTGCCCCACTTGGTGGAGTGTCATAAGTACATGTTCACCTGCACCGCGAATGATCGAAAGAATGCCACTAATCAATGTGCTAACCTACTGGGTTCATTCAATATAATAACATCGAGAAAGACTAATATCGACACGAAACAAAGCATAATCAGCCAATAAAGTCCCACTACTGGGACACAGAATTCCTCTCTGTTTGAGGGAGTGAGCCGTAATCGACCACGCGGTCCAGCGCGGGTTAGTGGATGTCACTTGTTTTCATGTCTTCGAATTTTGGTTCTAGGAAATGCTGGTTTCCTCACGATGTTTTCCTTAACCGGTTTTCAAAACACGAAAAGAAGAAGAAGAAGTCATATTATGCACAAGCCAAAACGTAACTTATTCTAATACTAGCTACCGCCCGCGGCATCGCCCGCAAAATATGTCGACAAATTATACACATAAACCTTCCTCTTGAATCACTCTATGTATTAAAAAAAATACGTTGCGTTGTTTTAAAGATTTAAGGATATAAGGACAGAGAAAGCGACTTTGTTTTATACTATGTAGTGATAACGACTCATGCACAGTACATCCAAAACAAACCTTAGAAAGACAAACCTTGAAAATATCTAATTATATCACGTTTTCTAAACAACAAAAGCTTTTAGTAAATATGATTTTTTAATGAAAATGCCAAAACTCTTTGTGGTCACAGAATATCACTTTATTAGGTTAGGTTGGGTAAATGAAAATAAAAGCAACAGGCTCCAGGGTCGGGTTACTGGACATCGTAGGAATGGCCTCCGAGAAACTCGCTGAGGATTTTATTAGTTTGAATAAGCTCTGGTTAGGGTGTGTGTACGTACATCTAAGGTTTTGTAGTGATTGTTGTAGTTTGCTAGTTTGTTGTTTTTTGTTTGCTTGGCTTTATTTTGTTAGGATTGAGTTTAACTATAGTTACGTCGAATGGTGGTGTGTCAAAATCAAAAGTAATTTAATCAAACTTGGTTGAAAATCAACACTTTGTGAAGGTCAAAATTACATAATACAGTCCCCCAAAACGCTCGAACTTCACCACTTCCTAGTGCTTTAGGTGGGAAGAAGAAGTAGCGAAACAAACTCCTCAGCAGCTCAGCTGTCTGTTCAGTTGGAAGAACATCATAAAAAATATTTGATCCTCCGATTACTTAATATTAGATATTCGTTTACATTTTCTCAGAGAAAACATTGTAAAATCTATTGTTAAATTTTTATTTCTAAATGGTTGTAATAATGTAGCTTACAGTTTAACAAAGGGTGTTGCCACTTGCAAAACATTTGTATTGTATTAGTAAAATGGGTTTGCGTTCTGGAGCAAGTGTTGGGAATTCATAGAGAACGCAACCATCATGTTTTTATTTTTAGTTGGCTTCATCAAATATAATACACTTCGCGTTTAGTTGGCAACATTGTTCTTCCTCTTCCATTTTTGTTACTTGAACAATAAAATACGTTACGTGCATTTATCCGAGTTAGTGTATTTAAATCAACCTAAAATATCAACATAATTTAATAGGTTTTTGGGTGAAGCCTCAGATTGTGGAAATTGTGACTACATTGTCGTATTGGGTTCCTACCTGTAAGAGAATATACGAAAAGTGTAATAGTAAATAAATTAGACAATACGTTACAGTGCGTTCTGTACTTTACATTATTTCTTACTTCGAGGATTTGTAGATGAGAAAAAAAAATCGTGGCAAAGGCATCATGTAGTAACCACCTAATTATACTTATCAAAAATGTATCCTTTACAAAGAAAAAAAAACTGCCTAGCCTTTTCCCAACTATATTGGGGTCGGCTTCCAGTCTAACCGGATGCGACTGCCTATCTGACCTTCACAACCCAGTCACTAACTGGGTAATATTAATATTTGTGACAAAGAACATCACTCAATAGTAATACTCGAAGGAACTAAGTACCACCCACTCAATACCACCACAACACAGTCTTATCTGTCAACTGCCAAACAAAGGGGATTTTTTATTTGTCAAACAAAATCGTCCGGTATACCCACACTTGATGTAATGGCCCATTTGCCAGTTAAAGTACCGGTGGATTTGACGTGATGCGATAAAGGAGTGCTGTTTGTTTTCACCTGTCGGGCTGTTGGCACCCGTTGGGATATTTATTGACTGCTGCGTTTTAGTGGGTGTTGTAAACAGGCTCTTAATCTTGGGAGAATGTTGTGTGTCTTTGAATTTTGTAGGAGCTTGAACTAAGATGGCGGACGCCAAAAATTGCGGGATAGCATGCAAAGCTTCTATGTCCAGTGCCTTTCTTATTTTCGAATGAAAGTTTCAATACGACAAAATAATCACCATCCACCCATATAAGAATTTAATTTTAACTGTTTCGGCAATATTTAATAATTATACTTTTTTGCAAACAGATTTAAAAAAATATTTTTACTTCAACCAAAAAACTTCATCTCATAATGCATTATAAAAATTCGTACGGAAAATTCCAAATGCCTCCGTCAAATCCTTTCAGACCTCCGCATAATATTTCAAGTGCGCAGGTGTCCAAATGTGGGACCCTTGTCATGGCGATTACCTGGCCTTCAATGGCTTTGCACTTTTAAACACCGCTTTGTCAACCTGCACCCGTTGGGAGGTTAAGGAAATAGCAGCAGGATATTGATTTTCTTCAGGTGCTGTTGGGATATTTAAGGGTGTTGTCATTTCCAAAGGATTATGGGGGTTCGTGTGATAGGAAAGTGCAAGGTTTTCTTAAAAGTATTTTTCTTATTCTTCGTCGTGTTGATACCATGACAGTGAATTCAATTTTGTTAGCTTAAAACTGCGCCACTTAAAAGTCCATAGAGATAAAAAATTAAAACAATTTAAAAGAAAATATCGTGAGGAAATATCTGCCAACCCTCACTGGAGCCACGTGGTGTATTACGACCCATGTTATTTAGCTATCTCAAACTGTCAAATTTTCTCAATTGAAATAATAATAATAATATCCTTGGACATTTCACACAACGCCATATCGTCCCAAGTTAAGCAACCTAATGCTTGTGTTATGGTAACGAGATGGCTGATATACTACTTATATACATTTTTTTTTGTAAATACACACACATTATAGATAGAAAAACACCCAGACTCGTAACAAATACTTGCAGGTCATACAAATATTTGTTCCGTGCGGGAATTAAACCCGCGACATAGTGCGCAGCAGTCAATCGCTCAACCACTGCGCCAACCGTGTCGTCCTTAAATGAACCTTACATTTTTGTAATTCTTCTTCTGTTCGTGTGATTAGAGACTAACCTGGTGTCAGAGTTTTATGCTTAGGCCTCTGACTTAGCTTCATATACCTACTGTTGAGAAATATCTCTCAGACATGCTGGTTTCACCACGATGTTTCCCATCACCTCAATTTTTGTAATAAAAAAGAAAGAAGAATAAGAAAGAAAACTATTAAATAAATTTAACAGATTGTGGTAAATTGATGTACTCCGTACAAAGCTCTATTGCAGAGTTCTAAAATATAAACTAACATAATCTATACTAATATTATAAAGCTGAAGAGTTTGTTTGTTTGTTTGTTTGTTTGAACGTGCTAATCTCTGGAACTACTGGTCCAAATTGAAAAATTCTTTTTGAGTTGGATAGTCTATTTATCGAGGAAGGCTATAGGCTATGTAACGTCACGCTACGACCAATAGGAGCCGAGCAGTGGGTGAAACCGCGTGGGCGCAGCTAGTATATTATATAACGAACTTATTCGAAAATATTCAAGCGTACAACTATCTATAAAATGACCGTCGAAATTATCAAAATTTTCAATGAAATATTTGAAGCTGTGCCAATATTACAGGCTTTATAAACTGCTCATAAGTTTCAAGACGTTAAGGTGAATCCTCCAAACAGCCCGCGAAATTCAAATTTTCTTAAGTTTTTTTGCAATTTGCAGGCCAGTGATAGGTTGTATGTTGATGAACATTTGATTCGCGGCTGTAAAACGTATGTAGTTACAGAATTATAATCATAAAAATCATTAATACAACCCTCCGAGCTCATAAAGGTTCCGGAATGACTTTGACCTTGTAAAA
The DNA here is from genome assembly GCA_951799385.1 of Hyppa rectilinea. Taxonomy (NCBI): domain Eukaryota; kingdom Metazoa; phylum Arthropoda; class Insecta; order Lepidoptera; family Noctuidae; genus Hyppa; species Hyppa rectilinea. The sequence continues at coordinate 4,495,101 of OX637310.1, read as the reverse complement.
AGTCATTTTTACACCTTTATGAGCTCGGAGGGTTGTATTAATGTTTTTGATGATTATAATTCTGTAACTACATACGTAATACAACCCTCCGAGCTCATAAAGGTTCCGGAATGACTTTGACTTTGAAAAAATGTCATTTTTACACCTTTATGAGCTCGGAGGGTTGTATTAATGATTTTGATGATTATAATTCTGTAACTACATACGTCTTACAACCGGGAATCAAATGTTCATCAACATACAACCTATCACTGGCCTGCAAATTGCAAAAAACTTAAGAAAATTTGAATTTCGCGGGCTACCCTGGAACATCAACCTTAAGATCAAAGATGTTACCCGGTAAGTGGAATCAATCGTGACTAATCTCTTTAAGCTAGCAAATATCTTAAGATCGTAGGTACTGATCAAAAGCTTTTTTCTACTTTACAAAAATATTAATTCTTCTTCTTTTCGTGTGATTAGTGACTAACCTGGTTTCAGAGTTTTTATGCTACCCATGGGCCTCTGACATAGCTTCACCCGCCTGTTGAGAAATATCTCTCAAGCATGCCGGTTTCCTCACGATCAATCAAATTAAAAGGAAAAAAGTTTAGTATGTTTAATTTTTTTTTGTGATTAATGGTATTGCCATAACCGTAACATATACCGAGACGTATACCATGCAATTTCAAACAGACTATTTGACCACTTTCATGCCCAAAACTATCATGACGTCACATTGCATTCTCTTTGAGAAAATCCTTTCAGCCGCCAGCTCAAAGCAGCCATATCTAATTTTGGATAAATTCTGGTCCTCCGATACGCTGGTGCTAATCCTAAAAGAAATACCGAGTGATAATCTTCATTAATAAAGCAGCCGTTGGCATGAAATTCGCAAAACACTTATAATGGCGGCTCAAAGCTCTCGACACTGCAGTGTGTCGACGTAGGTTCCTCCAAGAGTGCACGCCTTGCTCTTATATAATATGTATCACGCGTCTTCTATATAGGCCTTAAGGAACGCGAACTGGGGTGTACGAAATGAGGAGTTGTGAAACAGATCTGAGTAGAGGTGAGACTGCTTTCAATAAACTTAGGCACCTAACTAATAGGTTAAAACCTATTTAATGGATACTTTTTCTTTAACAAATTTTGTCACAAGTCAGACAATGGGTAATCATTCAATCAGCGTTATATCTATCTCTGAATTGCGAGTTTAAATGTAAACCTAGATACTAACATACTGTCATCGTACTAGTAACATAAGTCAGCGCTGTGCTGCAAGTACCATATGGCACAGCATCATGCTTAGTGGAAGCCTTCTTGTCACAGCCACGACTTGCAGCTGCAGACTATTTCTATCTTGTACTCATGATTAATGTTGATCTATTTTCTTTTATGTATTTTTTTTTTGGCTACTCTTGTTTACTATCTTTTTTAGTAGGCATGTGTTTCTGTAGCTATATACCTATTTTTCTTTCTTTCAAACGTTAGTTATTATTGTACACTAGCATAAGGTATTTTGTTTGTTCATATAAAAAATCATACTTTAAAAATTTCTTACTATACACTGTACTAAAGAAAAAGAAAAAAAGAAAGTACAGAGGCCAGCACATCAAGTTACCACAATCTGTCAAATTTCTTTGATAGTATTTCAACTTTATTGCAAAGACATAAGGTTCATTTTAAATTGAGAAAATTTGACAGTTAGGGATAGCTTGATGTGCTGGCGTCTGTACTTTAATTTGCGGCAAACATGACTATGAGTATACATACTCCTTCCGAATTTAATTTGTACATTACTATTTCACAATCGCACTTCTAAAGGCCCAACTCAAACGTCTCCTCACCTAAGGTTTCGAGTTTCAGAATAATGTCAAAGTAAATTGCCATGAATTCTTAATAAGCAATACGGAATTAACACAACAAATGCATTAGGGTAGCGGTTGCTAAGTACAGTACTACGAACCGTTGCTGCTACAAATGTCTGTCCATGAAGGAAGGCTAGGTAAGGGGTCATTTCTGGGAGGCAAGAAAATGGAACCTCTATTTTCAATACTGAAGACAAGGTAAGGTTTAAGGTATTTACAAGGAAGATGTGAGTGGAGACGCCAGGAGGGGACGTCCTAGGAGGACATAATAAAGAAACGCTATTAATGATGATCTTGCGAAAGGTCAAATGCCTAGGACTTGCAACCGGCGAGTGTATGTCCAGAGTGCGTAGTACGAGTTTTATTTACGTTCACGTTACACGTTTGTGATGTTCGGCGATCCGATTGGGCCGCTCTAAGCTAACCAATCAGAGAGCCAAACGCGGTAAACGTTTTTATAGCGTTAACGTAAAAACAACTCGCACTCACCCCGATCCATGAACGTAGAAGAAGTATGTTAGGTGCGTAGGAGGTATTGTACTATAGTATCTGTCCAAGTGTGTCTTTTTTTGAGGGTGGAAATCATCAAATGACTCCTCCTGTACTGGGTGGAGCGGAATGGACAGTCAGACTTTTACTGACTAAGCCATCCATGTTGCTTCCTTAGCCCTTTATGTTCCAGGGTAGCTGTAACTGCAGCGGTCCTAATCTGTCAAATTTCTTTGATAGTTTTTCAACTTTATTACAAAAGCATAAGGTTCATTTTCAATTGAGAAGATTTGACAGTTTGGGATAGCTTGATGTGCTGGCGTTTGTACCAACAACATATTATTATATTGTTATTTAAAAAGGCTTGTACAACTTATCTGGAAAGCGATTTAAAATACGCAACTAATAATTCTTATATTTCCTTTTAACACCGCAGAGTATCAAGCCGTATTTACGGTCGTACTTAATTAATTGAAAAGCACCTTTTAATAGAATTATCTCTACTTCATTGGCCTCGCATAGTTCGGGAGTATTCCCCGATAAATGTTTTCGCAAATATTTGTTGTCTTGTTGTTAAGTACTTCAAGTGTTGTGTCGAATATTTCCACACTATTAACATAGATCACTTAATTTGTAAGTTACAAACGTGCGGTAGCCAGCGAATCAAGTTATACCACACTATTACATTTATCCAAATGATTTTATACCGTAAAACGTTGGAGGTAAAGTTCAAAATCAATTGCGAAAACTTGACAGATTGTTGTAACCTGATATGCTGGCGACTGTTGGTTGTTCGCGGTTACTGTCTAAAAATAATTAGAAGCGAAATTGTTTGCGAAAACATACTAATTTGATTAAGCTTGTTGTGGAAATTATGTTTAAGTTGTTACGTTTTTGAATGTGGAGAGTTTCATCATGTTACGAGATAATAATTATTTACTGCTATGAAATGTAAGCTTTTTGAATTCATTCATTTGTTGTTGAATCATTTCTTCTCTAATCGACCAGCCTTTTCAAGACCAACTTACTTAGCGGAAAAGTTTCTTTAAGCCATCAGAATTTTGTGAAACTATTTCTACTACTTTGAATCGGTACGAGCTGTGAAAGTTTTAACATAGTGAAACCTACATTTCTGTTGCCTCCTTTAAGTATAAACGGCGTAAAGTATATAGACAGACGTACTTACCTCGTAAATAACTTGATTTTGACGTAGTTTTCCATTCAAAAGTTTCCTTTTAAGGTTTAAACTTTGTTTTCAGAGTGTTGAGTAGTAAACATAAAAGTGTCACAAGTTAGAGGGCACTTCTTTGAAATGCTGTAAAAGATTAATGACTGAGATCTCGCGAGTAGTGGAGAGAGTTTTTGAAACCACAACTTTTGGGTAAGCTCGCGGAGCTCTAAGTAATCTATAAATCACGATAAGTATTAACAGGTAAGTCTGGACTTTTTCTAGTAGTTTACCACAAAATATATTATAGATAAACAGAGAATTTAAAAAGCGAATAGAAAATCGGCTTTTATACTACTGTCACAAGAATACCAGGAAAATGTGATTTTTCTCTTTAGCAGTTACAAAAAACATTGAAAACATGAAGGTTTTTCCGAGTGGCCAGCAAAATTCTTAGATTTTTCAGTATTGCTGGAAAAACAGAAACAGATACAATGTACGATAAGAAAAAATATAACTGTGATACTATAGAGTCGGCTAAAGTTGACGGGGCTCGTGGCTAAATAATAAGAGCCGGATCAGTCTTCAAGGTTAAGCAATGCTTGCCGAGGCTGAACCGTAGATAGGTGGCGTCCCATTACATACCAAGATACCTTCGTGTCTGGGAAAGCGAGTTTAGCTGTCATTCTAAGATCTTTTAAAGTCGTAACGACTTTCGGGTCGACAGCCTAAAAACTGACAACCAGTCATACCAAAAGCTACCGTGTTACCCAGTAACTAGGTTGTGAAAGGAAGAAAAGGAAGACAAGCAGTCGCTCTACATAAAGCAATGGATTTGTGCTGCATTGATTAGACTAGAGTCCAACCCCAACATTTTTGGGAAAAGGCTTGGCATATTGATTAAATTTAAAGTCGCCGTGGCCCAGTGGTAACTGTCACGACTTACGAGTTGTAAGTCGTGGGTTCGAACTCAGCCAGACTTTGTGTAAATATATCACCACAAAATCTTTGACGTTTTTAACATCAGCAAATATTTTTTCTTTCCATCTAACACAATCTAATTCACTTACCCCACACAAGTATAACGTTACCAACCCAGTTGTTATTGCAAAATTAATTGGCGTATAATTGGCCCCGCCTGGCTGGGCCATGTCTGAAGGCGTCCTGCAATTGACTGCTTGTTAATTAGAATCGAACGGCGGAACAAACGGTGCACCTAGCCGGAATAAACGGAACTAAGGTAGCGAATGATTCTGAATCATGGCTGATGACAATAAAAGGCTTTTGGTGATGATAATATATCAAAGAGTATAAGATTAGAACTTCTATAGTAAGATCGGTAAATAAAAACAAAATTGTCTTTAAACTTTTGAGTCGTGAATACACCCTTTTTTTTGAGGGTGGGAAATCTTCGAACGACTCCTCCCGCGTTGAGTAGAGTGGAAGGCAGTGTCAGACTCTTACTGACTAAAACCCAGCCATATTCCTTCCTTAGCCCATTATATTCCGGGGTAGTGGTAACCCTTTCGGACAATCCCGCTTACCCGGTAGGCTTCGGCCCTTACAGCCCTTCACATGCTGCCATCTCTTTGAGGCGCGCGTGGAACTCGTACGCGCCGTCCGGTACGGGGTGTGAATACACCCTTGTTTAATCACTTAGTTTATATAGAGATATCAGATATCAAAAATACTATTTGTTTCATTTTTACATGTTTGAGAATATTCAGTTGACGACTGCTTGTTATTTTTCCCAGCCTGAAAAAAAAAGCTTATTAGATAAACAAAGTATAATACGTTGAATTTTTTTATTCATTTTGGATTCTGGAGGATCATGACTGATGATGATTTGGCCATCGATGATAATCTTTGGAAGTGCAACTTCGAACTTTTGTTAGAGTAATATGAGTATCAGCTACTTACATTCGTCTATTTTTTATTAAAACAACAGTTCAGAGCTAATGCAATTTCAAGTCTATGATTTAAAACGCGTAGGAAATGCAATGGTGGAAACTTGTTTAAAACTAAAAAAAATCTATGATACATTTTGCGACCGAGTATAAACCCTTGCTGAATCCTTTACATTTAACAACCCTGCGAGTTCATGGTAACATAATCCTTATTATTTTTATGCTATTAGGTTTTTCAATTGATTGTCTACGTAATTATGTTGAAAAGCAGAATAAACGATGCACCTAGGTGGAACAAACGTGGTCGAGGATATATCGAATGTCTCATCAATTTTATTCAATGAAAACATGTTTGTCACAAATGCATTTAATAATTATTATGTTGCATTGATCATTCATTACTATTGTAAATGGATTGAAACAATGAGAGCCAAATACTAATTATTATGACCGACCGTTAATCATGTTGTTCTTCACAGTTTGAGAAAAGCATACAAATTAAAAGACCTTTCTATGTAAACATTGTAGATTTGGTAAACACAAAATAAAACAAAAAGAAAACTGTTAGGTATTTGTCAATCTATACAACGTGGCTCTACAATGGTGATATTAATTTAACACATGGGAAGGGCTAGTGCCCATTAATCATATAAATCTTGATAAGTTAAAATAAATTGCAAGTTGAAAAAAGATGCTATTTTGTAACATTTTAAATAATTCCGTAAATAATAACGTATCCGTAAAAAATAAAATTTCTTTATTGTTGATTATATGTGTTAAATTAATTTGTAATTTTTTTGTTGTATGTTTTATGTTTCAAACACCCTTACATAGCAAATCATTATCATCATCATTTCTACCGATGTCTGCTTTATTGGGTAACGTCTTATCGACCGGTGATTGTTTTAAAGAAAATTGTACTCTAAACGAACACTATTATTAACCTTCAAAACAGCGTTCACTACGGGACGGCTTCTAGTAGGCGATAGCTTGGCCGGCTAGTATAGTAGACAAGTTGGTTTAAAACTACACTAAATACTTATAAAACATCAACGTGCCACATTAAAGATCAAATAAAATCAGTAATCAGTAATTTTACCACCTATAATCACCCAAAACTGCATCCTATTATGCAATCATCAATCTTAATAATAACCCTGAAACAATCAGCTAATAACAATAAGATAATCGTCCTAATAGTGCAATTAGGACATTTCTCAATCATTTATGGCCCAGTGGAGCCAACTGTACCAACATGGTCCACTGTTCATGTAACGTTGTTGCTAATTAAGACAGACATGGGCCTATAGCTAATTTGGACGCAGCACTTAAGCTGATTACATTATTGGAGTATTTGGAACTTGGTCTTAATGTTATTGTAATTATATTTAACGCTAATTTACTTTAGGTTCCTTTGACACGTAATAAGGAGTAAACGTGTTGCAATTAATTGGGCACATAATACAATTCTGTACCTCAGAGATATACAACATGTGATAAAACGAAAATTTTACAGGAGAGGCAAAAATCCACGGCGTGAAACTTTGAATGCAATAAATGCACGGCGTGAAACTTTGAATGCAATAATATTAACATAGTTGTTTTAAAGACGTTGCAACAAACTGAACAGTATTTCTTATTATTATTAGATGGAATTATTATGTATTACACATTATAACACGCGCAAAGCTTAGAGGTAAATAATCATAGGGTCATTTGAGGTCCTATACCCATTAGACGATAGTGGATTTAATATCTTAAACGATTGGATATTTATTAACATAGATGTCATAGGACTAATGGCGTATCCCATTGTGCAGATTTGAATGGTGCATGAAACATATTGTCATTAAAGTGGAGTTACTATTGCATACCTCTGAGGTACTGAATTATCCGAAAGAAAATGTATTGACACTGTTATCTTTAACAATTTTGTTAAGAAGTTCAACTGAGCAATAAATCTTAGAAAGATTTAGCATATACAAAGCATCAGGCGCTTTGCTACTTAGCCATCTTCTTCTTTCCTAATTTTACTGTGCCCGAAAACCATTATTGTAACTTATGTAACTCAATAAAGTATTGAATATTGAGTATTGTTCAATAGAATCTTTGTTAACTTACTTCTTATTGCGAATTTTTACCAATGAAACTGAACGCGATAACCACATCTTAAACCCGTTCAAAAGCTGACAGGTCTTAGACGTGGTTTATACGCTGATCGCGTTCGTCTCCTACGAGAAATATTCATTCCGGAAAAGGACTTTTTTGACCCATCTTCAGTAAGCAAAAAACAGAAGACCCTACCTCGCACTTCCCCATTTAATGTAGGAACACTTATTAGCAATCTGCCCACCCATAAAATAGAGCGACCGTGAAGCTATCAGACATTACCGCTTACCCAATCTCCAAGAAAAAGGGTCTTGTTAGCGATCGCGGTTAACTGCGGAAACGGATCAGGTAAACGTATAGAATTAATCACACGGACGCCGTGTGATAGCGCTGTAGTCAGCATTTGGTTATGTGTGGCTAGAAAAATAGCGGCCAAAGTAGCGTATCAGAGAGCTGCTTCTTCTTCTCTTCACTACATAGTATAAAACAAAGTCGCTTTCTCTGTCCCTAAATTCCTATGTATGCTTAAATTTTTAAAACTACGCAACGGATTTTGATGCGGTTTTTTTTAATAGATAGAGTGATTCAAGAGGAAGGTTTATGTGTATAATTTGTCGACGTATTTTGCGGGTGAAGCCGCGGGCGGAAGCTAGTCGTAAATAATTTTTGTTTTAGTTTCATTCTAGAGTAATTATTATTATTTTTAACACATGCTGCACCGGTTTGACGTCATCACGTCAACGCCGGCTGTCGCTGAAAATCAGCGCTGTGGCTCCGTCTCGCATGGGGTCGAAGCATTATGCTGAACGATGGCCGTTTTGAGCGGATGTGACGCATATTTCCCCAAAACTTGTTTTTATTGCTTGTTTTTTACTGCGTCATGTTTGCCGCAGATAAACGTTATTTAACTTCTTTCTTTTCTTCGTGTAACTAACCTGGTGTCAGAGTTGTTACGCTACCCATGGGCCTTTTACTTAGGCTTACATGCTGGTTTTCTCATGATGTTTTCCTTCACCGATTTTTAAGTAAGTGATAATTATACAATACGCATATGAATCCGTAAAATCAGAGGTGCGTGTCTCGGGTCAATCAGTGACACATCAGGGAGCTATATACATATATAGCAATACTCCCTGATACACGAGAAACATTCAAAAGCGATTTTCTCGTGGAATAAAGATAATTTTGTGATAATACAACCTATTTCATATTAGTATGTGTTCCCAAATACTATATCTATAAAAACATAAAATTACATCAAATGCAGAAGGAGAAAATCACATTTGAAAGTTGCTCCGTGTATGCATATTGGTGCTCGTGACTGTACGTACTTATCATATAAAGTAGAAAAAATACTCTTAACTTGAAAATAAATAGTCTTTACTTTACTGAATTTAACTACATTTTTGGCAATAGTAGGCACAACCATTGCCATTTTTCAACAGTGGTAGAGTTGCAAACCTCTGAAGGGAAGCTGGTAGAAATCGCGTTTTATAGTGTTTTCGCCACCGCTACACGCTGTTTTCGTCGCCCCACCGCCACTCACTCGCTTCGGACCTTTTCTCCGTCAGAATAGATTCTCATTCAATTATCTAAATGAAATCCGGATAAAGCTTGTGATCTCGCGACGTTAACACAATTTGCGCCGTCCAACGCCAGAGGCGAATTAAGAATCAAAGTTTTTGGACTTAGTAATCTAATAAATGGATCCAAGCGTGACTTGTAGTTTTTTTGGCCTGTGATGTCCCTTGTGATGTTTAGTTGGTTAAGACTTTAAGATTTTCATTCAAACGTTCTTTTTTTGAATAAGCATTCATACAACTTTATGTGTGTAATTGAATATGTTAAGTTGAGGCTAGCTATTAATATAGTTAAGCGGGATTGTCCGAAAGGGTTACCGCTACCCCGGAACATAAAGGGCTACGGAAGGAACATGGATGGGTTTTAGTCAGTAAGAGTCTGACACTCCCTTCCGCTCCACCCAGAGCGGGAGCAGTCATTGGATGATTTCCCAGCCTTAAAAAAAAAAAAAAAAGCTATTAATATAGCAAAAAACGTGTAAAACTTAGTTCATGTACAGTCGCCAGCATACCAAGTTACCACAAACTGACAAATTTTCTCAATCGATTTAGAACTTAACGTTTAACATTTTAAGGCATTTTAAGGCGTTTAATTCATTTGGAGAAAGTTTATAGTTTGGTATAACTTGATGCGCTGTCGACCGAAAAAAATATAATAATACGTTAATACTTAAAAGTTACGTAGGCTAAAAGTCTAGTTAATCTAAACTACATAAATGAAATCTACTAACCAAATTAAACTAACAATGTTACTATTCTACAATCATCATTCTCCCGTCCTTATCCCAATTAATTTAGGGTCGGCGCCACATATCTTTTTGTTCCATACTTCTTTATTAGTCGTCATCTCGGTAGTCACTCATTTCTTGCCATATCATCTTTCACACAATCCAGCCATCGTTTCTTTGGTCTTCCTCTACTCGTAGCCATCCACATTCATACTTAATACTTTCCTGACAAGATTTCCCTCATTCCTCCGCATAACATATCCATACCATTACAATTCTACTAGTTGAGAGTAAAACCGTTGAACTTGTAAGCCAAACACATTAAACAAACAAAATAATTTTAGAACTATAGTATTGTATCAATGACCATAAATTATACGAATATTATGTGGAGTATTTTTATATGGTACTAATTTAAATTCTGAAGTTAGCGGCAAAAACCGAAAATACAAAACAAAAGACAACCTCCAAAATTAAAATTATTTTTAACTTTGTAGTGTATTATTTTATTTTATTCTTTAGGGACTAGAGTGAGTTTATTATATTACATTATGTTATCTTATGTTCTCATTTAAGTGGTACTTTTGTCTTTATGAGAATAAAGTATTTTATGTATTACATTTGGAACACCATTGTCATTGGGTTAAATGTAATTTTGTCTGCTGAAGACATGTCCTTGTGGCAGCCATGGCCCAGCCAAGTACAAGTAGACAAACTTATGCAACCAGGATATTCAAAATCCCTAATATTTTTACATCAAATCGAAAAAGATATACGAAATAATTTCCCACCACGTAAATGACGTACCAAAATAAATCCAACCTTTGCTTACGTCATTCTCGTCGCGCCTTAGCGCTTTACGCCGGATGTAGAGCACACACCGCCGGAAGTTGCCGGTACACACCGGATATGATGTACAAATTCCTGATATCCGCCACAGCAACAGCGCTTATGTTTGTGTACAGGTGTTCAAGTTTAAAGTTAAAATAAGAAGGCTTTCAAGGACGAAATTCAATTATGGATGAGGCTGCAAAATTGACGTTTTCTCGTTATTTTTGGATAAACGTGTTTTAGCTTTTGCGCAGGTACTGTAATGTGGATAACATTATTTTCGGGCAAACTTGTTAAGAAGATCGAATTCCTCTTCCGAAATAAGATTTAAAAACTTTGGTCAAAACAGTGTGACTATTATTTTGTTCTCGATAAAAATACAACTCGGTGAAAGATATATCATAATTATAGGACGAACGCAGTACGAAATAATCAAAAACACGAATGATAAAAAGAGCAAATAAATAAATATAATCTATATATATATAAAAGAAAGACGGGTTTGTTCCCTTCGTTATAACTCGAGATCTGCTGGACCAATTTTCACGGTTTTTGTTTCGTTGGATTTGTCTCCGCCCTGAATAGCAGAATACATCTCTTTTTTTTTTTTATTCTTTTTTTTTTTTTTATGTAGTGTATGTAGTAGGTAGGTAGGGTATGTAGGTAGGTAGGGTAGGGTAGGTAGGTAGGGTAGGGTAGGTAGGTAGGGTAGGTAGGTAGGGTAGGTAGGTAGGGTAGGTAGGTAGGGTAGGTAGGGTGGGTAGGTAGGGTAGGTAGGTAGGGTAGGTAGGTAGGGTAGGTAGGCAGGTAGGGTAGGTAGGTAGGGTAGGTAGGGTAGGTAGGGTAGGTAGGGTAGCTAGGGTAGGTAGGGTAGGTAGGTAGGTAGGGTAGGTATCACAGTTAAGCTAGGACAACGTCTTTCGGGTCAGCTAGTATACTAATAAAATAAAATATATATATACTAATAATATTATTGGCCCACCTGGAAGTCTTTAAACAGACTCTGGACCCAGGAAAACCTGTTCAGGTGGAAATTCGTGGACAACTCTGCCTTACGAATGTATTTTGCATATACTAGGTACTGTTATATAGGTACTGTTGTATACCACAAACGATGGTATGATATCATGTCCTGCGTGACCCATCGTCTGCACATTGCAGGAACTGATGGACGCAAGTGATGGCACCAAACTCGTAGCGGAAATCTGGATCGAGTCCATGTAGACTGCCATCGACACGCTTAAAAGAAGGAGACTATTATAAAGCAACAATTGCTGAACAACTAGGTATCTAAACCTCTAGGAAAAGTTCTTAAATTCATACCCAATCATTAAACAGAAGTTATGCAAAAAATATTAAATGTGTCTTAAATGGTAATAATAGTCCAATCAGACCCAGGGTCTTATTAATCAAAGGCATACTTAACTCAAAAGTACCTATCTACAACGTTCCACTTAATTTTAACCCTTCCAACAAACGGAAAAATAAAACCGACGAGTAATAATGAAATCCTTTGAGCGATTCTAAGAGGATATAAATGTGAAAAAAGGAGAATTTAACTGAACATCGTTAGACGAGAGGAGCGTTAATTACCGGAACTTCTCCTGGATTAGTACATCGATAAGACTAAAAAACTCTTTTAAAAAACCTGCTTCCTGGAAAGCTGGTGATTTATGTACAGTAAGGAAAATTGATTGTGAGGCAAATTGATATTTTACGTCAATTTGCCTTGTCAAAGCATCTGTCAAAGAATCATCATCTGCCTAGCCTTTTCCCAACTATGTTGGGGTCGGCTTCCAGTCTAACCGGATGCAGCTGAATACATACTGACCTCCACAGCCCAGTAACTGGGAAATACGATACCCCTTGGTAAGACTGGCTGTCAGATTTTTCGGGCTTCTGACGACCCGTAACGACTGTCAAAGATGCACAAATGACAGCCGGGACCAACGGCTTAACGTGCTTTCCGAGCCACGGAGGAGTCTCGGTATGTAAAGATGGTCACCCATCCACGGTCAACCCCGGCAAGCGTTGCTTAACCTGTTCGATCGACCTGTGCGACTGTTAGTACTTAGCCACGAGCTCCTACACATCTGTCAAAGAACGGTAGTTGTAATTTGATTATACGGACTAAGACAAAGTTGTTACTCAATTTTCTTAATGCAATGTTTCTGCTGACAACTATGCGGACGCATTTTTTTTATTCTTTCCTCTCCTTTTTACCCCAAAACCAAAGGTGGGTAAAGATTTTGACTGGCTATGTTTGTATTTATAAGTGTTAGTAAAAATTTTGTTTGATTGACGATTCAAAAGTTACTGTAGGTATCGCTGTTTCGGCGCCGTCATCTCGGTGACGTCACAATGACGGTGACGGTGAACAAAAGCCCTTAGCGGTTACTAACAATCTCGTGTATCCTTTATTGGATTTATTACCAAAGTCAAAGTCAAATCATTTATTTCTAATAGTTACAAAAAAGCACTTTTGAACGTCAAAACGAACATATTTCTTGTTCGTTTTGACTCTAGTCGCCCCTTCCATAAGGTAAATTCGTATGGAGAAGAATGGGCAAGTAACTTCACCGTTACTCTTTTAAAATGTTTAGTTTACTTGACTTATAAACTAATGTGAAGACGATGCACACAGAATAAAAATATTACACCACTAAAGGGGAAAATAAAAACATGTACATGGTGCTCACATATTTACAAACATCCTAAAATTAATAATATTAATAATAATCAACGTGGATTCCCAAAACCAAAAACAGTTGTTTAAAGAAATTCAGGCGTGACCACGAGTTTGGAAGAGCTTCCCTTAGAATGAAAAGAGAAAATCATTGTGGCAACTACGAGTTAGCACACACAGCACTGTTTTTCTTACGCATAGAACCCAATAATTTAGATTGAGCATATCAAGGTAAACTTTTACAGGTTCCAATGCCTTTTAATTTTCGACGACACGGTTGGCGCAGTGGTTGAGCGATTGACTGCTGCGCAACATGTCGTGGGTTCGATTCCCGCACGGAACAAATATTTGTACGACCTACAAGTATTTGTTACGGGTCTGGGTGTTTTTCTATCTATAATATGTATGTATTTACAAAAAAAAATGTATATAAGTAGTTTATCAGCCATCTAGTTACCATAACACAAGCATTAGGTTGCTTAGCTTGGGACTATATGGCGTTGTGTGAAATGTCCATGGATATTATTATTATTATTATTAATGTGACGAGGCACTTTTTTTTTTGTTCTGGTAATGTAACTTACTTATCTTATCTTTATTATTATAATAAACCTTTTACTTCCTATTACCTACCAGTCTCTATCAGTAGAATATAAAATAAAATAATCCAATTAAATCACAAAACATATTCACCGTTCTTTCTGCGATCCTAACTAGAACTGCAGTTACTAGAAATATTTTATTAATAAACCGATTACAAATTGAAGCAATAGAAAATTCCATGAAACAATTTTAAAGACAACTATTTCATAAAAGTAGAATTTATTAATTCCATCGCGTACCGTTTGAAATAGTTTGTCGATATACGTCGAATCATTCATACGTTTCTATGGATCACTGTCTAATAATAATTAGGTATATTGCTTTTCTTTAATACGCATAACTATTTATGTATAGTATTTCACTTCGATTTAGTTTTTATGGCGATGGTTATTATTATTTATTTATATTATTAAAGTAAAGTTTACAAAAAGTCGTAATTTATTAACTATGCCCCACAAAAGCGTTTTCACGGTTTGTCTGTGGGAACGGAACATAAAATCACTTTATAACTTAAGTATAACTAAGTAACAAACAACAACAACAAAGTAACTAAGTAACATACAATTTATAACTAAGTATTATATTTCATATTTCGTTAACATGTTATATGATGAGTAGAGCTCGTAAAAAGTATGAAGTAATTTTTTTTTATTTTTAATCAGACTTTTTCAATAAATATTGGACTTACAAAGGCTTCTTTAATTATTCTTTTTTTAATATGTTACATCTTATTCTAAGCTAAAAAAAACTCTTGGCGAACTACCATCTTTGCGCAAAGAACAATGCCCAAATCCCCGTTAGTAATTGGCAAATGGAATAAATTGATGACAGCAACTTATCATTACACCACATTGGGTAAAAAATAGATTTCAGAGAACATAACATCGTGAGGAAACCGGCATGCCTGAGAGTTATTTCTCAACAGCATGTGAAGCTAAATCGGAGGAAACTCTGACACCAGGTTAGTCACTAACCACACGAAAGAGAGAGAGAGAGAGAATAAACAATGAGCCCCAGATGGACAAAAAAAGACAAGCTCTTTTTTTTGACAAATAGAATAATTTCCTCACAATAACAGGAGCTGAGGTCGGGTTCCAACTACATCGTTAACACTTAGAACATTCCCATTTCAACCAGGAAAACAAAGCGAAGAACCACAAACTGTAAACCAGGTGCGGGCAAAAAAGTAACGCCTCACAAATCCAACCTTTTCTAGCTAGTTTTTGTACCACACTGACCGCCCCAGCATCATGAACTAAGCACCGAATACTCGTATAACAAAGTTAACGAACCACGAATGGGTGCATTATACCCAAAATGTTGGATTGCAACAATCGCGCAAAACGCAGTAAATTTTGTCAAAGTGAACAAGTTGAGGACATAAGCGAGTGGCGATTTGGTTAACTTTTTTTTGTGTTTTTGGAAGCCTTTGTTGACTGAATTGGACTGTCAATGTGGATTAGGTAAAAGAGGAAATTCCTACTTTTGAGCGTGTAGGTAGTTTTGTTGTGATGAGCGAACAATGAGATCCTGCTAACGCCCATTTTGTTGTTGACGTCCGCATGCAGGGTAAAGGTGATTTGGGTACAGCCTACTTCTTGACATAATCTCGGAAATAAAATGAAGAATGTGCCATCAACTTTAAGTTTTCACGGGAGATCTTCTTATCGTGTGGTTAGTGACTAACCTGGTGAGAGTTTTTATGCTGCCCAGAAATAATATCTCTCAAGCATGCCGGTTTCCTCACGATGTTTTCCTTCACCGATTTTTAAACAAGTGATAATTATACAGTACGCACATGAATCCGAAAATCAGAGGGCTATCACTGCTGCTATTCACGAGAGATGATACTTACTTTACCACCTTTTTTTCTTTTTTTAAGGCTGGGAAATCATCCAATGACTGCTCCCGCTCTGGGTGGAGCGGAAGGGAGTGTCAGACTCTTACTGACTAAAACCCATCCATGTTCCTTCCGTAGCCCTTTATGTTCCGGGGTAGTACTTTACTACCTTGCAGTGTGACTTATCCTTCGGTTTGTCAGCGGGATCGTCCGAAAGGGTTACCACTACCCCGGAACTGAAAGGGCTAAGAAAGAAACATGGATGGGTTATAGTCAGTAAGAGTCTGACACTCCATTCCTCTCCACCCAGAGATTCATCCCAGTCCCGGTCATTTGGTGATTTCACAACCTCAAAAAAAAATCCTTCAGTATAAATAACTGTATACGGTAACACAAACAGTGGTCCAAAAATACCACTACAGCATGCAGTCGCCCCTCCCTTGTTTGTTGTTCTTATCGACCATTCTTCTCTGTCCTCTCCCAACATTAAAAGCGGAAAATTAGTTTCCTGGAGTGACTTCCCCAATTAATACTGTCACTTATAACTTGTTCCGTTTGTAATATGGCACCCACCCCGCCATTTGTATAAAGTTGTACGGTGGAACTTCGAACGAATTATTCATTGCCATAGCGGATAGAATGGTCATGGCGCTGGCGGTGCTGCGTGTAGACCAGTTTGATGATTCGACTTTTAATATTTATTAGTTAATTATTCTTTGGAAGTTCGAGAAGTAAGTTTCAGGTGTGCTGTTAGTATGTCATTGGGCCGCGCAAGTTTGAAAATTAAAATTTTTAACACAGTTGACGCATAATTCATGAAGTTGACTTTTTCATAAAAAATAAGCAAGTACTTATCACACATTATCATACAATTACACTACTGTTATGTACGAATGGTTAAAACCGGCCAAATGCAATTACCTAAAAATCACGTTTGTTGTATGGGAGCCCCCTTAAATATTAATTTTATTCTGTTTTTTAGTATTTATTTTTATAGCGGCAACGGAAAAAATTGTGTAAATCTCGGTTCATAAGATACAGCCTGGTGACAGACGGACGGACAGTGAAGTCTTAGTATAGGGTCCCGTTTCACCATTTTGGTACGGAACCCTAAATGAAATTATTGACCGTCTGCATAAGTCACCCTGATAAATATCGACGAAATAATTTACTAAGTTTTATGAAATCAAGCTATGAAGATATGAATGTCTGATTTCAAGGACCACTTCTTATTAATATTTGAGTATACAACATAGACAATGTCGTTGAAAAGTGTGAACAGATAATTTAATTTGGGTCCGACATTATTATATTAATTTTCGTCAAAAATATGACTAAAAGGGCTTACCGAGTCACTAAGTAATAGGCTTTTCCAACCGTACTTCATAGTTTAATTTGGAAGGAAGGATTGTACAAAATACTAAACGTAAGTAATCGCCTTATTGTCTCATGGCAACAAGATGGAGTATAAACTAATCTAGCCTTCAGACTCTCCAAATCACGGTGCAAACCTGCCCCGCATGGGCAGAGCACCGCCGTGTCCTCGTAGAGGCGATCGGCGGCGGCGACCTCTCGCGCCCGGCTCTGGTGCAAGCCATGGTCCGGGGTGAGAGGGAGTGGGAGGCAGTCACCTCCTTCTGCGAAAAAGTTATGCTCGCGAAGGAGGTGGCGGGATGGGAGAGAGAAAGGTCCTCCCGTCCCAGCCGCCACAGCAGACGCCCCGGGCGTCGGGAGCCACGTGACGACTCCCGGCCACCGTAGGCGCGGGCCTGCGGACGGTGAGTAATGGGTGACTCACCGTCCGATCAGCACCAGACCCGTGCCGGACGGCGCGTATATGTTCCACGCGCGCCTCAAAGAGATGTCAGCATATGAAGGGGCCCCTCAGGGCCAAGCCTGCCGGGTAAGCGGGATTGTCCGAAAGGGTTACCGCTACCCCGGAACATAAAGGGCTACGGAAGGAACATGGATGGGTTTTAGTCAGTAAGAGTCTGACACTCCCTTCCGCTCCACCCAGAGCGGGAGAAGTCATTGGATGATTTCCCAGCCTTAAAAAAAAAAAAAAAAAAAAAAGACTCTCCAAATTCTGTAGTCAATTACGAAATTCTGACTATCGTTCGAAAATCTATTATGAAGACTATATTAATTAATTTAATATTATTTTATAAGTTGACTTATGTAGTGAGTCGTCAAGCAACTCCTTATGTAATAGATTTTCAGAATTTTCATCATAAAAATAAATAGTTTTTTCTATGAATTAAACACAAATCTTAAATACTGTATACAAAACTTAAAAATATTATATTATGTACAAGAAGTAAAAAAAAGGAAGAGCTCATAATGAATTCTTCCCCGTTGCTGTCAGTGGGAAATGTGCCCAAACGGCTGGCAGAGTTGCCACGTTGGATGGCAATGCTGATTCTTAATTAATTATAAGTACAAATAAATTAATTTAGATGAAAGCGGTTTCCTTTGCATCCTTGGTATAAGGTGGATTGCATTAACTGCCACGTAAATTAAAAAAAAAACAATTGGAT
Organism: Hyppa rectilinea; assembly: GCA_951799385.1. Classification (NCBI taxonomy): domain Eukaryota; kingdom Metazoa; phylum Arthropoda; class Insecta; order Lepidoptera; family Noctuidae; genus Hyppa; species Hyppa rectilinea. The sequence continues at coordinate 4,476,773 of OX637310.1, read as the reverse complement.
AGTGCCGTGGGACACCCAATTGGAACGAATTGCCTTTCGCTGTATACCTTGTATGTATTAATACAGACCCCACGTAAGGTCTCAGGTTTCAAGTTGAAAAGATTTTTGTTTTAGTAATAAACTGGGGTTAAACAGCAGTGGTGGCCCAGTGGTATCGGCCCCGACTAACAAGTTGTAGGTCTTGAGTTCAAACCCTTCACCCAAAGGCACTTTACTTTGTGTATTTAATTTTATCACCACTGCACTCAAAACGGTGATGGAAAACATCGTGAGGAAACCGCAGGTCCTAGAACCAAAAATTCCAAGACATGTGACATCCACCAATCCGCACTGGGCCCGCGTGGTGGTTTATAGCCCACTCCCTGTCATAGAGATTGGCCTGTGTTCCAGCAGTGGGACCATAAAAGGCTGAATATGCAACTGGGCATAACGCTTGTTTCGTTACGCCATATTTTCTGACAATTTACTCCTACCACAAGCCACATTTTAACTTCTTTAAACCAGCATGTCTGAGACATGAAGCTAAGTCAGAGGCCCATGGGTAGCATAAAAACTCTGACACCAGGTTCGTCTCTAACTACACGAAAGAAAGCAGAGACTTCTTTAAAAAAAAAGTTGAATTGTTCCTGCGATGTGGTACCAGGAGCCCATAATACTTAGTATGTATATCAAGCAACACAGTCAAGTTGTTCCATATTAGCCGAAGTACCTTAGTTACTGTACACATATCTAAATTATGTAAGTTAGCTCATACAGCCAAGTTTGCGGCATAACTACTTGTAAGTAGATGATATCATTATGTACTTACAAGTAGAAAACCTGGTAAGTGAGAAAACCTTAGATAAACCTAACCTAATTCTAGATTGAAGATTAGTAAGCATTACCTATCCACATAAGTTTGGGATCTTAATTCCAGATAAACTTTCTAGGACAACCATTTATGAGACGGTATTTCCTTTGCTATGTATCTACACATTACATTTGCTATGTCTATATACAGATAAACTACGATAACATGGCGCTCCCCTCCAAATTACTGTTTCAATGTTTGTAGTCACATCTTTACGAAAAAGTTTGTATGTAGTTGTAAGCTTTGACTGTAGCAGGCCGGCAGCAACATGCGTTGTGAAACTTGGTGGCTTTTTGTAATTAATTTCAAACGTTTTGAATTTTAAAGAAGAGGGCCATGTTATAGTAGTTTATCTCTACTTCTAAAATTATGTTATTAGATACTTATAAACTGTTTGGTACAATAATAACGGCACACCCTAATGACACGCAGGTATTGTAATGATAATTAATCTGATCCAGACTGTCTCTTACTGACCTTTTTTTTTTGAGGGTGGAATATCATCAAATGACTCCTCCCGCTCTGGGTGGAGCGGAAGAGAGTGTCAGAATCTTACTGAATAAAACCATTCCATGTTTCTTCTTTAGCCTTTTATGTTCCGGAGTTGCGGTAACACTTTCGGACAATCCCGCTTCGCAATCCGAAGCCCTAAGCCGAGGTCCTTACACCATAGGGTGTCCTTAGCGAGTAGTCTTTTAGTTTTTATGCTCTAGCTATAAGCCTTCATTCACACTCAGTCAAACTCGGCTAAGCAGGCTGATCTGCTTGGTACAAGATAAAATAAATGGACGTAAAAATTATAAATCCTTTGCCCAACCCTACAGAGTATACAGGCGCTATGTTATGTCATACTTTCACTCTGATACACTGATTTGTGATGTCAACTTTTATTGATGACTAGCTGACCCAACAGACGTTGTCCTGTCTTAACGATGATACCTATCCTACCTACCCTATCTACCCTACCTACCCTTCCTACCGTACCTACCCCTACCTACCCTACGTACCCTACCTACCCTACCTACCCTACCTACCCTACCTACCCTACCTACCCTACCTACCCTACCTACCCTACCTACCCTACCTACCCTACCTACCCTACCTACCCTACCTACCCTACCTACCCTACCTACCCTACCTACCCTACCTACCCTACCTACCCTACCTACCCTACCTACCCTACCTACCCTACCTACCCTACCTACCCTACCTACCCTACCTACCCTACCTACCCTACCTACCCTACCTACCCTACCTACCCTACCTACCCTACCTACCCTACCTACCCTACCTACCCTACCTACCCTACCTACCCTACCTACCCTACCTACCCTACCTACCCTACCTACCCTACCTACCCTACCTACCCTACCTACCCTACCTACCCTACCTACCCTACCTACCCTACCTACCCTACCTACCCTACCTACCCTACCTACCCTACCTACCCTACCTACCCTACCTACCCTACCTACCCTACCTACCCTACCTACCCTACCTACCCTACCTACCCTACCTACCCTACCTACCCTACCTACCCTACCTACCCTACCTACCCTACCTACCCTACCTACCCTACCTACCCTACCTACCCTACCTACCCTACCTACCCTACCTACCCTACCTACCCTACCTACCCTACCTACCCTACCTACCCTACCTACCCTACCTACCCTACCTACCCTACCTACCCTACCTACCCTACCTACCCTACCTACCCTACCTACCCTACCTACCCTACCTACCCTACCTACCCTACCTACCCTACCTACCCTACCTACCCTACCTACCCTACCTACCCTACCTACCCTACCTACCCTACCTACCCTACCTACCCTACCTACCCTACCTACCCTACCTACCCTACCTACCCTACCTACCCTACCTACCCTACCTACCCTACCTACCCTACCTACCCTACCTACCCTACCTACCCTACCTACCCTACCTACCCTACCTACCCTACCTACCCTACCTACCCTACCTACCCTACCTACCCTACCTACCCTACCTACCCTACCTACCCTACCTACCCTACCTACCCTACCTACCCTACCTACCCTACCTACCCTACCTACCCTACCTACCCTACCTACCCTACCTACCCTACCTACCCTACCTACCCTACCTACCCTACCTACCCTACCTACCCTACCTACCCTACCTACCCTACCTACCCTACCTACCCTACCTACCCTACCGTTCTCGAGTTTTAGCGAGACTAACGAACAGCAATTGATTTTTATATATATAGATATATAATATATACTACTCTGTCAAGAAAGTACCGAGAAAAGATCAATAATACACAAAATGTCTGTTATTCATCCAAATTTATTTTATCCTTATTAGATATGGCTCCTATCTGGTGAATATGGTGGTTGCTGGATGGTATTTGTTGATTGTTTGGTCAAAAATTCGTTCACAATGATAGCCTTGTGCGAAGGCGCATTGTCGTGGTGCAAAATCCAAGAATTTTCTTTCCACAAATCTGGCCTTTTTCGTCGAATTTGCTCTCTTAAACGCCGCATAACGCTCAAATAATATTCTTTATTTACCGTTAGACCTTCCGGTAAGAATTCAGAGTGAGTTTTCAGTCACTATTTTCTTCACTTATGCGATGTTAACTTCAGTTGCAGACGTTGACGGCCTACCAGAGCGAGGCAAATCTTCATTCACATCTCGACCGCTTTTGAACGCTTTGAACCACTCATAAGCACGAGTTTTTGATAAAATCGATTCACCGTAAACCTTCTGTAACATTTTCAGTGACTCCGAACACGAAATTCCATTGGCGATGCAAAATTTAAGACAAACTCTTTGTTCGATATTTTTGTCCATTATGAAATTCGCAATACACACTATATTATATGATATTACTAAAACCAGCACTGTATTTAATATAAATAACAGATGCAACTCAAACTCCGCGCCAAAATGGAAAACAGTTGTGCCAATCTAACAACTACAAAAAAACAAAAATTTGAATTTGGAACCATAAACAAATCATCCATTCCCGATACTTTTTTGACTGAATGTATATATATATATATATATAGAAGATAGATAGATAGATTACTGATTTGGATTTACGTCCGTGAAAAACGCGCTTTTTACCGTGGTGCGTGAAGCTGAACGTGTTGACGTTCAGCTTCAGGCACGGTAACTTTCACACGGTAACTTTCAAAGCGCGTACTTTCAGCGCATAGAATTTAGCATATACCCAAGGCACAAAGTCCAAGCTACCCAAGAAACATAGGTACGCACGTACACCTCACATAGAGAACTTAATACAAAACACCAACATCCAGTTATGTCCATAACACGGGTAAGTTGATAGTTACATAAATTACCCCGGCTGCCGGACTAACTTTAATAAGGAAGCCACCTGTCTGCCTAGCTCGGTTTCTCTCTTAATTGCTGTTCACCATTTTACCTGTAATATATAAGTTTGTGCGAACTTAGTTCTTAAGTTAAACGCTTTGCGCTTTGATTAGGGAGTTAATTGCTTGGGATAATGATTTCTGCAGTGTTTACATGGATTTTAATAACACCCAGCTTCCTTAACGTTGAGCTTCATTTGTTTATATTTTAATGTATAATATGTTCTTTGTTCAAATCTAGTGTATTATATGAGTAAGCTTTGGGACTACGAAGAGCAAATAGGACTATTATAAACAAACATCCGAAATTACGGTTCACTTTTTTTGGAATACTAGGCGTATTCCAAAATTAAAATATAATAATTATTTAATTTTAACATTAATCTTACATCTTCATCATCACTAACATTTCCGATGAATGACGTCTACAGCTGAACCGCAAGCACCGCTTATTTGACAGGTTCTGTGCTTCTCAGATCCAGCGATTCCTGTGGCCTTTACAAGGTCACCAGTCTACCTTGTGGGAGACCTTACAACATTACGTCTTCCAGTACGCGGTCGCCACTCCAGAACTCTTCGGCCATACCGCCATACCAATTGGTTGCTTTTGACATAACTTCACACCATATGCGTGGTGTTGTGATGTTATGTTAATAACTCGAATTCAAACGTATATACATATTTCAATAAACCAATTACAGGCACTTTAGGATTGTCTAAGTGTCCATGAGTTGGAATGATGAAGCTAGTTGCCCTTTCCAAAGCTTAATAGGTACTGTGGAGAAGAACAGGAAAGAAACGCCAAAGGTACTTTTTTAAATCAAAGTAAAGTTTCAAAATATAGGTTACCTTATTCATGTTGAAATTGCATGTGGAAACGATTCAGAACGTTAAAAGCGTCCTAAATAAAAAGAAAACTATTCAAAAATTTTAAAAAATACTAAAAACGCAGTTATGAAACATCTTTTACTTATGAAATGGAAATAAACTAGGTCCACTGGCAAAGTATGTAACATGACATGACTTATTACCACACGTACTCCAGTCCAGCAGAAAAGCCTTAAGTCTATTGTCACTTCACTTTCTCAGCAATGTAATCTGAAGTAATTTATCACGAGTTCTTACACACATTTTACGTAGGATACCTTATTTTTGCTAACATTATGATATTTACTCGGCTGCGTACAAAAAATGAGTGGAACCCTGTCCGATATGATAAAAACGAGCAAGAAAAGAGAGGTTGTAGGGAATTAATAGCGACTAATAATGACTTTATCTGGCGGAGCGGTAAGATGGCGCTTTTGCTGTGACATAAAACAGGTAGGTATTATTTCGAAGTTTTTTTTTCGTCAGTGCACTGCTGGACACTGGTGTAGCTCGTGGCTAAGTACTAACAGCCGCACAGGTCGATCCATCAGGTTAAGCTACGCTTGCCGGGGTTGGTCCACGGATGGGTGACCATCTTCACATAACGAGACTCCTCCGTGCCTCGGAAAGCACGTTAAGCCGTTGGTCCCGGTAAGCGGGATTGTCCGAAAGGGTTACCGCTACCCCGGAACATAAAGGGCTACGGAAGGAACATGGATGGGTTTTAGTCAGTAAGAGTCTGGCACTCCCTCCCGCTCCACCCAGAGCGGGAGCAGTCATTGGATGATTTCCCAGCCTTAAAAAAAAAAGCCGTTGGTCCCGGCTATCATTTGTTCATTTTAAACAGTCGTTACGGGTCGTCAGAAGCCCGAAAAATCTGACAGCCAGTCTTACCAAGGGGTATTGCCTAGTTACTGGGTTGTGGAGGTCAGATAGGCAGTCGCTCCATGTTAAATACTGGTATTCAGCTGCATCGGGTTAGACTGGAAGCCAACCAGAACACAGTTGGGAAAAGTAGGTGACTGCCTCGTTGGTCTAGTGGGAGCAAGCGCCACTTCTGAGCATGAGATACTAGGTTCGGTTTCCAGATCGGGAAATGTGTTATTGAGCTGCTCAATAGAAGCTTGGAGTCCGGATTTGTCCCCATTTACCCTGTGGGGATTACAGGCGTGATTCAAAATGTTTTAGTTTGTATTAAAATCTTTACGGAAGTTTTAAATATGTAATTCCAGTGAAGTGGTTCTTTTGTAGATCAGCTACTACTGCGAACCCATTGATTTCTAATTAACTTTTTAACTAACTTCAAAAAAAAGGAGGAGTTACTCAATGCGACTGTATGTTTTTTTTGTGTTTGTAACGCGATTATTGCGCCACTCATAAATTGATTTTGATGATTCTTTTATGTTTGTTTGATTATTTTTTGAGTTAGCTTCACTAATCATTTTTTATTATTATTTATGAATAAATATCAAATGTCGCTTAATAGTGAGTTTTATGAGGTTTTCAAATTCTAATGTTATTGTTCTGAATTCAAATTTAATTTTCATAGGTTTCATGTTTTCTTTAATGAGTCATTTTTATTTTGTATGGAGCACGAAGGCAATGAATGTAACAACACACGTAGGTGAAAAAAAAAACTGAAAAACTTTTATTAAATAACGTTTAATAACTAGTGTTCCCTCCTCGAGCTCTTATCACCGCTTCCATCCGGTTTTTCATTGATCGGATGAGAGTTACGATGACATGCTGTGGGATGTTGTCCCATTCTTCCTGAATGGCACTTTTCGGCTGATCAAGTGAGTCTGGGGCAGGATCTCTCGCTCGGATTTGCCTCTTTACTTGATTCCAGAGATGTTCAATAGGATTCATGTCCGGGCTCCTTGTTAGCCATTCCATTATGGAGATACCGACTTCGGTAAGGTACGACCCTCGCGGTGTGGACTCTGGCATTGTCGTGCATAAATGTGAACCCGTTGCCGATAAAGTGTGCATAGGGCATCACGTGAGGCTCTAGGCACTGTTCCACGTACCGATGACAGTTCAAAGCAGGTAGACGTGGCCCAGACACGAAGGCAAGCTCTGTCTTACCGTCGGCGCTGATTCCTCCCCAAACCGTCCACGAACCACCACCATAACTGACCCTTTCTTCAATGCAGCATTGTGCAAAGCGTTCTCCATCTCTTCTGTAGACCTTGTTCCTTCCGTCGTTACCATAGAGCATGATTTTACATTCATCAAAGAAGAGAACTTTGCTCCATTGGAGGTATGACCAATTTAGGTGCTCGCGTGCAAAGTCAAGGCGCGCTCTTCGATGGTCTGCAGTTAATTTCGGTCCGTTTGCTGGCTTGTGTGGTACCAGTCCACGTTCCTTCAACCTTCTTCTAATTGTAGAGTCACTTACAGCGACCCTTCGTACAACTTGAAGCTGCTGCTGCAGTTGAAATGCATTAAGGCGCCGGTTTCGCGATGAAGTTGTTACAATAAATCGATCATCTCTCTCAGAAGTGACCCGATTCCTGCCAGATCCAGAACGGCGCGTGAACATACCAGTCTCTCGATAGCGGTTGTAGACTCTATGAACAGATGACAGGCTAGATGCAATGTTCGAGCCACAACACGCTGACTAAGTCCAGAATCCAGCAATCCCACCACTTGGGCGGCTTCTGTGGGCGAAGTATCCATATGTTTTAGAAAATAAAACTTTTTTTTTTAAGTCACAGTAAACAAATTAAAAACAAAAACGTTAAAGATAAACGCAAATTTTTAGTTTAGTAGACGCACATTTGTCGCAACATAGTGATTCATTTCATTTAGAGGATAAACAAATGAAATTCTAATTTCGAATTTTAAATTTTTGCTTACCATTGTAATTGCCAGATTGCCAGCTATACAATAACGGTTTTTTTAATTACATTAGGTGTTTCAATTTTTTAACAAATTAAAACGAAGGTGTTTCGATTTTTTTTATGAGAAGTGTATTTGCCGCACCTTTTCATCACTCACACACTCACTCACTCTTTATTTTACAGTCCCCAATACTATTTGGAGCTCTGTAATCCTAGAGCATCTAACCCACACAAAAGCGCATTTTTAGCGGTCCCACAATCAGATAGGTGGGTCACACGACAGGGACAAATGTGGCTGTAACTCACCACAGCCTCCCGAGATTTCTTATACACTGGTTATTACGGATATTACCTTCCTTCCCTGCCCTGGATGGCCCGGCTTCCTTTTACATTTTTATCTTCGATATTAAAGTAATTATTTAGCGTGTGTTGTGGGTTGTATAGTAAGGTTCTTTATTAAAACGGGTAGGGAAAATGTGAGGCCATTATTTAATGCATTTTTGTTATTAGCACACGTCTATACCAACCAACCTCAGGTTTTTGAGTGTAATGGTTCGTTCAGCGGTATTGTCCAAAAAGAATACCGCTACCCTCGAACAAAAAAGGCTAAGGAAGGAACATGGATGGGTTTTAGGCAGTAAGAGTCTGATATTCCCTTCCGCTCCACCCAGAGCGGGAGGGTCATTTGAAGAGGTCCCATCTTCAAAAAAAAAAAATGTTTCGTATGTAGTTTGGGTCATAAGAAAAGGCAGAAGCCCTTAATATAAATGTTACCTTGTTCACTCTTTAAAAAAAAATAAAAGACATAAAATCACGTTTTATTTAGTAGGTGCACCCACATTTCGGTTAAAATAGAAAAATGAAAATATAGGTAGGTATCATAATTACGTGAAATCGATATCGACTAACTTGCAGATTATTTCATCGATTTTAAAAGCTTTTTAAACCCGGTAATTATCCCCTTTTTATCTACTGGTGCATTCTTAATAAAATACATTATGTTTTAGCACTAACTTGTTTGGTGTATAATTTAAGTAAATAGTCACTGGTACTGGAAGCCTGGTGATCCCACTGGTGGGTGAAGCCTGTCAACAGTATTTAAGTATATTTCACAGTAAATAAAAATCCGTAGCAGATCTTTGAATACGTTCTAGGATATGGGACATACTATACAATGAATCTGCTAAGCTGCAACTATGTTGAGGTTGTCTTCCAGTCAAACCAGATGCAGTCGAATACCAGTATTCTACATGGAGCGACTGCCTGGCCTCTACAACCCAGTAACTGGGTAATACGATACCCCTTGGTAAGACTTTTGGGCTTCTGGCCACCCGTAACGACATACAATGCAATAATGACTATAAAAAAAAATGTCTTATGACAACATCTTAAACCACATACTTTCCATATTGATTGTGCAAATCGATATTTCCAATTGAAAAGCCCGATGTAAGGAATAGCCCGGTCGTTATCTGAGGGCATCTATCTTGTTCGAGACGTTGGGAAGCGATTTTTCCCTATGCCTTCGACATGGAACAAATTATCATTCAATTTATATCAGTCGGTCTTTTATCGGCCCCATTCCCGACGTTAATAAGAAAATTTTCTGGTGAATGTTTGATGCGGTGTTTTTTTGTTCTAGATATTTTTTGGGATGTAAAAAATAAATGTTGTATTGTGTGTGGTTGGGAGGAATGTTCAAACTGTTTTCTCTTTATTTTTCCTTATTGTCCTATTTAGAGCTATTGCAAATTAATAGAAAATAAATGATCTCTATAATTTAACATATCTATCTATTGATTTAGTTGGTTGAGAGGACCAAAACTCCTATTAACTATTAACGTAATGTAACGTAATTTTACGTTATTTTATTACACTTTTCCACTAGATTTTTCATGAATGTAGATTTAACGCTCAAAGAGGTACCTAATGTAATTTTATAAAATGCAGAAAACCGTATTATGTATATGTGACCAAGATCTAAGCCAGGCAAAATACTCAAGAAACGTCCTCCCCGTCTGTTTTTCCTAAAGCCACATAATAATTGTATCAATTTCCATTAGAAGCTGTCCCAAAATGAAGAAGGTTATGATTAAGTTACCATAATTCGTCACCAGCTGTGTTCAAGTGCGGTTCTCAAATAAATTCTCATTTACAACGAGCAAGATATTGAAAAATTCAGGCATCTGGTAGCGCGACCCTTAATTTTGTATTATCTGTTTAGAGGTCGGTTTTGTTAATGCGACAAAGCTATTATTGGATTAAAAAAAAACGATAATCTAAAAAGATAGCTTCATCAAAATAATTTGGTGAATGTAAAAATTTGTAAGTACGGTCACCAGTGCATCAAGTAATACGAAGCTGACAAATATCTCCAAATGATTTGAAACCTTGAAACGGTGACCGTGTAGTTCAAAATCGATTAAAAACATTTTGACAGTTTGTGGTTACTTGATGTGCTGGCGACTGCACAACAATTATTAATGTATGAGTATCAATACTATCTGTAAAGTTTTTAAAGAAATATGTTTTTGTATGTTTGGTTCTTTCCAGATCTTGGTAATTTTTAACCCCCACGCAAAAAAAGGAGTGTGAAAATGTCACGGCGGGGTACCGTTTGTGTAGATAGTCTATCCAATGAAGGGTCTGACTTACTCCAGCAGTACCCCGTCGCGACAGTTTAGAGCTATTGCAATGAGCAAACCTTGCCAACATTCATCAATATCTGTAATTAAAATATTTTAAAGTATTACTCAATCGAATTTGATGGCTCAACGATAGGTATTAATTTAGACTTTTAAAATGATTTGTTTTTTTTTCTGCGTTGGGGGTTTTTAAGTTTTTATTGCACTGATTATTACAACGAATGTCAAGCAAAATAATTATAAAATCATGCCATTCATAATAAACTAGCTGCTCGTGTGCGGTTTCACCCGCTGCCCGGCTCCTATTGGTCGTAGCGTGATGTTACATAGCCTATAGCCTTCCTCGATAAATGGACTATCTAACACAAAAATATTTTTTCAATTCGGACCAGGTTCCAGAGATTAGCGCGTTCAAACAAACAAACTCTTCAGCTTAATAATATTAGTATAGATTAATTGCAGGTAGCCATATCGCAGCGATGGAACCATACCTTAAGCTATACCGTGATAAACTTTATTATTTTCATTAAGGGCAGGTAATTCAATTAAATTAGAGCTCAAAACGATGCGCCACGCGTGCCTTATCATTAAAATTGCTAACTAAGGCGAGTTTATACCTGCCTTAATACATTTTTGTTGTCAGGTCACTTTCTTTTAGGTTATCTGAAGTAATAAATAAACACCATTTGCGATACTTTTGGCGTTCTAGTTACATAATTGTCAAATAATTATGTAAATTTATTAACAAGACCTAATTGTATATTGCGAATTAAAATTTTATTACATTTAAAAGTATACCGACACGTATCATTCTTTTTGCCTAAAAGTAAAGATACATACATAATTATCTATTAATTATTTCCCAACAACTTCTGTTTTATCTATAATTACAAGGATCTTAATATTCTCCTTCAAAATAAATATCACCAAATACATTAATATAAATTATGTCCTTGTTATCTAACATAACAACATATACCTATAACGTAGCATACTCAAACCGAGGGGCAGCATTCTCAGAAGTAATACTTTTCATACTTTTGTCCGAGATTTATGTTAAAAAGTTCGTCCATTTTTCATTCCCTCCCCCCCTCATACCCGTCTCTCACTGTGTGAACGATTATCATTCTCTTTTTCTAAGCCCAAAAAAACTTTCTTTTGTCAGTTACACCCGCGTGGTCCTTTTCAAAATAGGAACAAATGATTCGTTCTACGTTTCGATGTTATGTTTATTTAAATTCGTGTTCTTACTTCAAAAATGTTTGATTTTTCCTGAGTCGTAATTTGAATTTATTGTCTTTGTAGTCGAGTCTGTATTGTGTGGTCTTTGCCTAAGAATTAATCACCTCCTCCCCTTATTTTGTAGGAGCGTCTAAGTGGCTGCTCCCACAATCCTTGGGGACACCGTAATTTACTGTAAGTATTTATAAAAGTGTACAAGTGGATTCATGGGTTCTTTTGGTACATGTACATTGCTTATTTAAAGCGTATTTGGCGGCTCAATACCAGCCAGCTACATCATTCTTCTACTAATTACAAGAATACAAAGATTAGGTCAGTAAAAGATAACCACAAAATATATTGTATAATTTATTTATACATTACATCGCTCCCAAGTACTCATTGCGGTTGCCATAACAATCAACCCATACAATTATTTGTTCAAGTGTTTACATTATTTTAAATAAATAATTCGACTAGGTTACTTTCGTTGTACGTATTTTATAGACTGGTAGTTACTTCATTGCTCCTCAAATCTGGAACGTTAAGTGTAAAATGTCTATTACAGCTACATTCTGTGGGACCTCCTAATTTACCTTTGGCAATACATATATTTGGTGAGCGGTATTTCTCATCTGTATCCTTTTTCTTACCTCTAGGTATTGTGTGAGTGCCATAAATCGATCTAATACCCCCGTATATATGATTATCATTATTTACAACGTCATTTTTATTAAAATTATTATAATTCCTTTGGTACAGATCGTTTCTATATAGTTCTTCTTGGTATTTCTTATCCATTTCTTTGTTATACATTATCGTTGAGTAGTTGTTTGGTTCGGAATTTGATTCGTTGTCTGTGCTCAGTGTTTCGTTGACGTATCGTTGTGACATCCATACGTATCTAGCCATTGGTTCTTCAGGACCCCATAATCGGGATGGGCGGAATGCTGAAGCTAATTTCTGTAAAATATTATACTCTTTATTATAAATATAAATAAAAATTACAAGTATAAATATAGATAATTTAACAAGGGATGACAAAATGGTGGTCATCAACATTGACACTATTGACAGCTCTTTTTAAACTCACTTCAGCTACGTTTCATGGTGAGATTTTTATAGAAAAACAATACTGCTTGACTTTTCCATGATAATTTTTGCTGATAAAATGTCACTGTGTCTAGACCCTTTTTTTTTGAGGTTTGGTAATCATCATATGACTCTTCCCGCTCTGGGTGGAGCAGAAGGATGTCGGTCCGGGGTAGTGGTAACCTTTTCGGACAATCCTGCTGACCCAGCGGACTTCGGCCTTAACGGGCCCCTTCCTTTATGCTGACATCTCTTTAAGGCCCTAACCTCTTGAATTTTTATAATTGAACGATCAAAATAAAACTGTACTCACTGTAACCAAATTAAACTGCTCCTCCTTAGCAACAGCTACTGCTGCTAGCATTACCATGACCACTAATATTACTACAAATACTGCTAACAAAGGCCAGAGCGTATAGCCGTTGCCCCAGGATACCCTCAGTAAGGCCCGGAGCCACCAGCCCGAGACACCAACGAAGAGGGCAGGGGTAAGCCACCAGGTGGCTATCCAGAAGTATGGGAGCTTCACGCCTGTGAGGAATTCTATGTCTACTGTAAGGTAACTCCAACCTGGAATGGATGAGCAAGATTATAGTTAGTTAATATCTAAAACATGACAAAATGTATATTGAAGAATTAAAAAAGAAACTGCAGAGCACCAAAACTTTTATAGGACGGACTAAGACAACTCAAACGATCCGACGACTCCAACGATGTATTATTGGCAGCAGTGATAGCCTAGTGGTGTGACCGTCGGATTGCAAAGTCATAGGTCTCGAGTTCGAGCCCAAGGCACGCACCTCTGAATATACAGATTCATGTGCGTATTGTATAAATTATCATTTGGTTATAAATCGGGAGGAAACCAGCATGTCTGAGTGATATTTCTAAACAGCATGTAAAGCTAAGTCAGAGGCCCATGGGCAGCATAAAAACTCTGACACCAGGTTAGTCACTAACCACACGAAAAGAAGAAGAACGATGTATTACATGTAGTTTTTGGAGGGTGGGACCAAAATTTGCGTCCCCCTTTAATTATTAATACACAATTCAAACTTACCATAAATAAACACAAATCCAACCACTTCAACAGCAGTTGTGAACACGGCTAGCACTGGTATGATCAGTTCATCCAACATGGTGGCTACTTCCAACCCTCGGGCAAGTACTGCTACGGTGAGGGCAGTACCCACAGCTGAGATAGCACAGGCGAAGACCCGCCAGTGGTCGCCTGTCATTCGGTGGAGCTTGTCGTAGACCGGGTATAAGAGGATCAACTGAAACATGCAAAATAATTTGTGTACCATTTTGAGTTAGTTTTTGTTTTTGCAGCTGTCAGGAAAAATGGTCGACTTTGAAAGAAAATATTTTTTACGCGTGATCAATATGGGTTGGCTTCCAGTCCAACCGCATGCAGCTGAGTACTAGTACTTTACATGGAGCGACTGCCTATCTGACCTCCACAATCCAGTAACTGATAAATACGACACCCCTTGGTAATACTGGATGTCAAACTTGTGGGCTTAGGACTACTCGTAACGACTGTCAAAAATCCACCAATGACAGCCGGAACTAACGGTTTAACGTGTTTTCCGAGGCACAGAGGAGTGGCGATATGAAAAGATGGTCATCCATCCACGGACCCACCTTGACAAGCGTAGCTTAACCTGATGGTTCGATCCGTGCAGCTGTTATTACTTAGACTGAGTTTATGCACAATTTATAATAGTAGTTATAATAGATTGTATTTTTTTATGTAGAAGACATTGTCCTGATAAAGATTTATGCTTCAAATGGAACGTTTCTAAAAATACTTATTACAGACCATCGTCACACTGATACCAATATTTAAAAAAGAAACTGCGATACATACCACGCTAATAATACCAGAGAAGAACACAACTCCGAAAGCAAGCAAAGGCCATTCTTTATTCCTCTTCTCAGATACAGAAGATTGGTATATTAGGACTAGAATTGATATGAAGCTGGTGTCTTTTCTGTTGGTTCCTCCGATAGACTCCCAGAGTAACACCCATAGCCAGCCAGCGAATATGCTTGTCATTATCACTAAGGCCGATGTCCTGAAAGAAAGAAATAAAATGTTATAAGTTATAACATTTTATCGTAGTATATATAGTTATAACATTTTATAGTAGTATATATAGTAGTAATAGTATATAATTATAGTATAGTTCAAAATACCTAATACCTAATAGTTATAACTTATAACTATTAGGTATTTTGAACTAATTGTTTGTCTAAAATAAAAGTAGCCTAAGTTACTCCTTATAACGTACGCTATTGGTCAGTGAAAGTCCCGTCAAAATCGGTTCAGCGGTTCCGGAGATTGTCCACAACAAACAGACAGACAGACAAAAAATCGAATTTTTGCTGTTACAGCCTTTAACTAAATGCCTAGGAAAGTATACTTTATCCAAAACATTTAGTAAAAAGCTATTATTTTGTTACTATAAACAGACACTTTAATTTGAATGATTAATGCGTTTAAGGTAACTAACACAAGTACCTAAATAAATAACTTACCATCGAACATCAGAATGCCTGTAAACCGATCCGCCAGCGCTCGTCAGGTATCCACTGACAATTTGCGTGGACATTAGCGCCTGAACTAATGTACTGTGCCAAATGTAAGGCTGTGTGAGCGATGTCCATTGCACGCACGATTGGAACATTGAATCGAGAACTGCGGTCTTAGCCAGAAATGAAGTTAGCAGTATGGCGATAATTACGACGATGATGACCAAGAACGCGAGTGTTGTTTTCAAGGTTTTGTGGAGGCGGTATAATCTGAAAAAATAAAACGTTACGTTGGTTGTCATAAAATTTACTTTAGGGATCAAAAGACTAGATTATTATGTCAGGTTAGTAGGAATTTGAAACGTTTTGCACGATCATTTTCAAATATACCTATCCAATACCACTTCAAATAAGTTGTACAGAGGTCAGCACATCAAGTTACCCCAATCTGTAAAACGTAAATAGTTTTTCAACTTTATTACAAATGCTTAAGGTTCATTTGCAATTGGGAAAATTTGACAGTTTGGTATAGCTTGATGTGCTGGCCTCTGTGCTATGGTATCTCTATGTTAGGACAGTATCTGATAAAATTGTTCAACAAACAAGTTCAAGGTCATTATAACATATAAATCTGTATTTGGGAAGTGTTAAAAATTACAGACGTTTTGACACTTTCCAAATGTGTTTTACCGATATTTTTTAACCTAACCTAGGCAGAATACCAAACGTAAGCAGTGATAGCCTAGTGGTGTGACCGTCAAACAACCAAAGTCATAGGGCTCGTGTTCGAACCCAAGGCACGCACCTCCGATTTTTCTCATTCATGTGTGTATTGTATAAGTACTAATAGATTTTAATAGATGCTTGTGTCCAGGAATGCTGTTTGATTGAAATAATCCTCATAAAGTGTTCATCTATTCCAATAAAAAGTTTCATGTTTACAAAGAACTGAAACATGCTCTATCTGAAATGTCTGGCAGGTATGCACAAGAGAGGATTTTTTATTAATCCTTCTTTGTAATATTCATATAATATTCATCAAAGTTTCTTAAGACACGACATAAATTTGATAAAGCTTTATTAGATCACTTGCGTGGACCAATATTAATTTGGGAAAATTCCGTGAGCACGTGTCACACGTTTTCTAAACTTCACAGTTTAGAAAACGTGTGACATTGTTCGTTATTTTGATCAAATTCTCATAAAACATTTCATTGAAAGAACCGGTTTATTAAAAAAAACTAGACTGATAATTTATTTTATTTTTCCGAAGAAAACTAGGTCACGACTACACGTGTACCTACATAATTTCCCATAATTCGACACGACCTGGGAGAGGTCAGGTGCAGGACCTGCGATTTTACATGATTTCCGAGGCACGGGGTTATCACACCATCAACTTCCTAACTCCATGTAGCCACGGATATACCTAATAACGCTTTTCCCGACATTGGAATCGAACCCCACGCTCAGCAGTCACGCTTGTGACTATTATACACCAGAATATTATACACCATTATTCATTGAAAGCAAATCATTTACTTGACACCCGGAAAACACGTCCCAATTTTTATAAACAGAAACATACTATATGGCCAAATTTTTGCACGTTGAACTTCAAAAATTTAAACTAATTGTCCTAAATGATTGCGCTGTTATTTCGTGTTTGTTTCAAAACAAAAGACAGGCTAGACTATTTAATTTTAATACCGAACGTAATTGGCCTGCTTTAAATAATAATTACTTATGTTTTGTGTCTACTAATTGATGTAAACAAGACAAATTTTGTCTACTGTTTAAAGTAAACTGGATTTGTGGCATTAGTTTTCTATTTGTAATGTGTTTGATCGGTATAATAATAATGTACACATTTTACGTTTTTTTTTTCTATTAACTCTTCAATTCCCATGTTTAAGTGAACATTGATTTTGCATTTCTCTTCTAGTAAAATAGTTTAGATACATTAGGCGAAGAAAAAAAAAATATATTTAAAAAAAAAACTACCCTCATTTTTTTTTTATGAAGGTGTCACCTACAGGTGACACTGGGCATTGTGTTAAGTTAGGCCTTTAAAGGACTCTCGCGATTTTTCTTATTTTGTAGGTAGAAATAAAACGTCCATTTTTATAATAATATTTATTGATGCAAAAAAGTTGAAAATACAAAACTTATTTATTGTGGAACATGTACCAGCACATTTTTCTAGTGTGTTGGTGACAATATCCGCATAGAATCTACGCTGTGAGCAATCGACTTCCGAGTTTTCGTCCGCACTTCCAGCACTCCTCACTTCTGTAGGCACTCTCACTTGTACCTACTGAAATTCCACAGGCAGAATTGCGGATTGGAGGCTTAACATATCTTCGCAGGTTTCCACATTCCACCACATTATACCACAGTCTTTTTTTCTTCGGTACAGATACTTCGATGTCTTCTTCTTCCTGGCCATGTACACAATTTTCTCCAGAGACGGAAGGGTTATTTTGTGATTCTACTTGAGATCTAAGTAGGCGACTAGAAAAATGAAGAATACTAGTGTCATTTTCGTCTCTACTGTCTTCTTCAGTCACCACACCATCATCAGGAGGAAATAAAATAATATCGCCTGGGTCTTTCCCAGCGTGCAACTCCTCGGCAATCTCATCTAACGTCAACCTGTAATACGTAAACCACCTCTAAAACAACATCAACACATAACGATATGACCAAAAATAAACAACAGTCTTGTTATTACTTAGAATGAATTCAGAACAATAAAGCTATTATAATGCCCAGTGTCACCTGCAGGTGCCACGGCATATTCTCAACACTGTAGCCAAGATGCTATAAGTTATTTTTATCATAAAATACATTAGTATTATAGCGAATACATTCATTTACTATGTGTAATAAAAAAAAGGCAATACTTACGGTCTGGACATTTTTATTTCACTTTTCATGCCAAGAAATCACACAATCTCAGACTAGTTCAAGTACGCGCGAAACAAATGAGTGAATTTGACAAATGTCATGTAGTTAGTGCGGCCAGAAAAAAATTAAGGATAGTTTTACTAATAAGCTTTTCTACAATAATGGTAGAATTCAAAAATAAATTGCCATGTGGCAGAAAAAAAATATAAAACTACTGTCACCCTACTGACACTGGGAATTGAAGAGTTAACGGATGAAACGATTTTACGTTTTTTAGTTTTGGAATAAATGAACGTAAAGCCTGATTTGCACGTTGCGATTTAATTGCCAGCACCATAATAAAAGATTAAGCAGCAATAAAAGTTGTAGTGCCTGATCAGTGTTTTGACGATACAAGTCATCCTATTGTATGATATAGGCAAGACATTTTTATATTCGCTTCAAAGTAACCGTTTTTATTTTATTCTACTTTAAGAAAAAAATCAGCTAAACAATTGTATTAAACTGGTTTTTAAGATTGAAAAAAATACAAGGTAAAACTTTAAAAACCAGTTTAATACAATTATATAGCTGAAATTTTTCTTATTTCTGAAGAAAACCCATTTGAAAAGAAAAGATTTTAAGACCTTAATGTAAGAAACTCATAAACACTAGGCAATTTAATCTAGATCTTAAACTTTTAAGCAAACCTGAATTTTCTTTCACAAAATGTTCTATTTAAAACTCAAGATACTTCTTATTACAAACGAAGAAGGAAATATTACTTGTATAATAGTGTTATTACTTACAGAATGGGCACGAAGAACCATAGAAGAAATATTAAAATCGCCATTATGCCAAGATACTGGGGGTATTCCGTGAATGGCGCCAAAAACGTTGAACTGAAAGTTAAAATTTCATTTTAAAATGATGGCTAGTAATTCGGTAAGGGAGCATGGTTTAGTTTAACAGCTGCAGAAAAGCAATAAAGCGGAAACGGTAGGCCCAGTTGAAAGTATCTAAGAGACAAATGTATTGTGTCGCAGAGGTTCCGTAATTTTGTAAACGGGATTGATTGATATTATGTCATCTATCCTAAGTTCCACCTGCCATGTTTTCGCTCTGCATCACCCAAAGATTGACTGGTAGATGCCTCAGGCATTAAGTCCGTCTGTGTACGGTATTTTTAATTGTGCATAAAAATTTAAATAATAAATAAATAACGCCTTTTTCTTGTCATTGTAGTGAGGACAGGCAATTATCAGTACTTAGTTCCCCATCAATAATTTTTGAGCTCCTTTTTTATTGATAAAATGGAAGGCGAGATTATTTTAAGAAAAGAGCATTATCTTTAATTATTTAATATTAAAATCTTCTTAAATTATCATTTAACTGTTATCAAAACCTATCGGTTTTTGTTTTGGACATATTGTGATCAGTGATATTGTACTGTTTAATATCATACATTCATACATCACATATTTAAAAATAAATGAAATTGAGATAAGTTATATTTTTCAACAATTTTATGTTCCGTTTACATACTTACTTGAAACACTCGGTTGCGTTCATTTTATTTTCATATCCATTCTGAAACATAAAAAAAATTGTAGCAAAATAATTGTGCAATAAATAACATCATTAATTATACCTCACAAGTCTTTGCTGAATCTAAAAACACTAAATAAAAAGTAAAAGACTGAATAAAAAAACGTAAAGAACTAAATCGCGTCGTCAGGAAACTTCAATTAAATTCATATACTACGAATAAATTAATTGTGACACTACTTAAGAAAAAAACGCATTTTCTTTCTTTGTTTCACGAACTATATAGTAAACATACATTTCAGTTCATATATTACTTAATTAAATGGAGGTGTACCCCCCAAAAAAATATAACCTGAAATATTATATGTGCTTAACCCTTCAGATGTTCACATTTGATTGAGTCAAGTCAAAGTTTTATTTGTAAAACATATGTATAAAAATAGGTACAGAGATCTCACTGTTTTGCCGTTAACGGCGTACAAATTGATATAATAAAAGTGCGGGTTGTTAATTATTTCCAAACCCATAGATATTAGTGTAAGTGCCATCAGACGCATAGCCAACACAACAATAATCTACATATAAATAAAAAAGATTCCCTTCCTACTAAAAACTCCCAGCAGTTATTAAAATATTTCCCCCTTTTCAGAACAATGAGGAACAAAGCGGCTTACCGGAGTTATATGCAGTTTAGTGCAATCCTTCAAAGGGAACGACCCCTTACCGATCCACACGAGGTAAGCAGACGACAGAGCCACGTACATCATAAAGTACACGCAGCATACGTATGACGTCAGAACTTTTAAATGGCCGACACCTGGAAAAATCGTGTAGAATTAAATTTGATTTATTGGTTGTATGTTTAAGTGGCAGTTATGTTATATGAGTGGCGGGTACGGATGTAATAATATAGACGTAAATGAGAACAGTACGTATAGAAGAATTTATTAGCATATTAAATACACAAGGTTTTTATATTTGGCTTTCCTTGTGTACACCCAGATTCTGAAGACCGAATCTAGTCAATGAATTAATAGCTAGTCAAACTATTGTATGATATTTGAAATGAGGTAAAACAGATGATAATAAAATAGGCTACCACTAACCAGTAGGTAAACATGATTTTTTTTTAATTGATTGGTCAGAATTTGAATCTCTAGCTACAAACACGATTGCTTAACGTGGAGTCCTAGGTTCGATTCCTGGGCCGGGCACAGCGTGGTTGGGTTTTTTCATATTGCTTTTTTAGTGACAGACCGCGGCAGTTTGGAAGCACGTTAAGCCATTGGCCCTTTTTAAGGGCAGGAAATCATCAAATGACCGGAGGAGTGTCAGAGTTTTGCTGACTAAAACCCGTCCAAGTTCCTTCCTTAGCCCTTGATGTTCCGGTGCAGCGGTATCCTTTTCGCACAATCCCGCTCAAAGCCATTGGTCTTCCACCTGATCTCTTTGCGGTCGTCTCTGATTGCGCGTTATACCATCGGAATATAAAATTGAGGGAAGAGAGAGATCTGTGCCGGCGCACACGCTTGTGCACTATATTAACTCCTGCACCGAAGGCTAGTTTCCGTTGAACCATGGCCGAAATACGACCTGGAGGTCCATTATTATTATTACATCAAAAATACATTTCATCACCCCTAGCCTTTTACCAACTATGTTGGGGTCGTCTTCCAGTCTAACCGGATGCAGCTGAATACCAGTATTTTACATGGAGCGACTGCCTATCTGACCTCCACAACCCAGTAACTGGGTAATACGATACCCCTTGGTAAGACTGGCTGTCAGATTTTCGGGCTTCTGACGACCCGTAACGACTGTCGAAGATGCACAAATGACAGCCGGGACCAACGGCTTAACGTGCTTTCCGAAGCACGGAGGAGTCTCGGTATGTAAAGATGGCTACCCAGCCACGGCCAACCATGGCAAGCGCAGCTTAACCTGATGGATCGACCTGTGCGGCTGATAGTACTTGGACACGACCTCCTCAAAAAAAAAATTGATTTATAGAAATAAAAAAAGTTTTTAATGAGCAGCATACTCGAATATTTATTCAAAAATAAAAAGACCAAGAACATACTTCTAGAGCTGAACATATAAGAAATACCACTGCAGCTTTGTGAACATTATAATCGGATTCCGCTCTACACACACGGTAGGGAGCCGAGTTTTATCTACCTGTAGGCTTAACTAGATACCTATGTGTACTGACTATATTTTACAGCATACATGGTAAAACGATTCATGTTTGTGTACCTAGAGCGCGATCTTAGTCCGGGAAATACTACTGTATGAAGGTGTGAATAGAATAGATTTAATATGATATGAAAAGAACCAAACTGTCACTCTTCTATGTAAGTGCTCCACACTTTTGTAGGGTGGACATTAGCAGTAAGTACCTAGTGGGTACTAGCAAAACTGATTTTTGATTCATATCATCATCAGCATCGACATCGCCATCACTATCATGATCATCATAAACATCACCAATACTATCATCATCATCATTGAATTTATTATTTTAAAAGTTATTGTTCTTCTATTGGTGATCGTCTTTATAATCCTCTATAAACTTATAGATGTTTTAAATAAACAAGTCTCTTTATATAACATTAAATTTATTTCCAATATTACAATTAATTCATTAAAATGCTATATACAATATTTAATCAAACATAACAAAATATAGGTAGGTACAAGTAGTTAAACTAATAACTAACTAAAATATGTCTCTTTTTAACTTTGTGGCTTTTTATAAAGATGGTTACCGTAATGGGTATCTACAATTAAATTGAATACAGTGAATGAAGTGACAAAAAGTAGTCTTACCTCTCAATATAGGAACAGCTCTCCACACCCCCACAGGATCCTGCTGGCTCAACTGCCCCATGGCAAGCTGCAGAAGCGTCGTGGGTAGTCCTGCAACCAGCAGCCAGAACGAGTA
The DNA here is from genome assembly GCA_951799385.1 of Hyppa rectilinea. Classification (NCBI taxonomy): domain Eukaryota; kingdom Metazoa; phylum Arthropoda; class Insecta; order Lepidoptera; family Noctuidae; genus Hyppa; species Hyppa rectilinea. The sequence goes on along the minus strand of OX637310.1, from coordinate 4,453,950 downwards.
GACCACTAGGTAAGGAACTGCTCCATATTTGAAGGCCTCTTTTGGCAGACGGACTGAGTTGAACAGCGTTAGAGATATGGCTATGGTGCATAGCTGTGTTTTTATGAAGTTGCATGTTGATTTTAGTGTCTGGAAAAGGAAATAAAAAGTTGATAAATCTTTTATACGTACACTATCTATTTATTGGAAGGTTAGGATCTTTTATTATACGGTATACGTTTTTTCTGTTTTTTTTGTGTGTATGCATAACACTGGTTTTCATTTTGACAGATCAACAACATTCATTGCGTAAATTAGTTGTTGAGCAGACATATTTTTCAAACATATGGAGCATCGGATAAGCAGTACCCTTGAAAATAATTCAGACTATGATTGAAAGTTTGTTCCGCAATTAGGGTTGAAATTAATTTACTTTCTTTTTTCCCTTTTTTTGTGATCAGAGAAAATAATAAAATTTGCTTTGCGGCATTAATTAATCGCCATAAACACCAAGATTAGAAGTTAACAATGCAACTTTATCTACTTAACAAAAAGGATAGCGGTTGCTCAGAATCCTAATTCCTTCCTCCTGAATAATTATGTGTTCATTTAACCCACACAGACGTGATAAAAAAAAATCATAAAAAAACGACATTAACACATTTATGTCAAGTTCTTAACATTGTTATAATTATTGTACTTCCTACTGCACGGGTCTCTAATTAGAGCGGAACAAATCTCTTTGACATCTCTAACAGGCATATCTCTTTAATTAGTCAAATGCCATTGTAATGGAGGGAGCTGAGGTACGAGGTTTTTTAATTATTCCGCAATTTTTTTTTTTAAAAGCTTACTGTACATTTCTATCAATCATTGCGTATTCTTCCTACATCTATTAAGGGCTCCTAGTTTTTACTAAGGGTTATCTTAAATTATAAAAGTGATTCCCGTTGCGTTTAATATACCTACAGTTAGCGACAGAATCCTCGACTGGAATATTTGTTCTTGCTTCAATGGGATTACACTGAAGTCAAAACTAAATGTTACGACTGGTTTCATAAAAGCCATGTCGGACTCACTGCTACTGCTACACTGATACTGTAAGCTGACTTCAGCTCATAAGCTTTTCGCCATGAAAGTACTGACATACTGGTTAGCATGAGGTCCGGGATACGATCCCCATATCGGGCTACGTGTTATTGAGTTTTTTTATTAGGAATTTCTCGATAGCAGGCCGAAGTCCGGACTTGTGCGTAGTTGATGGCATTACCATAAACTAAATAAGCTGTTTCTATGAAAGTTAGTCTAGTTTTCAATGAAACAGCACATTTTTTCAATAACCGACGAATGATTCCACGCAGCGAGGTTCAGAATCATGTCCCGAATCTATGGTGACCGGTATTGCGTCGATGTCCTTCCATCTCACGTTAATTTCCTATCCTAATTTTTTTGAGGGCGGGCAATCATCAAAATATGACTTCTCCTACTCTGGGTGGAGTGGAAGGGAGTGTCAGACTATTACTGACTAAAACCCATCCATGTTCCTAACTTAGTCTTTTATGTGCCGGGGTAGCGATAACCCTTTCGGACAATCCCGCTTAAATTTCCTAGCCTTGTGTAACTATACTAGAACTTTTTTTCTCTTGCATTACGTCAGGGCCCCGGTTCTTCAGTCCAGTGGTTCAATTCTATCAGTTTCTTTGTAAAATTGTAATGAACTTAAAGTTTCGTCATAGTTCCGATGACAAGTGATCGATTACGTGAGATCTAGGCAAGTGGCTGGTTGTGTAATTGTTTGATTAGAAGTTATTTTTTTTTTGTTCATAAAAGAGGGTTCTGGTTTGGTCAATTGTTGACGTAAGAATCACGTGAATAGACTTTAAATTAGGATTTCTCCTACCCTCTGTAGAAAAGAGTTTGAAAGATCAGCAACCAAAGACAATAACCATTGCTTGTTTGACTCACCATCTAAATTGATACGTTTGTAGAATATTGTTCGTTTATAAAACATTACAATGATTCTAATTAAGAACAAATCTTAAATACAATATATACAACCTAAACCAAAAATAAAATGTATTTAAGATTTTTTCTTATTTAGAATCGTTATAATATTTCATAAGAATTTTGTGGTGAGAAAATAACCTTTACTATTTAATTGATAACCACTTTCCGTAGAGATGCTGGCGTCCTCCATGACATTGTAGCCACTGTGTTTACATAATATTATAGCTTTGTTTAATTATTTAAACTTTTCACACACAGAAAGGTACAAAGGCGGACTTAACGCCTTTGGCATTCTTTGCCTGACAACTTTATCCGATTTTAATAAAATTGTTGCTAAATAATTTTAATACTAAAATAACTGTTAATCGACTTTTACCGCTGACTGTACCTAGAACAATAGATAGGCAAACCTTTATTTTGTAGTCAACATTTTTAAATTAAGCACTTTTTGTCAAAGCGTTGAATTAAAAATATTGAGCAGCACAGCAGTTATTTACCTACGCACATTCAGTACGTACACTGCAGTGAAATAATGCTAGAGAATAAACTAGTGCAATGCAGTAATTATATTAAAATAATTAAAATATGCACAAGAATTTTTTTGCAACGTCCACATCCTGTCGTTTTTGAACGGTAAAGTAAACAAAAGAAACACTGACCCGTTATTTTTATGAAAAATTTAAAGAAATGCCTTTTAAATTACGTAAAAACTTATTTTAATTACTTGTATTAAGTTAGGATGCTAAAAAATTGCTATTTTTTATAAAGAATCGAAGTATACAGGGTGGAATTTTGTAATGCCCCCTGGAGGGAAAGTACTCTTAATACTGTAGATAGAAAATTTTACTCAAAGGAAACATTCCTTTATTTTTGAATAGAAAGAAAACTGCATTCAAAGATTTCCAAAAAATCGCTTGCCACACCCGGGAATCGAACTGACTAAAATCTGCAAAAAGTACACACTGTACTTTTATTGCCGTGATCGTTAGTATCAATTATAAGGATTAAATCTCTCGAATAAACTTGATAAATTAAATGATAGGAAAACCATGAAATCTTTAATTATTTACAAAAAATTGTAAACTAATTAATTAGTTGCTCGAAATGGGCTCCATTTTCTTGGATACACAAATGTATTCTTCTAACAAATTCATTTCTTGTAACCTTTAATAACGTGTTGTGGTGAATATTATAAATCGTATTCTGAACTTCAACTCTCAACTCGTTTACATTCGCATAAGATTTAATGTAAATTTGGTTTTTAACATATCCCCATAAAAAAAATCTAAAGGGGTGAGATCTGGTGATCTCGCAGGCCATCTGATTGTGCCGTTTGTACCAATCCAGGTATTCGACATTTCGATACAGTGTAAAAATTGTTCATGAAATAAATAGATAATAATAATAATAATAATATTAAAGGTATTTATTTAGAAGAATACATTTGTGTATCCAAGAAAATGGAGCCCATTTCGAGCAACTAATAAATTAGTTTACAATTTTTTGTAAATAATTAAAGATTCCATGGTTTTCCTATCATTTAATTTATCAAGTTTGTTCGAGAGATTTCATCCTTATAATTGATAATAACGATCGCGGCAATAAAAGTACAGTGTGTACTTTTTGCAGATTTTATTCAGTTCGATTCCCGGGTGTGGCAAGCGATTTTTTGGAAATCTTTGAATGCAGTTTTCTTTCTATTCAAAAATAAAGGAATGTTTCCTTTGAGTAAAATTTTCTATCTACAGTATTAAGAGTACTTTCCCTCCAGGGGGCATTACAAAATTCCACCCTGTATATTGAGTATATTTTATTTGTATTTTGAATTAATAAATAAATCATTTCATTTCAACCTTGTGTTTTCGGATTCATGTGTGTATTGTATAATCACTTGCTTAAAAATCGGTGAAGTAAAACATCGTGAGGAAACCGGCATGCTTGAGAGATAATCCTCAACAGCATGTGAAGCTCAGTCAGAGGCCCATGGGCAGCATAAAAACTTTGACGCCAGGTTAGTCACTAACCCCACGAATAAGAAGATTTTAACCTTGTAATTGCATTCGTGTTTTTTGTATCAGCCTTACTTAGATCGAAGTTACAATCATTATGAACTGCATAAACTTGCAACATAGTTATAAATTCCAAAATTAAAATAACTAACTGGCTTATAAACATGAAATACGATATTGTTAACCTTGAAAAAAATAAGTAGTTTAAGTTTAATTTTATACCCATGTGCAATAATGTGCTTTGGTGATGTGTTTTGAACTTAACTGTACTTACCAACTTTATACACTATCCTACGAATAAATATAGATACTATCTTATGCTTATCATATCTTTGTCTTCGTAGTACGAACAGTTTGGACAAAAACTTGATCATTTAGGATTTCAATCCAGTTTTATAGATCTCAAAACCACGCGTAGTGCTGAATAAGGCCGCAACCGATGCTTTTAAAACGCTATAAACAATAGGGCGCGTACAAAGCGACCATGGCCAACAGGCGGTCTCATTCGTGGTCGCGGCCAAGAGTTAATGAACTTTGCCTACAGTTAAACCCACACAATTACTCCCAATAATTTACTTTTACCTACGTTAGACCAATGATTTATTGAATGCATACGTCGTACCTGAAAAACAGGTTTATGGCCGGAACCGTACATATCCACGTCTCGATATATTATTTTTACACGTGTTGGCTACTTTTTCTTTTGTAATATTATTTTAATAGTTTTACTTGGCATGTAAAATGCTGTCAGGAAAGTTGTGAGTATGAATGTGGATGGCTATACAAGTAGAGGGAGACCAAAGAAACGATGGATGGATTGTGTGAAAGATGATATGGCTAGAAAGGGAGTGACTACCGAGATGACGACTAATAGAGAAGTATGGAAGAAGAAGACATGTTGCGCCGACCCCAAAAAAATTGGGATAAGGGCAGGGTGAATGATGACTTGGCATGTAATGTTTTTAATGGAAAACTCGAAGATTTTTCAGTCTGATGCGTTTTTCTAATTCACTACACCACTTCACAAAGACTATTTGGCTATATAATTATGTGTGTATGGTGTAAGTAAGCTGTCTTTTGTTTTATGTTACTGTTTTGTTTAGTAGGCATTTTTAACTGCGTTCAAAAAAGGATATGGTTATTCGGAGGTTTTTTTATGTTTGCTATCTCAGATCTCAGTCATGTATCAAATAATTTTGAAAAATGTTTTTTTTTTTATTTGAAAGGAAATACTTAAATTTGATCACATTATAAAGGTCAAGTTCTGATGAGCGGTTTTTAAACTAGCTTCAATAATAGGTACGTATATAATATGTTAAATAACTCCCGGTCACTGTTATATCATGACATGCATAGAAAGTTGTGATATTCGAATTTGTGTGGGGTAGGTACCACAGCTAAAAAGTGAAAAATATAAACATTTTTCCAAAAAAACAAATAACTTTAATTTCGGCATTCGGTGTCTTTGGTTGTATATTATCGTTTCAGGCCACAGACTTTCAAAATTATAGGAACATTTTTGTTTTTTTTGGAAGTCGAGTCGGTTGATTTTTTCATTGTCGATTAACATAATTTTTCTATGTTACTGCGCAGGGTGCAGGGTGCAGGTAACAGCAACAATCAGTATTTTGTAGGGCTTTTATGTGTGTCTTTGTAAATAACATAAAATAATATTCACGCGTGTAATCCCCAAAGGATGTGCTAGTGGTACACCTACATTTTGCCAGTTATGTTTAAGTCCCATATAATATGTATGTTAGGAGGTTCAGAATTAAAACCTTAATTTAATAGCCTACTAGCTATTAAAACTATATTACTTGTCATATCTGTATTCATGGTATGTGTAATAAATGTTAGTATAAAAACTACAATAGACGGATCATTGTTGAATATTATTAGTTTACTATCATGAGGTATAGCAAGACTCAGCTTCAGCATTCCATTGTATACATTAAGCAATAAGACTACTATTTATGATATTTTAGAAAAAACAACTTCGGTAAAAAAAGTATAGCATGGAATTAGTATGTACTATTTTGAGCACCATGATTGTACAGAGGCCAGCACATCAAGGATTTTTAACTTTATTACAAAAGTCTAAGGTTCATGTTCATTTGGGAATATTTGACAGTTTAAGATAGCCTGATGTCCTTGCAGCCTTTAAACTTAAAATTCGTGATGTGATTCACGAAATTAACCCGCCAATTAGGCAAAATGTGATTAAAACTTGATTAAAGAATTGACATCTATCAGCGTGGTCGTGGTGGACATTTGCCAGATATCATTTTTTATGCATAATTGCCAAACCTATATCCTCGTAATACAATAGAAAATTGAATCATCTTCATGTAAATTTTTTGTATTATTTTGTTTTATAACCACAGACAAGTTATCTTCTTTATATAAAACTATGCATGACACAGGTATACGTAAACTTTACTTTGGTATACCAAAGTATGATTATGACAACTAAAGGCTACCATATATGGTAGCCTTTAGTTGTCATAATCATGATTACTTGATGATGAACTATTAATTTTTTTTTAAATCCCTATAGATGCCCGAAGAGCTATAGGTGTATCTACGTATAGTACACCAACATTCAGTCAGTTATTTTAAGTTTCATGTAATGGCGGGCGAACCATCATCTAGCAAAAAATCCATGTTCTGAACTGCAACTGACCAACTCCAGATAGGAAACCCCAATAACACTGGGCCTGACCTGGCAATGCAACTCAGGACCTCATGGTCAGCAGTAGCATTAGCGTCGATTAGACCAACGGCATAGTTGAGGCAAAGTATAATTTGTGTTTTGAAATTCTATATAATACTAGGAATTTTTGCCTGATTCCAACGGCTCACGTGCTTTCAGAGGTACGGAAAAGTCTCGATATGTAAAGATGGTCACCCATACACGGACCGACCCCGGCAAGCGTAGCTTAATCTGAGGGATCGATCCGTGCGCTTGTTATTACTTAGCCAAGAGCTCCTCAATTGACGCCACGACATATCAATTGACGCCATTTTATATTTCCATTGTTGTCATTCAAAATTCTCGAGAATATCTACTATGAAGCATGTAAACAAAAACATCCGTTACTTTGGAATGTTAACTTTACATTCTTGGTATTGTTAGGTTGTCAACAGTGTTTATGCATACCCGATGGTGTTTGACAGGTTCTGAAAAGCGAAGCAACGCATGAAACCAACTTGCTATGTAAAGAAATCATTTGTAAAATGGCGCATAAAACTAGTATCTAATCCATGCTCATGGTTCTGTAGTTCTCCGAAACTGAGTTTTAAATCATCTAAAGAAAAACAATGATTGCAGCGCGATCTAATGCTAAAGCAGTAGTGGCACAGAGGTATCGGCCCTGACGTACGAGTGGGTTAAAACCTTGTGCTTTACTCATGTAATTAATTTTAACACCAATGCTCTTAAAACGATGAAGGAAAACTTCGTGAGGAATTGAACTGAAACGAACCCAAACCTATAACTGAAAATTGGAATACATGTGAAACAAACGGTGGTGCTATTCTGTTATAATAACACCGTGAAAACTTGGTGAAGTGAGTTTAAAGTGAGTTGAGTGAAGTGATTTTAACGTGGTTGACCGAGAGCCAATAGTATATGTATTCTTGTTGTTGATTGTCATTGTTGATACTATTATCATAATTACTAACAAAGGATAAGTTTTAACAAACAATTATTGAATCATGGTTACTTGAAATAAATTAAATTGAATTTGAATTAAACAGTGTCAAACCGCAGCATAAGGTGGTACGAAAACTCATTTCACTCTCACTTCCTAATTTTTCTTAGTGATATTTTTACAGAATCGACTGACTCACAACAAATAAATAAATAATCATCATCTGCCTAGCTTTTTCCCAACTATGTTGGGGTCGGCTTCCAGTCTAACCGCATGCAGCTTAATTCCAGTATTTTACACGGAGCGACTGCCTATCTGACCTCAACAACCCAGTAACTGGGTAATACGATACCCCTTGGTAAGACTGGCTGTCAGATTTTCGGGCTTCTGACGACCCGTAACGACTGTCAAAGATGCACAAATGACAGTCGGGACCAACGGCTTAACGAGCTTTCCGAGGCACGGAAAAGTCTCGATCTTTAAAGATGGTCACCCATCCACGTAGCTTAACCTAATGGATCGATCTATGCGGTTAGAACTTAGCCACGAGCTCTAAATAATATAACATATAAAACAATAACCGCACAATAAGTTATAACAACAGCCAAATTGAATCCATTTAACTCCAACTAACAGAAAATAAAGAACAATAATTAGTTAGAGACAATAATTCATCTGCAGATGCAACCATTATAAAACTATGTTGCATTATAACATTTTATTACAATAACAGCTATTTTCCTAGCATTAATTACGTGCATTACTTAGTCATTTGGAATAGTTAGGAAATAAAAAGTAATGGTCTAATGGTTAGAGAGTGAATTGACTGCGCACGCGATCTTCTTTCGACAATCACTCATTAGTTAGTAGTATAGACTGTTGATGATTTACCACTTTCTGTTATGTTATAAGTAATGTTTTCACGCACAATTTCTTATATAAGAACATTAGCTGTTAGTGTCAGTGGTATCTGTGACGGATGACGTCACTAGTGTAGTGTCTTTGTGATTATTTGCATAGTAGTGTGAACAATGGTTGTTGGCACATTCATTTCTGCGAATGGACTAAACGGACTGGGTTAAGCCTTTGTAAAGTAGAACTAAATATGAATAGTCAAAACGTAGAGCATTGTGTGTGTTTTACGCTATATAGCTGTTGAGCTAGGGTCTCAGCAGCTTTATGGCGGCACGTTAAACAAGTGACAATCGCAATAAATAGATTTTGTATTCATTTAAACGTCTTCTAACATGACTGCTTCTCGGCAGTTAGTATCAGTTAGATCGATCCATTAGTTAAATATATTTTTTTATAGATTTTACATAGCCATCACACAAGGTATTCGAGAAATGCGTTTGATTTAAAAAAAAATGAAAATATGATTTCGATTGATTCGCGCAAGAAGAAATGAATGAGTTTCAAAATAACTATAATCATACTAGATTATTATGATAATTATAACGAGATAAAAATATGTACTTATGTGTTAAACCAGGTTATAAACTACCCGTAGGTATGCTAAATTTCATCTAAATCCGTTAAGCCGTTATTGCGTGATTGAATAAGAAGCATACAAACTTTCGCATTTATAATATCAAGTAGGATTAGTAAGATTGTAGGATTACGTAACTATGTAAAACAATCTATCTTCTTATCTATTAATACAAGAGATTAGGTCATCATCTATGGTAATTTTATTGCATATAAACAATAGATACTGACAACCAGCTACTAACTAATCCACCATTGCAAATGATCTGTCTGGCATTGTAAAAATCGTGAACAGCAAATTAAATAATAATATATTATTGTTATCATCAGCATGCTTTAATGATTCCGAATAGTATTTTATAAATAACCTAAAATTATTTTATAAATACTGTAAAAAAAACGTTGAAATGATATTTTAGCCTAATTTCTGTAATGTTAATCTAATCATATTTACATTTAAAAGCTAAATATTCATAATAATATATGTATAATATCAAAGAGCATCAAAAAATTCGTCCACATTGCTGTCAACAGGAAAAGTTCCCAATAGGCTGGCAGCATTGCCGCGTTGTATGGCCATGTTGTGTTTTCTTTTAATCTCATTCTAAAATGAGATTAAAGGATAATCTCATTTTAGAATATTATAAAATAGGTTTTATGAAATTGAAGTATCGTAAAAAAAGCCGAAAGCTTATTACAACTAAAGTATTGCGACATTTTAAACATCATCGAATAACTATTGTCACTGTAACGTGCAATCTCCGATTTACAGACAAATAATGGAAAACGGTCAGCAAAAAATGTTGAAAACAAATTATATCCAGGCCTAGGAGAAGCTGACGAGAGGAGCTTGACGCCTACAGACAGGATTGGTCACAGTATCTTTTTTTTTGAGGAGGAGAAGTCATCAAATGAGTCCTCCCGCTCTAAGTGGAGCGGAAGGGAGTGTCAGACTCTTACTGACTAAAACCTATCCATGTTCCTTCCTTAGCCCTTTATGTTACGGGGTAGCGGCAACCCTTTCACTGATGCTCACAGTAGCTCAAGATAGGGTCCAGTAGAAAGGAGAAAGAGAGGCATTTGCCCTGCAGTGAGACAACCACTAAATAAAAAATACCTGCAGTAGTCCTGCGTGGTGGTTTATGGCAGCCTTTCCAGAGAACAGGTTTGTATGCAAGCAATGGAAACGTAACTGGTATTTTTTTTTTTTAAACTAACGGAAATCTAAATTTTCTTTTTTTTTATGGAACTCCAAAACAACTAATAGTCATAAAAGGAAGACTGCATGTTAACGCGAGGTCAAAATTAAATACAGGAAAAAGAACCTTAAGTATTATGTGGTTTGTAATACATTTTTGATGGCACTAAAAAAATAATAGCAAAGAAACCTTGACCTTAGTCTTCATGAAACAACGAGAACCTTGGAGATTCCGGAATTGCGAGTTTAGAGACATCCTTTACAAAAAGGTCCTATATAACATACATAGGTAGGTATATTTCTGTAAAACTTATTGTATTCAAGAGACAACGAGAAACAAAGGTTAGACTGAGAACTAGATTATTAATATAATTATGATTTTAGGGTTTTATTAATTGAGCTAGCTTCTGCGACGTTTTCGTCGACGCAAATAAGACGCAATAGAAACTTTGCCTAGCTAGGCTTGTCAAAAACCTTTACAATAGTTTCAGAAAAACCAAGGCACTTCGCTGAACAATTGAATGATTCACCGATTAATAACATATTAGAAGACAGAAAGAATGCGTATGTTCATACTTTAAACATAATCTATTATGATGAAAATGTGGGAAATTGATGGCCGTGAATAAAATCGTATCGTCACATGTATGTGCCTATTGGCGGTCATTTACTAGGTATCAATATCCAGGTGTAAAGGGTTTGAAGTCGTGTGACGACTCCCGGCCACCGTAGGCGCGGGCCTGCGGACGGTAAGTAATGGCTCACAGTCCGATCAGGACCAGGCCTGTGCCGGACGGCGCGTTCGTGTTCCACGTGCCCCTCAGAGAAATATCAGCAGTATAGAAGGGGCCCGTTAGGGCCGTAGCTTAGGCGCGGGCCTGCGGACGGTGAGTAATGGGTGACTCACCGTCCGATCAGCACCAGACCCGTGCCGTACGGCGCGTATATGTTCCACGCGCGCCTCAAAGAGATGTCAGCATATGAAGGGGCCCCTCAGGGCCAAGCCTGCCGGGTAAGCGGGATTGTCCGAAAGGGTTACCGCTACCCCGGAACATAAAGGGCTACGGAAGGAACATGGATGGGTTTTAGTCAGTAAGAGTCTGACACTCCCTTCCGCTCCACCCAGAGCGGGAGCAGTCATTGGATGATTTCCCAGCCTTAAAAAAAAAAGGGCCGTAGCTTGCCGGGTAAGCGGGATTATTCGGAAGGGTTACCGCTACCCCGGAACATAAAGGGCTAAGGTAGGAACATGGACGGGTTTAAGTCAGTAAGTCATTTTATCACTTCCCGTCCTCAAAAAAAAAATATTGATTTCATAGGGAGCGACCAAATGGCTATCATCGCGCAACGGGGTAAAAATTTTCATGAAAGATGAGTGAGAAGGATATTATATCCCTAATATTTACCTAATGAACTACTTGTAAAGTAAGTATGAGTGGTAGTCTTCACGAAGGAATGGTATACCGGAAGATAAAGAGCCTGTAACTATTTATGATTAGCCGTAACACGTTGATTTATGGTTCGTAAAGTCTATATTCTGAAGTAATCTGCGCTTATTTATCATGCTAAGCTAAATTACGTAGTCGAGTGGGTAGTCATTTTTAGCACTTCTAACAGAATTTTTGTGATGGTATGATAAAATTTAAAATGTTTTATTTAATTTTAATAACAGAAAATACCTGGGGTCTATTCAATAGTATCGACTGGCGATAGGTGACAGGTAACAACCTGACATTATGATAATTTTGTGCGTTACTCGGTACTATTCCGCATGCAACTTCGCCCACGTGGTATGGTAATAAAAAAAGTCTATATCCTTCCTCCGGGTACTAACTTCCACCCCTGATTTCATCCCTTTACGGAGAGAGTTCCCTAAAATCTAAAATCCTTAGCTGACGTCTCCTAATCTACCTCTGTGGCAAATTTCAATTTCGTATTTCTTGTAGTTTTTGGGATTTCGTGTTTAATCAGTGAGCGAGTGAATGTACGAATGAGTGATATTTCGCTTTTATAAAAATAAATAGATTAAACATTATACAACACAAATCTTGTCGGAAAGTGTCAATTTTGTGTCTCGCATTGTCAGTTGAATTAATTAGGGCTCGCAGCTAGTAATGGTCCCATTGCCTGTATAACAAAGGCTTATTTCTGAGTATTGAGTATGAAAGAATTCCATGCAGTGTTTTTTTTCACAAAAATTGAGTGATGTCCAAGAATACCTTGAATAATACTTGATACAGTGAAAACAGACAATGCGAGGGCGTCTACTGAGTGACATTCTAACATCGATAACGATGATAGAAAATTATGTATTGTATGGTGTATGGACTGCGTCGTTGACCTGGTTGCAAGCGTTTCTACTGAGCATGAGGTCCTGGGTTCGATTCCCAGGATAGGCAATGTGTTATTGGGTTTTTAAATCTGGATTTTCTTAGGCAATTGGCTCGCCACCAATTTATTATATGGGATTCAAACATAACTGGCAAAATATGGGTGTACTATATGTGCACCTCTGCTTAACCCGTCTGGGAAATCAGGCGTGATGATATGCATGGAGTATAAGAACTGTATGGAATTTAATTCCCGAAAATTGAATGTCACTTACGTTGAAGTGTTGTACAAATAGTAATCGCTTAGAAAATGATTGCCACTAGGCCTTCTGCAGGGTAGTAGTAAAACTCACGTACAGAAGCACTGTCTAGTATTTTGACATTCATTGCGTTATTTGCGTTACTGGGCAGACGAATTTTTTTGAACATATGAAGCAAAGGAATTTGAAGGATATTGCCATCCTTCAAAATCATTCAGATTGTTACAGGATCAGAGTACACCCAGTATCTGCTTTCATGTATGGTTTTATTCTGTCTGTAATAATAAATAAATGGTTTTATGAGTAACAATGAAGATTTCATGAAGATATTAACATAGGGTAGCAGGTTATACAATTGACTATTTGAAACGGTCAAAAATAAAATATGAAATCACTTAGAAAAAAGACCGCTCGTCTTAAAAACTTCCATCACCGTATAGAAATTAAATATTATGCGAAGATTATAATTTTAAAATTACATTTGATGCTAATAAGTATTTCATTTGATTCTAAAAATCTGTGACGTCACACTGTTATAGTTCATACAAATCACGTACAAATTCCTCGTTTTGACAGTTAATAAAAAGTAACGTTATTGACTACCCTTTCAAATACCCAATTATTATTATATATGGTCAGTGGGTAGCCTTAGGGGCGGATTTTTAGGAGTTGGAGTATACGCTTCGGGGCACTATGAGAAGCAAAGAAAACCAAAAAAAATTTTTTTTAGTTCAAAAAAATTTTTTGGACTTAGAAAATTTTTCAAAAAAAAAAAAATTTTTTTTGGGATTTTGCACCATACGCTTAGAGGCACTATGAGCCGTGCAGAAAAGCAAAAAAAAAAATAGGTCAAAAAAATTTTTTAGGACTTAGAAAAAATTCGCCTTACTATCACCTTGAGTAGAGCTCGGGGCAAAACACTTAGAAAATTTTTCAAAAAATTTGTGAAGAAAAAAAAAAACGATTTTTCGCGGGTTTTTTTACATCTTCTTAAAGATTAGTACTAGAGCAGCAAATTCTTTCCCGAAAAGTTTTTTATCCGAGCTACCATTTTGGAAATATAGACAGTTTTGAAAAATTTTGTTTTGACCAATTTTTTTTTTTTTTGCTTTTCTGCACGGCTCATAGAGCCTCTAAGCGTATGGCACCAAATCCAAAAAAAAAAAATTTTTCGAAAAATTTTCTAAGTCCCGCGCCATAGCGCCCCGAAGGCTACACTCCAACCTTATATATTAATAATTTTTAAAATTCATTCATTATATTTTGGCCAGTTTCAAAAAACCCAAGTTTATGGGTGATTTAGACTACAGTATTATTAAATACTTTGAGTGTTCAAAAATGAATTCGTTTATGGTTCTCCCTAATCGTTTATAATCCTACCATATTAACGAATAAACTTATAGAAACGTTAGTGTTGTGAAGACCAGAGGGGTCTTCACTCAAGAGCTCAAAGAGGGGGAGAGCTCGTGTAAAGTACTGTGTATTTGTGTAAGATTTCCAAAAACCTGCCGAGGTAAAAACACGGGGGCTACAGTTAATGAATTGATTACTTACAGAATAAATCTGTTACAGCACGCCTACCGACATAGTTCACATTTAAACCTTTTATAAAACCTAAATTAATCTATCATTTTCAAAGGTCGAATGCTGCCAGTTATTTTCTAAGAAACCAGGACAACTAGGACAAAAATTGTTAAATTCTTGTCGATAAATTATAACGATTTCCTTTTAGATAAGAAATGTTATAATAAGATCAGAACGAAAAACGATTTTCCTAAAGGTCTGAAAAAACGTGTTTTGTTTCAAACAGGTATTAATAAACTACAACTTGGTTTTTTTTTTGTCTGGGCGGGGTGTGGGGGTCTAGACAAGATCCATATTTGGTGAAAGAACCCAGTGGGGGATTTTTATCTCACTGAAACCACCCCGGTGTCCCACCCACCATTAGCACATGGCAGCAACCCCCGCTATCCAACGTCTGTTAGAGTAATCCAAACTAGGATGACAATCTCAGCGACCGTACTTACCACCATTTAACTTATCATATTTTGAATGCGATATAAATTACATCTCAACTTGTATCACTTTTCATTCAAGAATGATCAACTATATTACACAGGTAGATAGTTATAAACACAGAATTTGCATCACTATGTACTACAGCAGAAACGTATAATCAGCTTGAAAATAACCAACGCGCTGCGACAAAGACCTCGTCCTAGAAACAACGTTTTTCAAAGAAAAATACCAATTCACTAATCACATTTTTTCATACTTTTTTTACTACTTCACGTAAACTTCTCTTCAATTACTGTGTCACTTGATAAACACCAAACAAGGTCAATAGTATAAAGAATAAACATTACCCAGCCAGATTTAGAAGTCCGTCCTATGCATGATTTGCTTCTAGCACAATGGAATTCACCACACGGTCGGGTCACCACTGCCATATAAAAAATATTTTTTTAAATTTAATTTAGAACACAATCGCGCGCATGCGCTTTGCACGTAACACTGAACTAACTCGGAAGGTGCGCTCGAGTGATGCGCGATTGTATCGATAATATTTTAATAGTGACGAGGTGTTTCGTGAGTTATGTTTGCTTTTATTGTGCTGTTAATATTAATGCGTCACGGTTTGTAGTAATAGTAAAATTGTATTACCCGGTAGTTAATATTGGATTGTTTTGTGTCTATATTTATATTTTATCTTATCTTTAGCGGAATATTATATTTTTATTTTTTATGGTTTGAATATAATGTAAGAATATTTTTAAGGGGGACTAAAATCTGACGGACTGTAAATTGTTGTTGTAATTTTTACATTTAATATTTGTAATTTGTTTGGTGAACATAATAATCTATTAATTTATATTATAATGTAACAAATAAAGTTCACGAACAATATAAACAAAAACTCACAACCATAAAGAAAGATAAAAGTCATCAGAGGTACTTTTACAAAATTAATGTCGACTATCTACAACACTAGCGGCGTCAGACCATGCCACGGTACACCGCGCACAACACTACTCAGTTATGGAAATTAACTTCGGACTGGTAAAAATAAAAACACGGAGTAATTACCATCGATATGGTCACTGAACATCACTATGTCTTGAAAGGGTCTTCATATTGTTAAATTAGCAATGTTAAGAAACTTTCTGTCTACTTCCGGACTAAGAAAATCTAGACTTATCTGTTATCTATTCCAAGTTGCGTACCTACCTACTTGAATTTAAATATTAACTATTTAAATGTAGAAGAAATCGCACTTAGGTGTTTAACACCTAACATTTTATTTCTAAAGCTTGGTCTTACCCACTGTTAATGTTAATTAACACTTTTATTTAACATAACGTGGCTCGGAAAGAACGTTAAGCCGTTGGTCCCTGCTGTCATTCGTGGATCTTTGACAGTCCAGTTAGTCAGAAGCCCGAAAGTCTAACAGCCAGTCTTATGAAAGGGTATCGTATTCCCCAGTTACTGACTGGGTTGTGGAGGTCGAATAGGCAGTCGCTCCATGTAAAATACTGGTATTCAGCTGCATCAGGTTAGACTGGAAGCCGACCCAACATCGTAGGGAATAGGCTAGGCAGATTGATTCATTGACTTAACATAAGATAGACATAGACAGGTTAGGCAGAGGTACATTTATAGTAAAGAGGCCAGCACATCAAGTTACCACAATCTGTCAAATTTCTTTGATAGTATTTTAACTTTATTGCAAAGACATAAGGTTCATTTTTAATTGAGAAAATTTGACAGTTAGGGATAGCTTCATGTGCTGGCGTCTGTACACTTACATTTTGCCAGTTATGTTGAGTCCCATGAAACTAGGTGCTGGGTAATATTTAAAAGGTCATTATACTCATTATTATGAACATTTTACTATGGGAACACACCTGAAACCGCAAAAAAAATCAACTGTTCCCTTCACTTGACGAGCTATGCGAGCATAATGTTATGGAACAGCTGATTTTTTTTTTTGAGTTTCATATTCAGTACCCTAATTATTCAGGAACTACTGAACTCGTTTCATTAATTGGTGGGTCGATTTCATTGTCCTGAAAAAGAAGGACGTGTGGGGACAGTAGTATGTCAGTGGGTTTTTTTTTCCTTAATTTTTTTTTATGAATAAATAAAAATTGATAAAATACGCAAGAAATTATTCATTGGAATGTGTTTAAGAAATTCAAGTAGAAGACAATTCAATAATATCCTTAAAGACACAATATCGGTACCCACTTACAGTCATGAGCATATTAGATATGATGATGATTATGATGTTATTATTATATTGATAGCTAGGCAATAATATCTAATATGATATTATATTATACGATGGCTGAGGGCTGGATTGTTCTTTGGTCAAAGAATTAGCATTGCCATTCAACGTGGCAATGCTGCCAGTCTTCTGGGCACGTTTCCGGACGACAGCGATGCGGATGAGTACTTTGACGCCTAAGTGTCCTTTCGGTTTTTGTATTTATTTGTATACAGGGTTATTTGTAAAACACCAGAAACCTCTTAAGAGGTCATTGTACTCATCATTATGAACAACTTTTACTATGGGTCTAAGCCTGAAATTTTTTTTTTCGCGATTTTAGGTTTGATCCCATAGTAAAAGTTGTTCATAATGATGAGTACAATGACCTCTTGAGAGGTTTCTGGTGTTTTACAAATAACCCTGTATAGTTAGTTGGGTCGTAATTTAATTTAAGTATAGTTTAAGTTATTAGCTTTTAAATTTTATTATTATTATCTAAATAAAACCTATATTAAATTTCTTGTCCATTTTATACGATTATACGATATAATAGACAACATAATTATAGTTTTGGTGTTCCTCGGAAGTCCACATATTTTGTTGCCACTTGTCTATGCCTTCCCCAAATCGTTCCTTACATTAAATTTGATGTATTGAGGTAAGATTCAGAAATTCAGTACATGATTTGAAACCGCCTACCGTTGGAATTATACGAAAAAATAATCAGTTGTTTCATAAAACAGTGCAATTAAAATTTTCGGGATAGCAAATGTTTTTTTTAATAACCGACGAAAAATTTCAACGCTACGAGATTCAGAATCTATGTACCTACCGACTTCGCGTTGATGTACAGACGCCTGCACATCAAGCTATCCCAAAAGTACAAATCGCCGTCCCCGGGGAATAAAATGGTAATCGTAAAAACTAAATTTTACAGGAAAATTAAAAAACTGTTTTTTGTGAATATCTCAAAAACTAATAGACATAGCGGGATTGTTGAAATACCAAAAGAAAGGTGATTTTTTACAAAATAATTTTAAACTATATTAGATAATTTACATTTCTTAGAAATGCAGTAAATAATGAAATTAAATTTACCATGAATTAAAGGCACATACTTTAACTGTAAAGCAACATTACGATATTATTCGCGTAAAATCTCATGTAATACGTTACCGTAATGATGCATTGCTATGTTATTGGTCGATAAACTGTGAAAGGATCGCATATCGTAATGTACTGTTACTATTTTATTCGCTGACAAGCAATCAATTACAGATGACAGTAATAGCAACTTACGTGTATATTCTATGGAAAAATTATTATACTAACTGGAGGCAAGTATCAAATACTGAATAAAATGTGCAACGTAAAACAAACAACTTACTATCTATTTATTTTTTATTTTTCACAATTATTAACAACTGTTTAAAAAAATCAACAAATTAGGAACTGTCTATGTCAAAGTACTTAATTATAATTTTTTAAGAAGTAGAGTCTCTGGGTAGCTGCTCTACTCCGTGTCGTCTACGTGTGAAGCTAAGTCAGCTGCCCATGGGCAGCATAAAAACTCTGACACCAGGTTAGTGACTAACCACACGAAAAAAGAGAAGACCTCATTCGGGAGCATGACTGCGTCGCAGAAGGAGGTGACTGACTCCTACTCCCTCTCGCTCCGGACCATGGCTTGCAGCAGGGCCGGGCGTGAGGTCGCCGCCGCCGCCAATCGCCTCTACGAGGACACGACGGTGCTCCGCCCAAGCTGGGCAGATCTTCACCGTGTGCTCCACCGTGTCTTCTGGGTGATCCTAATAGTGGTAACAGGAACCTCCCGAAACATCCATATCCGGTGAGAACCTGCGTCAGGCGGTAGGTGCGGACGCCGTGACACCTCTCTAGCCACTCCTTAAAGAGGGGTTTTACCGCCTGCGCTGGGTTGCGACAGTCGCTGTTTCCAGGCCGCCATGAGATCGCGCCGTAGATCCGTCCGCTCCACCGCAATTTGCCGCGGAAACGGATTTTCACCCCAGCTTAGTACCTCCGCGCGGCACTCGTACAGGCGCGCGAGGACTATCGCCTCCAGATCCCACGGCGGCGGCAGTCCGACAAGGAGGCGGCAGTCCGACAAGGAGGCTTGCCACCTCACCCGAGATCATGCGGTACCCCCAAATAAGCCTTTCGGCTACCACCTTGTGGGGCGCGTTCAAATAGTGGGTGGCTCGCCACCGCAGCGAACGCGCTCACACCGGAGCCCTATAAAGGGCCATGGACCGCACGACTTCAAACCCGCCTTCAGTTAATGTTCCATCAATCTGCCTGGCCTTTTCAAAACTATATTGGGATCGGTTTCCAGTCCAATCGGATGCAGCTAAATACCAGTATTTCACATGGAGCGAATGCTTATCTGACCTCCACAACCCAGTCACTAACTGGGTAATACGATAACACTTTGTAAGACTTCTTCTTAGGGGAATGGAACCGGCGAGAGATGGCGTGCGGTGTCCCGCAGGGATCGGTTCTGGGGCCGTTCCTGTGGGACATCGGTTACGACTGGGTGCTGCGGGCAGACCTCCCTGACGGCGTCAGCGTAGTTTGCTACGCTGACGACACGCTGGTCCTGGCGCAGGGGAGGTCGCATCAGGCGGCGGCCGACGCGATGACACGCGGGGTTGCGATAGTCGTTGAGAGGATCCGGCAGTTGGGTCTCGAGGTGGCATTGCACAAATCCGAGGCCATGTCCTTTCATGGGCCTCGGAATAGGCCACCATCGGGATCCCAACTTACGGTAGGAGGGGTTCACATCGGCGTCGAGACCACGATGAAATACCTGGGTCTGGTCCTCGACAGCCGATGGAATTTCGTGGAGCACTTCCGACGTTTGGCCCCCAAGCTGGAACGGACTGGGGCCGCCTTAAAGCGGCTCTTGCCCAATTTGAGGGGGCCAAACGCCTCCTGCCGGAGGCTTTACGCGGGAGTCGTGCGGTCCATGGCCCTATACGGGGCCCCGGTGTGGGCGCGTTCATTGCGGCGACGAGCCGCTCACTATCTGAACGCGCCCCAAAAGGTGGTAGCCATTCGGCTAATCCGGGGGTACCGCACGATCTCGGGCGAGGTGGCAAGCCTCCTTGCCGGACTGCCGCCGTGGGATCTGGAGGCGATAGTCCTCGCGCGCCTGTTCGAGTGGCGCGCGGAGGCACTAAGCCGGGGGGAAACTCCGTTTCCGCAGCAAATTGCGGCGGAGCGGACGGACCTCCGGCGCGATCTCATGGCGGCCTGGAATCAGCGACTGTCGCAACCCAGCGCAGGGCACGCCACGATAGTGGCGGTAAGGCCCCTCTTTGAGGAGTGGCTAGAGAGGCGTCACGGCGCCCTCACCTACCGCCTGACGCAGGTCCTCACCGGACATGGATGTTTCGGGAGGTTCCTGCACATCATCAGGCGGGAGGAAACGCCCGGGTGTCACCACTGCGAGGATCGCCCAGAGGACACGGTAGAGCACACGGTGCAAACCTGTCCCGCATGGGCGGAGCACCGCCGTGTCCTCGTAGAGGCGATCGGCGGCGGCGACCTCTCGCGCCCGGCCCTGGTGCAAGCCATGGTCCGGGGCGAGAGGGAGTGGGAGGCAGTCACCTCCTTCTGCGAAAAAGTTATGCTCGCGAAGGAGGTGGCGGGATGGGAGAGAGAAAGGTCCTCCCGTCCCAGCCGCCGCAGGAGACGCCCCGGGCGTCGGGAGCCACGTGACGACTCCCGGCCACCGTAGGCGCGGGCCTGCGGGCGGTGAGTAATGGGTAACTCACCGTCCGATCAGCACCAGACCCGTGCCGTACGGCGCGTATATGTTCCACGCGCGCCTCAAAGAGATGTCAGCATATGAAGGGGCCCCTCAGGGCCAAGCCTGCCGGGTAAGCGGGATTGTCCGAAAGGGTTACCGCTACCCCGGAACATAAAGGGCTACGGAAGGAACATGGATGGGTTTTAGTCAGTAAGAGTCTGACACTCCCTTCCGCTCCACCCAGAGCGGGAGCAGTCATTGGATGATTTCCCAGCCTTAAAAAAAAAAAAATAAAAGACTTCTTCTTAGCGTGTCGATGGCAATCTATATCTCCTCAGCCCAGAATTTAGCTACGTGTTTAGCGCCATCACTAGCGTCCATCAGTTCCTGTAACGTGCATACGGCAGGACACACAGGACACAAAATTAAGTATCCCATCGTTTGTGGAACAGCACCACATTTACACTCCAAGGCGGAGCTGTCTATGAATCCCCATCTGAGCAGGTTTTCCTTGCTTCGGCCAACCTGGGTCCGGAGTCTGTTTAAAGCCTTCCAAGTTGACCAAGGCAAGTCGCTCCCAGGAGGGAGACGTTCAGCAAGTGGAACGAATAGAGTGGGTAAGGAAGCACTGTCTCGCCACAGCTTCAGTCTTTCTTTATTTGGTTCGACAGTGAGTGGAACGACACACTTTAAAAAGCTGTTTCGGCTTTTTAGCCTTTGTGGCACAAGGATGTGGTCGTGCAGGGGGTGTCGTCTTTTGTAAGACTGGCTGTCAGACTTTCGTGCTTCTGACTACCCGTAATGACTGTCAAAGATCCACGAATGCTAGCCAGGTCCAACGGCTTAACGTGCTTCCCGAGGCACGGAGGAGTCCTCGATATCTGAAAATGGTCACCCATCCACAGACCAACCACGAAGAGAGATTTATCTTGTTTTTTTTTCTGATTCTTCTAATAAACCATTCATTAAAGTACATTGTATGTTTAATTTCTCTAGAGTTAAAACCAAATAAGTAGGTGCCCTCTGTAACTTATTTTTTTTTATGATGAAATGGATCACCTTAGAAACTAAAAAATACTGTTACACTTCTTCAATGTATGCACTTTTACCTCAAATACTCATTATAACGATATTATTTGAATAACGTAGGTATTTTAGTCCTTAAAACTTAAATATTGAATATCTCGAAAGTAAGAATTTCGTACTTATTGGGTTTGAGCACTATACCCTCGAATTGTCTGTTACCGGAATAAAATTGTATTGAGTATTACGCAAATTAGGTTGTCTATTTTTCCCGGGAATATAATGGTAAGAGCATCTTACTGGAAAAGTAAAGTATCGAAAGAATTGTAATAGTCTCTTACAATTTTATTCGTTGCAAAAAGTCTACTAAGCATACAAATAAATAATATTGTTAAATTCATTACAATACACATAAAAAATTCGTAATTTCTACAATAACAGTTGGAAAAATCTAAAAAAAATTGACCAAGTGTAATCGGACCTCTAAATATCGAATATGCAATAAACTTAAAACTATCGTAATAGCACATTACCATTTTATTCCCCGGGGACGGCGAAATATTCCCAATTGAACATGAACCTTATCCTTTTGCAATACAGTTGAAAATGTATCAAATAAATTTGACAGAATGGGGCAACTCGATTTGCTGGCGTCTGTATCTTCTACCCGGTATATTTATTTACCGTCATATACAGTGTGTTAGGTTAATCCGAGGGACTTACTTTAAGGGGTATTATAGAACTCATATAAATGAACAACTTTGACTATGGGACAAAACCTGAAATCACGAAAAAAAATGAGCTGGTCAGTATGTTCGCATAATTTGTCAAAATGTATGGAAGAGCTATTTTTTTTTAATATTTCGGAGTTGGTCCCATAGTCAAAGTTGTTCATTTTCATGAGTACTGTACCCCTTTAAAGTAAGTCCTTCGATTAACCTAACACTATGTGTTAATGGATTAGTCATGAAATCAGATGTGATTGCCGCGCTGTCTATAGTAGTATAACATACTTATTTATGCTCGTGACTGCACGTACTTCATACAGTTATAAATATAATTTATTTATTTGACTCTTCATACCGAGCCCACCGAAGTGTGATGACAATTTGTAGCCTCGTAAACACAGTTTAGCACTATAATCTTTCGGTTAGTCTGCGTCAATTACGTATGCCAAATCCTAACGACCTCACGAATACGTGTGGGAACAGTTACCTATTTTATACCGATTATACTTTATTGATATTTATAATCGATAAATTTTTGCAACAAAAATATCAGAATACTATTTAATTGTTACTATATTTGCATATTCGGATTGTTATGATGCAGTATGCACGATTTTGGTGTTAAGTAACATGCATTCTTCTTGTTATTAAGGAAACACGCAGCATGCGTCAATTCTTTTTTATTTTTTATCGGGTATTCGAAGGTTGAAGCCATATTAGCTAGGTGTTTCGCTTAGTTCGTAGTACTGTGGTACTACGGTGTGTGTTTCAATATCCAGCCATGGGAGCGAATGAATTGTGAAATCTCTTTCCAGCAGTCTGCCCAGAGGTGATTGAAGAAAACTGGCAGTTTTAAGTCTTGCAAGTATCTGCAGAAGAAATCCTAGAGTATTAATTACCCACACACATAAAGATCAGTTTACGTTAATACTTCACTAAACTAATCATTCGGTTATGAACTTTATAAGCTCGCACATAAAGTTGATATTTTTATAAGTGAACAAAATACAACATAAATTTGAAAGAAGAGTTGAATATGGAATTTTGTATTGACAGATACATTAGAAGGCCTTACTCACCGTCTTGGTGAAGGAAAACATCGTGAGGAAATTAGCATGCCTAGAACACAAACTTCGAAGATATGTGACATCTACCACAACTTGCACTGGTCCCGCCTGGTAGACTTACTCTCTTTGAGAAAGAGTGGGCTGTACCACTCTCTCTCAAAGAGAGGAAGTGTATATCCCAACAGTGGGAACATTCGGAATATCCTACAGTACTAATGACGCGAGCACTTACTTAAACACGTGAGTATGTCTCAGCTTCATGTTGCAAAGTGACGGAAATTAACCATTTGTGACAGGTTTTCCGTACAAGACCGGTACTTAGATATTATGTCGTCACATGGTTATTTGTAGTTGTTCTCTGGAATCCAACCCATCCTGTAACTGGTATTCTGTTTTTTTTTGTTCAACCATAGGTTTGTCTACTGCTGAACCGAGCTTGCCTGTGGATGCCACAATGAAATTGTAGCCTCCAGGTAGGGCTTAAACAAACTAAGCGACTACACGCTAAGGGCACCCCCATAGGGGTGCGGACCTCAGCTTAGGACAAACGCTGGGAGAGGACAGCAAGGGACAAGCTGGATCGGGCGTATTTAAAACTATAGGCTCATCGGCAACGCGAGCTGGCTCGAGTAAGGGTCAGGGAGGGCACTGGAATTATCTCTAAATCTATCTTCCTTTTATATATATTTCTTATACAGTAAACAAAATTTTACAAAGAATTCATAAATGAATTCAAATGTATATAAAGACTTTTTGTCCCATTCAAACTGTTCAAAGCGAACAAAATGAAAAAAAAACATAAGAATAGTTAGTAAAATATATTTAAATTCACAGATTTTCGTTGAGTTTTTCTTATATTTTTTGCGTATTATTTCACAGTGGTTGACGTAGCCATTTTAATTTGTGGGAACATTGACCGTCGCAAAAACGGAGTCATCTTAATGAACGCTTTAAGAGTTAATTTAATTTTACACTAATTAATAGTTTGAATGAACTTAAAGTCAGAACTTTGTTTTTGTTAGGTAAAATGCTTTAGCAATAAATATGCGTTTAATACTTCATAATTATGTTAGTAATCAATGATCATACATGCCTCAATAATACCATTATAACTAAACAAAACTGCATAAATAATTAAAACAAAATAACATATAAAATAGCCTATAATTATTATATTATATACAATATATTATTAGCAGTAGCCTAATGGTGTGACCGTCGGACTGCCAAGTCATAGGTCTCGAGTTCGAACCCAAGGCACGCCTCTGATTTTACGGATTCATGAGCTTAATGTTTATAGGAAAACATTTTGAGGAAACCAGCGAAGCCCAAGGGCAGCATCAAAACTCTGACACCAGATTGGTCACTAACCACACGAGAAGAAAAAGATCTTATCACTTTTTTATTTTTTTATTTAAGTCATAAGCCTCCATGAAAGCAAAAAAACAGATTGCATTTTTAAATTACTCCAAAATCTTGCGAGCCGTACACACACTAACACGCGATGAGCATTATAGCAAGCATCGTGAATAATGTTCATCTATTCTCAGTATGAAAAAAGGCCTTTGCCCTGTAGCGGGCCAATTACACTGGCCGGTATTACTATTGTTATATCGTATTATTATGTGAAGCTATTGACATTGTCTAAACAATTTTATTATGCTATAGCAATCGACGCGTCTCTTCTTATCCTAGTTTTAGCTTCTCTTGACATTTCACGGGACCCTTTTTAAAAGGGAAAAACGGGCCCCTATTACTAAGACTCCCTGTCCGATCGTCCGTCAGTTCGTCTGTCTGTCCGTCTGTAACCAGGCTGTATCTCATGAAGCGTTAGACCAGTGGTTCCTAACCTTTTCAATATTTTCACCACAATAACCTATTAGGAAAACCGATTTTACCCCGACCCTAAAATGTTACCAATACGAGCATATACAAATCATCTGCCTAGCCTTTTCCCAACTATGTTGGGGTCGGCTTCCAGTCTAACCGGATGCAGCTGAATACCAGTATTTTACATGGAGCGACTGCCTATCTGACCTCCACAACCCAGTAACTGGGCATTACAGTACCCCTTGGTAAGACTGGCTGTCTGATTTTCGGGCTTCTGACGACCCGTAACTGTCAAAGATGCACAAATGACAGCCGGGACCAACTTAGGGGCTTAACGTGCTTTCCGAGGCACCGAGGAGTCTCGGTATGTAAAGATGGTCACCCATCCACGGCCAACCTCAGTAAGCGTAGCTTAACCTGGTGGATCGACCTGTGCGGCTGTTAGTACTTAGTCACGAGCTCCTCCATACGAATATCTTTATTAATCACAAATTGGACAGCAATCTAACATGACGATGATGCGACGGCAGCTAGAAAAAAATGCCACGAACGGCGGTACTTTCTGCGTGATAATCTATAATTCTATTAGATATTAGGACTTAATTATTAGGTTCTTCGTAACCCCCACAAAACAACTGATTTACCCTCGCGGGGGGAATTACCCCCAAGTTCCACTGAGTTAAACAATTGAAATTTTCGCAGATGATGTGTCTCTGGTGCCGCTATAACAACAAATACCAAAAAATAAAATAATTATTTAAGGGTGCTCCCATACAACAGTCATGTCTTTTTGCCATTTTTTTAGATAATGGTACGGAACCATTAGTGCGCGAGTCCGACTCGCACTTGCCCGATTATATTACGTCTTTGAGGGTGGGTAATCATCAAATGACTCCTCCCGCTCTGGGTGGAGCGGAAGGTAGTGTCAGGCTCTTACTGACTAACCCATTCATGTTCCTTCCCTATAAATTCCGGGGTAGCGGTAACCTTTTCGTATAATCCCGCTGATTCTCGGGACCCTGGGTACCTTTGAAAGGCGTATGAAGGGCCGAAGCCAACTCGCATAGGCGCGTTAGAGGTTCTTAATGAAATAAAGCACCAACGGATGATTGTCCCTGTTCGCACTATGCAAATCCACTCAAGGACAACCGGTTGGTCTAGATGTAGCTTATTATTACGAGTTTATAATTACTATGTCAGGTTAACACGCGACCCGCATCAGCACCAGACCCGTGCCGGACGGCGCGTATATGTTCCACGCGCGCCTCAAAGAGATGTCAGCATATGAAGGGGCCCCTCAGGGCCAAGCCTGCCGGGTAAGCGGGATTGTCCGAAAGGGTTACCGCTACCCCGGAACATAAAGGGCTACGGAAGGAACATGGATGGGTTTTAGTCAGTAAGAGTCTGACACTCCCTTCCGCTCCACCCAGAGCGGGAGCAGTCATTGGATGATTTCCCAGCCTTAAAAAAAAAAAAAAAAAAAAAAAAAAAAGGTTAACACGCGACATCTCGTTACTAGCTAATAATGCATTCAGAAGTAGTAACTAGGCTGAACAATCTTTGGTTCTTGAGTTAATCACCACGCTTGCGCAGAACTTGTTGGCGGTTTCTGGCTTATATTAACTACTAGCTATAGCCCGCGGATTCACCCTGGGTGACGCAATTTACTTTTCTAATATAACAGCCTGAGTTACTCCTTATGATATCAACTGTCTGCGAGTAAAACGCCTGTCAAAATCGGTATAAGTGTTTCGGAGATTAGCCAGAACAAAGAGACAAACGGACAATAATTTTAAAAAAAAGATTTTAAGTAGGTACCGTCACCAATCGATCGGATCAATAATAACGATCAAATCTCTTTAAAAACATAAAAAATTTAATTAATGAAAAATCATGAAATCTAAACTACAGCATACATAAACACGTTAAAGGTAGACTATTTCCCTTAAAATTCAATAAGTAATAACTCACCACTCACTGTATAAAATATCGCCAATAGTTTTAACCAATTTATTTACTACCATGTCTACGCACACACAATGTCTTACAAAATATGTATTACAACATAACATAAATGATTTAATATATACTACAGTGCATTGAAGGCGGTACTATGTTGTTAATAGTGCCGTCATATTGTTATGATTGTTACGTTACTTCAATAATGATATCCTAGTCATGGCAACATGACTTGCTTACATAATCAGCCTACAATGATCCCACTGATTGGACACAGGTCTCCTATATGAGGGAATGGGCCATAATCCACCACATGGGCGCAGTGCGGGTTGTTGATGACATATGTCTTCAAATTTTTGGTTCCAGGACATGCCAATTTCCTCACGATGTTTTCCTTCTTCGTTTTATGAGCAGTGGTGATAAAATTATTTACACAAAGTATAGCGCCTAAATGGATTCGAACCTATGATCTAAAAACTCGTAAGTTGGGGCAGTTACTACGGGGCTACTGCTGGTGATATTTTATTTAGATTAGTTGATCTTCCATGAACGGAGCAAAATTAACTTCTGCCCGCAACTTTGTTCGTGGATCTGAGTGGGATTGTCCGAAAGGGTTACCGTTGCTTCGGAACGCATAGAGCTAAGGAAGGAGCATGGATGGGTTTTAGTCAGTAAGAGTCTAACACTCCAACTACAGCGGAAGGAGATATTTGATGATTTGCCACCCTTCAAAAAAAAAAAAACGATCTGCATATATTGTCAATAAAATTATACATACCTACCTGAGTGTTCATTGTGACGTAAATTTTTCGGTCTATTCAGGCTTACAATTCAGATCAAGTTTGTTATTGATAAAGAAAATATTGAAACACGCTGAATTCCTAACACTCATTCCTGAACAATTTTACAAAATATTCGACTGTGTACAACATCACATTTTCCGTTCAAAACAAAGAAACAAACACAATAAATATTTACTGTCAGGATTTTCAGAACATAAACGCGCGCGTTTGCGTTTGAACATTTTTTGTATGCGATGATAATACAATAGAATCTACAAACAGCTACTGCGTGAGTCACAAATAAAATATAACGTGGTGTGTAATGCTATGTTAATCATCTGTGCAAATATTTGTGTCGTAAAGTGTAATTCTGAAAAGATTTTGTTCCTATAAACCGATTATGGTGAAGCTAGAAGGTTGAGTAATGATCTAATTTATGAGTATAACCGTGGACATTAGCGGTAGACCATTATCACCCTTATGCTCTTTGTAATATGGTTAAAAAATGATCCACAGCCAGTGTTCGCGACGCTTCAAAAATGGTGTCCGTATGGTAAGTACTTAAACAATAATGTTACAAGACTAGCAAACCCGACGACGTTGTCCATTCCCATTTTCCACAAAATTAAAATCCCATGGAGAAAAAACTTTTCATGTTTTCCCGAATTTCTAAATTGCGGGCGTTTTCCAGAAAACTTAACTCGGACTATCAGTCCAGCTGTTTTCAAGTGATGCGCTTACCAACACACAGCATTCCATTTTAAGATATACAATGTGCAACTATTTATCTATTTCGTGTGGTTAGTGACTAACCTGGTGTCAGAGTTTTTTTAAGCTGCCCATGTGCATCTGATTTAACTTCACATGCTGTTGAGAAATATTTCTTAGGCATGTCGGTTTCCTTACGATTTTATCCTTCACCAAAATAAAATAAATATATGCCTTGTCTTAGATTTCGAACTCGACAGTCAAACCAATATGCTATCACTACAATGTGTAACTGAATTAATGCATATTATGAGAGTAATTTGTTTAGAATCGTTTATTTATTCAATTTCTGTATTTTTTTAAACATTAGCTTTAGCATAAAAATAATGAAACATACGTAAAATGGTCACACTACCGCCGTAGAGTCAAAACAAACCAAAATGGACGAAGCTGCTACTAGCTACTACTTGTGCGACTGAGTACGTCTGTGTCACCATCATTTGCTCCTAATTTTGTGAATATCATTCTCCTGCCCTTAAACTTATTTATTTGGGGTCGGCGAAACATGTCTTCGTCATCCATACTTCTCTATTAGTCATCTCGGTAGTCACTCTCTTTCTAGCCATATCATCTCTCACACAATCCATCCATCGTTTCTTTGGTCTCCCTCTACTTGTATAGCCATCCACATTCATACTCACAACTCTCCTAACAACATTTTCCTCATTCCTCCGCATAACATGCCCATACCATGACAACTGATTTCTACACCACCTTTCAGTCACCGGTGTCACTTTCAGACTTCCTCTTATATACTCATTACGTATTCTATCACATCCCTCTTAGCATTCTCATCTCAGCTGCATGCAATTGTCTTTCATTCTCTGATCCATACAGGACGGCAGGGTGTTGGGCCACAAATGTGAATGTACAATGTTTAATACATAATGGTAAACACTGATTGTTTATTATTTTGCATGTAATATTGAAAAAAGAATTAATTATTATGATTCTAACATAATATGCGCTGAATTACAATAGCACAATTACTTTGTCTATTGTTATGAAATCATAAATACTTGATTTTGATTCAACTGTCGAGCGAATATTCTCATTGGGCTGTTTAGTGGAGTGACTTAATTCCGGGCCAATATGTTGCAATATGCTGCTCGTGGCTTCGCTAATTCTTTTTTTTAAATAAATGTAGCCTAAGTTACTCCTTATAATATTGGTTATCGGTAAAAGTCCCGTCAAAATCGGTCTAGCCGTTTGCCAGCCAACAAAATGCGTGATAATTGCTACATAGTGACCTGAATCATAAAGAATACCTTTTGAAAATATTTTGTGGGTAGTATTTATTTGAATGCTGGAACATACATTCAGAGAAACATATAAACAAACGAACATTCTGAAACACTATATTTAAAACATTAGAATCTAGCCCTAGCAATTGACTATTTGAAATGGTGAAAAATAAAATGTGAAATCACACAGATAAAAGACCGCTCGTCTTAAAATCTTCTATCATCGTACAGAAATTAAATATTATGCAAAGATAAAATAGCCAAATTGCATTTAATGCTAATAAGCATTCCATTTGATACTAAAATTCTGTGACGTCACATTGTTGTATTTCATACAAATCACGTACAAATACCGCGTTTCGACAATTCATAAAAAGTAACGTTATTGACTACCTTTTCAAATACCCAAGAACCAACTTTTTTCAAAACTATTAAATGTACAGGTTAGTGTTCGATACGGCTTATTGGACGACTCGCACGAATTTAACTCGCACAAAACGTGCGAATCGACTCCTTTAAAAAATATTATTTTTTCTGTAGTCGATTCGCACAAATTATATTTATTGGCGTGCGAATCGACTCCCTCACAAAAATGTAGTAGGCTATTGGCACACATTTCATTTTAAGGAATAAAAAAATTAAAGTACAGTTGTATTCAGCCATCACTGAAATAAAACTAAAAAATAATCGAAGTTTAAATAACAGATATTTACTTGAAAGTAAGAAAAATCTGTATTATTATTATATTATTTGTATTGATTTGTTTAGTACTTAGTTTTAATTTTAATACAGATATTTTTTATTATAGATTGTGTTTTCATTATCTATCTATTACGAGTAAAACACATTTGACCTTACTACTTCTGTACTCAAGTGTACTTTATCTTAACTGCATTTCATAAAAAAAACATTATGTGTGCGAATAGCCTACTACATATTTGTGAAGGTGTCGATTCGCACACCATTAAATGAACTTTGTGCGAATCGACTACAGAAAATATAATATTTTTTAAAGGAGTCGATTCGCACGTTTTGTACGAGTTAAATTCGTGCGAGTCGTCCAATAAGCCTTCGATACTTGTACGATGGTACGGAACTCTCCATATGCGAGTCCGATTCACACTTAGCTCTGTTTATTCGTTGTAGTGTCGAAGACAATAGCATTGTTAACTGTGATATTTCTAATTGCAAATAAATTGGTGATGACGTGCAAACTATTTTTTTTTTGTTATTTCCACGTATCAGCATCAGTCCGAATAGCTAAGAAGCTACTGTTTCAACGATTTTTGATGATTTATCCAGTAATTTTATTATTAAGTAAAAAAAACCTTTAAGTTCATATAATTAGAAGACACCCACATCTACTAACTCGCACGCCTGCGTGGCGGATTATGGCCCACTCCTTGTCCCCAAGGCGTTTTTTTTTTGAGGGTGGGTATCATCAAATGACCTTCTCGCTCCGGGTGGAGCGGAGGGAGTGTCAGACTCTTACTGACTAAAACCCATCCAAGTTCGTTCCTTAGCCCTTTATGTTCCGGGGTAGCGGTAACCCTTTCAGAAAATTCCGCTGACCAGGCTTCGGATTATCACCAAGAGGAGGCCTGTGTCGCAGCAATGGAAACATTATTATTATGGTTATGACTGATTATGGTTAACAGTTATAGTTAAGAATAGTTGTGATGCTCGTAGTAGCACAGCGGGGGTGTAAAAGATGGCTTTCGATCAAGTAAAACTACCTGCATTAGGCGGCTAAGCTAACTATGCACTTCTAACTGCATAATTAGTTAGCGCCAAGTTTTTTGGTGATAGGCCCGAAAGTCTATTGTCATCGAAGTCAGATTATGCATAATTGGTCCGAGGTTACATTAGGTGTCTTTACATAGGCAAAGAAACACATGCATTAGATATAATTTTATGTTGATAAAATCAAACACCGTTTTGTTTCAGAAAATGCTCTTGCTTCCTGCGACTTCTTTAATTTAAAGGGGTACTTCGATGACATCAGTAAGATGATGACGTCAAGCCAGCGACAACAGCAAAGATTTGCGGCACAATTGCAAGTCGAGGGGGGGCGATGAAGCGTAAAGTTTGCTGTCTAGGAAGGTGGCAAGTCAATTCAGCTGTGTAGTATCATGAATGCGAAGAATGATTGAGGAATAAATCTACTGTCTGATCTATCAAGCGAACACCCGTGGTCCTATTCTGTAAAAACCTTATCGTGAAACCCAGATGAAGTGAGTTTAAATCGAGATGTCTATTCTTGTATTTTAGTTAATAGATGTCTAACCCTAGCATTAGGTGAAGCAACAGCTTTCTTCACCTAAGTTTTCACGGTTTTCTTTTATTTTTCGTGTGGATAGTGACTAACCTGGTGTTAGAGCTTCACATATTGATGAGAAATATCTCTCATCAGTACCGGTTTCCCCACGATGTTTTCCTTCACCGTTTTTTAAGCAAGTGATAATTATACAATAATTATGCATATAAATCTGAAAAGTCAGAGGTGCGTGCCTTGGGTTCGAACTCATGACGGTCATACTATCACTGAGTGTTCACAGTGATATTTTTACAGATATGACCAAAAGACGAGGTACCCTCCATAGACCATCATATATCAATTGGTTTTCTTGGTATAGGTACATGACCTGTTTACATGTGGTATAGTATGACCCAGTCACTGAAACGTGGAAGTCAGATAGCAGCCGTTCCATGTAAAATATTGGTATTCAGATGCATCCAGTCAGGCTGAGAGCAGATTGAAAGTTTGTAGCGAAAATTTCGCTGCTGCAGATATCTAGTGGGCCCTTACTTTGCTAGCCTTCAAAAGCGTGTCAATATGTTATTTGCTCTTATAACTACAGCATAAAATACAAAACCTTCTACGACTGCACTTTGATAAGAAGGCGAATGGTTCAATCAAGCCCGCTCCCTCGCATGACACATAGGTATAAAGCTAAAAGTCCAGTCTTAGTACTAAGTATAAGAAGTTTAGTGCTAATTCTAACTTATTATCGACTTAGAGGCAATGAACACGCGATACTTTTATTATGTCGCGATAGTACTGTTAGTAATGTTATTAGTAGAAGAGCATTAGAGTTTATAAAATACTGGTGGTGACTGGTTATTTTCAAACTCTAAATTCAAACTCATAATATGACATTACGACTTGGTGCCCCAAACGGTCAAGCAGTGGTGATCCCTTTTTGTTTTTGAGGGTGGGAAATCATCAAATGACTCCTCCCGATCTGGGTGTAGCGGAAGGGAGTGTCAGACTCTTTCTGGCTTAAACCCATCAATGTTACTTCTTTAGCCCTTTATGTTCCGGGGTAGCGGTAACCCTTTCGGACAATCCCACAGAAGGCAGAGGTGTACCAAAGTTGTGTATTTTGCTTGTTATGTGTGAGTCCCATGTAATAGGTAGAGAGCCCATAGTCGGGAACCGGGCACAAATCCAGACTTCTCGCTGCTACTGGAAAATTCCTTATAGAAAAATCAAAAGTTCTATGCTTCATTATCCCATGTTGTCCGTTTAAAAAAAAACATTCATAAAAGTAATAGCCTGTTTTTCCCTCTCGTAAAACTCTTGTTCTTCTGTAAAACACACACACTTGTATGTTTTGTAAAACATACACAGTCCGTAGTCGTGAGTACAAGACACAATAATAAGGCCTCCCCCGGACAGGCGGGACGTGAAAACAACACAAACAATTTCTAAGACAACTTCATGAAAATTATTACTATTATATTATTATTATTACTACTAGAATCTCGTTGCACCGTCGTATCGAGCTTGTCTGAGGGAGCCTTAAACAATATCATCAAACCGCGTGACCTCAATGACCTCGTCACGGTCGAGCACAATGTTTGACCTCGGAATCTCCCGTGACATTACGCGTGACCATTGAACCAACTTCCGCTTTCTGGATACTAGGTGTGTCCATAAGACATTACACGCCTTTTTGCCGGAATATTCTGTGACGATTTGGCATAAAATTACTCGACGTTTTGCTGGTTTTGACGCACTAAAAACTTTAAGTGTTCTAATAACATGGGCTGATACATTATGGGCATTTTTAAAGTCACGATTGCTACTTAGTTACATATAAACTATTTAAGTTGGAATATTTTAATTTAAATCTATTTATTAGTGAATTTTATTTTAAATATATTGTTAGTAATACTTCTTCTTTGTTAGTTGACATAATGCTGTTACTTGTCAATCAATTATTTTTTGCTAGCCAGTCCAGTCTAACCGGATGCAGGTGAATACCAATATTCCACATGGAGCGACTACCTATCTGGCCTCCACAATGCAGTTACTGGGTAATACGATACCTCTTGGTAAGATATATGTAGTTACTAGTTTTGTAATAATATCAGTTATATATACAAAAATAGAGAGTATAATAGAAATAGTATAATAGAGAAAAAGCAGTGCACTAAAATTAGGAATGGACACTCGCCTAGAAGAGCAGCACGTTACGTCTGTTGGCCATACGAAACATAACCAAAACAATATACGACTCCTAATTCTTGTTTAAAAAATAGTGATCAACATTTTAAGAACTCAAAGATTTTAAACGGTCAAGTTTTTCAAAACTTCTAGAAGTCCCCCTAATGGTTGTAATACACCGGCGAACGTGACTCGAAACAAAATCAAACTTCAAAACCAATGCACCAGTACTTCGCGACACCTTGTGCAGCAAACTTAGTAAGAAAAACTCATTACCAATTCTCAACACACAGCATAAATCCTTCATACGCCAATACCCACGAAACATAGCGCACAGTTTTAAAAAATCGCCCCAACTAACGTCCAGAGAAAGTAAGGTACCACACCTGAATACAAATTTTATAACGTTGATTCACGACAACCTCCCAATCCAATCGGAAACTTTCCTTAGGGGGATAACCCTTGGATTTAATCCATTGGTAATACGAAAATTGATGTAAAAGCCTTAGCCGCACCGTTCCTGAACACGACAACCCACGATCCATACAAAGTGTACAGCACAGAAAGATTTTCAGATTTTCTTGGAGAATCACTGCGTCGACACGGCTCGTGCCAAAATGTGGCGTGTTACGAACCCAAAAAGGTTTCAATTCAATTGGTTTACGAGATTATTGGAAGCAATTCCGTTCAGAAAGAAGTATGGGACGTGACGGGAATGTTGAGGGCTGGGGGCAAACTTGGTCGCTGGAGGGCTCCTATCGACAGTTTATTTACCTTTTTTATAAAAATCTACGGCTTGAGTGGAGTTTAATTATTCATAAACGGTTTCTGGTTTTAGGAGTATTTAGTAGTTTCTCTGTATAATCAAAACTGATTGTAATTACTGTGGCTACCTTACGAAGAATACTAATCATAGAATTAGATAGTGTCTGCGAAGTTAAGCTACCTTTTACGGCCATTCCTTGTTTGGGTGATTACTTTATCTGAAAATAAAATACATACTGCTGTTCCTCTTTTTTACCACTCCATTTGAAGCAGAAATATAGAACCTTATTTGCAACCCACCACACAGGAAACACTATTTATGTAAAATGAATAAAGCTCTCCGGATTTTAGTTTCAACCGGACGTCCGGGTTCCGGTTGTTCGGCCAAAATGTCTGTTGCATCTCTAATTAATATTTAAAAACCTATATTAAATTATGTGTCTTTTACAGGTGTGTAGGTACTGCGCGTTAAACAGGAGCTTGTGTGTTACGACGCAAAATGGAAATAAGAACAACTTTAAGTGCAGAGGCCAGCACGTCAAGTAACCCCAATTTGTCAAATTTCATCATTACTTTTTCAACTTTATTACAAAAGCATAAGGTTCATTTTCAATTGGAAAAATTTGACAGTTTGGGTTAGCGTGATGTGCTGGCGCCTGTAGAATTTTTATTTCTAAGAACAAATACAAAATAAGTCTCTATCATTTTTAACAATGCCCTGGTGTGCTTTTTCAAACGATTAGGATGGAAAAGGAGCATTTATTTCATCTACATAAATATCGTACGTGTGCATACACCCTTCGTTTTAGGTACCGTTATCCGTAAAAGTCCTTTGCTAAATCGGTTCTGATAATATTGCACTGTATATGGTTAGGGTGACTTTTATATAGAAATACCACATAATATTAGAATATATTCAGGCGGAATAACAAGTTTTTATTACATACTTAACAGGAGTAGTAGTGATCCGGCTCGAAGGACTGAAGATGACGAGTTTAATGTTTGTACACTGACATGTTCATTGTTTGTTCTAGAGAGTTAGTCTAAGCTCCAGGAAAATACCATAAACAACGTATTCAGACGGGATTACAGGTTTAACTAGTTGAGCACATATGTTTCAAAGAAAACCGGCTCCACATTCTGTTTAATTAAACCCCTTCATAAAGAAAATGAAGTTCAAAACCAACCCGCAAATCCCACCTACGCTACGTTCTGAGCCAAACCGAAGGTAATTCGAAGAACGCCGGGGCAATTCCGATTTGATTTATCATTGTTCTTGGCCGATAAATCAGGGGTACAATAGGGCTCCAGGCACGGGCTGAACGTGGAAACTTCTATTAATTCTGCTTAGAACAATCTCCAAGTTACCACACAATGGAGTTTGAGACAATACGTCTCAAACGTGAGATGCTATCATGTGATAGTACGCAGTTTGTTTTGGGATCGATAATTGATAATGGTTGTTGATAGTTTCATAGTTTGTGGGCGATTGTATTTGTTTTTATTTATGACGTTCTTTACTGGTCCATGTGATCTTGAGCCTCGATTAACTCTTCATTATTTCTCCTCTTCATACCTGAAAATGAAACAGTTCTTGACGGGTCATTATACCGTCATAGTGTCCTACCGGTTTAAAATAGGCTCCAAACAGATGGACTGCATCTTTATTGCAAATCTGTTGCAGTTGATGTAACTGTAACGAAAATATCCAGACGATTGCCTTAGAACAGCATCATACATGCACGCCATCTACAAGCGGTCTGCGCCGGCGGTTAGACACTATTCTTAAAACAAATTAATTAAAGACAGCACCATCTGAAAAGCCTTTTTCAAAATTATGGTTTTAAGAATAACAATACTAGGGCAAAGTGAGGTGCCAAATAGAAAAATGGTCTTTAGTTTATTAGAGGGTCCGAAAAAAAAACTCATCTTTGTATTATTAAATACCCGAAGCACGCACGTCTGACTTTTCGGATTTATGTGCGTACTGTATAATTATCACTTGCTTAAAAGGAAAACGGTGAATGAAAACATCGTAATGAGACCGTCATACCTGAGAGCTATTTGTCAACCTCATGTGAAGCTATGTTAGAGGCCCATGGGCAGCATAAAAACTCTGACACCTAGTTAGTCACTAACCACACGAAAAAAAAGAAAAAGAAAGATTGAATAACAACCAGTGATGTACAGACACCAGCACATCAAGTTACCCCAATAGTTTTTCAACTTTATTACAAAATCATAAGGTTCATTTTCAATTGAGAAAATTTGACAGTTTGGGATAGCTTGATTTGCAGGCATCTGTACTTGTAGGAGTGAAGGCCTGTGTCCTAGCAGTGAGAACATTAGAGCTGGTAATACAGTAGTGATGTACTGTGAGTGTTAAATTTCGTAACTGAAAACAAAATTTCCCAAAATTACTTTAGCTCCATGGACTAATTGCCTCCCATGATCCCAGGGTAATCCTGCTCCTCCAAAGCATGCAACTCCAACCTGTCATTACCGGCTTAACCGTTCAAAAAACAAAGCATTCACTCAATAAATCACCAGTCTCGGCCAATACTGAACATTGATTGATGTACTCCGGGATCCAATCTGCTAATAGCTCCGACCTCGATCAAATAGAGACAGGGGAAATTCTTCTACTCCTGTTAACCCTTATAATGGAGTTTCAACTTTTGAGGTCTGTATGACTAGTGTGTTTGTTCTCGTTTTGATGATTCATTTGTTTGACCATCGACTATTTGTATTCGTTTTCAAAGAGGAAAATAGCAACAACGCTATATTTGTTGATATAGTAAAAACTTTTTTTTAAGGACGGGAAATCATCAAATGTCACCTCCCGATGTGTGTAATGTAAAGTGTGATGTAAGTCCCGTGTGATGTAAAGTGGAAGGGAGTGTCAGAGAGAGACAGATTCTTACTGACTAAAACCCATCCATGTTCCTCCTTTAGTACTATGTGTTCCGGTGCAGCGGTAACCTTTTCGGACAATCCCACTGACAGCAAAAGCTAAAACTATGAAATAAATTATAAAATAAAATACAATTAAGAAATCTTTCACAAGTGAGTGACTATCCGAAAGTGTTTACTTCAATTGTGTTTCTTGTATTAAGCTGATCACACCATCAAAGACATACCATAAAATCACCGAGGTGTACCTATAGTACCCTCATTTCGCCGAGTAATATGAATAAGGGGCAAGCTTATTGCCAGCAACCGGGCACAAAACCAGAATCCGGACTCCTACTCAAAAATTCCTGGTGAAAAAACCCAACACTTTAGCCGATCTGGGAATCGAACCTCGACCAACCAACGACTAGACAAACGAGACAGTAAAGAAGACACACAATAATGAAATTGTAATCATTTACGCCACCACTCATTACAGTATCCTAAATCTGTCACCACTTCTACATATGATATACGTCGTAACGCATAGTTAATACTGATTGATCGCTCTCCACGAGAGTGATGACGTCATCAATGACGTATGTACACACGCACCATATTGTTACGTTATTATGTCCGCGGCATTGTTGTGGCTGGTTCGAACTGAACTAATTAGTTTCAATGTCCTGTAGATGTTGTATTGTCGACAGATTTGCGAGTTGTACCTAGGGATGTATGTAGGTAATTTCAGTTGTCGGAATCCTGATTAATTTACAGTAGATTGTGTATTTAATTGATCAACATGAACACATATTACATAAAATCACGACTTGTGTGTCCGAAGGGTTAGGTAGAGGTGTAACCATAGTATAGAGGCCAGCCCATCAAGCTATCCCTAACTGTCAAATTTTCTCAATTAAAAATGAACCTTATGTCTTTGCAATAAAGTTGAAATACTATCAAAGCAATTTGACAGATTGTGGTAACTTGATGTGCTGGCGTCTGTACATACGTTGGGCGAGCCTATTGCTAGGCACAATTCCAGACTCTAAACTGCTACTCAATAATTCCTAACTGAAAAACGCACTTACACTTCGCCCGACCCGGGAATCGAACCAAGCACCTCATTTTCAGCAGTAGCGCTTGCGGTCACTAGACCAACGGAGCAGCTCTACAGGGTGAAATTGAATTCATGGGCACTTTTAAGAGGTCATTAGTAGTACTCATCATTATGAACAACTTTTAATAGCGAAAAAAAACTGCTGTTCCCGAAATTTTGACGAGTTATGCGAGCATAAAATATAGAACAGCAGATTTTTTTATTTCACGATTTCAGGTTTGTTCCCATAGTCAAAGTTGTTCATAATGATGATGATGATATGATGTACATTGACCCCTTAAAATATTTCCCAAGAATTCAATTTCACATTTTTTTTGAAAGATTGCTATTACACTTTCGTTAAATTATATGGTAGCAAGCTATCATGGCCCTAAAAATAAAATTACTATTGTATCGTAAATACAGTAGGTATTTGTTATCTTAGGCGAAAGTTAAGTCAAATGAAGCAGGAAACTTAACACGAACTTGAACACTAACGAATTCTCATTATTTTAACGTAGATCCATACGAACTCGAGCTAATCCCACACAAGCTAACGATTTAATACAAAGGTTCACACGCTAAGACTGGCATTATGTGACAAAAAGCAGTCGCGTGTGGGCCTTATCTTAAGGGAACATTCGCACTTCAATGTTCTAACAACCCGTGCTGGAAGTGGCAAGAAAAAACACGAAGCGTAGTGCAGTTCCCTTGTCAAAGTAGTGAACGGTTTTTAGCGTGAGATTTTGATTTGTTTCTCATGTCAAGCGGTGTTTTGAATATCCCGTTAGAGTATTATCTAAAATATATTTCTATTCTTACATAAAATTAAAGTATTATCTGAAATTAAAACACAATAATTATAACTAATTGTAATCTCATCAAGTGCTCGATTTTATGGCTATTTTTATAATAGAGATGTATGGTGTCTCTAGTTTCACCGAATGAGACTACGTTGGCAACTCTAGGCATACCAAAGATGGAAGTCAGTATGAAAATTGGAGATACATATATTATCAGCAAAAAAATTACAGAAATAGGTAAATAATTAAACAATTCATCGATAACTATGTTCCATTATAAGGTTTCGTACTCAAAGGGTTCCAACGGGCCCTATTACTAAGGCTTTGTTGTCTCTCCATCAGTTTATCAAACAGTTTTATCCAACTTTTTTTTCACAGATTTCTATTACACCGTTCTTTTTTTTAAACATTGGAGGTGTGAATATTGTACGGTATTACGGAACCCTTCGTGCGAGTCCGACTCTTACTTGGCTTGAATTACTGAACTTAAGGCCACTTCCATATCCCCTATTTCAACGTCAATCGTTTTTAGTCGAAGGGGTAAATTTCACCTAATTAATCTAAGCTTAAATACGCCACTTTATAACGCATGAACTTCCAAGTGGGGTGCAAACTTTGTAATTACTCCGTATACAAGATAAATATTTTACTAAAGCTGTTTTAGAAACTTTTGACTTATTTGAGTTTTATAGATGAAACATGATGTATTTATAAGCTCCTTTGACTTTTCAATACAGAATATTTAAATAGCCACGAACTTTTTGGTTGTCTCATTGAATATAACGTGGACATAATGGATATAAATGTAGACTAAATACTGACGCGGGCTGTCAAGTTCCACGCGTGCCTCCAATAGATGTCAGCATAGCTGAAGCGGCCCGCTAACCCGATGCCTGATGGGTCAGCGGGATTGTCCAAAATTGTTACCACTACCTCGGAACATACCTATAGAGCTAAGGAAGGAACATGGATGGGTTTTAATCAGTAAGAGTAGACGCTTCCTTCCGCTCTACCCACTGCGGAAGGGGTTATTTGATTATTATCCTTAAAAAAAGACAGTCAAGATAATGCTGGAATTGAAACAGTCGCCAGCACATCAAACTACCATAATATGTCAAATTACTTTGATAGATTTTCAACTTCAATGGAAAACGATAAGGTTCATGTTTAATTGGGAATAATTGACAGTTTGGGGCAGCTTCATGTGCTGGCGTCTGTACTGTAGACACTAATCCTCTTTAGACATAGGGAACTAAACTGCAGTGCCCCAGGTGTGAATTCTGTCACTCAATATGTAACTGATTACATCATACAGGGCCGTCATTACAGATAATATCTTAACATTAATGCCACTAATCGGTCTTGTGATGAAGACAAGATATAATGGAGTAAGATCTATGACTTATCTGCATTTAGAAAAAAAAACCGGCTAAGTTCATGACGGACCACGCACAGTGAAGGAGTTAGGAGTTGGGATGAATTTATCACGAGACGTAGTCGAAAAATGTTTTTCCATACATTGACATTAATGCTATTTACTTATTTAGATTGTAGTCGCAAAAAATATTTGTTTTAGGATACTTCAAACTACAATTTATGGATTTTTCATTTTTTTCTTTTATCTGTGCTCTGATATATTGCTTCTTGTCAAATTTCATGTAGCTCACCAGGAAGTACCCGCGTTTTACTTGTGAGTTACAAAGTGTGTGCAAAGTGTGTGTGTGTGTGTGTTTTTTTTATGTCCCATAAGTAGCCTTATTATTTTATTGTGTCAACTTAGAAGCTTCATTCTTCTTAGAGCGCCAAGGTACCTTACACCTACGTTTCTGACAATACTTTCAACTCGACACCTCTACCCGTTCCTGAAAAAATGGGTTTTGGCACAGACGGATATTTAGGTAATTCGAGGAGGATAACACCTGAAAACATTCAATTCAGAACTTAAAACTTATTTAATTTACATATAGTTTTGACGAACACACCAAACATACATTATACATACGAAAAGTTATGTTTAGAAAAATGGGAGAAATTTGTCCCTCTGGCTACCCTTTGGGAATACAGGCGTAATGGTATGTTGTTTTTATTATTGGTCAAAACAGAAATATCGTCTTTTCGTGTCTCAATAAAAACCAAACAACAAATAAGTTACGCCCAAACTCCAAAATAACCGAATGAACTTACTCGACCATCAATTTAATTAAGCAAACAAGTAGATGTTCAATACTGCCAACCCTAATTGCAACCGGCTCGATATAAGCCTCTTATTTATTGATTTTAAAACTACCCTCTAAAAAGGGATGATATAATGATGAGCAGGGGGAACTTGTTCAGGGATTCGAGAGCTCTCCCATTTTCGGTATTCTCTCTAATTGATAGGAATCCATAGAAATTATTTTCGCTTCCGTATTTTGAGCGTGTGTTAGTGTTGTGATGTTGTACTATTAATTTATTTGTGCCAGCCTTTTTGGGGAACTTTTCCTGTTGACAGCAATGTGGACAAACTTTTTGATGCCCTTTGATTTATTTTTTCCCTCCTGTTACATACTTGTACATAGTTATTTTTAATATTTTAGGTATGTAAATATTATGTGTACTTATCTATAGAATTGAATATAATTATTTATTTGTTAAGATGAAAATAAATAAATAGTTTATAAATGCAACATGTCATATTATAAGATACTAACCTAACTAAAACTATAAAAAAAAACTCAAAAATGGTGTCTTAAAATTCCTCCACATCGCTGTCAACTGGTATTGTACTCAAGAGACTGGCGGCATTACCACATTGTATGGAAATGGTTAGCCTCTGGCCAAGTTACAAACCGGCTCTCGAGTCACGAGCAGTGTCACCCAGCAGTTTGGAGATCTAGTTGAACAAACCATGAGCAATTGGAAACTATGGCCCGACGGTTCCAACCTCAAGAAGCCCGAAAATAGAATAACTGATAAGTTGTTATTATACGTTCAACTCTTGAGATAGTTTAAAAACT
Organism: Hyppa rectilinea; assembly: GCA_951799385.1. Classification (NCBI taxonomy): domain Eukaryota; kingdom Metazoa; phylum Arthropoda; class Insecta; order Lepidoptera; family Noctuidae; genus Hyppa; species Hyppa rectilinea. The sequence goes on along the minus strand of OX637310.1, from coordinate 4,410,575 downwards.
AACCTTATTTATACTAGACTAGCTTCCTGCCCGCAACTTCGTCCGCAAACTTTAATAAATTATACACCCTAAATCTTCCTCTTGAATCGCTCTATCTCTAAAAAACTGCATCAATATCCGTTGTGTAGTTTTAAAGATCTAAGCATACATACAGACATTAGGACAGACGCGGGAAGCGATTTTGCTTTATACTATGTAGTGAAGCTCCACAATTCAATTTTTATCACGCAAAGAAAACCTTATGAAATCATAAACAAAACCCACATATACCTACACCCCTCGCAATAAAATTAATTGAAAGGTCACACATAGCAAAAGATGAGAGCTGCCTATACTCCTATAGGTAACCAGTATTAATAACGGAGGCGGTGAATTCATATAATTTCTACTCAGTGTTTGTTAGAAACCTTGTTAAGAGAGCGCCACAAGCTAGGGGGTGTAAATTTCACCAACTACCCTGTGCTGTGGGGCTACGAAGTTAGAAAATGCAATTAAATTTTTATATATTTACTAAACTATTATTCTTCTTCGCCTTACCGATGATTCTCTTTTTAAATAAAATTCGACCAGTATTCGGTTACTTCGATTGCGTTGGCCTCGCACAGCTGGTCTTCCATAGCGCAGGTGTTTCCACATGAGAGCTAGAGGGGCCCACCTAGTTTTATTAGTGGGCTTTTCAGGTCGGCCATGGTAGTTGGTGGCCAGCTGGATGCTTTCTGCAGGCTTAACATACTCAGAAGGAGAGGGATGTTTTGGCATCGACAGTTTTCACGCCGCGCTAGAGCTGTCTTCAATGACGGCATTGAACTACTTATAAGCACACATTCTCAAACAAGAAGAATACGTACAAAAGTGATGCTCATTTTATAAAGAAATATTTTCTAGTATACATGTGATAGGAAAGTAGATAAAAATATATGTAATAATTTTTACAAATAAAAAAAAGAAGTAAGCAGTATGAAGACTGAAACTAAGACGCCCCACACCTAGTCAATTTCTTTATACAGGAGGTAGATTTTGGTTTCAAAACTTTCAGTGGGATCACCAGCAATAACATACCCTTATGGTCCTACTGGTAGCACAAAATATTAGAACCACGAGAAAACACGCTAGAAAACGAGGGTAAAAATAGAAGAGTAAACAAAATAAACAGATAAAAGAGCAAAGGCAAGATTAAATTCAAATCTGGTTCAAGCATTTGCAAACTGAAACGCTGCCGCTTCTTTCTCCGCTGTTTTCACAGCCTGCCTGTCCTTAAGCGTCGCCTAATAAATTAGCCTGACGCTATTGTGTGGGCTCACTTACTGGCAGACTTATTTACCTGACTGTTGTGCTAGCCAGAATTCAGACGACATCATTCTACTCGGCATCAGTCCAACTACTAGATAGGCTTCCGTTTTCTAGCTAAATATTAAGACTGTGCTTAATTGAGAAGCTTTGCGAGAGAAGAGGAGATCGGTTCTTCTGGAGATATGTTTTAAATATGGATTTTTCGATAAGAGACACTTTTATGATGAGTAAAAACGAATCCACATAATTATTATAATTATGTTTACTTATTTTTATAGAAAATGGAACTCACTTTTGTGTCTGAAATATAAACGGTTTCACATATTTTATTTACTTACTTTAAATAAAAAGGGAAAATACTAAATTGACTCCTTAATAGATTTTAATATGATAACTGTTAAGCCGCTGGTTAAGTGGAGGAATGAAAAAATGTCGTCAAGAAAGTTTTGAGAATGAATGTGGATGGCTAATACAAGTAGAGAAAGACCAAATAAACTATAGATGGATTGTGTGAAAGATGATATACATTATAGCTAGACAGGGAGAGACTACCGAGATGACGAATAATAGAGAAGTATTGAAAAAGAATTATTGCGCCGTCCCCATATAAATTGAGATGAGGGTAGGAGAATGATGATGACAATGATGAACTAGGCGGTAAAAAAATTCATCCCAGCATTCTTCTCATACACCTTAAGTTTTTGACTTTATTCTGAATTAAAAGTTTTCTTTACTGTAACCTGAAGTTTAAAATCATGAACTACATAGAGTTTTGGCGTACATGAGTAAAGTTTTCGCTCAGTTCACAGAAAATTTCAGATATTGCCCCAAGTTTGGATACTGGTGTATTAGCTAAATTCAGTGTTGCCTGTTACTAAAATCTGGCCTCAGCTGTGAACTAACTTTGTTTACGGACAAGTAAGCTGGTTTTCAAACTTTTTGCTAGGATTTCCAATAATTAGTGCCTATAAATAAATACGGCTCTTTGTAAAGAGGGTTTAAAAACTTTATGATATTTTATGCTCAAAATTTATGCAGCAATGAAAACCTCGTGAGGAAAATTGCTATAGGTAATTATGTTGGTAGCTTAATGATTATTATCTTTGGTGACATCTTCAGACTGTCACTAGATGGCGCTGATCTTTCACGAGATTTGCAAGACAATAGAGTTACGTACTTATGTTGAAGATCTATTAGTTTGCCTTTATTTGACTGCCTTAGAAGATCTACGTTTTCAAAACCAGTCTATTAATTTAAAAAGTGAAAAATATGGAGAGATATTGTTATTTTATGGAAAAACGCAAATGCAATTTCATGTAGTACCTATAATAAAATTTGGTATTTGAAAACGGTGTGGAGCACACTGGCATGAAATTGTGTTCGCAGACCGATAAATTACGCTTCTACATAAAAACTATAAAGTACTTTACTAAAAAGCAATCATAACGTTATACTAACCACGTTAAATGAGAGCTTTTCATAATTATGTACAAACAAGGCACTGTTAACTTCGAGACATCTCGGCAAACTTCGGCGGTGCTCGGCGAATTTAAGCAATTTAGTCTTTCCAGTCGTGTTTGGCAGATTTCATTGAGCAAATAGAACTTGGGTTTGTGTGATTTTAATCGGCATCAAGGATTTGAACTTGAAGTAATTAAAATTTTAATATCATTGACATTGACATCGTTATTTGCGCGCTTTGATCGTAAAACTTAAGCATTTCTGTTAGTTTTGATTTAGTAACTTTACTTCGTAATGCTACCGTTTATAAATATTATATGGTGCTACCCACATAGTAAGATAAACATAAAAATTCATTAAACTTTTTTCCATTCTGCTCATAATTTTCGTGTATAATAAACAACATGATTCCCAGTTTTGCAATTAACCGTACCCCACCAACAACTCAATTCATATCACACTCGCCCAAAAGAGAGAGAATTACAGCAGAAAAACAAAAATAAACTAGTCAAAAGCCCGTACAGTTGCACAAATATGTAGATTAAGTTCACTCCGACAAAATAAAAACGGCAATTGTGAGAAGAAAATTTGCAGTGAGGGGGGTACGGGGTACCGCCAGCAAATCCCCTATGTGACCACTTGACGGGATATAACCCGGGGAATATACCCAAAAATATACCAACGAATACCGGGTAGCGATACTCTTTATCCTGGGATTAAATTTTGCAGAGGACCGGGTTCGCGACGGCTAGATGGTCTCAACTGAACAGATAAAAACGGACTTGGGGTGGCCCGCCGACTTTATTTGGACATTTTTTTTCTTATTGAAGATTATGCTTGCGAATTTTGTACTTTGTTTGATTTATTTTTTGTGACTGCGTTGGCTTGGATTTAAAGTATGGTAAAGTTTAAATTAGAGGCGAAGGCAAGTCTGTGTTTTGACTTTGACTTTGTTTTTAGAAGAGGACTGGTTATTTATTATGTTTATTTTCATCACAAAAGAATTAAATTGAAGAGGTTCATGAAAAATATAAACATAAAAACATCACGCCTTGTTTCCCCAACAAGTTGGGTAGAGGTGTACCAATAGTACACTCGCAGTTAATCGCCAGTCATAAAAATTCATAAAAAACTTTAAAAGTAATCTTCAAAATAAAATAAAAATCTAACCAGTTCAACTTCAATATAATTATCATTAGTTTAATAAAGATACCGTTGTTAAGCAAGCATTAATCTGTTATTTTATTCAGAACAATACCAGACTAATCATCCCGAAGGACCAACTATGGCCGATATCAGGTTCTTATTTCCATATTATCACGCATGTTATTAAAATTTACGCAACAGAAAAGTTGCAAACAATCTCATTGAAGCAAGTTTTAGCTGCGACCCTGATATTGACATCAAAACATCCCTAAAAGAGGGTTGACAATGATTAGGGCGTGATAACATCTATAACAAAACCCAACTCTACTGGGTTTAATAAGGTTTATTATCTAAATTATCTACGAATATGTTACACACGCACCTTGTAGGGATGGAACGATATCGACTTTTGGCAAAGGCGGTGCAAAGGTGATTCTGGATTTGACACATTTTTCGTTCAAATATTAATCATCAACTTTTGATTACCATTGAGAAAGCACTGTGTATCTTCAATTAAAAAAAAAAACAAAATAAACAACTTTATAAACACAACTGATTAATAAAACTACTGCTATTACTGATAAATTTAAATTATAATTAGTTACTTAAAAACAATGAATTAATAAATGATAAGGGGACAATCACCTATTGATTTTTTAGGTCATAAATTACCGTATAAAAAAACTTAAGTCGATTTTCAATCTATTGTAAAAAGGTATAATGAAACCAAAATTAACCACGATAGTAAAAGTAAGTAAGTCATAGTAACCACTTACTCAGTAAGTGGAACTAAGAAAGTCGATATACGGCAAGGACCAAAAAGGTTGGTTTTCCAAGGTTATAATATCGGATATCTCAGTCGTGTCCCATCCCTAAGACGATTGGTAGGGAATATTAAGGGATGAAGTATATAGATAGTGTGCGTCTAATAATGACGCGACACCGTATTACAGAGTTCACTGCCACTTTGCATGGAAATACTTGACGATTATAACCTAATTAACACTTTCCAATAGAAAAGCTAAATCTCTGATCAAGATATCCGCGTATTTTGGAATAGCTTTGTGATAAATAATAGCATAAGATATTAATCGACATCTTTTACATGTTTGGTATTAAAGTTTAAAATTACTCGTTGGTAGGGCGACTTCCAGATCGCAAGCGCTACTCCTTAGCATAACATCTAAAGTTCAATTCCCAGGTCGGGCAAAAATATTATTGGTTTGTTCGAACAGAAATTTCCCGAAGAAGTATAGATTTATGCCCGGTTGATTGCAATAAACTCCCCCTGTGACATGGGACTTAAACGTAACTAGCGAAATGTGGGCATACTATATTATAGTTGCATCTCTGCCTAACCCTTGGGCGATTATCGGTGTTAATTTATGTTATGTTAATAACAGAACAAAATACAATTCATGAATCACCAAACTTTTCAAAACCTTGACAATAATTGAAATCATAAAAAAAGTACAAACAAAATGGGAACAAGCATTTGACCTACAGCGTCCAGTAAATTTAAACTTATTTTCATAGAAAAAGGGGTACCCAACATTTATTATGGCGATAAATTTTAAAGAACATTATTTACACAAAGCCCCGTAGACGTTAAAGACCATTTTCGAAGGCGCACCGAGCGAAAACGATTTGTGTTACAATGAATTTATGTTTTAGGTAGACCATAACGACCTCTGCGTTTCAAATGAACAAATGTTTCGATTTTGAAGACATATTGTTTTGTTTAAATCGGCCTGTAAAGAATTGGAGTTTGTGGGTACAAGTTATTGGGATTTAAGGCATGCTTGTGTAATTTTAGATCTGGTACTGAATTGTTCACAGACTCATCATGTGCCTAGCCTTATCCCAACTACATATTAAACTCAAACTCAAAGCATTTATTTCAAATAAACCAATAAGGCACTTTTGATTTGTCAAGGGGTCGGTTAGTCAGAAAGATGAAGCTAGTTGTCCATTCCAAAGCAGTAGGTACCTGTGGAGAAGAACGGGCAAGAAACTCCGTGGACACTCTTTAAAATCAGAATGTGGTTGCAAAATCTGTGTTACATCATTTATATTGAAATATACATGTGGGGACGTAGAAAAACGTCCATAATTAAAAGATAGATACAACCATAGAAAAAAAAACAATTCCTAATTAAACTAAATTTTAAAAGAGCCGTGACAGCTAAGAGATGACCACTCCCTACTGACGGAGCCCGTTCACAAACATGGCGCATAAAACTAAATGATCTAAATGATGCTATAGGAGCTAAATGATCCAACACATCATTTATGTTGTGTGGTCGGCTTCCAGTCTAACCGGATACAGCCCAATACCTGTATTTTACATGGAGAGACTGTCTATCTGACCTTCACAATCTAGTTACTGGGTAATGCGATATCCCGTGATAAGACTGCTCGACAGACTTTCGAGCTTTAGACGACCAGTAACGATTGTCAAAGATCGAATGTTGGCCGGAGCTGAGAAGACGGTCACCATCAAAGTCAAAGTGCCCATTTATTTCAAATAGGCACAAGAAAGGCACTTTTGAACGTCATCCACGAATCAACCACCGCCAGCGATCGACCTGTGTGGCTGTTATTACTTAGCTATAAGCCGCGATAACCGAGCCTGACTTTTATTTGAGATACCCTGAAAAACCGAAAATCCGGCTTCCCGAAAACAAGAATAAAGGACTTAAGTCCAGAAAATCCTTATTTATCCATGGTGACTTCGTAATAAGCATAAGTAAATCGCACACTTAAAGCTTCAAGGTCACAGAATGACCTCTGTAAGGCACTCCAAGTAATCAAGCTTAACGTTGACCAAGATAATTAAAAATACAACTTAGAATTTTTTAACCTATTTTAATTATACGTAAACATCTCTACCAAAAATCACATCTTACAGGCCCAGTTTTTCTCGACTCTTATAATTAAGAAAGTAAGTCCTATTTTATACAATTCTAGCTTTTGCCCGGGGTTACACCCGCGTGAACGTCGAAAAAAAAATAAAAACCATTGTAACCCATTAGGTTCGCCTATTCGAAGCCGTTTGCTTATGAGAGCTCAACAATTTATACGGTTATATTTATTGTCGTTTCGAGAGAATTTTTCTTATGAACCTATAGGTTTATACAACATTTGAGGGGTTAAACAAATGCCTGCAAGTGTGAAGTTTCATGGTCATTGGTCAAATTGTGTAGGAGTTTCTGAAAGTAAATACCAACATCTATCATACCTATATGATGACCTACTACCAAATGATTCATGGTTACTTGATATAAAATTAATTGGACTGTATTTTTGTATTGTATTTATTGTAATATATTTGTTACTCAAATAAAGGATTGTACTGGCTGAAAATGCAGTTTTCATTTATAATAATTTGGGTGTGCACTGCTCTCCGAGGATATGAAAACCCATGTTAAGGCGAAACAGCTCGATTCTGACGGTCACAGTTTCAGAATATTAAACACTAGCTTCGGCCCGCGACTTCGTCCGCGGAAAATTTCTTGTCTTAACATTAGAAGTAAGTCGAAAAAATACTTTTTTAAAACATAAAACGAAATATAAAAGTTAAAATACAAAAGATAGGAATATGGTGTCGCGGACTTTTTTGTAGAAATAATTAAGGTGAACCGGGTTGCCCTACATTGCTTTCAATTTTAAACAACTGTTTAGGCAGCGCATGCAAATAATTCTGTTTTCGGAGGTATTTCTTTCCGACTTGCTAGACGAAAATTGCGATAGCTCGGCTAATATGTATGATATAAATATAATTTATAGCCTATAGCACTCAGGAATAATGTAGCTTTCAATCAGTCAAAAAAAAATTAAAATTGGATCATAAGTTCCGGAGATTACCCCCTACATACAAACTTACAAACTTACAAATTTTAACTCTTTATAATATTAGTATTGACGATAATAATAGTTATTTACCTTATCACTGTTCTCAAAACGGTAAAGGAAAACGTCGTGAGGAAACTAGCATGTCCTACAAACAAAAATTCAAAGCCATGTGACATCCACCAACCCGCACTGGGCACGCGTGGTGGATTATGGCCCACTCCCTCTCATGGAGAGGAGGCCTGTGTCCTAGCACTGGGAACATTATAAACTGATTATGCTAAACATTATTTGCCTGCTGTATTTAATACAGAAGAGATGTACAGAGGCCAGCACGTCAAGTTTTTTTTTTTTATATCTTCATCTTTACATCTATCATTACAGGTAACAAAACCCAATGCGATAAATGTGCTTATCCTAACTTATATCTACTAACATCTATAACTAATAATGCATTCCTTGTGAATTCACCCAGAGTACAACAAAATAGGTCCGTTTCACTAGCAATCAGGTTGAGCGTGCGAAGCGTAAGTTACCACAATCTGTCAAATTTCTTTGATAGTATTTCAAATTTATTGCAAAGACATAAGGTTCATTTTTTATTGAGAAAATTTGACAGTTAGGGATAGCTTGATGTGCTGGCGTCTGTACTCACAATTGGGTATTTGAAAGGGTAGTCAATAACGTTACTTTTAATGAACTGTCAAAACGCGGAATTTGTACGTGAATTGTATGAAATATATCAATGTTACGTCACAGAATTTTAGAATCAAATGTAATACTTATTAGCATTAAATGCAATTTTACAATTATTTCGATTATTATAATATGTGAATTCATATTTTCTTTTGACCGATTCAAATAGTCAATTGTTTTACAGTAAACATTCAATTCAAGCCATCTCAGGAACGATTATCCTCTACATAGAGAGGACTTTATAAAATGGCGGTGCACTCCCGCCCTCTCGTCGGCACTCAATGGTTATTTACGGCAATTTCCATCTTCAAGGAAAATGTTGAATATTGCTCAACCTATTCTATTGTAAAATGGATCTTTATAATATTAATAATTATGTTCTTGTGTTAAGTAGAAGGAAATTGTTTGAACGTTGTAAAATTTGGCATTTAATAACCCTTGATTTGAAAGTCTTGTTTCTATAATAATCTCAATGAATATAACCTACCTATTTAAAGTTAATTTTACAGTTATGCTCAAAAAAAAGTCGAGTGGAGGAGCTCGTGGCTAAGTAATAACAGCCGCATGGATCGATCCATCAGGTTAAGCTACGCTTGCCGGGGTTGGTCTGTGGATGGGTGACCATCTTCATATATCGGAAAACACGTTAAGCCGTTGATCCCGGCTGTCATTCGACAGTCGTTACGGGTAGTCAGAAGCCCGATAGTCCGACAGCCAGTCTTACCCAGTTAGTACCTATATAACTGGTTTGTGGAGGTCAGATAGGCAGTCGCTACATGTAAAATACTTGTATTCAGCTGCATCCGGTTAGACTGGAAGCCGACCCCAAAATAGTTGGGAAAAGGCTAGGCGAATTGATTGATTTAACAAAAAAGTATAAGCTCCAGTTTTCGGCAAACTAACTGCAAAGGAAAGATGGCGGCTAGTAAAATTTTTAAATTTGGTTTTCAAAGGCGCTGACAACGGTTGTAGGGTCAAAATTACCGTTTAAGATTCGCCATCAAAAATTAAAACATTTTTCCTCGTGAGTGTCATTTTCATGGTTTTGGAGGGCGCTGACAACGACGTTAAAAATGAAAAGTCAAGAAATTGATTGTCAAACCGGTTGCATAACCTTAATACTAAATCGAAATTAGTGCCAGACAAGAATCCCCCAACCGCAACAATTTTTTGTTCACGGATAAAGACAGCTGGAGGCCTAGACAAGGTCACATTTTCAATAACTATAACGAAATTATATAAATCCGAAATGTCTGGAATTGGTATAACCTTTTGAAATGTCCGGTGATCAATCGTTTTCGATTTGTAAGTACTAGACAATGTCAAATCGTGTAACGAATCTCGATTAATATTTCCATACAATTTAATGCGTTGACAGCAGAAGTGGCGTTCTTGACAATCCGAATCTCTGAGATAATGAATTTTTTGACTAACAATTTTCGACATCGATACGTAGTGTTTGATACTTGTGGCCTCCTGGACTGATAAAAAATGAAATTAATACACCCTAAGGTTTTCTTAGTTTCTACTAAAACAAGCTCTATTTTATACAACTAATTCCTGAAATTCTCTAAAATACGTAACATGAAACCCGTGCGTTAAGAAACTACACAAGAATAATTTTAGCTCTCTCCGGAGAATTTATTTTACCGCGATAAATTTTTTAGTTGCTCCTTTGTTTGAGACACTAAAATAACTAGGAATTTTGATATTACTTCGTAATATTCGTACACGAAGCTGGTTAGTATGAAAATAAATCATATCAAAATATGTTTTAGTAACAAATTACTATGAATATCGTAAATTGAATGCTAACTTTAGTGACAGTACTCACAAGAGTCATAAAAAATTAAACATCAAAGATCGTAATCAATCCTTGCCTGCCTTGCATTTTCCCATTTTTGTTGGGGTCGGCTTCCAGTCTTACCAGATGCAGCTGAATACCAGTACTTTACATGGAGGCATTAGGCAGTCGCCTATATGACCTTCACAACCCAATCAAAGATCACAAATTTTATTGAAGTTTAAGCAACCTTATGGTGGAGTAGGAGAAGTCCGAAGAAACGACGCGCGACGGATCGACTGTCTGAAAAACGATATGGCTAGAAAGGCTACAGAGATGACCACTATTAAAGAAGCATGGAAGATAAAAACCTGTAGCGCCGACCCCAAATAAATTGGGAGAAGGACAGCAGAATAATGATGATAAGGATAATTACGATTTACTACTGTGTAAATGTAACCACACCGATGTCTATGATATAATGGTTTAAAACAGTACTCATAAGTATTTTGGAATAATGAGTATAAAATAGCTATGACGTCTTTAAGGTCAAATTATTAAATCAAAACTCCAAAAAGTCTAGTTTATCACCAACATTTTGTAATTTAGGTGGACAAGAACGAGATAATTGCAATAGTAATATAATGTTTTTGATTTGATAATGTGTTGCCAAGGGTGGGATCGACAGAAGAAAACCGACCAACGACACCGATATACTAAGACCAATTCTACTAAGTTAATCATTTTAACATTGCGTAGGTAGTACTTACTACTCCCAGCAATTAGTTATTTATAAATATCTGAATAAGTAAAGTTATAATAATTATTATAAGTCTTAAAGACAGATATAGGTAATCTCTCCTCAAAATGTCGAGATAACAGAACTGTTTCTCAAAATAATGTATCATGAAGATGATAATCTAACCAAACAGAAGCGATGGTTAGAGCTGTCTTTACCATCGCCATGCTGAGAAGAAACCATCTCGTAGACGCCCTTAGAATGAGAATGACAAAGCGGGTATTAGCTGTATAAAAATATCCCAGACAATAATACTTCAATCGGAGAAGTAATAAGCGCCACGTTTATTTTCGTCTAGATGCTAGATCGTGAAAGTTGAGCCTAGTTGAGCACAGATTTGTAACAGTCGGCCATTTTGGCGAAAAGCCAAGCGACACTCAATAGGTTAGTTGATATTTTTTTTAAATAAGTCAATCGTAATGGAAGTTTGACCATAAATATATATGAGCCGCTGCAGCCGAGGATATTTACAAACGCCTAACGCTTTTTAGTGAGATCCCGATATAAGAATAAAATTATTTGAGACTATCTTCTGCTAGCGGTTTCACTCGCGTGGATGTCGCTAATCTCACGGGAACGTACCACCAGGATAAAAATTATCCTTTGTGTTAATCCAGGTTCCAAATTTCATCCAAATCCGTTCCGTACTTTTTGCGTGAAGAAGCAACAAACATCCACACATCCTCACAAACTTTCACGTGTATAATATTAATGTGACGACACGGTTGGCGCAGTGGTTGAGCGATTGACTTCTGCGCAGCATGTCGCGGGTTCGATTCCCGCACGGAACAAATATTTGTACGACCTGCAAGTATTTGTTCCGGGTCTGGGTGTTTTCTATCTATAATGTAGGTACTTACAAAAAAAAAATGTATATAAGTAGTTTATCAGCCATCTCGTTACCATAACACAAGCATTAGGTTGCTTAGCTTTATATGGCGTTGTGTGAAATGTCCAAGGATATTATTATATTATATAAAATAGCCCTAAAATCAGTGAGAATTAAGCGGGCGTGGCTGGCCGGGTGTGGCGATCACCCTCTACCAGTATATGGAATCCTCTAAGAAATATGTTCAATGGGTACTGCGCTTAGGAGTGTATTACCTCATGTAACTATGGTCAAACTACACTTTGTTAGCATAATCAGCCTATAATATTTCCACGGCAGGGAAACAGGCCTCCTCTCTTCGAGACGGAGTGGGCCGTAAGCTACAACGCGGGCTCAATGCGGATTGGTAGATGTCGCATGCCGGTTTCATCACGACGCGGACGTTTTCCTTCACCGTTTTAAGAGCAATGGTGATGGAATTGTTTGTAGCGCCTGTTTGGGTTTGAACTTACGACCTACAACTTGTAATTGGGCTCACTCGATAACTTTGTTTAAATTCTATGTTTTCCAGACCAATCATTCTGGTCCATTTGGTGATATGCCTGTTTGATACATTATAACACATCAATGGACACAACATTACTCCTTTAGAAAATAATTTCGTTTCCAGGCAAAACTCGTACGTTTCGTAGGCATTTTACAATGCTAACTGAAGTATTTATCTATCCAGATTGCTGGCCAACAGCCAACAGGATGTCGATCCACCTGATCGCTGTGTTCCGTCTCCCAATCGTTTTTCAACCTCTCCCTATGTACAAGGATTAAAAGAAGTACCTCCACTACTGCTATTACTCTCGTAAACTTGTGAAGCCTGCTTAGCTCTGACAAGTTTTCTTTTAACTTCGCTATGTAATCGTATCGTTATAAAGTCTGTTGTCCTAAGTTATATGTGTAAATTGTAAGAACTTATGCCGCCTGTGATAAAAGTGATAAACCTAATCAAGTTCTTCTAACTGAACAGACAGCTGTGCTACTGGGGAGTTTTTGCGCCATTCCGCATCCCAGCTAAAGCATTTTGAGGAACTGTCTTATGTAATCTTGATCATCATTTGATCTACACCAAAGCATTGTACCTACCTAGGGCGAGTTTTAAAATCACAATTTATCAAAATTTACTACTTTTTATCATGAGAAGTCTTGTTTAATGACATATCAAAAAAGGAAATAATAGTTACTCAACAAGTATCCTCCCCAACCTATAGCAAGCAATTTTATTCCAGCATGCAGTATTAACTTACTCTTCATATTACAACAGCGCACACACGACATGCAGTAAAAGAACAAAAAGAGAAAAACGTACATTTTGTTTTCCAATATCAAAAAAGCAAATAGTTACCGAGAGCATCAGCTTTATTATAAATTGATACTGAACGTTTATGCAAATAACAGTCGAATATTCAATATTGTTGCAATAAAATTCTGTTATGAGCTTCAAGACTGTCATCATACAGTTGTAATGTTTTCCGGTAACGTAAATATTATTGCTATGCAATTTTGTTGTTGGCTGCATTTGGAATAATTTTGTTACAGATGACACAGTCATTTGAAGCAGAATACTGGTATTTAGCCGCATCTTGTTAAATTGGACGCTGGCCCAACATAATTGTGAAAAGGCTAAGTAGATGGATAAGTCACAAGTTTGTGTCGATAAAGTTGCATGTATCTGTAAACAATTATATACTGTAACTAGCTTCCTGCCCGTGACTTCGTCCGCCAACCTTAATAAATTATACACCTAAACCTTCCTCTTGAATCACTCTATCTATTACAAAAAACTGCATCAAAATCCGTTGTGTACTTTTAAAGATCTAAGCATACATACATACAGACATTAGAACACGGGAAACGACTTTGCTTTATACTATGACGTAGTGATTATGTAGATAATTGTAATGATCAAAATATTTACTTCAATCTACCTAGCCTTATACCAACTATGTTGAGGTCGACTCTCAGTCTAATCGGATACAGCGGAATACCAGTGTTTTACATGGAGCGACTACCTTTCTGTCCTTCACAACCCTGTAATTGGGTACTGCGATACCCCTTGGTAAGACTGGCTGTCAAAGGAGATTGTTCTACGCCCATACATTGTTCGCCCTGGAGCCGACAGCATAGAAAAAATCATTTTCTATTTGTAAACTGCCCTTAGTAGACCATAAGAACAAAGTTTCTTGACGGACACTTTAGAGAAAAGATTTATTTAAAGAAAAGGAACAGATTTTGAGGTTATTTTTAATAATAGAAAACTTAAGTAATACCTTCTAAAATCGCTATTTCTGTTTTCTACAAAGCATTAAACTTCAAATACAGCAAAATATTACCGTACATACAGTTGTATTATGCCTTTTAGGTACAGTTATTATTTATTGGTTGAAGTTTACTTTAAGCGAAGTCCGTTATCCGTTGTCAAAATGCTAAGGTGTCGTAGCAGATCACAGAATCAGTTATTCGAAGCCAGGTCACGTTGAAAGCAATCCAAATTGTAGTCCGTTAAACAGAAACAAAATCAAAAACGCCAAAAGAAATCGCCAAATAGGTAGGTATTCACAACAACACAACACAGCCACAGGCACAGACTGACGTAATAGTGACGTAGAGATGCTCTCTTGAAGATCAATCATTGTACATATATCGATTATCAATGACCACCTATTTAATCTGTGGTTTTAATTTAGTAGACCAAAATGAAAGATCAATATGTCAAATGTAAATTAATTTGTTCCGTTTCAAACATAAACACGTTGTTGCTATGATTCTACTCCAATTAAATTAATGCTAAAATAAAATATTTTGTTCCCAACGAACAATGTGTAACGTTTTAGTTTGCGACATTTAAAAATAGAGTTTAAGTACTTAAAAAGTAAAAATATGGCTATTGAAGTCGTGAAATGGTTATGAGAACAATTCACTAGAGTTGCGTCGTAAATGATATTTCAATCGTTAAATGAGAGATTTTCTGACAAGTGAAAAAACATAGTTCAATAGATGGCGTGGGTAAAAAATACGTCTTTGTTTTACTGGCTACTGATAACAAAAATAAGATCCGTAAATATTTAAGAAAGCTTATTTGATGTCAAAAACCTGAGACAGTGTCGTATTTTTTACCAACGCCTCTTTTGAACTAATATTTTCTCACTTGTGAGAAAATCGCTCATTCGACTAGTAAGTACATTTTGTGAGTTTGTTTTGTTCATTATATTTTCATCATAATCGTGCTAGGCCATATTCATCATAAGTTCCATTAAAATGTTCACGGAACTAATTCCATGAAAAAAATATGCATGAAAAACTTTTAGGTTGCACATTTTCAATGTTTTGGAAGTGATAAATATCGAACATCCATTATTTATCACTAGATATTATGGACATCGTCGTCGATATCGATATTTATGTAATATGAGCGAGAGCGACACTATCAAATCTTTTGTGACATTCACATTGACAATTCCTTGAAAGATGGCGAGTTCAGTTGGTAATAAAATCAATGAGGTCACTTTTAAAAACCTATTAAGAATTAAACAGTGTCCGCTTGAATTTATTATTTTTAAAAAGCATATTAAAATATAATTAAAATTAACGTACACGTCAAATGTTTGTTGGTTATAGGGCGGTCTAGAACAATCTCCTTTCGGGCTGAATCACTTTTCTAATTCCGAAGTGCTGTCAACATACGTAGACAAGACATTTGCATAAAAACATGCATTAGCACTGACCGTTCGCAACGATAGTATCAAAGATTAAATCAAGGTTATTTTTTATTTCCAGCTCATGATAGCTTCCGAGATGCCGGTTATACATAAAGTGACCACGCACCGACACACTGTTGGCTCTCAGCCAGAGACTGCACAACAAAATATTCAAGCAATATAGGCTAAATATGAATGAATTATTTACGGAGTAATAGCCCGTAACGACATTAGCAAATGACCTAGTTTTGGTTATTTTAATTGCTCATTCATACGTATAGGATTTATTTTAATTATGTGTCTCTGGAGGGTTCTTAGTTTGTCTTGGCATAATTATATTACTTTGTTTCGTAAAACGGACTAGCTTCTGACTGCGGCTTCAACAGCGTGCATGTCGGATTTTTCCACACGAACAAAATCCGGTTTCCCCCCTTAAGGGGCAAATTTATTGAAAACCCCTTCTTAGTTCTACCCTACATTATAAAAGGAAGTCCCATTAGTGTCAGCTGTGCGTTGATATGTCAGTCAGTCAGTCAGTTTCTCTTTTTATATAATATAGACACTCATATAGGTCTTCTTCTCTTCTTCGTGTGGTTAGTGACTAACCTGGTGCTAGAGTTTTAATGCTGCCCATGGGCCTCTGACTTAGCATCACATGCTGTTGAGAAATATCTCTCGGGCATGCCGGTTTCCTCACGATGTTTTCCTTCACCGATTTTAAGCAAGTGATAATTATAAAATACGCACATGAATCCGAAAAATCAGAGGTGCGTACCTTGGGTTCGAACTCGAGACCTATGACTTGGCAGTGCGGCGGTCAAACCACTAGGCTGTCACTGCTTTTTTACACTGTTTTTTCACTCATATAGGTGAAGACACTAAACGATTAGTTGAATGTTCCTTAATCAGATTATTGCAGACCATTTCCTCAATTAACGGTCATAGGAGAAATGGATCTAATCTCGAAGATTTGTCAACGGATACGATTGTGTTGACGACAGTTTGTTGATTTTAGCAAGCGGGAGGTTACTAGTCCCTTCCTTTGACATGTTACGGTTCCGCCGTCACCAGATGGCGCCACAAGTAGCAAAATTGTCCTATAGTCATTGACTGGAAATTTTATACGCCTTATAGGAATTTAAAATACGCTTTCATTAGGATCACGGATCTTACAACAGCATTTTTAAGATAATTTGCGCTACAAGTGCTTACGATTCTATTGTTATACAAACGTTTAGACTATTGCTTGCAAACTGGTTGCTAAGTAAATTAGGTAATAATTTATAATTTGTACCATATTATTTTATTATATTGGAATAACATCTCACACATTAATTAATTTATTAATGTTAACTTTTAGAATGTTTGTAAATATGTGAGCACCATGTACTTATGACATAATTAAGTTTATTTGCCACTGCTACATGCGTTTTTCTTTTCACCTTTTTGGTGTACGTAATTGTTTTTATTCTGGGTGCATCGTCTTCACATATAATATTATAATACATGTATACAAAACATTGTGAAACATTTTAAAAGAGTAACGGTGGAGTTTCTTGCCCATTCTTCTCCACACGAAACTACCTTTTGGAAGGGGCGACTAGAATCAATTCTATTTCTTGTTCATTTTTGACGTTCAAAAGTGCCTTTCTTGTGCCTATTTGAAATAAATGTTTTGACTTTGACTTTGTCTTTGACTTACAGAATTGCTACTAGAACTTGGATAAGAATGTAAGTTCTATTTTCAAGTAAGTATGAAGTTCTATGCTAGCGCCATTCCATCTTTACAGAAAAAAATCAAACTGTGCAAAAGTGCACAAACTGCAAAAAAGTGGTGTGGGGACACCACTTTCTGAAAAATAAATGGTAGTGAAGTTAAACAAAGAATGACAAAAATCGAATGACTTTTGTGCGTTATGTGCGTAATTTTCATTGAATTGAATAACTTAATCGTGGAAATACGTCTCATTCGTTTATAACATAATTTAAACTATGAGTAATAACCGATTTACGTATTCAAAAAAGGAACTTGAAACTAATTTTACGCTTGAACATGTAAAACTATACATTAATCCAATAGCACAAACACATGTGTTGGGATTTATTCAAATCCTGCTTTTTTTATTCATAATTTTCGCAAATTTAATCACTACCCCCAACACTATAGTTTTTGTATGGTATCATTATTTTGTTTCGAACAAAAGAAGGAAGACTAGATAGTCTTCTTTTTTTTTGCAGAGTTTGTATGCTGCCCATGGGCCTCTGACTTAGCTACTCATACTGTTGAGAAATATCTCTCAAGCATTTATTTTATTCACGATGTTTTCCTTCACTGTCAAGTTACTCCACGGAAATAAACGTCCAACTATATAGGGCTGGCCAATGTTTAGATCAAAGCATCAGCATTACCATCCAACGTGGCAACCCTATCAGAATTTTTGGGCACATTTTCTACGTTGTAAATTGTTTTCAAGATTTATGATTAAAGGTATGGGTTGTGTATTTTTAGTCAGATTAAAAAAAACAAATAAAAATCAATAAAAAAATAATATAGTTATCATTTATATGCCTTAGTTTTTATCAAATATTACCATTGGTTTAGATTTTATTTTAATACTAGCTGACCCGACAGACGTCTGTCTTAACTGTGATACCTACCCTACCTACCTAGCTACCTACTCTACCTACCCTACCTACCCTAGCTACCCTACCTACCCTACCTACCCTACCTACCCTACCTACCCTACATATCCACCCTAACTACCCTACCTACCCACCCTACCTACCCTACCTACCTACCTACCCTACCTACCTACCCTACCTACCTACCCTACCTCCCTACCCTACCTACCCACCCTACCTACCCTACCTACCTACCTACCCTACCTACCTACCTACCCTACCTACCTACCCTACCTACCTACCTACCCTACCTCCCTACCCTACCTACCCACCCTACCTACCCTACCTACCTACCTACCCTACCTACCTACCCTACCTCCCTACCCTACCTACCCACCCTACCTACCCTACCTACCTACCTACCCTACCTACCTACCCTACCTACCTACCCTACCTACCCACCCTACCTACCCTACCTACCCTACCTACCCTACCTACCCTACCTACCTACCCTACCTACCTACGCTACCTCCCTACCCTACCTACCCACCCTACCTACCCTACCTACCTACCTACCCTACCTACCCTACCTACCTACCTACCTACCTACCTACCTACCTACACTACCTACCAAAAAAATAAAAAAATAAAAATGTATTCTGCTATTCAGGGCGGAGACAAATCCAACGAAACAAAAAACATGAAAATTGGTCCAGCACATCTCGAGTTATAATGGAGGGAACAAACCCGACTTTCTTTTATATATATAGATTAGTTCTACATAAGTCTGAAGTACTACCCGCTACGAAGCATTAGTCACACAATGCTACACATCGCAATATTCACAACGTTGTTTGATAGACCGCAATCATTGCGGTCGGTTATTACCACATATGGAGAGAAGGCTCCGTGTGCATTGTCATTTCATGCCGAATCTTATATGCTTTGGCAAGCTAGAGGACGTCAGGCAATTATAGGCTATGTAATTAAGTAAGCTAGAGGACGTCAGGCAATTATAGGCAATTATAGTTGGGCCATGACATCGATCATCATTATTCTGACGATCGTGAAAAGCGAATGCAAAACCGATATTCAAGTTTCAGCGAATTATTTTAATACTTTTTTGACCTTTACATTTTAGGCTTTTCTGAAAACTTTTGTAAAGTTTAACAGGTAAATATTTTCAGATAATAAATTGGTTGAGATATTTATGGAGTACAATATACTTAATTCGTGATAGCCCACTTATTTTATTATACTAGCCTACTTTTCAGTTATTACTGAAATAATGAAAACTAAACAAAGCTTATAGGGGGTTAAATTACATTATCCTCTTTTTGTCTGAACCAATAACGCTTAGTTGTCAATCAATAACGCTTTCTCTATGTTAATAAGCTCAATCAAAATCGACAGTAATTAATAGTTATATCAGTAATTATCGACAGTATTACCTTTGAAGATCTTAATACCTATCTTTTTACTGTTCCAGTAGCCTAGTGGTTGCTAGAACTACTGCGGAGCATGAGGTTCTGGGTTCAACACCCACGTCGGGCAAAGTGTCATTTAGATTTTTCCTTCTGGAGTTTCACAGAAGCAGTTCGCACTCTTAATTTGTATCTCAATAGTATCGTGCGTCTATTACAAGATACTTAAAAAAAAATACCTTAAGTTGTACAAGAAAACGCTTATCTAAACACTATGCAGCATTACAACTAGAGGAAAGACTAGACTTAACATAACTGACGGTATGTGAGTGGGTATATCTCTGCCTTACCCTGGATTGTCCGGGTAAGCGGGATTGTCCGAAAGGGTTACCGCTACCCCGGAACATAAAGGGCTACGGAAGGGACATGGATGGGTTTTAGTCAATAAGAGTCTGACACTCCTTTCCGCTCCACCCAGAGCGGGAGCAGTCATTGGATTGATTTCACAGAATTAAAAAAAAAAAAACCCTGCGATAAATACATGCGGGATGTTATGGTATATTCATTCCAGTAACTAACTTACCGCAGTCATAATGTACCTACAACTATCTTCAACAACACAGACAATTGTATTCACTTTCTGTGTCAACGCATGCCCTATAAACATGTGAGGCGTCTTAGTTATCGTGCTCATGGTTAGAAGCCCGTAGAATGCAACTCGCGTAGTCGCAACTCTATTTATAGAATTATCGATACTCGGTATGCGAACAACCCTTTGTTTCTAGTGGACAGACGGTCGATATGACTGTAGAAGGTTGCTTTGAGTAAGAAATGAGGTTCAATATCCTATCGTGGTTAATGGGAAATGGTTTTGTTAGTGACAGCTGAAGTTTGAAAAGCTTTGCGATTTGTTGAGCTGTTTTGGACTGGGATGGTTTAAAGAGTAATAGCATAGGGGTGTGACCGTTGGACTGCCAAGTCTCGAGTTCGAACCCAAGTCATGCACCTCTTACTTTTTAGATTCGTGTGCGTATTATATAATTATCGCTTGCTTAAAAAACGGTGAAAGAAACCAGCATGCCTGAGAAGTATTTCTCAACACCATGTGAAGCTTAGTCAGAGGCTCCTGGGCAGTTTAAAAACTCTGACGCCAGGTTAGTCACTAACCACACGAAAAGGAAGAAAGAAGAACAATTAGGTGAAATAGAAAAAATGATACTTCTTTTAGTTGCCTATAAGTATCAGCATAAATCTTGATAAAGCAAAACCAAAAACGACGTTGTCACACATAAAATATTACCAGAACAGTAAAATATGTATGAAAAACTTTCAACGCCGCAATCAGGGTCGTCTTTAATTTCAGCAATTACAAAGAAAAAAGAAACACACAAAAATTATCCATAATTACAACCCCACAGTCCCTTTACCTTACCATAAATTACATCGAGCCAGCTCGCCGCCCGCGCCGGGTCGATAAGACATGTAAAAGTAAATTCAGAGTCCAACGTCCGATCAAATATTAAAGGCCCTGTATCGATTTGGTCATTTGCTTTTAGCTAGCCTTACCTTTGTTACGTTTGAGGTACACCGCCTGGACATAATTACGTGGACAGTTTTTGTTTTGTGAGGGTGAAAAATTGTACGTGTGGTCCTGGATTAGAATCGTCTACCTTAATTTTTGTAGTGTGTTTTTTTTGCACGTACATGTCTTTATGACGGTTTAGGAAATAATGCTGCCTGCCCGTTAGCTATACTTAACTTTTTGCGTTTGAGCATGGAAATAGCGGTCACTGCCTTACCTTAAATATCTTCGTAGGAATCCAACCAATAAAGTAGGTAGGTAGAGTCTATTAATTTCAGGACATTAACGGACTTTATTTCAGTTTTTATGAATTTTACGTGGGTCGATGACCGCTATTGCTAATTTGAAACGTGACAGCTATAGTAAAAAGTAAAATCTATGGGTTAACTTCTGTCAGAGGGTTTTCAGAAGCCCAAAAGTCTGAAAACCAGATACCGTCGGGAAATATTTTAGAAACAAAAAGTGCCTAGTTCCTCGAAATGCTATCTATCTCTCTTCACTGGTTTAGGCGTGAAAAGGTAACATTCAGACAGATGTTTTTTTTTTATATAGGCATCTCGCATTTCAACCAAAGGGTTGTCTACTGCTTAACCGGGCTTACCTGTGGCTGCCACAAAACAATTGTAGCCTCCAGCCAGGGCTTAATAAAAACTAAACCTAACTTACAAAACTAAGCGACTACACGCTAAGGGCACCTGCGGGGTTCGGACCTCGGCTTAGGGCGTCGCTGGGGGGGGACAGCAAGGGACAGCTGGATCGGGGGTTTTTAAAGCTACTGGCTCAGCGGCAACGCGGGCTGGCTCGAGCAAGGGTCGGGGCATTCAGACAGACAAAGTTACTTTCAATTTATAATATTAGTATGCATTAATACAGTGCCATCTACTCTATTTTACAGTTTCTTTAAGCTTTTTGTTCGCCTAAACCTATACTAGATGGCTCTGAGTTAAAAAACCAAAACTTTTAAAACTTGAAACTGAAATTTTTGGGCGTAAAGCTTTTTCTTTACGTGACGATATTTGTCGGTTTACTCCTACGGCATGTCGCGTCAAAGAACATCGTTCCAATAATATATTGAACCATTTATTTTTTATAAATCGCTCGGTGTGCTTCTGTCCAATTACTTAATATTGATTCAGGGTTGTCAGGAGAAATCACAACAAAACAAAGTAATATCCTAGACACACAAATATACTGAACCGATTGTAGTTGAGACGAGAATTTTTTTCTGTTTATTGCGGTGCAACTTAGCTAAAGTTTGGTGACGTATAAGATTTATTATTTAAAAAAATATTATTTAATTACACTAGCCTTAAATTATCCCAGTACTATGCCTCATCTTTTTTGTGTTGTCCACCATGTTTTTTTCACTAATGTCAGTAATGTCAAAACTAAATTCAGAAAGTAGGTACAGAGGAAGTACATGAAGCTATCCGAAACTGACAAATTTTCTCAATTGATAATGAATCTTATTCTTTTGTGAATAAAATTTAAACACTTTCAAAGAATGTTGGCAGATAGGGGTAGCTTAATGTGCTGGTGGCACATTGAATGGGTTTAAATATTTATTAGTGGTTTTTTAATCTGGAAGTAAAACCTACTTTTTGTTTGGTGATATGTTAGGTCTGATCCAAGACAATGTAGTTGCGGATAGTTTATGGTAATGGAGACTGACAAAAGTTACAGGATATCCTTGAGGCAGCTTAGTTGTGACCATAAACTTGCTACTTAGGCGCTTTTCCACCAGAGATGTGCGTGGATGCGTAGGCGAATGGGCGTAAAACTAACCAATAAGTATCAACACTAACTTTGTTCAAGTTATGAAAATAAATTGATCTATTGACCGCTTGGTTATAAATCAATTGCCGTGCCCCCAGCGTCCAATTCATAAAAAATAACTTTATTTCAGATGAATGCAGTCTTGCAATTACATAAAAAAACGAAAATCCAACATAGATTCTCAGTCGTATAAACACGACTTTGGCGGCACGGACACCAAATCATTTGTCGTATTAATCCGACTGGGACGGTTAAAAGTTTAATGATCCTATTGGTGGGTTTTTTTCTCGCACACCTTGCATATCTTTGATGGATGCGCAGCCTAATACCTTACACGGGAGCAATGGCACCATGTCAAAGTACCGGAATTTCTGTGCTCTTAAATTAATTATTTAGGTACGAGTAATATACATAATTATACCTACGTAAACCTCCCTGAATTAATGCCTAAAATTATGGAGTTTTGAAATTCGTATAAAAAAATAAACTGTGTTCAGCTATGCAGAATTAGGCAGTCACGCAGACAGACACTAAAAAAGACTTTGTTTTTGAACTAAGATTAAATATAAATAATTATTGTTTAGTTTAATTTTAGGGTTTTTATTTTATGTCTTTATTTTAACACACGCTGCACCGGTTTGACGTCATCACGTCGACACTGGTTGTCGCTAAAGCTCTGTCTTGCCGAAGTCGAAGCATTATGCCGAGCGATGGCTAGTTTGCGCGGATGTGACGCATATTTTCCCACAACTTGTTTTATTTGCTGTTTTTTTTACTGCGTTATTTTTGCGGCAAATAAAAGTTTTTTCTTTATCAAATGTTAACAGTCATATTAAACTCAGTAAAATAGTGTTCTACAGTGGACAAGGAATGGACATAAAAATCTGTCTGATTTATCAAGAACTTTTTCCGCTACTAGGTTTTTTTGTTGTTATTTACAACAAACAGTTTATTGTTATACCGATATAAGATAATAATGTTTTCTATTGTTATACAGGTAATGTGCTCTTCGCGTGTCTGTCTCTTTTGAAAAGGACCCCCGTTTCTGACGTATATGACAATTATTTTTATTGTTCACAATAGTTTATAATAATGGTGACCCAAAAAAGCTACCATTGACAGTATAAACAAAAGCATAGCGCGTTAAATTTTATAAAAAAAAGAACGTTTTTCAAATTCATAAACAACGTTTTAATTTTTCATTGGTTGATTTATATTTATTTAGTTTTAAAAATTATTCATTTGGGGTTTTAAGTCAGTGTTTTGATTTTCATGAAAATAATTAGGCCAGCCGCACTTTTAAGACACGTTCGTATGAATTTTATTCGTGCTCACGAAAACGCTCGAACGATTCCGATCCTGTATTCAGTTTTACAAAATAATTGTTTAAAAACAAATTGCACTTTAAGAATTCTGTGTTTATAATCCATTAAAACGACCCCAAATTGACAAAAAAGATTTCTTTTAATTATTTTGCAAATTGATGCAAAACATCTCACGAACATAATTTTTGGTTGTAATATCAAGGTAATAACTTCCAATGCGAAGTATATTGAAGAGTATAAAAAAAAATACCTCACTCTGACTTTTGTACACTAATAACAACTCAACAAATCGGGTATACTCTTAAATCTTTCCGCGCAAACTCCGAACCGAACTGTCGCGTCATTGGCAAATCAAAAATAGCACCATCATTTCTAAAATCAAAAATCCGCCACGGCGCGTAGGTACATTAGCCGCATCGATGCGCTATGAAAATAAATTGTTTATATGTATATGTACAAGAAAATACGGCCAGTCAGTTGTCGGTTACTAGCGGGAAAGAAGGCCGAGTGGCGCGTCCGCTCATGAAATAAAATTGTTTTCCCCGCGTACGAAAGTGTACGAAAGTGTGCAACACGTGGATGTTGGTACGAAAGTTTGCTAACAATCCGGTTGATTAGCAAAACTTTTCGACGGGGTAGCCGTCCCAATTACGTGCAGTGTGTGGTTCATTTTGTGTTGTGTGCATGTTTGATGTTTATCGGATTCAACCAGTGAGTAAATTATGCTAATTTTATTAATGTTTTTAATTGTTTATTATACTGCTTTCACTGTATTACGTTTTTTTATGAGCGTTATTGACGTAATATCTCGCCGTTGGGACGGTGATTATTCTTTATTTCTATTTTATTGCCGAAGTGTTGTTGAATTTAACTTTTTGTTATAATGTCAGTGTTACATAAAAATTGGGATCAACATTCTTGACAGTTTCGCTATGAGTCTCGGGTTCTTGTTAAATAGTTATCTGAGTTAGCAAGTTTTGATAGAGAATCGTATAACTTTGAAACGTTCTTATGATACGACAAGTGATGTAACTTTTACTTGACTTTTTATGAAATGGTTATGAGTATTTTATTCAGCGGAGATGTTTTATGTCAGGATTTATTGCTTCATTAAAAGTTTATTTGAAGTTAGGTATTATGTTTCGATTTCATAAATAAATCGTAATGAATCATTAAACAGATCACTGCAGTTTCAGACTGCCTGCTTTTATCAATGTTCGCAGAAACGTCTGTTTAAAAAAAATATGTCAAAATAAGCGTTTAATCAAAATACCTATTTCATTAAAATCATTAATTACCACGTGACCCTCTATCAACCCTTAAAAATTAAAACGGCGTATCTAATGCATACTTACACAGTTATAAAGGAGGGTACATACTTAATGCAGATTTTAATGACATAAAATACGTCGAAGTAGTATGTTGACCTACTTATAATAATAGTATAACAATAAGACTAGGAAGACACCAGTAGCGAATGGGTTTTATATAACATACCATCAGGCCTGCAATTTCTTAAGGGTTATTTTATTTTATTTTATTTTATTAATTTTAAGAAAACTTACAGCTAATACATTCATGTAGTCAGAAGTAACATGTAGAAGAAGGCCAATTACAAGTTTCCACTTATATAAACTTATGTGTCAGACAGACAAAACGGTACAGACAGCGCGAGAGTTAAACATAGAGATAACTGAAGAGAATAAACAATGATAAGATAAATCCCACAACAAGGTTACACTTCAAAGAAAAAGTTATTTAAATTTGTTTTTAACTTCTGGACACTATTTGTGAATAAATCAAGCTCAACATCCCGGCACACCATATTGAACATTCGACATGCTCTTAGGATAAATGTATTTTGCCTATAGACAGTTTTCACAATAGGTACATGAAGGAGATGAGGTCTCCGAAGAAACACAGACGGCACACGAAGTCCAATCTTGGCCACCAGCTCAGGGACGTCAGTGGACCCGTTCATTATACTAAATAGGAGAGCAAGATCTGCAATTTTTCTTCGCTCGTGCAGAGGAAGAATATGAAATTTCTTACACCGACTAGCATAGTCAGGAAGATAAGTATTTGAACGATATTGAATGTACCTTAAAAATCGCCTTTGTATACCTTCAAGGCGATTAATATAAACATTGTAATTTGGATTCCAAACTTGAGATGCAGTTAAGCAGAGGTATACATACATAATGTATAGCAAGACCTGCAATTTGTCATGTGCGTCGTTTAAGTCGCATGTCATAGGGGGCGAACCCATTGCTATCAACCGGGCTCCAATTCTGAAAAATGCCAGAAGGAATAACCCAATAACGTATTGCCTAACCGGGGAAATGAACCCAAGAAGGCAGTTACCCAAACAACATTTAACATAGCACCTTGTTGGTTGAGTATTTTTTTACTAGAACTTCTAGCAGCTGAGTGAAAGAAATTCTAACATAATAAATCATTCACCTGGTTGGAAACCAACCTAACATTAAATTTAAGTAGTTCACGGTACTGACAAGTTATGACTAGAAGTAAATGATAGTTAGTGTTATCAATAACTTAAATTCTGATAGAGAATACAAACGTCTACGCCTTAATAGTCGATTTCGGTGCTTAACTTTGTAAGGTACCTGTGTGAGAAAGCACCCACCTGACGGAACTCCCCCTTAAAACAGGTATTTATAAACTGGTTAAATTCGATACTGTAATAATAGGATAACTAGTTCAACTTTGAAGTAAGTAAAATGAATTCGAATTTGAAGTATGTATGTATTGTTTATTAGTTGTTACCCTCAAATTTATCAACTCTTATGCTATTGATATAATACGGAGCTAGGTGCTCCATAATACGGGGTGAAATTAAATTCAGCTGTTCCATACGTTATGCTCGCATAACTCGTCAAAATGTACGGAACAGCTTGTTTTTTTTCGCGATTTCAGAGTTGTTCCCTTAGTGAGTTATTCATAATGATGAATTTGAATTCATGGGCATTATTGTTTACAAAATTCGAAAATGATTTCACCCTATAAATGCCATAATAGTGAGGTTTTCAGATA
This sequence comes from Hyppa rectilinea, assembly GCA_951799385.1. Classification (NCBI taxonomy): domain Eukaryota; kingdom Metazoa; phylum Arthropoda; class Insecta; order Lepidoptera; family Noctuidae; genus Hyppa; species Hyppa rectilinea. The sequence continues at coordinate 4,383,187 of OX637310.1, read as the reverse complement.
TCGTCAAATTCAGTCAAACTTATCAGCTGAAAAAAATGCACATGGAAAATGTGTTTAATGTTGTTTTCGAATTTCGAAACAACAACAGTAAGTAATAGAAAGTCTAGGTATCTATGAATCTAGCTTTAAACAGAGAACTTCGCTGAATTTATTTTATAGTGAACTTTCGATTGATTCGTCGGTATTGCAGTAAGCTAAACAATGCCAATGTGTGTCTATAATAGTATTTTGATTGATAATTTGTTGCCTATTTCATCATTGTTAAAATTAATAGTCGATCAAAAAACGATTAAATATCAAACCCCTAGTTTACGAAATTATTTTAATAGCTACCCTACATGCGTGTATTAAAGTTTCTAATAATTACACATTGAACTGTCTTCAATTTCAATTAATAATTGTATTCATTATAATTATTTCAAAATGTCGACAATCCCCCCCCCCTACCCCTACCCCCCCCCCCCCCCCCTTCCCTATCTCTACTAGTTGATAAATTGAAAGTACTAAAGAAAACAAATAAATGAATAAATGTCTTGATTTTAATATTTTACATACAAATATTAAATACAATTCACAATATAACACTAAATTATATTATATACTTTGTATTTAAAAGAAAAAATACTATAGAAATATTATTATCTCAAAATAATTTTATAACTCTGTGCTAATCGTTCTACGACACATCTTTTCTGTAGTCTTTGGCAATTATGCCAATCGTCCACCGATGAAAGATAAATTCGTCATTCATTTTCTGGTAATAAGCTAATGGCTAAACAGTTCGTCATAAAACTGCAAATATAAATTTTGGAAACTTCTGCACCTGTAATAACTATACTGTGTTCCAAAGTATCTGATCAAAGTGTAAACAAACCTGCTCAGATTAAAATCTTACGCACACTTATTTATGGGAATTTATCACACATACATATTTCACCATTTTTTTAACTTTCTTTCCACAAAATATTGTTTGAATAACATTATTTAATATCAATAAAAAAATTAAATCATATTATTACTAAACTCAATTTGAGAAATGAGAAGCAATTAGAATTTTGGGTTATGCATGAAATTGTCAAATAACTTCACTTTTAATGAGCTCTGTAAATTGGCATCCAGAAGAGTTTTTTCTGATTCATATTTATGATTACATTTTCATTATTTAACTTTGGAACAGACCATAAGTGGAAACACATTAAGCTATGACGTTACGAGCGAACAAAATTAACGTTTCCCATGCCACCCTCAGTGACGACGTGCCTGTCTTCCGGTACATACTCTGTGACGACTCTGACTTGTTCATCTTTCTCATTTATCGAATCTAGCAGTAGAACTATGACAAATCTTATATCTATAATATGTATAAAAGCAAAAGGTCATTCATGCGTTCTGATTAATCACGAAATCTCAAAAACTATGAAGATGAAAATTGGCACAGAGGTAGATTATGAGTAGTAGACGTCGGCAAGAAAGGATTGTAGGAAACTTTTCCGGTAAACGGGTGAAATAGGGGGTGGCTTCGCAGAAGGAAGTGACTGACTCCCACACCCTCTCCCTCCGGACCATGGCCTGCACCTGGGCCAGGCGCGAGAGGTCGCCGCCGCTGCCAATCGCCTCTACAAAGGGGTTCAAAAAATGTTACGAAAAATCAACTTACATGACTTACGCGAACGAAGTCACGTCGACGTCACGTCAAGTTGCATCATGAAATGCAATGAAAAATAAAATTGCGAAAATAATATGCGAACAGCTATTGTGCACACTCCATAAGGACGAACCAACCGGCCCGAGGGTTATCGCCGTCCGTCACATAGGTCAACGCATTTCTGTCGTGCCCGTCTATCTTTATCTTTATTCCTTGATCGTTTAGTTATAATGTTATATCATAATATTGGTATATAATATTGTACAGATAAATAACTGTTCAAATTTCTTTGATACACTTTCAACCTTATTTCTAAAGTATAAGGTGCATGTTCAATTGGGAAAATTTGACAGTTTGAAATAGCTTGATGTGCTCGCGTCTGTATTAATCGCGAGTTGGGATGAATCTTAAATATAATTCAGTCAATCGGTGGCCTATTTAATAAAACTGACAAGTGACGGGTGAATGGCGGCAATCAGATAATATTACCTTTGTGTTTTAAGCAGCGTCGACGAGAAAATTTGTCATTTTTCGTCAAATATTTCTTATTGTTAACGTGTTCGGTTACTAATATGGTTCACTTTGTCCGTGTTATATTAGTATTCCCCTTTCTAATAAACGTTGTATAGCGACTGTATAGTTACACAACGCTTTGTCTTCTTCTCTCAAAAGTCAAATTTCTGACGACTGAAAGAGATAAATAGGTGTGTACAGTGACAGTTTATATTTTTATGACTTACCCCCTGTAAGTCATAAAAATATAAACTGTCAGTCATATTAAACAAGGCTCTTGTCACAGCACGGTTGCATTTATATGACTATTATACCACAGATAATAATATAATACATCATACTTCCATTCTAGTTTTAAACTAAGATATTTCTTTCAAAAACAAATGGAGCTTAAGCTCTTATCCTTATACTTTGAAAATAATATTATGTTTTTAAAAAACACATAAAATAACAGATATAACAATTAATATATAATTTTATAAAAAATATCATAATCTTACAGACAAATTCTTCTAATAATATCCATAATCTGAATAGCCTCTACTTTGTGTTGCAGTCACATTTAAAACAATGAGATACAAAAACACCTGACTCAATAATTTTCTATATAAGATATTGCATATTTTTTCATTTAAATGTCTTCAAAACAACAAAAATTGGAATTAGTTGATCTGCATTCAGTTAAGAAGTTTCAGCAAAGTGACCGAATTGTTGGCGTGGCACCAAAGTCTTAATCTTGTGGATTTCAAAACAAAGTAGGCATAAAAATGTAGGTACGTTAAATGTCTAATGCTGAATGGTATTTGTGTCACTAAAGTTCAATGTGCTCTTTAGTTGTCCACAGCTGGGCATAAGTCTATCCAAAGTTCCACAGATTCTCAAGGGGATTGTCCGAAAGGGTAACCGGTGCCCCGGAACACAAAGGGCTAAGAAAGGAACATGGATGGGTTTTGGTCAGGAAGAATCTGACACCCCCTTCCGCTCCACCCAAAAAGGGGTCATTGGATGATTAACTAACCTCAAAAAAAATATCAGAGTTTAAACAATTATACAAACACACAACAATTTAGATTTGAACATTTTTATTTAACGTCTATTTTCCTTCCTTTATATTTTTTTTAGCCTTCCATTACTTATTATATAGATAAATACTTCTAAATGTTCTGTGCGGTAGCCTAATTAATTTAAGTTGATCTACTATCCACTGATCTGTATTTCAAACGTCGACAAGATATTTCAGTTTATAGAACTTGACAACGTGTCTAGAAAGTTTTCAACTCAACTAATTTTATTATCACGAAATGACAAATGAAACTGAATAGTCAAATCAAATTCAAACTTTGTATTGTCTTGGAATACCTGTCTACAATTAAAGGCTGGCTTGAATTTAGTAATTATGTTCCACGAAATTTCGACTGATCTCTCGATAACTGAATGAGGAGCTCGTGGCTAAGTAATAACAGCCGCACGGATCAATCTATCAGGTTAAGCTACGCTTGCCGGGATTGGTCTATAGATGGATTACCATCTTCAAACATCGAGACTCCTCCGTGCCTCAGAAAGCACGTTAAGCCGTTGGTCCCGGCTGACACTCGTAGATCTTTGACAGTCGTTACGGGTAGTCAGAAGCCCGAAAGTCTGACAGCCAGTCTTGCCATGGGGTATCATATTACTCAGTTAATGACTTGCTTATGGAGTTCAGATAATCAGTCGCTCCATGTAAAATACTGGTATTCAGCTGCGGTTAGACTGGAAGCCGAGCCCAATATAGTTGGGAAAACGCTCAGCAGATTGATCTTGATAACTGAATAAAGTGTGCGATGAGAGAAAATTATTATGCATTTGTTTTAACCGCTGAACAGTTTTGTGATCAAGATAAAAGAGGTTATTCACCTTTTTGACACATTGGTAATAATTTGTAAAGACTTGCTTCATCGCATCTTCGAGTTCGTGTCACCAAAACAAATACTGGCAAGTGGCCGAGGAAATAACTTAGGTTATATTTTGTACCAGGTTACTCACCTTTATGATTCATTTACTGAACAGATACTCTGTTGACAGCGAATAGTGAGGAAGAATGCGTGAGTGACTCCTGTCCCGCGGTTAAAAAGGAAGTTCAAAATAAAAATAGAAACCGGCCAAGTGCGACTCGGACTCGTGCACGAAGGACCGTACCATTATTTATAAAACCGGCAAAAAAAAACACGTTTAATAATATAATATCCTTGGACATTTCACACAGCACCGTATCGTCCTAAGCAACCTAATGCTTGTGTTATGGTAACGAGATGGCTGATATACTACTTATATAATTTTTTTTTTGTAAATACATACATATTATAGATAGAAAAACACCCAAACTCGTAACAAATACTTGCAGGTCGTACAAATATTTGTTCCGTGCGGGAATCGAACCCGCGACATAGTGCGCAGCAGTCAATCGCTCAACCACTACGCCAACCGTGTCGTCAATGTAATGTATGGGAGCTCCCCTAAATATTTATTTATTTATGTTTTTTTAGTAAGTATTTGTTGTTGTAGCGGTAACAGATATACAGCATCTGTGAAAATCAACTGTCTAACTATCACGGTTCATGAGATACAGCCTGGTGAGGGACGGAGAGACAAATAGACTGAAGGACAGACAGCGGAGTCTTAGTGATAGGGTCCATTTTTACCCTTTGGGTACGGATCACTAAAAAAGACGCGGAACGTAATTTCGTCGGTTATTAAAAAAAATGCTATTATAATACTTTCACGGCATACTTTTAGTATGGTGAACACTTCTGTTACGATATATTCAATAGCAACCACTGAAGACTATCAACGTGAATTAATAATTGTAACCGCAACATTAGAAAACGATTGACATTCATAAAAAGTTAAATAGCGAATTCAATCTGCCTAACCTTATCCCAACTAAATTGGGGTCGGTTTCCAGTCTAACAGTATACAGCTGAATACCAATATGTTACATGTAGCGACTGCCTATCTGACCTCCACAACCTAGTCACTAACTGAGTAATACGATACCCCTTGGTAAGACTGGCTGTTAGACTTTCGGGCTTCTGACTACCCGTAACGGCTGTCAAAGATCCACGAATGACAGCCGGGACCAACGGCTTGACGTGCTGTCCGAGGCACGGAGGAGTCTCCATATCTTAAGATGGTCACCCATCCACAGACTAACCCCGGCAAGCGTAGCATCACCTGATGAATCGATCCGTGCGGCTGTTATATCTAAGCCACGAGTTCCTCGAGCTTTAATTTAATTGCAAATAGCGTAGCAAAGTTTCACAAACGGTAGGTAGATGCCAATTTTTTGTGTCACTAAAACTGACCTCTACAGAACGAGAATAACAAATTATTGCGTCTCAAAAACAAAGAGAACGCAAAATAAATTATTAGATTTACCCACTAAACGATGCACAGAAGAAAATAAAATGCGTAGGTAGGCAGTGACCTCGACAGTGTAATTATTTCGGGCTTGCAACGCGAAACGTTCACAGTGCACGGACATAGTGCTGTCACCAACCGACTTGGCTATAAAATTGTTTGTTGAGATTATCATTCTTTTGAACACGTGGTTGTAAAAATTTTTATGGATGTTTTTTTCACTAATGGACTACAAAAGCTTTTACAGAATTGAAATAGTTTAGTTTCAAGCAGCTGGATAAAAATATTTGCTTAAAGCGTTACATTGAAAACATATATAAATATACAATTTATTTAAATAAAAATATTTATAATATATAAAGTCAAAGTATCTATTAGCGTGATTTTTGGTATTATAGAGTTTTGGTTGGTTTTATAACCCACAACGTAGGACAATGTAGGTAATGTAGGCTTGACAATGTAGGAGTTATCTGAAACAAAAAAAAACTAATGGTTCAACAATCTCAAGATTCAGTATTTTTGGGAACTTAAAAAATTCTTCTACATAATGACCGCAGAGCTTGTACACTGCTGCGTTAGGAGCATGTCTTTTGTTTTAAAAATAACGAAAACGTGCACTAAGGAAGGAATTTTAAATGTTAAATAGGGGACGAACGTTTACATGGAAGCTTATATTTTTTTTCTTGATTGTTATGTAATAATTCAACCACAAATACTACTCTGTCAAGAAAGTACCGGGAAAAGATCAATAATACACAAAATGTCTGTTATTCATCCAAATTTATTTTATCACCTTCAAAGTATGCTCCTTTAGAAACGATACACTTGCGCCAACGAATAATCCATTCATCAAAACATTTTTTAAACGCTGCTTCCGGAATTGAGTTCAGTTCTCGCCGCGAATTCTCCTTTATGTCTTCTATCGATTGAAAACGGGTGCCACGAAGTGGTAATTTGAGTTTAGGAAAAAGAAAAAAGTCAGCAGGAGCCATATCTGGTGAATATGGTGGTTGCTGGATGGTATTTGTTGAGTGTTTGGTCAAAAATTCGTTCACAATGATAGCCTTGTGCGAAGGCGCATTGTCGTGGTGCAAAATCCAAGAATTTTCTTTCCACAAAACTGGCCTTTTTCGTCGAATTTGCTCTCTTAAACGCCGCATAACGCTCAAATAATATTCTTTATTTACCGTTAGACCTTCCGGTAAGAATTCAGAGTGCACAACACCGCGATAGTCAAAGAAAACAGTCAACATGACTTTGACTTTTGATCGACTTTGGCGTGGTTTTTTCGGTTTCGGTTCAGTTGGAAGGCGCCACTCCGAAGCTTGTTGACTAGTTTGCATGTCAAACTCGTAAACCCACGTCTCGTCACCAGTAACAATGCGTTTCATGAATGTTGGGTCCGAACTGACTCGTTCTAGCATGTCCTCAGCGACTTTCATGCGATTGAGTTTTTGGAGAAAATTCAGATCTTTTGGGACTAACCGAGCAGCAACATGTTTCATACCCAAATGATTAGTTAAAATGGTACGGATCGACTCGTGAGATACAGAAAGTTCGGCGGCTATCTCTCTCAGAGTTGAATGGGGATTTTCAGTCACTATTTTCTTCACTTTTGCGATGTTAACTTCAGTTGCAGACGTTGACGGCCTACCAGAGCGAGGCAAATCTTCCATCACATCTCGACCGCTTTTGAACGCTTTGAACCACTCATAAGCACGAGTTTTTGATAAAGTCGATTCACCGTAAGCCTTCTGTAACATTTTCAATGACTCCGAACACGAAATTCCATTGGCGATGCAAAATTTAAGACAAACTCTTTGTTCGATATTTTTGTCCATTATGAAATTCGCAATACACACTATATATGATACTCGTATTACTAAAACCAGCACTGTAGTTAATATAAATAACAGATGCAACTCAAGCTCCGCGCCAAAATGGAAAACAGTTGTGCCAATCTAACAACTACAAAAAAACAAAAATTTGAATTTGGAACCATAAACAAATCATCCATTCCCGATACTTTTTTGACTGAATGTACATCAGTCATTCTCACGATGTTCAATACCATAAAACAAGAATATTTTCTACTTTTTTATTAGTATACTAGCTTCTGCCCGCGACTTCGTACGCGGACCCTGTTGCTTATGCCAGCGACAACGGGGTCGCCATTTATGTTATTTTTTATCATTTTTCCCATTTAAATCTTTTATCACACTGAGCTTTAGTTTTATTTCATTCCAACCACCACCAAAACATACAGTCCATTTGTCATCCTGATCAATAAAAATCAAAATTAAAATTACTGCTCCCCTGCGTTACCGTGTCACGAAGATAAATGGAAAAGGAAATTAAACACTCAAGCAACATAAGCCCGAAGGCATATTCATACGATAAAATAAAAAAATAAATAGGAGGCCAGTAGGGTCAAATTTTCAATGATATACCATCGTCATCGAAAATCAGTCCTAAACTTTAACCACCTTCACCGCGTGCAGGTACTCCCAGTTTATGTTATTTTATAATTACACAGTAAAATTAGTGATAGCTTTGATTTCCACATCAGATGTTTCTGATCTTCGATTTTTATACGTCAACAGGAAACGCCCATCATATTGAACAACAAAGACGTCAAAGACGTCATTCCTATATGTGTTATGTTGTAGCTAGGCTCTTGGAGTTCCACAACAGGTGTTCCAGATCTTCGATTTTTATAAGTCAACAGAGAGTGCTCATCAGGTTGAACAACTTTCGCTAAGACGTCATTATTATAATTATGTGTTATGGTGTAGCTAGGCTCTTGGAGTTCCACAAGAGGTGTTCCAGATCTTCGATTTTTATACGTCAACAGAAAATGCCCATCAGACCGAACAACTTTTGCTAAGACGACATTCCTATATGTATATGTTATAGTGTAGCTAGGCTCTTGGAGTTCCACAACAGGTGTTCCAGATCTTCGATTTTTATAAGTCAACAGAGAGTGCTCATCAGATTGAACAACTTGTGCTAAGACGTTATTCCTATATGTGTTATGGTGTAGCTAGGCTCTTGGAGTTCCACAACAGGTGTTCCAGATCTTCGATTTTTATGAGTCAACAGAGAGTGCTCATCAGGCTGAACAACTTTCGCTAAGACGTCATTATTATATGTGTTATGGTGTAGCTAGGCTCTTGGAGCTCCACAACAGGTGTTCCAGATCTTCGATTTTTATACGTCAACAGGAAATGCCTATCAGACCGAACAACTTTTGCTAAGACGACATTCCTATATATGTTATAGTGTAGCTAGGCTCTTGGAGTTCCACAACAGGTGTTCCAAATCTTCGATTTTTATAAGTCAACAGAGAGTGCTCATCAGATTGAACAACTTGTGCTAAGACGTTATTCCTATATGTGTTATGGTGTAGCTAGGCTCTTGGAGTTCCACAACAGGTGTTCCAGATCTTCGATTTTTATAAGTCAACAAAGAGTGCTCATCAGATTGAACAACTTGTGCTAAGACATTATTCCTTTATGTGTTATGGTGTAGCTAGGCTCTTGGAGTTCCACAACAGGTGTTCCAGATCTTCAATTTTTATACGTCAACAGAGAGTGCTCATCAGGCTGAACAACTTTCGCTAAGACGTCATTCTTAATGTGTTATAGTGTAGCTTGGCTCTTGGAGTTCCACAACAGGTGTTCCAGATCTTCGATTTTTATACGTCAACAGGAAATGCCCATCAGACCGAACAACTTTTGCTAAAACGACATTCCTATATATGTTATAGTGTAGCTGGGCTCTTGGAGTTCCACATCAGGTGTTCCAGATCTTCGATTTTTATAAGTTAATAGAGAGTGCTCATCAGATTGAACAACTTGTGCTAAGACGTTATTCCTATATGTGTTATGGTGTAGCTAGGCTCTTGGAGTTCCACAACAGGTGTTCCAGATCTTCAATTTTTATACGTCAACAGAGAGTGCTCATCAGGCTGAACCACTTTCGCTAAGATGTCATTCTTATATGTGTTATGGTGTAGCTAGGCTCTTGGAGTTCCCCAACAGGTGTTCCAGATCTTCGATTTTTATAAGTCAACAGAGAGTGCTCATCAGGCTGAACAACTTTCGCTAAGACGTCATTATTATATGTGTTATGGTGTAGCTAGGCTCTTGGAGTTCCACAACAGGTGTTCCAGATCTTCGATTTTTATACGTCAACAGGAAATGCCTATCAGACCGAACAATTTTCGCTAAGACGTCATTATTATATGTGTTATGGTGTAGCTAGGCTCTTGGAGTTCCACAACAGGTGTTCCAGATCTTCAATTTTTATACGTCAACAGAGAGTGCTCATCAGGCTGAACAACTTTCGCTAAGACGTCATTCTTAATATGTTACAGTGTAGCTGGGCTCTTGGAGTTCCACATCAGGTGTTCCAGATCTTCAAATTTATTCTCTCAGCAGAAAATGCTAATCACGTGGAACAATTTTTGCTAAGGTATCATTTTTGTATCTCTTATAGTTTAGCTGGTCTGTTGCGGTTCTGCATCAGGTGTTCAAGTTTCCAAGATAAATTATAGCCTATATGTTGCCCAGACTTAATACCTATACAACAAAAAAAAAAATATTCCAATCCGTCCAGTAGTTCCGAAGATTAGCGTGTACAAACAAACAGACAAACAGACAAACAGACAAACAGACAAACAGACAAACAGACATACAGACAAACAGACAAAAATTTTTTTTTGTATTCGTGCTCTATTACTGTTTCTAAACCCCCCTCAATTATTATTTTTTTAATATATTCAATGTACAGACACAGTTTTTTTACTGTTTTATTATATGTATAGATAAATAATTAGATTAAATTAAGGTTTAGAATAGTTAATAGCTTAGAATAGTAGTAATCACGAGGGGATTGACATCGTTACTTATGTGTACAAATATCTCTTAAATAAATAAAGGTTAAAAAAAGTATATTTTTGAAAACAGGTGTTGAGTGACAAAGAGTGCGACCAAAATATTACCTGAAAATAAATGTCAGTAGTATTTCTGATAGCTCTAAATATCAAATGGAACAGTCGTGGGCGGTAGAGGTGACTAGAAAAGTAATCCAACTTTCTATGACCTGCACAATAAAACACAGCTTATGACTTAGTTTGGCCGTCACAAAACATCGCGCTCATATTCCCCGAATAGGGTAGACAGAAGTCTACAGGCATGGTTTCACGTAATAGTGAGCGAGCCTCAGAGTGTTCGTGTTCTGACCTTCACACATGTCATAACGCTATGGAATTGCGTAAGGGTTACCGCTATCCAAGAACATAAAGGTTTAAGGAAGGAACATGGATGGGTTTTAGTCAGTAAGACTCTGACACTCCCACACCACCCAGAGCGGGAGGAGTAATTTGATGATTTCTCACTCTCAAAAAAAAGCATGTACTCCATTTATTATAACATTAGACAACCCTTTTTATTTAACAGATATTGAACAGATATTTACCGAACGCAAAAAAAATGAGATGCACTCAAAGCACTGCAAAACTTTCTCTAAGTTCAAGAGTTTATTATATAGGTGTTTACAATATTGTCTGACAAAGTTATATCAGTGCAGGAAGGACCTCGCAGTTGATTTGCTACTCATTTTAATATCCAATATAACTTATTTATTATTGTTATGTAAGGCTACTATCTAATAATAAATTAGTTCCGTACTATCTCAATGAAACACACATACCTACAGCATCAATAGTTCCTTACTGGGAATAGGTCAGTGTATCTCTCATGTACCTAGACGCCAGGACATCAAGCTATGCCTTACTGTCAAATTATTCCAATTTAAAATGAACCTTATACTATTGTAATAAAATTGAAAACCTATCAAAAAATTTGACAGATTGGGGTAACTTGATATGCTGGCTTCTGTACCTTACTATATTTTCTCTTAGAACAAAACATCCGCGTCATCTTAAACGGGGTTTCAAGCACGTTTTTGCACGCCAAAATTTTTGTCTCCCTTGGGAAAACCCTAGGCTGTTTTGAACCACAAATAAATTAATCCCAAGACATTCGACAACAAGAAACTTTGCAATACAGGATATTTCATCTACCTTTCTTCGACAGCAAAAACAAAAGCATAAATCCAGGTCATTGTACCGGCTTTTTGTTAAATACATCCCAAAATATACTAAGAGTCCTCAAAACCAGCTGCTATGCCTATAAATTCCAATAAACGTAAGACTACAGGACATTAATCTTGTACCCGCTATATTACCGAAACAATTCACAAATGCACCGTGTTACGAGTGAAATTTTGGTAAGTATATATTTTGGATCGACTCCAAAACAATTAGTGCAGTTTGTGCTGTGCCCCGAGGGTTGTCGAATGGCCTGATTTAGTTGAGAACGTATAGATTTATGGGATGTCTTGCATTTTGACCGAAAAATTTCTCGAAGATTTATCGGATGAAAGAGATTCGTTTATTAACATACTGGACTGTACTAATGATGACCATCTTTACATATTGAGACAAGTCCGTGCCTCGGAAAGTATGTTAAGCCGTTGGTCCCGGCTGTCATTCGTGGATCTTTGACAGTTGTTACGGGTCGTCAGAAGCCCGAAAGCCTGATAGCCAGTCTTACCAAGGGGTATCGTATCACCCAGTAACTAACTGGGCTGTGCTCCATGTAAAATACTGATATTCAGCTGCATCTAGTTAGACTGGAAGCCGACCCAAACATAGTTGGGAAAAGGCTAGGCAGATTGGACTATATGAATGATTAATTAGGCCAAATACATACTTATGAACCAATACTTCGAAGATGGAATACAACATTTTTGTATTTTACTTTTCGACTCAATCAGATGTTTTTGAAAACAAAATTTAATTTTTAAGAAATATTATTTTTATTTTATCAATCGACAATCTACAAGCACCATCTTACATTGGACAATAATTTTTTCAATGATTTCAAGCGTTCAGATGTTTGTTACTTTAACATTTCAATCCGGAAATACCGAATCAGCGACCACTTAGCACAGATTTTACACAGTCCTGTTTTATAAAACATTTCTGTTCCAAGTTTAAAAATAGAGTAGACATTAAAAAACAATTTTAGCGCTCGACAGCCCTAAGTACCCGCCAACGGCTTGGCGAATTGAGGGAAAACGCCTCCAAATGCATTTAGTGCAGTCTAGTTGAGCATTTTAACACTTGATTTAACTACAGGCTTATTATTGTTTTGGCCGGAATAAACATGGCCATGCATTCTGAATGGGTGGCAAGTGGCAGGAAATTTGGGGTGGCTACGCAACGGCTAAAGACCACTGAACAGGATTTTTCGAGGAAATGTTTATTTGTGGATGTTTGTAAAACCGATACAAACATTATTGGTAAAAGGCTAGGTAGACGTTGATATTAAAGGAACGTTTATTTAAAAGTGTTTAAAACAGAATCAGATACAATAGTAAACGGATATAAGATGTAGATGGCAATATAGATGGGCGCCAAATATTGAAGAACATTTTCCAATTTCAAAATTATTTAGCCATAGGCAAGCAATATTTACGCTAAATGTTAACCAAAGTTGGCATCCATTTATCAAATATGTAATCAGTAGTCGTTAATCAAATTTTATTTTGGCCAATATGTGACCTTTCGATAATTTTATTGTGAGTGCCAATATAAATGTATGTGTTTATTTATTTTTAGGGATTATCATAGAGATACATAATTATAAAAGAATTGTATTTAGACACATAATATTTGCATAACTAAAAAGACTTAAAATATTAATAACAACTATGTACAATCATATAAAACGGGAGGGAAAAAAAACAAAGGGCATCAAAAAATTCGTCCATATCGCTGTCAACAGGAAAAGTTCCCAAAGGCTGGCAGCATTGCACGTTGTATGGCAATGCTCATTCTTTGACCAACAAATAGGCCAGCCCTCTGGTCACGTGAAGAGTCGACTAAACGCTTGGCGATGTCTTGAGCAACACAGTTGGCGCTCAGACCTCATAGCCCTAGTCGTTCAACCCCAAACGGCTCGAACATATAAGTCCCAAATATTCATTACAAATGATATATTATAACTATACAATTTGCTATACAAAGGTACACACCTCTACGTAACCCTTTGGGGATTACAGATATGATGTTATGTTAGAACTTAACTCAAGATACATTATCGAGTACACGTGCTCAGAATACCTAATTTGAATGAACAAATCAAACAGACTACCACAAGCTCAATTAAAAAAAAAAAATGAAGAATATATAAAAAAATCCTACTACTATTATAAAGGCGAAAGTTTGTAAGTATGGATGTATGGATGTTTGTTACTCTTTCACGTAAAAACTACTGTATAGATTTGGATGAAATTTGACACAGAGATGGTTTATATCCTGGATTAACACATAGGATATTTTTTATCCCGGTAGAACATTCCTGTGGGATAATTTCCGACCTCCACGCGAGCGAAGCCGCGGGCAGAAGCTAGTACATGATAATTATTACAGTGTGTATTTTCATAAATAAAATACACTAATCTCATACACGATAGTCGTCGAAAGCCATCCCCGTTCTAAAACACGAAAAATTTCTAGTTTCGTTTCGCCAAGCTTTCCTACAACGAATACCTATATTATTTCTATTAACCTCTTCTGCATAAGCTAAATGTGCTTATCCTAGGAGTTTGTTACCCTAAACAGGTCCTTAGGGACATATTTGAGCTCGCAGAATATTGTGTCCACACTTACCGACTATTGCCTTCTGAATAAACAAAAAAGTATACCTATATAACGACATCCTAAATGGTGCAGACTTTCTAAGCAGGCTTGGGAACGATTTCTGTATTGGGAACAAATCTTTATAGCTCTGTTTATTCCGGGGAGTGTTCGAGCTGTCTTTGAATGGTCCAAACTTTGGTCATACTTTGGTGAATGAGATTCAGGCCATTGACTTTTGTTTTTTTTAAACCCTGAGGAAAAATGTGGTGTTATAAGTTTGGTGTATCTGTCAGTGTATTCTGTTTGAGTATCGCAGCTCCTAAATGGATGGACCATTTTTTTAAACTGACGTGATCGAGAGGGTTCTAAGATATAATTCATGGAAATCTGTTCAGCCGTTTGAAGATTATCAGCTCTCGTCTAGTTGATCAATGGGTGCCTGTTAGGTTTGCCGTTTTTATTTGCCGTCTGCCGACATGACGAGGCTTAGATCAAAATATTGCTTGAAACTTATATCAAACTTAAACTAGGGTAATGAGCCAGCGCGATTTTCTGAAAGGGTTACCGTTCCCCTTGAACACAAAGCTAGGGCTAGGGAAGGAACGTGGTTGGGTTTTAGTCAGTAAGAGTCTGATACATCCTTCCGTTCCACTCAGAGTAGGAGGACTCATTTGATGATTTCCCATCCTATAAAAAAAAGGCAATGTATTTTATTAGTTTACTTGTCACAGGTTTTTGTAAGTTTTCTACACTTGAGGTTTACCTACGAAACGTACTGCTGGGATAAAAAGTATCCTATAATATGTTAATCCAGATCATATTAAACTACTTCTGTGCCAAGTTTCATCCAAATTCATTAATATTTTTGAGAAGTGGCAAACATACAAACACACTTACTCACAAACTTTTGCCTTTATAATATTGGTATGACATACGTTTAGCCTTAAAGACATGATCAGTGGTGTTAGCGGACCAAATCTGGACCTACCTCCTTATCTTGGTGGATTTAAATAAAGACTTGATGGTGGGTCCGGATTCTACTAATACACAGACAATTATTGATAATGATATCTGTGGCAGGTAAAAAGCTGTATTGGTGAGAAGTTTCTTTTGGGGTACTCTGTTATGTAATTTTGACGTTCAAAAAGTGCTTATTTTCCGCCTAGTTTGAATAAATGACTTCTGATAAAGGAAAGACAATAACAGTTCTGATGTCATGGCATGTATTTTCATTTGTTTCGATATAGTGGTGAACCTACATTTTTTTGTTTGCGGTTTGGCCTTCAATAAAACGACCTACATCAAAAAAGTCCCATGACATTTCAATAAACATAATTCTTTTGTTCTCAAATAAAAAATGTCTTCAACAACATCTTTAAACTTGTCATCGGTCACATTGAAACATTCAATTTCCTTTTACATCAGCTAATCTCTGAAAATTTTATAACGGAGAGCATTCTACGAATGTTTGCCAACTAAAAATATGCTGTAATCTTAAAAAAAAAATATCATTTGCCTGCTTTATGAGCGTTGTACATCCTCATTAGAATCGTTATGTAAGTTAATGATATAATAGGTGACATACATACTTACTGATATGAATAAATGAATGGGTTTCCATACGTTTTTTGGCAGCGAGCCGATTTATTATTTGATGGCGTGTATTTTCATTTGTTCCGATATATTGGTGAACCTATACTTTTTTTTGTGTAAAGCAATATTATTTGTTGGAAAATGGTTAAAACATTACATATCATCACGCCTGCAAACTCTAAAAGGCTAAGCTTAGGTGTACCTATAGTACACCCATAAACGGAAAACGTTAACTACTAGGTTTAGAATAATCAAATCTGATTGAAATCACCAATTCACCTGCTAAAGCTACGGTTTCCTACGGTAGCGGTGGACGCTATACAGGGTGAAATAGCGGTGGACGCTATACAGGGTGAAATTGAATTAGTGGGCAATATTTTAAATATTGCCCACTAATTCAATTCATTGTAGAGGTCATTGTACTCATCATTATGAACAACTTTTACCATGGGAACACACCTGTAATCGCGAAAAAGTACAATGACCACTTAAAATAATGCACATGATTTCAATTTTACCCTGTATGGATGGGCGTCCTGAAAAGGATGGCAGCGGGGTTTGTTTTTATCGTGTCAAAAGACGCTATTTAGTAAGAAACGTTTTGGTGACGTCATTCGACTGTAAACGAGTTACGCTATGTGGCAGGCATCGCTGTCGCAAACTGTAGCTAAAATCTTATATTTACAACGATGTCTTTTTACCCATCAATTCAGTCATCAGTTATCTAGCTATCCAGATATAGGTATATACCTACATAATATAACTAAATAACAATGTATTACTAATTTTATCATTCCGTGACGACTCCCGGCCACTGTAGGCGCGGGCCATTTACAGTCGGCATGTAAATAATGTGTAGATCATCGTCGTCTGATCAGTAGTGCTATTCTGTAAAAATCTCACCGTAAAAATGTAGGTGTAGTGAGATTAAAGTTAGCTGTCAATAGTGTCAATCCCAAGCATTGTGTGGAACGACAGCTCACTCAACGCTCACTTCACCGAAGTTTTCACGGTAGGATTTTAACAGAATCGACCGACTGCACCAGGCCCGTGCCGAACAGCCTGCCACACTTGGGCAGAGCACCGCCGCGTGTCTTCGTAGAGGCGATTGGCGGTGACCTCTCGCGCCCAGCCCTGGTGCAAGCCATGGTCCGAAGCGAGAGGGAGTCGGAGGCAGTAACCTCCTTCTGCGAATCAGTCATGCTCGCGGAGGAGGTGGCGGCATGGGAAAAGGAAAGACGCCCCGGGCGTCGGGAGCCACCTGACGACTCCCGGCCACTGTAGGCGCGGGCCTGCGGGGTAGCTCACCGTCCGATTAGGACCAGGCTCGTGCCGGATGGCGCGTACATGTTCCACGCGCGCCTCACATAGATTTCAGCATTAAAAAAAAGGGCCCGTCAGGGCCGATGCCTTAAGCGGGACTGTCCGAAAGGGTTACCGCTACCCCGGAACATAAAGGGCTAAGGAAGGAACGTGGATGGGTTTTAGTCAGTAAGAGTCTGACACTCCCTTCCGCTCCACCCAGAGCGGGAGCAGTCATTGGATGATTCCCAGCCTTAGAAAAAAAAAAAGGGCCGATGCCTACCGGGTCAGCGAAATTGTCCGAAAGGATTGCCGTTGGCCTGGAGCACATATAGCTAAGGAAGAAACATGGATGGGTTTAAGTCAGTACGAGTCTGACACTCTCTTCCGGTCCACCCACAGCGGGCGAGACCAGATAATGACGATTGCCCATCCTTAAAAAAAAAACTCAGACATGGTTGTAAGATAAAATATCATAGCTTTTCTTATTACTTCTTCTAAAAAACAAAGGCGATGACATACCAAAAGATTTATTAACTTCCTGTGTCTACATATTTATCGAGGTGATTCACTGAATCTGACAAACATATTTTATGAGTTGGCCTGAATGTTTCAGTTATTTTACTTCAGGCAGATTATTTTACTCATATTTTGTGTGAACAAAGAACTAGAAAAAACCTGATATCTCAATTATTATAATTATGTAGAGACGCCAGCAAGTCAAACTTCCCGAAACTGTCAAATTTCCCGATTATTTTTGAACCTTAAAACATTAATAATAAAGTTGAAAATCTATTAAAGAAATTTGACAGATTGAAGTAGCTTGGTGTGCTTGGCATCTGTACAAATGAAGGCTGGGCAGTCCCATAATACCTTCACATAGAGAAAACTTTTTGGTATTAGTTTTGCTCGCGGCTTCGTTCGCGTGGAATTTGGCAATTATCCCATAGACACGTAGGTACTACCGGAACACAGTATCTTATGTCCCAACCCAGGTCATGTTGTACTCCTGTGCCAAAATTAATTCAGCCGTTGTAGCGTGAAAGCTGAAAAAATAAACAAACACCTCTTCGCATTTATATTATGAGTAAGGATTGTAGAACAGCTATATGGTTTTCATGGTTACTGCAATGGACTGAACTCGAGCGCCTCTTATGGTTAATAAACGACCGAACGATAATCTATTTACCTTTTAAAAGTTTCTTGTTTTCAGAGTATCTATCATATGAATAGGATATTTTCATTCTTAAACCATAATGTCTTCCATTTTGACAATTTGGCAACAACCATTGCATTATTTACGTTGTCGAGCTGACGAATTTTTTCAAACATATGAAGCAATGGATTAGGAATTCCTTTCAAAATCCTTCTGAGAAAAGTGTGTTATGCTATTGGAGTGGTGGTTTTCAATTCTTTACAGCATTTTATTGGTCTATTTTTCCTTTTTAATATGTACTACTGACCCATATGTACATTTTGTAAACCTAATATTTAAATACTTTTTTTATTATTTCATTAGGTAGGTATTGTTAATTGTAGTCATTCCGTCTAACATTCACTTAAAGATTTAGTCAAGTACCCAGTGTTTATAGAAGGAATCAGCCATCACAAAACACTTGAATGCAGTAGCATGTGTTTAACATAAACGCCACCATATCTGGTGCACGCACTCGGACGTTGCACTATTATCTACTTCAACTGCCCATGGTAATGTGATGGCTTATAACAAGAACCTGCTTTAAAATTAACTTACTGCCGTATTGTTGTGTATCAATCCAAGTCAAGATTTTTACAGAATAGTACACCTGTCCAGTTCTGCTACAATCGACTAACAGCTTTGCTTTGCGTTGCTTTGCAGCTACGTGTTAGTCGTAGAAATAAACAGTGGTTCAGTTATCACCCTGCAATCGGCATTTCTGTTTCTCGCACATTGTAGTATTTAGAACAGAATTATGTAGATTTGTTATTGTTGTAGTGTTATGTTGTCATGTTATGCAATATCAATATGTTGATTAGGTTGTCAGTTTTTGTCTGTGGTCCAACCATTGTACATGGCCGCGATACCAACTGTCATTCAACTGATTTTGTTGTTTCTGAATACGAGGTTTTTTAGCTGATTTGCACGGGTATAGTATGTGACTTTTTTTGTTTATTTTTATAATTGTGCGTCCTGTTTGTGCTGAATAAATATTTTTTCTTTCTTTTCTTTCTTTGAAAAAAAATCTGTTGTTCCTTATCTTTTGACGAGTTATGCGAGCATAATGTATGGAACAGCTTTTTTTACGATTTCAGGTGTGTTCACATAGTAAAAGTAGTTCATAATAATGAGTACAATGAGCCCTTAAAATCTTACGCATGAATTCAATTTCACCCTGTATAGGTGCATTAGCTCATATAAAAACAACATTGGAAAACGTGGCTTCACTACGTAGTATAAAACGAAGTCGCTATTTTTGTCTGTTTGTTTGTCTGTATGCTTAAATCTTTAAAATTACGCAACGGATTTTGATGCGGTTTTTTGTAATAGGTAGAGTGATTCAAGAGGAAGGTTTATGTGTATAATTTGTCGACATATTTTGCGGGCGAAGCCGCGGGCGGAAGCTAGTTCAGAATAAAATGATTACCATAATAGTTTTTAACTGTTGTTAGGTGGTTGTTAGTTAATTTTACTACCTTTCCTTATTTTGTGGAATACAATAAACTGTGGATTTTTGCTCAAATTGTCATTTCAACGAGCTATACTTACTGAAACTCTTTAAGGGTATTTTCTAGGTGACAATAATTTCAGCGGGATTGTCCGAAAAAGTTAAGGGCTAAGGAAGGAACATGGATGGGTTTTAGTCAGTAAGAGTCTGTCACTCCCTTCTGCTCCACCCAGTCATAAAAATTTCATGATTTCACACCCTTAAAAAAAAAGATTATAATAATATGACGTTGCACAAATGCACAAACAGCACGCAGGGTGACTGAAAATGAGGCTAGTGTTTATCCACCATCTTAGAGTATATCCCAACAGAGGGAACATTTTTGCTTGATGCATGAACAAGTTAAGACTCCAATGACTTTTGCAAAAAAAAAGCGTGAACACAAAGTGTGTGTTGCTGAACTACACCATTTTTTTAAATAATTAAAATCAGGCACATTGACTGGATTGCTAATTCAATATGACACCCGCTAACACCCTATTAGCATTAAATTATTCGCTCAAATATAAATGTTGGAACACTACATTGATTCGCGGTGCGACGACCTGGAACTATTTTGGCCTGTGAAATTAAATAACCCTCTTGTTTTAGCAATGAATGAGTTTTCGTGTCATAGTTGTACTGTAATGAATCATTATGTTTGCAGCTAATTCTTGCATGTGGTTTTAGATTGAGATGTATTGATTCTGCTATGTAATTAAGATCTTTGGCATCCACATACACTATCAGTTGGCTCATTTATCTTGAGACCGCACGTGTGGTTGGAAAGATTGAGGTTTGCCAGATCGGTTTTGATAAATTACTAATTAGTGAAATACCATGTGGGTCTCAGAAGACGTCTAGCGACATCAAGGGAGACCCAGGAGACTATGGCGGGACTATAATGTCCCTAACTTATGATTTTCTATGTTTTGTTTCAAAATTCTGACATTTAGGTTTCATTCAAGTTTCTAATTTAACTCTGACATTTAGGTTTTAGCAATAATTTATGTGTTTGTATTTGTATTTTTATCTGTCGTTATTTTATATGGGTCTTGGACCTGAAATAAATGATTATATAAAATTCTCGTGTCACAGTTTTCGTTGCCATACTCCTCCGAAACGGCTTGACCGATTTTGATGAAATTTTTTGTGCTTATCCGGTATCTATGAGAATCGGCCAACATTTATTTTTCATCCCCCTAAATGTTAGGGGTAGTCCAACCCTAAATTTTTTTTTGTAGGGTAGGTAGGTTAGGTAGGTTAGGTAGGGTAGGTAGGGTAGGTAGGGTAGGTAGGGTAGGTAGGGTAGGTAGGGTAGGTAGGGTAGGTAGGGTAGGTAGGGTAGGTAGGGTAGGTAGGGTAGGTAGGGTAGGTAGGGTAGGTAGGGTAGGTAGGGTAGGTAGGGTAGGTAGGGTAGGTAGGGTAGGTAGGGTAGGTAGGGTAGGTAGGGTAGGTAGGGTAGGTAGGGTAGGTAGGGTAGGTAGGGTAGGTAGGGTAGGTAGGGTAGGTAGGGTAGGTAGGGTAGGTAGGGTAGGTAGGGTAGGTAGGGTAGGTAGGGTAGGTAGGGTAGGTAGGGTAGGTAGGGTAGGTAGGGTAGGTAGGGTAGGTAGGGTAGGTAGGGTAGGTAGGGTAGGTAGGGTAGGTAGGGTAGGTAGGGTAGGTAGGGTAGGTAGGGTAGGTAGGGTAGGTAGGGTAGGTAGGGTAGGTAGGGTAGGTAGGGTAGGTAGGGTAGGTAGGGTAGGTAGGGTAGGTAGGGTAGGTAGGGTAGGTAGGGTAGGTAGGGTAGGTAGGGTAGGTAGGGTAGGTAGGGTAGGTAGGGTAGGTAGGGTAGGTAGGGTAGGTAGGGTAGGTAGGGTAGGTAGGGTAGGTAGGGTAGGTAGGGTAGGTAGGGTAGGTAGGGTAGGTAGGGTAGGTAGGGTAGGTAGGGTAGGTAGGGTAGGTAGGGTAGGTAGGGTAGGTAGGGTAGGTAGGGTAGGTAGGGTAGGTAGGGTAGGTAGGGTAGGTAGGGTAGGTAGGGTAGGTAGGGTAGGTAGGGTAGGTAGGGTAGGTAGGGTAGGTAGGGTAGGTAGGGTAGGTAGGGTAGGTAGGGTAGGTAGGGTAGGTAGGGTAGGTAGGGTAGGTAGGGTAGGTAGGGTAGGTAGGGTAGGTAGGGTAGGTAGGGTAGGTAGGGTAGGTAGGGTAGGTAGGGTAGGTAGGGTAGGTAGGGTAGGTAGGGTAGGTAGGGTAGGTAGGGTAGGTAGGGTAGGTAGGGTAGGTAGGGTAGGTAGGGTAGGTAGGGTAGGTAGGGTAGGTAGGGTAGGTAGGGTAGGTAGGGTAGGTAGGGTAGGTAGGGTAGGTAGGGTAGGTAGGGTAGGTAGGGTAGGTAGGGTAGGTAGGGTAGGTAGGGTAGGTAGGGTAGGTAGGGTAGGTAGGGTAGGTAGGGTAGGTAGGGTAGGTAGGGTAGGTAGGGTAGGTAGGGTAGGTAGGGTAGGTAGGGTATGTAGGGTATGTAGGGTAGGTAGGGTATGTAGGGTAGGTAGGGTAGGTAGGGTAGGTAGGTAGGGTAGGTAGGGTAGGTAGGGTAGGTAGGGTAGGTAGGGTAGGTAGGGTAGGTAGGGTAGGTAGGGTAGGTAGGGTAGGTAGGGTAGGTAGGGTAGGTAGGGTAGGTAGGGTAGGTAGGGTAGGTAGGGTAGGTAGGGTAGGTAGGGTAGGTAGGGTAGGTAGGGTAGGTAGGGTAGGTAGGGTAGGTAGGGTAGGTAGGGTAGGTAGGGTAGGTAGGGTAGGTAGGGTAGGTAGGGTAGGTAGGGTAGGTAGGGTAGGTAGGTAGGGTAGGTAGGAAAGGTAGGTAGGGTAGGTAGGGTAGGTAGGGTAGGAAGGGTAGGTAGGTAGGGTAGGTAGGAAAGGTAGGAGGATATCATAGTTAAGGCAGGACGACGTCTGCCGGGTCAGCTAGTAATTATTATAAAATGGTGACGGAAAACATCGTGAGAAAACATGCAGGCATGTTCTAGAACCAAAAATTCGAAGACATGTGACTTCCGCCAACCCGCACTGGCCCTCGTTGTGGATTGTGGTTCACTCCCTCTCTTAGATAGGAGGCAGGTATCCCAGCAGTGGAAACATTATAGGCTGATTATGTTATTATGTAATGTTTTTGGTTTGGTGTGTGGTTTTCTATCTAGAGTGCTATGATTAATGAAAATCGTGACTACAAATTAAGTGACTTTAAAATAATTAAGTCATTAACTGCCACGCAGCAGACAATAGAAAAACTATTGTTCGAGGTCACCGGTGACCGCGTTGGCGCTCAACGTGTTAATGTATGCAATTGTAACAAGGAAAGCTGCTGTTAAATTCTTATTTTTAGTAGCCATCTCTAGACGGGAGGACGCGACGTGACGCTCGAATCAAAATAATACTTACAACTTATCTTTAACCTCAAAGTCCAATTCAAAAGATATCAGATTGAATGCTTATTATTTTGGAAATTTGAAGGTGTGTTTGTTTGTATCGGGAATTTTCAATTTAACTTTTATTTTCTGAGTAAACTTGGAGCAGTATATTATATTCGGCCAAAATAACAGTCAATAGAAACTAAATTCCCTATCATTCAATTTGCTCTGAAGCAATTTAGGATGGTTGACATGATGCAATACACTATATGCCTACTGTTACACGTAGTGATAATGTGTAGAGCTTTATTGTTGGCCCATTCACAAGCTCTCTAAAGCTCTTTGTTCTGAATGATTCATTGACTCGTATTTTATATCGGGTACAAGCTTGTCTTATTAAAACATTAATCAGTTGGCCATTATGTTTAGTGTGAATAGAAATTTAATCATAGTGGGTTGTTAGGGGTCTACTAAAAAGCGTCATGGTATGATTTATATGACGTTTTTACAAGAAAATGGTGAACAAATTTATGCTAACCTATGATTTTGGTATTTTAATGGTTTGGTGAGGTAATTTAAGTAAAGCTAAGGTCTCTCTACCTTAAACCTATGCTAGGTCAATGCGGGATTACCTCACGATGTTTTCCTTCACCGTTTTGAGAGTAGTGGAACCTACGACCTACAATTCGTAAGTATCTTTTGTCGTTCGCCTGTGTTAGTTTAATTACAGACGCCAGCACATCAAGCTATCCCAAACAGTTAAATTTTCCCGATTGAAAATGAACCTTATACTTTTGTAATAAAGTTGGAAAACTATCAAATAAGTTTGTGACAGATTGTGGAAACTTGATGTGCTGATCTGAGACCTCGTCTACCTCTTTTTTTTTGAGGGTGGTAAATCATCAAATAACCCTTCCCGCTCTGGGTGGAGCGGGAGGCATTGTCAGACTCTTATTGACTAAAACCCTTCCATGTTCCTTCCTAAGCCCCTTATGTTCCGGGATAGCGGTAACCCTTTCGGACAATCCCGTTAACCCGCCGGCTTCAGCCTTAACGGGCCCCTTCCCAATTGCTGACAACTTTCCCAATTGCTGATCCTTTCAATTGCTAACCTAGTCTACCTCTAAGTAATAAAATTCACCAGAAATAATCTTCCAGTCTTTGAACCAAAGTGCATAGCCATTTTATTAAATAGAGTGTTCTCATTTTTGTGATTTATTCGCGTCGGAGACCGAAGCGCATGCTTGGCAGCCAATCATAACGTTGCGACGGTAACTCATGTATTATGCGACAGGTGGCGCTGTGGGCCATTCTTAGATTTTAGAACGATTAAATTCTGATGGATTTAAATTACATTTAGCTAACGTGAACGGGCTTGGTGTTGAAATAAACGATTTATTGATAAGTGAAAAAGATAAACTAGGATATTTTGTGGAATCAACAACTAGAGGGATTGACCGTGACTTTTTCCGCACATAAACTACAACTTACTTTAAACTACATAGGTTCGACCAAAACCACCACCTTTAGCTTTATAAAATATTACTTCAGTGTGAAAATGAGATGAAGTATACGTCTTGTATAGTTCCATCTCTTTCCCATTGTGAATAATATGAAAATACAACAGCATAAAGAAGTCGTGGTCGTTTTGATAATTCCTACCTATCTGCACCTTACCACCTTCTGTAAAACACCAGTTATATGGATCATTAAGAGCCAGTTTCACAGTGTCAAAAATGGAACCGAATAAACGTCTCAATGACGTCTTTTGCCAGTAAATAACGGACGCTATGTAGCAGTCACCGCTCTCCTAGGAAACCGTAGCATAACTTAAAAGTCTTTTAAAAGAATACCTAACAAAATACACCCTTCCAGATCACAGTTGTGATCTGGAAGGGTGGAAGGGGGTAAAGCAGAGGTGTGCCTACCTACAGTAAGTCCACATTTTGCTAGATATGTTTGAGTCCCATGTAATAGGGGGCTAGCCTATTGCCACTAAGCGGGATTGTCCGAAAGAATTACCGCTACCCCGGAACATTAAGTGCTAAGGAAGGAACATGGATGGGTTTTAGTCAGTAAGAGTCTGACAATCCTTTCCGCTCCACCCAGAGCGGGAGCAGGCATTGGATGATTTCCCAGCCTTAAAAAAAAAAGCCTATTGCCACTAAACGGGATTATCCGAAAGAGTTACCGCTACCCCGGAACATTAAGGGCTAAGAAAGGAACATGGATGGGTTTTAGTCAGTAAGAGTCTGACACTCCCTTCCGATCCACCCAGATCGGGGGCAGTCATTTAATGATTTCCCACCTTCAAAAAAAAAGCCTATTTCCACCAAACAGGTTCAGACTCCGAGCTGCTATTAACATATCCAAATAACATTTCGCTGTACTCGGGTATTGAACCCAGGTCCTCATGCGCAGTGTAGCGCGACCACTAGACCAACGAGGCCGTTATAAAGGAACACAGAAGTACACACAAATTACCATAGGCATCGTAGACAAGTGTGTCGGTCGATATGGAGTGGTCAATAGTTGATGAGGTCGACAGTTACTTGGATACGGCAATACAAAGCGCGTATTGACCCGGCTATTACTGGAATAGGGCTTTTATAGTTCCCTACTCATTATCGAATCGGAACCGTATCGTTAGCAAGTCCAAACTACAATACGATATGATACGTCACGAGATTCACGTTTTCACGGTCTTTCTGTGATGCTCCACGTTTGATGACTGACTCCTAAAATACAAGCTTTGGCTTAGTTTCGGTATCAGTTTCAGTACCTACCTTAAGCAATAAACAAAATCTATAATTATAATTATCTGCACTAAATTCTTGTAAATGAGAGCATTCACTTTATTTCGCATCGCATTAAACTTTATTATTTATTTTATAACGGTCAAGGCACAATTCCTGCTTTACTGGTGTATCCAAGTACAGTCGCCAGTACATCAAGTTACCACAAACTGCCAACTTATCTCAATCGACAATCAACGATTTCAGATTTAAAATCATTTGTAGGAATTTGTCAGTTTGGCATAACTTGATGCGCTGGATACCGTACCTAAATAGTTTATTATGTGTATGTACATTATAATAAAATTGTAGTGAACAGAAAACTGAGCGTTGAATATTTTTGAAAAAAAAAGTAATTGCTACGTGGTCTAGAAACGAATCTAATGCCGAATTTTTTGTCTGATAGTCTGTTTAGAAGTAAAATCTAGACTTATATGACTTATTGCCAATTTCACCAATAAAATGAACAGTACAGCTAAGACGCGTTCATGAATTGTCAGTGTCAATATTCCATAGAACATAATGACAATGGCAGCTCTTAATAGTTTATGCGTTCATCGTGTTCAGTTTCATAGGTGAAATCAGCCCTTATTGATGGCTGCTTGTGCCCGACGTTGCTTGAGTGTTTCAGGTGGATTTTCCAAAACAAAACTCCCAAACAAACCTTGTCCTAACAATTAAGAACAGAACAAAAAAAATCGTCTTGTTCGGTCGAGCAGTTTTAAAGTTAGTGATGCACCCTATGAGGGTGACAATTGATTTATATTCATATATCTCATCAACTGCCTAGCCTTTTCCCAACTATGTTGGGGTCGGCTTCTAGACTGGAACCAGATGCAGCTGAATACCAGTATTTTACATGGAGCGATTATCTATCTGACCTCGACAACTGGGCATAAATGATATGATATATATATGTAACTGGGCAATACGATACCCCTTGGTAAGACTGGCTGTCAGATTTTCGGGCTACGGACTACGCGTAACGACTGTCAAAGATGCACAAATGACAGCCGGGACAAAAGACTTAACGTGCTTTCCAAGGCATGGAGGAGGAGGAGTCTCGTTATGTAAAGATGGTCACATATCCACGGCCAACCCCGGCAAGCGTAGCTTAACCTGGTGGATCGACCTGTGCGGATGTTAGTACTTAGCCAGGAGCTCCTTATTAATGTAGATCTATTGCAATAAATCAAGCTAGAAAACATTGCTCAAGTGCCGTCTCATGTTCAAAAAGACTCAATGGTTACTTTATCCCTTAAAATTATTGAAATAGATAAGATTAGCTTACGCTTTCAATTTTGATCCTCTCAACGGAATAATTCTATGAAATTCAATAAGTTGGAGATCAAGTTCTTAACTTAATAATTTTTAAAGAGAAAGCTGTAACTAAGGCAGCCTAAATCTAAGGATCTTTTTGAAACATACTATACGACACGATTTCGATCTGATATCGATTTTACACTTTGCGATTCCTGATAATTCTGAAGATGAACCTATTAATGAACTAAAAACTTGATCGTGGTGATGTAAACTACTGTTTACTGCTAAATTTAGTTTTTGACTGCTCGTGTATAGATGTCAGCACATCAAGTTACTCCAATCTGTCAATTAATGTCTTTGATAGTTTTTCAACTTTATTACAAAATCGTTTAGTTCATTTTCTAATTAGGAAAATTTCACATCTAGCATTTTTTTTTATTATTTCGTTTTTCTTTACTGGCAACCGCTCGTCCATGGTAACATTGGCTAAGACAGCGCCTTAATTGATACCAGTATGCGGTTTTAATACTTCAAGAGTTTCCAATGGCTTGCGCATGACCGGACCTACCTACGTTTTTAAAATAATAAACATAAGCATAATTGACCTAAGATGTTCCCACTGCTGGGACACAGGGCTCCTCTTGGTGAGAAAGAGTGGGCTGTAATGTATTACAGCCATTGGGCCTGCGTGGCCTGGTGTACCACGCAGGCCCAATGCGGGTTGGTAGATGTCACAAATGTCTTCTAATTTTTGGTGGTTTTCCCACTCCATTTTGAGCCGCTGGTCATGAAACAATTTACGCGCAGTAAAGCGCCTAGCTTGGTTCGAACCTACAACCTTTTTTTTTCGGGGGAAACCTTCAAAAGTTGCCTGGTCTTTTGCGGAAAAGACCAGGGAGTGTGGGATTCTTACCTCACTAAAACCACCCGGTGATCACCCTGAGCACATGGAAGAGGGCCCGCTGCCTCTTAAAAGACCTATAACTCGTAAGTCGCGGCCGTTACCATTGGACCACCACAACTCAATTAATAATAATAATAATAATATCCTTGGACATTTCACACAACGCCATATCGTCCCAAGCTAAACAACCTAATGCTTGTGTTATGGTAACGAGATGGCTGATAAACAACTTATATACATTTTTTTTTGTAAATACATACATATTATAGATAGAAAAACACCCAAACTCGTAACAAATACTTGCAGGTCGTACAAATATTTGTTCCGTGCGGGAATCGAACCCGCGACATAGTGGGCAGCAGTCAATCGCTCAACCACTGCGCCAACCGTGTCGTAATTTAAATGTTAGTTGAAATGATTATGTCTAGACCAATCCAGACAAATGAAATTTGAAGCAGCTTCGAACTATGGTAGACATGCATCAGTTACTTCAAACTAGCATGTCGGGTGCATTACGAGCTCTTCAATAATTCATTCGAGCTTCAGTCGTACGCTGCATTGGCGGTCTAAATATAGACTTTTCTGTCAAAAATTTAAATTGCTTTTCTTGCTGTTATGACAGTTTACTTCAAGTCTTAGAAGGATTTTTACAGGTGAATGTACAGATAACATAGTATTTCAATTTAATTCAACTTTTTTATTGCAATCCATAACTAAATCCGTAGCTGTCAGGCACAGCAAAATTAAAAAATAAGTAGGAGAGAGGAAGAGAGCATTTATCAAATTTCCGCTAAAAAAAAAATAGGTAGATTGTTATTTTTTTTGTTATTGTAAATATAAAATCTCGCCTGTAATCCCCGAAGAGTTGAGCAGGTGTACGCAATAGTTTGTCAGTTATATTAAGTAGAAGGCGAGCCTACTGAGAAATTCTTGGTGGAAAAACCAATTCCTACCAAACCAAAAAATTCTGCCACGCCTGGAACCGAACCCAGGATCTAATGCATTAGTAGCTGGCAACTATTTAACTAACGGGAATTTATTGTTTCAGTTGGGCATTTTTATTTGAAGATAAAAATGAATAATATTTATGCGGGAGTTAAATTACAAATCATGTTCAAGTTAGCACATACATAAAATACCAAACCATTTCGTATATCACAGTAGGTAATACAAAAACAACAGTAAGCAATTCACAAAAAAAATCAACATTTTCAAATAAAATCTAAACCCGACTTAATGGACTACAAAATACCAAAGGAATTCGCTAAAAGCGTACGTTTTATCCTATTTATAAAATAAAGTACATTAAACGTTTCCAAGTAAAGAAATTACGTTACATACACAATCAGTTTTGTTAGAGTGATTCCCCTTAAGTATACTGTCTCCATATTATTTATTCATGAACAATTTGCGATGCAATCAGGTCAGGTGGAAAGCTGGGACACCAGTAATAGCGAAGCTACTATTGAACTAATATCGTGCTTTTTCATCGACTGTAGCAGTGGAGAGACAGTGCTTCATTACCATACCATTCGTTCCACTTGCAGGAAGGTCCAAAATGTATATACAACGTGGTGCTATAATTGTGACATTAATTTAACACACGGGTCAGGCTAGTGCCCAACCATATAAATGTTTATAGGTTTTTTCAAAAAACTAAATAATTAAATCAATTCGCTTACTTTTTGCAGTAGTTTCATCCTAATAGTATTGCTTATTCGTTTTAATTTCATTGATGCAAATGTTATGATCCGTGACCCCTGAAAATGAACACTGCGCGACAGTTCTTTAAGTACATTTTACTCCAAGTTGCTAGCTAAGCTATGAGAGTGCATAGCTTAGCTTATCTTCCACAACCCCAAAACCCAAAGCTTTCACAATGTCGAAACACGATTTGACTTTGATAAAATACGATTATAAACTTCATGGTTCGTTTTTGCATTTTTATAAAGATGGCTACGTTCGATTTGCATTTTCGTGCGCTGAAAAAATACGGCTCTTTTTTATTTAGTCCCAATATAGACGATACTGCTGGAAATCTGTTCAGAGGATTAGTCTACAGTATTGGCAACACGAATGAAAATAACCGTATGTTATGTATTTTTCTATTCGATTTTGTTTAGGAATTATACCTTCTTTTTTTTTTGAGGGTGGGAAATCATCAAATGACTCCTCCCGTTCTGAGTGGAGCAGAAGGGAGTGTCAGACTTTTACTGAATAAAACTCATCCATGTTCCTTCCTTAGCCCTTTATGTTCTCCTTCTCTTTCGGACAATCCCGCTTATAGAATCTATTTATTAGATACTAGCTTCTGCCCGCGACTTCGTACGCGGACCCTGTTGCTTATGCCAGCGACAACGGGGTCGCCATTTATGTTATTTTTTGTCATTTTTCCCATTTAAATCTTTTATCACACTGAGCTTTAGTTTTATTTCATTCCAACAACCACCAAAACATACAGTCCATTTGTCATCGTTTTCATTTTGGTAACTGCATTATTATATTACCCACTTGTCTCTAGAGACCTAGAAGTCAATGCGTAGATACGGTTGAACTCAAGCACAATTCTCTATCCGCGCACGTCTCTGACTCGCGAGACAATACATGACGTTCATGATCAGCGGTCAGTCGCGCATCATATTCTTCACTGGCCTCTAGAGACCTAATGAATACGCTGAGAACGCAGGCGTGCTTGGCGACCCAAAGAGGTTTCCACGGAGCGAGTTGCAGACTAATGTTCTCGAACAGCATCAAGTCTCTCCTGACGCTCTTCGGGAGATTCTTGGGATCTTATGATCCTTAATCTTTTAGCTCTCTTGGAACATTGGGAAAGATTTGACCTCTTTCTAGGCATGGTCATAGTTTTATTGTGAAGATACCTGATCACTAAAAATCTAAATTAAAATGACTGCTCCCCTGCGTTACTGGGTAGGCTACCATGTCACGAAGATAAATGGAAAAGGAAAATAAACTCAAACAACATAAGCCCGAAGGCATATTCATACGATAAAATAAATAGGAGTTTTGGCCAGTAGAGTCAAATTTTCAATGATATACCATCGTCATCGAAAATCAGTCCTAAACTGTTACCGCCTTCACCGCGTGCAGGTACTCCCAGTTTATGTTATTTTATAATTACACAGTAAAATTAGTGATAGCTTTGATTTCCACATCAGATGTTTCTGATCTTCGATTTTTATAAGTCAACAGGAAATGCCCATCAGATTGAACAACTTTTGCTTGGACGTCATTCCTATATGTGTTATGGTGTAGCTAGGCTCTTGGAGTTCCACAACAGGTGTTCCAGATCTTCAATTTTTATACGTAAAAAGAGAGTGCTCATCTGGCTGAACAACTTTCGCTAAGATGTCATTCCTATATGTCTTATGGTGTAGCTAGGCTCTTGGAGTTCCACAGCAGGTGTTCCAGGTCTTCGATTTTTATAAATCAACAGGAAATGCCCATCAGACCAAACAATTTTTGCTAAGACGTAATTTTTTTTGGATTCGTGCTCTATTTCTGTTTCTAAACCCCCCTCAATTATTTTTTTTTTGATATATTCAATGTACAGACACATTTTTTTTACTGTTTCATTATATGTATAGACTAGCTTCTGCCCGCAACTTCGTCTGCGGCTAATACTGTGGAGGGCAAATCTTATCTCTGCGAGGTCCTTGTGATCTTTAATCATTTAATGTGATAACAATTGTTATTTTGTTGTTTAAATAATCATCCAAACAGAAGTAAGTCGAAAAAATACTTTTATAAAACATAAAACAAAATACGTATAAAAGTTAAAATACAAAAGATAGGAATATGGTGTCGCGGACGTTTTTGTAGAAATAATTAAGGCGAACCGGGTTGCCATACATGGCTTTCAATTTTAAACAACTGTTTAGGCAGCGCATGCAAATAATTTTGTTTTCGGAGGTATTTCTTTCCGACTTGCTAGACGAAAACTGCGATAGCTCGGCCAATATGTTTTTTTTTTTTTGTGAATGGCATCTCGCAGTTCAACCAAAGGGTTGTCTACTGCTTAACCGGGCTTGCCTGTGGCTGCCACAAAAGAATTGTAGCCTCCAGCCAGGGCTTAATAAAAACTAAACCTAAAACTAAGCGACTACACGCTAAGGGCACCCCCTGCGGGGTTCGGACCTCGGCTTAGGGCGTCGCTGGGGGGGGACAGCAAGGGACAGCTGGATCGGGGGTTTTTAAAAACTACTGGCTCAGCGACAACGCGGGCTGGCTCGAGCAAGGGTCGGGGGGATGAGAGTGGAAAGGGTCGTCGCGACGGGCCTCGACGGCGAGGACGGAACGACGGAAATTTGTATTTGTGTGCTAATCTAACAGTGCTAGTAGCCGGGCTGCTCTCCTGGAGGAGAGTGGTGGCATCGTCGGGGGCAATGAGGGTATGCCGTGGACGGCGAACCTTACTTATGCGGGACGGGGTGCATCGGGAGGCGGCCGCAATCAGGGGATTGCGGTGCTTAATGGCAGTGTCAAAGAAACGCTTCGAGAGGCGTTTCATGAACTGCTGAACTGTGGGGAGTTTAAAATCTACATGAAGGTCCATGTTACGGACGTAAAAGGGAGCTCCTGAGACCCTACGGAGGAACCGGTTTTGTAGTGTCTGCATTCGATGCAGATACTTGGGTTTGGCGTGCGCGAAGACGACGCAAGCGTAAGTCATGATGGGACGGATTACAGCGGTATAGAGACGCAGTTTGCACCGGAGTGACAATTTGCTGCGTTCTGTAAGCATGAATTGGAGCCTACCGAGAGCGAAAGCGGCCCGCGAACGGACCTGCTTTATGTGCTCTGCGAAACTGAGGTGTTGGTCGAGAGTGACACCCAGGTACTTGGCATGCTTCGCCCAAGGGATCGGCTTGCCGTACATGGTGATCGGATTAGGGGGGTTGGGGAGGGCCCTACGAACTCTCCTAAAGAGAACAGCCTGGCTTTTATCGGGGTTGACCTCGATTCTCCATTTCCGGAACCAAGCGCCTAGGGCGTTGGCCGAGTTCTGAAGAGTCTGAGCTATAGCTGGCGGACTGATCCCCGTGTAGTAAATGGCCGTGTCATCGGCGAATAACGCCAATTGGGTCTTTTTACTCTTAGGGATGTCGCTAGTGAACAGGGTAAAGATTAGGGGGGAGAGAACGGAGCCCTGGGGGACTCCCCGGCCAATATGTATGATATAAATATAATTTATAGCCTATAGCACTCAAGAATAATGTAGCTTACTATCATTGATTTTTTTTTTAATTGGATCATTAGTTTCGGAGATTACCCCCTACATACAAACTTACAAATTTTACCTCTTTATAATATTAGTATAGATGTAAACTCCATAACATGCAAATCAGAGTGAGGTAGCCGTCACTAATGTGAACTGTCAGTTCTCCCCGAAAGGCGGGAAACAGTAAAAAGTGAATCGTGTCTGTCGAAAGTCTTTGACAATTGATTTAATCAGCTTAAATTTGGAATTAACAGAACTCTACATAACTACCCACATAATTTTTTTTTTAATTAAAATTTTGCCTTTGCAGGTATTTTCGCTTACAAATGACAACGAGTTGGTGTGTTACCCCAAAAAGATTTTAAGTTTATTAAAAAACGATAAATAAAACTCTTTGTATGAAAAAACACCACAATGTTTAAATAACTTTAGTTTTGATCAACTTCCGAAACTAAAGTTACTTAAACTATGTTGTGTTTTAATGGAAGTCATCTGTTTTTTTTTGTGGAAAACCGAGTTTTATATTTCAATTCTTAATAATTTTATGGTACCTACACGGGTATTTAGTTTGAACGGCCCAAACCGAATGGACCGCGGGCCATTCGACCGTAACCAAAAATCGTCTACGTTTCAAATTATATACACATTTTTCATGCTCATATCGTATATTCTCGTTTTAGATCATTAAGAAAATGGAGGACGCACAGCCCGCTACGTCACAATGTACACGTGAGGGTACATCTAGAAAAGGTGGTCGCCTTTTACTTAGAGGTGGTTATGAATATAACTGGAAAAGGCAGAACAAAGACAGCACAGAACTTTGGCGTTGTTCAAAAAAAAGAAACGTGCAGTGCATCTATAAAAACCAAAAGTAACCCTTTAACAGTTTTACATGAAACATCACATAACCATGGACCTAAAGACTTAGAAACAAGGGAAATTATTGAACAGACGGAAAAATACAAATCTAAGAAAAAAAAAACTTTTATTTCAACTATTTAACATTTGCACCCGAATGTACTTGATGTAGTTTATGACAATGAATTGGTTTACCAGTTTTTATCACCGGTCCTTTAGAACATAGGCGATTTTTGTTTACGGTCGAATGGCCCGCGGTCCATTCGGTTTGGGCCGTTCAGACTAAATACCCCCTACACCACACTAATTGGTATTCCACTACTTGCTATGTAAATAACAGTTACAGGAATTATTACAACATCATCAAGATAGCAGTGGATTAAATGTGTTTAATAAGTTAAACTACCTAGTAAGGGACTTACGCGCAAGATTCCTCTAACAAAATAATTTATGTCAAAATATATTTCAGAATCGGTTCACAATTGACGAAAATATTGATACATACCTACATATAAAAAATAAGTACATACAAACGTCTTTGAGTTTTATTTAGGTTAAATGCTCTAAGACAAACGTACATTATTATTCACTTCTCTATTTTTAAATCGATTAAAAATACTAAACGTTCAATGTATTTCTGCAAGACTTTTATTCAATTCATACTTCATATAATGTTAATCTAATCATATTTACATTTAAAAGCTAAATATTCATAATAATGATGTAAAGAAATAATATGTATAATCATCAAAAAGCATAAAAAAAATTCTTCCACAACTTGCTGTCAACAGGAAAAGTTCCCAAAAGGCTGGCAGCATTGCCGCGTTGCATGGATTGCCATATTGCTGGTTCTTTGACCAAAAAATAGGCTAACCCTTTGGTCACGTGAAGAGTCGATCAACCGCTTGGCGATGTCTCGAAAAACAAAGTCGGCACACAGACCCCATGGCCCTAGTTTTTCAACCCCAAACGGCTCGAACATGTAAGTCCCAATAAGGTTGGAGTATTTCTGCATCACATGTTAAATCCTTTGCAAAACAAAATTGACACTGGCAACTAAAGATGAAACTTGTCGAATCGTAGAAAACCATGACTTTTTATATGTCATTATTTTTTTCTCAGTTGTGAGACAAATGGCCGAGCAATGTGACTAAAATTTTAGTTATTACATATTTTGTGTTGTGTGTTTTTTTTATATATTTTATGTAGTCTTTTCTATTTCGATTTTATCTTTGATTTTGTACGAAATTTTAGTGTTTGATACGTCGCGTTGATTTCGATTAGAATTTACCGTGACTCGCCATTCTATCAAGCATAAGACTTTGCCGTCTAAACAAATTTTCGTTTTAAAAGGTAAGCAGAATTCTGTTTCTTAAAACTTGTTATTCTTGCTAGTTAAGACAGCTGCATGTCAACGTAGATTTTGGTTATGACAGTTCAAAAATGGTGATCCAAAAACCAACCTCAAATAGTAAAACATTTAGAAATAATCTTCAATACATGACCTTCATAACAATATTGTTGTCACTTTCATCAATTTATATCATCTAGGTATTTGATATTTCAAGGGTATTAAATTCCGAGAACGAAGTCTCAAGCAAAATGTATTGAATTTCTTATCAAATGAGAATTCGACTTAGATTCTCTATATTTGTAGCCTCTTTTATTAGACCTAAAAAGACTGCCTCGTTGGTCTTGTAGTGGCAAGCACTACTACTGAGCATGAAGTCCTGAGTTTGATTCCCGGGTCAGAGATAGTGTTACTGAGTTTTTCCATCTAGAAATTCTCAGTAGCAGCCCAGAAACTGGATTTGTGTCCGATTGATGGCAATAGGTGCGCCCCTATTACATTGGATTCAAACATAACTAGCAAAATGTAGGTGTACTATAGACACGTTTGTCTATAGTACCCTTGGGGGATTACAGGTGTAATTCTCACACGTGTGTTGATGTGTGATGTAACATTTACGAAACCTACCCCCAAATAGACAACAAATCCTTGAATTATCCTGTGATAGGTAGTTTTTAAGGCTTTGGCTTTGTGCGAATCGTTACAGTCTTAATTTTATGAAATAATTTATCAAAGGAATACTTAATCATAGTTGATTTATAAGATTAATACAGGGAACAAAGTTCCCCTAAGTATTCACAATTTATGCGTTATAAAATAGGGTTTTATACAACTATGGAAGCAGAACGGTTCCATCTCAACCTACATGTGACATACGGCCGTTTGGTTTGTCCGACGGTATTTAAAACATTTTGTTTTTTAATCTGTTTAATTACGTCATACTTCTAACAGAGTAGATACGACAGAAGGACTTTCCTTTGAACTGCCTATACTAGGGACCATTTTCAAGCTCTGTACATAAAATCAATTAAAAAGTTTTGGCCCCGTATCAACAAGATGTATCTTTGCTAACAGCGCTTCGGCGCGCGCGCATCATTACCGCTTTGTTACAAGGTCAGTTTACAACGGGTGGTTGCGTTTTACTCTGAATTGTAAGCTATTTAGTGTTTGAATAAAAAAAAACTAAATAAAAGAATCAATACTAAACCCGTATAGTATACGTAGTGTAATTTAATGACCCTCTGTCATAATCATCTCTGTATAATACATGTGAAAGTTTTGTTTGTTTGGTAGTTTGTTACTCGAATGACGCAAAAACGGATGAACGAATGTCGCTCACACATAATTACATAGGATACTTTTTATTTATTTATTTATTTATTTAACTTTAATTACAACGGTTAACCAATTACAATAAATAAAGGTACAAAAGAAAAGAAAACATGGGAAACCGCGATCACAAACTACAAATGAGTTAAATAAAATAATTATTAATTAAATAACGAGTCCGCTCGGGTGAAACAGTGTTTCGTCTCATTTAACATTTATTTATTCATAGGAGAACCAACAGCTGTAACAGATGTATACAAATATGTAAAATCTCGTAACGTTTTCACACACTTTAAGACCTTCTAAAGACTTAAACTAGATGGCTCTGTATTAAAAACGCGTATGAAATTACACACATACTTTTCTTTTATTATTTAGCCTACACTGTCCCACTGCTGAGCGAAGACCTTCCCCAAACTTATACTTATTTTATAAAAATTATAATACACAAAGAGAAGAGAGAAAGAGAGACGAAATTGCATGGGATGGCATAATTATGCCATTCGTTGCCATGTTGTCTTGTAACGAAGATTTCAATCAGTCAACTCCTACCACAAGCGGCGTTTAAGAACTTCTTCCCAAAAATACATATTAATGCTTTTAAACACAACATTTTACTCAAATTTAAATATGGAAACTTTCCAGGTATTTTAACTGAACTATGTCAAGCTCGATGTGTCTGCTACATACCGTTGTTATGTCGGTACTACTCGACTCACAATTACAAATCCTACTAATATTATAAACGCGAAAGTTTGTGAGGATGGATGGATGGATGTTTGTTGCTCTTTCACACAAAAACTACTTAACGGATCTGGATAAAATTTGGCACAGGGATAGACTATAGTTTAGAATAGCACATAGGCTACTTTTTATCCTGGAAAACTGTATGGTTCCCGTGGGATAATTTCCTACGTACACGCAGTCAAAGCCGCTGGCAAACGCTAGTACTATTATAAATTCCGAACTGTCTACTAAACTAGCTAAAAATCTTGCAATGTTCAGGTGAAGACAAAATTATAACAACATTGAAATTCAGAATGGTTCCTTTGAACTTTGCGTTTTCAGAACAATGCATTTAATTAGTCCTTAGTCTGTTATATTTTGTTGAATTACTGTTTTAACTTCACAAATGTTACTCATAAAACAACGCTTTAACATTCTCTAAAATTCAGTGTATTAGTAAATGTTTTAGTGGGAGTTTGGGGTATTTAAATACTAAATGAATGTTTAAATCTGTTTGTGGTTTCAAATTACCTACTTTAAATGACTGGCAAAACGTGGGTGTATTATAACAACGTCTCTGTCTAGCCTTTTGGATATAAAAGGCGTGATGTTATGACTGAGATAATAATTATGTTTAACCGCTTTATACCGTAGTGTTTTAATATGCTCCTGCTCTGTTAAACAGTTAAGTATTATATCATTGGGATTCTATGTAACGGGATAACTTTAACAACACCTGACACTAATGATAAACGTTCCAATTTTCGTTCAATAATTTCATTTCGAGTGAGAGATGCCAAATGGCTTAAGTAACATTTTTATTTTATTTTGCCTACACTCTCCCACTGCTGAGCAAAGGCCTCTCCCAAAGCCCCCCAGACATCCCTCTCACAAACCTCCTCGATCCATCCTTTAAGTAACAATTAAGCTTCGTTATATCAAATATTTTTCACACTAATTCCCATTTTATACGAACCCAGGCAGTCTTCCAAATCAGAGGTGAAAGCAAGCTCTGTCCAGAAATAAAACAAGAAAAGCTTTTCAGTACAGAACGCCATGAGTCACCCCATATAAGTCTCATTGGGGATTTTAATCGGCTTACTGCTTCGGCGTAGCAGCATTCACTCGAAATCTTCCTACTCAAGTATTATTACTAACTCTCACTTGAAAAATAAGTTAAAATAATGAATTCCCTTCCATCCGTATTCCGAATTAAATATTCTTCAATTAACCCATCCGTTTTCTGATAGTAATAAGATTATGTAATTAAAAGGATTATAAGAGGAAATTCAATATAGAATATTATTGCTGAAGCCTTATTTGAAACGTTCTATCAAAGGCTAAATGATTAGTAACGAATAAACTCATTTTCTTCCGTACATTTATTTACAAAGCCTGTCATGAAACTAGAACATAATTATTGTGTAATCGAGTTATATTATTAATGTGCTGAAGAATAAAATACGTTTGTTATGGGTCGTTATTTCTCATTACATTCTTCTACTATTTGAAAAATACAAATAAAGTAATCATTAATAATCTCATGACATATACAATGACTGTCACTTATATAACAAAATTGATTCAAAAACTTAATTCTCGTTATTCGTGCATTTTTACTTTCGTATCGCACACCCCCCACTACTTGCGACAAACTCGCGATGAATCAACAACGCACTTATCATTCTGCCGGTACTCCAACAATAATTACTACGATTGTTGCCGTACAGACAGACAGAGAGACTTGTAAGGGTGTCTGAGGGGATGGATAGACAAAATGATGCTTAACTGTAGTGGATATGTTTAGGTAAGGCGTATTTATGTTGTTGAAAGTTGTTTTAGTTGATTTTTGTGAGAGACACCTTTAATTATTCATTTCAGAAAACATTTTGTTTGATATAAATACCTATAATTAAAACGTAGGGCTTGCTAAATAATTAAGTCAATAGACTATACTGATGTAGAAGACCTCATTATAAACAAAACCCATTCTGCCCACACGCATATACACAATCACACATACACAAACATGGCAGCATGTTTGTTAACTATTCTTTTCTTTTTATTTATTCTGTCTGATGTAAGATTATTGTCACTTTATTAAGGGGAAGGCACTAACACCATTTTTTTAAGGCTGGGAAGTCATCCAATTACTTCTCCCGCTCTGGGTGGAGCGGAAAGCAGTGTCAGACTCTTACTGACTAAAACCCATCCACGTTCCTTCCTTAGCCCTTTATGTTCCGGGGTAGCGGTAACCCTTTCGGACAATCCCGCTTACCCGCAAGCAAGCAAGCAAGCAAGTGATCATTATACAACACGCACATGAATCCGTAAAATCAGAGCACGCAGAGGTGCGTGCCTTTTTTTTTTAAGGCTGGGAAATCATCCAATGACTTCTCCCGCTCTGGGTGGAGCGGAAGGGAGTGTCAGACTCTTACTGACTAAAACCCATCCACGTTCCTTCCTTAGCCCTTTATGTTCCGGGGTAGCGGTCAACCTTTCGGATAATCCCGCTTAAAAGACACTTACACTTGCAACAAAGTTTTTATTAGCGCAGTGCTATTCTTGGATCCAAACTGTAATCATTATGTCAAAAAATAATAATTATTGTTATTAATAATAATAATAATTATTAATAATAGCCGCACGTGTCTATCAGTCAGGTTAAGATGCGTTTGCGTCAGTTATTCTGTGGATGGTTGACCATCTTTACATACCAAGACCACTCCGTACCACGGGAAGCACGTTAAGCCGTCAGCCATAGCTGTCATTTGTAGATCTTTGACAGATGTCCTGGGTCGTCAGAAGCCCGAAAGACTGATAAAACAGTATTTCCAAGGGGTATAGTGTTTTTCAGTAACTGGGTTGTGGAGGCCCGATACTCTGTCGTTTCATGTAACATTCAGCTGCATCCGGTTAAACTGGAAGCTGACCTCAACATAGTTGGGCTAAGAAGCTGGGCAGATGTTGACGGATAAAACGAAAGATATAATAATTCGAAAAAAGCGTCTATAGTAGAGGTTGTACATTTTTACAGAAAAAAATAGACGGTTAAGTAATGTAAAGGTCAACTCAAGGTCAATATTATGTCAAGTTCAAGTAGAACTTGACATAATTTTGCATGCACTATGCATTTCTTTTATTGATATTTTTTCAAATGACTAGCCTTAGGCCAAAGTTCACCAATGACACTGAACGCCCCAAAGTTCACCAATGACACTGAACGCCCCAAAGTTCACCAATGACACTGAACGCCTCAAAGTTCACCAATAAAACTGAACGCCCCAAAGTTCACCAATGAAACTGAACGCCATCAGTCCATTAACCCCGTTAAATAAATGGCTGTCACTTTTTTCTGTGTAATATTGACCCTTAACGTCGTTAGATGTACTGATCGCGTTCAGTTTAATCGGTGAAATTGGCACTAGGGGTGAATTTCACCACTGAACGCGGCACATACACCACGTTAAAGAGCTGTCAGTGTAATTTACTCGATTTGATATTGACAATTAGTGAAATTGGCATTAACGCGCTTATACAAAGGTGTTTTCTAAGCTATAATGCTTTTGTTTATCACTATTATCACCTCCGATCATTGACATTCGAATCATGTAGACGCCAATCAATATTATGCTGTCGAAAGTCGGTGACGTGTTGACAACACATGACAAGCCACTAGCTGTCGCAGACAGATGTCACATGCTGATTACGATGACATTATTGTAGTGGTTACCCTGTTGGTCTTGTGGTCGCCACTGTGACTGCTGAGCGTATTTTGGGTTCGATTTCCGGGTCATGCAAAGTGTTAGTGGGTTTTTCCGTAAGGAATTTCTTAGTCAAGAGTCCGGAGTTTGAA
This sequence comes from Hyppa rectilinea, assembly GCA_951799385.1. NCBI lineage: Eukaryota > Metazoa > Arthropoda > Insecta > Lepidoptera > Noctuidae > Hyppa > Hyppa rectilinea. Next base: position 4,341,646 of record OX637310.1, on the reverse strand, counting down.
AGTTTTATACCCCTTTGCCTGGGTTAGCACGGTAAGCCATTAGCCCTGCGCCTGATCTCTCTCCGGCAGTTGAGTTGCCGTTCCATCGGACTATTAAGAGTGAGAGGGAAGAGAGAACGCACCTTCCCACTTCCCGACCTCTGATCGTCCGTAAATTTTTTCATGAATATTTTCTTATAAGTATTTTCTTCCTTTTCCAATGGATTTCATCCAAATATTATAATATGTTTTTTCACTTTTTACCATTTCCTTACTGAACCCTATGGATGGCTTTACCTAGCTACCTATACTGGTATACCTTGTTGTGCATAACATACCTGTAGTATCGGAAATACTAAATATGTTTTTTTTTTTCTTAAAATAGGGAATGGTCAGAATTATTCAAAGTAAAGTTTACTATAACAAATTATTAAGAACGAAAAGAAACAAATAAATGACAGAGGTCCATCTTATATAAGATCTCACTTAGTACCTGCCTCTTTGGACTTACTCAAACTAAAACTTAATCACTACCTAAGGTTCTCACCTCTTTTCAGATGTTCTCGTTATACCCATTCTCAGCCCTTACATGCATTCAGCATGCACAACCTCTAGTCTAACCCTTTACATTGTGATACAAATTAATACTTGTAGTTAAATTCGGAGGAGCTCGTGGCTAAGTAATAACAGCCGCACAGGTCGATCTACCAGGTTTTGCTACGTTTGCCAGGGTTGGCCGTGGATGGATGACCATCTTTACATGCCGAAACTCCTCCGTGCCTCTGAGAGCACGTTAAGCCATTGGTCCCGACTGTCATTTGTGCATCTTTGATGGTCGTTACGGGTTGTCAGAAGCCCGAAAATCTGAGAGCCAGTCTTACCAAGGGGTATCGTATTGCCCAGTTACCGAGTTGTAGAGGTCAGATAGGCAGTCACTCCATGTAAAATACTGGTATTCAGCTGCATCCGGTTCGGCTGGAAGCCGACCTCAACAAGTTGGGAAAAGGCTAGGCAGATGATGAGTTAAAAATACAGTAATTGTAAAATTAAACTACTTGAACAAAACTCCTTTGACAGTGCGGACGCCAGTCTGTTTGCATATTTCTGTCCAAATACAAAACCCTTCAGCACTGTTCGCATTCCTTTAGGTAACTAAATACGTAGCTTTAATTAGCCCAACCCCAGAATCCTACTACACACCACAATGGGACATCCTACACCCCTCAATGGACCGCAAATCAAAATCCCGACTATGTATAATGAACAAAAACGGGCCTTAAATGTGAACAATAACTGATCGGGTTTCCAACATTTCACAGTGACGTGTTCGTTCAGATGGGTGGTGGTTTTAATTTCACGTCGGCAATTGTGCTCTAACGAGGCAGATGGACTAGAATCGCTGACAGTCGCGAGCGGAAATTCTGTATGAGTCTCTGGTTTTGGGTGACGAGCGGAGCGGGCGAGTTTTTTTTTAACACTACATAAAAACACAAGAAATGCTTTTTTCGTAGTTTTTGTGAGTTTCGCAATGCTAAAGGAGCTCGTGGCTAAGTATTTACAGCCTTACGGATCTATCTATCCGGTTAAGCTACGCCTGCTGAGGTTGGTCCGTTGATGGGGATCTATACATACCGAGATTCTTCCGTGACTCGGATATTCGTAGATCTTTGCCAGTCGTTACATGTCGTCATAAGCCTGAAAGTCTGACAGCCAGTTAGACTGGAGGCCGACCCCAACTTAGTTGGGAAAAGGTTGGGCATATTTGTTTTCTCAATTTTAAACTGCAGAAATTAACGTGTACGTCTGAATTTATTTATCAGTATCTCTAGCAAATGCAATTATTAGACAAATTTCAGATTGGTTTAGAATCTCAACAGCGTGTCGTGCCACAAATTAGAAAATTGTCGCAAGTGCGTGTCGTCGGACCACGCACTGAATTTTACTCCGAATTTCGGGCCAGTTAGGTATTGCATTTTGAGATGTATTCTAAAGACGGCTCAGTTCTTAATACAAAATTGACGATTAAAACTCGGGTTCGAAGACAGTTTTCGTGATTACAAGATTAAAACTGTTGTCTTATAAATCGAAATTCAAAAATGTTTCGATGATTTAAACCGGAGGCACTAAGGATAAACCTTGTTTTGTAATAAGGCCGTTTAATTACATGATTATTTCAGTAATTAGTATCAGTTAACTTAAAACTAAGTCCAACAACGCAGGGAATCTTAGTGTGGGGTCCAGAAAATATGTAAAAATCTAGCACCTGAGGTTATACGTTAGTAAAAGAATATGGATTTTTTTAGTATTTTATTTTTTTATTTTACTATATTTTTTATACCGCTGGGACAGATTGTCTGATCACTAAAATTTACAGAGTGAAACCGTAAATTATCATAAAGTACCTACCGTACGTCTTATTACATATGCAAGGTATAACGGATTTGTATAAAGTTGGAATCGTTTAGTTTTGACTGGGTTTTCGTAGTGGTACCCCGAAAACGCGTGTTGGGAAATGCATCCTCGAGAAAATGCACGGTCAAACTCGAATCATAGTATTTTGTAGCATTTCTAATACATTTATGATAATTCATTTTTAAGAAATCTGAAACGAAATTTAACATTAGAGCCATAACGTATAATAAACACATTACTATCAAGCAGGGGTTCCCAAACTTATTTATACTACTCTATAAACGAATACATACATGACAAACAAATATACTTCACACAAACAGATACCATACATTGTTAGTACTCGTAGTTTTAGAAGTCACACTCATTCATACATAACATAGTTGAGTATTATATTATTATTATTATAAAAAATGTTATGATTTATTTTACAAAAGAAATTTATTAGATATTACTGATCTCAAATAATTGATCTCTAAATAAATATAATAATTATAATTAAGTCAAATAATATTAAGAACATGTTTAAAATTGTTAATTTATTAGTACCTATTAGTTTTATTTCAAACATTAAAATTTTAAATTTTATACTTTTTGCTGTGCCCTACAGGGTCCGTAATTGTTCCTTAGCTTTAAGCCTATTGTAAGATCTTCACACATTATGGAATGCAAATAAATATTTATATGAATATGAATATATATTTGGTCTACTTTGAGAATAAATTATTTGTATCTATGTAAAATCACTATCTAGATGAAATTACAAATCACCCCTTAAGCTTTTACGCAACTTTTCTGGGTTTGCAAGGGCCTGCAAGGCCCCACAAGGAGGCGTTATCTTTCACTTTGGGGAAGGCTGCTATAAAGCCTAATTTCAGCTTGATTAACTAGGACAATCATGTATTCAGAATACAAAAGCATAAGTTTCTGAAAACTGCAGTGATAGCCTAGTGGTGTGACCGCCGGACTGCCAAGTCATAGGTCTCGAGTTCGAACCCAAGGCACGCACCACTGATTTTTCGGATTCATGTGCGTATTGTATTCACTTGCTTAAAATCGGTGAAGGAAAACATCGTGAGGAAACCGGCATGCCCGAGAGATATTTCTCAACAGTATGTGATGCTAAGTCAGAGGCCCATGGGCAGCATTAAAACTCTGACACCAGGTTAGTCACTAACCACACGAAGAAGAAGAAGAAGTTTCTGAACAGTCACTAGCACCAATATGTGTACCCCTAGAAATTTTCAGAAGCCATTTTCTCGTAGTATAACTATTTAAACTTTGAGATTTACGACAGGTTCGGTAAACCTATGGATTCGAAAATGCAAGGTCTGTGATAACATACATTTCATTAAAGAATTAAGCTGAATACCGTTTATGAAATTAGCTAGTTGTAGGTATACATAGTTTTGCTCGTGACTGTACAGAGTGTAGAAAAATAATCTACTTATGTATTCTGTACAGTATATCAACTAAGCAAGTAAAGCTGAACAGTATTTCACCCGATACTTTTTATTAACGCCAAGATGTATTTGGTCTCAGGCCGAATTTCACCGATGAAAGCGAAGCGCGAATCGCTGTCAGTGTGAAAATTTCTAAACCAAGATATACCGATCGCGTTCAGTTTCGGTAGTAAAATTCGTCCTTAGTGTTGATCTAAATTTAATGGAATTTTACACACCACAGAGTTTCTGTACTTTTTTAAAGGAACTAGATTACAACTAGCCTTAGAAATAAGATCAGTTAGTTAGGGTTTGACGCATTTGGTGCACATCTCAACTTGTACACCATGCTCAAATGGTGAACTTAGCAACTGGTGCACTTCTCATATGGTAGGAATACTTCGCAACTGGTGCACTTCGCAATTGGTACACTTTGCAAAAGGAGCACTTTATAAGATGACTGGAAATTTGGAAAAATTGTCTAAAAATAAAGATTGGTTGGATTAGATGGATTGGTTTTGCGTAGGTAATAATAGCCATACTTACGTCCATGCTGTGCGCAGTTTACCTTATATAAGGTGCAAATGTCCTGGAATTTTGCAACGACCCAATACCACACGTCGACACCGCACACTTGCTTACGTGAAAGTGCAAAACATAACTGCGCTTCTTCACAATAGAATTTAGAAATAGCTTCTCTAGGCTGTAATCAAAAAAAGAAGTGACATAAACGTGGTCCAAAGGTAACTATCACCCTACATTTACATCAATAATCATCTCCCTTAGGGTTCTTACAGACGAACGGCAAGTTGTGAACGGCAGAGGCTACTTCAGCCGTCGCCACCTGTCGACGACAGTCGTCAACGCGTCGGCGGCAGCAGTAAATAACTTCGACGGCTGCCGCCGACAGGCGACAACGGCTGCCGTCGACAGGCGACAACGCTTGCGGATGAAACACGCCACAACTGCAAGCATCGCCACCTGTCGGCGGCAGCCGTCGACGTATTGACTGCTGCCGCCGACGCGTTGACGACTGTCGTCGACAGGTGGCGACGGCTGAAGTAGCCTCTGCCGTTCACAACTTGCCGTTCATCTGTAAGAACTGTTATTCATTTAGGGCGAATGTCACCAATTAAACTGAACGCGTTCAATAAATATAAACAACGTTTAAGAGCTGTCAGTGTCAATATTCTTCAACAATTTTAACACAGCACTTAAAAGTGGATTAGAATGCTGACCACATTCAGTTGCATTAGTGCAATCAGCACTATTACTTAGCCACGAGCTCCTCAACGCTCGTGGCTAAGTCATAACAGCCGTACGGATCGATCCATCAGGTTAAGCTACTCTTGCCGGGGTTGGTACGTGGATGGGTGACCATCTTTACTCTTTTGTGCCTTGGAAAGCACGTTAAGCCGTTGGTCCCGGCTGTCATTCATGGCTTTTCGACAGTTGCTACGGGTAGTGAAAAGCCTGAAATTCTGACAGTCAGTCTTACCAAGGAGTATCGTATTACCCAGTTACTGACTGGGTTAGATAGGCAGTCGCTGCATGTAATATACTGGTATTTAGCTGCATTCGGTTAGATTGGAAGCCGACCCGAACATAGTTGGAAAAGGCTAGGCAGTATGATGGTGAATTTAGCACTCAGTTACCCACTGCAAGGATCACCCAGAGCGTGGGAGGCAGTCACCTCCTTCTGCGAATCAGTCATGCTCGTGGAGGAGGTGGCGGCATGGGAGAAGGAAAGACGCCCCGGGCGTCGGGAGCCACGTGACGACTCCCGGCCACTGTAGGCGCGGGCCTGCGGGGTAGCTCACCGTCCGATTAGGACCAGGCTCGTGCCGGATGGCGCGTACATGTTCCACGCGCGCCTCGAAGAGATGTCAGCATATGAAGGCGTCCGTTAGGGTCACGCCTGCTGGGTAAGCGGGATTGCTCGAAAGGGTTAACGCCCGGGAACATAAAGGGCTAAGGAAGGAACATGGATGGGTTTTAGTCAGTAAGAGTCTGGCAATCCCTTCCGCTCCACCCAGAGCGGGAGAAGTCATTGGATGATTCCCCACCCTCGAAAAAAAAGCACTTAGTTACTAATAGCTTATCCATTGCTTCATTATTGTGTTTGAAATGTGGTCGATTTGTCAATTTGAAAAGAGAAAGGCATTGCAATTGTTACGACTTTCTCTCTTAACACTAAAACGACAGCCAAAATGACTCCATCTCTAATGAAGAAAGCACAAGCACAGCAATGTAGGTGCCATCGTGGACAATTGTCGGTGGACCACTTGTTTGAAACTGAACTTTATTACTAAGGCATAAGGGTGTAAACTGGTCAACCTAAAATGTCCTTAGCAGAACTAAAGTTTTGGTTTCCTAGAACAGCGGTATCGTCATATTAAAACGGCTGTTATGAAAGTCTGTTTTTTTTTTTTTTGAGTAGGTATGGGAAATCATCCAATGACTTCTCCAGCTCTGGGTGGAATGAAAGTCTGTATTTGACATTAGAGTCCATTGCCGATATAGTGATTTTTTTTTGGCCATCCGCTATTTTTGCTAAAACCAAAACTTTGCGATGGTTACATTTTTACACAAAATTATGTATTCATTGTATACTCACATTTCTAGTAAAATAAGCATATGGTCTTGTTCCCACTTGACATAAAGTAGTAAGAAAAACTGAAAACCAGTTTAATATCACCTAATTATTTACTTTAAACATAAAAATAAATGTTAATATATGTTTATGCTATTAAAATTTCCTTACCAAAAACAATTGGCAATAGTACTGAATTCATTTCCAACTGCTATTTCACATAATTACCACAAAACCAATTAATGTTGGTAATAAAACAAGAAAATATACGATTATACGCCTATTTAAATTTAAGAAATATTACTACTACGACTAGTTATTATTGATCATTTATACATTATGCTCTTCTAAGGCCCGTTGCTTGCGGCACGGCATGGCAATGTATTTTTAGGCGACGAATAAAAATATAACTAAACTGTATGTTTTTATTCGTCGCATATCGAAATAAAGTTGAAACTGCAATGTTAAGCATACAGGTGTTGTTTTTGTACTTACGACCTTTAACATTGAAACACCTTTTTTCGTCGCCTAAAAATACCTTGCAATGCCGTGCCGCAAATGACCGCCGGGCCTAAATCGTCGTCAACCACAGACATTTCTCGGGTTTATAAATAAGTGCGACCACGCACTACGATTTTTATTGCACGATTATTTTGTCACAGAACTGCAATGTAAACGTAAATTAACACGCATACGTTTTTTGTTGACAGATTTTCATGACTACCGTTATAATATGACGGCATCCTGTTCCAGGATACTGTAGCTTATCACTCTCTACATCAGGGGTTCGCAAATTTATTTGGTCTACAGCCCACTTTAAGCATAAATTATTTATTAGCGCCTCTTTTTTTTCACCTACTTAAAAATCACTATCTAGATGAAATTACAAATCGCCCCTAAGGCTCTACACAACGCCCCCATTTTTTCTGGGTCTCAAGGCCCTTTAGGCCTACAGCGCCCAAAAGGGGGCGTTATCGCCTACTTTGGGAAAGGCTGCTCTACATGAATAATAACCTTCTGCAGTGTTCTCACATATATGATTACTTCAACGTGAATGATGTAACCAATATTTTGATCCCATATTTTCTTTATAAAAGACTGATCTATAAAAGAGTGGAGTTTCTTGCCCGTTCTTTTCCATAGACCTACTACAGAATAGGCAAGCTTCATCTTTGACTGACCGGTCCCCTTGACATTTCAAAAGTGCCTGTACATTTGAAATAAATGCTTTGAATTTGAGGTTTTATCTGACACTTTTTTTGTGACGGTGTAAATCATCAAATGATCTCTCCGAGTGTCAGACTCTTACTAACTAAAATCCATCCATGTTCCTTCCGTAACCCTTTATGTTCCGGGGTAGCGGTAAACCTTTCGGACAATCCCGCTTACCAGGTTAATCTGATACTTGACTTTAAGCTAAAATCGCTACCCGCGCCACTAAAACCATTACCTAAAAAGAGTAAAATGTGCGGTTCGGAGCGTATCAACCAAACTCAACTTTTCTCGTTAGCACGGGGGTGAAAACCGCCTTAGTCTTGCGTTTTATTCATTATTTGATCTCCGCTGAGCATCTGTCATCGCTTTTCACCGTCTCGCTACAGTATGTCGGCGATAATAATTGCGAATGCTCCGAGCGACCCGACGTGTATTTGACGCGTTGACAGATTGTCAAATTAAAATTTTGGCTGTAATTATGCTTGCAAGCGTTGTTCGGGTGTTTGGGTATTTTAATTGGATGTTGCATTTGTTGTAAATGTTAAGTAGTTTAAATTTAAGTCCTTTAAAACCTCTTAAGGGGTCATCGTACTCTTAAAAAAAAAGCAACTTTTACTATGGGTAAAAGCGCAAAAAACAAAAATAGCTGTTTAGTATATTTTATGTTCGCCTAAATCGTCAAAATGTACTGAACAGCTGATCTTTTTTTTCGCGTTTGACCCTTCAGATGTTTAAAACGACTTAAAATGTATCCATGTAGATATGGCAATTATAATAAAACTCGTGTAGCGGTTTGCTGAGAGAGAACGTTTTTTTATTTTAAACTTAAGTTGACACATACAATGGCAGGTGGCGCTAGTGTGACCAATTATTTTTATACTACCATAGACTGTAGTCCGAATTGGAACAATGTTTAATTCAAAATAACACCCCCACTTATAAAAATAATATCTACATTAAAGTTACACAGTTTTAGAACAATACATAAAATTATATTTTACTATTTTCATAAACATATCTTTTTACTTATTTTATTTATGTCAACCCTATACCATTTATGAATTTATAATGTTTTACATGACAAAGACTTTTGGTTAACACATCAGCTGGCATATCCTGAGTAGGCAAATAAGATATTTGTACTAAATTATTAGTGACACATTCTCTAATGAAATGATGCCGAACATCAATGTGTTTTGTTCTTCTATGGTATAAAGGATTAGATGCTAACTTTTGTGAACTTTGGTTATCACTTAATAAAGTAACCGGTACATTTTCAATTTTAATTTTCATTATTTCACAAACAAGATTTTTTAAGTAAATTGCTTCCTTACATGCTTCCGACAGGGCCATGTACTCAGCCTCGGTGCTGGACAAGGCAACTGTTTTTTGTTTCCTACATTCATATGATATTGCACATCCAGACATCTTAAAAACAAAACCCGTATATGACCTTCTGTCAATAGAGCATGATGCCCAATCAGCATCAACATACCCTATTAAATTACAATTACTTTTGACATATTTTAATCCATAATGTTTAGTTTTATTTAAATATTTCAAGACCCGTTTTAGATGTTTCCAATGAATCTCACTGTAACAATTATTATATTGACTTAGAAAACTAACTGCAAAAGCAATATCTGGTCTTGTGAGTACACATAAGTACATTAAAGCACCTAACAATTGTTGGTAAGGATATTGCTGAGAAATAGTTGTAGCCTTTTCTAACTTTAAATTATTTTCCATTGGAGTGTCTGAACTCTTACTGTTATACATATTAAATCTTTTCAAAATTGTTTCAACAAAGTCCTTCTGATCAATAGAAATAGTCATTATTTACTGTCACATTCATACCAAGACATTTTTTTATTTGGCCTAGATCTTTTATGTTAAATTTTGCTTTTAATTCACTTTTTAAGTTCTCACAGGTTTCCTTACTGTTATAAAAGACAAAAAAATCATCAACAAACAGAGCAATATATACTTTGATATTGCCATCACATTTCATAAATAAACACGGTTCATACTGAGACTTGGTATACCCTAATTCTAGCAATAATTCCTCAACTCTTTGGTACCAAGCTCTGGCAGACTGTTTTAGTCCATATATTGCCCTTTTGAGTTTCAAAACTTTATTCTCACAATTAGCAAAGTTTGAACAAGCTGGTATTTCCATAAAAATAGTCTCATTTAACAGACCATTCAGAAATGCAGTAGGGACATCAAGGTGAACAATATCTAAGTTTTGTTCTACACTTAGTGCAAATAATAACCTCAAAGTGGAATACCTGAGAACTGGTGAGAAGGTTTCCTTAAAGTCTGTACCTTTCTTCTGACTGAATCCCTTCGCAACTAGCCTCGCTCTGTACCGCACTTCACTTTCACTATTGAGCTTTCTTTTAAATACCCACTTGCATTTCACAACTGTCTTATTCACTGGTCTGTCCACTAGCTCCCACGCATCTCGGTCACTGAATGATTGCAATTCTTCTCTGATTGCTTTCTGCCACTGCTCCTTTTCTGGTCCATTCACAGCGTCATTCAGGGTTATTTCTTCTTCAGAGAAGTCCTCCATAACACACAAGTTCGCATAGCCATAATAATCTGGTTTCTTTCGAGTACGTTTCTGTGACATTTCAGTGTTTTGTTGCTGAGAACTAACCTCTCTGTCTTCCGACGTCAATGTCATTGACTCATGGTAGCTGTCCTCCGAGTCACTCAACTCTTCTACTGGAACATAGGTTTCGTCATGTTCGTCAATCTGCTCATCACTTTCAGCTTCTTGACCTGATAAATCCTGAACATTTTCTGACTGTTTTTCCCCCACTGAATCCTGTATGTCACTCTTGTCTTGTATAGTAATCTGAGATGTCATACTGTCACACTCTTTTTCCATTATTATGACGTCCCTTGCAACTGTCACTTTTTTTGTTATGGGATCATATAGCCTATAGCCTTTAGTGTTGTCAGCATAACCAACAAGAAAAAGTTTCTTTGCCTTCTTATCCCATTTAAGACGTCTTTCCTTCGGGATGTGTGTCATGGCTATGCTGCCGAAGACTCTGATATGGCTCACATCTGGCTTATATCCCATCCATAATTCAAATGGAGTTTTCTGATGAATTCCTGCTGCAGGAGATCTGTTTTTTAAGTATACTGCAGTATGAACTGCCTCTGCCCATAACCCTTTTTCAAATTGGGCATCTGATAGCAAGCATCTGGCTTTTTCTACTACAGATCTATTGTATCTTTCACAAAGCCCATTTTGTTGAGGGGTATATGGGTTTGTTCTCTGATGTAATATGCCACACTGCTTCATATAATTCTCCATAACTGCTGAACAAAATTCACCTCCGTTATCAGTTCTTAAAATCTTTATTTTTGTTGATTTCTGATTTTCCACTAAGTTTTTGTACTGCTTGAAGTAGGTGAATGTCTCATCTTTAGATTTGAGAAAGTACACGTGTGCCATTCGACTGTAATCATCCACAAATAATAGAAAGTATTTGGCCATACCAAGCGACTTAGTTTCCATAGGCCCACACAGGTCTGCATGCACCAGATTCAAAACCTCCTTGCTTCTCGACAAGCTGGTGGGAAAGGGGAGTCTAGTTTGCTTACCCTCGCAGCAAACTGTGCAATTACTTTTTTCACATTCTGCCTTATCTTGGAAATTTAAGCCCTCCACAGCACCATTTCTCATGGTGTTCAGGTCACTTTTGTTAATGTGGCCAAGACGCCGATGCCAAGTCTTGCTGGAAGTTACTGCCATTGCTGCTAATAGCTCTTCCGACTTTACAATGTTTAACTTGTACACACCATTCACTTGGTTTGCTTCTCCAATACAATCATTTTGCTGATTGTAAATGTGACACACATTTTTGTTGAAAATTACTCTGTTGCCACTGGCTATGATCTTGCTCACGGATAGCAGGTTTGTAGTTAGGTTATGTATGCACAAAACATTGTTTACTTTTATGTTAAACTCAGAATCTCCAACACATGTTGTTATCTGCAGATCTCCAGAACATAAAACCGGCACTCTTTCTTTATTCGCCACTACAATGTCTCGAGTTTCTGTATTGTACGAAATGTTTGTCAACAAACTTTTATTAGATTCGGATATCAAATGAGTGCTCGCGCCCGAGTCCACATACCAGTCTTTGTCACTAAATTCACCAGTCAAAAACATTGCACTGAATGCGTTCATTTGTTTTTCGTTATGTGTACTCGCATTCGTATTATAAGATCGGCACTGATTTTTATAGTGACCAGTTCTTTTGCACTTATAACACTTGACATTTTTTTCCGGCTTGTTAGTTTCCCTGACATAACCTTGACCGCCGCCATTTGCTTTTTCTTTGCTTTTACGGTGCGCGTTTTGATGATATGCACTTTTGGCAATAAAAGCACCCTCGGACTTTGTAATTTCAGAATCTGCACTCATATCCAATAGTTTCGTCTTTATAGCGTCTGCACTAATGTTCATCCCCGAGTGCTCAATGGCCATAATCATAGGCGCGTACTTTTCTGGCAATCCGGCCAACAGGAGGGACCCTATCCACTCATCGTTGATTTCAAAGCCTGTGCCCTTTAGCTTTTGTGCCGTATCCACTAACTGTGTCACGTACGCGGTCATTGAGTCGCAACTTTCAAGACGAATGGAGATCAGGCTTCTGAGTAGGCTGATGCGGCGGGTGAAGCCAGTATCGTCGAATAACGACTTCAACTTTTTCCATAAGCTATGCACCGTAGTTTCACTCTTGATGTGTACATATAATGATGGATCAATGGTCATCACCATCTTAGCTTTAGCCTTCTTGTTATCTTGCGCGCTTAATCCTTCGCTGTTGCTGATGTCAATGCCTTCGAGGATGAGGAAATTTTCCACTGCGAACGCCCAATCATCGTAATTGTCCCTTCCCTTGAGCTTTGGGACATTCATAGAATAATTTCCTGCCATTATCACTGTGCTGTATAAAGATCCCTAACTATTTTTTATTTTATGCGGGACTGGGCCCATAACCTAATAAAACTCGTGTAGCGGTTTGCTGAGAGAGAAAGTTTTTTTATTTTAAACTTAAGTTGACACATACAATGGCAGGTGGCGCTAGTGTGACCAATTATTTTTATACTACCATAGACTGTAGTCCGAATTGGAACAATGTTTAATTCAAAATAACAAATTAATGGTTCAAAAGACTAGAAATGTTTCAGGAAATGGCACATAATATTATTTGTTAGCTTAAGAATATCGGTCAGTCATCGAATATAACCTATTTTTAAGATTTCTTGTCTTAGAAAAACTTAGCAAAGTACACATTTATGAAAAAACTTTTTTTATTTTTCAGGTTTTTTAAAGTCGGCAAGCTGGCGCACATAAGTAAGTTTACCAATATTAACTATAGCTTAACACATACAGTAAAATAAGTACATAGGCTAGCACCCCTATCTGTCAAATTTCTTTGATAGTTTGTCAACTTTAAGTACATAACAAGTTCATTTTTAATTGTGAAAATTTCACAGTTTGGGATAGCTTGATGTGCTGGCGTCTGTACAAATTCTTACATAAACTCACACTTCCAATAGGCAGAAACTACTAGGCACCTGACCTTCCTAGATTATTTGTTTATAAATTTCAGTAAAGTAATGTTGCTAGCCCTAGAAGCAACACGAAAACATTTTCACCAACTCTACCATACACGTATATATGGTACTCTACCAATAACTAAGTCATACTCTACCAGTAACTCTACCATACACATATAAAACCATATTTTCGATCGTATGCCAGCCTACAAGAAAAGTTTTAATTCATTTGAATAAAAATTCCCAGTCGAACCAAAAACTTTGTTTTGGGCCACGTCGCGAAGTAATTTATAAAACGTAATACCTCCCACGAAATATTAAAGTCGAATACTATTTTGCATAAAGTTGTGAAAAAGGGGAACCACCTGTGTATAAGTAGCAGTTAAGGGCGGCCGAACGAAATCAAACCAGGATTTTAAGTTTAGATCTGTGGTGCTCAAAGTTTTATAGCCGGATTTTAAAGATTCGTGTCTGCTATTTTACTATCATTACTGCCTCCCACTCCTTCTTGCTCCGGATCATGTCTTGCACCGGGGCCAGATGCAAGAGGTTACCACCGCCGCCGCCAATCGCCTCTACGAGGATACGGCGATGCTCCGCCGAAGCGGAGCCGTATCTGCACCGCGTATGCTCCACGCGGAGGATACCTATAGGTGATCCTCACAATGGTGACACCCGGGCGTTTTCTTCCGCCTGATGATGTGCAGGAACCTGCCGAAATATCCGTGTCCGGTGAGGACCTGCGTCAGGCGGTAGGTGAGGACGCCGCGCCGTGACGCTTCTCTAGCCAGTCCTCAAAGAGGAGTCTTACCACCACTATCGTGGCGTGCCCTAACTGAGAATGCCTGAGAAGCAAAGTCAGAGGCCCATGGACAGCATAAAAACTCAGACACAAGGTCAAGGTCTCTCTACAGGATCTTACTAATATTATAAATATGAAAGTTTGGATGGATTTGTGTGTGGATGCATGTTTGTTACCTACTACATAGTTTCATTGGTGAAATCAGCCCTAAACCGGTCTACCTTACATTATTTTTTATTACCTAGAAAAGCTCAGCCCGCTTACACAATATGTTAGCAGCCACAGTTTGAGAATCACAGGCACAGGCGATTCTACAGCGAATGAAAAAAGTTGAAGACGCACCCCACACCAAGAAATTCTCGCGACACTCTGAAAAAACACGCGGATTGCGTTATTCTAAGCCTCTTATATTCTTAACGCGGACGTGCCGCCGAAATACCGAAATATACCTTTTTTTACTGGCGCGACGAAATGTAATTTTACTTCTAACTTTTCACTTAGGTGGCAAACTCGGCAGATGGTAATGTAAGTTCGGTTATTTTGGAAACTTTTTTGGAGTACATCCAAATAAAACGACCTGTATAGCCAAGTTTTTTCGGTATACTGCCAGGGAAATTAATCATTTCTATTCATTCTATAGACATTTCATACAACTCAAACGTATTTTATCTATACTAATACTAATAATATATATATATATAATATTATAAAGAGGTAAAATTTGTAAGTTTGTAAGTTTGTATGTAGGGGGTAATCTCCGGAACTAATGATCCAATTAAAAAAAAAAATTCACTGATAGATAGCTACATTATTCCTGAGTGCTATAGGCTATAAATTGTATTTATATCATACATATTAGCCGAGCTATCGCAATTTTCGTCTATCAAGTCGGAAAGAAATACTTCCAAAAACAGTATTATTTGCAAGCGCTGCCTAAACAGTTGTTTAAAATTTAAAGCAATGTATAGCAACCCGGTTCGCCTTTATTATTTCTACAAAAAGTCCGCGACACCATATTCCTATCTTCTCTATCTATTTTAACTTTTATAATTCGTTTTATGTTTTAAAAAAGTATTTTTTGGACTTACTTCTGTTTGGATGATTATTTAAACCACAAAATATCTATTCTTATTAAATTAAATTATTTTATGATCACAAGGACATCACAGAGATAAGTTTTGCCCTCTACAGTATGTCAATTGGTCATATATTTATGTATTATGGATATACCTATTTAATGTTAAAAGAAGAAATTTTCCGCGGACGAAGTCGTGGGCAGAAGCTAGTGTCAAATAAACCAATTGCAGGCATTTTTGATTTTCAAGGGGTTGGTCAGTCAAAAAGATGAAGCTAGTTGCAAGAAACTCGCGCTTCAAACAGATGTCAGCAGTAGTCCAGGGGTCCGATGTTAGGGTCGAAGCCTGCCTGCCGGGTCAGTGGGATTGTCCGAAAGGGTTACCGCTACCCCGAAACATAAAGGACTAAGGAAGGAACATGGATAGGGCTTAGTCAATAAGAGTCTAACACTCCCTTCCCGCTCCACCCAGAGTGAGAGGAATCGTTTGATGTTTTCAAACCCTCAATAAAAAAAGTGAGTGTACTGTTACGTACTAGTATCAATAGACTTCCCTTACTTAGAACAAGGCTTGTTGTATAGCATAATTGCATCGTCCCCTCTCGTTTCGGATGGTATTTCATAAAAATGCTCACTATCCTTGGCTGCGTTGTAGACATTTATGACGAGTTATGCAATATCGCTTTAAAATGTTAATATTTTTTTAATGAAACTCCGGTGCTAGTTGTTTATACGTTTTAATAAAGTTTCGCTTTAAAATATTGGATTCATTTCATTGAAAAATTGTAAGTAGGCGTCGATCTTACTTAAGCTTTAAGATATACAATCAGATCCTGACTTTTAACCCCGTGTTTCTACTCAAACTATAAAATATGTATTCTTTTCGTTGTGACTTTTTTTTTTAAATACGCGAAATAAGGAAATCACAGCGATGCGGATAATTTTTATAATGGCCAATGCAGTTTTATTTCCTTAATTTTCTTGTACGGAGGCATCGCATCAAGTTACCCCAATCGACCAAATTTCTTTGATAGATTTTCAACTTTATTACAAAAGGATAAGGTTCATAATCTGTTGGAAATATTTGTAAATTTTTGGCTGTACATACGTATTTTAGATTGAGGTTTTATAATGCATTTAAGATTTGTGTTTATACTTGTATTATAAATTCGAAAGTAACTCTCGTCTGTCTGTCTGTCTGTCTGTATGTTACCTTTTCACGTCCAAACAACAGAACGGATTTCGATTAAATTTGGCAGAGAGATAGATTGCATCCCGGGGAACTCAGATTAATTCAATTATTTGTCCTTCTAATAAAAATCGATTAATATATTTATTAAAAAAAAGTCAATAGATAGTATTATAATAATATTAGAAATTAATATAATAATTAAAAAAAAAATTGTTATTAAAATAATTATTCATATTAAAATTGTTAAACTTATAAGCTACCTTCTGTCTTAAAAATATCTCCCGATATTGCGACATGGCCAAACTCCATCGCGGACGAAGTCGTGGGTAAAAGCTAATATTATTAAATAAAATACCATCTGAATAAATTTAAATTAGCGATTAGTTTAATTCATTACGATTACAAAACAACTTTATTAACTACATTTTACTGTGACAAGTTAACGACTGCGCGTTAATCATCAAAGCTACGCGCAATATTGCAACGCGGGAGGCATTTAAGCAATAGATAAATTGTGCCAGTCCCCAACGTCACGTCAACGTGTAGTCATGACGTTGATCGACGTCACACGCGTTTCGCTTGCAGCGCCACCTAGTGTAATAGGGCTGGTAAGCTAGCAAAAGCTAGATATACTGGCTAAATCTATACATATAATAAAATTGTAGAAAAGTGGTGTCTGTACAATGGAAATATATAAAAAAAAGTAGCAGGGGTTGTTATGATTTCGATGCCGAACCCGAAATTGTAATAAAAAAATTGTTTGTCAGTTTGTGTGTTTGTGCACGCTAATGTCAGAAACGGCTTATTCGATTCAGATGCGTTTTCACTAATATATTGTAGTAACCTTCACTTAACATTTAGTGTTTATTTCATGTCAATCGGTTCATAAATAAAAAAGTTATGTCAATTTAAAGAATTTCGGCGAACATTTGTTAAGCTATGCTGCCCGAAAAGTCACTATTCCACGCGGACGAAGTCGCAGGCACAGCTAGTCTATTATAATATGTTTATAAAAATGTACAATTTTTATAAGCACCAACAGTGTACGACTAATCACCATGAAAGTTTGCACATTCATGAAAATGTTTATGGTTTATGGTATGTTGGTTTTATGGGGTTTCTCGACAAAGCCGCGAGCTAGTAAGTATAACGTAATTTGCTTAGAATTGGCTTAGAACCTACTTAAACCTAACAAAATATATCTCAATATTGCCAAAAAACATATTGCTAAAGTAATCCTTACTTCCATAATATTAATATAATAATAATAATATCCTTGGTCATTTCACACAGTGCCATATAGTCCCAAGCTAAGCAACCTAATGCTTGTGTTATGGTAACTAGATGGCTGATATACTACTTATATACATTTTTTTTTGTAAATACATACATATTATAGATAGAAAAACACCCAGACTCGTAACAAATACTTGCAGGTCGTACAAATATTTGTTCCGTGCGGGAATCGAACCCGCGACATAGTGCGCAGCAGTCAATCGCTCAACCACTGCGCCAACCGTGTCAATTAATAATCCTTACTATACTTGCTAATATTATAATTGCGAAAATATGGATTGATATTTGTTACTCAATCTCGCTTTCTACCCGGATCCGTTCGAATGGATCCGGACAAAATTTGGCAAGCAAATAGTTTATACCCTGTTTTAATACTACAATATTTTTTATCCCGGTAGTACTAGTACGGCTAAGAAAACCTAGTAATGTATACATGCTCAAGACATGGCTCAAATAATTACTAGAACGCTTGAAACGGTTGAAAATAAACTATTAAACGATTCCAACGGAACTTGGACGAACGTTTCAGAAGTTGGTTTTCCGGAATTCATAATTAAATTTCAGTGGCAAGTGAAAATTTTGTGATTTCATTACGGGAGACAATGAATTCATTATTCGCTTCTTGGTTGGTCAAAATTCGAGAAGAGAAGAATAATACGTAATCAGAAATTAAACTTTGCTTAGCTTTGGTAAGAGCTCTCTCATTTAACCCTCTTAACGTCATTGTTACCATATACGTGACAAACAAGCGCATGCCCTATACGCCAACGACAACTATCTGACAATGCGGTACACTATCAATCCACACTAATATTATAAATGCGAAAGTAACTCTGTCTGTCTGTCTGTTACCTTTTCACGCCTAAACCACCCAACCGATTTTGCTGAAATTTTGTGTGTAGATAGTTTGCATTCATAAGAAGGACATAGGCATATTATTTTTTGGAAATTCAACCCCTAAAAGGGTTACAAGGGGTGGCAAAGTTTGTATGAGAAAAATATTTTTATTGCACATTTTTGCATAGGTAGGGTAGGTAGGGTAGGTAGGGTAGGTAGGGTAGGTAGGGTAGGTAGGGTAGGTAGGGTAGGTAGGGTAGGTAGGGTAGGTAGGGTAGGTAGGGTAGGTAGGGTAGGTAGGGTAGGTAGGGTAGGTAGGGTAGGTAGGGTAGGTAGGGTAGGTAGGGTAGGTAGGGTAGGTAGGGTAGGTAGGGTAGGTAGGGTAGGTAGGGTAGGTAGGGTAGGTAGGGTAGGTAGGGTAGGTAGGGTAGGTAGGGTAGGTAGGGTAGGTAGGGTAGGTAGGGTAGGTAGGGTAGGTAGGGTAGGTAGGGTAGGTAGGGTAGGTAGGGTAGGTAGGGTAGGTAGGGTAGGTAGGGTAGGTAGGGTAGGTAGGGTAGGTAGGGTAGGTAGGGTAGGTAGGGTAGGTAAGTTGGTAGGTAGAGTAGGTAGGTAGGGTAGGTAAGGTAGGTAGAGTAGGTAGGTAGGGTAGGTAAGGTAGGTATCATAGTTAAGACAGGACAACGTCTGTCGGGTCAGCTAGTAAGAAATATAGGTACAATTAAATCATTACTTTTGTGTGTTTATATACATATCTTAAAAATTTAACTTTTCGTATGTATTTAATGTCATGAAACAAATTAAAAGACACGGAATATTGGGAAATTCATGATAACAAGGAAAAATGAATTTGTAGCTGGGTGCGGGGATGTCCGTGCGTTTACGCTCTGGCATTCAAAAGGTTAATAGTGGAGGTACAAGCAATGAATACATGCAAAAAAAATGCAAAATAACTTTTAAAGCGTGTGTATTAAAGTCGAGTTTATCTAAGAATCCAAAATAAAGCATTATTTTTAATCGTGAAAGTTCATGTTCTACACAGATTTCTCAAAATGTTCGAATCGAACTTACATTAATAACCACTAATTAATTACGTTTAACAAAAGACTGCTCTGCTATTTTCTACCATCAACAGATCTACTGTACAAAATCGCGCGTACAGTCAACAAAAAAGTCGTAAAGTACAGCCACGTCTATAAATGCCAGATGAAATTCTGCACCTTTATTTATTTGCGGGAAACATTTGCCCGACTTTGCGAGCTTACCACGAGTGCTCGCGTATTATCCTTAAAATTGTATTAAGCTCAGTACTTCAAGGTTTTATTTTATTGGGATTTCGCTTAGAACTGGTTACGGATCTTTTTTTGGGCATTTTCGACAGACAAAAACCTAAATTTGACTACACAAGTGATTTATACAATTAAACCTTGGGAATTTTTTTTTTTTAATTTTTCCTTTACTAATTAATAGGGTACTCTCACAAAATATTTACAAAATAACAATTTAATATTCATTCTTTAATCGTAGATACTTAAATCAATAGAAACATCAAAAGTGAACCTTTGTGAAACAAATACGTTTTTAAAAATTTTCTTGACCATTTAATAGGTATTCTCACTGAATATTTACAAAATAACAATTTACTATTTATTCTTTAATCGTACTTAAATCAACAGAAAAATCAAAAGTGAAGTAATAAACAATCTGTGTTATGTTGCCAATCTCTAACAAATTAATTGTAAAACCAAGCCTCTGTCTAACCCTTCAGGGATTAGACGCGTGATGTTATAATATTTGCGCAACAAACTGAATAGTTAACAAAAAAGAAACGTATTCCTTTCTTCTCAAATATCATACAAACACGAATCATAATATCAAAAACGAAACGCATCACTCGAGATCATCGTCTCAAAAAAGCACGAATGGAGCCAAAGTCGATCCGTACTTCTTAGTAAGGCCGGCAGGGGTTGCAATAAAATTGCAACTTGCAATCTCGAGGGATTGCCGAGAACAATCAATCGCAAGCTGGAACGTAATTTACTTTTGCCGCCTTGTAAATAAGAATCAAACATGGAAGGAGCATTTGAGCTTAGAGCCCCGGGGCTCGAGCGAAATGAACAACCCTGAAAGAAGTTATTTTTTTGAATTTACAATGGATTGTAGTGAAGGGATGTTGTGCTGTTGATTATTGGAATATGTCTAGCTGGTTTAATTTTTCTTTTTCAATTCTTTATACTAACAAACAGTACCTTTTGAAAAGAAAACAATTCTGTGTTTTGTATAACACGGGAAAAATGGAGATGTAACAGTAATTATATATTTTTTTCTTTTTCTACCCCATCTGCCCCTGAGCATTAAGTCCACTGGAAAAGAAGTCTGGACGGATTTGGGGGCAGCTTTTGCTCAGCAGTGCGACAGTGTAGGCTAATTAAACAATACGAACAGTAGCTGTTGATATGCTCGCGACTTCGACTGCAATCCATGTCAAAACTGTTGAAACGTTGAACGTTGTTAACCTACGTCTTTCTCCAGATACCCCCGGCTACTTATCTTATGCTTAAGTCTCATGTAATAGGCGGCGAGACTGTTGCACACATTAACTAAAATGTTTAGTGGAAAAACCCAATAACACTTTGATCGAGATGTGAAACGAACCTAAGACCTTATGCCCAACAGTAGCGCTTGCGGCAACTAGACCAACGGTAGAAAAAAATTGAGAATAATCATAACTGTTACGCTACGCCAGTATTTTCCCCGTGTTATACAAAACATTGTATTGTTTTCTTCTGTTTTATTTTTAAGTCTAAGCGTGTTCGGGTCAACTTCTCTTTGCTAGGCTTCTGCGTCTTTGTGAACACTGAACATTGCTTCACATTTCAAAGTTTTGTCGCCGTGTTCGTTTTAGAAAGTTTATTACTGTACAGCCTCAAACATTTGTCACGTTTTCTTTTTTTTTTATTATTATACTAGCTTCTGCCCGCAGCTTCGCCCGCGTGAGTAGGAGATTATCC
This sequence comes from Hyppa rectilinea, assembly GCA_951799385.1. NCBI lineage: Eukaryota > Metazoa > Arthropoda > Insecta > Lepidoptera > Noctuidae > Hyppa > Hyppa rectilinea. The sequence goes on along the minus strand of OX637310.1, from coordinate 4,320,203 downwards.
CATATAAACATACTCACAGCATAAAAAGTCCTACGTGGTAAGCCAGGTTATAATTTACTTCTGTGCCAAATATCATTCAGATCCGTTAAGCAGTTTTTGCGTGAAGGAGTAACAAACATAAAACACACACACGATTCTCAGACACTTTCGATTTTATGATATAAGTGTGATAAACTACCAACCCATAAAATTCAATTCAATAACAATAACAAATTCATAAACAGCTGTTAACCCATTGGATGTTAGCCTAGTAGAAGCCGTTTGCTTATAACAGCTCAGCGATTTACACAGTTACATTTTTTGTCGTTTCAAGGGAATTTTTCTTATGAACTTATGGGGTTCATACGACATTTGATGGGTTAAAAGAACGATTTATTTTAAGTAACATAACATCGTGGCTTTATTCCTCTAAGAGTAATTATATTACAGTTTTAATACATGATAATAATTATATTCTAAAGTTATATACCTACAATGATATACCTACAATGTAGAATCTAACACTAAGACTAAGAAATCTATAACAGACTATGTACAGACGCCAGCACAACAAGCTATCCCTAACTGTCAAATTTTCTCAATTAAAAATGAACCTTATATCTTTGCAATAAAGTTGAAATACTATCAAAGAAATTTCCAGCACATCAAGTTACCAACAGATTGTGGTAACTTGATGTGCTGCTGGCCTCTGTACAAGTACACAATACGTAATGGAGACCACTTTGCGGTAAAATTCTGATACTTCTACCAGCTTAGTTCCTATTTTTCGTGACGTGATTTGAATTATATTAAATCATCCTTGCAAAAACTGAACATGATTTTTTTTTAGGATGTGGCAGTTATGTTTGACCGTCAAACAACGTGAGACTCTGATTTTTTTGGGTTCGATACCTCAAAAAGAAAAAACGGATCTTAATAGGATCACCTCTTTGGGACGTACTCTTCGGCGATTACAGGCGTGTTGCTAAGTATCCGTCCTTCTATCCTTTCTTCTCCGGCACACGTGGTGGTATCAAGTTGAAATAATTATTTAATATTCTTGAGGTCTCTTAGACTCCTAAAACAATCAAATTTTTGAGCCAATGCAATAAAGCATACGACCGATTATGTATGGGTTATATTTTGATACTCTCATATAAATCAAAACTCATGAGATACTTCCTGTTGACCTTATCATGAAATTAGACGAATAAAAACTTACATTGGCAGTTGGAGAACTGACCGTAACAAATATCGGAACATTTTTCAACGAGTTCTTGGGTAAAATTCATCCCATCTGTGGGAAACCTTCATTGTGCGTGATGCGACACACACTTAGCCGATTTTACTGAAGTATCACAATTTATTCCAAGATCAGAAGAAGTTTCTCAACGACACCTACCTACATTTTATTTGGAGCACAGAATATTTCACCCCTGTTCAGTCCACCAATTTTTAACCCAAGTCACCACAGTCTTTTATTTTTAATAGCAAAAATAAATTAACCCCGCTGCAGTACTCGACTGTACCATAAACAAGCGGCTGCTTCATTACTTACCTCGAAGCCTTAGGAAGTACAGTCGGGCGCAACGGGGTGAAGCCATACTAGCTAGAGCGCGGTAATGGCTAATAGTCGTGGCGGTGCGGTCAATGTTTTTGCAAAATTGTTTTTATTCGTTGGAATTGCGGCTACGAGTTTTCGTTCGTTGCGTTTCTTGTGTAGGTTGATGGGGTTTTGATTGTTAGGTGTAAGGTGCGAAGTGAGATTGTTCTGAGTCATAAATCTTGCAACCTTTGAAATCTCTATAAACAAAAAACATGCGGATCTTATTTTGCCATCTTAAAAAAAAAACAAACAATTTTAACTTTTGTAACTTTTGCGGTAGAAATAGGAATGTAAAATGTGATTATGGGAATCTAATTCAGTAATATCGCCATTAATATCACATAAAGCAACCACTGACGACTATAAACTTAATCTGACTTGCCAGGATCCTCCCTTTTTTTTTTGTTCCGACTGGAAAATCTTCGTGTAATTTCTGACTAGGACTTTGTTTTTAACTTACATCAGCTTCTTCCAAATTTGCAATGGCCCACCTTCATCCTTGCGCCAAATGCTCTGTTGTTACTTAATGACCTTGTGACTGCGTCAGCTGAATTTGGGGCCGAACATGACGTCATTTTATACACTGTTTTTTTTTTTTTGAGAGTTGCATATCATCAAATTACCCCTCCAGCTTTGGGCGGAGCGGAAGGGAGTTTCAGACTCCTACTTAGTAAAGCCCATACATGTTCCTTCCTTAGCCCTTTATGTACCAGGGTTACGGTAACCCTTTCGGAAAATCCCGCTGAATACAATGTGACTTGTAAAATCACGTTTTCCTCACAGGAATTTTCATAAATTCAAACATTGGGTTTTCTCAAAGCCCACGAATTTTTGCTTAGGCTATAATGTGGTGCTAAATTGTTCCTAAAGGTTCACACAATCGCGTCCTAAAATAAATATTATGTTAAATTGCAAGTCGTCGTGTATAAACTTTCTTTCACCACTACTCTAAGAAGACCAACTTATGGGCTATTCAACTCAAACTTTCTCTTTGTTTCAATCTCTAACAATACCAAATTGTATCGCCTCTTTCGGCATTACTACCCACAACATCCCCACTTACATTGCTTTTCTTTTAGTCCCAAATTGCCATGAAAATAATGCTACACTCAAATACCCCTTAACAATAAAGGCTTACTCAGTATTAACAGACCCATTGCATTGGCTATACGATAATAGTTTCAGCCTATTGCTTCGAGCTGTCATTCCAATGCATCTGGGCATTCCGTAGCTATATAGCTCAAGATAACTGTAAGGGTCGGGACACAAGAAATGATACAAGAACTTCTATCTGCCTAGCGTTTTCTCAAATATTTTCGCAGTCGGCTTCCTGTCTAACCAAATGCAGCAGAATACTAGTATTATTCATAAAGAATATTGACAATAAAAAAGCGACTGCCTCTGCCCATCTTACCTCTATAACCAAGTTGCTGAGTAATACGAACCCCTTAGTAAGATCGGTTGTTGGACTTTTACCCGAATAAATATAAGTAGAACATAATCACACTAATTATAAAGGCGAAAGTTTCTGAGTGAGTGTGTGTGTGTGTTTGTTTGTCAATTTTTTCACGGTCAGACGGCTGAAAAGATCATGAAAAAGTTTTTTTTGCGATTTCGGGGTTGTTCAGTTTGGTGGTCTGTAGCATAATATGCTTTTGTATGTATTTCGGTTACACCCAGTATTTTAGGGACTCAATATAAAACTATAAATTATACCTAGTAAAAACCTCAACGTTTGCAGCATTCGAACAAGAAAGCGACAGTGTGTCCATAGCCTTAAGTTTATTTTGCTGAGCTAAATTTGCAATAATCGTAACATTGCATCTACCTATGTTGATTTGCCTGCCTGGTTTCTTATTGGCTGCTGTAAATTAGTAATCAAGTATATTATCTCACTAAAGCAAACCCACTGACAGCGATGGGGATGAATTTTTTGACACTCTATGAGCTCTTCCCCTTTTACCACTTGTACATAACAGATATATTTATTTTCATTTTAGGTTGTACATAATATTGTATTTAGATTTGTGTAAAGAGCATTTGTGTAATAGTTAGATGTGAATAAGCAAACCTCATTACGAACAACAAGACCCATAAAGAATAAAAAAAACATCTCTCATATTTTAACAACTAAAAATATTGCCACGTTCCTCTCACCTTTAGGATTCATATAATTTTGAAAATTAGATCTTCTATTGGCTAAATAGTGGCAATGTAGTTTTGTGTAACTGAAGTTGTGAGCAACAGCTGAAAGACGTCCACTGCTGGACATAGCCTTCCCCAGACTCGCCACTTCGACTGGTTCTGTGCTTCCCGCTTCCAGCACATTCCTGCAGCCTTTACAATGTCACCGGTCTACCTTATTTATATGATTACCAGCTTTGGCCCGCGACTTCGTCCACATGGAGTTCAGTTATCAACAAAACATAACAACACACATTAACATCGGGAAATATTTTTGAGGCAAAAAGTAGCCCTTTGTCCTTGCCCGGGATGCAATCTATTTCCCAGCCAAATTTAATCGAAATCCGTTCAGTCGTTTAGATGTGAAAAGGTGACAGACACACAGACAGACAGAGTTACTTTCGCATTTATAATAATTATTATTATTTATTTATTTACAACAACAACTTAAGTTATCATTACAGGGTTAACCCTAATGCGACACTTAAGACCTTAATGTATATTAGTACAAGTGTAGTACAAATAAAATCGCAAAAAACAAATTAACTGGGTTGTGTACTCGTTTGTTTTACGGTGAAATTCACCCTTCGTTCATAAAAATAATGACACAAGGGGGTACACCCATCGACAAAATTATTATATTTTATCTCTATACAAACAAAAGGTGCAACCCCAAAATCTATATGTAAAAAAATATATTCTAATAATAAAGCTGTAGAGTTTGTTTGTTTGTAATCTCTGAAACAACTGGATTTGTTGTATTTTATAGTCCAATAATTTTTGAGGTAAGGTTATAAAAAATATAATAATCTTGGAAAAAGAAAAAATTCAGAATTAACGCTAAGCGAAAACTAAGAACTAGAGTGGCCGGGTGATGTGACGCGGTGGGTTGTTCGACGAGAAATTTCACGCGGACAAAGTCGCAGGCAGAAGCTAGTATAATAATATGGGGAAACTTGTAACGAAGCGTTGGTCGGCCGCCCCGAAACGCGACGTCAAAATGACGGGCCCGAATGATTGATTGCGTCATTTTTTGTCTCACTCCAACTTTTTATTGAAATTGATGGCTTGTTCACGAAGAACGGACTATAGACATTCGTTCAGTAATCCTTCAATTTTTGAGTGTGCTTAATGATGACTTTATACTTTGTTATTATTTTTTATTGGTAATTGAAGGTTTTATATCAGATGTTGCAAATTGATTGAATTGTTGAATGCATTGACGTGCTTTGGTTGTTTTTTTAAATTCAGAACAATGCATCATAAATTGTAGGCAAAATATCAAAAATGAGGACCAAATGAGTACCGAAAACTCTGCAGATACTTAGCATAATCGTCCATTATGTGATCCCTATAACCTAGAACGTACAATTGGCATCGTCCACATTTCAACTAATAAAAAAATATTATTTATAGAAAAAAACACATACTTTGAATCACCTGCAGCATACTGATAACTTATTTTAAAAGACGTATACATTTTAATACATGTATAACTTGATGCGCTGGCCGCCAGTACAGACATGTATACGGGGCCAGTGCATTAAGTTATTAACAAACTGTCATATTTCTCAAAATATTTTAAACCTTAAGACGTTTGACCGTTAAGTTCAAAATTGATTAAGAAAATTTGACAGTTTAAGGTAACTTGATGTGCAGGCGACTGTACATTACATTGTTCCATTAATTAAAACGTAATAAAGACAGCGGCATCCGTCGACTACCGTTACATATTGGAGCCCAATTATTTCAGTTCGAATCAATGCAATTTATTTTATTGGTGACTGTCGCGTCGCATCTTTAATCTTTTATAAGCAAAAGATTGGACAGTTCAGAGCGTCAATTATAGCATATTGCTATAGCCTATTTGTTTGCAAAGCATTATGGTTTTATTACTGCTGTAGTAACCATTTTTCCAAGCTAAAAATAAAGAAAGAAAAACATTTATTTGGACAGTGACACACAAAATACAGATAGCAAAAATTTTTTTTTAATAATATCAGTGTGTGACTCACGGCCGTGCTACAAAGGTTCATTTTAGTATTGAATCATCAGCAATTTTATTGGACAGGATATAAACCTCTCAGTCTGTGCGCCACAATACCTTGTCCACCGCCATCCGCACCCAGTTTGTTCTAGCCACCTTTTTAAGGTCATGTGTCCATCTGTCTGAAGGTGTCTTGTCACACTAAACTTGTCTATATGCGATCGCCACTGCAGGACTGGTCTGCTCTACTGGCAAATATGCTATCAATGCCTTTTTTGTTAGCTTACTGATGATAAAATCAAGATATGGCTAAATTTTGCCCATGAAACTGAACAATGAGTATTCTTGATTTTTTTGGGTGTTCCATCTATTTGAACTGAATGGTCTCATATTCTCTTTTTTTTTTCTTGGCATTTGTATTTCTTTTTTTGTTTAATCCATTAGATGTTCGCCTATTTAAGGCCGTTTGTTTATAAGAGTTCAACGATTAATACGGTTATATATTATGTATTTATTGTCATTTCGAGAGAATTTTTCTTTGAACCTATGGGGTTCATACGACATTTAATCACAATAGATATAAAGGCCACTATAATATTATGCATACACAGAACAGAACTGAATAGAATATTTATTTATTTTGAGTTGGGTTTTATCTGTATTTAAATAATTTTATTTACATTTCAAGGATAGCCCTAGGCTAATCATTTGCAGACATTTATTTTCAAAGCAAATCTACTTCAGATTCAGCACGAGGCGAGGCAAGGCAACACAAACAAAACTTTTTTTATTTATAAAATAAAATGGTACTCTAGCTAAGATAAGAGTCGCTAATTAAACAAACACAAAAACACACAACAAAACAACAACAAAACACACACCGAAACATTTTAAAAGAGTAACGGTGGAGTTTCTTGCCCATTCTTCTCCACACGAAACTACTTTTTGGAAGGGGCGACTAGAATCAGTTCTATTTCTTGTTCATTTTGACGTTCAAAAGTGCCATTCTTGTGCCTATTTGAAATAAATGTTTTGACTTTGACTTTGACTTTGACTTTAGCCTGATAAATAAACACTAATTAAAAGTGTAAATAAAATATCGCCTCTTATTTTTCTTGATACCCTCTTTGCAATGTAATTTTTACATCGCCTGAAGAGGGAAAGAAAACAAATTTTAAAAAAGACAGTTTTAATGGGGGAAGTAACAAAGGCTCTTTATTGAAGAAGTTTTTTTTTTTATAATTATTTTATGGTTCGTGTAGAGTTTTTATCGCTTAGCCTAATCAATCTGTTATGTTCCTGTTACGGCTGGGACAGAGGCCTCCTCTTTGACATAGGCTCTATTCCATATAAAAATTTGAAGACATGGGTGGGTTGGTAAATATTATGCATTTGAATTTCTATAGTTCTAGGAAATGTTGGTTTCCACGAGATGTTTTTGTTCACCGTTTTGAGAGCGATGGAGACGAAATAATTGGGTTATGAGAAATTTATGATGAAAATCCCATAACTATTTTTCCGACCTGAAAATCAAACCAAGCAGGATCTAACCACTTAGCAGTAGCCTGCGAATACTAGACCAACGAAGCAAATAGTTTGAAGTCGATAGAAAAAGGTATGTTTAGATGACATGACATTTAATGCTGAAATGATAATTGTCCGAATCTAACTGAAAATAAACCTTATTTTTTTGTAATAAAGTTGAAAAACTATCAAAGAAATGTGACAGATTGGGATAACTTGATGTGCTGGCCTCTGTACTTATTAAAAAGTATAAATTGACACACTGACAAACAATGCATAGCCTAAACTGCGCTGGGTACACAAAGTTTAAATCTTGCAGAAGGGATCCATAAACATAGAGAGAGAAGAAGGATTGAAAATTCATCCTCTAAAAGGGGGTCAGCTAAAGAGTAAAAATGTATGAAAGTTCATCACTCTTTTGAATACGGCTTGGATTGCAATAAATACTAACACTCTTTATATCAGGAAGCGCGAAAAAGGGCCCATACAAAACAATACACCATAGGGTCACGCTTGAAACATGTCGGGACGCAACTCACTTACTGCTATTCAATTTGACGGTATATTTTTGAATCAATTTCCCGGTTGAGCAACCATGTTTGGTTCATAGAGTGATGTGACCGGGCACATAGTTTTTTCTATATCAAGTTTAGGGGGTTTCAATAGCCCAAAGTCATTTAGATTTGGCCTTTTTGAGTTGAAGAGAGGGCAGTCATGCTTATATTTTTGTGGTGAAAGAAGGTATTTAATCGAGTGTGACGTCTGGTAGTGAAGGTTTGGTAATAGATATTAAAGTTGTGGTTAATCTTTTTATAGTTGCTGCGTTGTTTTTTTTTTCTTTCTTTGCCGCCCAGACCACGTTATGTTCCATAGACATCATAGTTCTTGATGTCCAAGACTGGTTCTTGAATGCAGCCTCTTGTCAATTCTTCTCCATCTGTAACGATAAATTGGAACCGGTTCCTAACTTCTGCTATTTCATTAGTGTGCCCATATAGGTACAGACGCCAGCACATCAAGCTATCTCTAACTGTCACATTTTCCCAATTGAAAATGAACTTTATGCGTTTGTAATAAAGTTAAAAAACTATCAAAGAAATTTGACAGATTGGGGTAATTTGATGTTCTGGCCTCTGTTCATTAAATAAGATTCGAATTATTAATTTGGTCAGAATATGACAAATTTAATGTTATCTTATATGTTACAATCCGTCAAGCCGTTTAGATTACAGAGCGTGACAAAGATATAGACATACATTATCATGAAACGCATTACCCTTCTTCTAGGACAGTTGGGAAATAAACACCTCACCAGCACGTGCTACAGAGAATGTTATATACTTATACTTAAATTAACGCAGCAGATACACGTCCCCAAACCAATACCATATTGACTATTGACAACGCACCCTTACTTTCAACCCTCACGAAGCATCAGAGGGTTAGCAGAAATCAATACACCTTTGGAAATTTTAAACGGCCCGTTACCAAGGATTTTTGAAGGGTAGATGTAGCACAACATAATAGATAGGGTGTACGAACCGGCATTAACTGGTTTGAGCTGCTTTAAACTTGATTAGGGAGGACATTTTGATGTTATACTCGTTTGTACGTTAAAGTCAAGATGGCGATAAGATTCTCTATTGAAAAGGGGTAAAATGAAGGGTGGAAAGAGTTTATTTTCGTGTTTTTAATAAAGCGATAAGCAAGAAAGACGTTTTGTTCATACTGTTTGATGAAATGAATTGTAAGGGAGAGTAAATGTACAGATGGCAGCACATAAGTAACGCACGTAAGTTTTATGTTCTGAAGGCACCGTTGAATAGGAAGACACTGCGCGTGTTGTATTTTGCTCTCGCCGAGTCTCTCCTAAGCTATGGATTAAATACGTATGGCCGTACATTTAAAACCTATCTGAATAGTATAAAATCGCTGCAAATTCGATTTATGAAATACCTTGTTAACTCAAAACTAAAACTCGAGTGTAAAGAAAACTATGAAAGGCTTTTTGTTGTATGTAAGGTGCTTCCCGTGCATGAGAAGGTTAACTACTTAGTGGTTCTAGAGCAGTTCTATAACGACCGATTCAAAGTGCATGTGAAAAACACTTACAATACTAGACGTGTTAGAGAACGTAAATTCGTGAGAGCATCAGTAAAAAATTACTATGGCAAAAGAACCAATAAGTACTTGACCCCTACAATTTTTAACAAAATCGATTGGCTGAGAGAAGAAAACAGTGTAATTAGCAAGCAAACACTGAAGCGCAAATTAAAAGCTGAACTGCTTGCGCGGCCGGTAGCTGCTTTGTTGGAGCACTGAGCCTCTGTTGATGCAAAAGGTGGAAGGGTCTCCCTTCCACATGCCTGCAATAACGGGACTTTCGACTGTTTCTGGACTGTGGTCAATTAAATTATTTATTTTTATTTAAGTACTTAGATGTATAATTTTAGATTTAAGTAGAAACCAAATGTTTTGAAACGAGCGCTATTCCTGCCGACAAACTGTTACGCAGTTTGGCAGGTTTAAAAAAAGGTGTAAAGTGTTTGGTCCAAATAAATTATTTATTTATTTATTTATTATTATTTATTTATAAAGCTATCCCTAACTGTCAAACTTTCCCAATTGAAAATGAACCTTATGATGAAATTTGACAGATTAGGGTAACTGCTGTGCTGACGACTGTACCTATACTACGTGGAGACGAAGATAAGACATTACAGTGGATACATACAACGAAGTAATTAGAAACTATCCAATAAAATCAACCAAAATCGAAACAAAAAAGTGTTTTTTGAAACAAACTCAAACGAAAGAGTAGTGATAGACCCACTAACGGGTTTTGCCAATCTTTAAATTGCTTTAGTGATCCATTAAACATATTCGGTTGAATTTTTGTATGACGTCTGGTAACGTCATTAGATCTACAAAGTTTAATCTTTAAGTGAAAGCACGTGAGCGTATAAATGTATATCCAATCTGCCTAGCCTTTCCTCAACTATGTTGTGGTCGGCTTCTAGTCTAACCGGATGCAGCTGAATACCAGTATTTTACATGGAGCGACTGCCTCTCTAATCTCTACAAACCAGCCAGTAACTGGATAATACGATATGCCTTGTTAAGACTGACTGACAGACTTTCGGGCTTCCGTCTACCCGTAACCACTGTTAAAGATCCATGAATGCATCTGAAAAAATTGTCGGAAACATCACAGTGCTGATATATGCTGGATTCGTGGTCTCCTATATAAATTCCTTATTTCTCCAGTTGTTCGTCGTTGTTCAGTACATTCGTGTTTGCATAATTAGTCATAATGTATGGAACAGCTGATTTTTTTTTGTTCATTTTCATGAGTTCTTTCCTGTTTATCCTGAAAGTATGTCCCTCGTTTAACCTAACACACCGTATGCCTTTGGTTTTAGTCTTATATTTTATACCAAGTTATTTTTGTGTGATCTATCTGCCGTGTTTTTACTCTGCATCACCCAAAGATTGCATGTTAGAAAAGTCCTCAGCCACCTTTGCACGGTATTTTTAGTTCCGTGCAAAAAGTTTTTATAAAAAAATAATTTACAGTCGGTACTGTCGTTTTCAAAGTGTATACTGCTTCTAATACGTAGCGTGCAGCATAATCTCATTATGACGTGTGCCAGCTTAACATTCCTTGTGAACCCAATGCAAATTACATGAAAAATGAAAAATATGCAATCTTCAAAACAAAACCTAACAGCATGGTATACCTAAAGTGCTATTCCACCAGAGTGCGACACTGTACTGCACAGTGTACGACACAAATGTTTCTTTCGGTGGACACCCTCAAGTAAACATTTACAAATGTGCACTGTTGAAGAACAGCACAAAATTTTCGTGAAAAATGTCCGGAACACAATTTGGGTGGAATCGCACCTTAATATGTTTAAAATGAGAAGCATTTGATCAAGCAAACCCATCATACCTAAATACAAAACCAAAATAAAATCAATCTGCTTCGCCTTTTCTCAATCAAATATTGGGTTAGTTGGGGTCGGCTTCCAGTCTTAACTGATGCTGCTGAATTTTACATAGAGCAACTGCCTATCTGACTTTCAAAATCCACCTGGGTAATACGATACCTTTTGGTAAGACTAAGACTAGACTTTCGGATTTCTGACGACCCTTAACGACTGTCAAAAAGCCACGAATGACGGCTGGGACCAACAGCTTAACGTGTTTTCCGAGACACGTAGGAGTCAGATCGATTTGTGCGGCTGTTATTACAGTGAATACATACGGCAGTGAATACATTGTCTTTAAGGCCGGCGGTGAATGCCCAGATACTATACCGGACATTACCCTAAACGGCTTGAACGTCAAAAGAGTGACAACGTTCAAATATCTAGGGCATCTTCTCACTGACGACCTTAAGGACAATGTTGATATTGAAAGAGAGCGTAGGGCACTGGCGGTCCGAGGTAATATGTTGGCCCGAAGATTCGCTCGGTGTAGCAGCTTAGTGAAAGTAACACTGTTTAAGGCATATTGCTAGTGTTTTTACACGGGGAATCTTTGGGTCAACTATACCAAAAGAACGTTGGATGACCTACGCGTACAATATAATAATATTTTTAGGATGTTGTTGGGACTGCCGCGATGGTGCAGCGCTTCTGGTATGTTTGCGCAAAACCGAACTGACGGCTTCCACGCCGTCATTCGTAAGAAAACTGCATCGCTGCTGTCAAGGTTGCGGGCGAGTGGCAACAACATCCTAAAAACTATAGTGGAGAGTATCGACTCTCCGATTGTTAAAAGTTTTGTGAGAAGGACTATCACTGAACATTAATCTGGAGATGTCCTTTTCACAATACTCCGTTTTCTATTTACTGTCTTCTCTATTGCATTTCAGCTACTAACATTAGAAATAAGTTATTTTATTGCTTACTAACTCGATGGATCAATGTTGTCCGACAAATAAAGAATATTATTATTATTATTATTATTACTTAGCCACGCTCCTCAAAATAAACCTAAATACAAAATGATACCTAAATATTACAAAAAAACTTTTATTCCTGATAAGGTACTGTTTTACTGTTAATAAAATACCGACACGTTTTCTTGTTTTGGGACTCACTTTGTTCTGATAAAATTGATGCACTTTAAAGAGATTTTGGAGTTTATTGAGGATGTAAATAGTTATAACTTTGTAAACACACATTTGTTACGGTCGCAAATTGTATTTTAAACAACATACGTTACTGACACTGTCCTGGAAATTGCAAAAAACCGTACGAAAAATTCAATTTCGCTGGCTACCTCGTTAGCTTAGGTTTCACTTTTACCTTGTTGACGCAGCTCTAAGAATAAACAATAAAATAGAGATGATGACAGAGTAAAAATAAAAGGTATATTTATAGTCCGTCAGTAAGATAATTAAAAAAAATAGACACGTATTTTTTGCTTTATTATAATTTATAAAACCATACTTAGTTACTACGCATTAAAGTTGAAGAGTTGAGAGCCCCAATCATCTCCACAGGTCAGTATGAAATCTACATAGGAGTGACGTCATGCCACATTTAACACAATGTATCAACGTAATCGTTTGATTACGTAAAAAAAGAAAAATACGTGTCCAATATTTTTTTAATAATTTAGCTGACGGACACATAAAACTAATTTAGTAATCATTCTTATTCTGTTCACTCCCATAAAAGACGAACAGTCTAAAGATAACACAGCTTTTAGGAATTTTCTGAACAACAATATTTCATCTGAAGCCAAAGAGCAGCTTCTAATTAATAACGTGTATAATGTATTATGGTGGACAAATTAATAATCATCCTATGGAGGGCTTCACAATGCCATGGGTCAGATTCTTTCACTATAAGTACTGTTAGCATAAAAATGATATTTCAACTGAGAATCATTAATATTTTTTTTATGTTTTTATTTTCACCCCATTTGTATGATACGTGCTGATTCAAAGAAAGATCAATGCTTCAAAGCAATTTTACTAAGAATTGGCTAACGATTTTAACTCAAATCTACATTTCTAATGCTAGCTTTACGTTTTATCCCCGCCCGTTTATAGTTCAAAAAATCAAGCTCAGAAGAAAATATTTTAGATCATAGCAATTTTACTAAGAATTGGCTAACGATTTTAAGTCATATCTACATTTTTAATGCTAGCTTTACTATTTATGCCGCCCCTTTATAGTAATATTTGAGATCAAAATAATTTTAACTAATTTCGTACTTAAAATAGTGGTCAAGTTTGTTTGGGATAAAATTTCGGCAACTGTCGTAAAATAGAACATAATTTTTCAAAATCCGTCTTAACTGCACTACGATGATCTAATCTAATAATTTATAAAAGTTCAAAAATAAATTATTCCTAGAAGCTTTGGGGTTTTCCCACTTAGTCAATTAATTCATGGGTTTGTCTTATGAGTCAATCTATTTAAAATGTTATTCCAACTATAACACTGCAGAGCAAAGACCTCAACCGAATTATTCCAGGCATCCTTTTCCAATGCCACCTCGATCTAACCCTTGCGGTACGCGTCTAGGTCGTCTTGCCACCTCTTCCTTGGCTGGCTTCGGTGCCACCGTCCATCCTCAGGCACCCCCGCGTGAGGAAACTGTTACCAGCCGCCACTATACATAAGGCTTTTTTTTTTTTTTTAAGGCTGGGAAATCATCCAATGACTGCTCCCGCTCTGGGTGGAGCGGAAGGGAGTGTCAGACTCTTACTGACTAAAACCCATCCATGTTCCTTCCGTAGCCCTTTATGTTCCGGGGTAGCGGTAACCCTTTCGGACAATCCCGCTTACCCGGCAGGCTTGGCCCTGAGGGGCCCCTTCATATGCTGACATCTCTTTGAGGCGCGCGTGGAACATATTATACGCACCGTCCGGCACGGGTCTGGTCAAGTCTGGTGCTACTATACATAAGGCCATTTTAACCATTTTAGCTAAGAATAGTTGCTAATTGTAACAATTTGTTTTGTGGAATGTATTAAAAAAAAGCAAAATGTCGGCGATATTTTCGAGTTGGGCGCACGCCGAAACATCCTTGTACTTCTATACTCGAATACCACCACGATAAGATAAATGAATAGTTTCCATAATTTTATCGTGACAATATTTCTCTGCCGACCGTACCCGCAGTTCGGAACATGAATAGGCCATCCCCTATAGAACTGAATTCTATACATTCATCCGATATTGGAATTCTACGACAAAGGATTGGTCAACCTTTTTAGGGGTATCTACCCCCTAATATCTATGACTGAGCTTCTATAAAACTATTGTGTATAACGAATGATAAGGCCTTAGTAGATTTTGTATTATGAGAAAAAAATTGATGGGACGAATCATTTCATTTTCAGAATAAAAGGTTTTATGCCAAAAGGTTGATAGGTGAACCATATTTTGTTATACATTTCATAGTATTTGGAAATGAAATCATGCCCACTCTCCATACATATAAAAACCTGATTATGAAAATGTATGTATAGATATAAGGTATAGCAGAAAGACTACCTGTAAGTTTAGAAAATAATGTCATTAAGTAATGTTTACGATATAAACGGTACGAACTCCAGAAAATATTAATTTTACTTTTCTTGGCATAATGGCCGGCATCGCCTTTGCTTGCTTAAGGCAAGCAGACAGACAGTTCTATTACTTATAATTATTATAAGTAATAGAACTGTCTAGTTAGGATTTGACATTTACCAAATATAAAATAAAGAAATATACACGAAGTAAAAAGTTCTACGGCCTGTCCCCCTGTGTAGCCGTCTCAACGTGACATACTGTCGACGTCGCATACTGTCAAATGTCAAAAAAATCTTGTTTCACTTGTGCGCACCTTATCACATACTGCATGATTGATGTACTTATTTATTTTTTTATATTTTTTTAATTAATCTGTTCTTTATAAAGACTTATGAATAGAAATACTTACTGATTAAATAAAACGTAAAATAATGTATAAAACTCAGAAACAGAGTTGAATAAAGTCAAGTAGTAGTATGTAAAATGGAACGTCCTATAAAAAGGGTAGTTGAGATCACAGACTACATAGAGATACTGTTGAGATGCGTTCAAAATATGTTAAAACGTTTACCCTTGACGAACAGAAATATTTAAAAAAAACCTGCTTTTCTTTTATCATTATGCTAAGCGTAATTAATTTACAATTCAATAAGCTGGATTTTAAGATTTATTTCATTTCTATACTAGTCTCTATATAGTCAGGTGAAAAATGGGCATTCTTCTTTGCAATTTAATTTTTATAAAACTATTTTTTAAATTATCCTTGGAATTATAAAAAAAATATATATTTTAAAACGTGTTTAGTTTGTTGAATTCGTATACAAAACATGTACTAACGTGCTTATTCCAATGTATCTACATTTTCCGAAAGTTAATTAAAATTTCCAATAAAAGCTGCCAAAAATAAAACTAGATTCCGCGAAACAAAACCCTAAATTCACATTCATGGAATTCAATATTATAATACTTATTATTTGCCAGCAGCGAAAATTTAAACATGATATAATTTCATAATTAATATTATTTACATCATATTCAACAGAAACAATTCCCAGCCAAATTCACCTAACATAAACCAAGACGCACGTAAATCTTCACCTCTAATGCAACACGATAATACCTGTCAGTCCTCACGTCAGTCCACGTCACCAGGCCTGCGAGGCTTAAACCACGACACAACCAATTAGAAGATATTTATTAGGGCTTAGCGTTACCCCTCGAATACTAATTACGTCGAACGGTGCTTTTCAATTCGCGTGAATTATTGCCAGTTTAACGATCCAATCGAAATTGCCAAATTTTGCTTAAACTTTGTTTTTGAATTGTGTTGTACGTTCGTTTGGGAGTTTTACTTTGTTTCGTATTTCTATGTACACGTATTCTTTCATTGGAATGGCTCAACCAGGTATTTGAAAAATATGTCATCATACTACCTACTATAGTTATAGACGCCAGCACATCAAGCTGTACGAAACAGTCAAACTTCCCCAATTGAAAATGAACCTTATGCTTTTGTAATAAAGTTGAAACGAGTGTCAAAGTAATTTGATAGATTGGGGTAACTTTATGTGCTGGCCTCTGTACATTATCATCACAGGGAACATCCAAAATACGAAATGAGGATCTTCTTTCTTTTCATGTGGTTAGTAACTAACCTGGTGTCAGAGTTTTTATGCTGCCCATGGGCCTCTGACTTAGCTTCACATGCAGTTGAGAAATATCTCTCAGACAAGTTTCCTCACGATGTTTTCCTTCACCGATTTTTAAGCAAGTGATAATATTATACAATACGCACATGAATCTGTCTGAGGTCTCAAGTTCAAACCTAAGACACGCACCTCTGATTTTACGAAATGAGAATGATTAGAAGTATTAGCATAATTATAACCAATTGCAATCCATTCGTATTGGATATGACTGTTTCACTCTTCGACTGATCGCAGTAGTCAGTACACACATCAAGCTATCCCTAACTGTCAAATTTTCTCAATTAAAAATGAACCTTATATCTTTGCAATAAAGTTGAAATACTATCAAAGAAATTTGACAGATTGTGGTAACTTGATGTGCTGGCCTCTGTACATGGTAAATTCACTTATAAACTTCAATAGAAAGGGGCTGCGGCCGCCTATATTCAACGTTTATCGACTGAAAACAAACCTTAATAGCTATGACAAAATGTTCAACGTTTATCGACTGAAAACAAACCTGTAATAGCTAGGAGATAGATAAAGCTTTGTAAAATTTTTCATTTATTCCAATAAACACAGTTGATAACTCCAAACATAACTCCAAACATTTGTAATTATGGCTATGCCATATTGTTTAGCTACATGATTGTGGACTGCCGTCAGTTTCAAGTGTCAAAAGTGGATTTGCAACTTTTTTTTTGTACATGTGTGGTTATGCCATGGTTTTTGAGGCCTCTAATAACAAAACTGAGGTCAAAATTAATACCTATTTTGAATGTCAATACCGGTTGTTTTACTTCCATACTGAACTGAACTCTGTATCTGAATATTTGCAGAATACACTGTAGTATTTATTTTTATACTTTATCTTTAAACTAACTCTTGATCTCATTCTTAATTATTTCTGTTCAGTTTTCAACATTTGTATTTTTTTTCTTCTGAGGGGCCCCTTCGTATGCTGACATCTCTTTGAGGCGCGCGTGGAACATAATACGCGCCGTACGACACGGGTCTGGTGCTGATCGGACGGTGAGTCACCCATTACTCACCGTCCGCAGGCCCGCGCCTACGGTGGCCGCGAGTCGTCACGTGGCTCCCGACGCCCGGGGCGTCTCCTGCGGCGGCTGGGACGGGAGGACCTTTCTCTCTCCCATCCCGCCACCTCCTTCGCGAGCATTACTTTTTCACAGCAGGGGGTGACTGCCTCCCACTCCCTCTCGCCCCGGACCATGGCTTGCACCAGGGCCGGGCGCGAGAGATCGCCGCCGCCGATCGCCTCTACGAGGACACGGCGGTGCTCCGCCCATGCGGGGCAGGTTTGCACCGTGTGCTCTACCGTGTCCTCTGGGCGATCCTCGCAGTGGTGACACCCGGGCGTTTCCCCCCGCCTGATGATGTGCAGGAACCTCCCGAAACATCAATGTCCGGTGAGGACCTGCGTCAGGCGGTAGGTGAGGGCGCAGTGACGCCTCTCTAGCCACTCCTCAAAGACCGTCTTTGAGGAAATACAGCGGTAAGGCCCGTGCCTTACCGCTGTATTTTCCATGCCGAAATAAAAAATGGTGATACCAAGACGTGTGATATACAACTATTACATGAATGTAAAATATCTGTACACTGTTACCCATATTTGCGAATAAATGACTACGAATTTGAACTTTGTTCCTGTTGGGGATCCCCCGACCGCACACGTTTCTTTTTATTCAGCCGAGTGACGTCACGCGCAACACCTAGTTGTACAGGTACGGGGTCGCGGCGTGACATAGGTACGACAGTTTCATTTGTAAAGATTTAATCGAATCGATTGCCTTTATATGGGAACGTTAAATGGGACATTCGTATTGAGTTATTGTACCTTATTCACCCTTGAAATTGTGTTTGTTTCAGACGAAATGTACTTGATGCCTGGAACCCAATTAGGTATTGAAATGATTTATTTTGTATTTATTGATGTGTAGTGTACCACCACTTCTACGGCCATTAGAAACCTATCGATCACACATTTTTGATAGCTGTAATTCGAAATTCTATTATCAGCAGTGATATTTATATGGGTTGGCTTTTAGATGATAGACAGTGTTTACACACTTCGTAAGTTGTAAAATTTAATGTAGTTTTTTTTTTGTAAACCATCATAATTTGTATTATCCTTTCCCAACGATGTTGGGGTCAGTGTCCAGTTTTGTGTACATAGTTTGGTGTACTAGTAATAGAGACATAATGCCGCTTTAAGTAGCGCAGAGTTCTTTAGTGTAAGTGGCATTAGCAGCCATCATTCTACCTTTGATCCCATCGATGACAGGTTTTTTTTAGTTTTTGATGTTAATGTAGTTAATTTTTTTTTATTCCGCGTATATATTTGAAATAAAATATTCTTTGGCTTTCTTCCTTTCTTTAATAACACCGGTTTGGATGAGGTGTGTATCAAGTACTAGAAAGTAAATAATTTTTTGGGGTATTTTCTCAGAAGATGAACAAAATCAAAATCATCAGTGAACAGGTAATATTAAATTATTCCTTCAGTGTTGGATAGTATCAGTCATCTACAAAGTAGTTCAATATAAATAATTGTTTATTTTTAATGAATTTATTTCCTTCGAGCCAAAAGTAAGGTCTATGACGCTTCTACTATTAATCTGCGCACTTATCATGTCTTATTGTTGACATAAACATTTTATATCTCAACCTTTCAAGCTTCGTAAACAGAGCCATCAAAAATTCCACCATTTTATAAAACTGCGAGTCGTAAGAAATTCATTTTGTCCAAACTAACTTTTATGTTCTCGATATAAAATGCGCTAGTGTTACTAAGACGAAACTTGAGCTAAAATAGTCGTTTAAAAAGCTTGGTCGTCGCGAAGTTTTTTAAATAACTTGAGGTGCTTTGTATATTTTTGTTTAGAAAGGGTTTCTGCACTTTTGTACGGTCGCCAGAGCATCAAGTTATACCAAACTGGCAAATTTCTCCAAATGATTTTAAACCTTAAAACGTGGAACGTTAAGATCAAAATTGATTGAATAAATTATGACAGTTTATGGTAACTTGGATGGATGTGCTGGCGACTGTACTATGAAATGTAAGGGCAGACTCGAAATGAACAGAGGCAAAATTCAAAATCGTTGCAAGTCCTATGCGTGACGTCACTATTGAGCTTTTGCAGTTAAGTCGAACCAATGATATCTGCTCTTGTTTCATCATTATTCTTGTGCCCTTATCCCAATTCATTTGGGATCGGCTCAACATGTCTTTTTCTTCCATACTTCTTTATTAGTCGTCATCTCGGTAGTCACTACCTTTCTAGCCATATTATCTGCCTCTGTTTGTATACTTGCCCCTTATTTCTAGTGCAAAAATCTCTATATAAACTTTTTTATAAGTAAAAATAGTGAAATGGATGATCGTAAGAATAAGCCTGCCTGATATCTGGGTCACAGTTCCTTGTCAAATTCCTCCTTAATCTCAAGCCTCCAAAAAACTGTCTTCTACCATCATTCCCCCAGAAATTACCAAATAAATTACAAAAGCATTGACGACCTCCCCAGACAGACAGCGTGTGTACAGTCAGCTTCATAAGTATGTTTACATCAACACTAATTCATTCGATTGTCTCCCTATATGTGTTCCGTAATGTTTTAAAATGTTGCTACAATAATGATTTGTTCTTATTTTTCAATTTTCGGGTACACATACATGGACTACGCAATGTGTAATATGGTTTGTGGATATTCATATTGATAAAATATTTTAGAGCAAGAATAAGGATGACAACTAAAATTCTTTTAAATCCGTCAGCTAGATTATTAATAAATATTGGACATGTACCTTTTTTGTTTTACGTTACTATACTGAGATATTATCCGATATATTTTGATAAAATGTGGTCACTCCTATGTAGATTTTATACTAAGTTGTGACGTAGTGCGCCTCCACTACTCAACTTTAATACGTTTTATCTGAGTAATTTTTTATTAATATGATAAAGCAAAAAATACGGGTCTAATATTTTTTTATTACCTGACTGACGGGACTAAATATAATTTTTATTGTTTTTAAATCTTTTTGAGGCTGACTGTACTTTTTCTACATTCGAAATTCAAGTCACGATGCGCCGGAGCAATGATTACAGTTCGCACCGTCTTTATGCTAATCTAACTGTCGGAAATTCACTTTTGCGTTGATTTTTTTCTTCGTACTCCTGAGTCTTGACTGTTTGGGGTAAGAATTGTGTGATGGACTGGCAGGATAGGGATGATGCACGATCATTGTGTTTAAGAGATTCCCCTAAAAACTTTTTATTTACGCTTTTTGACCTGTGCGAGAGTCATGCATATAGTCCGTATTAGTAACTATCCAGAATTTACTATCGTACACTTTAGAGTTTTTCTCCTTATCAGACTAATATTATAAAACTGAAAGTTCGTGAGGATGTTTGTTACTCAAGCACTCCATAATGGCTGGACGGGTCTGGCTGGGCTTTGGCACACAGATAGTTTATAACCTGGATTTACATCCGACAGCCGCTGGCAGAAGCTAGTACATCATGTAATTTTGATTTTAAGAAAAAAAAGAAAAGTACGTTTATTTGCGGCAAACATGATGCAGTTAAACAAAGAAATTGTGGAGAAATGTGCGTCACATCCGCGAAAAACGACCATCGCTCAGCATTATGCTGCTAGTTGCTGCTATGCTGCTAGTTTAGGGATTCATTATTTACTTGTCACCTGGAATGTGCTTTGCATTACTGGTATTGCTGGAGTGGATCTTTAACAAAATAAATTTTGCATATAGTTAATCAAAAATATGGTTTGTCTTATTATAAGTGTCAAAACCATCAAAATAATTAACACTTAAAATAATATTATTATTTTGATCTTTAATATAAATACATAAATTAAAGATCAAAATAATGATTATTTTTCAACGTACCAAATGTTAACGAATTTAAAAACTTCTAAATTTCTCCCGTAAAGTCGATCGCGGTAAATTGTCGAGGGCTCGTGATTGCGGGGTGGCTAGAATTTAAAAATTTTGGGACACGTAGTGAGGTGTGTATTGAATACGAATGGGAGGGCGCTTGCACTTTCTTTTGTACGGCAGTCTATAAACCGTCAAGGAATTAAACGAAAGTTTTAATCTCGTTTATGGGTAAAATGTATAAATCTACAACGTGGCGCTACAATGGTGACATTAATTTAACACACATTAGTTTTCACTTTTCGTTTCATGAAGATATTATATTTCCATTAGACGTTATTATTTATGGATTTATTTAAGATGTTAGAAAATATCAACTTCTAAGATGCCCTTTTCTAAAATTACCATTACGTATACATGCAACCTGTACTTACCTAAGTACTGTTGTGCAGCGGTCATTCGTCGGGGTCACGGATCATAACAAGCGTATTCGTTTTAATTTCATTGATGCGAACATCAATGAAATTAAAACAAATAAGCAATACTATTAGGATGAAATAACTGCAAAAAGTTGGCGAATTGATTTTATTACGTATTTTGTTTGAATTTTCAAACTCCCCGACATCCTAAAAATAACGTGTACAAGACAACCTTTGTTTTTTTTTTATTTCTTTCTCGGGGCATAGAAGACTGAGCAACGTATGCCGATCGAATTATTTTATGCTTACTTTCCATTTACGCTCAGAAGAAGAATGCCAAATTCTGCCCCCCTTGATAGCAAGTGATTGACACATCTGTCAGACGCATTATTTCGCTTATCAATCCATGTTCAGCAGTACGCAGTAGGTACTCATTTACCTGAAAACTCTTTTCAGAAACTTGACTCCGTGGAGTAGCAACTTTATTGTTATCGCATTTCGTATTTCAAGCCCTTTAAAAAACCTTTCACAACAGCAGCTAAACTCGCATGGCTCTTACCAACACTGCAGAAAAGTTCATTCGTTGTAACAAATATCACAAAAACCAACTCCTAAACACTCCAGAATGTAGAACAATGCTAAGTGTACCGAGCCCTTTCTCAGTTTTTTGTTCATGACTGAATTACAAACATTGTCATGACTAAGAGTCAAAAATATGGCTTACAAGACCCCATAAAAGTTATGGAGATCCGTTAAACTTATTTATATTCCCCAAACTAACTCCTCTAACCTTCCAAACACGTTTAAATCCCAAAATATACATCACCCAATTTAGTTAAACCTCCACACACTAGCGTGTTCACCTTATATCCTTCGAAAAATCCAAAAAACCCAACAAGATTCCACCTAAGCACCTTAAATAAAGTAGAGAACCCACGTAAAATAATGCAGTCGACATAAAAAGATTAACAGCACACCCATATTGTGCTTCGGACAGGGGATCAAGAAATATAGCCGGGAAGGGAAACTCGAAGGTACGATTCGGAACAATCGTAGTGTGAGATGGAATATTTCGTGAACAGAACATTAGTTTTGGAGATTCGCGGTTTTTGTGGAATTGGATTAGTTGAAGTCGTTTTAATACTATAAATAAATACTATGAATAATACCTTCTATGTTTTTTTTTTCATACCGTCGTTCTTTGCTCAATCACTACATAGTAGGTATAAAACAAAGTCGCTATTTTTGTCTGTTTGTCTGTATACTTAAATCTTTAAAACTACGCAACGGATTTTGATGCGGTTTTTTTTTAATAGATAGTGATTCAAGAGGAAGGTTTATATGTATAATTTGTCGACATATTTTGCGGGCGAAGCCGCGGGCGGAAGCTAGTAATTATTAAAGAGTTTCAAGCCACAATCTGAAGTTTAAATCGTAACTACTATAATTGTTCTACTACACATGCAGAACTCCTTATAGACTGGTTTTCAGCTGCATCCGGTTAGACTGAAAGCCGACCCCAACATAAATGGAAAAAAGCTGTGCAGATTGATTGACATCCAGAACTCTGAACCTAGGGGAACGGCTCTTAACAGCCCAAAACAGCGACAGCATTTACATCGTATTATTCTCTATCCAAAACACCCTCATTCTTCGCATTAATAACGATATATGAATCTATTCCAACACCCCAATAAAAATCATTTTCGTCGTAATCTCATGGAACCTTTGCTCCCAAACAAATAATCTTTATATGTCCTAATGTCACTATAATACGTTATAGGGGAACCCATTTTGTCCCATAATAAACATGACTTAGAATACGGATAGACGAGTAGGATTTCTGGAGACTGTTAATGTGATGAAAAATGATTCTGGAGGGTGCAAGAATCGCTATCCATATTTTGAGAATGTTTGGTTAGCTTTTGGACCATAATATGTTCAAATTTTGGAGTGGTTTTTATTTTAAACATCACAATTTGTGTATAAGTTAGTCATTTAAGACATCATAGGTTCAATACTGCTGAGAAAATCCCCTTTGATGCTCTGTGGTTAGTCTCTGAGCTTTTGAATCTTGTTCTGTCTAGTTACCATTAAATACGTAAGAGTTTAGTAAAAACACTCTGCCCCGCCATACGTTGGTGTGCGCTGACCTTTTAAGTGATAACCTATTAGAAATTCATTATTCAAGAAACTGACTTGCGGTAAAAAATAAATATCAAAATCTGATGATGTGTTCAGATCTTTATACTCAGGACTAAAAGGTCGCGTAACGAATAAAGTCAAATGCAAAGATACAAAGCTGTTCATATTAATCGACTTCCGGTTTTGGTGAAGTTGATTGGTTTTGCACATCTTTATGGGAATCTGATTTTTTTATCTGTAATACTGTAAAATCTCACCGCTGAACCTTAGCTGAAGTGAACTGTCAGCACTAGTTTAAAATGTGTTACAAAGGAACTGCGTTGCGATTTTTTGGGTAAGGGTTATCAAGTACATGAGACAAACGGAAATGGTTACTTAGAATGGTTATAAAGTTTATCGGATACACAGTCTGTCTCTCCCCCTCTCTTTTTCTTTTCAACTCTCTCTTTCTTTTTGAAGGCACATCAACAAACTGGTATGTTCAAGTACTTAAAACGGAACTGATTATTTGTAAAATGGTTGTTATGACTATCGAAAACAAAATCTCTCTCTCTCTCTTTATTGGCTCTCAAGATATAATTATGTATTTACTAAATTATTATAAAAGCAATCAAATTCTCATTAATTATAAAATCAATAGACACACTTTGCATCTCCTTCATTGCTTTAGCTAAAATAACTTCCTTGTTAACCCCACAACGAGAGCTACAACGTTCGCTACATTAGAGCCTACAAATTACTTTCTTCACAAATTATTCCCTAAATATTGTCAATTGCCAATTTTTCGAGTTGACGCGAACATCGTTACAAAAGTTATCCGTGCCGCTGCTTTGCAATTTATAAAGGGGCACATTTCACTCGAGAAAATTCTTCAGTACGGGTGTGGAAAAAAAACAATTTCGCAAGAAAACGTAGGAAAATTTGGAAAGTTTTTGGTGTCTAAAAAGGTAGACTTGATAACTCGAGTTTGTGAAGTCTAACTTAATAAAAACCGTGCGATAAAGTATGACGAGACAAAAATGGCGGCTTTATTGTCAATAAAATAAAAAAACAATTGATTGCTCCAAGTCTTTTGTAAAGTGATTGATAAAGCGTCGCGGCGTCGTTTCAAATATAATAAATGGAGTTAAATTGATTGAGTATGCGGCTGACATTAAATAAATAATGTAAAAAAACGGACTAAAATTAGAATTGAATGTGGCTTAGTAATATCGAAGAAATGTTTTATTTTATATTTGATAAATTCACCCAACTGATCAATGAAGTGTAAAAATGTATGTTTTTTTTTTTGAGAAGTCACGCTCAACAGTCTGTAAAGCATTTTCTCAGCTATTTTTAATAAAACACGAAAAAGTTTTCTTTTATTTCAGAGAATATTATTTGTAACTTCAACTTAATAAAACAAAAAAAAAACATTGCATTGCAT
Source organism: Hyppa rectilinea (assembly GCA_951799385.1). NCBI lineage: Eukaryota > Metazoa > Arthropoda > Insecta > Lepidoptera > Noctuidae > Hyppa > Hyppa rectilinea. Next base: position 4,294,786 of record OX637310.1, on the reverse strand, counting down.
ATTTAAAAGCTAACTGACCGACTTGTCAACAAATTTAATCAAAAATTGATAAACAAATACGTCATGAGGAATATAATTTCACGTGAATAATAATGAGTTTCAAACTGAAACCTGGTTTTGTTTAGCACCAAAACACTGCCTATTACCTTTCTCAGCCTTTACTTAAACCGGTTTGCAGCTGACGTTATATATATTTAAGTAACGAAGTACTGAGATAAATAGTCTGAAAGATTTATTTAACAGGCTCTGTTCTCTCGAACGCTTAAGTAATAACTTTATGTCAAAGTGAAGAGAAAATAAATTTTGGATACGTCATTATTCATCGACAGTGTTTAATATTGAAGAATATAATAATAGGAGCTATTAAATGTAAATTTTAAAAAGCGTTTTAACGTTTTTTTTTTTTTTTGGAAATGGCATCTCGCAGTTCAACCAAAGGGTTGTCTACTGCTTAACCGGGCTTGCCTGTGGCTGCCACAAAGGAATTGTAGCCTCCAGCCAGGGCTTGATAAAAACTAAACCTAACTTACAAAACTAAGCGACTACACGCAGCGTTTTAACGTCTTGACCAATCATATTTAAAGCTATTATCTGTTAAACATTAAACAGAATGAGTTTTATCTTTAGACCTAAGTGTAAAACTTCGAACTATTCTTGAATTTCGAACTGTATTTCGATAACGTTAAAGTTATAATTATAAAAATTGTCGTCAAACCCGATTTTAAATCGTCAATTTTGTATTAAGAACTTTACCGTGGTTAAAATAAAACTCAAAATACTACAACAGGCTTAAAGGTTTAGGTTCGGACTGAAATTAGAATTCGTTCTAATTTTACACTGGCATTTGGCGACAGTTTTTGAAAATAGATCTTTAATATAGTCCAAATACAGTTCCAAAAGTAGTTCGATGATTAAAACATAGGTCTGAAGACACAGAATACAGATAGCTTTCACGCTATTATGCGAAAAAGGACAGCATCCCTGATGCGGTGGATTCGAGGGACACCAACAGCATTTTAAAGGTGATAGCGGGAAAGCCAGATTGCCCCTTCCTGCGGCACTGGACCTGTATGCACAGCTATAGGTCTGGTGCAGCGGGAAGCGGACATAATTATAGTTATAGGTTTTTAAATTCGTGTTATATTTTAATTTTTTACATTTTTCTTTTCTTGTCTTAGTTTTTAATAAAAATGTTACTAACGTAGTTTTATAAGTATAACTAACAACGATATGGATCCTGTATTCGGAATAAATAAGGCCGATGGTGGCTAAATTTATATAGGTATATAGCAATTGCTCGAAAAACCTGCAGTATATCTCGCAAATGATAGAACAATCTGATCGTGTTTAATTAGTAACTTTCACTGAGCACGTGGATCAACTGGTTGCTGAAAATTGAATGCACTACAATTGCTAATTTAACATTCTATCTTCCAGTTTTATTTATTTGGGATTTGCTATCTGAAATTTCTCAGTAGTTCGAGTCGTCTCGGAGTCTGTTCATTTCTTGATTTAAAAAGCAAAAACACTTAATTGCGTTGCCTATCGACTCTGATGTATTGAATTATCGATTGCAAATACCTGCATACATAACATTATTATAATGTCAAAAAAGGCTTACAAGTGGCGCACACGACTTAAAAATGAATAAACCGAATACAAAATACGACCCCCTTGATATCAGTACCTCTCAAACAACAAAGCACATTACCTAAACGAATAAAAATGTTCTCTTTTTAAAAGCTCAAACTCATAACAACTCATAAACAGGCCATACAACCCACTTACACAACACACTTCCCATAAATAAAGCACTTTTTCAGGCAAAACTTTCAGTAGGCCATTTCCCATGGGTGTAGGGTCGAACAAGAGAAACGTCTGTGCCCCATTTAGCTCTGCGAAAGTATGTAGCGAGTAGCTCTCTCCCAGTGGAACGAATTAGAAGTAACTGTCGCCGAAAATTGGGGATTGTCATAAAAATCGAGGCTGGGATTGTGTACTTGGCTTTAGATGTTTGTGTGTATTTGCACAATTTAAAAAATAACTTTTTTTTAAGGATGGGAAATCATCAAATGACCCCCCCACCCCTGCTGTGGGTGGGGCGGAAGGGAGTGTCAGACTTTTACTGGCTAAAGCCTATCCAAGTATCCATGTTCCTTTCTTAGCCCTATGTGTTCCGGAGCAGCGGTTCCCCTTTCGGACATTACCGTTGAGCTCTACAAAGGCCAAAGAAACTGGGTGTAAGATTTTGCTTTTGTGTATCGGGTGCTGTAAAAAGATTTTAAAGTCTGCCTAAAAGGGCTACGCGAGCTATTAGAATTGGCAATATCATTTTCTTGGCACAGACGAACCCGATTGAGAGCGATTTGAGCAATATTGTTTTAGATTGCTTCTGTAACTACAAAGTAAACTGCTACATAATTTTCTTTCTCTGCACATTTCACCGGAGATTTGCGCTGAAAATTTTATTAGAATGGTCACTATGTAGTTATGTACTAGGGGGTAACCCCTTACTCATAATAATAAACGTATTATATTGGGTAACAGTTACACACCAATTTCACTCCTTCAGTCGTTAGAAATTTGACTTTTGAAAGAAGAAGACAAAGCGTTGTGTATTTATACAGACACACAAATTGCTATACAACGTTTAAGTAAAGGGGTAAGTATGTAAAAGACAGAAAAAAATCTTATATTTTCCTCTATTGAAATCCATGAAATCCAAACAAAAGATAAGGAAGGAGTATGAACTTGTCAAGCTCCATAAAGGTACTTACTGAAAATAACAAAATACCTGTGTACTTACTAAGAGGATACTTTTGCGTAAGTTTGTTATTGGCTCAACCCTGTTTACATAAAGTCTCAAGTTAAGCTGTCTTTTAACACAGAAACAACAACAAAAATCTGCGTCGTTTCTTTTTAAAAATTGTCTTTTTAACTAATTACATTTTGTTGTTATGCTTTTAGAACTTAATATAATATGATATCACGCCTGTATTTCACTAAGGGATAAGCAGAGGTGTAGAGTAGGTAACTATAGTACACCCAAATTTTACAAGTCCCATTTAATAGAGGGGGGACGCCTCATTTGCCATCTCATCATTGCCATCAACCGGGCACAAATCCAGACTTTGGGCTACTACTGCTGAGAAATTCCAGATGGAAAAACCCCATAACACTTTGGCCAATCCGGGAATCGAACCCACGACCTCATACTTAGCAGTAATACTTGAGACCACTGAACGATAGACATGGTCAAGGGTTTTTTTAATTTTCATGCTTTTTTATTCTTGGTGACTCCTTGGACGTCACAAAATGTCGCAAACTTTTATCAAAGAGTCATTGCAGAAAGGTCCTACCAGTGTTTCACACAGCAATGGAACGTGCAGTAGCACATTTATACAGGATAAAATCTGAATTCACATGTACGGTTTACCTCTGCCCTGAACCTTGCCTTAGCCGGCCCGTGCTGCTAAACCAAAGCTTTGAATTCGTCCGTAATAATCTAAATCCAATCCAGTCTGTCCCTTGCAGCCCTGCCCTAGCAACGTCATAAGCCGCGGTCCGTAACCCCAATAGTTTGTAAGTTGTATGTTCTGCCTGGAAGCCTTAATTAATGAAAGCACCCACAGGAAAGTCCAGTTAAGCAGCCGATAACTGGCATCTTTGCGGAAGTATCATGAGTGCCCACGACCTCCGCGCGCAGGTGTGAGAGGGAACACCCGGGGTGGGTTTTAGTCAGTAAGAGTCTGACAGACCCCTCCCCCTCCCATGTCCTCCAGGCGGAGGACATCCAAGACGATTTTCCCCCCGGATCAAAAAAAAAAGGAGAGGTTGCCTTGCGAGATGTCCTTTATAAAAAAACTGGATTCAATTGATCCACAGTGCGATGTCGTATTTGCAAAATAAGAATTGCCTATAAACAAAAATGAAATGCATTTTTTTACCAACAAAAACCATTGATGGCCTCTCCACTTTTGTCCGTCCATTAAACATTTATCAAAAATATTTCACGCCTGCCACGAAATTCTTAAAGACGTCGCAATATTACGATACGGAGTCGAAACCGTCGCTTGTCAACGGCACCATTACTCATAGAAATAAGCAATCATCTGGAGCACCCCTTTTTAATTATGCAAAATCTGTGCCATTCATTAACCCCCCCCTCTTTCCTCCTCCCACTTCACCCCCTCCATTATCTCTGAGGAATGGACAAAATTATTTACTTGAAAATTATGAAAAATATATGAGATAGATTGCGCAATCTGTTTCAATTTCTGCCGAGTGGTGAGCGTTTGCCATTGTTCTATTGCGTCGCGGATTTTAAATTGGACAGGTGAGGGTAGAAGAATTTTTCCGATATTTATCATGCTCAAGTTTTTGTGAACAAAACTTTATGGGGTGTGAGAGTTGACAGTTACTTTTCTGTGTTATTGTTATTTCTAATAAAAAATCATTTGTCATTATTAAAGTGAGTTATATTATGAATATTTCTTGACATTAGCATTCCTTGAATTGCTCTAGTTGTCTAAAATGAGCAATTTTCCCCTAGTGTCTAAGTAATCTTACGCGAATACTGACGATATTTAATATCCCTGGTGATTACTCGGCGATAGCAGGTAATATTAATTTTCCATTTTCTATCTTCAATATTACTAGATTTTTAGTATTTGGATTCGATATTATTCAGAAACAAATAATTTAAAAATAATCATCTAAAGTACTTTGAAGTAGTTTAAAGATGACTGTGCTGGGTAAAATGTAGATCTATCCTTTCGATCAATCAGACTATCAATTTTGAAAATTGTCCGAAGTTGAGGCCTGCCTCACAGAATTTAAAACCGCGGTCGTAAAAAATACATCACAAAACTAGCACCAACAAAATACACTTATCACCACCCGATTATCAATTCAACCCGTTAGCTAGTGGGATGTCAATATTCATTTAGTGGCTTGGCCACAGTGTGCGCGTGATTTGTCATCCCTCTCACCCCGCAGACGCGCCAAAGGGAGGGGACACGTGGCCCGAATACAAAATCGCGATGAATTTCGCCGACGGCCGCCAATTGATGTTGAAAATCGTTTGTGTTATTAATAATTCGGCATTCGTCTCGTAGATTTCGCTTTGATTTATATGGTGATGGGTGTGCGTTTGTTTTGTTTTTGTATAGATAAATTATGACGGCTCTCGGTCAAGAAGACGAGGAGACACGATCATGTCTGAGGTGCTTGTCGTTGTTGAGCTTTATAAGGTGTTGGTCGAGGCTCTCCGATATTAGGTAACAAATACCTATACAATGATTGCAGAGTTCACGTTTTGACATGTCGACAACCTCGTGTGCTTAATCAAGGAATTTGATTTCTTTTTCTTTCTCAGCTTTCACGTAATTTTCGCCATGAGGGACAGCGATAGCAACAATCATTGCACGGCGCTCTGGTAGATCTTTATAGATCTACCAGAGCGATAGACTAGACATAGCGACTAGAATAATCCTGTCGGTGATGATAGGTCGATACCAGTACGCTTTTGCGTGATTATTCTCGAGAACTGGGTCGGACACAGGCCTGTAGTATAGAACTTTGCACTCCACAAGGTTGTACTACAAGACAAGTTGCTGGTGGATAATCCTAGCCACTATATTGGGTCTTTGCGCATGAACTCGCGCCGTTAGCAAGATCATTTACCTAGCCTTTTACCTACTATCTACTATGTTGGGGTTGGCTTCCAGTCTAACCGGGTGCAGTTGAATACCAGCATTTTACGTTAGGAAGACTGTTTTGGCATGATTTTTCTATAAAAGATTTGAGTTGTTTTTTTCTATTCTATTCACTTTCTAATCTTTTTTTTACCGTAATTAATCAATCTGCACCGGCTGTGCCAGAATACCATGGAGCGACTGGCCTATGTGATCTCCACAACCCAGTAACTGGGTAATGCGAAATACCCCCTATTAAGACTGGCTATCAAACTTTCGGGCTTACGATGACCCGTAATGACATGTCAACGGTGCACGACTGACAGCTCGTACCAACTGCTGAACGTGCTTTCCGAGGAACATATTGCTTTTTTAAAAGATGTCTAATACTTTGTTTTTTGTTCTTGCAGATTTTTCTCAGTATATGGGCGACATGGATATACAAGACTACAAGGCAATGGCCGGTGGAACTGACAGGTCAGTGCTTTACTTCTTTAAAAAAATACTATGAACTCAATAATATTTTAAAGGAACGTTATTTTTTAAATCGGGTTTTTAATATCTATCCAGCTGTTGTTGTAGCACTGGATAATCGCGCGCCTTTTCAGGTATCTTTCACAGGAAGATGTGCATGTTAATTTTGAGTATAGGATGCGTATTTTTTAACAAACGTTTAATTACCGGGTTTTTAAAACAATCGTGCTACCTAAGCCTTTACTTTCTGAGGTAAGTATTGTTTAGGTATTGTAAATGTTTTTTTACTTATTTTACAATTGTGTAGGTAGGTACATAGTTACAATTATTTAGGATTTTTTTCTATGAAGCTGCCCATGACCGAAAAAAAATTAAAGTGTTTACTATTATTTTAATCAAGAAAATGACACACGCACGCACACTATAAATGTTAATAATTACAATACTCTCTTTACCTCTTATTTTGCTATGTACTTACATCGTAATTGGCGTAATATTTGGAATATTGATTAGGTATGTTACACTTATGGTCAGCTCTGAAGTCACTTTATACTTATATCTAATAACATAATTATTGTTATACATCTTTTCTTGCAAAATAAAACGGCAACACTCATAAAAACGTCCATAAAATTTCATAACTTGTAAATAATCATATTATTTGGATGATTCACATTCATTACATTTAAATTCTCTTTTATTCATCCGATGCTAAAGTCCTTTCAAGTCAAAAATACACAGAAAAATATTCATGATTGAGATGTTGACATCAATCAAAAAGAGTGATATTAAAGAATACACTGCGATGAAATATCAAACGTAGAAAAGTGACAATGAAACTGTTGACAATAACATTTTAATCAACATGAAAGCTTGTAAAAGAATATCAAAATCTCTTGGAACATATGCTTGTAAGGTCTGAGGACCCTCCAATCTGCTTCCATTCAGTCACTCAAGTCATCCATCTTGTTTTTCTTTTTTTTTGTCGTGTATCCTCGCGCCGGGCTTCGTCAAAGTGCAATATCATCAAATCACTGTAAAAGAAGTTTCATGATTTGAAGGGCGCGGGGGGATGAAATATTACAACGGGAAAGGTTCGTTTCCGAAAGGACGAGTTGGTCGGGCAAGTGGCGTAGAGAGAGCTAGGATAGTGTGAGCTATGTCTGTAAACAGGCAACTCCGAACAACAACTGAACAACTGACGAGACAACTCAATCCAGATGAACAACTCAACACACAACTCAGATTACAGATGATTCTTTTTACTTAACAGAAGAGTTTGTTGCGCCACCTCTTGCCAGCTATAAAGCACTAGTAATTGATGAAGGGCGCGCGTTTTTGGGGGATGAATGATAATAAACAGGATCAAAATTTAAGATAGATTCGTCTAAATCCCATACGAATCTATCTCGATCCATGATTTATGCAATTATTATTTGAACGTGGTTAAGAATACTGTTTCGCTGCTAAACCGCTGAACTTTGACGCAATCATAATGAAAGAAAGAAAATCAGTTTACGTGTAACTAAATGCAAACAATTTTCCGTAAATATTATTGAAACATGCTGAAGACTTTTAATTAAGCAAATTATAAATTACCCAATTATTAAAAGTTAAGTTGAAATATCTCTAAGCAATAAGTTGTTTTAATAGTACAGTATTCCTAATACTTACACTGTATTTTATTAATTTGTATTTTTTGAATAAAATTTTATATCGTTCATTGTTAAGATTTTAAGAGGCGTAATGAATTAAAAAAGCTTTACACTTTTTTATTCACACTTAGGTTTATAATGTTACAAACACAAGTAGGTATGTAATCACAATAACGCGAGTGGATTCAAATGTGCGCGTGCGCACCGCCGCCGCGCCGCGCCGCTGTCGGCGGTATCGGGCATTTCCGCACCGCCCGTATACCCCCGGGCCCTTAGTTAGATAAAGATAAGCGAGTTCATTTTTTTTCATATCATAGCTCTCAGTACACCACATACTTATTATCGTTTTTAGTGTCGGCGTCTTGTGCCGAGTCACTCAGGGCGTATTTCATGCTACGTCGACTCACGAAATGATATTGTCGGGAATATGATTCGTGTGTAACAAATGTATTATGTACGACCTTTGAGGACGTCGGATCGGTTCTCGGACGTTGAATGCAATGTGTTTATTTATTCAATCGTTTGGTATAAACAGTTTCGTTAGTTGTTCGTAGAACTACGGAGTTTTGAGCTGTGTTATTGGTTCTGGATGTTTTGTCTTGTCGCTGAGTGTGCATATTAGTAGCGCATATTTGAATCGATTTACCCAGCATCTAGTTTGGGTTCAAGGTTCAGGAATACTTGGCCTAAATAAACCGCAAGTTTTCTAAAATTAGGAATAAATGGTATTTTATGTTTGTTGAATGGTTGTAAAAACACAATTTAACATGTCAAAAGGAATAATAATCTTTTAAAACTAGATGAGGTCGTTGCTTCATTACTGGCTTCTTTAAGAAGAAACTAATCATAACATAACATCACGCCTTGTTTCCCCGAAGGGGGGTAGATTGAGTTGTATCCATAGTAGGTACTCTCACATATCACCAGTCGTGTTCAAGTCCCATGTAATGCAGGGCGAGCCTATTGCCATCAACCAACCGGGCACAAAATCCAGACTCCGGTCTGCTACTCGAAAACTCCATTATCACTTTGTCCGACCTGGTTACCGAACCCTGGATCTCGTACTCGGCCGTAGCGCTCGCGAACCGTAGACCAACGAGAAAGTCTGTGTAAAAACACTGAAACAAAATCAAGTTACTTAATAGATTTGTTAAGTGTCGTAATGAAACTAAAGCTTGTATTATGCTTATCCTAACATAAACCCAATGCACATTATGTGTGATTTATAAAATAGTGAAACCATTTCAAGATGTTATAAAAGTTTTAGTGTACGTAGCAACTCGTAGCCGCGTAGCTGACGGCCGCCATTAGGGCTACGCCGTAGCACGTACTTGTAGCCTTCGCTAAACATAAAGTAGACAGACACTGAGTAAAGATTTTAACCGTTCATGTTGAAAAGGGTGATTTTTAAAGTTGATATTTTAAAAGTGCTTTGAAAATATTGATGAAAAACATTAATATTAAAATAGACTATAACTTTAGTCACTACCTTATTGGTCAAGAATTCCAATAAGGTAGTAATTGTCCTAATTTGTTTAGTTATGATTTCTTGGATTTATTCTGTAATTTTTATTACATTACAAAAATACAATGCCACGCCTTTTTTTTCATGAGAAACTACAGAACGTTTAAAAAAGTAAATACTATACAGAAGAAATCCCACTGTACGATGTAATATCCACCTACTTGGAAGGACCTGCGTGGCCCAATATGACATGCTCTATGCTCTTTTATAGAGAGAGGAAGCTGTGTCGCAGTAGCGAGAGCGTTATAGGCATATTATGCATAGCAACAACTTTTTTTAGAAGGAACCTTTGTCCAGCAGTAGTCTATTATAGGCTTAGTCATATCATGGATGAAGGAACTGATGGTAGGGGGTAGGTACTGATGAGAGCGGCCGTGTGTTAACGTGCGGCCAGTGTGGCACATCTGCCCTGAGCTCTAATATTATGTTGATACATTGTTGGTAAGGCATCCAAGTTACAAGCGACAAGTGCTTTCTGGGCATAATTATTTATATTTTATTTATTTATTTAAAACTCTAAGACTATCATTACAGGATAAACCTATTGCGATAGCTAGGACTATTTTATAAATGTACCTTACACTATATTTAATAAATACAATTAAAACTCTACACATATAAACACACACACACAACTACACATAATTAGTATTTTATTATATACGCGCTGGTATGCGGCAACTCCACGTCAACAAATGCGTATTTTTTGTACTTACGGGTTAGTAGGGAATAATACAATTATTTTCTATGTTGAATCCTAAGAAGCGTTTTGTCAGAACAACATTTTATGAAATTGGGAAAAAAAATATTTTTGATTTGACACTACCAAATAAATTGCAACATCGATAGCCGCTAAACTTGAAAATTCATAATAGCGCATTACTAAAGCATCGACAATTTTAGCGCCCATTGTTGTTACATCTTTGACAAAGGAGATTGTTCTAGACCGCCCTATAACCAACAAACATTTGACGTGTACGTTAATTTTAATTGTATTTTAATATGCTTTTTAAAAATAATAAATTCAAGCGGACACTGTTTAATTCTTAATAGGTTTTTAAAAGTGACCTCATTGATTTTATTACCAACTAAACTCGCCATCTTTAATGGAATTGTCAATGTGAATGTCACAAAAGATTTGACAGTGTCGCCCTCGCTCATTTTACATAAATATCGATATCGACGACGATGTCCATAATATCTAGTGATAAATAATGGATGTTCGATATTTATCACTTCCAAAACATTGAAAATGTGCAACATAAAAGATTTTTATGCATATTTTTTTCATGGAATTAGTTCCGTAAACATTTTAATGGAACTTATGATGAATACAGCCTAGCACGATTATGATGAAAATATAATGAATAAAACAATTTCACAAAATGTACTAACTAGTCGAATGAGGGATTTTCTGACAAGTGAGAAAATATTAGTTCAAAAGAGGCCTTGGTAAAAAATACGTCACTATCTCTGGTTTTTGACATCAAATAAGCATTCTTATTAACGGATCTTATTGTTTTTATCAGTATCCAGTAAAACATAGATGTATTTTTTACCCACGCCATCTATTGAACTATGTTTTTTCACTTGTCAGAAAATCTCTCATTGAACGATTGAAATGTCATTTACGACGCAACTCAGGTGAATTGTTCTCATAACGATTCCACGATTTCATTAGCCATATTTTTACTTTTTAAGTACTTAAACTCTATTTTTAAATGTCGCAAACTAAAACGTTTCACATAGTCCGTTGGTAACAAAATATTTTATTTTAGCATTAATTTAATTGAAGTAGAATCATAGCAACAACGTGTTTATGTTTGAAACGGAACAAATTAATTTACATTTGACATATTGATCTGTCGTTTTTGTCTACTAAATTAAAACCACAGATTAAATAGGTGGTCATTGATAATCGATATACAATGATTGATCTTCGAGAGAGCATCTCTACGTCACTACGTCAGTCGGTTCGTCTCACCGAGTCTCACGTGCTGGCTGTGGTTGTGTTGTGTTTGGCGATTTCTTTTGGCGTTTTTGATTTTGTTTGTTTGTAATACAACTGTATTTACAGTAATAATAATAATAATAATAATCATTTATTTCAGGTCCGAGACCCATATAAAATAACGACAGATAAATACAAATACAAACACAGAAATTATTGCTAAAACTCAATTCCATATAAAAATAAAACATATAAAATCATAAAAATTAAAAATTATAAAAATATCAGTACGGCTTAAAAACAATGTATATACTTTACAAACTACTTATTAAGTAATATTTTATTGTATTTGAAGTTAAATGCTTTGTAGAAACCAGAAATAGAAGGTTTTTGAAGGAATTTCTGGTTAAACTTTCGTTTACTTGGACTGACATTTATGGGGTGGGAGAGGGAGGGGAAGGGGGGGGTACACCACTGTACCATCCCCACCCCGCGAAACCCCATGGTTATGGAGATATCCATGGTTAAAGTTTTTGAGGTTAGGAAAACAAAATCCATAAATTTCCATCGATTTATGGTGCGGGGATGTCCGGGGCCTCCCTTGTACCTGCGGGGGGTGCCCCCCTCCACTCTGGCACCACTCCCATGATAAGGTAACTCACCATTTCCGAGAAAAATGACTTTTCCTAACCTAACCTCAAACCACTCAAAAGTTGCTCAAAAAACGTAGTCTGATCACGATCTGATCTGATCTCAATGGTTTAAAAAAAAATAACCACGAAGGGGATGGCGGGGTCTTTCAGACCACGCCATGTTATCCCCTTCTCACCTAACCTGTCCTAGTCGGGGTAGGGCAAGGCGGTTTTGGGTATTTTTCGGATATTCACAACACTTGCACTTCACTCTCACAAGAGGATTTGTAGTATTCTGTGGGTATTCGGGTGTGCCCTAAGACGACCCACTGAGAGGCTTGGCTACTGCATTGTTTGGGAACTACGCCGTTAAACCTTCCGCCTTCGTACATTTAAAGATCCGTTTTTGTTTTTCCTTTCGGCCACTAAAATGATAATAACGTTAGTAGATGCAATAGAGAATAACTGTCAGGCTGTACCAAGTAGCTAATTTATAAGTTTGTACGGAAAAGCATGGCATTCGTCAGCTAGCGCCACCATGCCCCAGTGCATGGCGTGTGCAAATGGCCGCCATCGTGATTTCCATGATGCATGACATATAGGTACTTACCTACTGTGGTTAGTTAGTATGATGCATTTAATTGACTTATTCACAATTACCATATATATAAAAAAATTTAATGTGTTAGATAATGGGCATTTTATTAAAGTAGGTACACAAGATAACTATCAATATATAATATAATATTATAATTAATTATTTGTTTATAGATACTATGTGCAGATAGAATCACATTTGTTTCTGTGGAAATCAAGAATAATATGACACTTACCCAAATAATTCAGTCACACAGGGGGACGTCATTACGTCATTCGAGTGGTAGTTGCTGAAAATCAGCGCTGTTGACGATAGGTTCGTCTGAGGTCACAGCATTTTGCTGAGCAACGACCTGTTCTTGCGCAGATGCGACGCACGGCTTCATTGTGTTAGTTTAGTTTGTAAGAATAAATAGTAGTTATCACTCTGCAATCGGCAGTTTAATTTCTCGTGCATTTTTTTTTTATGTTTTTATTTTTAAAAATAACTTTTTAGTTTTGATAATCTAGTTTTTGTTGATACGTTTCATGTTTATAGACAGACAGACTAACTGTCAGTGTCTGTCACTAAGTGTCAGTGGTCCATCCATTGTCCATGGCCGAGATACAGATTGTCAATCGTGGCTCTGAATACAAGGTTTTTTAGCCGGTTGCACGGGTGTATTTAGTTATTAAGCAATTTTGTTTTTAGAAAAGTGCGTTTTGTTTGTCTGTGCAGAATAAACGTTTTTTCTTTCTTTCTTTCTTTCTTTCTTTCACTACTCTCTTCAGACACAGATGCATAGGGCTTCGGAGACGCCATGGTAGTCAAACGTAAGGCTTACAAACGATGACTGACACTGACAGCAACACAAAAAAACGCGGTAAACAAGAGGCAACTTTGCGTTCCGTTCCAAGTGTAAACAAAAGTTCGTTATTTTTTGTGTAAAAAAGTCTATGTAATTGCATAATATTAAGTAAAAAAATATATATTTGGTCAAATAAAATACACCTTTACTGTAAACGGAACGTGAAATGTCAAATTGACGTCTACCATCGTAATTTATCTAACCTAAAAATTGAATTTGTATGGAAACTTTGAAAAATTATATCTCGTAAACTGTGAATTTTCGCATCAAGAAAAACTGTGTGCTTGCTTTCTATTTATGAGTACTATCTACAAAACACATATGAACTTTCAAATCGAAGTCCAGTAATGGAAAGTTTAGCCGAATTACTTAAGTTTTCTTTTATTAAAAATAACCTCAAAATCTGTTCCTTTTTTATAAATAAATCTGTTCTCTAAAGTGTCCGTCAAGAAACTTTGTTCTTATGGGCTACTAAGGGCAATTTACAAATAGAAAATGATTTTTTCTATGCTGTTGGCTCCAGGGCGAACAATGTATGGGCGTAGAACAATCTCCTTTTGGACGTCTTCTTCTTTTTGTGTGGTTAGTGACTAACCTAGTGTCAGATTTTTATGTTGCCCATGGGTCTCTGACTTAGCTTCACATGCTGTACACATTTTGGACGTTAGGTGGTATTATATTGTAAAAAAATACACTCTTAGTAGTATAACCTGCTCATGGTTTAATTAATTTAATAAACATGATGTAAAATAACAGGCTATTTATATGACATTAATATATCCATTACTTTTGAAAGTGGGTCACTAGAATCAATTTTATTTTTTGACGTTCAAGATTGCTTTTTTTAAATGTTTTGAATTCGGAAATATGGTTCGCCAGTATATGTAGATAGTGGTAAGTAGTAATTGACTAAATGCAAAAAAAAGGAGGTGTAATTTATGCATTGTGGTTTTTTTTCTAGTCGTGACCGCTTGTGACTTACGCCAGATATTAATACTCCGCTCTAATGTAACTTCATGCGTAAGATCATTGTTCGCTGGCCTATTAATCAGAAAGTCCGCTTCAACGAGACTGTGTATTAATAGCAATTTGATATAGTACCAATAATACATGCTAAGCTCCAAACAGCGACACGTGTCGAGTGTTCTTTGTTACTCCACAGTTCAATGTAGGTACTTTTCTTCGAAGTACTTACGGTTGATCTCGTTATAAAATAATATACCAAAACTGCGATTTACCCTATAATAATAATTTCTTCCTTCAAAATTGTATGTAACTAAATTTCAGGCATTATTTGTGACATCGTTATGATAGGCATAATTTTCTGGGACTCCAGAATATTACCTCTTTCTACTGCTGAAAAATAGCCTGTACAGTCCCGAGCACCAATATGTAAACACTCAGAAACATACAAGAGCGATTATCTCGTGGACTAACGATAACGACTTTGTGATCCTAATTAGTCTCATAATAGTAGGAGTTCCAAAATAATATATGTTCGTAACATCGTTATTACATTTCAAAGTTGCTCAGTGTATATAATATATTACTGCGCGTGACTGTACCTATTCACATTAAAAGTTTAAAAGCCAATCAAAAATCGAACACCAGACAGACTTCCAACTCTAAGCTCGGAATACAACCATAAGATTGCCAACGTCTCCTACCAGGCGTCCATCAATAGCAGAAACTATCTTTAACCAAGCCAAGGCAAGGAAGCAGGCAGATCGATAACCAATCAGCTACTCTCTACGGCCGCTAGAATTACCTGGGCCCCTGATTAGGTGCCGCGATCTCAGTAACTACAGCAGACGGTCAATAAACTGAAGATGACGCCGCCTCTCTTCATATTTTCTCTCGATAACTATTAGGTGATAACTTTAACGGTGTTTTGTCGAGTAATGTTTTGACGGGAGGAGGATTTTCTGATGGAAAGCGCTTTCTAGAAGTAATAAGGAAGGTTGATAGAAGTGTGTTGTTAAAATGGGTAACCTAATCAAGGTTTGGGTTTTGAAAACGCTTTGGAGAAATGATAGACTATGTTAAAGATAATAAATAATAAAGGCACGCGGTATCTTCGTTTCATCATAAATGAATGAGTTTCCGCGATCAATTTTGTCGAGTTGCCAAATTGATGCCAAAAAAACTTGTTCATGCTCTGATTTTCCTGTTGAGATCAATATAGATATACCTACCTATTATAGGAGCATTGTGATACTAGAGAAACATGTGCTGCGTTTCAAAATATTTGCCACTAGCAACTAGCCACCTGCTTTGCAATGTATTTACGACTTGACAAAAGAGCAAGATCTTACTATACGTAAGTTTATTAACTACTAGCGAGTTGTTCGCGTGAATTTTTAAATATAGCCTATCACACTCAGGTTATCCCTGAGTGTTAAAGGTAGCTTCACATTAGTGAAAGTATTTTCGGAATCGGTTCAAAAGATCCAGAGATTTCTCACTACAACCTTACAAACTTTACCTCTTTATAATATAAGTGTTTAAATTATTTTATCATACACAGATTCCTCCTAGATTTCATTTTATAAATTATGGTGAAAACTACTGCATAATACGTTGTGCAGTTGGGTAGTTATCGCAGTCACACAGACATACCCGAAAAGTGACACCTATATAATATTATAGATTTAGTACCTTTCATAGTCAGTATTGATTCAAGGTGCCACTACACTGTCTGCGACTGTAACACACACAAGACACTTGTGAAGAAAATCCCCCTCATTATAATCTGAAGCGTTCGGGACAGTTTCGAGTAGTATCGATCTCACTTGTATAATAGGTAGTTTGGGGCCACTCACAAATTCATTGGCGGTTCCTTGTGATTGAGATTAGAGGGGTGACCTTTGGACTACAACACATCCTTCATTGATAGACTACTATCAATGAAGGATGTGTTGAACAACTCTCCTCAGATTTCATATTAACGAGAAATATTTTTTTTGGAACTCGTGTCAAGAAGCTTTATGAATGTAATACACACATCAAAAGTGTCTAGGGATCAACATATATTTTTGCAATAACTTTTCTCTTGATTGATATTAATTTAAATTTTCTTTAAGGATTCATCAAATAAAGTGTTTTCGTTTGTCACAGTAACGATAAACCAAGTCACCTTTGCATTAATAAAGAAATTTGCCATTTTCCTAATAAAGGGATTTTTGACATTTGAACCACTAACATTAAAGTTCGAAAAAAAGACTGAAATAACAGTTTTCTTTAAAATTTTATTGGGTAACTTAAACAATTAATAATCCGTGTTTCTACCGCGAACACTAACAACACAAGAACATCGGTTTGGCATACTCAAAATGAGTTCATCCAAATCACGCTGTGGAATGGCCGCCCATGTTCGTTGCAACAACAAAAAAAGGTGTTATCAGTCGACTTTGGACACGTTACCGAAGCACTGGTACCGTGGCTGAGCGCCATGAAGGACGGTATCGCTGCACCACACGGAGACAAGACCGATACATTCAAATCTTAACTCGAAGAGCTCCAACAATAACCGCCATGATGTTAGCCGTGAGGCTTCATCACTCTTCAGGGAACTTAATTAGCGACCAAACAGTCAGAAACCGCTTGCATGAAGTGAACCTTCATTCCCGAAGACCGCTACGGGTACCACCTATAGCAATGCACAATCGTAGGATTCGATATCAATGGGCTCTTGAACACAGAAATTGGGCAGAAGAACAATGGCGTTTCGTGTGCTTTTCTGATGAGTCTCGTTTTGGTATGAGACCGGATACAAGACGTATACGACACTGGAGAACCCCTGGACGCCAACAGCGATTAAAATCCTGCCAGGAAGTCCATCCTTATAGTGGTGGAACCATCATGGTATGGGCGGGTATTTGGATCGGCGGAAGAACTGAGTTGATTTGGATCAGAGGCAACCTCAACGCTCAAATTTATGCTGAGACGATTGTATCTGACGTCATCGTTCCTCTACAAGTGCAAATCGGTCCCTTATTTCAGTTAATGCATGATAATGCACGACCGCACACCGCAAGAGTTGTAAGACAGACTCTCGCCGCAGCTAACATCAATGTCCTGCCCTGGCCTGCTCAGTCGCCAGACTTGAACCCGATTGAGCATGCATGGGATATGCTACAGAGAAGAGCTCTGCCGAATATGGAGGGTATCCAGTTGCAAGAAGACCTTTTTTTGTTGTTGCAACGAACATGGGCGGCCATTCCACAGCGTGATTTGGATGAACTCATTTTGAGTATGCCAAACCGATGTTCTTGTGTTGTTAGTGTTCGCGGTAGAAACACGGATTATTAATTGTTTAAGTTACCCAATAAAATTTTAAAGAAAACTGTTATTTCAGTCTTTTTTTCGAACTTTAATGTTAGTGGTTCAAATGTCAAAAATCCCTTTATTAGGAAAATGGCAAATTTCTTTATTAATGCAAAGGTGACTTGGTTTATCGTTACTGTGACAAACGAAAACACTTTATTTGATGAATCCTTAAAGAAAATTTAAATTAATATCAATCAAGAGAAAAGTTATTGCAAAAATATATGTTGATCCCTAGACACTTTTGATGTGTGTATATAATAAATTCCTATTCTTATTGTAATATCTAGTAAGACTGCCTCAAGTGGTCGCAAGCACTACTGTTGCCTTTTTTTTTTGAGGGTGGACAATCATCAAATGTCCCCTCCCGTTCTGGGGTGTGGAACGGAAGGGAGTGTCAGACTCTTACTGATTAAAATCCGATCCTTGTTCCTTCTTTAGCCCTTTATGTTGGGTAGCCTTTTCGGACAATCCCGCTGACTGGGGCTGAATGCATGAGGTCCTGGGTTCCATTCCCAGGTCGTGTTACTCAGTTGCAGCACCGCTAATTCTACATTTTTTTTCGTATTTCTGTTAGTACTAAAACGTTCGAAGAATGGAGTTCACTCACTCACTGTCGTATTATGAAATGGTTGAGGGTACTTTGTAGCCCTCTGTCGGACTACTTATGTATCTATTTTTAAAAAAAGTGTGTGGGCCGCCCCCCAGCTACGGCCTTAAGGTGTGTGGGGCAGACAGGATGTGAAAGGCGGAGGACGGGTTGTTGTGTTGCCTGGGAGAGACCTATGTCCAGAAGTAGACTGCAATAGGATAAGTTAATTGAAGATAATCATTTACTTACTTTATAAAAAAGCAGAACATTATTTTCAGGCTAAGTAGTCATATAGGCACGCAAAGGTGCATTAAAGAAATTTGATTGGAATCAAAAATAGTAAGATATACTTGATAGAACACTCATGAATCCATTCTTTCACTAGCAGTCAACGAACAGACTAAACCGCTGGTCAATGCAATTTGAAGTCTTGCGCAAGAACTCCTGATACATCCAAAATGAGCATTCTTAAGGGGTTTAATAGTGGATAAAAGTTTGTAATCGAAGATTTTTGCCACTGCTTTTTATAAAGAAAAAAACAACAGCTAAAACACATCTTCACTTTCTCCACTAAATCAACAACAAAATTCGATCTAACCAAACTGCCATAGATACAAAAAGTTGTCAGAAACTGCGTCCCCAGTACGAACGGGCGCTCAACATGGCAGACTATTGTTATTCGTTATCGTGACATTTCAATTGAAACTTTCCGTGGAACATTCGAGAAGATGGTTTTATTTGTGGCGGAACAAACTGTCTTTGCTGCACGAGGTTTTAATAAAACATGAGATGAAGATCATTAGTCTCTTGGGGAGTTATGGTAAATTGGGGCTGAGATGGATTTTTTTATTTTTTTTATTTACCAATACCCTCTCTTAACATGCACGGATGCCTAATACCACCAAATAATATATATCAGTGTTATCTACGTCAAAAAAATACATCTGCCTAGCACAATCGCTGTCAATTATTTTTTGTGCTATTCTAAGCTCAGTGTCATCAACACACGTACCGTGTTCATGGCACTGTATTGGCTAGCTTTTTCCCATATTACCCCCATTATTTTATACCATTTATGTTGGGGTCAGCTTCCAGTCTAGTCTTAGCTACGTGTGTATTTCTATTATTAAAACTGTTGACTACCACGGAAGATGTAAAATGCTATTGAAAATGACGACATAGCGACATCTCAATGCGGAATATTCAAGTTATTTTGGTCCGCGAATTATGATTAAATTGTTTTTTAGGATTCCTTTGGCTTGGTTATTACTTCTTGTTTATTGACGTTTATGGGTAAATTTCACCAATTAAACCGAACCTGATGAGCACATCAGAACTGCGTTCAATAACTGTCAGCGTTTCACAACAATGATGACAGTGACAGCTTTTAATCTCTGTTTAGATCTGCTGATCGCTTTCAGTTTTATTGGTGAAATCCGCCCCAAGTTTTCGCTTTCTCTACATAGCATAAAACCTTCGTCTGACCTTCTGTAAGCTTAGATCTTTTAAACTACGCAACGAATTTTAATGTGGTTTTCATCGAGAGTGATTCAAGAGGAAAGTTTATAAGTGTAATAGTCTTCTTTTCGTGTGGTTAGTGACTTACCTGGTGTCAGAGTTTTTATGCTGCCCATGGGCCTCTGTAGCTAGTGTAATAGCTTAGTGTAGTAGTTGTAACTAGCTTTCGCCCGCGCGATGGTATCTTATACATTGCACTCGTGCGAAGCCGGGTCGGCGTTACTAGTTACATACAAAACAGTCCTCAATAATATAAACTTCAGGTATCACACACTCCTTAATTACATACATTATTTACTTTCAAGTAAACCCAAGCCCAAAACCATGAACTAAGCCGATATAAAGCCATCGGTTGAAGACTATAGCCGTCAATGTTATCTATTATTAAAATCATGGTATAACCTAAAGCCGGTGTAGGGACAGTTTTCAATTAAGATCGGTTTGCAGCTCAATGTATAGACAATGTGTTAGGTAAATAGTGTTTTTGTTTAGGGAAGATAAAGGTTGCATTTACTTTGCGTTCTGAGAAGGGGTATGTGCCGTGGTAAGTGTGTTTTAGGCCAGTGTTTCGCCGATAATGGTGGATTTTCTGTCACCTTTAAAACCCAAGTGCCCAAATGTAGTATACTTATAGTTATTCATCATCTGCCGAGCCTTTTTCCAACTATGTCGGGGTCGGCTTCCAGTCTAACCGGATGCAGCTGAATACCAATATTTTACATGGAGCGATTGCTTATCTGACCTCCACAACCCAGTAACTGGGCAATACGATACCCCTTGTGCTGTCAGATTTTCGGCTTTCTGACGATCCGTAACGACTGTTAAAGATGCACAGAGGACAGCCGGAACTAACAGCTTAACGTGCTTTCCGAGGCACGGAGGAGTCTCGGTATGTAAAGATGGTCACCCATCCACGGCCAACCCCGGCAAGCGTAGCTTCACCTGATGGATCGACCTAAGTGGCTGTTAGTACTTAGCCACGAGCTGCTCGTAGTCTCTTCCGTAGTATATAGTTATTATACTTTATTAATTCATTTACATACTTATTTATATGTTTTTTTTTAAACAAAAAAAGAACATTTATAATAGTGGTCCGCCGGTGTCGCGAGCAGGATCCTCCTCCGGCTACCGGTGGTTAGGGCTACAGAGACAAGAACCTTCTTACAATGCGAGCCGTATCGAAGAGTACTGCCTTCTGAATCTGGCTCTTGATCCAACCACCTAACGAGAGCCTCGATAGCGGTTATTATTATTGTTATTTGGAGTTTATTTACTTATGTATGTTGTCTATCACTGTTTTCACACTGACGTTTATACCTGCAGCTTTTTCCGCTGCGTTTTTCATACAATTAGATCAAGTTGCAAGATGATTTCGCTTACCGCAGGGGCAGTGTAAACAGAGTAAAAATCATTTATGGTTATTCAATTTATTGCTTGAATTCTATGACATCTTTTTGTTGAAATTTCTCCATTATTTTTACTAATTTATCTACTATTCGATGACTATTTTAACATAGCCGACATAAGGCGTTAAATCACATTAAGATATTACCACAATGCACCAGAGACAATATCTTTCAAGCGAAAAACCTTCTAATAGCTAAAATGTTGATATATCATCGCATATTGCCTTCGCTCTCCATTCATATGAAAGTGGCAGTCATAGATTATAGAGCGTTTATTAAAGTCATATTTAAGCAAATAGAGGCAAAATAACGAGGTCTTTTTCGCCAATCATCATCAAACCAAACAGTTAAGTGCTGGACAAAAAGGTCCTAATTCCTATTATTAAATTTAGAAAATGCCTCCTACTTATTTGCGTCGGGTACCCGGAAAGTGATTTGTATGATGGCGGTAAAAAGGTTAAAAAGGAGACGATGTTGTTGGGTATTTCCTTTCTACGTAATATGCTTACCATGTGGGTAGGTGAATTATTTGTTGGGTGCATATATGGGCAAGATTTTTCTTGGATGATTTTTTTGTACTCGCAATAATAATGCGTTTTTTTGTGCCAAATTATAAGCTTGATAAGGGGTGGTTTAATTATTTTATTAAGAAACAATAATTTGAACTCCGAATAAACGGTTTTTTTCCGCGCATTAATAATTCATTATATTATGACTATCTTCAGCTTAATTATAAATATTAATAATGCTCTGGAAGCTCTTCTGTTGCAATGATTATTTAATACAATTTCGTTTTATTAGTGTTGTAATAAAACCTTCAACACTATAAGAGTGATATTTTAAAATTAAAAACAGCCATTTATCAGTGCAGCCTTAATTAATAGTTATAATGTAAGGCCGTCAAAGGTAACATTATGTCAAAATTGTAATTAAACTGGAAAACGTGCGCTATTGATTTACTACTCACGTCGCATACAGGGTTGCCACAATTTCTAAAATCGCTTTCAGATTTGTTTTATTTAGTGTATTGCGAGGTCGGTTTGATAGAAGTATGCGCTTATAAAAACACGTTATGGTGAAATCTAATATGTACAGAACTGTTAAAAAAATCTTTTTTACAGAAAAAACAACCGACTTCCAAAAAAACACTAGAAAGTGAAAAATATTTTTTTATTTTGGTAGTCGGTGTCTTTGATTTTGTATTTTCTTTTTTTTGCCACCTAAAGTAACCTGCTACTAATAAAACGTCGTCAAAATAAAAGGAATAAATTAAGTACGCACTATCGAAGCTGACACAAAAACGACTACTCTATAGATATCGGTGAATATACATAATAAAAACATGCATGCAGTCGAACATTATAACACCCCACATTTTTCGAAAACAAAAAGTGGGTTAAAAACCATAATAAAAATCTTTATTACGAATTTGGACTAAAAAATTAGAATTTTGTTAGAACTCGTAACAGGAGTATTCACATGAACTTTAATAAAAACAATTGAGTGTATTGTTTTTATTGAAGTTCATGTCAAGAAGTCTTGGGTCACATTATTTCACAACAGAAATACCTACTTGTTTTCCTTGAAACTCGACAAAAGTAAAAGTGTGACAACCCTATGAGTTTTGACGTTGACAGCTTGTAATACATTAATTAAAATGTTGTCGGCTGCACTTCGATTTTATAGTTTTCTATATAATATACACTAACTTCAATTTCAGTTTCCTTTGTACATAGTTACTGCGTGTGATTGGACATTTTGTGGTCCGGGTGGTTATTATAAACTGGACTATTGATGAATGTTGCAGTGAATTATATAAAATATTCCATCATTTGCGCACAAGTTTTGATTAGACTGTGGTTGCGTGGGATAGGTAGTTAATTAGACTATTCACGGCTGAAAAATTCAAATGAATCGAAAAATAATTAACAATTTTTTGTTTACGAAGTTGTTGAGTTGTTTTTCACCAATAAACATTTCTAAGAAATGGCGTTTCATTTCAAAAACACGTGTACCTACTGGAAATTCCGAATCAAAGTCTTCGAGATTGGTAATAATAAGAAAACAGAAACGTGTTTCTGAGGTAGTTATAAGAAAAACCCGCTAAGTACGAGTTGGCCTTGCGCACGAAGGGTACCATTTATCTATAAAAGTGGCTAAAAAAAAAACACGTTTGTTATATTATAGGGCTCCCTTAAACATTTATTTTATTCTGTTCTTCAGTATTTGTTATTATAGCGGCAACACAAATACAACATCTATGAATATTGCAACTATCTAACTATCACGGTTCATGAGATACAGCCTGGTAACAGACGGAACCCTTAAAAGGAAGCCGTGAAATGGGGCAATTATTGGGGTTTTTTTTTGTCAGGCTGAATGTGTCTTGCGAACATCTGTAGCATCTATGATACTCTAGGCTAAACGAATACCGCTTCGTTTCCTGCACGTCAAAAATATTGTTTGGGTGTACGTTTACTCCACACAACATTCAAATCTTCTTCTTTTCGTGTGGTTAGTGACTAACCTTTTTTTTTTTTTTTTAAGGCTGGGAAATCATCCAATGACTGCTCCCGCTCTGGGTGGAGCGGAAGGGAGTGTCAAGACTCTTACTGACTAAAACCCATCCATGTTCCTTCCGTAGCCCTTTATGTTCCAGGGTAGCGGTAACCCTTTCGGACAATCCCGCTTACCCGGCAGGCTTGGCCCTGAGGGGCCCCTTCATATGCTGACATCTCTTTGAGGCGCGCGTGGAACATATACGCGTCGTACGGCACGGGTCTGGTGCTGATCGGACGGTGAGTCACCCATTACTCACCGCCCGCAGGCCCGCGCCTACGGTGGCCGGGAGTCGTCACGTGGCGGTGTCAGAGTTTTTTATGCTGCCTATGGGCCTCTGACTTAGCTTCACATGCTGTTGAGAAATATCTCACGCTGTTTTCCTTCACCGATTTTTAAGCACGTGACAAAGGTCCGTGCCTTAGGATCGAACTCAAGACCTATGACTTGGCAGTCCGACGGTCACATCACTAGGCTATCAATGCTTACAAAATTAAAATAAAAGTCTTTGTTGTATACCTCAATATCTAATGACGGTAAAATTCCACTCTCAAACTCTGAGCTTGAAAAGATAAAAAAACTTTTTTACAAAAAATAAAACCGACTTCCAAAAAAAACACTACAAAGTGAAAAATAATTTTGATTTCGGAAGTCGGTGTCTTGGGTTTTGTATTTTCATTTTTTGCCACTGACTTCCGAAATCAAAATTATTTTTCACTTTGTAGTGTTTTTTTTGGAAGTCGGTTTTATTTTTTGTAAAAAAGTTTTTATTTTTCACTTTTTAGTTGTGGTACCTACACAACCCCCCCCCCCATAATTTTAATACAACTACCTGGTATGTAAATTACAGTATTAGAACATCGTCCACATATATCAAGGAGGAATTTTTTTAGATTTTTGTTCATTTTCAAAAACCGCTTATCCGATTTCGATAAAATTTTTATGGGACCAATTGGGAAGTATACCCTTTCCAACAAAAAAAGAATTTTTCAAATCGGTTGGCAAGCAACGGATTTATGCGCGAACAAACATAAAAAAAAAAAATATATATACAGTTGAATTGAGAACCTCCTCCTTTTTTAGAAGTCGGTTAAAAAGTTGCACTTATGTTTACATTGTTGGAATACATAATAAAGCAGTAGTATACCATTTTGCATTCTTTCGTATTAATGAATCGGATCCCTACTGCATAGTTTTTAATATCTGTAATAAAAGCTGCAAATATGATGAGAGAGAGGTGCGCGCTTCACGTTCGGGGTGGCGAGGTTCGGGTCAGGATCGCTATGGGAGGATAGCGGAATTAGAATTATTGCAGTTTACGGATATTAGACGAGATATTGTTGGTACTTCTTCTACTATCAGAGGGGTTTTAGTAAAGTCACTTGAATCCACTTAGTATTTGAGTCTTATTGAAGAAATTTGTGTTAAATTTTCTAAGTTTTTTTCTGCTGTTTCAGAGGCAAATTTTCTGTGTTAAAAAAAATAACAGTGCGTTTATTTGTGGCAAACATGACACAGTAAAAAATAGTGCTTGTTTTTTAGCAACAAAAATCAAGTTGTGAAAAAAACAAGCAACAAAAATCAAGAACATATTTCTTGATTTTTGTTGCTTGTTTTTTTCACAACTTGATTTTTGTTGTCGTCACATCCGCACAAAACGGCCATGCCGGGCAGGTGTTGCATGGAATACTTCTCCTATCATGTGTAGTCAAGAAGGAGGAGTCTGCGTTCCAGTATTGAGAACATTATAGGCTGATTATACCAAAGGCTTTATTCTGCATTTAATTCAAACTCTATTCAACCAAGAGACTTCCATATTTAGTCACATGCCAGGTGAAGCTTCGTTTAGAAAAGAAAGGGACAACGCAACAGCCGACTGCTGTAAATCAGTCCCACTAATCGCCACCGCGCCCTCTCCGCTACCCACAGCGGCACTCCACCACATTTCATTCCCACTGCGATACGAAAGTGCGACGTCGGTGCATTAGTAAATTACTCACGTACCTACGTAAAGTCCGTACTTTTCAAAACTTGGAATTTGTCGCTAGATCGTACAACACTCTGGTAACTAATTTGTTTAATTAGAATTCGCCTGGCTGTTAGATTAGACTGTTGTTTTGCAAATTTTCCCTAATTCAATTTTGCAGGAAATATTTTTGTCTGCGTTTGGGGTGTGTTGATGTTTCGCAGTTTTTTCGTGTTTGGGGTAAGTTGCAAGTTAGAGTTTTGAAGTCGTCGCGATAAACGTTGTATAATATTAGCTGACCCGCAGACATTACCTGTCCAAATTTCAATATGGTTTTTCATATTTCATATAAAATTTCATGGAAAAGAACTATTTACAGAAAATATATACCTATGTTGAAAGAAATTGAGAAATTGTGAAATTGATACGTATTTCATTCTAAGTCAGTCAAGGCTTGTTGATAGGTTTTGTTTTGGATGGATTTTCACTCTTAGTTCTGTAAAAAACTCACTGTGAAAACTTGAGTGTGAGAGAACGTAAAGCGAGCTGTCAACAGTATCAATCCCTAACATCAGGTGGAATGTTAGTTTTCAAAGTCAAAGCATTTATTTCAAATAGGCACAAGAAAAGCACTTTTGAACGTCAAAAAACGTTTGAATGAGAATAGCACAACTATAGTGTTACTAACTGACCCGACAGACGTTGTCCTGTCTTAACTATGATACCTACCTTACCTACCCTACCTACCTACTCTACCTACCTACCCTACCTACCCTACCTACCCTACCTACCCTACCTACCCTACCTACCCTACCTACCCTACCTACCCTACCTACCCTACCTACCCTACCTACCCTACCTACCCTACCTACCCTACCTACCCTACCTACCCTACCTACCCTACCTACCCTACCTACCCTACCTACCCTACCTACCCTACCTACCCTACCTACCCTACCTACCCTACCTACCCTACCTACCCTACCTACCCTACCTACCCTACCTACCCTACCTACCCTACCTACCCTACCTACCCTACCTACCCTACCTACCCTACCTACCCTACCTACCCTACCTACCCTACCTACCCTACCTACCCTACCTACCCTACCTACCCTACCTACCCTACCTACCCTACCTACCCTACCTACCCTACCTACCCTACCTACCCTACCTACCCTACCTACCCTACCTACCCTACCTACCCTACCTACCCTACCTACCCTACCTACCCTACCTACCCTACCTACCCTACCTACCCTACCTACCCTACCTACCCTACCTACCCTACCTACCCTACCTACCCTACCTACCCTACCTACCCTACCTACCCTACCTATGCAAAAATGTGCAATAAAAATATTTTTCTCATACAAACTTTGCCACCCTTTGTAACCCTTTTAGGGGTTGAATTTCCAAAAAATAATATGCCTATGTCCTTCTCATGAATGCAAACTATCTACATACCCAATTTCAGCAAAATCGGTTGAGTGGTTTAGGCGTGAAAAGGTAACAGACAGACAGACAGAGTTACTTTCGCATTTATAATATTATAGTATGGATTGTGTAAAAATCTTACCGTGAAAACATAGGTGCAGTGAGTTTAATATAGAGTGTCAATACTATTTATAACACAATACGCACATGAATCAGAAGAGCCAGAGGCCTCAGGTTTGAACTCAGTCATAGTTCAACAAACAACAAGTCAGTTTTTCAGCACACACGAATGCATCGTCACGTTTTAGCTACACTGCAGTACAAGCTAACACAAAAAAAACGAAGTGTAATAAAGTGGCAAGTTAATATATCACTTTAGTGGTAACAGGTGGGTTAAATAAATAACTCGCTCGCCCTGTTGACTCTTGCAATTTGCGAGGGTTGATAAGCTACTGAGATGTACACTATTTATATTTTTGGATAAGATGGGAAAGATTGTGTAGATAGTGCCTAGCTATAGTAGATAAGTGCATACTTTGAATTTAAAATAGGACATAAAGATTAATTATATCACGCCTGTGATTTTCGAAGGGTTAAGCAGCGGTGTGGTGTGTGTGTGTGTTGGAGGTATGAGGTCAAAGTCAAAGTCAAATCATTTATTTCAAATAGGCACAAGTAAGGCACTTTTGAACGTCGAAAGGTATACTCTGCTCAACTTTGATTTTACGAAAACTTGATTTCGTATGTTGTGTTCCATCTTAAGTTATCGGTTTTGAATACTGATACAAAAGAAGATTGTATATTACAATCAAACTTAATAAAATAAATATGTTTCTACATCTTGTTTTATGTTATCGCCATCTGCAGAGCTTTTTCCCAACTACGTAGGGGTTAGCTTCCAGTCTAACCGGATACAGCTGAATACCAGTATACATAAACCGAATACCTATCTAAACTCCACATTCTAGTTACTGGGTAATACGATACCTCTTCAGTAGAACTAGTAGTTAAACTTTCGGGCGTGTGACGACCTCTAACGACTGTTATAGATCCACCGACGAACTGTTTTTTATTTATTATCTGTCTATATAAAAATAAACCAATTGCCTATATTATGTGTATGACGGAGCATCACTTGAAAACGGTTCGACTGATTTGTTTTCGGTGGCACCTATACTGTGTAATTGTCAGGACAAGGGGGATGTGTGAAAATTTTATTTGAAAATTCCACCGGAAAAGTCAGGAAAAATAATATTTTTTTTCTTTTTTAATTATTCACCCGGGCGATGCCAGGTTCGAACATAAATAGAACCACATCAAGGACCTAATGTGTCAATAGGGGTTCAAATGAATATGTTGCAGCTATTATTATCAAAGAAAAACCAACTTCCTTGGCAAAACTGATATTAGAAAGAAATAAAAAACCCCAAGAGCCTATTCAAAGAAAACGTATTGTAGGTGGTAGGTATTAACCTGCCATTGTTTTACTTACAGAAAACACATTCGCGTGTTAAAATAAGCAACACAGGCAAAAGGCATTACCCATAGCAATACGTTACCTTAACGACAGCCGCAGGGAACGTAAACCTGCGGGTACATTCGCGGCGTGCGCGTGGCCTAAAGTAATGGAATAAAAACATAAAGAGCATTAGAGTGAACCGTGCGAAGGACGCAAGATAATACAGTGGGTACCCGACCTTATCGACCGAGGTTAGCGCCCAAGTGATGGTTGATAGGGTAAAAAACCTCGGTTGAAATATTACACAACCCTTTTTTTTTTGTTTCAGCTTCCGGTAGAAGTTAACTGACAAGATTTTATTCGTGTTTTTAAAGGGTTTTCGTAAATGATTTAGTGGTGTTGAAGATGGCAATGCATTTAAAGTACCCACTCAACGTAATAATAAAGCCATTCTGATTAGACATTATAGTATTAACTTTTACTAATGTGTTCATTTATTTGTATGTTGGTTACTCAATTACGCCGAATTAGATGAATGACTCCTTGACAATGGTTCTCTAGGGCTTAGTTAGCGGACGACGTAGTGGACAAAAATTGAGTGATTACAACTTACTAAATAACTAGGTTCACTGCTCTTCTATAGAAAAGGGAGGATTTCCGACCAGGCGGTTTTTGTGTCTGGTGGGCTACTGCCCGACTATTGATGTCGGGATGTTGTATATAAGCTAGTCGCGCGGTAAACTTTGCTTGCGCGATACAGGATTTGGCGTGACCTAAGTGTGACGCGTAGGTCGTATGTGTCGATGTAGGTGCCCGCTACACACATTATAATTATACACACTATCTTTTCAGCCTCAGTTTAAAATAAACACGCCTGTGTCATCCCGATTTCAGCAATCAAAAGGCTTGATTTCAACCTTTCCATTAATATGTTATTGATGAGAGAACCATTATTCAAAAGATTAGTGCCAGACAAAAGTTTTCCCCTTCCTACCTATTTGGGTTTCAACTCTGTCGGTTTTTAATCAGCTGACGTTGGTATATGTCCAGTTGGCCAGTTATTGGAAAGAGTTTTTAATCAAAAGTTGGAAGGTGTGTGTGCCCATGGAATTAAATCGATAACTATTTTGAGCTTATAATTAAAACGTTGGATTTTTAGGGTTTTGTATTAGGTTGTTTGTTACATTAAAATATTTATTAATGATATCTGGATTTTTTAAATCTTAATTTGGATGAATGATTTTAAAAGAAGTTTGAAGAGATTTCTTATTATTAAAATGAATGTCAGAAATCTTTCGCTTTGCAGTGAAAGCTATTTTTAACCGACTTCAAAAAGGAGGAGGTTCTCAATTCGGATGTTGGTATTTTTTTTTTTTTATGTTTGTTCGCGCATAACTCCGTTGCTTGCCAACCGATTTGAAAAATTCTTTTTTTGTTGGAAAGGGTATACTTTCCAAATGGTCCCATAAAATTTTTATCGAAATCGAATAAGCGGTTTTTGAAAATCAACAAAAATCTTAAAAAAATCCTACTTAACATATGTGGACGATGTTCTAATAAGTTCCTGTCACTGTAATTTACATACCAGGTAGTGGTATTAAAATTTTGGGGGGAGGGGGGGGGGGGTTGTGTAGGTAGGTACCACAACTAAAAAGTGAAAAATAAAAACTTTTTTACAAAAAATAAAACCGACTTCCAAAACAAACACTACAAAGTGACAAATAATTTTGATTTCGGAAGTCGGTGGCAAAAAATGAAAATACAAAACCGAAGACACCGACTTCCGAAATCAAAATTATTTGTCACTTTGTAGTGTTTGTTTTGGAAGTCGGTTTTATTTTTTGTAAAAAAGTTTTTTTGATTATTGACTATACTTCACGAGTTTCAGATTATAATTTAAAATTGTGCTACTTGAAACTGCTCATATATTCCCCAGCACCTGAATATATTGAACCTACAGAAAAGCTCCCAGGAGTCACAGTGTAACTGTGTTCCATTAAACAATAGGAAATCATCGCTGCTGTGAGCCATTTGTTATTGTCTTGAAGATATTGAGTTTTCAATAACATAAATAGGTGCATTAGCCGTTATGCCCGTCTTGGGGACACCTGGGACAGGACATAATGATTGGTGGGTCTTTCGATTGGTTTCGTGTACATTGCGTGGTGGATTTAAAAACGGATTTGATTTTACATTTCTTATCGTTCAATGGAAAGGGTAATTTTCAATGCAAAATTGCATTGAAAATTACCCTTTCCAATAACACTGTCTTGATAACTAACGATATCTCGTTAGTTATCAAGACAGTGTTATTTATCTCGGGGTCCAAATAATAGATATTTCATAAGAATAATGTTATAATATTAGCAATTTATATTCACAGCAAAATAATTATTTACTGGCAATATAGCAGATTTCTTACAATTTATGTAGTTTGATGCCAAAAAGATTCGTCATATGCATGAACTCCTTAAGGCTTTAATTTGTTCGACAGCTTAAGATGATTAATTTAACGCGTAATGTTTCGATCATTAAGAATAAATTAGATATATATATTAAACAAAGTTTTGTCTACCTTTAAACTTCCAAGGCAATCCTTAAAAAAAACCTTTTTTAGCTTTCCAATTTTCCTCAACATAAACTGAAGAAATCATAAGCCATATCACACGAACGCTACTTCAGCATTCCCGTCACGAACCTCGGTACTCAAGGGGCAATGTACATCAAGCTTGTAGTAATCACCGTAATGTCTCATTACTCGAGGGGTTCTATATTGAAATATGATAGGGTCTCAGCTGTGGAAGTCCCCCTGCACAAATTCAGGCGTTTAATCGACCGGTAAACGTCGTGGAATCTCTTGGGCTTGGACACGTGATGTGTGATTGAGTGGTTTGGTTATTTTCTGTGAATTCTAAGTCTTGGTTTCATCAAAGTAAAGGACTATAATTAAAAAAAAAACCTTTTTTATAAAAGTTTACCTCGTTGGTCTGATGGTCGCAAGAGTTACTGCTGAGGTCCTGGGTGCGATTCCCGGTTCTGACAAAGTGTTATTGGGATTTTTCCATCTGAAATTACTCATCAGTAGCCCGAAGGGATTTGTACCACTTTTAGTGCCAAGCACTCGGCTCCCGGGTTGAACGATAATTTGTTCCCGTGCCCACAACGCGGCTCCCGCGTCCTACATATAAATAGATATATGTGGCTTGTGACCATGCCCAGCACCCGCCTACCGGGTGCAAATCAAAACGTGCTACTAGGGTTGCCAGAAATAAGCTAGTTGAGAATAGTTTTAACTGGGTAGTGAAAGTGTTGGTTGATGGCTATAGGTTCGCCCAATACATGTGACTTAAACTTAAACTTTTTTTTTAGAGTCCGTCAACTAGATTATTAAAAAATATTGGATAAGTATTTTTATTTTTTAACGTAAGCCAAAGATTACGTCGATACATTGTGTTGCATGTGGCATGACGTCACGGTCAAGTAGATTTTAAACCAAATTGTTACGTAGCTATCCGGCCACTCCCCAACTTTAATGCGTATTATCTAAAACATTTTTATTAATATGATAAAGCAAAAAATACGTGGCTAATATTTTTTTTCATATCTGACTGACGGAGTAATTATATTTTTTTTTATCCTGTCGTCATCCTCCCTATTGTGACTAAAGTAAAGGCTCTCGCAAACAAGCGTGACAATGTTTTCAAAGTCGCGTGTTGCTTTCGCATCGCACATGTCTCGGGAATCAATGCAGTGGAGCTAAGTAAATGACTGACCCTTGATTCTTAACATTTTGCATTTTGATTATTTTAAGTAAGGGCCTATATTATAAATATGAAGTATTTTTCTTTTAGTTTTTAAAATTCATTACTATCTGTAAGATCTTGAAAGTATCACAGATCAAATTATATCACATATTTTTTCCGTCTCCAACCAATATTTTCCTTTATTTTTCAACACATAATTCAATAAAATTATAATCGTATCAAGTTTGTATCTCTTGCAAAATTCATAAGACACGTCGCGCAGCTTGATTCGACACAGGCCTATCAGAGGTACAGCCAGCCTCAAAAATATGTCCCATAGACAAGGATTAATGTAATTTGATATCTACAATCTTTGTTTCATAATATCGTATCATTGTGTAGCTACAAAATATACATGTCGACCTCCTTCTTTCGTTGGTTGAAAATTGTACTTACTGATAATACTTAGCCTACATATTGTAATTATATTTAGTTTTTTTGTTTTGACACTTAAAACGCTTCTCATGGCCATGGAGGCGAGCTCCTCCATAAGCTAAGCGCGCGAGACTATCGAGACTCCTCCGTGCCTCGGAAAGCACGATAATCCGTTCGTCCCGGCTGCCGTTTGCGCAGCCCGAAAATCAGAAAGCCAGTCTTACCAAGGGTATCGTATTGCCCAGTTACTGGTTTGTGGAGGTCAGATAGGCAGTCGCTCTATGTAAAATACTCGTATTCAGCTGCATCCGGTTAGACTGGAAGCCAACCCCAACATAGTTGGGAAAAGGCGAGGCAGATGATGACCTTAAAACGCTTCTCATCGCTGGTCTATGTACATACGCCAGCATATCAAGCTATACAACACTGTCAAATATTCCCACTTGAACATGAACCTTATTATTTTGTTATAAAGTTGAAAATCTATCAAAGAAATTTTACACATTGGGTTAGCTTGATGGCGCTCGCCTCTGTACATACTGGTATATCTTTTTGAAGCGGACTGTACCTTCCGGATCTCTATCAAAACAGACCTCAATCAGGGCCATGATCGTATAAATTTTGATTACAACCTCCGTCACTGGAATACGGAATTGCCAAAAACACGGGATCAAAGTGTTTCGCGTTGTTTTTTTAGTGAGAAAGGTGTGTACATTATCAATATTCCATCAATTTAGCAATAATAAGTTTCGTCAAAGAGATTTTTTTGGATTTGGGGCAGATACAAACTGGATAGGTTTTTTTTGTATTAGGTTGTTTTTTTCTTTATAACCTCTGTTCCAGTAATGTTTTGAAAAGATTACATCAACTGGCCTGATCTCAACTTTAATAATAGTTATGTACATCACACATTTTTGTATGTGCCTGTTTTTTTCCTGTTAGGTACGTGGAAAAAAAAATGGATTGACTGATTCTCGGTATTACAATAAAGTTGTTTGATAGAACATGTGTGCTAGTTTTCTGAATTATTTTAATCAATTCGATACATGGTTGTAGGGATTATAGTTATGCTAGCGGTGCAAAATGCAATGTTCCCCGCGCATAGAGTGAGATGGCCAGCCGTTTTCCCAGCGCCGCGCCGTGGCGATAGTCCCTACAATGGTCAACAAAAACTATCGAAATACATATTTTTTGTGCGTAGATTTTATTTATCCGGTATAAAAGGAGATGGTAAACTTTTAATCCCATTTGTCTCTATTGAACTCAAAACCACATAACCTGGGTAATATACTCACATATTTTGTAAATCTCCTTCGTATTCTTTTAGGAGATCTATCATAATATACGAGAGTACTAATCCTAGTAGGATTCCCATCAAACGCTGAATCATGATTATAATGTACTGAAGCTCTCAAGAGATGTTTACTGACACATTTCACGTCGTGCGTTAACCATGTATGTGTCATGGTGGAAAAATATGCCTTCTCTTTATTATTTTTTTTATGTTATCCTTATCCATCTGGGTGTTACGTAATTTTTATATGACGCTGTTTTCCCTGATGGTACGAGTAGAGCGAGAGCTTGGTAAAATATCAATATTTTTCATAAGAAAAAAATACTTTACCTTGTTATTTACATAGCTTTTACAGTGTAAGTATTGCGATGTCATATAATATATTAAGCTGGTATGTTCGTTGATGTGTTATTTTTTCTTTCGTCGGTGGAAAGCTTTTTCAGTACCTACCTATATTTTAGGGCCCATGATGGAGGCAGTCACCTCCTTCTGCGAAAAAGTCATGCTCGCGAAGGAGGTGGCGGGATGGGAGAGAGAAAGGTCCTCCCGTCCCAGCCGCCGCGGGAGACGGCCCGGGCGTCGGGAGCCACGTGACAACTCCCGGCCACCTAGGCGTGGGCCTGCGGACGGTGAGTAATGGGTGACTCACCGTCCGATCAGCACCAGGCCCGTGCCGGACGGCGCGTATATGTTCCACGCGCGCCTCAAAGAGATGTCAGCATATTATGAAGGGGCCCCTCAGGGCCAAGCCTGCCGGGTAAGCGGAATTGTCCGAAAGGGTTACCGCTACCCCGGAACATAAACGGCTAAGGAAGGAACATGGATGGGTTTTAGTCAGTAAGAGTCTGACACTCCCGCTCCACCCAGAGCGGGAAAAGTCATTGGATGATTTCCCAGCCATAAAAAAAGGGCCCATGAAGACTTTCTCAAATATTTTTGTTGATAAATCGGATTATATGGTGATATTATTATGTTCGTTGATGTGTTGTTTCTTTCACTCGTCTGTGGCTGAGCTTTTTTCAGTACCTATAGATACTTTAGGGGAAAGTGAAAACCTTACCAAATTTTTCGTTTATAGGTAATCATTTCTTTTTTTTTTACGTGAGAAATACATAAGTAATAATAGATGCTACTGACAGTATAAATACTTGATATAAACTACTACACGATTCGAGCTTGAAAATCTCAGAAGTAATACTTTTTCTCAACAATATTTCACGTGAAACTTAAAACTAAATCTGTTCGTTTTAACGATCTGCACGCCGAGCGAGCGGGCAGACGCGTCTTCTCCACAAAATTTACATAAATCAATTTCAATACAAACACCTCTTAGTGAACTCTGTCCGCGGTCTTCATAAAAGTGTGGTTCCAGTTCGTAGCTGGGAAACTTAGCTGACCATAAAATTGGAATACTTAGGGCGAATTTCACCAATGACACTGAACGCGATCAGCATAAGAAACTCTGTTAAAGGGCGGTCAGTATTTGCTTTGGAATAGTGACACTGCCTGGTCTTGAACGCCGTTTAGATTTGCTGACCGCGTTCAGTGTCATTGGTGAAATTGGCTCTCTAAGTATTCGAATTTTATTTACCAGCCCGTGGTCGGTTTAAATTGTATTACCTATAAAGTATAAAACAAAGTGGCTTTCTCTGTCCCTATATCCCTATGTATGCTTAAATCTTTCAAACTACGCAACGGATTTTGATGCGGTTTTTTTTAATAGATAGAGTGAGTCAAGAGGAAGGTTTATGTGTATAATTTATCGACATGTTATGCGGGCGAAGCCGCGGGCGGAAGCTAGTATGTATATAAGATTATCACTATTGACTATTTCTGTCTTGTGCTCGTGATTAATGTTGATATATTTTGTTTTATGCTTTTTTTTTACCCATTCTAGTTTATTATCTTTTTAAATGCACATGTTTCTGTGGCATTAAACCTATTTATATAGTCGAGTCAGCAGAATCGTCAATGTGACCGTACAGTATTATTATTTTACTGCTTTTTGTATAGTTTGCTTCATAAATTATTGTTCGAAGATTTTACTGCCATGTCAAAAGTTCTGTGAGAGGGATTCATGAAACTACTGCATTTTTTTTTTGTTATCCTGAATTTTATATGAAAAAATATAATAATAATAATATCCTTGGACATTTCACACAACGCCATATCGTCCCAAGCTAAGCAACCTAATGCTTGTGTGCTAGTGTTTGTTATTTAATTTTATATGTGTCTTTAATTATTGTAATTGGTCTAGAACCATTTTAATTACAGTCAAATAAATAAATAATTGTCACTGGTTAATAGAAATCTTCTTCATAATATTTCCTTCTTTATATTTCCGTTTCCCTCGCTGTCACAACAACCGCACCCAACTCCGTGACTTGGATGGCGAACGGGCCGCGGTTACTGGGCGACAGTTGGAACGCAGTTACACTGATCAAATTGAGTCGGTTGCTCCTGAAGTAACGGCGATGTGGGGTGCGACGCGATTTATATCGCAGACATTCGCAAGATGCTGTCGGGTTCTGCTGATTTGGGTAGGTGGTGAGTATTTGTTTAATTGGGCGTTGGCAAGTGACAGGTGCGTTCGGAGATCGTTATTTGTAAATAGGCTGTTGGTTATACATATCTGAAAACGATGAAGGAAAATATCGTAAGAAAATCGGCATGCAATCCTAGGATTTGGTTCTAGAATTAGAATCCATAGAATAAGAATCCATCGCACTGGGCTCACGTAATTGATTACAGCCGTGACTGATTATAAAAATATCGTAAGTGTATATTAGGTTCATTAAATTGAAAAATAAACTGCCGGAGGGATACAGTTTATAAAAAATTGCTAGGGGCTATACAATATAAATCAATGAGAGGTGATACATTATAGGAAGTAATTACGTAGCCAAACCGTGATTTAAAAAGGTGTTGAAGAATAAAATCAGGCCCTTTCCTAGAAAGAAAACAACATTCCCGTTGAACTGTATTTAAATGTTTCACCCTAAAATATTGTACACAGTTGGGGATTCAGATTTATTATAAAAGGCACTCGTATATTTTTCACGCAGAATCCACTCAAAATGTTCTGGCAGATATTTTGCATACAAATGATAGTTTGCGTCATTGACACACAAAAACGTCAATCATTCGCAGCGACCCGTTTGATTTAGTTTGAATAAAAATCTATCTCAAAAACTGCAAATGAACTGTTGGTTGAAAATATGCGTCGCTTTTTCAATGGTTAGAAATACTGTCAAACTAGTTTTTACTGTTAAATAAAACTATTCTCTATTTATTATAGCATTAGACAAATAACGGCATAATATATTGTGTAATAATTTTTGACATTACTAAACTTTATGAGGTATTTTATGAATTTAAATTGTAAATAGATAAACATCGCTTTTTATTTTTATTAGCTCAGCGCTTATTATTGTTACAATTAATAGAGTATGATGCTTAACAATTTATTTATTTTAACACTAGCTGTGCCTGCGACTTCGTCCGCGTGGAATAGGGTCTTTTCGGGCAGCATACCTTAGCAAATGTTCGCCGTGATTTTAAAGAATCACGGCGAACATTTGTTTGACATAACTTTTTTATTTATGAACCGATTGACATGAAGTAAACGCTAAATGTTAAGTGAAGCTTACAATTTTAAATGAAAACCGCATCTAAATCGAATAAGCCGTTTCTGATATTAGCGTGCACAAACACAGACAAACAGACAAACCGACAAACAGACAAAAAAGAAATTAATTACAATTTCGGGTTCGGCATCGATAAAATTACAACCCCTGGTATTATTTTTTTATTTATTTCCATTGTACAGACACCACTTTTCTACAATTTTATTATATGTATATATTTAAAAATACACATCGAAACACTAAACCTAACATTAAAATGTTACTATTTATAAAAAGCAAAGCTTTCGTTTTGTTACTTTTGAAACAATAAAAAGTTGTTTACATTGGCACTAATATTTAAGTCAGCAGATGTATTTTTGTCTCTTACAGTCGTAAAACTCATTTTGATTTGTTAATCTCTGGGTCCACTGGTATTAAAAATCACTAATCCGCTAAACATATTTAACCTCTCAAATGTCGTATGAAGCCCATAGGTTCATAAGAAAAATTCTCTCGAAACGACAATATATCTAACCGTAAAAATCGTTGAGCTCTTATAAGCAAACGGCTTCTAATAGGCGGACATTTTGTGGGTTAATATAATCATTATTGTTCCCGTCATCTTTAAATGGTTGACAGAAAGATACAGAACGAAATTTTAAATTCATCTAGCGCTAAAAGTTTTAAGTGGTAGGTACTAGCGGACATATTACAATCTATTTTGCGCCATTAAAACATGACGTTTGGACTTACGAACGTCGGAAGGAGTAGAGGGAGGTTTTTGCCCAGCAGCGAGACCGCAGACTACCAAAAAAAAAATTTTTCAGAAAACAAAATCTTTCTATTCGTAAGAAGATTTTATTTCTAAAGTACTATCTTAACGGGTGCACTTGATTCTCTCGAACATTTTTCTTACATTTAGCAACAAAAGAGAAGACAGGAAGCTTGTCAAGAACAGGTGACTTGACTACCGTATTCATAATTTGAACAAAACTTTGCTTCGCAAAAAAGATTTCACTTTGATTTATTTGTCGCAGAAAGTGGTTCACTCGCTTATGTACTTCAGTTTGCTTGGAGACTATGTATTTCCTTTGCTTTTTTTGAGTTTCGTGACAAAAAAAATATTATATCCATTATTGCTTAGGTATGTACAGATTGCCAGCACATCAAGCTACCCCAAACTGTTCCCGATTTAAAGTGGACCTTAATCTTTTGCAATAAAGTTGACAATCTATCAAAGAAATTTGACAGATTGGGGTAATTAATGTGCTGGCTTCTGTACCTACACGTTTTAAAGTCAAAGTTTCCTTTCTTCAGGATGTAACGTCAGTCAATCCGTGTGTAGGCAACAAAAACACTCTGGCCACTTTAATTACATAGATAAATAAAATATTTATTCAGTGAAGACAAAAGACGCAGCACAAAACATTACAACACAATCAAATTATAATACCTATGTATATAAAAACAAGGTGCCAACGAACAAAAAGAAACACATACTCAATAAACTATTACATCCCCATTTCGACAGTTATGTTTAAGTCTCATGTATTATATTGGCTTGGTGGGAGCAAGCTTGTTGTCGTCAACCGGGCTCAAATAGTCTCGAAAATTGTGGATTTGCTAAAACATCCAAAAATGTAAGTGAATAGCTATATAATATTAACTTAATTATAATAGTAACTTTTCAACATTTTTCGAGATACCTACATAGAAAAATGACTGATTTTTATCTTGCTTTTTCGATTTAAATTATAGACCGGAGTCTGTAATCCACTTTGAAACTGGCTGCCTATAAACTAGATATTTCTTTGCACATTTTTTTATTACAGCTTCATTGGTTTTGCAGGTGACTGCAGACGTTGAGGTTGACGGTAGGGCAAGAGAGAATATTCTGAGTTATCGGGCCGGGTTGAAATTCTCACCGTTATAAACAGATACTTCAATTTGGTTTATTTAAAGTATAACTTTTTCCCCGTAAAATATATTTTGAGCACAACCTGAGCTTCATAATACTTGACGATATTTTAAGGACTAAAAGGAAAGCCCTCAAAACACTTATTATAACCGCAAAAAACAAGATTTTCGTTTTTTATAAGAATCTTTTCTTTACTTTTTCCGTGGAGTGTTTATCATATTTTCTTAAAGCCTTGTTATATTTCTAGAGAACTTGTTGCTAGTAAAGTGCCGGTTTCATAGGACCTTGGGAGCAGGTAAAGCCCAAAGCATCGTCGCCCGAATGACTTGACCTTTTACTAAAGCGGATTTTTCACTTCTACGTATGGTTATGAATGTTACAGGCTTCTTGTTGGAGCTAACTTTATTTGTAAAATGTATATAGGTGATTTTGACAACTATTTGTCAACAAATTAGATTCAGAAGGCAGGCGTCCATTATGTTTCAATTTAAATTTAGAACTTGCTTGGAGTTTAATAAAAAAAACTAAT
This sequence comes from Hyppa rectilinea, assembly GCA_951799385.1. Taxonomy (NCBI): domain Eukaryota; kingdom Metazoa; phylum Arthropoda; class Insecta; order Lepidoptera; family Noctuidae; genus Hyppa; species Hyppa rectilinea. The sequence goes on along the minus strand of OX637310.1, from coordinate 4,254,600 downwards.
TTTCTACAAATTAAATTATATTTCAATCTTTCTGTTCAGTAATGTGGTAAAATTACTTTGATTGAAATACTTTAACACCCGTTATAATTGAATTACAAACTTATTTTATTTTACAAAATCGGCCTCGTCCAATTTGCAGGCCCAACGAAGATATTAATCCAACCCACGTTAAAATCTAAATTGATACCTATTTCAATGTCAAAAGCAGGGCCACAATCTCGGCTGTCCATCCCACTGATGGGCATAGGCCAGGTTCGATAAACAAAAACCAGAGGTAGGTATCCAATCAGAAAGTTTCGTGGAATAAATTTTGGTTTCGCATGAAGTTTAATGGACAAAGCCCTATTGTTTTATATTTATGTATTGCCTTCCAAGACTAAAGGGCTCCGTAATTTAGCCCACCCTAAGGGACGGGACAAAACATTCAGGTTGAGAGTGAACGGAATTTACCTGGGCGTTCTTACATATAGGTATATACTTAACGTCAAAAGTGCTCGAGTTTGTTCTCTGTTCCTGCTTTTTACGGTATTTGAGCTTCTAATTGAACGAATAGAGAGCTGGATAGAACGCAATACAATATGTTATCCAAAGGAGCAATTTTATAATTTAGGTTCACTTTACGAACATGGAAACGGATTAGACTAATTACAATGTCAATAATATTCTCCAACACTCAATTTAAGTTAATAAAATCGAGTAAAATTCACTGTTTAATTGAATTACGCAAAGACACGATAATCAATTTCAATTACTTACTCTGGAACACATTTCCGTTTTTTGTCTCTTTTTCTTATCTTAATAAAGGGAGACTTTGTTATCTCACATCTAGCGAGTACAAAAACAAGAATAGAAATGCCAACAGATTTTCAATCCAATCCCGATAATAGTCCCAAAGAAACTTGGACATTAATCAAGATGGAATTGTTATTAATTACGTTAAACTTACATCTTTCTCGTAATTAGTATTGCGTAATTGGATTGAGTTTGTCCCTTAAAATAATAAAATTAAATAACAAAATTGGAGTTAATTCGCAAAGTCCTATTTTATGAGATGAATTTCATCATTTTAAATGAATTCTAAAACAGACTGTTCGCGATAGTACAAATCAACCCGTTGTTTGCGGCTTCATACTGATTTACATACACGCACGTAAATTTTCGAGACCAGGCGAGGTCCGGTATCTAACATATGTGGGCCCAAAGAGGTCTATAACTCGCTCGATAAAGCAATTTATTGATAACGAGATTTCTTTTGGTAGAGTGATGCCTGAAATGAGGCAGTTTTTGCAAGCCCAGATACTTTCATGATTAGGTTTAAGAAAACAGAGTTGGTTAGTTTGCTTTAGGTTTTTTTAGGAATGAACTATACAGATGTAAATATAGCTTTTAAACTATTTTCGACTAACCCCCTTACTTATAAAAGTACATATAATAAGTACATATAGTGCCATTACATTGAATTTGAAATTAGAAATTTTTTAAGAATTCGATCAAGTTCACGCAATCCACTTGTTCTACCGTTAGTGATTGAGAGGAGTACCAGCTAGCAACTTGTAAAAACGAAATCAACTAATTATTGCGCTACCTGTAATCTTTTGTACGTTTCTTGAGCGAGAAATCATTGATAGCGACTTTCTCGTGGGCGGTGGGACAAGTGCCTTATATAGAAAAAAAAACTAAATTATCAACGAAAACTACCACCTAATTGATTGAAAAAGTAGCATACTAAAGGCTCAATGCTAATATTTACGTAGAGGGAACCTAGATTACTCTTGATTGATTAAACCAGCAACAGGTGGGCTAGGGTTCTGTACAAGTTCTATTTCTGTCTGAAAATTGTCTAGTTTGAAAAGTTAATTTTGAAATGTTTATTGAGTTTTTTTGTTTGAAGTTTTGATCGAGACTTGGTCTAAATAAATTGAAATGAGAATTTCAATTTATTGACATTATAATAGTTTGTTTCGATAACTTTAATTATTAATTATTTTGTGTACTTGAGCTGTAAATTTTTCGAAAATTGGGTATCTTAAGTTAGTCTCCTTGTTTGTCCAAAATATCTTTACTTTGACAGTATCCTTACCATTTTCTTCTACAGCTTGTAATATTTTTACATTCATTAAAATACGCTAAGTATGTTATATTGATGAATGGTTGGATCAATTTTAATTTTATAAACTTGATTAAAGACACTCAAACAACGCTAATAATATTGCTTTCATCTTTTTGAATAAAGTATCTTTGCTGAAACACAGGCTGTCTAAAAAATTAAGTTCTGTCAACCATTTACCGTTGCAGCAACAGGGTTAAAATAAAAATAAAAAGGTTTCGCGGTGAGTCCTCAGTGTTGCTAGTGACGAAGCCATAGCAGGATGCCCAAACTAATTATTGGACGCCGCGCCTCGGAAAACCGTAGACGAGTATTTTACAGACTCTGTGGGTTTTTTCCTATGAATATTGAGAGTTTTCTAAGTTGTGAATGGTTTCTTGATGTTTGGGTGAAGAAAGAACGCTTATAGTTTCTTCTGTCTGTCTGGGTGTCAGTCCACGGCTTAGCTCGGAGACTCTTCGAATTAGAAAGCTGTGATTTAGTATTGATATACATATTAGCACGCCTACAAACTAGTAAATATTTTTTTGGGTGTCGCCTCCTCTGCACGTAAAGTGAAAGACCGACACGCCTTCCGCTTCACTCAGCTCGGGGAGTCATTTGATGATTTCCCACCCTCAAAAAAAGGGTTTTCATTGTGTTCTTCATTTCGGCGATAAGCGCTGGACAAATAAAAAAATTCTCCTCAGGAGTTGCAGTTGATGTTGACCAACGGAACTGTCAAACCCTCGAAATAGTCGGTTATCCCCACTCCATCTCGCCTTGATAAAAGACAGCGGTTGATGACCTTGCGTAGAGGCCTTTCTCCTTATGACTACGTATTTTTCCTACAAATATTTAGAAAGAAAGTTACATATCAATAAAGTATATCTCAACAATTCCTAACGCTTCAATATTTTCCAGCAGAGATCAGAAGCGATTAAACGCAGAAACTCCGAACAACACGTCACGTACAATCGAGCGCAGAATAGTTGTAGATAGCGAACTATCGGGGCACAGCTGAGCGTATATTACCTACTGTCATACCGCGTTATTTACGACTGTGCTCAACTGTATCGCGCGCTTCCTTTGTGAGGGTCGCACACTGGAAGACAAGTGCTTTTACAGAAACGATATGTGACATTACTTTGGTATTTAAACTTTTTTTTTTTGCTCTTTTGTGGAAAATCATTAAGAATTTAATTTAGATAGGTAATTTTGTATGTATAACTTTAAATGTTAATATGATTAGATTAACGTTATATTAAGTCAGTTGCAACAAAAGTTTAAAGCAAGAAGAAAAGTAACTATCTATAAATACTTTTTTTTGATAGGTAATTAATTTAAGATTTTTAACAAATGTTTGGTACACTGCATAGGGTATTAAATAGGATATTAAAAACATATAATACCAACGTTTAACAGAGAGATCTCTGTTAAATGTTAATGTCATTTTTACCTCTGCATTATTCTCGCGAAGGTAAAGGTATTGTGACAATGTTACAGGTATTATTTTTACCAACCTACTTCTAGTTCAGACGCCAGAACATCAAGGTACCCCTAAATGTCAAATTAGCCCAATTGAAAATGAAACCCGATACTTTTGTAATCAAGTTAAAAAACTATCAAAGTTTGACAGATTGGGGTAATTGTACAGAGCGCCAGCACATCAGCGCTGGTGCTCTGTACAATTCGTATTAAAATTCCTCAGTCTAAATTTGTGTAGTATTGTAATTTGACTTGCCCCTTTTTATATAGGGCTTAAACATGGGTCTCCCTTGTTTTACCGAAAAGAAATTGCCAAATTATCACTTCCCAAACAAATTTTCGCATAATTTCATTTGCCAAATTATTACTTACCAAAAAATCTCTTTACAAATAATTGTTACGAAAACCTACGTTTGGCAAGTGAAGGTTTGAACAATAACTTGTTCACCAACTAGTACTTTTACCATTTTTTATCTAGTCAAATATTTCAGTTGGTATAACATATTTTACGCAAAATTAAATAAGCCAAATATTTGGTGTCGTCAATTTTAAACTTAATAAGATCTAACGTTGAAGACGTTTTATTACAAGGGTGCTTTTTCCACTTGGGACAAATTCTAAACAGGTAATAATAATGTTATTATAATTATATTATTTCTCTCGATAGCCTCCTAAAAATAATCTCTTTTTTCTATATAATCTAGTCGTTTCTGGCACTCGCCGGCCGCTGCCGCGGCACCGCTCGCTTCGCTCGCTCGGCTCGTGCGTAGGTGGTCGCAGTTTTAACCTAACCTAACCTAACCATTTTTTTAAAATTAATAACCTACTGTAACTAGTTCCATAAATAACCTAATGTGTAGTAACCATAAATTTGACTTGTTTCAGACAAATTCAAGCACATAAACTTACAAAGAAATACGCAAATGACATCAAATTTAACAAACAAGAAAAATGTTTATTTTTGCCTTTATATTTTTTGTCATAACAAATAATTTGACTAAACGTTTATTGTCTAAATATTGTTTGCTGTAATAAATCATTTGAATAAAGACCAAATGCCTTAATGACATTATCCTTGGTAATAATCTGCCAAGTAAACATTTGACCAAATGAAAATGTGCGTACTAAAATTATTCCAAATATTACATTGGTATAAAAAAGGTTGCTAAAATTTGTTTGGGTAATGAAAATTTGGCAAAATCTTTTCGGCAAAACGGCAGGATCCCCTTAAACATAATAATGTGTAACTCGAGAAGTGTGTATACATGTACTATTTTTAAAGATTCTATTATTATTTAAAGAAACTAAGTTTATTTATTTATTTTATATTATTTATATTTTCTACCAGTCAACCATCAAGTTTGATCTATGAAATGACATTTGGAAATACCTACGAACGTTATAAAATTTCTTGACAATGAGCTACAAAAATAATCATAATAGCGAAACGTTCGTTTTGGCCTCGTCTGTGTAATAAAAACTGTTTTAATATTACAAAAAAAAAGCTATTAACCGTTTTAAGCACGCATAAACATTTACTAAAAATAGCTCATCCAAACATACTACACAGACTTCGCAAGTTATTGAAAATGAGTATCATATTTTAACGTATATATTCCTTTCAATGGCTCTTTGAATACTAGCAATACCACTTTTATGAGTTAGACTCTTCCCTTTGTCGGGACGTATGTCTGTCTGTTCAGACACCTGAACCATTGAACTGGCCCAGACAGATCATACGCGAGATATTACGTATCACGTTTAACTTCACAGAATAGTTGTCACAGCGTAGGGCGTTTGATGTTATGTAGAGTTATTTATTATTGTGTGTCGTGTCGTGAGTCGTCGCTAGGATACTGGATCTTGTGTTTTATTGTGAGCTGTGACTCTTCGTCGAGCAGAAGGAATTTTCATGACCGATTAGTTTCGAAACATGTGATTTTAGTTTTAATACCTGGGGGCCTAGACAAAGTGACGTTGACGTCGTTAACGATGACGAAATTAGATTAATTCGAAGTGTACAGAATTGGCCTAAGCTTTTAAAATGTCACGTGATCAATCGTTTTCGATCGTTGAGTGCGAGACAATGTCAAATTTTGTAACAAATCTCGATCAATATTCCCATACAAGTGGCGTTCTTGACAATCCAAATCGCTGAGGTAACGAATTGTTCGATCAACATTTTTTGAAATCACATCGACTCGGAGCAATTGCGACTTGTCTAGACACCCTGATTCGGGATAGTTCCTGATTTGGGGTTGCAACAAAATCAAATTACTCGCATCATCATCACCCATTGCTGACTACAGGCCTCTCTTTTCACCTGCTAATCCCCAGGTTCCTATACCAGCCAATTAATCGATACATACTTTAAATTGCAGTCGCTTTTCGTGTCTGTCTAACCACGTGACCAAGTTCTTTCAAACAACGCAATATTCAACTTAAATCATCATCATCATCTGAGCCTTTTTCCAAATATGCTGGGGTTAGCTTCCAGTTCTACCAGATGCAGCTGAATACCAGTATATTAGATGAAGTGACTGCTTATCTGATCTCCACAACCCAAAATAATATTGAATTTATACAGTACAGAAATCCCATTTTTTTTCCCGGTCGCCAATGCATCTGTGCGAAGCAGGGGCTCGTGGCTAGTTTATTTTATAGCAATTTAAGTGTGTTTCTCATAAATTAGCTTCGCTAAGTTTATGTAAATATAAACCAACTTTTCCCACTTAATCTATGACCATCCACTAAATGACTGAGTTACCTGTGTCGGGAATTATTCCCACCCGCAGCGCAATGGGATGCTGTTCAAAAACACGCTTCAAACACGCGATTCTTTTGTACGTACAGCTTTGACTCTAAGCACATGACACCGTTCTCAAAAAGCAGGGTCGTGTCAAAATATTTGAAACTAAAGCCACTCAAACACGTGCAGTTTTTTAAAATAGCTCAAACAACGCGGTAAAACTGTTTCAATTTTTTAAGATTGAAAAGCAATACCTACCATTTTGGAGGATTGAAAATCGTCGAAAAACTTATTAATAAAAGACGAGCAACTTTCAAAGGATTTTTTATACAGCTTAGAGTCAGTTCACACAGAGTTACGACGATACTGAAAGAGGCCAGTGATCTCGCACTGCGCCGCGTGTCGCCGCGAGACGCATTGCAGCGTCGCGAGGCACATCGTAAAATCGTTGGCAGCACGACGCCTTGCTACGCAGCGATACGCCACGCAGCGCAGCGGAACGTGTCTACATTCGCCGCTTGCACCCGCCCCACCGAACTGCATCAATACTACACGAAGTCTGAATAAAAATAGTAGAGGCAAGTGGCCACGGCGGCCTCAGGCTGTGCCACGCGTCATCGTGCTGCGCCGTGAGGCGCAGCGCCGCTTCTGCACGCCGCGTGGCGCATCACTGCGTGATGCAACGTATTCTGAATTCTGACAATGAAATAAGTATCTTTTCGTGTAGTAAATAAAGTTACATTTTGAGTCGCTCTCTCTCGGTCCGGTTTCGGTGTTAGCTGACCCTTAGTGCAAAAAAGGGGGATATATTGAAAACATCCTGAAAGTGTTCGATTGTCTGTTCCCGTATTGCAATTAAATACATTATATTAACCCCACCATTATCAACCAAACTTGCTCTAAAAACAAATCCTTCAGTTGTTTTTTGTTCAGCTTGCTAAATTTAAAATGTTAACTCGACTTTTCACCAATACAAATATCAACAACAGCAGTCGCATCTGTACATCACTATTCTACATACACCGCCTACTTACGTCAGCCATTTTGTGCTCTCACAAAGGTGGAGACGCATCGAACAATTAGGGCTGCCAGCATGTAACGTTGCACGCACGACATACGGCCTATTCATGTGTTCGTAACAGGGCTTTGACGGCTTAACATAGAGTAGGTGTCGCTGCAACTCGATCGCGATGAACCACTCGTAATAAATACGAAGGTATGCGAGCTGAAGTGGGTGGTTCAAAGGGAGTGTTCGGTAGAAGGATGGTGAAATATTTAAGGCCCGGTGAAGCTGTATGCTGTCGAGGTTTCCTATTTTCCATACACTGACACGTATAGGAAAATGGGTATAATGATTAAAAGTATATTCAGGCTGAATTTGGCTATCAAAAATCTATAAGGCGTTTTTTTTATATCCCATAACGCTTGGGTTTGATGAGACCAATAGCAAAGAATCAACTGACTTGTTTTTTTTTTTTGATTTTTCATATAAATAATTCGACAAATTAACGAATATTAATGTAAACGCCCGCCCTTAACGTGAATTATGACAACGTCGCATTTTTTAGCTTTAAATATGAATGATTGGTTGGAATGAAAATTAATTACTCGTATTTATCGATGAAACTATGGTAACTACACACATGTAGATGAAATTAATTATGATGAATTTCAAAAAAAATAAATGTTGAAACAAACATCCAAAAACATTTTTGGATCAGATATTCTAGAACATTTTGTATTATTTTACTTATTAGCTCAACTGTGTAATGAGACACAATTTAATCATAATCAGTACTTCAACTATCGAAATATCATATTTCATATTTCGATACTTGAGCGGATATAGACTACAACCCTAGAGCTATGGGATACAAAAAAAAGATATTATTAACAAAGTGTAGGTACTTGGGTACAGTGGGTACTTTTAGTTACCAACTCGACATTGATTATTATTTCTATCTGAAGGAAATATCTATTTTCATGCAAATCACTTTAAACGACGGAAAGTCAAGCTGAAAAGTTTGACTCGACAGATTTGGACTCATGACCTGATTCTTGATGCAACGTCACAGCAATAATTAAATTAGCATTATAAGCCAGCTTCCTCCCACCCCTTAACCCTTTCCACCCAAGATTTAGTTCCCCGAATTTGTATAATTTCCCCGTGAGCTCTTACTGTGCTATCCGAAACAACAAAGTCGCGGAAATGAAAATGGGTTTCCTCCTTAATTGTGGTTCAGTATTTTAAGTTTGTTTTTGCAGTTAATTTTAGCTATATTTATATCTTTATTCATGTCCTTATTTTTTACTTTGGGATATTCTGCTCTGAACAACGATAGAACGTTGATAGTTATGGACAGTAAGATGATGTTTGTTTTTTGATTGTTGCCTTCTTCTTTTCGTGTGGTTAGTAACTAACCTGTTGTCAGAGTTTCTATGCTGCCCATGGGCCTCTGACTTAGCTTCACATTCTGTTGATAAATATCTCTCAGGCATGCCGGTTTCCTCACGATGTTTTCCTTCACCGTTTTATAAGCAAGCGATAATCATATAATACGCACATGCATCTGAAAAGTCAGAGGTGCGTGCTTTGGGTTCGAACTCGAGACCCTAAGACTTGGCAGTCATATAACTGGGCTATCACTGCTTGTTGTTTATTGTTGCCATTAAACTCTTTCGGAATTTCAGTAGGGCCTATTAAATACCAACCTTTTTGTTCAAGACAGTGCTTTCTTCTATTTCTTCCACTCGTAGTGCCCATACGTTTTCAGACAACAGGTACCAGGTATTACAATTTCAGGTTTTAGATATTTTCAGCAACAAACTCGCTTTCGAACCACTCCACATTTTACATTTCCATTACATTTTTATAATGAATACAGCGACTGTGTGGACTTCAAATTGGCGTGTAAGTGTGCGCCGGCCCACGTTGGTGCCTGTCTTGAATAATTTAAGCTCATTCTACCCACAATTTGAGCATATTATAAGCCCGACGTCCGGAATTAGGCACAGCCACAATGTCGACCTGAAAAAAATTGTTCTTAAGCAGGATTGTTTTAATTGGGATTTTGATTTTATTATTTCAAAGAGGAGGAGGGCCGAAAATAAATGCTAGGTTTTTTTTCATCAACTCAATACTCAATCTTTATTTGCATTCCACAATGTGGAATGTGTGTGTGTGCTGGTAAGGTAAAACATTAAGATCATTATGAACCCTGTCGGGCACAGCAAAATAGTACTACAACTTGCAATACCTACCGTTAGAAGTTGTCCTGTTCAAGCAATAACTCACACATATATCCATATAACAACGTTTCACGTTTATTTATATACATTAAGTTACTGCTAGACAAAAAACCATACATTATGATTGAGGAAATACACACATCAAAAGTGTCTAGGGATCAACATATATTTTTGCAATAACTTTTCTCTTGATTGATATTAATTTAAATTTTCTTTAAGGATTCATCAAATAAAGTGTTTTCGTTTGTCACAGTAACGATAAACCAAGTCACCTTTGCATTAATAAAGAAATTTGCCATTTTCCTAATAAAGGGATTTTTGACATTTGAACCACTAACATTAAAGTTCGAAAAAAAGACTGAAATAACAGTTTTCTTTAAAATTTTATTGGGTAACTTAAACAATTAATAATCCGTGTTTCTACCGCGAACACTAACAACACAAGAACATCGGTTTGGCATACTCAAAATGAGTTCATCCAAATCACGCTGTGGAATTGCCGCCCATGTTCGTTGCAACAACAAAAAAAGGTCTTCTTGCAACTGGATACCCTCCATATTCGGCAGAGCTCTTCTCTGTAGCATATCCCATGCATGCTCAATCGGGTTCAAGTCTGGCGACTGAGCAGGCCAGGGCAGGACATTGATGTTAGCTGCGGCGAGAGTCTGTCTTACAACTCTTGCGGTGTGCGGTCGTGCATTATCATGCATTAACTGAAATAAGGGACCGATTTGCACTTGTAGAGGAACGATGACGTCAGATACAATCGTCTCAGCATAAATTTGAGCGTTGAGGTTGCCTCTGATCCAAATCAACTCAGTTCTTCCGCCGATCCAAATACCCGCCCATACCATGATGGTTCCACCACTATAAGGATGGACTTCCTGGCAGGATTTTAATCGCTGTTGGCGTCCAGGGGTTCTCCAGTGTCGTATACGTCTTGTATCCGGTCTCATACCAAAACGAGACTCATCAGAAAAGCACACGAAACGCCATTGTTCTTCTGCCCAATTTCTGTGTTCAAGAGCCCATTGATATCGAATCCTACGATTGTGCATTGCTATAGGTGGTACCCGTAGCGGTCTTCGGGAATGAAGGTTCACTTCATGCAAGCGGTTTCTGACTGTTTGGTCGCTAATTAAGTTCCCTGAAGAGTGATGAAGCCTCACGGCTAACATCATGGCGGTTATTGTTGGAGCTCTTCGAGTTAAGATTTGAATGTATCGGTCTTGTCTCCGTGTCGCCAGACTTGAACCCGATTGAGCATGCATGGGATATGCTACAGAGAAGAGCTCTGCCGAATATGGAGGGTATCCAGTTGCAAGAAGACCTTTTTTTGTTGTTGCAACGAACATGGGCGGCCATTCCACAGCGTGATTTGGATGAACTCATTTTGAGTATGCCAAACCGATGTTCTTGTGTTGTTAGTGTTCGCGGTAGAAACACGGATTATTAATTGTTTAAGTTACCCAATAAAATTTTAAAGAAAACTGTTATTTCAGTCTTTTTTTCGAACTTTAATGTTAGTGGTTCAAATGTCAAAAATCCCTTTATTAGGAAAATGGCAAATTTCTTTATTAATGCAAAGGTGACTTGGTTTATCGTTACTGTGACAAACGAAAACACTTTATTTGATGAATCCTTAAAGAAAATTTAAATTAATATCAATCAAGAGAAAAGTTATTGCAAAAATATATGTTGATCCCTAGACACTTTTGATGTGTGTATAATTCAACATAATATTTGAATCACAAATATCATCTTAACATTAGGATTATTTTCCTTTCACTGAACTCTTTCCTGCCTTGATTTAAAACATAAAACATTCTACTTAAAAATATAGTTTAATATATGTAATGTATATCTATGTGCTAGTCTATAACAATGTCCACGGAAGGGTATTTTATTACAGATCGCAGATCATCAATCATTTATGTCAATATCAATAAGTTGCTGTGCAGCGCACCGCGGCTCAAATTTGTTTGTAAATACAATTTTACGTTGTATTTCGTTTTTAGTATATTCGGAACATTAATTACTTTGTGTGCAGTGTTATTGTTTGGTAAAACGTTTGCTGTACAACTAAACAATATTACAGTCAAAGTTTTTCTCTCCTCGAAGATCTTCTCTTCTCGAAGATCTTTTTTCTTCTCGTGTAGTGGTTCGTCAACGTCGACATAGTTTTATTTAATTATAAAAATAGAGATGGGGGACCGATTGTCCTGCGTGCGCATAGCTTACTTTAAAATTGTCACGTTTGGAGGCTCTTTCCGTAAGACAAGGGGGGAACTACGTAATTTAATAATGAAGTAGTTCACTTCTTCGTTTTCGTGTGGTTAGTCACTACTAACTTGCCCCACAGAAATTGGGATAACGACAGGAGAATGATGATAGTGACTAACCTGGTGTCAGTTTTCATGCTGCCCATGGGCCAGTAGTTCACGGTTTTCTGTGTAATTCCATTGTAATTACTGCACCCTTGTAAAAAAAGTATATTCAATTTGAAGTCATAAGCTCGTGTATCTGCCTAGCCTTTCCCAACTGTGTTGGGGTCGGCTTCCAGTCTAACCGGATGCAGCTAAATACCAGTATTTTTCATGGAGCGCGACTGCCTATCTGACCTCCACAACCCAGTAACTGGGCAATACGATACCACTTGGTAAGACTGGCTGTCAGATGTTCGGGCTTCTGACGACCCGTAACATAACGACTGTTAAAGATGCACAAATGAAGTCATAAGCTCACATAAAGCAAGTATTAAATATTCTACATATCTTGATCCTATTTAGATCTCAAGACGATTAAAGTAAAGGAATATTATGTACACATGCTAAGGTCACCCAAGGTCTGAACGGATGCAATGCCCAAGGGCATCCTAAGCAGCTTGGGCTCTTAGTTTGGGTAGGTTCAAAAGGGATGGAAATGCCCTATAAGGTATGCTACCGAAAATGTATTTATTCAACTACCTGAGGGATTGGTAACCCCGCTTTGTAAATGGTCAGTTTTGAAAGAGATTTGTTTTACTTTTGGTAGGTAGTCTGAAGATTCAATGTTTTACGAGTGTTGTATGCTACGTTCAGGCGATAGAGTATTTATTTTCGTAAGAAATACAGGGTTATTAGTAACATGGCGGCAATCCGTAAAAGGTATGAAAGATAGATCGTTTGCTGCCCAATAACCCCTCATAACCCCTGTGCAAATGTCAACCATTTTTGAGTAATTTTAAATTTTATACTGTAGATATCTGATACTATAAAAAAAATGAAATTTCAAAGTACTCGAAAATATTTGACATTTGCACAGGGGTCAAACCCAGTCAATTAGTTGCATTGAAGTAACCTACATCTTCTTAACGGATTGGCTTTATAAAACCAATAACCCGGTATAATTGGTAGTGAACAATGGTTTTCTCTTTAGACACAAATCCATGGTTCTTATGTCCCTAAAACTGATTGTTTTACCTACCACCGAGTTGTATTATACCGATGCCGATGCGAAAGTATTAATTTCAACAAAGACTGGTAAAATCGGAAAATAGAAAAATGTGTCCATTTTATGTGTCAGAAACTTTTACTCATACTTTAGGATACAAAAATTGGAAATCCTCACAATGTAACCGTATGCTCAATTTAGGACACCCGATGATATAAGGCCGTCTACACGTTTGCGTATACAGTGACAGCAACGCGTCCGCGGCTCGCCCGTAATCGATCGCGCGTCATCAATCACCCGTGTCGCGTCGCGTCGCACTGTTGCCAGAGACGGTTTTGTGCGTTTTATTAGCCACTGTCCATCGGTTATGAATATTAGCAGAGATTAAGGATGTGTAGAAGCGAAAGTCTAGCAGCCCTAGGAAAATAACAATCGCTTTCAAACAGTTTCGAATTTCTATTACAAAGTTTTTTTAAATAGGATTGAGAAAAGTTTTCTGAATCTCTACAATCTGAATACCTACAGTTTCACATAATATGCACATGAATCCGAAAAGTCCGAGTCATGAGGTGCGTGGCTTGGGTTCAAACTCGAGACCTATGACTTGACAGATCGATGACCACACCCCTAGGCTATCACTACTTACAGTTAGGATAAATCGTCGCTTACGCGGTCGATCATCGACGATTGATTGATGACAACTCTTTATTTTTTATCGGGAGACTAGAGTCGTAGTAGTCGTAGTAGAGTGATGGAAAGCAATGGCATTAACCCCGCATCTATAAATTTCTGTGCTTGAAATATTATAATTAAATAAACATAATTGTAATTATGATGACGATGAGCATCACGTGAGGGAGACAAAGTTTGAATACTTTTTTATTTGCTGGCACGTATGTACAGACACCAGTACATAAAGCTAATCCAAACTGTCAAATTGAAAATGAAGTTTATACTATTGTAATAAAGTTAAAAAACTATCAAAGAATTGTGACAGATTGGAGTAACTTGATGTGCTGACTTTGTACATAGGCAGGTACGTAGGTAGGTACGCCGTAGATAAGTACTTAGTGCTACCCGTGCCAAGCGTGGGCGGGTAAATAAATGGTGATAGTTGAATGGAATCGATGCAAGTACAAAGTTAAGTGATTGAGTTCAGTAAAGAGTACAACATGCTTCGCTTCTGTTCTGTATTTTTATTCTATGCCATCTGGTATGAATATTAGTCATCGTGTGGACGGCCGAGAGGGTGGCGATGACGAGGTGATAATTTAAGTGTTATTGATTAAGTTAGGTGTATGATGTTGTTGCGCTTCGTTACAGTATCCATCATAGGTTTAGCTTATAATAGAATAGTACTCGAATCTTGAGTAGCAGACGGCAACAGCTCAGCAGAATTTTATTCGTGAAATGTCGACAAGAGGTCGTGAGTTTGATCCATGTCCTATTGAATTGAACTGTGTCTTTTGCATTTTCCAGAACATAGAAAGTAATAATTTCTGTTTGAAAAGAAAATGGACCTTCAATAAAATAAAACATATCGCACAAATGTGTAGTTAAATTAAAATTAAATTTAATTAAATTTCATTTATTTCAGGCCCGTGACCCATATAAAACAACAACAGATAGAAATACAAAAGACACTAGAATTACACTATACAAAAAAAAAAAAAATTATAGCAAGTCAAATTTAAAATCGATTTAAAATAAATTAATAAAATGTCATAGTGTAACGCAAAAGAAAGTTGAGAGTTTCAATAAAAAAAAACTTTTAATATAACATTTTGCGTGAATGTGTAGTGTAAATCTTTAACCACAGATATGTATATCTCAAGTGTTACAAATATTACTGAAGCAAACTAAGATTAAAAAAAAAAATAGAAAAAATAATACCATCAGAAACCTACGAAGCAATAAGCGTATGTAAGAAACATAACAGGTGTGGCGTTCTATAGTTTCAGCCTACCTCCACGCGGGAATGCGTGAGTTTATGTATGTAATAGAAAACTTTAAATATAATATTTCATATGACGGACTCTTAAAAACCGCAGATGTACCGCAAGTGTTATATGAAATAGTATCTCTGTTTCATATAACTACAGAGATCCACTCGCAACAAGTATTTTGCTTTCTGTGTTGACGCGGAAATAGAACCCGCTATTTTAAACACAGGAAGCTCTGCAACATTTGTTTCACTTGCACATGATTTTCTCATAATTGAGTGCTATCTAAATTATATTTGTAATCTGTAGAATATACAATTATGTTAAATAATGTAGAATATAAAATCTGCTGTTCTCTACATGTTGACGAGTTTTGCGAATATAAATGTAAGGAATATTTTTTAGACTAATTATATTGAACGCTTTATTATTGCGGGTTGAACGGCTTCCGTTAATTAACATACTGTACAATATCGGTTTATAGAAATATAGGTGACCTGAATATATCAATAAATAATACTGAAGTTTTTTTAAACGATCTTGAATACTAGGCAATTTAATTTTATTATACCATTGATATAATAGACGAGAAAATTAAAGGTAATTTCTGGGAAGCGAACATATGGTTTCGAGGTTGCCAGTACTAATTATAGCAACCAGGGGGGGGCTTTGGCTTACCAAATTATATGAATTAAAATATGGAGTCTTTACTGTTTATGGCGCCCCAAGTCTTTCTAAAGTAGGTTATGTATTTTCAGTAGATTAAATGCTGGAATACTGGAGAAATATGCAGTCAGGCAAAACGTTTGCCTTTGGTTTGGTTTGATTTTCTTGGTTTTATGTGGGTATACAGATACACCATTCTGCAACCGATCCGGGGAAACAGTCGTGATGTCATGTTAAAATGCAGGTTGTATTAAAAAAAGATTAATATTTGAAACCTTAAACTCTTTCAAAGGCCATATTATTATTTATAGCAATATCACTTCAAAGTAAACCCGATTTCATCCCAATATAACCTAGCGAAGGTGTCAGCGGGGGAGGGGGGTTAATTAGAACGATTGCGTTGCACGGGTGACACGCGACGCGGTATGCCGTCCCGTTGCTTAGCAACCGAACGCTTTGAAGCGCACGCTAGCACCACCAAATAAAGAAGTGCAGAAGGCTAACTTATATAGATTACGAGCGAAACTGCACGCATGACACGTACAGCGATCTCAATATAAACCGTAAGTAACCATGACAGTAACTTGCATAGAAGTAAGCAAGTGGCTTGCATGCCACTGTGCATGCCATAAATTCTAATTGGTGAATGCCATAATGGCAAGCTACTGCAAGTAACATGAATAATGCGTTATACGGGGATATAGTATATATTGGGAAAATATCCCAAAGGATTTGATGAAAAACAAACCCTGTTCAAGTTTAATTCTACCACAATCACTCACTCCACGGAATGAATAATACATGACTATCTAGTACAAATAACAAAGTTGCTCTCCACCGTCTGTGCCTCTGTACGCTTAGATCTTTTAAACTACGCAACGGATTTTAATGGAGGTTTTTCATCAATACATAGATAGTGATTGAAAAGAAATGTTTATAGATATAGTTTAATTTGCTGTAGTGTCTAGATTGCACCCGCGCGAAGCTGTGGTGGATCGCTAGTGTTTATTTATGTTTAGATTTCAATTTTATCTCAACATTAAAAAAAAAATGAAAAATATATAAACACATGAAAAACATCTTTAAATTAATTTTTATAATTGGAATTTCGGATTTGAAATGAATTCAAGTACACTAATCAAAGCACTTAATTTGTAAGTGGCTCTAAAAAGTGTTACGTTTTCTGATCCATTTGTTTACATAAACACCAAAAACTTTCAGAGCAGCAATAGCCTGTCCGAAGTTCCACCTCTTTGAACATAGAAGAATGGTCTGAGATTACAAAAACCATACCTACACAATCTCCCAATACATCCTTCGATATTAATATAATTGTATCTTACATTCATTTCGCAATCAATCAATCAATCAACTCAACCTATCGCAGTCCACAGCTGTCATTACGCAATACGCCATGATAATATTATTACCTAGTCTAGATCTATGTCAAAACGTCAAGCAAATAAATATTTTTATGACAGCTGCGTGCGCCCTCAGATTATTTACGCCGATTTTTGGCGTGGTAATGTTGCCTTATAAAATATTATATTTATAAAAACATTTAGAAGTAGGTATTGTATATTCATCGTATTTTTTATTTTCTCATTACATAATGAGAAAATAAAAGATACTAGGGATCTGTTTTGCATAGGGTTAGAGCATTATGTGTAATGTTTGCCGCAAATAAAGGTTTTTTTTTCTATGGCTGGCCTGCGTTTTCGCTCCCTTGTATGAAGTTGACCTTCTGTATTCTGTTTATTTTGTGGTAGCACCCACTCACTCGATCCTCACACGGAAGCGTTTTGGAGTTATTTTTCATGTGTTTAGTTTGATCAAGTGTGTTTTTGAGTTTATAAAGACATAGGGGTGGGGGAGGGAGTTGATTAAATAGGAGATGTCATGTGTTTAGATTCAAGAGCTCTTTGCTTCAAGGTGAATGTGTTCAATTTTCAGACGTGATTGTGCTAAGATAATTGATTATTTTAGATCTAAAGAGAAAAAAGATTTGTGTAAGTAGGTACGAGTATACTTAACAAGATTTTTTTTCTTAAGGCAGTAAGTTTGCCGATAGTCGAGCGGGGCTTTCCGAAAATGTAACCGCTGCCCCGGGACACATAGGGCTAAAGAAGGAGTCAGCGAGGCTTTTAGTCAGTAAAAGTCTGACACTCCCTTCTACTCTACTCACAGCGAGAGGTCATTATTGATGATTGCCTATCCTTTAAAAAAAAAGTTCGCCTCTATTAACGCTTGTTTTATTATCGACGACTACAATAAATATTTTCGTTGAAAATATTTTGGAAATGTCCCTGAATAATACTACTGTTTATACTATGTCCGTAACTTTATTGCCATCAAACTCTACTGCATTTTAACATTGCACCAGCCTGCATCTTCAATGAAACCTGCATGAACCGAATAATGGTTGTACCGCGTTGTTGTAACTTCTTTATCATCTTCTGAAAGCTCAACCATCACTTCCATTATTTCCAAAGGTGTATCTTTAATGTGACCTAATTTCCAATAGACGAGCAACGTCTTAACAAAACACATTGTGTCGACGATCGACGCTCACAATTCATACATTATGCATTAACTGGTGGCTACAGTTTCCACGGCACCTGGGATGAGGGCCACCTGTGAGCGAGCAATGTGCGTTGAAATGTGAGAATTTCCCATCGGCTATTCGATAATGTGGGGGCGGTAAATGGCTAGCAGGGTCGGGAGTTCTGCGTAGGTAGACTTTCTGTATAGTCTTTATCCCGCGGATGGATGAGGAATGATCCTCATTAGCCTGACTAAGCTACTGTCAGACCCTTCGATTTTCAAATAAATAAGGTATAGATAAGAAGTTTCAAGTCAGATAAGCTCGCTCTAATGACTGAGCTTCGTATACACGGACGATTAAATAAATCCAGGATGTGCGACTCGATAAGGTAGGTAAGGTGGATTGGTTTACAAAATACTGTTAATACTTTGCGAGTTTCAGTGAGAGCTGATTACAATTGTTTGAATAAATAACTCCATTTGAATTTTGGGTGCATTATACTTAGCCACTGAAAAGTGTCTCCTCCAATAATTATATTTTACCCCCTGATGGTTTCTTTTTTATGTTTTTCATGTTGTGAGGATCTCGTGGCTAAGTAATAACAGCCACACGGTTCGTTCCATCAGGTTAAGCTACGCTTGCCGGGGTTTGTCCGAGGATGGGTGACCGTCTTTACATATCAAGACTCCTCCGTGTCTCAAAAAGCACGTTCAAGCCGTTGTTCCCGGCTGTCATTCGTGGATCTTTGATAGTCGTTACAGGTGACAGCCAGTCTTACCTAGGGGTTTCCTATTACCCAGTTACTGACTGGATTGTGGAGGTCACAGACAGGCAGTCGCTCCATGTAAAATACTAGTATTCAGCTGCATCCGTTAGAATGAAAGCCGACCTCACCATAGTTGGGAAAAGGCTAGGCAGATAGGCAGATTGATTGACGATTTCCTTTTTTTTTTCACTTCGTTCCTTGTTAAGTATGCCAGGATGATTGTTGATAAATCCAATGCCAATTATTGGTATAAAAAAATTGTCACCACTTCCAATAGCATTTTTCCGAAAAATCTATCAACATTTAAATACAATATCAAGAAAATCAAATACAAAAACCTTGTTGGCTTCACATTTCCAGCTAAATTAAACTGCCAAGTACCAGCGTTTCGTTCAATCATGTTCCACGTTTAACAGCCACATTACTAAGGGCCGTCGAGTTGTGTAACAATATTATAATTAATTAATTAACCAGATACCGTATGACTGATGTCCTGGGAACGTGAAATTAAAACATATTTAATTCGTATTGACAGTGGCTGTCGGCAAATATACGCTTTGTAATTAATAAAGTTGCTATTTAAATATTTATAATGAACTGCCAGTCACACACCGGCTCGTTGAAAGATTGAAAAAGGAAACCGGTATTGTTCAATTATTATATTTAATTTTCAGCTAATATTTAATGATTTATTCTGCCTTTTGATGTGTCAGTCAATTTGATTCGTTGTAGTCTGGACATAGGCATCTTAACCCCTCAAATGTCGTGTGAACCCCATAGGTTCATAAGAAAAATTCTCTCGAAACGACAATAAAATATAAGGTGTTAAAAAATTAACTCTAAGAATTTCGCGGGAGCATTGTACTCGTCGTTATGAACAACTTTTACTATGGGATGAACCCTGAAATCGCGAAAAAAATATGAGCTGTTCCATACATTTAGGCACACGTAACTCAATAAAATGTATGGAACAGCTCATATTTTTTTCGCGATTTCAGGGTTCATCCCATAGTAAAAGTTGTTCATAACGACGAGTACAATGCTCCCACGAAATTCTTAGAGTTAATTTTTTTAACACCTTATATAACCTTATAAAACATCCATTGGGTTAAGTGAAACCGCGTTTAAGAACTGTCAATATTTCACAGCAATGGTTACGCTGACAGCTCTTGAACGCCGCCCGTTTAGATGTACTGGTCGTGTTCAGAGCTTCATTGTTGAAATAAGTCTTGAGTAGTTACGTCACAATGCATCCAGACTGTCCCCACAGCCTTCATCTTTTCCTTCCTTTGTCTGCAATCTACCTAAAATCGTTTGATGTATCTTCCTTGATACATCCTACCATAGTCCTCAACTGGATAATAACGAAGTTGTACCCCAGCACCCCTTTCCCTCGAAAGGGTTACCCGCTACCCCGGAATATAAAGGGCTAAGGAAGGAACATGGATGGGTTTTAGTCAGTAAGAGTCTGACACTCCCTTCCACTCCACCCAGAGCGGGAGAAGGCATTTTATGATTTCCCACCTTCAAAAAAAAGCACCCTTTCTCTTCACCTTTATCATAGCACGTTACGTTGGTATACTGTTGATTATCGTAACAGGAACGCATATGTTTATTCCCCACACATACATATCTAAATTGATGACAAACAAATTGAACGCTATCACCAACAAAGGCATGCGACATCGTTCATCAATTACCCGATGCGAATTTAATAAAATAACGTCGATACGGTAGCTCGTCGCTACTAATGATATTAGGTAATTAAGGGTCGAGGGTTGGCCCGCATTGTGATACTGCTTTCAGGATTTTATACAACAGTGACAACTCGTGATTTGGCTACTTGAAACTGACATGGATCTCTGTGATAAGATGGTCGTTACAGATAGCTTTGTGCTTTGTGTAAAGGGATCAAGTAATTATAGTTCGTTTACACTTGTGAATTTTGAAGAATTTTTGTTTTTCTGATAATTTGGTGAGTTGAAACTGACATGAATCAGTGTCATTAGATAGCCGATACACACTTTACACTTCTGAATTTTGAAGAACTTTGTTTTTTCTGACTATGTGGTGAGGGTTCCTTTTGCATTGTATTATTAGCACTGAAATTACCTATGTTTAATGTACAGACGCCAGCACATCAAGCTATCCCTAACTGTCAAATTTTCTCAATTAAAAATGAACCTTATGTCTTTGCAATAAAGTTGAAATACTGTCAAAGAAATTTGACAGATTGTGGTAACTTGATGTGCTGGCCTCTGTACCATCCTTATGTAAAGACTTTATGGTAGCCATACACGTATATAACAGCTTCGTTTTTCGTGTGGTTCGTGACTACTAGTGTCAGAGTTTTTATGAAAGGGTTACCGCTACCCCGGAACATAAAAGGCTAAGAAAGGAACATGGATTGTTTTTAGTCAGTAAGTGTCTGACACTCCCTTCCGCTCCACCGAGAGCGGTAGAGGTCATTTGATGATTGCCCACCCAAAAAAAAGACTTGATTCCACATGCTGTTCAGCAATATCTCAGACATTTTCTACCAATGTCTTCCTTCACCCGTTTTTTAAGCAAGCGATAACGGGCCGCCATTTTAGATTCGTCATCAAACATTGGATTGATCAATATAAAAAATATTATCGAAATGTACAATTTCACGTTTCATTAATGACATCTGCCAATTACGCACGGTAAGATGGAGGGGTCCTGTAATCATTGGATATCGGAATTTTTACGATATAATTTGGCACTTATGTAATAAAAATTCCTTATTAATTTCATATCGTAACATCGGGCGGGCTACTCAATATTTACGACTGATCTTGAAAGCTTATGTTTTTATCACCATAAGTTTGTAGGCGATGAAATTCAGAGTTAATTACAAGCTTATATACATGCATACCTACAGGGGACTGAAATATAATATTACGCTTATATACATCGAAGGGGTAGGTAGAGTCTGGTAAACTAATATTTACAGCATTATGGTATTAATAAATAATAATGTACAGACAACAGTGGTACAGACGCCATCACATCAAGCTATTCCAAACTGTCAAACATTCCCATTTGAACATAAACCTTATGCTTCTGTAATAACGTAGAAAATCTGCCAAAGAAATTTGACAAGATAAACATCATATTCCATTACAAATGTAAGCATAACTGTGATCATTAAAATAAAAAATGCCTCCGTACCTTTTTTCATGTCTGTTTTGTATGTGTCTACAGACGCCAGCACATCAAGCTATCCCTAACTGTCAAATTTTCTCAATTGAAAATGAACCTTATGTCATTCCAATAAAGTTGAAATACTATCAAAGAAATTTGACAGATTGTGGTAACTTGATGTACTGGCCTCTGTACATAAATGGTTAAATAAATAATAATTGCTTTGGCCGCAAATCATATTTTGATGAGCCTACAACCAGACGCTTTTTTTTTTTGAGAGTGGGAAATTATCAAATGACTCCTCACGCTCTGAGTGGAACGGAAGGGAGTGTCAGACTCTTACTGACTAAAACCCATCCATGTTCCTTCTTTAGCCAGACTCTGACCTGCAAATTGCAAAAAACGTACGAGAATTTGAATTGCGTGGTCTTCCGCGTTTTTCGTTTGAATTGCGTGCTTCTCCCTTAAAGCTTGAAATATAAAATATTAACAACGTACTTTTCACGTAAAAGCATTGCTATAAATATTGACGAAATCAAAGGCTGTTTGAATGCGTTGATGAGTTTTCATAACAAAAACACGGTAACTTTTAAAAACAGACATGGCTACAGTAAATTAATATTTTTACAGGAAATAGAGAGTATTGTATGATCTAGTATAATTAACTACTAGCTGACTCGACATAGTAAGTATGAAGCTTGTCCCACTGCTGGGACACGAGCGGGACGTGGGCAGTGCGTGTTGGTGGATGTCAAAAATGTCTTTGAAATTTGGTTCTATGTCATAGCGGTCTCCTCACCATGTTGTTTTGACTGTTCTGAGAGCAGTGGTGTTTGAATTGAATATACAAAGTGCCTGCCTGGGTTTGAACTCACGACTTTCGGCTCGATAATTCGGGCACATTGGACTACCACTGCTCCTTCCTTCCATCCCACAGACGTGGTCTTGTCACCATCATTCTCCAGCCATTATCCCAATTTATTTGAGACACTTTGATCCATACAATACTCTGATCCAGACGTGGTCCTGTCAATAATTCCAATATAAAAAAATCCCATAGCAAAAAGCACTTTCAGCATTACCTACCCATATTTTTCAATTTTCCATGACACTTTTCAATCTTTATACAAAAACCAATTTCAGACTATTACAATAATTGCCGTTTGAGAACGGCAATTATTGTAATATTCTGAAGTTGGTATGTGTAATAGTCTGAAATTGGTTGGTGCTGAGATTACCAACTGATTTTTCATTATAATTGTATAGATAGATTTGTAACAAAATGTTAGAAACGTCGCTTAACGTCGCGATGAAACTCTGTTTTTTAATAATAATATTTATATAATTATTTTAATGTTATGTTAATTTAAACAGTTTATTTGAATCAAATAAAAACTTCAGTAATGTATGATTTTACATTCAGATGGAAATTGTACAAATAATTTTAAATATAATCATACAACAGACGAAAGGTGAAATTCATAATCTTCATGATTATACAAGTAGAACAGAAAAGCCGGGCTTATTCAAAAAATAACCCCCATCACTTTATAACATCAAAAACCAAATATATTTTCACCAAAAACGTAGCAACCCATAACGGTTTTAAATCGCATTAAAGCCGCTCAAAGCATAAAACACTCGCTAATTCCCGCTAAAACAATTATCACGGCGAAATTATTTCGTCACAAATCAATTGACGAAGAAGATCACGGCACGAGGAGATTTGTTTAACACGGTGCGGGGGGAGATGAGGGAAACAAAGAAAGGCCCGTAAAGGGCGGGCGGGGGCGAAGCTTCAGGCAGCCGGCAGTGCTTGCCGAGCAGTCGGCAATAACGGACGCGTCACAACGGTTGACGCTCCCCCGCCATACGCTCGCGATAACAAGTGTTTGTGTTTATAAATTTTCATAAAATAAAACCTATTCAAATAAAGAATATACGATAGTGACGTCATTGTTGCGATGTTTTGTTCCCCAATCACGTGGTTGCTTTTTGTGTTGCACGCGAAAGCGGCCGGCTTGTCAGTTACATTAAACGGTGAGAGGTTCTTTCTTAAATTATTTAATAAATGCTTCTACTACGTTGATCTATAAATCTAGCGAAGCGACCCCAATTTGGTGGTTGTAGAATTTCTGAACAGACTCGGTTTTCGAGCTAACATGTACCTGCGCTGAACCCGGGCAGCTTACATGGGCTTGATATTTTAATTTCTAAAGATCTGACGTAAATGAAGCAGGGAAATGTATTCTCTGAACGTTTCTCTGAACTAATATTTGTGGTACAAGCGTTTCGTGAAAACAAATATTTTGTCACAGTCACATGTAGGTAAACATGAAGCGGAATTCAATAACGATTTTCCTCTGAATTTTGCTGTCGGTACACATTTGCATTTTACACGCATGGCAGTACTTTTTCTATGTGTATCTTTGAAAGTAAACTATATAAATAGTTTGTAAGTTATATTCAGCCATTGAATAGTAATGAAGAGAAATAATCTGCAGAATCCTATGCAGAATAGTATGTGGTCCAGAAAATTCACAAGAAAAAGAGTGCATACTTATTTGTTTTTTTTTGCTGTATTGTAATCGAAACTGTCTTCAATTAATAAGTCAATAAAATATTTTTCATACTGTAGAAATCATTCAGTAAGTGAGCAAATCAATCTCAATTTAAATACATAAATACCTTCAAATATTCATAAATTCTTGTTTCCACCTACTTGGCTCAAATATTAAACAAGTTACGAACCTTCCGACAAGAGAACATTTTCCATTTTATCACTAAAACGTATTTGTTTCCAAGTCAAATAATGAATAGCTTTTGATTTCAATTTCAGGAGTTAGGGATATTTTGTTTAAAATAAATAAGTACTGAAATTGACTTCAGCTTTTCAGTCAATATTTATTTTGTAAGCTTATACAAATCCTGTAATAGAAATGTCTAATTGAAGCGGCTGAAGTATTATATTTTACACTAACTGTTGCTTGTAACCCACGTTTTTGGGCATCTTATTTATGTACAGTCGTGGTCTGAAAATACTTAACATTTTATGCTGCTTATAGCATTTTATGCTAGGTACAGATGCTGAAACGTAACTGAAATGTAACGCAAGTATAATTTATGCAATGCAACACGAAATGAGTTTTCTATCTAGAATTTCTCAGTAGCGGCCCGTAATTAGAATTTCTACCCGGTTGATGGCAACAGGCTCGTATTATATGGGACCTGTACATAACTGGCGAAATTTGGGTGCACTATAGGTAAACTCTGCCCCAACCCTTTGGAGAAACAAGAATTGATGTTACGTAGTTATGTTTAACGTGATACAAGAACGATGCGAATTTGTTTAAACATGTGTCACATATCATATTACGTTTCACAAGTCTGTACCCGACATAAGGCTTTACAGAACACAGTGTGATAAAGAATTTTAATTTGGAAAATGATAAACATTTTTAGACCGCGATTGTACGTGGATAAATAGTATCCTATGTGTTAATCTAAGACAATCTATATGAGTCAAATTTACCCATTTGCTGCAGTAATAAACATCGGAAAATGTTCGTATTGGGTAAAGTGATATTTAGAAAGAATATCACACTACAACATGGAAAATGCTATGTTAGAGTACCCGTTTGCTAAGCGGGATTGTCCGAAAGGGTTACCGCTACCCCGGAACATAAAGGGCTACGGAAGGAACATGGATGGGTTTTAGTCAGTAAGAGTCTGACACTCCCTTCCGCTCCACCCAGAGCGGGAGCAGTCATTGGATGATTTCCCAGGCTTAAAAAAAAAAAAAAAAAAAGAGTACCCGTTTGTAAATGAATATCCAGAATAAATGTGTGACTAAAAATACAAGTTTTTGTGCTACTCAGTCGTGTAGGATCCTCAAATTCGAAGTAATGTATAAGTTATGGTATCATAAAGACTCCTTAATAGAAAAATAATATCATTAAAGCGTTTTTCCTCTTGAAACGTTTGCAGTATGGAAACTCGTTGTATAAGCAGTTTTGTTCCGTTTGGTACCCTTTCGAGTAAGGAACCTTAAGAATATAAATTAAAGTAGGTAATTTTCATGACCAATTAATAATGATCAAAGCAAAGACGATCGAGTCTGTTGGTAGGCCAAGAAATATTTTTCAACTCAAGAATGTTTCAACATTAATATTTTTACTCAAATACTCGTATTCATGTAATGGATAGCAAACATTATAATAGGCAAACATTGAAACTCAATAGTTATTAAATAAAATAAATAAGTATATACATATAGCTCTTTGAAAACATGTACGTTTACAATAAACACAGACTTTCAGTACAAAATTGATACGTTAAATAAATAAACTATATTTGCATCGTTATTAAAGACTGACCCTCTGTTTGCTTACACATAAATCGGTTTATCGATATGTTTTAACAAACATGCAATCGGTGCAAAGGGTACAAAGTTAAACACTATATATTTACAATCAAATGGCAGTCGCATTGGTTTATTAAACCTTTGAAAAAACCAAACCTTCGTGCAAAGTAAACCCACATTGAATTAATGAAATGATTTAGTCTGTTATTAGGTACTTAATTCCAGCCTATTTTGTCTCGCTGAAAGATAAATGCTTGAAGCGCAAATTTAGGTTAAATAACAATATTATAATACAATCACGCCTACCTTCCCCGAAGGGATACGCATAGGTGTATGATGTATGTAAGATGGTCACCCATCCATGGACCAACCCCGGCAAGCGTAGCCTAACCTGATGGATAGATCCGTGCGGCTGTTATAACTTAGCAACGAGCTCTTCAAATAAATAAATGCATTTCAAACGCAATATAACAATTACAACGAACACTGAAAGGTCAACAACCCAGCCATTAAACTATACAGATTATTCTGAATCACAAACATACTGCCTTGATTCAGGTTTCAATTAGCCTATAATTAGTCTCCAGCCACACGACACTACTCATTAAGTATGTCTGACTGTTCTAACTAGGTGTACAATTATCTGAAGCCCACTAATAATCAAATGTAGAATGTACGCAACTTCCAATTATTGTGGTGAATAGGAGTTTAAGCAGACACCACACTAATCTTCATTGCGCCTTGTTTTCCCGAAGGGATGGGCAGAGGTGTACGTATAGTACAGCCACATTTTGCCAGCCAGCGATATTTCTCAACAGCATATGAAGCTAAGTCAGAGGCCCATGGGCAGCATAAAAACTCTGACACCAGGAGGTTAGTAACTAACCACACGAAAAGAAGACTTTATCAGTTATGTTTAAGCCCCGTGTAACAGTGGGCAACCCTATTGCCAACAACCGGGCACAAATCCGGACTCGGGGCTGCTACTGATATATTCCATATAGAAATACCCAATTACACTTTGCCCGACCTAGGAATGAAATACCTCATGGTCAAAAATAGCGCTTGCGACCACACCAACGAGGCAGTACCTACACACTTCTGAAAAAGCACAAATAAAAGACTAAAAACAAGAAATAAAGAATTAAATCATTATTTTTTGGTCTTTTTATGGATTTCATAAAATTTTAGCTTTCGTACGTATTTAATTGTATGAAACAAATTAAAATACACCATGAATATTGGAAAATTCATCATAACTAGAAAAAATAAATTTGGTGCTTAGCGTATATAGCACGCGGGGGTACGTTTATGCTCTGCCCCCCTAGCCAAGTCAGAAACGATAAACGTAAACTCTCAGTAGTCTTTAATAGATTTCAACTTTATGTTATTGGATATAATGTTGAAAATCTATTGAAGATTACATAGCGTTTTCGTTCGTTCCGGTCGCTAACTCTCAGTAGTCTTTAATAGATTTTCAACTTTATGCTCTTAGGTATCAAGTTGAAAATCTATTGGAGATTACTAAGCGTTCACGTTTATCGTTTGCAACTTGGCTAGGGGGGCTGGCGTTCAAAAGTTTGGTCCACTCGCAACTGTGGTTTTATTTAACAGCCGACGGATCATTGGCGACGAGTTATCCATACACGTGCATAAGAAATATAAAATTTAGTCTAAAATATCGAATATCATCGGAAATCTTTCAAATTTCAATCACGACGCCCAAGTGTAGCCTAATAAATAATATTTAAAGGTCGTACTAAACCAAAGCATTTTAAACCGTTGAATTATCGGTGCAAGCGCTGAAAAACGCTGCAGACCTCTACGAAGAAAACAAATTATACCAAACTTAATTTAATTGTCAGTTACCGAGCACAAAAACTAAAACAATGTAAAAACATTAAATAATGAATGAGCTCTGTTGTTTTATGCAAACAAAGGCCTCGAGCTTGCATATAGTCATCTTATCTAATGAATGTCTCCTTCATATTACTACTCTCACTAACTGAAAAACTGTTCCAGTACGTATCTACATTCTTACAAACAACAAAATATTAATGCAACAATCTTGACTGAGTCCATCCAGACTGCGCGCACTTGATACAATGCATAACTTAGCTTGGAACCAGGTAAATGCATCCAATCAAAAGACTAAGATAGAAGCGAACAACCCACTTCTCTTTTACAGTCATCTCAGATAAATATCTTTATGTCATACCGGTTCCTCTTGTTAAAATGTATTGTTCTCGTTTTCTCAGTAGTACCTGCAACATTGTCTTTATATTAAATGTTATATACACTGTTCTGAAGTGGATTAGTGAGGGTGTTTTGGATTAAACTATGTTGTGTGGGTCATAAATGTAAGAACCATAGTGTTAGATGTATACATTGTTCAATATTTTAACGTTATACAGGGTGTAACCGAAAGGGTATGTACATACAAAAATAATTATGCTACAGACCACCAAACTGAACAACTTTTACTAAATCCGAAACAGCAAAAAAAAATCTGCTGTTATAGAACAGCAGATTTTTTGGTCACGAGACTCGTCGAAATTAACAACTGATTGTTTTTTTTTAAATTTCGGATTTGGTCCCATAGTAAAAGTTGTTCAGTTTGGTGGTCTGTAGCATATGCTTTTGTATGTATATACCCTTTCGGTTACACCCTGTATATCAGTAGTGTTATACACGCTAACTTGATTTTCGAAATAGCAGCTTCCAAAATGAAGACCTTAAAAGCAACGTACAGTCACGAACAAAAATACTTACAACTTCGTAAGAGTTGTAATCGATTTTCACCTGAAGTGTTTTTAGAAATGTTGTAATGTTGCGAAAATAGCATTTTATTAACAAAACTATTACGAAATAGGTATTTCCATAACGTTGCATGCGTTATTTCATTCTGAAAAGCTCTCTTTAATGATGCATAGGTGTAAGGTACATAATAATGTGCTTGTTGCTGTATTTACAACATAAAACATTTGTATGACTACCCTTTTTGTTGCTCCCAACTTTGTAGATGAGAAAATTTTCTTTACAATCATTTTTTGTAAACAGAATCACACATAAGTGTTAGGTCAGGGCAGGTTCATCACGCCTGAAATACCTGAAGTACCTTTATAAAGTATAGTTGAACGAGCTATTTGATGAACTTGGAACTATTGCTAAATAATGTTTAAAGTATCATAGGTAGTAAATCCTTTTACATCACTCTATTAACCTTTTGACCGCCACAGTCGTGTATAGACGACAAACCAAAATAATGAATTCGGAGCTTGGCGCTGAGGGCACGCTTTTTCATTTTTGACGTGGCGGTCAAAAGGTTAAGTATACCATAATGTTAAAAAGTTACAAAGCACTCGATGAAAAATTTATATTTGCAGTGAATAGGAACGATAAATACTTTTGCCTTAATACCGAATAGTTTGTTAGACTGTAGAATCACATTTCAAAAATAAAAAGAATCTTTAGTTACTATAAATTTCTGACTGCAGTTTAGACAAAATCAAACTGGTTGCTAATTTAATTTTGTCATTTATTATTAATACCATATTGCTTAAACATTCTGTGATTATTTTAAGTCACACATTGACTATTCACTCTACTTTTGGAATGTTTGTAAGTATACGAGCGCCGTGTATTGTATTCTTGTCGCTGCTGTATTTGTTCTTTTTATAATTATACTAGCTGACCCGACAGACGTTGTCCTGTCTTAACTGTGATACCTACCCTACCTAGCCTACCTACCTACCTGCCTACCTACCTAGCTACCTACCCTAGCTACCCTACCTACCCTACCTACCCACCCTACCTACCCTACCTACCTACCCTACCTACCTACCCTACCTACCTACCCTACCTACCTACCCTACCTACCTACCCTACCCTACCTACCTACCTACCCTACCTAGCTACCTACCTACCCTACCTACCCACCCTACCTACCCTACCTACCTACCTACCCTACCTACCTACCTACCCTACCCTACCTATCTACCTACCTACCCTACCTACCTACCCTGCCTAAAAAAAAAAAAAAAATAAAAAAAAAATGTATTCTGCTATTCAGGGCGGAGACAAATCCAACAAAACAAAAACCATGAAAATTGGTCCAGCAGATCTCGAGTTATAATGGAGGGAACAAACCCGACTTTCTTTTATATATATAGATATAGATTATTTAGATTACAAACCACCGAATGGATAGGACTCACAGATAGTAAGTATGACGTAGGCATCTGCTAAGAGCGGATTTTTGAAAATTCAACCCCTAAAGCTTTGTCCGTGATCATTTCAAAATAAGTATCAATAATTTCAGTCCATTACCTTTTTTATAATAATAATAAAAATAATGGAGCCACCTATGATGTATACATATTTCGCTTAGTTATTTAGAGTTGCTAGACGAACATAACCAGAAAATCAATAAAGCCATCGACAGTAAAAAAAAATCTTATTTGATCTGATCGCATTAAACTACAAGACCTTGAACTCTGGCGTATAAAATATTGACCTCCGTTATAATGAATGATTCTAAAATAAAAATACACCGAAGAGAAAAACCTCACAAAAATTCGGTAAAAATATTAAAATTTCCGTTGATCCTTGTCTTGTCCCTTTAAAACCGAGTTGTATCGGAAAGGTTCCATTAAGAATCCCCTTGGGTTCTGACCTGGTAAAGACCTTGTTTCTATACAGCGATTACGTGGTTTCCCAGACAAGGGAAATTACCCACTTAAAACTGGAGATAATCGGAAAACGATAAAATATTGGATAAACATGTTTAACATTATAGGCAACTGGTTATCCGCGACTTACGTGTATTTAAACACAAAAGTCCTATTTTAACAAATCCTATGGTGAACGGTAAAAGCGTATCTTTTTAACAGTAGGTATTATACTTTTTGTAATCGGATGTGAAGTTTTAGAGATTACCTCCTACATCTAAACTTGCGAACATGTACCTCTTCATATTATTAATATCTCTAAATAAAAATATGTTATATGACTTATTAATTATATTAATTGCGGTGAACGTTATGTTTGACTATAATAATATCAAAAGAGTTGTTCAAGAATGTTGACATAGTAAATATATTACATACGCAGGTACCCCATGCTTGTAGTGCTGTGCAAACTTATTGTATGAGGAGCGAGAATTGTTCACCACGTTCACGGTGAACCAATACAGTGAATGCATGTTGGTGATTTCTAAGACATATCGAAGTTATGCCTTCATCTCTGTACCAAAATTTTAACCACTATGTACCCATGCTTGTAGTGTAGTGCAAACTTTTTGTATAAGGAGAGAGAATTATTCACCACTTTCACGGTGTACGAATATAGTGAATTGAATGCGTGTTGGTGATTACTGAGACATTTCGAAGTTATGCCTTCATCTCTATACTAAAATGTTTGCCACTATAAATCCAAGCGTGGTAAATACTACCTTTTTCTTTACTTAATCACGTTTCAGACTACATTAAAACGTAAATCCTGTGCATAAATTATAACAAAGCACATCTTGACCGCAGCAGCAGGCTCTCATCAAAGAACAATTAATGAGGGTAGAACAAAAAACCGCGTACCTAACCCCACGCCCGCCGCCTTAATGAATGTAGTCATGCGTTTTACAAAAGGAGGTCAAAAGTTTTGTCCAAATTGTGAGCATTTTTTTTGTTTTTTTTTTTTACAGTCTATGATATAATCTATGTTGTTGTTTTTCTATGATTTCTTATTTTGAAACGAAAGCGATGACAACAAAAGTCTTCTCCTTATTTAAATACTACCTCGTTGGTCAAGTGGTCGCAAGCTGTGTGCATGAGGTCCGATTAGATGTCTGGGTTCGCTTCCCATGTCGGGCAGTGCCATTGGATTTTTCTATCTGGAATTTATCAGTAGTAGTCAGGAGTCTGAATTAATGCCCGGTTGATGGCAATAGGCTCGCCTTCTATAACATGGGACTTGGCGAAACGTGGGTGTAGGTACAAAAGGGGTAACCTTGCCCTTCAGGGAAACAAGGCGTGATAGTTCTTCAACACAACGTCTGTTATATTGAGAGATAAAATATTTTAAGTAGCATTTCAAAAATTGCGTTGATTTAACCGCATATCAGTGGTTTCAAATTGTCACTGACAAGGCCTAATGTCAAAACAAAAAGGGCAAGTTTCATAGTGCATTTGTTACCACTGATGTAGTCTAAACACTGTGTTTATATAACACAGCATTATTTAAAACTAAGGAGATTTAGACATAGATACTGCTCGAAACATTTTCTTCGTTAAAGAAGTCATAAGCCATAAGCAACGGAAGCCAAATCCAAAGACACGAATTCCTTTCATCTCAACGTTCAACAAATCGTTTAAAACGTCTCATTTTACTCTCAATAGAGTTGATCCCCGAATGAAGGAGTGCAAACTGCCTTTTTCCCCCACAATCCGCTAATCTGCAGCAGTGGTGCCGCGGAAAATTTCAGAAACATCAAAGCGTTTAAATTGTACGTCAAATTTGCTACGAGTTTGCCACCATTAATTGGAATCAAATACTTTTTTTCCTTGTATTTCTTTTTTTTTGGTATTTAATTTGGCTTCTTGGTACAGGGGTGCCTTTTTTGAGTTTAAAGTGGCGCTACCGTATTTAATTTTATTGGCGATGTGAATTCAAAAACCTTTGTGCCTGTATTTTTATTTGTTTCTATGCATCAATTTAATCGATTGTTTTTTTTTATAAATTTAACCGTATAGTAAAAATAAGACGTTTTGTTAAAGGTTGAGACTAGCCTTATCCTACCTTGTTAGTTTATTCAATTTATGAGTTAGAAAAACGGTTATAATACCTATATTTCGAATTCTTGTTTTGTTGTTTAGATGCATGGCTTAAGTCATGGAGCCATCGCCAATTAAAACATCACAAAAAAATCCAATAGTTAACTCTTTCATAAACCAGATTATACTTTCAACTCCAGCATTGAGTAAACAAAAACACAATTCGTAAACCATAAAGTATTTTTAATAACCATCTACATAATGTAGATAACCATTACCGGCGTATCGAGGCACATTCAAAACATTTCAGTTCAGTTCTTTGTTTTCTAATAATCATTGCGACGTGACACGAAACGGTTAGCTAACAAAGAAAGCTGTCAAGCACGAGTGCTGTTTTATGTATCGGGTTGAGGGATCCATAATTTTTCGTTGCACTTTTTGCCGATAGTTTTCCGACAGTCCATCTATTCGAAATTTAAATAAAAATATCGAATAGTTTAAAGCAAGCATGTATGTCAATATAATTTATCGTATAGAAACTTTCTTACTTAATCTTGTACGCCACAAACTTGCCCTAATTTACTAAAATTGAGTCAGACGCTGTTGGCAAGCAAAAAAATTAAATTCTGTTTCCATTTCTAAAATGACAACATTAAGATTCTTCACCATCATCCAAACGCCATTTTTGTCTCGTAAGTTTCTTCGTCTACACAAGCAAAATAACTTTAAAACCAACGCTTTGTTTAGAAAACTCAGTAGGTACGTACATGGCCGACCTGCCCCTCTCAGGCAGGTAGTCGATAATCGAGCTGGAGATTTATGAGCCCAACACAATAGCTTACCTTAAGCTGGTAGTTACTCCGGGCGGACGGGCGAAGTGGGGTCTTAGATTATACAATCAAGGAGTGTCTGAGGCGGACGAGCTTGTCTTGTCGTGTCACTCTTGTGACTGTGATATTGTACTACGCCTACGCCACACACACACACACACACACATACACAAACACACACAAACACACACAAACACACACAAACACACACACTTACATGTATCTTAAATTTTAATAGCAGTCTACTTTGTCTGATAAAAAAAAAATATTCTCAAGTTAAAGGAAGTTTTTGTCTTGATTTGGCTCCTTATAAACGGGATTGACCGAAAGGGTTACCACAACCCCGGAACATAAAGGGCTAAGGAAGGAACATGGATGGATTTTAGTCAGTTAGAGTCTGACACTCCCTTCCGTTTCACCCAGAGAGGAGAAGTCATTGGATGATTTCCCAGCCTTAAAAAAAGGCTGGTACAGTCCGCGAGGTATAAGCTGAGCTTTGCATTAGTGTGAGTGAGAGGAGCGCGGCGAGACAGAATGGCGCCGCGCCTCAGGCCGGTTTAACCAAAATCAGTTTAAACCACCGGGCGAAAATGGCGCCGCGCCTAAGGCCGGTTATCACACCTACACTATCCATGTACACTCACACAAATGCAAAGCTCAGCTTATACCTCGCGGACTGTATCTCTTTACCTTACGTTTTCGTCAGCAGGTTTTTGTGCTTCGTTTCGGGTGTGTCTTTCTACACCCAAAACGGCACGCGGTTCAGCCCACCGCTCTAATTTGTTTAATTGCCTGAATTATGTTCATACCGCTTTGAAGATAAATTAATGTTAATGCCTCGAACTTAACGTTAGTTAAGTTTTGAAATGTTACCATTAACTTTAAAATTTTATCTCTGAAAATATCTAAAATTCTTGCTATAAAATACTTAAATTTTTATTTTTTATATTGCGTCACCTACGTGATCTAGCACATGTAAATTTGGTCAAGAACTGTCAACATTCTACAACAATGCTGACACTGACATATCTTAAACAAAGTTTTGATGTGTTAATCGTGTTCAGTTCTAAACTAGTATGAAATTACTTTTCCTCACGAAAAACCACAGCCTTAACGTCAGTAAACAAGAAAAACGAACCCTCGCCTAAGGAATCCTAGAAGCGTTTTATCATAACTCGCGGAGTAATTACAAAAATAACTAGAATATTCCGCATCGCGATGTCGCTATTTATTTTCGATAGCATTACATCTACAGTGGTAGTCGACAGTTTTAATAATATACGTACGCCCGTCCAATTAGGGATGGCGCGATGCGGATATTATACAAATTGCGTTTTTTGCGGCGCGGATATTTTATTAGTTTTCTGGTGAAATGTTGAATGAGAATTGCTTTTGACGTTGCGTGTGTATGAATAGGAAAATGAATTTGGGCTTTGATTATTAAAGTTTTGTTGGGTTATTTGTTTTTCGGATGTTAGAAATTAGCTTTTGTGGGTTTGAAATGAAACTTT
Organism: Hyppa rectilinea; assembly: GCA_951799385.1. Taxonomy (NCBI): domain Eukaryota; kingdom Metazoa; phylum Arthropoda; class Insecta; order Lepidoptera; family Noctuidae; genus Hyppa; species Hyppa rectilinea. The sequence goes on along the minus strand of OX637310.1, from coordinate 4,219,037 downwards.
TTTAGCTACACGCGTTATTGGACAGTGCTTTGAACAAAAATACGAACAAAATTAAAATTGTGTTACTGTTGATTACTTACATGGTATCCTTTACATGACCAGTAAAGCGATGTGTAATTCCTAGTGATTATCAGGATATACTAAACAAACAAAACCCTTTTGATAAAACCACCCCTAGACTCAAACAAGTTCGGAATGTTTTTATGAATGCAAAAAAAAATCTCTCGAACTTTCCAACCCTATTATCGGTCACGCGGCTAGCCACCGAGGCGAGCGACGCGGATATATTACGCGAAATAATAACACGTCAGTGTGCACCCTTATAATATACTCACTAGCAACTTGTAACAAGCAAATTCGGCGTCGCACTTACCGCTCGCGTAATTTACAGCGTCGCTTCTAATGATAGGTGCGTTTTTAATTTGAAATTGGAAGGTGAGTTTTGTTAATTTATTTTTCACATTCAAGTCATCAATGACACCATGTCAACGGTAACGCTATAAAAAACCAGCCAGCTATAATATGCAATTAAACTGGCCTTTTTAGAAGTTTGTCAACAGCCTGGTAACATTCCAGTAGCGCTATTCTTAAAAATCTCACCGTAATAACTTAGATGAAGTGAGTTTAAAGTGAGCTGTCAATATTGTCAATCCCTTAGCATTAGGTAGAATGGAACGGCTGTTTTCACGCTCAGTTCACCTACGTTTTCATGGTGAGATTTTTACAGAATTGACCGGCTGTTTCCAAGTCAATCTCTCCCACATTATATATCACCCTAATTTAAGAAAAAAAAGTCATAACAAAAATTATACTCCATCGTGACACAATACATTAATAATAATATTAATCTAATTTCGTTATACACGCCATACGTACTTTCTCAAAATACCAATCAATTCAAAAACAGTATATAAATATGGGAAATATCCTTCATAATCCAGGGGTATCAATTTAATATAAAGCTAATGATTGCAAGCCCGGTTTGCGTTCCCACATTAATCTATACTAATAATAAAGCTGAAGAGTTTGTTTGTCTGTTTGTACGAGTTCGATCCAGAATCGACAAATTACTTGTGCATTTGTTAACCCTATTCTTGATTAAGTTAATAATCTATTTGACATCACGCTAAGATCCTGAGGAGCAGTGCAAAAATTAAAAATTTAAAAAAATATTACACGCGTGGGCGATGGGATGCGATGTGGTAGGTAGGGGCCGGAATTTGTTGTGAACGATGTCGCGGGCAAAAGCTAGTCTAACATAAAACTAATGACCACAATCCCGGCTTCGGTTCCCACATTAATATTGAATATTATCCACCATGCAGTCGATTATTCATTAGTAGTATGAGAATAAACGCATTTGTTATGACGTAGAAGGCCATATTTTATTGATCGGAGCTACAGCTAGAAGGTCCTTTATTTTATACACAGAGTAATAACAGTTTTATATGCTACTACTGGTTTCGGCCCGTGGCGTCCGTCACCCGCGTGGATGTACGTAATTGTTACATTATTGTAGTTTTAGTAAGGATCCCTATTTCTTTTTTAAATATAATATAACATAAGTCACCCGGGGATAGTGTAGCTTCCCAACAGTGAAAGAATTTTCCAATTCGATACAGTAGTTTCGGAGCCTATTCAATGCAAGTAAACATTCAAACCTTTCCTCTTTATAATATTAAGTATAGATAAATGCAACGAATCAAAATACCTGCCTTCATCGACGCCGAAGCGCCAATACTTCATATCGATTCTTTTTGGGAAATTCCTTTTAATGGTTTTGTATTTAACGGTTGCATGTTCTAGTAAAATCTTTTTGCTAACTTTATAATTCCAAATCATGCAACAGCAAATACTCCAACCTTATTGGCGCTTATGTTCGTACCGTTTGGGGTTGAAACACTAGGGCCATGGGGTGCGAATACCAGCTTTGTTTTTCGAGACATTGCCAAGCGGGGTTGGTCGACTCTTCACATGACCAGAGGGCTAGCCTATTTTTGGTCAAAGACTCAGTATTGCCATACATCGCGACAATGCTGACAGCCTTTTGGGAACTTTTCCTGTTGACAGCGATGTGGACGAATTTTTTGATTCCCTTTCATTGTGAATATTTACGTTTTAATTGTAAATACAACTGCTTATAAATCAAAATATAGAATACCATCTAAATAAACCAGAGTCTCTATAGCAGTAGGTACCTTCTAACTTTAATGTTTGACATCACACGTTAGAATTATTTTTTACCTTATCATCAATCTTAAAAAGGGTTAAAATGACAGGGTCTCCAAATAATATAAGAATTCCCTATTTATTAAAAAAAATTAAATGATGTTAAAGAGAAGTTACGTTTATTTGTATATACACAAACCCAGTTCAGAATAGGTATAAAACGATTTACAAACTTACGCTCCCCTCTATCTACTTACCTAGAATTCTTTTCCACAAATTGAGTACAAATATACTCGTGCACGACGTAGAACGTTATTCGTTCAATTTCCTCGCGAGTCTCTAGGTGTTACAATGGCGTCCAGATCGCCTCTTCTAATTTCGAGCCTACCTAGACGATATAGGAGAATGTTATAAAAGGGTCATAACTAGATTATAAATTAAAATTGAGGTTTGGCTAATTTCGTTTTCATTGCTGTATCGGAAAGTTATCGTCTTAAAGAGTGATAGAAGTAAATTTAATAATAGTAATAAATAAAAAATTACAAAATTAATTATTTTTCACTGAATCGTTAAAATCGAAATATTTTATTGTTATTGCCCCGACTTAGGAATTGTAAGTCGTGGGTTCAAAGCCAGCAGTCTTTGTGTAAATAATTTCATCACCACTGCTCTCAAACCGGTGAAGGAAAACTTCATGAGGAAACCGGCATGACAATATGTCCTAGAACCAAAAATTCGAAGACTGTGACATCCATCAAACCGGTCTGGCCCTGTGTGGTGGATTACGTCCCACTCCCTCTCGAAGAGAGGAGGCCTCTGTCCCAGCAGTAGGAACATAATAAGCTGATTAAGCTATTTGTGTGTGGAGTGAAACTTTTGCATTATTTTGAGCCGTGTAGACTATTATTACAAGTAGTAGAGTTAACATATTATAGTTGTTAAGTGAACATTTTATTTTTAGGTTATGCCATAAAGAGGCCCACGAATAAACTCATTACATAATACACTACCGTTACCAATAATTATGTATGCCTATTAACACATCATAACAATACTTCTCAGGAACTTTCATTCTCTAGTAGTAATTATTGCTAGGAAAATAACTACAACACAATCTTGTTAGAATACACGTAGCTATTAAAGGCAATATTCACTAATTGAGACAGGTTTAAGTGTGCATTCACGTATAATTAGGTAACTATATAAATAGGTAATTCGGCCCGTATTACCTATTAAACCTATTAAATAGGTAATCCTACTTGTAAACGTGAAAGTTTGTGAGGCTGTATAGATGTCTGACGCAAAGTCTACTGAACGGATCTTGATGAAATGTGTCACAGATAAATGATAGTCTTGAATAGCACATAAGTTACTTTTTATCCCGGAAAAATGTACGATTCCCGTGAGGTAATTTCCTACATACACGTGGGTGAAGTCGTTGGCTAAAGCTAGTACTATATACTAATCAAATATGTGCATTATACATCTGTTTATCCTAGAACACACCTCAGAAACTCATTATTATTGATCACAATAGAATCACGGCGTGTCCCGGACAAGTTGGGTAGTATGAATAAATTACACTACCCTCACCCGAAATGGAAGGTCACTCGCTAATGGCTTAGTTTTACTAATTATTTGTTTGCGGAAGTATTATGTTTTGGGTTTATTTATTTTCGGTTGATTATTTTATAACGGGTTTGAAATGGAAAATTTGTTATTTTAATGTTATTGAAGATACACGGAAGCAGAACTGGTTTTACTGTATTAATTAAACTGAAATATTATTTTAATTGGTACGCTGTAAACAAGTACGTATCGTGTGTTATAAAGATAGATAGATAAATCATTCATCAATCATTTATAAACATGATTAACTCGCCACCACTTCATTAATGGGTTGTTTATGAAAGAGAGAGGGACAAGTTTTGTACCCAATATTCTATCCGGATATATTTAAACTAATACACTAATTTAAATCACTAGCCATTACTGATATCAATTTACGATAAAATCAATCCTCCCGTATTGAACACATTCTCGAAACATAATAATCTCCATATGTGTAGACCTGCTACGCGCCCTCTACGGCGTAGAGCGTGTGCTACGCCGTCAGACGGGGATGCCAAATTAAAAAAGTTTTACCGTCTGATACGTACTTATATGCAAATTAAAAAAAGAAGTTTGATTTTAAATCGCAAGCTTCATTACGTCTGGCAACTTTTCAATCGCTCGGTAGGGTTTTATAGCATTTTTATTTTATTTTATTGGGTGATCAATTTGTTATAAGGGAGTTTTGACGTAAGCCAGACGGTTGTATGATATTGACCCGTATTGAAAAGAAAGCAAAGTTGAACTTCAATGTGAATACCAAACTAGAAAGTGTAATAGGTTTACGCACAAATATTTAGCTGGCTTCATCGGTAGAATTACAAACCAGAACGAGCATTTCAGATAAATTACTATCGACTTATTAATGTTTAACATTTTAATTAAAACTATTATTCAACACGGTAACTCGGCATTGAATCAGGTGTTGTTTTCTACCTGTCAGTAGACAACATTGTTATGTCGTGTTCTCATGAAATGGAGAACAAATCGATTAAATAATCGAATTGAAATCGATTCAACAGCATGTCACATCGACTTCAAAGCGATAATCTTTCAATCTATCATTACAAGTGACATAATAATGTTGACACACATATTTTATGTTGCAGTGTTGATCTGTTGTTAGGGCTTGTACTCAAGACTTGTTTTAAGAATGAAACAACTTTTCTTAAATGTATTATTTTGATCCTATTTATGGATGGCGTCAATTGAGTATAAAAAAAATGACACCATGTGAGTGTTATTAATTTCTTATGTTCTAGGCCGTATACGACCTATACGTCCTATACGTCCTAGAATATTCACTCAGACCGGCTCGGATAGGAGAGCAGATTTTTGATCACGTTTAAAACAGCATTTGAATCATTGTAATAAGGTTTATTTAATATTTATTACCTACATATTATTTTATTTCAAAATTGGCCCACTGGGAAAAATACGGAGTAATACCCCTTGGTATAACTCCGTATTTTTCCCAGTGGGCCAATTTAAAAAAAAAACAGTGGGAAATTACTTCATACTGAAGTAATTTTAAAATAATACTGCCGGTTTTTTTTTTGTAGTAATCTATACTAATATTATAAAGAGGAAAACTTTGTTTTTTTGTTTGTTTGTTTGGTTGTAATGAATAGGCTGAAAAACTACTGGACCGATTTTAAAAATTCTTTCACCGTTGGAAAGCTTAGTTTTCTAGGAGTAACATAGGCTACTTTTTATCCCGGGAAAAATAACGGGTCCCACGGGAAAGACCACGGGAGCGAAGCCGCGGGCAAAGTGCTAGTATAATATAAATAATATGAACGTATAATCATGCAAAACGTTATTCTATTAACTTAATGTTAGCCAGGCTAAAACAAATTGCCTAGCAAACATTTCTTTTGAAAGCCCTAGAAAAGATCAATCAGCGCGTGCGTCGATTCTTGGCGCGACTCCTGTCTAACATCATACCGATGGCATGAGACTGTCTATGATCTTGCGCATCTTCTATGTCGACGATGCGATGATTGATGACCTGACGTATTTAGATTAATTATTAGATCAGAAATTTACTACTTATTCTGCTTCTTCCCTCTTGTCAGTTGTGTGGGTGGTGCGCGCTGTTAACATTTGTCTGATGTGTCGGTTTGGCGAACTCTTCAACTGACTTTCAGTAAGTTTTCGGTATTTGTGCTTGAGATTATTCCTCCTTATATGTTCGACACAGAAACTATAATAAACGTGCTTGTTGTACAGTCACAAGTATTAATATATATTCACCTAGCAATATTCAGAGGCCATTTTCCGGTAAAATAACTATATCAACTTCGAGATTTCATTCAATATTCTTTTTTTTTTTTAATACTTTTAGCACAGAAATGTACAGAGGCGGATTAATGACATAGGCATTTTCTACCAGTCAACCTACGGGTGATGCAGAGATAAACAGTGGCAGGTGCAATAAGAAATATTTATAGTTAGAATAGTTTCAATATTTATTTAATTACGAATACACATATACAACTATTGTTTGCGGTCACCAGTGACCGCGTTGGCGCTCAACGTGTTAATCAATCTCAATAATTAAGGAGAAAACCGCTTTTGAAATAAGCTATAAATATATACATATTTTCTGCTCGTGACTGTACTTACAGTTTAACGGGTAAGTTTTGTTCAACACGTTCTACATATCCTGAAAGCAATAACGTGTCGTATTTAAAAGCCTACGACTATGAAACCCCACATTCAAGCCATCATAATACACGATTATTTCGAAATTATGCAAAATGCCTGCAAATTATATTCAAATATCGCTTGCATGGCGATAAAACACTGATCAGTCAGTGATACGGAACACGAAAACATATGTTTTTGTCGCGTTATTAGCTCGATAGACAATCGCTTGTTAATATTGCTCTTTTAAAGGGGAAAGTTTAGTAGCAAGTCTAAAGGTATTTTGTATCTTTTAATTGCCTTAATAATAGGCTTTTGTTAACTTTTGTTGTTTGATTTCTTGGTAACATTTAATTAAATGAGAGAATATTATTTAGTTGGAATACTTTGAGAGGCTTCGGTCTGTCGACCGGCAGGTCAAGATTCAATGAACTTAAGCGACTAAAGGTAGATTTTACCATTGGAATTGAACGCGATCAGAGCATAAACCACGTTTAAGACCTTTTTTTCAGTGTCATTATTTTCTGTGATATTTTGACACAGAGCTCTTGAACACAGTTTAAATCGGATGCTCGCGTTCAGTGTCTTCGGTAAAACTTAGTTTGTTTATATTGTTTGTTTATATGAATAGTCGTCTTGGTGATTTCGGTGTAGTGCAAGCCAATTAATGAAAACAGCTATCAAGGAAATTACGCCAATACAAACATTTTCTGTAACTTATGTACCTACATATCTATCAACAACAACATGAAAACTTCCAACACGGACGTCGTAATTGCCCCCTTAAATCACGGAACTACAATCTCTGCTTACCCTCGACGAAAAAACAGCCAAAACGATACGTGCTCGCACCCATGGCAATTAAACGGGATAAGCGCCAATAAAAGTCCTCGGTCCTTTATAAATTGATCAAATTGCGGGATCCCGGCCAATGTACGGCTTGGAAAGGGCTTTTGGGCCTTTCATAAAACATAAACGTATACATTTGTCACACGAGTTTGAAAAAAATAAAAATTTAGTGCATTGCATTCAGCAGTTTTTGAGTTTGGTTAAATATAATACACACAAAAATTTTATCTGACTTTGTAAATGATAATATTCATATACTGACAAAACTATGCATGACGACTGATTCCTTTATTTATTTAGTTTCACGTTTCGCACCCAATTAAGTTACAAAAACGGACTTCATGCCTTTAAAATAGTACTTATCATTGCATATTATTAGTTCACAATAAAATTATTATAAAACCAAACTGTGCCAAATAAATCATTTTTAATGGATTTACACGATAATAATACCTGCTACATAGCAGGTATTATTATCGTGTAAATCCACGGATGGAAGCAATATCTCCGTAAAACTCAGTAAATAAATAATTCCATTTATCTCCGTTCAAAGACCAAACTGAGTTCAATCATCTGAACTGTAACACGACCTGCCAGTGTGTCTATCCGTTGGTCACTTTGTCCTCTGCACCGCGATCCTGATTTAGGACTGAAAGGGGGAGTAGGGAGATATAGGGATGCCAGAAATAGATGCTGTATAGTTTGGGTTGTTATGGCAACGAGGAGTTTTGGATGCAAAGTTGTTGCAAAGTTTTGGGATGGTTTTGGATAGCGAACCTGTTTTTGGCCCGATTCCCATGTTGTTGTTGGAATCTTTAATTTCTTGACGATTTATATGTTTAAGTTGCCCAGCTTCTTTAGTAACTCAAAACTGCGGAGGATATGCAAATAAATTACCTAAATGGATTATGTACCTGGATTTACATTATGCAAGCTTGAAGCTGGCAGCCCTAACAAGGGTGCTTCTAAAAGTGCATCGGTCTCCCACCACCCCTCACGGCCCATTAGATGCGTCCGCGGGAAATCGTCATTTGCATAAGCGGCTTGGCTCTCTGCACATAGTAATTGGGATCACATGAATGCGACCAATTCAGTTAGACACTTGTCCCCTCCCTGACACCTACAATATTTGGAATTACGTGGGGACCGTCGCTTTAGCGATCAGAGCTCCTGGTAATCCGGACTGTCCAGCGTAGGTTTAAGTTAGCCTGTACCAATGTTTGTTCATCACTTACGCGTTGCTCTTAGAGCTTTTAATCGAAGTGCGAAATTTGAATGTGATTTAAATTCGTTGGTTCGTTCTAAAATGAGGGGGAGTTAAATGACTGCTCGGAGCTCCCGTTTCGTGAGAATGCTACTTGAAATTTGCATTAACTTTGCAGCGAGTGCGCCATGTATTGTTTCTTGAGCGTCAACAGCTGGTATAGTTTAGATTTCTGAATCAAATAGTTAATAATAGAATAATTTAGGAGAATGTCAAACAGTGTGACCCTTGTTTTTAAGTATTTACTTGATTATTTGAGCATGAAGGTAAACACTACATTATATAATATGGTGCGGAATTACCATATTCCTCAGTTAATATAAGCTGTAATGAGCTATTTTCCCATACACACAGTCCTAACACAAAGACCTATACACACTTCAACAGAATTGATTTAATTAATTCAAGGAACACACCGACACAGACAAACGGCCGGTTCAACGGGAGGCACAGATTAAAAATCGCCATTTTACTTCTAATTTATAAACGCGAAAGAGGGGCGCTTGTGCGCGTGTTGGGTGCGTTTTATGACCACCAGAGGGCGCTAATGACGTCAAATAATTGGTGCTTTAAATGTAAATGACTACACACGCCAACCTCCTCTGGCTTTATTAAATTTCGCGATTGCTCGGCAAGTGTGTTAGGCTTGTAATCGTCGTTTGACAAGTGATGGAGAATCTGGTTTGATGGCAGTGAATCTGTGTAGTGTCTTTTTAACGATGTGGTGTGTGTGATAGTCGTATAATGAGCTGTGTTTCATGCATCGTTATTCGTATATGTATGCTGTGAGGGTAAGCCCTCACAATGCAATCGCCTCGCATTGCAATGTTTGTAACTAGTAATTAAGCGTCTTACGCCATGACTTTTTATGGCGTTCTTCAGCATATTACTTGATGGTATTGTGAATTATATTTTGGATTAAAGCAAACTGTCATAATCAACTACTTCATAGCCAATTTTACCAGTTAAGTGAACGTGATCGGACCATTACCCATGTTTATCTCATTGACTGCCGGAACGCAGATCTACGCGAGGCACAATAGCTTTTTAATTGTGTCTTTAATTATGATACGTTAAGAGCTATTATTGTGTAATTTTTTTTCATAAAATATTGACACTGACAACTTATAAACGCATTTTAGATGTGTTGATCACGTGAAATTCGAATTCATTGGTGAAATTCGCACATAATAGGTATGTGGTTTAAAAACGCAGACTTATTAAACCAAATTCATGAATCATAAAACGAGCAGAACTCTTCAAAAACTAAATTAATTAGTTTCAAAATGCAATCGTAACCCTTTAATCTGCCGAATTTATTGCCAACAGTTTAATTTTAATTAAAATTACTGTTATACACACTAACACGAAGGGCCACGAAACCGACGCTCGTAGCGATTTCAATATTCTGTGTAGAGCCGCAAAAACAAAATATTAAAAAAAGCAATTGTAGTTTAGTAGGTTTTTAAAATCAACTTCATTAACACTAGTTAGTGTAGCAGTGATAGCCTAGTTGTGTGACCGACGGATTGCTAATTTCCAAGGTCTCGAATTTGAACCCAAGGACCTCTGACTTTTTGGATACACATGTGCGTATTGTATAATTATCACTTAAAAAACGGTGAAAAAAAACCTTGCGAGGAAACCGGCGTGCGCCTGCGAGATATTTCTCAGTATGTGAAGCTAAGTCAGAGGCCCCATGGGCATGGGCATCATAAAATCTCTGACACTAGGTTAGTCACTAACCACACGAAGAAAGAAAAGTATGGTCATTTTTAAGTAGAAATAACGTTTATTCAAAACAATGATTAAAATTAGACTTGTAATTAATTAATCAATTATTGTATTAATAAATAGGCAATTTTTTATTAAGTAGTTTTGTTTTTGGCGCTTGTCACACAAAAGTGCTCTCAAACTATGGTTTCATAGAAGAGCGGTGGCTGCCACATAGTGTCTTCATTTTACCCGCTACTGACGTCACTGGAACAGTTTTAATGTAGAAGTAAATAAGTCAGAGCTGATTTCATCATTGACACTGGAAGTGATCAGCACAACTAAACCGTGTTTAAGAGAAACAACAAAACAACAACAACATTGTTTCAACATTGTTAGGGAATACTCACACTGACAGCTCTTGAACGCCGTTTAGATGTGTTTATCTATCTCGCTTAGTTTTATTGATGAAATTGGCACACAGTTAGTTTTCATACAGAGCGTTTCTTGTCACCGTAAAGTCCAACCTCACTGCTATCATTTTCATGACGGCCGTTACTGCGGCGGTAATGTGGCGGTCACCGCTCTTCTATCTTACCGTAGTATAGGCGATTTTTTCGTGGCCCAGTCACAATGCAAACTTGCACCAAGTGGCTGGCTACATTGATGAATGGTCTCTCTCATTAGCCGACTCGGTATTCAACTGAAATAGTTTTAGCTATTTTCGTTTAATCGCTGTAAATGAAGGTGGATTATTGTGAACTGGCTTTTGCGATGCCATTCGGCTTTGCTGATGATAGTGTTTTGTGCTCTCGTATTACCTATAAGCTACTTAATTGATACTGCCTTATTTTGTATATCCCTGTTGAATTTATTGATGACTGAATTATTTTCGTCTGTAACACGTTCAAGTTTCAATTTTTAGTGCTAGGTTATCTGTAGATAACATAATCGGCGTCGGGCAGAGATATTGACACATTTCGCCAGTTATATTGCAATAGGGCGCAAACCTATCGCCATCAACCGAACACAAATCCAGACTCATCCGGGCTTCAGTAAGCGGGATTGTCCGAAAGGGTTACCGCTACCCCGGAACATAAAGGGCTACGGAAGGAACATGGATGGGTTTTAGTCAGTAAGAGTCTGACACTCCCTTCCGCTCCACCCAGAGCGGGAGCAGTCATTGGATGAATTCCCAGCCTTAAAAAAAAAAAAAAGACTCATTCGGGCATCTACTAATAAATTAAAATGCAACACAACACTGAAAATATTTGAATAATTACTAAACAATCCCATTAAAATTAAATTCCAAGTCGAACAACAAAAAGCTGACGTTGACAAGACTGTTCCCCTTTTATGTACATATTTGGCGATGGGAAACCCCTCGTCTGTAATGGGCCATTGTGGGCTCAAATATAATACTCATAATATTGCAAAGATTTGCCTAAATTTTAAAGTAGTCGTGCAGATTGTTTGCATGTATTATTAAATTTATAATGGGCTAAACTGCAGGAATACAGTACAGTACAGTATCTGGCTGTCAAACTTGCCAATACGCGTCTAGACAAGAAATAATTTGATTATAATGCAGTATTGTTGGGTAAATTTGGAACTATGGATTTGGATTTTATTGATGAATGGCCATGAATAAATTTGTAATTAAATACTCTTTGTAATTCTAAAAATTTTGCTCCTATAATAAAGGTAATAATTACCAATAATAAATAAGAAACATTACTCTAAAATGGTCAATAAAATACAATAGATTGTAATATAAATTAACCAAGCTCACTGAAGGCGGGATTATTTTCAATTTAATTACACAGATTTGTCAAAGGGGGAAATACTTGGGCAAAATACTTCCTTTGTTTATTTCTAATCTGCTTACGGCCGATTTCTTAAAGCTAATTAGGTTGATTTAATACAAAAGGGAAGAACGTGAGTACCGACACAAAGTAACTGCAACTGTTTGATTGAAGTGTTCGGTTTTGTAACCCTTGGGCGGGTATCGCACCTCCGCAGCTCCGCTGCGAAACCATGGCAGCGAAACCGCAGTAGTTCGCTATGACTTGTCTGTCTGTACGACAAGCGAAATAGAAGCGACACTGCATGTTCAAACGTATAGATTTGATTTATCTCTTTCCCGTGTGATTTCATAGATCAGCTAGCCATTTTATTGCGGTGTCGTTTTTGTGTTTGTTGGCTTTACAGTAGCTGAAAAGTGAAAAGTGAAGTACGTAGTTGTTCCAGGAAATTCTCATCAGTCGTCGGTATCTTCGTAAACATTCTTGTAGATTTTTTTTTTATTTACACGTTTCCCAAGTTAATTCGATATATGGTATGTGTATTATACGGTTATAACCTATTTAAGTACCCATTTTATTTATAATTCTCAATGATCTTTTTATATGCAATAATTTTTTTCTATCATTATAAATGTTTATTTAAGCACCTACTATCAAATCTTTTTATCATATTTTGACTGGTATAGAATGCCTAAGGCATTAAGTCCGCCTTTGTACAGAGGCCAAGCACATCAAGTTACCCCAATCTGTCAAATTTCTTTGATACATTTTCAACTTTATAGCAAAAGCGTAATGCTCATTTTCAATTGGGAAAATTGGGCAGTTTGGGATAGCTTGATGTGCTGGCGTCTGTGCCATTATTGTGTGCAAAAAGTTTTAATAAATAATTTCGAAGAAATGGGCGTTTCATTGATTTAGTATGATCCTACATTGATCCAGTATAGGTAAATTAGCGAATAATGGTTATCTGGAATCATTACAGTTGGGTATAAAATTGAATGGATTGGTATAATTTACCTATTTATTCATCTGGAATTTGTGCCATACCATACTTCTTCATATTACATTATTATGACACTGTTTTTATTTCTAAAGCAATTTTTTTTTGTTAGTAAAAAAACTAGTTACGGTACTAGCATTTTAATACCTACTATAATTATCATCACTTATTTTTACTCACGAGAGAAATGAAAGTTGCGCCAAAGTTTTTCGGCTGTAAATTCGACAAATAATATCCCACTCTGCCGAAATGTTCCGTAAAAATCTCACCGTGGAAACTAAGGTGAAGTAAGCTGTCATTTCAACTGAGGTACTGATAGTAATGACAACTTATTTTAAGCTTATTTCACTTAGTTTTCACGTTGAGATTTTTACAGAACAGATCGTTTTTTAGACCATCTATATTAATTTTAACCTATTCTTTACCACTGCTCGGCAAATCCATACCCTACCACTGTTCCCCCCGTAAATTACCTCCTTTAATAATCAGACTACTTGTTCCAATATCAATAACAACACTCTCGAGTAAACAATATCGCGCAGTATACTTCTCACAACAATACGTATATCGACCTGCAATATGATTTATTACAATCAGCGCTAAACGCTCCACCAGATATAATCCTGAGCGTATAATTGCACACACTCGACTGGATATTCATAGGTGATTAGTATAATCATTGTGCTATTAGGTATTGGTTCGGCGATAGGGCTGGCGAGAATTGAATGTTTAGGGTAATTGATTGATTGTGTTATTAGATAGAAAGATGAGGCAAGAAAGATACTTACGAAGTAATGAAACCCTTTAGTTTCATCACCAAACGGCTTGCATCGCGTCGTATCGGAACGGATTTTACAACCTATAAACGAAATTAAACGTATTGGTGGAAATCATCCTTAATAGGTACAGAAAATTAAAATTGTTTTATACAATATTTGAAAGGTGTATCGGGTATGTACTCCAAGACACAAAAACATTGCTAAATACACTTCTTTTATACTTATAAGAAAAAATATCAATTTGAAACATATAAAGTGACTGATAACTAGTGCCCGATATTTAAACACGTGATTGTACTCATGATTACAATCAACTTTCCCAAAGAAACTTTTTTTTGTATACTCGATAGTTTTATTTTTAGCACAATAACAATACAACTGGCGCGCGCAAAGTTCAATGAACTTCGCGCCGATCAGCTGTTAGCAGCTATTGAGCATTTAAAAAAAGTTTCTTTGGGAAAGTTGATTGTAATCATGAGTAAAATCACGTGTTTAAATATCGGTCACTAATTACCAGTCACCTTATATATCGACTACCTCGAAATTCAATCTAACTAACTGCTTCGTTGGTCAAGCGGTCACAAGTGCTACTGCTGAGCATGAGGTCCTGGGTTCAATTTCCTGGTCAGGCAAAGTGTAATTGGACTTTTCTATAGATCTGGAATTACCAATTGGCAGTCTGGATTTGTGCTCGGTTGATTGTAATAGGCTCGTCCCTTATTACATAGGTCTTAAATCATAACTGACGAAATGTGGATGTACCATAAGTAGGTACACCTCTGCTCAACCAACAGAGTAACAAGTTGCGATGTTGATCCTAAAACCAAGTTAAAAAATATCCCAAATCGATGCATTAAAAGTCAGCACAGCTTTCTGTACCCACTTATTGCAATTTTTTATAGATACTAAAATTGACAGGTTCATAATCATAATTTTTTCCACGAATTCATAGCATCACATAAATACAAACATCGTATTGTTACTCGAAACATTAATTTGATATCGCACGAAACTCAACGCCCGGGGCAGCCCTATTTCTACCTTACTTGAAGCGGTATTACATGCGCACATCACTATTAAGTTACATACAATATCTGCTAAATTGGATAGGGCTGTAACAGCAACTTTATACACCGGTGTCGGGTATAACTTTGAATTTACTCAGTCAGCATTCATGTAGAACGTTAATTGAAAGTAGGGAGGTGATGATTTGGCATAGGTACTACATAGATGTTATTGGGTAGGTATGATTTGAAAGAAAGAAAAAAATATTTATTTTTCACAGAAAAAATGCATACAAAAAGGTAACTGGAAAAAATCGTTACCACAACAGATTTATACTGAACATAATATTTAATGAATATTGATTAATTGTTTTTTTTCTTGATTTAATTAGACATGTACTCGTATTAGTGCGAAACTTGTTTTTAATCAGTTTCTGAGCTAAATGATTTAGATAGGAATTGAAAGCAGACATTATCGTGTTTGTAAAAGTCACCTTGCCTAAAATAGATTAAATTGTGTTATCCTTTAGCTATGGGTAAACCAAGTCATAAGGGTATCTAAACATAGACACACAAACAATTAACCGTCTGTGACATTTTGACCCTAGTCACGCCGGAGGTTAGACAAATTACGTCACTATGTCTACGTGAGACAACATTAATTACTTAAGAGTTTTTCGAACTGGAATAGACTAGATATTTTCAAAGAAAACACTAGAAAAATCATCCAATTTGTGCACAATAGGCATAATATATGCCGCTTGCCATTTAACCCGGCCCCCGACGCATCCCAACGCGTGACGCAGCACTCTCACCCGACCGTAAAAAAGCGAAATCAATTATACCGAAATGGCAAGCGAACCAACCAACGTAACATGACCCACCCTGCCATCCTTAGGCACTTGTCCCACCGCCAACGGGGAAGCGACTGTCAAAAATTTTCTCGCTCAAGAAACGCTAAAATATTGCGTGTAAGTAGAAGAGATACATATAATTATTAATGGTTGATCGTTGATCGCCACTAACTGTTCACACCGCGTGCCGTATTCGTTTGTCACAGCGACAAAAGCTATCAAACAAAGTCCTTGCTTAGCGACACTCACTTGGCGGGCAGAAAACTCACTGGGAGACTTTGGTACTTTTGCATAATGGTTTAAAAATTTTACAATACCTCATTAAGAATTAACAATAATTTAGTTACCGAGAGACTAAATTGACTTCAAACATTTGAAGTCAATTTGAAGAATTTTAATTTATAATTCACTTACCGAGAAAATAAATTTACTTCAAATGTGTTATGAGCGTACAAAAACGACTTTAAAAGTAAATTTATAAAAGTATATTGAAAAGTAGTGATACAAAAAACTAAACAACAGCTTCACAAAATGACTAACCGAGTAGGTAAATCAGGATCGTAAAATAAAAGTACTCAATAAGCTAATAAAATATTTATCGCATATAATTAAGGAAGTAATCGCTTATCATCGCCGTCGCGCACACTGCCCCTTGCTCGCCAACCAGGTTGTTACTAGCTCTACTCGCTTCTCGTTACTCGCTGGCGGTGGGACAGACTCCTCATTGTTACAAAAATGGAACAATGAATGCCCATATCACCCACGTGACGGGTCAACTAACAATGGGTGGTCGTTAGACCTTTTCAAAGAACACAATATGTTGTCTGGTCCCTTTCAAATTGATTCCTAATTAGTGTGATACGCAAATAATTTGTTGCGACATTGAAAAATCTTTTGTTACGTTTTCTTTATGGTTTTTTTTTTTATTTGGGGTAGATAATGAGGGTGGGGTACGTACAATGTATGTCTTCTGTAAAGGTTTGTTTGTGATTAAGGCTAAGCTTTTAATTTTTTCAGTCTTGCATTGTTAGCTTCTCTGTATAGTTAACAAGGTATATATTATCTTCTTCTTCTATTTCGTGTGGTTAGTGACTAACATGAGTTTTTATGCAGCGCTTGGGCCTCTGACTTAGCTTTAATTGATGAGAAATATCTCTCAGGCATTCCGGGTTCCTCACGAGGTTTTCCTTCACCGTTTTTTAAGGAAGTGATAATTATACAATACGCACATGAATCGGAAAAGTCAGAGGTACGTGCCTCAGGCGTTATTATACTTAGAAAGTACCTATTTGATGTTTATGTAACAAACAGTGGAGATGGCTCGGTAATTCATTTCGCAGAAGAGTAAAGACAATTTAGTTATCACATTAATATTAGGTATAAAGGCGAACGTTTGTGAGTGAGTTTGTATGTTTGTCCGTCCTTTACGCTTAAACATCTGCACGAATCTAGATGGAATTTGGCACAGAGGTAGTTTATGACCTGAACTAACGCTTTTTATGCCGGTAGTACGTCCCCTTACGATAATTGCCGCCATTAATGCGGGCGAAGCCGTTGGCAGCAGCTAGTATATATATACAGGTCTCCAAAAGTGATAATGCGCATAGAAATCTTCGCCACTGTTCGGCAACGGTCGTATTTCCCGAGCGTCGGAAGACGATATGTATATAGAGTGGTTAAGTGCATTTTCTTCATGCATAATTTAGTGTGGTTATGTGTTTTGTCCTAAAAGAGATAAATATTGATTTATCAGTAACGAAATTTGATTCAATATTTCCATGTAAGTAAATAGCGAGCTATAATTCATATAAGCCTAAATCTGATTTTTTATATGCTTTTTCTAGTACTTAATATGTATTTTACGTTGGTATTTTTATTTTTTTAGTATTGAAAAAACGTGAAAAATGTTAGTATATTTATATATTTTACAAAATTAACTATTTCAATTTGAATAAGATAATTAAAGTTGAAATTAAATTCACCTTTAAAACAAAACCAAGAAAGGTGTGTAATAGTAGCTCTATATAATTCCAGACAAAGAGAACACGTGCAGTCACCACCAATATGACAAGACGACTGACGGACCTTTGACTGACCGCCGACCGCCCGAATTGTTTTCGATTGTGTACATATGAAATTGACTCCTATTTCTTTCGAACAAGGTGCAAAATGCAAGGGACTCGAACGATTCAATGATTCGGGTGTTTCCGGAAATACGACAATTAGCGAAGATCTGCATGTGCATTATTAATTTGGGAGTACTGTAATGTTAGTGGCAATTTAGATAATTTGAGTTCTGTGTAGGATACAGTTATTTATACACAGTTACAGTTATTTTAATTTCGAATAATAGTGCCAATGTAAAAGGGGCCTATTGTTTTTAAATACCTCGATCACTAGACATTGATGTGTGTTATATATTGTTACAGTAATATAGAACATAGATTATAAACCATTCATTATAGAAACCTTCCCAAAACCAAGATAAACACGTAATCAATACGGGAATAACAAAACCCAGCCTAAAGAAAACAATAAACTAACCCGTACTAAACTATAGCAAAACAAGATGTTAATATACAGATATGTTTACTTATTTATGGATAGAATCTTATTGGAAAAGTGGAAATAGATGCTGTGCTTTCTATGATATGTTTATTTGGTGGTAAATGCGGTAAGTACGGGAGTGTAAGGCCCATTGGCGGCACAGCATGGCAAAGTATTTTTAGGCAACAAATAAAAACATAACTTAACAATATGGACACTTGTAACTTACTAGATGACTCTGTATTAATACATAGTAATATCCAGTAAAAGATACTTCGTTCCAACCGTGCGTCTGACACCTCCCGACTTAACCTTTTCAATTAAATTGGTAATTTAATTGATGGTAATTTCAATTTTTCTTCTAAGGTAAAGTGACGAAACAGTCAACACTAAATGCAACTATATTACAATGCTACTACAAGTCACAACTGCATGCACTTGTCTAACGTTACACCAAATGAAATTTCGAAGCGAAACTCAATCGGCGCACGGCGTGTCCCGAACTGCTCCGGAACGATCCACACTAGACTGTGTACTTTTTCTCGGCCTCATGTGCACAAACAGTGTTTAGTTACCGGAGGGTGTATTTTATCTTGTTGTGCTTGTTTTGTTGCCGTAGTGAGGGCAGAGGGGGGAGGCGGTGCGGGGCGGGGGTTGGCACCTGTTGCCCCGTTTCAGTGTGGGAAAGCCTAATCCTGAGATGAAATAAATACAACATTGGCTCAACAGAAACGTTCTCAAGATGTCTTTTGATGGTATTCATTAAAGCCGTGCGAGTGTACGATATTTGGGAGTTTAAAGGAATTGCCATTTTTATTTCATGTCTGCTGTGTCTTGTGTTGAATTTTTGATGCAACAAGTGGTATTGAGCTGGATGTGTTGACGGAGCTTTGGTTAGGATTTTGTGTTATTTGTGTAATATTCTATATCCAGATCATGATTATTAAGTTCTTCTAAAGAGTAGGTTGTTGCCAAGACACAGCATCATAATATTTATGATCACACTAATAAATATTTTTCGTAACACTAGATACCTACTTAGTTCAACGCAAAATCACTATAACTACGTAGTATAAAGCAAAGTTGCTTCCCGCGTCTGTCCTAATATCTGTATGTTTGTATGCTTAGATCTTTAAAAGTAGGTACACAACGGATTTTTATGCAGTGTTTAATAGAAAGAGTGATTCAAGCGGAAGGTAAGTAGGCGGAGAACCACTGATAATTTCAATATTTATAATGTGAAGTCGTAAATAAACGCTTTAAACGCTTATATAGGGAAAGGGGAATTGTTTTTACGAATTTAACGCGTGCGAAGCCGCGGGCAAAAGCAAGTATATTTATAATTAAGATAATAATCATCATCATTTCAGTCGAAAGACGAAACTGCTGGACATAGGGCTCATCTAAAGACCGTCACCGCGTCTGCATCTGTGGTTACCACGTCCAGCAAATACCAGCGAAGGAAAGAATACAGTTTTTAAATAAATATTAATAATAATAAAATATTAGTTTGTTTTTATGCAACCGTGCTCTGCTGACCTGAATTTTAATCATAAATCTCTGCTTATCCCGAAAGACGTAAAAGTCTCGGTGACACTTTTATTTGTTTACCTATCCTACAATTTATAAATACCTCTCCCAAGTGTGTGAGTGTAACTTTATTCTTTGATAGAATTTGGTGTATTTGGAACCTCAGAACCAGCAGGTTTGGGTGTACAAAGCTATATAAATTCTTAATTAAGACTGTTCAGCCCTAGCCCCGTAGGCCACCAAGTGGCCCGCCCATGCATTGGAATTGGCCCACCTAAAGGTATCTGTTGGCGAGTCGTTTGAGATCAGATTTCAGGACTTTAAACCAGCGGGTCTATTCTATGAAAATCTCACCGTGATAACTTTGGTGAAGTGAGTTTGAAGTGAGATGTCATTCCACCTAATACTAGGGATTAACACTACTGACATCACTTAGAGTTCACTTCACTTACTATGTTTTCACGGTGGTACGTTTTAGAGAATAGCAGTAGGTATTGCTTAAGCGTTTGTCTGCTCAAGATTCGAGTACTATTCTATTATAACCGTGCGACGACACGGTTGGCGCAGTGGTTGTACGATTGACTGCTGCGCAGCATGTCGCGGGTTCGATTCCCGCACGGAACAATTATTTGTACGACCTACAAGTATTTGTTCCGGGTCTGGGTGCTTCTATAATATGTATGTATTTACAAAAAAAAAAATGTATATAAGTAGTTTATCAGCCATCTTGTTACCATAACACAAGCATTAGGTTGCTTAGCTTGGGACTATATGGCGTTGTGTGAAATGTCTAAGGATATTATTATTATTATAGGTCTAAAAATATTTAGGTTTTCGTAAATCTATTCTAAACTAGCCAACAATAAAACATAATTATAAAAATTGTCATTAAATATTGATAAATGTTACTTAAGAATTGAAATTCCTGTTCAAATGTATCAATGAATAATTTTTAGATTATTCAAACTATGATCAAGTGTTTTGTTTAATTTTAATAGCTAAGTATCTACCATAATAGTAGGCAAGTTTTATTTACTAGAAGGTAACCCGCCGCTTGACACGTAATCAATCATCAAAATTGGGTAGCCAATAGTGTACTAAATAGATCCACATGAAATGGGCTACGTTTATTTTATGCTACGATATTTGAACTCCGTATTATTAGGTTAAAAAATATTAATTGTTTTTTTCTTTTTTCCAGGTAATGGCGGTTTTTGAAATAAGAAAAGTTGTGTTTTGAAATAACACAATTTTTAAAGTATTATAAGTAAGTGGTTGTTTCTATCGATAAAGCTTTGCCTAACCATTCGGCGATTGCAGGCGTGATGGTATATTATATTACAAGTAAAGAAATAGTGTTGTTTTCAATCGCCAGATAAATTTTATTGGAGTAATAAATATGACAGTTTGACAGCTTTTGCATAGAAAATAAATGTCAAACCGCCATTTTTATTCTTCAGATAAAAGTTATCAGGCGATTGTATAATCGGCTCTTAATAGAATAATTTTTAACATGTTGAAATATTATCTACAACAATCAATCAAGAAAGCTCTAATACCTACCTGGCGATTCAATTCTTGCTGTGTACAGAAATAGTATTGAAATAAACAACATCGAAACGAACTAATTTAAAATATGTTCTTATCAGTGTAAAACATCACTTAAACCAACCCCCTATGCGTTTGACAACTTAATTGAATACTTTTTTTTAACCCCTTCCCCGCTTACTTATTCTGCCAATACCTGACGCTCGGTAAAAGCGAGTATACTTTTAGAATTGCATCTATTTCCACACACGCGGCCCACATTTTCTATTTCCGTTGGCGGGCAGACATTGACATGAATATGTTTTCTCGAATCGGATTATTTTGACATCGCCAAGTATTTGATACTCGCCCACATATGAACTAGTAGTTTATTAGGTCTCAGTGATGTATCTATTAGCATTTTAGGGTTATGGCTACCATATGGTGGACGATTGACGTTGATATGATTATGTTCGCTGGTCATTTCGTTTACGGTTGTTTCGAGAATTATCGAAACGATTGTGAAAAAATAATAAACTGCCTCGTTCGTCTAGTGGTCGCAAGCGCTTGAACATGAAGTCCTGGGTTTGATTCCCGGGTCGGGAAAAGTTTTTTTTTTGTCTGGAATTTCTTAGTAGCAGCCCATAGTCTAGATTTGTTTACGGTTGATGGCAATAGGCTCGCTTATCTATTCTTCTTCTTTTCGTGTAATTAGGGACTAACCTGGTGCCAGAGTTTTTATGCTGCCCATGGGCCTCTGACTTAGCTTTACATGATGTTGAGAAATATCTCTCAGACACGCTAGTTTCGTCACGATGTTTTCCTTCACCGATTTTTAAGCAAGTGATAATTATACAATACGCACATTAATCCGTAAAATCTGATGTGTGTGCCTTGGGTTCGAACTCGAGACCTATGACTTGGCTTGGCCTTCTATTAAATGCGACTCGAACATAACTGGCGAAATGTGGGTGTATTATATGTACGAACTGTGCCTAACCCTTCGTTGATTACAGGCGTGATGTTGTGTAATTGGACACCGTGTTTTGGTTCATTTTGATGCAACATTTTTTTGATATAATTTCATTTAACTCCACCCAATTTTCCGTCCTAACCATCACTTTGGATGCCATATATCAATGACAAAAAAACCGTTGTGAGAAATACGTGACACTTCAGCTAATAAACTCGTGAGCCCGTGAAATCGCTCCATAACTCATAAAACGGAATAACATTTAGTTCAGGCAGGAAATAATAAAAAAGAAACATATCTTTTGACTCGTTTGCTGATTGAATAAATGAATGAAATTCTTTAACACGACACTTTTAATATATTACCGTCATGATTTTTCTAACATACTGCAGAATTATTTTTAAATATATATATTTCTTTTTGATATCTGCTATTTTTTTAGTGTACTATCACGGACTTTAATTGTTGAGCCACTACCCACTGTTCGTATTTTAGCCGTGTAACGCAAATCGGGTTCAGTCGGTTATACTCGTACATCCAGACATGTAAAGTCATAATGTCTTGAATTTCGATTTGCGGGTCTAGCAACCGTAACCTATTGTAGCGGCAATTGTTTTAGCGTAGCCAAGATAACGTTCGCATACGGTGAAATATTATGATTGTTCTTTGACATTGACATTTCAACTGTCACGGATAGGTTTCAGAATTAACGATTATCTAATGAGCTCTAATTCAAAAGAGGTCAGTGGCAAAATAGATTGAATAGAGTATTTAACCTACTTTATAATCTCTATAACTATAAACCTTCGATTATTAGTAATTCGTCATCTTATTTGCGAGCATGCGGTTTCGGTTCGTGTTTAATCGTGTAAAGTGGTCATCTCGTGAAACTATAAAATGCAAAATTAAAAAGTTTATAAGTCGCTCATCAATTGAAGTCCTTGACTGTATATAATAAAGAGTATTCCATCTATCTTATATCTGTTAAACAACTGATTGCTTAAAAAAGTATAAAATCTATCCTCGTTTTTTATACCTACATTATTTCTATGATAACAAAATATGAAGAATTTCACGTATTATTTTGCCTTATTCTTTAAAAAAAAAAATTACTTAACCGTTCCTTAAAATGGAACAGGAAATTGAACTCCTCACGCAAAAAAGAAAAATGCAATAAAGGTGTGACAAAGCATGCCTTTGTATTTTAAAACTCCAATAGAGATCCGAGTGAAATATAAATCATTTCACTCACAAAATAATATCCTGACAGGACAGGAAACGATAAAAAGGAACGCATCTCTTGAAGCTTTTTGGCAAGGATACTGACACGCGCAGAGCACTGTGCTTTTCTAAAGTAAGAACGGATGGGTTCGAGATGTTTAAAACTTTTATTTTTGCTTTGCAGTTTTCGAACAGATATCTGATATTTTTTTTAATTGTTGGCAGTTTATGAAATTACTAAGAAACATATTTTTGAAAATTTTGATTGGTAATGTAAAAATACGACTACCATACGTAACCAAAAAATAATGCCATAAATTATTTTTTTGCCATACATTTACATTTCAATGGCTACAAAGGGAGTGACCACTGAGATGTCGACTAATTCAGAAGTATGGAAGAAAGAGACATGTTGCGCCGACCCCAAATAAATTGGGATAAGGGCAGGAGAATGATGATGAAATTTACATTTCAATGGATTGATTTATGACGTAGAATGCATGTGATGTCTGTTACCTATTAGTCCTAAGTGCTCACACAATAATTTCACAAACACAGTCTTGTGGCATCATTCCACAAGAATGCGTTTAATTATGTCTCTCATAAACTAACCAATACATTATATTCAAGTACATATTCCCAATAAATAAACCCACATCGCCAAGCCTTCTCACTCCCGTCAGTTCACTTCAGACTCAAAACGGAAATATTGCCGATGGCGCCCTCTCGCGGCGGATGCTGCACGGGCGCCAGCGAGCCGCTTCCGGCCCGCCCTCGTTACGTCCGCTTTGTGTGACGGCCGACATGGCATGCCAGCCTCATCGGACCGAATGAACCATTGTCAACGATATTACACTCTGCTTTGATTTATTCAGAGTGCTTACTATGAATAGGGAAAGTTTGAGAATGGAAGAAATATGGGTAATGGACGCTTTGTGGTGTCTTTAGGGGTGCTATACACTTGTTTGTGTCGGCGTGATTCGGGACAGCCGAGCGGCCAAATAAAGTATGAGTTCTGCCGCCACGCTGTGCCGAATTGAGCCGTTTCATGCCGACCCGAACAAGTGTGAAGCGCGCCTTATGTTGGGTGACGCGACTACTGGGTTGGGTCTCGAATTTTTGTACGAAATGGGCTCTAGTTTCCGTACCTTATTTAGCCAGCGCCTCATTGTGATCGCCTCGCACCGTGGTGTGGGCGATTTCTATGTAACAGTAGAAAAAAAAGAAACAATATTTGGAGTGATCCTACAAATAAAATGAAAACTAATTAGAAAAGGTCTTGTTTATTTGTCGTAAGTATTTACTTTGTCAACATCAGCCATTTGATGAGGACAAATTAGATACAGATAACAAACAGTAAAAAACAAATTTTGACGAAATAGGTAGACATAATAATAGTCTGACCTTTTATTTCATTATAAATAAAAAAAAACAGTAGCCCACCATTTATTTCGTTTATTACTTTTCATCCATTCAATACATTTTTACAAAAGAACATTAAAATAAACATTTTAAGTGTTATTTTTTAGTCCATCAGCTAGATCTTAAAAAAAATAACACGTTGTTCTTTTTTAACATAATCTAAAGATTACGCCGATACATTGTCTTAAAATGTGGCATGACGTCACTCCTATGTAGATTTCAATCTGAGTTGTGACGTAGCGCGCCCCCACTTCCCAATTTTAATGCGTTTTATCTATGTTATTTTTTATTAATATGATAGAGCAAAAATACGTGTCTATTATCTGACTAACGGGCTAAATATCATTTCTTTTTTTTTAGCCTGTCGTCTTCCATACTGCAGATACACTCGACAACAACACGCAACTTTACAAAACTTCCCAAGTAGACTTAATTTATTCCGACTCATCTGTAAAAGTCCAAGACTAATTGTTGTGCTAGATAGTTATTACTCCAATGTCCCTTAATTAATTCCTTGGCTTGTTCGAAGAAAATTAGCTTGAGACTCGCTTTTGTTTCATTGCTTGAAATAGACTTATTTTCGTTTCGTTCATCACTACTGCCTGTTGAAGGAATTTGTGGTTGGATGGGGGTTTTGGCTTTTGGTCGAAAGCTTTTTCTGATAAATGCAGGCAGCACTCACTTTGCTTTGGAATACGGTGTCGGGTGATTAAGTTCATGTTGCTAGATGTTCTTTTTGTAAGCTAACCAAGCTCTTAAACTACGATTTCATATGATAGCCCTATATGTACCTAAACCGTTTTGTTACTATGGCTCATGTTATCGTTTACGTTTCAGTTTGACGTTCAAAATGCCTTACTTGTGCCTATTTGAAATAAATTATTTGACTTTGACTTTGACTTATGTTAAAATATTTCAGACAAACCTCAACTACAACATAACATTAAGGCCTATAATCCTCAAAGGGTTAGGCAGAAGCGGACCTATTTACCCAAATTTCGCCAGTTATGTTTAATTTAAAGGGGGAGAGCCTATTGCCATCAACCGGGCACAAGTCTTGACTCCGGCCTGCTACTGAGAAATTCCAGATGGAAAACCCGATAACACTTCCCGGGGGTCGAACCTATAGTGTATTTCGTTTACAGTGTCCAATTTGGTAAACAAACACGGGACGAAAATTCTGATTTTTCGTATCAATCAAACACTTTGAGTTAAGCATAAACGTCTTGAACTTTGAATAAAACACTTAAGGCATGAATTGTTTTAAAAAAATGCTTCAGAGACACATACATTACCTAGAAATCTTAATATTAGTCGCGACATTTGTTTACCAAATGAGACAACTAAAGAAAAATACACTATAGAACCTCATGCTGCAGTAGCGCTTGCGACGAGACGGTCAATCCAAATCTCCAATTAAATATTTATTCCACAATTAAAATCAAAATTTAAACAATAGTATTGTTCAATTTATAACCTTTACAAATGTGTTGGCCGTTATGAAATGTAATTAAAACATTGTTAGAATTTACTGTCCGATTAAAAACTGTCATAAATTGTGAATACCTACAATTAACAGCTTCCATTCTCTATTGTACGAGTAATATGTTTTAGGATATTTGTTTTATGATTTGCTTTGAGTTTATACGGCAGCAGTTTGTTGGTCATAAAAGAAAATTTATTTTTAATCGACATTGCGGTCCATACCGGCACAAGGCTTAATAATAGTAATTATTACTTATTAATTTCAGAGAAAACTCCATAGACAGTTCCATAATACAATCTATTATTTATTTTTTATGACAGTCAATAAGTCTATATGTAACTTTGTGATTCAGGGCAAATTTTAAAAATGAAACTGAACGCGATCAGCGCATATTCATCAATATCAGGTCGATAGAATACAAAGCTCTAGTAAGGCATAATTTAAATATGTAATCGAATACTTTCTCAACATAAAGCTGCCTATTATTTCCTAAACATCAATCTCATCAAAATCGCCCGCCTCCCACTTACTCGGGCTCTCATATTTTCATAAAACGCTTCATCTACCCGCGTAATACCCAGTTTTCATGATGCATGCACATTTTGCGGTCATGGGTAGTGATTTATATCTGTCGTAGTACTTAATTTTGTCTCCCCTAGGACCCTTGATGTGGGGTCGCGTTTTGAACGAACTGAAGATATTTCGGCTGTGCTTTCAATTTCCCTTCGATTGAAAGGTCCTTTTCTAATACCCTATTCACTATTTCTTTATATGCGTACGTAGGTATGTTGGGTTTCGTGTTACGTTGTTCACCTATAATAAATAAGAAGGCACAAAAATACTCGACAAATGAAAGATTTAAAAAATACAAAACCGCTACTGCTGTTTCCGAATCTGAAACCAAAGAATCTTTTCGTCTTCTTCTTCTTATCGTGGGTTAGTGACTAACTTGGTGTCAAAATCTTTTGGTGATACTTAATTTTTTATTTTTCAATGGAGTATTATTAGTTCTTGCATTACCTAACAATTGACGATATGAAACGGTCAAAAATGAAATATGAAATCACATAGAAAAAAGACCACTCGTCTTAAAAACTTCCATCATTGTACAGAAATTAAATATTATGCGAAGATAGAATTGTAAAATTGCATTTAATGCTAATAAGTATCCCATTTGATTCTAAAAATCTGTAACGTCTGTTGTTATATTTCATACAAATGACATGAAAGTAACGTTGTTGAAATACCCAATTTCATACATTCAAACTCAAACTCAGTTTCATTCAATTATCATATTCTTCCAGCGCATTGACTGCCTTTGAATAAAGAATGTATCTAGTTGTTTTCTTTTCAGCCAGTTTCACTATAGCACCAAACAAAAGCACATCAACGAAATCCCCACATTACGAATATGCACCCTTTAACATTCAATACCCTGTTCTTTGTTTACCTGCACGTCCACAGCTTTATTTTATTTAATAAAAAAAATAATGTGCATGCAAAGCATACAGACAGACGTTCAAATTTACAATGCTCGCATCGGATTCATATTTCATTGTTAGTTACGTACCAGGTACCTTTGTTTTTGATCACTGTTGTTGGTCTGGGAAGGCTTTTGTTGATGCCAAATAAATATCTATAATTGGCTCAGCTACGGGTCGAAATGAAAACGGGAATATGAATTGTTGGAGCTTTTGAATACATTTTTTAGCATTCTGTTTCGAGTATTTTTGTGATTTTTATTCTCTGATTGGTGATATTTCTTATTTTTATCGGTTTTAGAATGATTGCTTCATTGGTTTTCATTTTTTAGTCTCTTTGAGCTCTCCGTTCGATTTTTAAATCGAAAGCATTACTAAGGTTTTTCTCAACAACTAAACTGGAGTTAATAGGCAAAGCAACTACGATGATAATGACCGCATGCAAATCGATGACTGCGAAAAACTATTAAAATAAACAATTGAAGTACACTCCCGAAATCTTAAATCGCTTGGGTCTTCTAAACGAACTTTAGACGTACCACATAATATTTCCAAAATTGTTGAGCCTTTAGTTCAAACAAATCTCTCAAAGAGTTAATAAACAATTAAAACGGATAAATTATTTAAAGTCACTGGTTTACAACGAAGTAGTCCACAACAAAACCTCCTTTCCGAAATCACCAAAAAATCGAACATAGAATATTATGTTTTTCTTTTAAATCTATGACGCGACACGTCCTCGTGTCTACCCAATGTTCGGCATCTAACATTTTTGATTCTATTGCTGTATTTTTTTTTTCTTTTTTGCGACCATCGACGCCG
The DNA here is from genome assembly GCA_951799385.1 of Hyppa rectilinea. NCBI lineage: Eukaryota > Metazoa > Arthropoda > Insecta > Lepidoptera > Noctuidae > Hyppa > Hyppa rectilinea. The sequence goes on along the minus strand of OX637310.1, from coordinate 4,190,331 downwards.
GTAACCCGCGCCAGTCAATTCGTTTCGCGATACGCATCTGCAACGAATTTGTGTTCCACGGCCTATCGTGGAGTTTATTTTTTCTCTTTTTGAATTTGGAAAAAAAGAAAAATCTGGGTGCATGTGGGAAAAATATTCATGGAGTTTTCGTTGCTTCGTGCTGTGTTAGGTATTTTGTAGTTTCCATTTGTAAGTACTTTTATACCGATGTAACTATCGAGGGCTTTAGTATAGAGCATAGCATAGAGCATTTTGTACATGCTGGATCCCATCTCCCTCGACTGCTAGCGTTATTGTTTACGTTCTGTATCCGACACTCCTATCTTCCCGCCGAGTTGATGCGAACCGTGGTCGTACCAATATTGAAAAATAAAACTGGTGACGTCAGTGACAAGGGTAATTACAGACCGATCTCATTAGCGACTATTACGGCTAAGGTGCTTGACGGTGTGTTTGAGGGACAACTTAAGAAACATCTTAAAATACACGATGCCCAGTTCGGCTTTAGGCCGCAGTTATCGACGGAATGTGCTATTTTGTCCCTCAAGCATACTGTCAGGTACTATACTGAGAAAAGTACGCCAGTATATGCTGCGTTCCTAGACCTTTCCAAGGCTTTTGACCTGGTTAGGTACGACATACTGTGGTGTAAGATGCGCGAAGCGGGAGTGCCTGACGCCATCACGAATATGTTTCGGTATTGGTATGGCCACCAAACAAATTATGTTAGATGGGCCAACGAACTGTCTGAGGCGTACAGGTTGGAATGCGGGGTGAGACAGGGTGGATTGACCTCGCCAGCGCTTTTCAACCTGTATGTCAACCAGCTCATTGTCGAGCTCAGCAGCACACAGGTTGGCTGTTCTATTGACGGTTTGTGTGTTAACAGTATAAGTTATGCGGACGACATGGTGCTGCTGAGTCCGTCAATTAGTGCACTCAGAAGGTTGTTGGTGGTCTGCGAGACCTATACAAAAGCGCATGGACTTATTTATAATGCACAGAAAAGCAAGTTACTTGTCTTTAGGGTAAAACGAAATAAACCAGCACATATCCCACCGGTTATATTGAAAGGAGTTGCCCTCGAAAGGGTGCGTGATTTTAAGTACCTAGGGCATATAGTTAACGAAGACTTGAATGATGATGCTGACCTGGAAAGAGAACGGAGGGCGTTGGCTGTCCGATGCAATATGTTGGCCCGCAGGTTTGCTCGCTGTACACCAGAAGTGAAAGTAACCCTTTTTAAGGCCTTCTGCCAATCTTTGTACACGTGCACTCTGTGGGTTCGATATACGCAAAGGGCATACAACGCCCTCAGAGTTCAATATAATAATGCCTTCAGAGTATTGTTGGGGCTTCCACGTTACTGCAGTGCATCAGGAATGTTTGCCGCAACACATACTGATGGGTTCAGTACCATCCTGCGGAAAAGGATTGCGTCCATGATGCGCAGAGTGCGTGGGAGCCCCAATGGTATTCTGAAGGTCATTACTGATAAACCATGTTGCACCATTATGGCGCATTGGGTGCGTGTACATGTGCATGTACCCGGCGCGTCAGGTGAGTGCAACAAATATATGAATTAGTGCTTTTCTTATTATTTTTAATTACTTTTAAAACTAACATAGCGTTTAAGTAGTGTATATTACTAACAACATATGGATCAAGGTCTGAAATAAAGTATTTTTATTTTATTTTTATTTTTTTATTTAGTGCGTATTGTTTTTAGCCCTGAATCACCAATATCGCATTTTACGACCAATCTTTAACTATTAGCAGTAAGTAAGATTACGGACTGCCTTTACCATTTTAGTAAAGGCTCCTACAGACGATGCGACACCGCGACGTGTGTCGGCTGGAACAATTTCCGTGAAGTTTTTATGGAAATTGTTTCACTAGAGTCGCATCGGGCCTGACTGCGGGGCGTCTTAAGACAAGCTCCAGTCTGTCCAAAGGTTGTCTTTAAAATACCGTTTTTAGCGATAATACCACCCATTCTGTCACATTTTGTAAAATTTCTACATTATTATCCGTAGCTTACTATGGTTGGGGTAGGTACATGATACCAAAGAGTATTGTAGGTATACTTATTCTATTCTTAATGGGCCTGTATCGGGGATTGTTTTAAATTGAAAACAAGTGCAGCTTTAATAATATATTTTATGCGTTTACTCAACGTGTCTACGCCTGGTTCGGTTCCCGTTTGCTTTTCAATTTAAATTAATCAATGACTCGGCACAGTCAACATTGACCCATATCCATCCATCACTTCAACTGCGAAAATATAAAGTAATTCAAACACATATTTTTTGCATATTCCCCGGGTGATACGTGCGTGTCATAAATTAATCATGGCGCTCGAATCACCACGGTAAACAGTAGAAATCCTTAGAGAATTTCACATTTTTATCGTTTTACAAGGAAAGTATCTCGGTGCGAACCAGTAAATGTAGGCAGGTCGTATATTACACGTATAATTTGCAAGAGCCAAGTAATAAAACTTAACGCGTCTGTTGCCGACGATGTTTGTCGAAATCCTTAACACGACCAGTTTATATGACCTTTGAGTTGATCGTCTCTTGCGTTTTATACGACAGTTTTGTTTGATGTTTTGGGGGATGAAGGAGGTCTTGCTACCTGGTTGTTCAATGCTTGCATGTGATGGTGTAAACACATTAGTTGAAACACCGTGTGATGCGGTTTCTTTGGATGAGGCACGACACCTGTAGGAGATCTACTTGATTTTGTTTACTTGAAAGTTTAATTAAAAACGTTAAGATATGTTTTGGCAGTTCGTTGAGCTGATGAATTAAAGTCGTTTATGATGATTGCCTGCCTACAAGTTCCAAATTAGCTGTTTTGTTATTCTTTGTAATTTCAAATCAGTTAAATGTAAGCAAGAAAATGTGCCAAATCTGCAGATAATAGTTAGGTATGTGATCACTTGACTGCCTCGTTGGTCAAGTAGCTGCAAGCGATTGCTGAGCATGAGGTCCTGGGATTGACTCCCGGGTCAGGCAAAGCCTGGACTTGTGCCCGGTCGATTGGAATGGACTCGCCACCTTTTATATGGGACTCAAACATAACTGGCGAAATGTGGGTATACCATAGGAACACCTCTGATTAACCCTTGGGAATTATAGGTGTGATGTTATGTTGTGTTAAATTTTTCCACATTTTGTGATAATACAACTCAACCATCTATAAATATACTAAGATATGTTTTGTCATCTTTAGATGGACAAATATCATTTTAGATATTATCAAACTATCCCTACAAAAAAAAGCCAGCACTGCTGAACATCTCCTCAGCTCCATACAAATATAATAAATCCAAATTATCCCGAGTCATTTAAAACAAAATGGCAATACGGCACTGTATCAAATCTATACGGCTAACGACTCCACCCTTGTCGATATGATGGGGGTCCAAAAATAATTGTTTCCGGTATTCCTGATGCGCGAGAATCGAGGGGGGTTTGATTTAAAAGCCTGAGTGTTAGGGGTGGTTTCGGAGTATATCTCATGGCTACATAACTGGGCATGGGCATGCAGCGTCCCTTATTTATTGCGGGAGTGAAGTGGACACTGGTTTCTCATTTTTATATTCTGTAGGAGCTCCATAAACTAATCGCTTCGCTGATGACAGCTTAGATTCTATTTTTAAATAGTTGGCAAAATTACTTCGACAGTTTTAAATCCCTAGGCACCAACTTTCAGTAAATCCTTCAATACTCCGCTCTGCTTAAGTTTATGCAAATAATTTCATCACCACTGCTCTAAAAATGGTGAAGGAAAACATCGTGAGGAAGCCAAGCCTAAGGCATGTCCTAGTATCTAGACATGTGACATTCACCAACCTGCACTGGGCCCGAATACGGCCCACTCCCTCGCGAAAAGAGAAGGCCTGCGTCCCAGCAGGAGAAGGGAACATTACAGCCTTTTTTTTTGAGGGTGGGTAATCATCAAATGACTCCTCCCGCTCTGGGTAGAGTGGCAGGAATTGTCAGACGCTTACTGACTAAAACCCATCCATGTTCCTTCCTTAGCCCTTTATGTTCCGGGGCAAAGGTAACCCTTTCGGACACAATCCCACTTACCAACATTACAGGCTGATTACATAACACAAGATGTGTGATAAACAAATATGGTGATGATCCAGAGCCGCTTTCAACCAGTACGCGATATTTTTGCCCTGAAGATAAACATTGTATGCCAGCTACCTTTAAACAAATGAGTCAGCGATACCGCTAATTATTAAAATTGAAATCGGAATTCGTATCCGAATGTTTTTCATGTCCGACATAAATTGAGCACAGTATACGCAATAATTACAGATAATTGTGGTTTATTATGTTTCGTTATTTCAATTCTGTTTAAATCACAGCATTTTTAATGAAGACCTTTGTTATTGGTGTTGTGTTTCGGTTGAAAAAACCTTTTGTTGTAAATGAGAATGTGATACGTTGTGCTCATTGCGGTAATTACAAATTGGAATGGTATATTCGTAGGATTTCTCTTTGAGATCTGATTTTATTTTCGAAATATTCTCAGAGAATTAAAGAGTTTTCGCTCCGGGTTGAATATATGTACTCCACATAATATATTAAATACATCTGTACATAAAAATATTTGTAAAAATATTTGATTTGGGATAATGGCTTGGCCTGCTGTGCTGGCGCTGCTGCTTCGGCTGCAGGAAACCTCAAGTAGTGAAAGTATAATAACTTTATCGCTTATTATGTTTTCAAGTCGTTTGGGTATGAATCCTTCTATATACACGGTTATTTGTAAAACACCAGAAACCTCTTAAGAGGTCATTGTACTCATCATTATGAACAACTTTTACTATGGGACCAAACCTGAAATCGCGAGAAAAAAATCAGCTGTTCCTTACATTATGACGAGTTATACGAACAAATGTAGGGAACAGCTGATATTTTTTTCGCGATTTCAGGTTTTGTCCCATAGTAAAAGTTGTTCATAATGATGAGTACAATGACTTCTTAAGAGGTTTCTGGTGTTTTACAAATAACCCTGTAGGCATAAGGATTAACTCTTTATACTTAATGGTAAAACGTTTACTGCGTGATTACAATCAAACAGAGGTTACCATAGCATGACATTCCCTTTTTTCTGATTTACAAATTCTTTTGTACGAACTAATTCACCGAAATGAACCAAAAAAACCGCTCATAACTTGAGACGCAAATTTCAACAAAGCGTGTGACTGTAATAAAAGTAAAATTATGCAAATCGACCACCCTCTCTGCTTACCCCCCGCATGGTGGTAGTTTTATTGTAATCATTTACGGAGGGACGAATCTCTTTATGCGTCACCACGCTTCGCCCTGGCCCTTGGGGGCAGCATTTTTGACATTTCGCTTTATTTATAATAATAATGTTCACTTTTCAACCCCCTGAGTTAGGGCGGTTTTTCATTTCACTTTTTTTTTAAATAATTGGACGATGGCATAGTTATTATTAAGAACTATGTTGAAATGCAGACGGAGTTTCGCGATGACGTTAAATTAATTAAAAAATAATCAAAATACAGAGGCCAGCACATCAAGTTATCAAAATATATCATATTTCTGTAATAATTTTTCAACTTTATTACAAAAGAATAAGGTTAATTTTCAATTGGGAACGTCTGTACCTTCATCGTTTAAGTATCCTCCTGATAACAGGCAGAGATAAATTTAAACATACATAAACTCAAGCCTTAACCTCATGAGGCAGAAACTATGGTACGATCTTTTTATACTCCTGGGAAGGAATATCCACAATTGTTTTTCACGTAATGGGTAAAAATAATCAGCATTTATTCGTAAAATAAATAGTATCTATTAATAACAACGCTTCTTCATTCATCATATTTTAGTGTCTGTGGTACTCTGGTTTTATATTGTTTTAGCTCAGAAGGTAGCCGAAGGTACGTTGAGGACGGCTTCAGAAGTATTCTTTATAACGGAATATAATTAGCAACACTAACAATAAACACTTAGCTAATGAGGATTGATTTTCACGAAAAATAATAATGTTTAAATACTTAGTGCTCTTCGTCTGACAAGCCACATTTTTCTCACGAATAAAATGACAGGCATACACATAAAATGCCTCCTGAAACAGCTCCTTATTACACCACATTCATTGGCTTGAATACATCTCAATTACGTAGGTAATTTTGTCTATGTAAATTGCCTACAGAATGCGAGATAATTCTACTCTGTTATTGAAGCAGACGCTCATACAAATTAAAATAATACCCATCTCTAACTAGACGTTTGCTATTTGATGCACATATTATGTTTGAGTAAATGAATGTTGGGGGAATATTCCGTTACGTCTTTACAGTACCTATGTTAATTAACGAAAGGCGTTCTCGTTAACCCGCAATAGTATTAGCGTCCATATATGTTAAAAAAATATTGCCAAAAAAAATTGAGAAAACCAATCAGCTGCTCCCTACATTTTGATGAGTTATGCTACGTAGAGTTGCGGACAATAGCCGGTATTACCTATTCCATATACATAATATGAATACCTTATTCATAACAAGGCATTTAATATACATGTATTGCATTTAACATACAATATTAATCAATAATCCTTCTAGTAATAATATAATATCTAATCTTCTTATATTTTTTTGAGGTTCTGGCATAATTCGAACTCAACCACCACCTTTATTATTTTTTAAATACATTGCAATAATGCTCACCAACACCACCTTGTAAACGTCGAAGATCCTTGTAGCATTGTGGTTTGCTTTTCAACTATGTACTACAAATGAGCTGAAACAGTATACAACGTCCGAAATGTTGATGTCAGGTGACAATCAATTTAGTTTCACGCGGGGTACACCTCTATGGTTCGAAGTTAAATTGCTTTTACGTCTTCGACTCCCGACGTCATAACCGTAACGAACAACACGTAAATGAAAACAGTACTATGACTATTAAACAGTTGTGACGTCACAGAAATATGGTTTCGATATCGGTTTTTTAAATTGTCGATGGCCATTACAAAACAGTCTACGTGTTTAAAGTGTTGTTAGGATTGCTTTGTAGTGTTGCCAGGTATCTATGTCAATTACGCAATTTTTTTATATTGCCATCAGTTTTTTAGCTTTAATGATTCATGTAAAAAAGTATTGCAACGTTTTATTATTAAAAAAAAGTCTTGTTTGAAATTGTAAACTTTTGCAATAACTCGTGTTTTTGCAACCACCAACTTCATCTCACAGCGACAAAGTTAAATTTTCCATCCATATTTCAAGCACATTGTCATCAGCAGTGACCTTAATACGCAAACAATACAGTTGAAAATTGCTTGCATGCTAGGGTTGCCACTTCACGACACATGTTTGGGAAAGTTTTAAATGGTCACCGTTCTGTGTGTGACGAGGTGTCGTGGCTAGTGACGGCCCTATTATTGCATGGTTACAGTTTGATTCGGGCGTTCGTGTGAAGTTGTGGCTGTCGGACGCAGGCCTGATGTTGGACCTTGTGGGGGGGATAGTCGTGGGAAAATTGAGGAGGTTGTTCTTGAAGATTTATAGGGTTCCTTTAATGGTTTAAGTAATCTATCTATAACTGAGTTTTTAGGGTAATATAGAAGAGGGTTTCGTTAACAAGGCAATGGAGTGCAATAAGCTTTCATAACTTTAAGTCGTCAAGATAATTATTTCCACCGATTGTCTATCGAAACATTACATAACAGACGAATGAAAATATGGGAGTGAATCATAACAAAACTGATATCCAAAAAAAATGAAATATGAAACCGTGATTTTTGTATTTTTTCCTAATGACTAGAAGATTCAGGTAACTGCCATTAGCCAAATATCACGTAAAAAAAAAAATTCAAGACGAACGATTTTACACGAATGAAATAAAAAAGCAAAAAAAAAACACAACCCAGAATTTGGACGGTGTAAGCTGATAAAATTCGCGCATGGCGCAGTTTTCAAAGCAAAAACGGGCGACACAGTCGGCTGATTACCTTCATTTTCTTGGGGCACGCATATACCCCGGGGGGTTAGGAGGTGCCCCCCTCTATCCCGCACAATTTATTTCGCCTCATCAAAACGTCAACACGTTGACGTGTATTTTAGGGATTTTAATCGGGCGGTCCCGTGCCCCGGGCGTCGTCGTCGCCCCTCTATGTAAATTGCTCGGCCCGTTTGCACGCGTAATTGTTTTCGTTGAGAATTGACACGTACCCCGTTTTAGTTTTGACGCATGTAACAAGGTGCTGGTGAAGCCTGCGGGCTATGAGACTAGTGTTGTTGCGGATTTGAGTCTACTGACCTGCTTTCATGGGGCATCAGACGCTATATGCGTATCTATGCCAGACAGATATAAAATGTGATGAAATAATACCCCATTTTCCTTGGTTTATTTCTTCCTAAGAACTCTATGATTACCAGTCGAATGATAGCTACGTTTGACCTAAAGTGGCCTTTTTGTAGTTATAAATAAAGTGCAGAATAACGGGCTCAATCGTAATGTACATTATTTCCTAATAATAATATTATAAACGTCAAAGTTTGTAAAGATGTTTGTTACTTAATTAATCACGTAAAAAGTCAAGTATGGATTTAGATGAAATTTGGCCCAGAGGATGTGATTTGTTTTTTTTTTTGGTCTATATCCATTCTGGATTAACACATAGGATACTTTTTATCCCGGTAGTACTTTTCCGTGGGATAATTTCCACCATCCTCGTGGGTGAAGCCTCTGGCAGAAGCTAGTATCGAACGAAGCATGCAATTGTGTTTTTTTTTCAATAATCTATATGACGTGTAATGGTCAAGTTTCTACGCTGATAGAAACTATGTAGAGCTTACAGTGCGTATTTTATTAAGTCATAAACAAAAAAGAAAGTAGAAAAAAGTTCACTACACCTCCTAGGTTCCCCTATTTTGGAAGACAGCTTTTCTCCTTTTATCGACGAAAAAATCAAAAACTTTAACGAGATTTCGGACCGACTTTCTAAAATCAATTTACATTCGGCATTCACCTTAATTAGATACTGTTGTTTTGGCCCAAATTTCATGTATTTTCTACGTTCTTCCCCTTTATGGAAGCAACCACATCTCTTGGACAAAATTGACCAAATTATTCGCAGCACGTTATCATCTATTTTAAATGTGGCCTTGGACGACCGAGCGTGGCTGCAAGCCACACTGCCCATTCGTTTTGGCGGCCTCGGCGTCCGCAAAATTACTAGTGTAAGCTTACCGGCGTTCCTGTCCTCTGTCCACAGCACTGAAAAGTTGACCGGGAAAATTTTAGCCCCCTCCCTGTTTGATTCTGCAGTGCCGTGCTTGATCGACGCAGAGAACGCCTGGAAAGTGGCATGCCCAGATATTGATCGGCCCGTGAACCCATCTTCCCAGAGACAGTGGGATGAGCCGCTCTGCAGGTTGGTACGGTATAATCTTATACGTCCACCAACACTGCTGAGCGTGCCCGCCTACTGGCTGTGGGTGAGTGGGAGTCGGGCCTCTGGCTTCAGGCACTTCCGTCACCCAACATAGGCACTCTGCTGGGTGACACCACTTTCCGGCTCGCTACATGTTTGCGTCTGGGCGCTCCTTGCGTGGCTCCGCATCGCTGCCAATGCGGTGAAGTTGTCGACTGCCTCGGACACCATGGTCTATCCTGCAGTAAAAGCGCAGGCCGGTTAGCACGGCACGCCAGCATTAATGACATAATCCGTCGTGCTCTTGTCACCGCCGGGGTGCCAGCTGTTTTAGAACCCAAAGGCTTGGCACGCGACGATGGGAAGAGACCAGATGGAATGACACTAATGCCTTGGAAGGTAGGTAGGCCTTTGGTGTGGGATGCAACGTGTGTCGACACCCTTGCGCCATCCCATCTTCCTTGCACGGCGGGTTGTGCTGGGGCAGCCGCTGCAGGTGCAGAAAACCTCAAACGGCGCAAGTATAACAACCTTATTGGAAGTTATATATTCGAGCCGTTTGGGGTTGAAACACTAGGGCCATGGGGTCCGAGTACCCACTATGTTTATCGAGACATCGCCAAGCGATTGGTCGACTCTTCACGTGACCGAGGGGGGCCTATTTTTCGGTCAAAGAATCAGCATTGCCATACAACGTGGCAATGCTGCCAGCCTTTTGGGAACTTTTCCTGTTGACAGCGATGTGGACGAATTTTTTGATGCCCTTTGATTTATTTTATTTTGTTTCCCTCCTGTATAATTTATAATTTGATGACATTGTATTTATTTTTATATTGTGTTTTGTATTTATCTCGTGTGTCGTAATTTGTGATTTTTTATATGGGAGAACCCGAAATAAAAAGTCATAAACAATCCTTGTAATTTGTTCGTAAACGCAGTAACACAGGTGGTTGAAAAGTAATAACCATTTCGTTGCCCCTTAACCCTTAACCACTGGTTGCCACGTCATTAATCACAAACTATGCAAATCATGGTCTCGTTTAACTACCCCTTAAAACGCCACAACACTTGTAGTTACTGCTATGAAAATCTATTTACAGACCCACTGGTGCTAGTTTGAATACGGGTAGATGTGTAAGGTAATGTCAGGTTGTATTGTTTCTTTGCAGCAGTGGTGGCCTAGTTGTAACGGCCCCGACTAACAAGTTCAAGGTCGTGAGTTCAAACCCAGCCAACCGCGTTAGTTTGTGTAAAAAAACTTCATCACCACTTCTCAAAACGGTGAAAGAAGGCATCTTGAAGAAACGTTATAGAACTGCTTGAACGGAACTGAACCGCGTTCAGCCATTAGAGCGGGAAAAAGAAACAAACATGCATACAAACACACACACTCACAAACTATCGGCTTTATAATATTAGTGTGATAAGTTTCTTGTCGGCCAGTGTCTTTTCGGGTAGATGGGGATGTTTTAGGCATCTTGAGGAAACGTTATAGAACTGTTTGAACGGAACTGAACCGCGTTCAGCCATTAGAGCGGGAAAAAGAAACAAACATGCATACAAACACACACACTCACAAACTATCGGCTTTATAATATTAGTGTGATAAGTTTCTTGTCGGCCAGTGTCTTTTCGGGTAGATGGGGATGTTTTAGGCATCTTGAGGAAACGTTATAGAACTGCTTGAACTGAACTGAACCGCGTTCAGCCATTAGAGCGGGAAAAAGAAACAAACATGCATACAAACACACACACTCACAAACTATCGGCTTTATAATATTAGTGTGATAAGTTTCTTGTCGGCCAGTGTCTTTTCGGGTAGATGGGGATGTTTTAGGCATCTTGAGGAAACGTTATAGAACTGCTTGAACGGAACTGAACCGCGTTCAGCCATTAGAGCGGGAAAAAGAAACAAACATGCATACAAACACACACACTCACAAACTATCGGCTTTATAATATTAGTGTGATAAGTTTCTTGTCGGCCAGTGTCTTTTCGGGTAGATGGGGATGTTTTAGGCATCTTGAGGAAACGTTATAGAACTGCTTGAACTGAACTGAACCGCGTTCAGCCATTAGAGCGGGAAAAAGAAACAAACATGCATACAAACACACACACTCACAAACTATCGGCTTTATAATATTAGTGTGATAAGTTTCTTGTCGGCCAGTGTCTTTTCGGGTAGATGGGGATGTTTTAGGCATCTTGAGGAAACGTTATAGAACTGCTTGAACTGAACTGAACCGCGTTCAGCCATTAGAGCGGGAAAAAGAAACAAAAATGCATACAAACACACACACTCACAAACTATCGGCTTTATAATATTACTGTGATAAGTTTCTTATCAGCCAGTGTCTTTTCGGACGGATGGGGACGTTTTTGTATCATGTGCTGCCACTCATTGGCCTGAGATATTCAGCCTGGCAACCGGGCTGGTTACCCTACGTTACCCCGGACGTAACGTCGTGCGTCAGTTTCCGGATATGTCCTATACAGGTGGGATTTTTTTTTAATAATAAATATAAATATCCTTGGACATTTCACACAACGCCATATCGTCCCAAGCTAAGCAACCTAATGCTTGTGTTATGGTAACGAGATGGCTGATAAACTACTTATATACATTTTTTTTTTTTGTAAATACATACATATTATAGATAGAAAACACCCAGACTCGTAACAAATACTTGCAGGTCGTACAAATATTTGTTCCGTGCGGGAATCGAACCCGCGACATAGTGCGCAGCAGTCAATCGCTCAACCACTGCGCCAACCGTGTCGTCAAAATTTACCTCTAATAAGGAAAGTTAGATCTGATCTAGTTGAAACGGTAAAGGAAAACATCGTAAGGTACAGTCCAGAACCAAAAATTCGAAGACATGTGATACCCGCCAACCCGCACTGGGCCTGCTTGGTGGTTTACGGCCCTCTCTCTCTTTTAGACAGGAGGCTTTAGTCCCAGCAATGGGTAAATTATAGGCCGATTGGGCTTTTTTTAAAATTCTGAATCGTAACCTCGACAGGTAAGTTGACTTCACTAATAGCGCCATTTGCAGAGAAGTTGACAAACAGTCCTCAACTAGGAGGACATATAAGTCTGTTAAACTTAAATCTCTACTTATTACTTCAAAGCAACACAGTCTTCTGTCTCTGTAGATATAAAAAATATCCTCGTAATACGAAAAAGCGAAATGTGAACGATATTTGATGAAGGATCACTTTCAAAAAGCCATGTGACGCGGTACGTGACCTGAAGTACGTATGTGTCTGTGGGCGCTTTGACTCATCTCACAAAATATATCTGATCCTAATATTTATGAATCTGGGAGTTTTGTTCTGTTTATGAATCGGAAAGACAGTTCGGTGAGGAGAATATTAAATCTGTATCTAATTCCATGACATTTCTAGCCAAAGATGTTAACAACAATGGCCGCTCGAAATGTGGTATTTTGTTTATTTGGTATAGTGTTATAATGGGTTTTCTTTATGTTGTTGTAACAATTTTGTATTTAGGGGTAAAAAAGGGGTAATCGATGTTACAATTAGTTATTTTTAAATTATTACCGCGCATAGAACTGATTAAAATGAATTTGAATTTAATGAGTTTTGATAATTTCAGTTTATTTTTAGTACACAATTTTACACCACGACTATTTCTATATAATAGAATTACGCAATAATTCGACTGTAAACATATTGTAAGCTAACTAAAATGCAAAAAGCAGAATTTCTTTCTACTATAAAGTTTGTTACCTATAAAAAATATGCTGATGATAGTAATCCATAAATCACACACACACACACACACACACTAACACGTACTCACACGAATATAAACACGCGCACGCTTTCACACATTCTTGTATAGACTTTTATTGTTTGTAAGCAGGCTAAGTAATATGTATTACTTGTTCTATTTTTGGAAAATGAGGGCTAATAATGTACTTAACCCATTAGATGTCAGCCTATTAGAAGCCGTTTGCTTATAATAACTAAACCATTTACACGGTTATTTACTGTCGTTTCGAGAGATTTTTATTTAATTAACCTATGAGGTTCATACGACATTTGAGGGGTTAATACCCTGTATTAACCCCTCAAATGTCGTATGATGTCGTAGCTAGGTTACCTAAGAGCCTGCTCTTAGGTAACCTAGCTACGACATCAGATCATAAAATGTATTGTTACTTACCTCATCTTAAATGTTAACTATTCCTAAGTAGTACCAATGTAACAGACATATGGTAACACTTTTTATGAAATAAAATTATTAAATTATTACATTACGTTCATCTAAGCCCGTTAACAAAGCCTCGATACACGAGTAAGCTCACTGTTCGATTCAAAGAAATACGCGGTGGGAAATGAAACCCATTTTATTTATGCCCGTACATAATTCAGATGCCCACTCTCTACCCAAAACAATACATTACTTATTCACAAGAAGAATCCACTAACACCGTCCTACTTTCCCAATTCCTTGCTCCAAAACCGATCCGCCACGATATAATTATCTTTGTGGTTTGTAGTACATTAATTATTCAAAATGTTTAGTGGCTATATTAGCTGGAGTGTAACAAGCAATGGATAGGGCCATTGCGAAATGCTCTTTTCCCAGAGGTGTTACTAACCAAGTAGGTACAAGTGTTGGGGAGGTTATTCCTGTACTCTGAATATGCAAATCAATGTGGATAATTGGTGGAAAGTTTCGGATTGGCGCGGTGCAATTTCAAGTTTTAGATTATTGCCCAAGTTTTAGAAGTGGCGGTTTTGAACTAGTGGCAATTTGAATTACAATGAAGTTGGATGACATATATTATGGGACTTAGGTACCTTGAGGGAAGAACGGTGTACATAAGATATCTATGTATTTTTCATTTATCGCAAGCTGGTGTAGCTCTGGCAAGTTACGGAGCTGAATCGGCTAGACCACCCGACGGCTGTGAATTCTATTAAAGCTAACATGACTATTGTATGTATTCATTATACGACTGGTACATATTTATACGACTGGTACCTACCTACCAGGCGTTAATGGTATCGGCACTCGTGCGCGATGCGGGAAGAAACTCGCTCGCGCCGATTGTATCAACAAAATTGTACGGAGCTTTTCAAACTTCGCGAATAGTTTCATTCAAAGTCATCATATAGAGGTGCAATTCTTTAAATATTACAAACAGAAAGCTCTGCACCACATACCTAGTTTATTAGTTTCTTGTTCCAGTTTCAAAATTAACATACCTTTTATTTGTTTTTTTTTGTTTGATTATAACAGTATAAGTATACTGTTTAATTGATTGATTACTAGTTCCGCCCACAGTTTCTCCTGCATAGGACTCGAATCCGTGGAAATACCAGGATAAACATATGTACTCTTTGTCCTATCCTAGGTTATGGGCTATTCATATGCCAAATTGTATCCAAATCCGTGTAGTCGTTTTTGCGTGAAAGCATAAAAAAAATTTTTAATAACCTTAAATATTAGTTAGGATAGGTTAGGATGATTTGGCACTAATAATTAATTTTTGATCTGTGGATAATGTAACCACATTATAAAACACACACCTTAATACTAAAGTGAGAAAGTAACACTAGGTACATAGATTCACGGTTCACTGGCATGGTTACTGGACTAAATTAGTTGCAGTGCTTAAGCTTAGTTTACACTTGAGAGAATTCTAGTTCACTGGCTTAACTACATAACCACTTTCCTAGTACTCGTAACTACTCTATTTCTTCTCGTGATTTTAATGTAACATTTTCCAGTAAGTACGAATAATTTCAGATAAATGGTTGTGTTACTGTTTTGTAGTGTATTGGCTAAGCAATTTTAGTGAAGTGGCGGCGAGTAAATAACTTGATTAGGGAGGGGCACAATCTATAAACAAGTGTGACATGTGCCCTCTAAAAGTGAGACAGTGGAATGAATAATTAATGAGTAATTAATGATTTGAAAGAGTCCGTTATAAAGCTCTTGTCTCACAAATGCGTTACCTCACTTGTAGATAAATATGCTAAAACTGATGCAAATTAATAAAAGTCGCGTGACTTCGTAATATTTAAACAACGACGCGCAAAGTCACGTTCCGCGTCTCATGAAAGATTCCTCTCATGAAGGATTCTTCTCAGTTTGTAATTAGTTCTTAATTATTTTTTTATTAAATTATCATTACAAATACAGAGTTGATACGAGAGAGGAGCTCATCTCTAAACTGCCTATATTAGGTACCATTTTCAAGCTCTGTACCAAAAATTTAGGTGCAGTAGGTTTAACGTAAATGATTTTTTAAGTTTTTGCCCCGTTTGAACACGATGTATTTTTCCTTACAGCTGATTATGTTTATACGCATAGGTCATTCGCCTTAAAACGATAAATCTTAGTAAATCTTCGCGTTGCGTTGTCCCAAGGTCAGTTTTTATTTACAAAGGGTGGTAGCGTTTTACTGATTTGTTAGCTGTTTAGTATGTTTGAAAAAAAAATGGCTTTTTATTTTTCTACCGTACCGAATTAATACTAAACACGAATAGTATACGTAGTGTAATTTAATGGCCCTCCGTCGTATCAACTATGTATAACATTTTAATCACAGCTCGCCAAAATGCAGGAAAGGACACAATTTATCCTTACCTGGAAACAAAACCACCGACGCTCCAGTTTAAAGCACCCCAACATTTAACTAGATTAATCTATTCAACACTAATGACTTAATGGCGTTCTTCTGAAGATAACACAGTTAAGATCCTTGCCGTGTTGCTACAGCAATTATGGCAATTTCTGTCTCCAGTCAGCTCACAATTACAGAACTAAAAATGGCCACGACGACTTGTAGATGCGACTTTTAGTTGTGCTGTTTTACGAAGCTACGGTGATTCACTCGGCTTACAGCAATTTTCACAATTTATATATTTAAAAATCAAATTAACATGCACGATCCTACAACCTTCGACTAAGTACAACAGAAAATGGCTCTGACATTTTCTTAACAGTCATTACTTCGTTGGTATAACCAGTGTTTATAGGGAATTAGCCTGAATTAAATCACTCAATATTTATAATCAATTAATCGCACATAAAATGTTCCACAATCGTGTAAAGGCAGAAAAATTTCGTCATTAACTATAGACACGGGGAGAACTCAAAACATTCTGGCAAGACAAACGAATTCGCGGTATGTAATGAGCACAAACAATGAGTGTGTCCACTCTAAATTAGCTGTTACTTACATTATGCTCTCATAACTTGTCAAAATGTAGGGAACAGCTGATTTTTTTTCGCGATTTCAGTTGTGTTCCCTTATTAAAAGTTGTTCATAATGATGAGTGCAATGACCCCTTAAAATATTGCCCATGAAGTCAATTTCACCTTTTATACTGGGTGTAACCGAAATACCCATATGCATACAAAAGGATATGCTACAGACCACCAAACTAAACAACTTTTACTACGGGACCGACTCCGAAATCGTGAAAAAAAAATCAGCTGTTCCCTACCTTTCGACGAGTCACGTGACCAAAATGTATAAAACAGCTGATGTTTTTTTTTGCGTATGTGTATACCCTTTCGGTTACAACCTGTACAATTTTAATAGTAGTACTCTAACCACAGGATCACATTACCCTTCAAGTATCCACTCAATATTGGTATTCACCATAAAACCTTCCACAATCGTACAAAGGCAAAAAACTCCCGTCATTTACTATGAGTCAAACATCCTGGCGGGACACTCAAGAGTTGCGGTGTGCTGCAAGTACATATAATGAGTGTGGAGCAATCATCACAATGAATGGGGAACGAGACGAGAAGCGTCACAGTATGAATGCCGTTCCTTCGCCGGCTCGGTGGCTCGCGGGGTAGCCATGAATCTGGGGACATGGAGACTTATTTTAGCTTTCTCATATCATTTTTTTATTAAATACTAGCTTCTGCCCGCGGCTTCGCTCGCGTGGAGGTCG
The DNA here is from genome assembly GCA_951799385.1 of Hyppa rectilinea. Classification (NCBI taxonomy): domain Eukaryota; kingdom Metazoa; phylum Arthropoda; class Insecta; order Lepidoptera; family Noctuidae; genus Hyppa; species Hyppa rectilinea. The sequence goes on along the minus strand of OX637310.1, from coordinate 4,172,945 downwards.
GAAATTATCCCACAGGAATGTTCTACCGGGATAAAAAATATCCTATGTGTTAATCCAGGATATAAACCATCTCTGTGTCAAATTTCATCCAAATCTATACAGTAGTTTTTACGTGAAAGAGTAACAAACATCCATACATCCATACTTACAAACTTTCGCCTTTATAATAGTAGTAGGATGTTATATATAAATAATGTTAGATTTGTCTTCCAGTCTAGAATGTTGATTATATAATAATAATAATAATATCCTTGGACATTTCACACAACGCCATATAGTCCCAAGCTAAACAACCTAATGCTTGTGTTATGGGAACGAAATGGCTGATAAACTACTTAGATATATTTTTTTTGTAGATACATACATATTATAGATAGAAAAACTCCCAGACCCGGAACAAATACTTGCACATCGTACAAATATTTGTTCCGTGCGGGAATCCCGTGACATGCTGCGCAGCAGCCAATCGCTCAGCCGCTGCGCCAACCGTGTTGTATTGACTGACATTTCACATCCGTACACTATCACTAGAATATTTTAACATTAAGTAAGACATTCTCGTGTTTTTAGTTTTTAGGACAAGTCCTCGTCATTTTGATGTGCAAAAATACCTACAAAGTTATCAAATTAGTAACTCAACGTTCACGAAACTTTGAGAAACAATGAATTCTGATTAATTTAAATGCTCAAACATTAAATCAAAACCCTTTATTGCTTTATTTGTGGTTTTTATGACCGTAATATTTCAGTGGTTTTTAATACGTCGCCATTTCTAGTAATTAACATCTTGATAAAACGAACTTTTTAAAAAGTAATTACAACAGTCTGATTATAAAACGCGATCCTCAATTACCATATTAAAAGTTTCACATGAAATATGGCGTGTTGCCATTCCATGTTCCGATTTTCCCGTAAAGGAATATGAACTGAAAACATAATCTTGGAAATAAGCTTATGCACAGCATAACATCGTTTTGTTGACACTAGACTATAAGAATTAAGCGGGATTGTCCGAAAGGGTTACCGCTACCGTAGAACATAAAGGGCTAAGGAAAGAACATGGATGGGTTTTAGTCAGTAAGAGTCTGAAACTCCCTTTCGCTCTACCCAGAGCGGGAGGAGTCAATTGATGATTTCCCACCCTCAAAAAAAAAAGACTAAGAATATCGTTTATTATGGATACAAAAACACGTGACACAAAAATCATTTTTTTTCTCCAAATACTTGAATGTAATCATTTTTATTTTCTGAGTACTGTGAAGAAAATGTATATAAATATTACACTTTTTTATTAAAATTCCGTCCTATTTCTATTCAATTTTTTTTTATTTTTTATTTAGCCTACACTGTCCCACTGCTGAGCAAAGGCCTCCCCCAAATCCTTCCAGACATCTTTCTCTTGAGCCACCTCGATCCATCCCTTGTGGTATGCGTCTAGGTCGTCTCGCCACCTCTTCCTGGGCCGGCCTCGACGGCGCCGTCCGTCCTCAGGCACCCACCTTGTAGCGACTATTGCCCAGCGGTCACTATTCATGCGACTAACGTGACCCGCCCAATCCCATTTTAGCTATTAAACTTAGAGCTTTATTTTTTATCCCAAGTCTACCTCACAGCACAGTCACCCTACATAGGACTTCTCTTTAATTTGTCTCGCACTCAACAGACTCTGAAAAGATATGACCCCAACGACTGTAAGAATGCTCTGTTTTCAAGTACCTACCTATGTGTGTGTGCCTGAAAAGTTGTGGAATTCAGACCAAACGTACTGTGAGGATACCTTCCTGCTTTTTTACAAATTAAAATGTGCTTTTGGGCGTGCTTTTTAGAAAATACAGTTGGGAGTAGGTAAACAGATGTAATTCTTAGTTCCACGTACCTACTGCGATTTGTTATCTTACATTGTCAACGTTTATAATGGGCTACGTTTTTCGTTTGTTTTTGTCATAAATTCAACTCAATGGGCTGACATAGCAAAATAAGTTTAACCCCCCTCAAATGTCCTATGAACCCCATAGGTTCATAAGAAATATTCTCTCAAAACGATGCTAAATATAACTGTATAAATCGTTGAGCTCTTGTAAGCAAACGGCGTCTCTATTAGACGCCGTTTGCTTATAAGAGCTGAACATCTAATGGGTTAAACCTTGGGATAAGACATCTGTAGTATGTGGAATCGGGGTCATTTAGAATCTTCATTTCCGATCTTAATCAAGTATTTACAACACAGCATTGTTTATTATTTTCTTTCAAGGTCAATGTGTACCATACTCGTCTATTCTAATATTATAAACAGGTACTTACTATACTTTGAATCTGTGCTTATCTGTGAGTTAGAATTTAAAACGTATTTGCACACTTTGCTAGTCACAACAGTATAAGTATACCAGCAAGAGTGCTGGGGGCAGCAGATTTTTTTTTTAACTATAGCCTATACAATTTTTTATCATTCCCCTTTGCTTGTGAGTTTGTACGTTCTATGTTTGAGGTTTTTATTTCCGAACTAAGTCTTTTGATGAACCATTGACCATGTAGTTATTCTTCGGAACTACTGATCCGATTCCGAAAATTCTATCACTAATGGAAAGATACATTTATACATTTACATACATACATACCTAAGTGTCGCAGGTTATATTTAAAAAAAATCCACGCGGACGGCAAAAGTCCCGGGCGAAGTGCTAGTAGGTATAGCTAGTAAAACCGTTAATAGGCCAGCATGCCATTCAACTTTATATCTTCCGAGTTCCGAAGAGACCCATTGTCATACATCCCACCCCTTTAACCCTTTCCCACCATCGGCATCGCAACCCTACAACGACCTAGTTATGGCCACTACCCGTTAACATCCCCCATGCTTTCTTTTATCTGCTGTCTCAAAGGATTAGCTAAAGGGAAAGTAACGTTTTAATCAAGCGGAGATCTGATAAAAAACCCTACAATACACAAGGGGAAAACAAAAAAAAAACAAAGCAAGCGTGCGTGTCCATAGTAATTTTACACCTACGACCGTGATTTTCATTTCGGCGAAAACTTTTTTTTTACAAGGAAAAAACATTCCCTAGAGTAATTTACCTAATTAGGGCAACAAACAGAAGGAATTTAATGGGACCCGGTACTCAAAGGACGCTTCTTCAAATTATTTACATTTCTCTAGAGGGCCCGTCTTTACCATTCTGACCAGAATATGGAGAGTCCGTTCTGTTTCGTATTTTATTCTTTGTTTTGAATTATTATTTTTAAAAAGGTCTGACGTTTGTAAGCCGATGGTTTCTGTTGAATAGGACTCTGGTGTTTCTTTTTTGTTCATTAATTCATGTCGTAATGTTGTTTGTGGCTTTTTCGGGTGGCCGAACATTTGTTACATTGTTCGCGGGAGAACGGTTATGAATGGAAATGTAGGAAAAATATTTCTTGTACGGTCTTTGAGAAGGGCTCGCATTGTCGTTGTTAATGTTTTATGTCAATTAAATATAAATGCGATTCCTAGTCCCGTTAGTAGGTTTTTCTATCTGGAGTTTTTTAATGGCAACCCCAGAGTCTGGATTTGTGTTTTGGATTATGGCAATAGACTCTCCCTCTTTTATATGGGACTAAAACAAAACTTGCGAAATGAGTTCCAATATTACACCCGTACTATTGGTTCTCCTCTGACCAACCCTTCGAGAAAACAAGGCGATGTTATGTTAAATATAAATGCGTAATATTTTTTGTCTCGTGTGGATTTAGGAAAGTATAAAGGACTTTAATTGTCTTCAAAAAAATCTCATGATTCTTCTCAGTGTTTTTTTCGATTACCTATAGTTTTAAACTTAACCATATTAACTGGATGTAAAAAATCACCCTGTATACACATTCTTAATCAAAGGCGCACCACAATTTTCTGCTTAACATTTTGTTGCGAAGCGCAGTCGTAAAGGAGTAGATTTTTTTTACAATCGAAATAGCTTCACATGTTGTTGAGAAATATCTCTCAGACATGCTGGTTTCCTTACGATGTTTTCCTTCACCGATTTTTAAGCAAGTGATATATATACACAATACGCACATGAATCCGTAAAATCAGAGGTGCGTGTCCTGGATTCGAACTTGATACCTATGACTTGGCAGTCCGACGGTCACACCACTAGGCTATCACTACTATCCCCATGGGCAGCATAAAAACTTTGACACCAGGTTAATCACTAACCACACGAAAAAAAAATAAAAACAGTCTAAATATTTGAAAATCTTCACCAAAAAAACTGTTGCATGCATTTTTTTCTCACACCTTCGAAAGATATAAAATAAACAAAGAAAACATCTTTATTATGAATCGTTAAACAAAACAAAAAACAATCTCGCGTTGCATTTCTCCTACGAAAGCACCTAGTCCTAGCACTAAAATATTCGTCAGCTGACTAAAATACTAACATAATCTAGTCTAGGCTATAGCTAGCGTCTTGTGTTATCTTGCTTGGTTTCAGAGATTACGCGGAGCCTCCTGGCCTGATCTTGTAAGGGCTTAATATGACAATGTCGGCTTTATGGTTACTATTTTTTTATGCGTTTAGGTATTTTATGTGGCATGACAGTTTGGAATATCGTGACTATTTTATTTTTCTTGGTAAATGTAATATACACTTTTTATACACCTTCATACCTGACTGCGACGGAACTATGTAGGAGGAGGAGGATTGCGTACAAGAGGGTAGTGTTTCTGGTCAGGTATTCAGTAGGAGTATTGTTTACATTAGCGACCCTGCCCTGCTTCACACGGGTTAAATGTATGTAGCACGCGGGCGAAGCCGCGAGCGAAACCGGGAAATAAATATGACCTATGTTACTCAGAAATAATGTAACATTCCAATGGTGAAAGAATTTTTGAAATCCAACCAGTAGGTTTTTAAAAAAAAATATTAAAATTTCATTTATTTCAGGCCAGAGACCCATATAAAACAACAACAGATAGAAATACAAAGACACCAGAATTACACTATACTTACAGAAAAATAAAACAAAATTATAATTAAAGCAAGTCAGAATTAAAATCGATTTAAAATAAATTAATAAAATGTCAAAATAAATAATAATAAATAATAATGCATGTTCATAAAATTTTAAAATTAATACAAAGAATCAAATCCATTAAAATTAAGCCTTATTAGAAAACATACAATATAATATTACATTAAACTAATTTTACAGGCGTCAATCAAGCACCAACAATATGCCTACTACAACAATGCCCAACGTAAGGGCAATCTAGTCGCTGAGCAACCATCGCCAGGACAGTGTTGGAGCTAGCCCGCACCCTGCGCACCAAGGACGCGCACCGCTTGCGCATGGTGGCGTGGAAACAGTCGGTGCGCGCTTCCGCAAACATGCCCGAGGCGCTGCAGAAGCGGGGCAGCCCCAACACTGCCCTGAACGCGTTGTTGTATTGGACACGAAGGGCACTGTAAGCAGCTTGTGAGTAAGATGCCCATAGGCTGCACGTGTATAAGGAGGTGCAGAAAGCTTTAAAAAGTGTGATTTTAACTTGATTTGAACAACGTGCAAACCTACGGGCTATCATATTTGCTCTCTTAGACAGTGCCCTCCGCTCCCGTTCCATGTCGGCATGGTCTTTCAGGTTAGCTGTAACCCAGTGCCCCAAGTATTTAAATTGGTCCACCCTTTCTAACGGTACACCATTCAAGCGAACAGGGGGTACATGCTGTGGGCATTTCCCGCCTCCCTGAAATACCATGAATTGGCTTTTTGCGACATTATACATAAGGCCATGACTGCCTGCGTACTCCTCACAGATTTTCAGCAGCTTGCGTAATCCACAAACCGACGCGCTCAGCACCACCATGTCATCTGCATAACTCAGATTGTTTACACATACATCATCAACATGGCAGCCCACATGCCGACTACTGAGCGCGCCGATGAGTGCATCCATGTAGAGATTGAAAAGTGTGGGAGAGGTTAACCCACCTTGTCTCACCCCACATTCAAGCCTGTACGGCTCCGATAATGCACCCGCCCATCTGACATTGTTAACCTGGTGTTCGTACCAAAACTTGAAGATGTTAACAAGTTCAAGCGGCATGTTTGTGCCCTCAAGCTTTTGCCACAACACGTCATACGACACCAGGTCAAAGGCCTTGGACAGGTCGAGGAAGCACGCGTACACCGGTGTATTACGATCCGTGTAGTATCTGACGGTATGCTTGAGACACAGTATTGCACTATCTGTAGATAATCTAGGTCTAAACCCAAACTGATTATCATGCAGTGACACGAGTTTATTTAACCGTGTATCAAGCAAACCGTCAAACACCTTTGCAATAACAGTAGCAAGAGAGATAGGCCTGTAGTTAGTTTTATCAGCTAGATCACCAGTTTTATTCTTCACCACAGGCACTACTACCGTTCTCATGAAGTCGCAAGGCAGGTATGAATGGCTCAGACATAGTGAGTAGAACATAGCCAAAACCCTAGACAAATGTGGGCCGGCACACTGTAAGTGTTCAATACTTAGGCCGTCATGGCCAGGAGATTTGCCTCTGGTCATACACTTTATGATTTTCCTCACCTCACTGGCCAAAATCTTCGTCTCCATTGCTCCCGTTAGCTCATCAGCATTGACCTCCGCAATCTGCCTTCCCAACTGAGGCTTTACAGAAAAGTAGGACTTAAATAGATTGGCTATATCCCCCGATTCACTCACCCCGTCAACACTCACCGGGAGGCCAGGACTCAAGTTTACCTTTTTGGTACCCTTCCAAAACCCCCGAAAATCACCGCTCGCGTGCTTCACCGCAAGGGTATCCATTTTCAATTGGTCCTGATGATCTTGGCACCACTTAAGCCTGGATTTGAACACCCTTCTGGTTTCGCACATTTCGCGATATACTCCCCGCACTTAGGTTTGCCGCAAAACACCCATTCAATAAATGTTCTGGCCACCCGATGTGCCTCGCTGACGATATTGTTCCAACCCACTACACGTGAGCCAACCACACCCGTCCGCCCGCTACCCCGACCCGCCAAAGACGCGTCACGAAGAGCAGTCACAATATCAAAGTACAATCTGTCAATGGTACGCCTATGACCATAATCGCGGCAATAGGAACCAGCACACTGAATACACTCAGCAGGAAAGTCAATAAGTCTGAGCCTCCTGTGACACTCCCTAGTATACAAGGCAATCTGTTCCTCCGTACGCACACCCCACACTAACCCCTTATCCAGAATAGCACCGTGATGTACCCTCTGCGGAATCAGATTCAATTTACATTCGATAATAAGTGGGAAGTGATCTGACCATACCGCGTCATAGTCCACATACACGTCAGTAACAGATTGCCTTGCAGACTGAGTTACCAAGCAGTGGTCCAGCCAGCTGCATGACCCGTACACGTCACTAATAAAAGTGAACGTATCAGAGTCAATACCTAGCATTTCTACATCAACACATATCCAATACTGCTCAGCACAATAGTTTACAAGCTCATTGAAAAATAAACCATACGGTGTAGCATTAAAATCGCCTAAAATATACACAGACTCAATACCGTATTCTTCAATTAATGCGCTTACCATACTAAGACAGTCCGTGAACTCAGCTAAATTGTCCGCCGCGTTCGTAGGCATATATACGCTTAGCACTATCACTGGCCGGTCACCGGTTATTACTTTAATGGCACATATACGTTCACTGTCACAACGCAACACAGACACCTGCTGAAAAACGCTGCTTCTCCACAGCAAGGCCACACCACCAAAAGGTCGCCCGCGCAGCAGACCTGCAGAAGTATCCACGCTGAGGTTCCCGTGTAACCAAACTCGCTGTGAATCGTGCTTAAGTACGGTAATTCCTCAGGAAGTAGCCAAGTTTCCTGCAAGGCTATCAAATCACAGGAACGACAGAGCTCCATAATACTATCTATGGAGCGCTTCACGTTTTTGCAATTGTAGGTAGCAAAACTATATGGTCTGCTATCCATTACTGTTTTTATTGAAACCGTCAACAGATAACACTCCGTTCGACTTTTGACGTTTAAAATTGACAAAACGCCTAAATACGATACCACGGGGCCATAAATTCTCATCCAGATAAGATGGTAACTTGGACTCAGAAACAAAAAACTTGTAGGCAACGTGTCCCCTTTCCTTCTTCATTTGTATTTTCTCTAGAGACACCGTGTCTTGCGTTCTCGAGCGAATATAATTAATTATTTCATCTTTGGTCGTCTCACAATGAATATTAGTGATAAATATTGGCACTTTTCTATCTGCTGCTTTAAATCGTCCCTCCACATCTGTCGCAACACCGGTTTTACCCATATAGCGATATTGGGAGTGCTTCTTACGATAAGACTTTTGAGTTTATTCGTTACAAACATACAAAAATACAAATCTTATATTATATAATCATTATAATGTTAGTGTAGATTATAACATAATTTGCTTATTTTGATTATAATAAATCAAATATTAGTCAAAATCTTAATTTAATAACAATACAATAATTTAAACATTAAAATAAATCGTTGAACGCAAAATGGATTACACTTTATACTGTAGGTAACACCAGAATGTTTTAACCTCATCATTTATTCAGAGCTACATCAAAATAGGCTTTACATAAAATATTGCTAAATTACACAAATAATGAATCGCCAATAAAAATAAATGGAACTCAACTAATGTTATTTATTTAACTTTTCCAATTCAAATTGTTTTGCTTGCCAACGATTATTATCGCAGATTGTATTTTTGCTCTCGTAGAATTGGAAATTTTCTGATAAAATAAACTGGTCCATTCCCTATCTCAATTCCAAGTAATTCTCTACAAGATTGCAAAATAAAATGATTCTGAATTCATTTCTTTGAATTTAGCTTTTTCAATGTCGAATGTAAAGTGGTCTAAAACCTAGTATTTTCTATTTAATTTTCTAATGTTGAGATTATTTCAAAGACTGACATGATACAATGTTGCGTAAGTAGATTTTTGTTCCTCACTCTTTCAGATATCGAAGCGAATGCTACCTAGTTAAAAATGAATTAGTTTTCAACTATCATCAGTATAGGAGAAAACGCGAACTCTCAACTTAGTATTCATTCGGTGGATGGTCCAGTCAAATGTCTACTTTTAAATACGCCCTCCGCAGACATTCGTCTCATACATACGAAATAAGTGAAGCTCGCTCGACCCAGTTGGGTAGCGTATACAACTGGACATGTTAGCGATATGATGAAATTTTTATGTTACGCTTGAAGGATGGATGGAGCGCAAAGTTTGTTTGGACTAATTTTATCTTGTTAATATATGCTTTGTTGGACAAAGGAGTAGGCGGAAACTTTCTCAGTGACTGTCACTCGCGAAAGTTCGCCTGATGGGTGAAATCTCATAATGCATACAAAACTGTATAAATAGGCATAATAACTAAAATTTTATCCGTCAGCTTATTGAAAAATATTGGACACTGATTGTTTCTTTTTTTTACGTAATTTAAAGATTACGACGATACATTGAAATGTGGGAGGACGTCACTCCTGTGTAGATTTTATACTGGGTTGTGACGTCCCGCGCTCCCGCTCCACAATTTGAATGCGTTTTATCTTAGCCATTTTAACAATACGATAAAAAAAGTGTCTAATATTGTTTTATTGTCTGGCTGACGGAATAAATACTGTAATTTCTTTTTTTTACACTATTATCATCATCCCTATCGCGATCGTTTAAACAGTATACAAAATTAAAACGCCCTAATCTCCACTTAACACAAAATTGCAAACAATTCGAAATTTTCCAAAGGACTACCGAGTACAATCCAATTTCCGACATTCGTTTTTCAAAAACAACTGATGCACTTAGCCTTTCTACTACGAGCATGAAAAAGGCTTCCCCTCTACCCTTATAAATGTTGTATCAGTCTTTTTGTGTCTCCCTAATTCTGTCCGAATGTGTATGCCGGTCAGTTGCTTTCTAAATATTGTTCAGATGGTTCGTGTTTCATTTTAGGTTTCAGCTTTGAGATTGGCTGTAGATTTTCAGTGGAGTGTGATTCCAAAACTATGGGTCATGTTGTTTGTGGCCGTGAGTGTTTTCAGCAAAGCTGCGGTTGAACTAAAAGATTAGTACATTCCAACTAAAATGTAAATGGACACTGAACTTAAAAACAAATTCAAATAGACTGTAAAGTACACAAGTACGTTATCGTGTACCTATATCTTTTACAGATTCGGAACATAATAATGATAAAACGTCTTTATCCATACTAATATTTTATTATTGCGAAAGTATATTGTTGGTCTGTTAACTTTTAAGGGCAAACCACTGAACGCATTGTTATATTGTTGTTGTTTGACGACACGGTTGGCGCAGTGGTTGAGCGATTGACTGCTGCGCAGCATGTTGCGGGTTTGATTCCCGCACGGAACTAATATTTGCACGACCTGCAAGTATTTGTTCCGGGTCTGGGTGTTTTCCTGTCTATAATTTGCATGAAAAAAAAATTGTAGTTTATCGGCCATCTCGTTACCATAACACAAGCATTAGGTTACTTAGCTTGGGACTATATGGGGTTGTGTGAAATGTTCAATGTTATTATTATTATAAATTTTGATATATACTTGAACTAGCCAAGAAAAGGACGTAGGCTACTTTTGACTCTGGCTATTTGAATATAGAATACGCGCACGGGGGGAGTCGGGGGCAACAGCCTAGCTACCTATATACTTTTGTCTGTTTTATACACCAAATTCAAAGCCTAAATTTTTCTAACCTCCATTTTAATGCGGCTAGTCGAAACCGCACCTCGACAGAGTAGCGACTATTTCTTTAGCTCAAAGCGTTACCGAGTGTCTCGTTAGTGTGATTTCAAATAGTCTGCCTCGCCCTGACCACTCTATGGACGCTTTTCAACTATTATACCCAAGTTGATTGCTCAGTACTGGCTCCGAGGACTTACCGGGTTTTTCGAGGATTTTTCTATGTGGGTTAGTGTTTTGTTTTATATTCGTGTGAATCTTTTCGGAGTGTTTCGCAGATTGGTCCTTTTTTGTATATTTCCGTGTTAATGTCCGGAGTGTCTTAAAAAGTACGACTAACATTTCGATAAGCGATACTTTTATTATACACATATTAGTACTTCGTGGATTACTGCGAGGGTGGGGTTATAATATACATAGATAGGTAAACCTAACTACTAAACCAATCCTCCTCCCCTCTTAAAGCTACAGTTCTATAAGAATCATAGTGTAGGCACTATGATTCTTATGGAACTGTAGCTATCTATGATTCTTGTCACGACATAAGCACTATGTTTGGCAGAGAAATTGCTGATCGCCGTATGACAACTTCAAAAGGACGCTGCTGCCAATATCTCATGAGATGTTCCTCTTCCTACCCATAGCTTGACATGAATTGACTGGGTTCAACTTTTGGGGCTTTGCGGAAAAATAACCTTTAATTAATTCCTTTTTTTCTCGAAAATAAATTTTTGATATCCAAGAAGTATAAGCAGGAAATCGAGTGATTGAATCACTACATAGTATAAAAAAAGTCGCTTTCTCTGTCACTATATCCCTATGTATGCTTAAATCTTTAAAACTACGCAACGGATTTAAATACGGTTTTTTTAATAGATAGAGTGAGTCAAGAGGAAGGTTTATGTGTATAATTTGTCGACATATTATGTGGGTGAAGCCGCGGGCGGAAGCTAATAAGTTATAAATAACTTAAACAAATAATAACCTACATATTTATATATAAAAAAGCGGAAGCTCATTCACTCACTTAATCACGAAGGCTCACTACTAACTACTGGACCTACGAAGATGAAATTTGGCACAGACGTAGATTATGAGTGGGAAACGTCAGTTACGAAAGGATTTAAGGAAATTTCTCCCCTAAAGGGGTACCATAAGGGGTAGAAATTTGTATGAAAAAATATTGACATTGACGCGACGCGGTTGGAGCCGCGGGCAGCAACTAAGCGACAACATAATTTGGTGGATGTGTCTCCATTTTGCTGATTTTGATAAGGCAGTCTTTCGAAGGTAAAAATTATACTACCAAAGCTATCCATTATCTCCTACAACTAACGATTCCCAACAATCGTTCGTGTAATCCTTCGAAAGAATAACCCGCACTCAAATTCACCTGTCCCAAACGAACTCCCCTATTACCTTAGCCACTTTCACAGTCATTAATCTAAACAAATGCACCCATTACAATTTATAACACCCCCGATGCTATCGGACGTCACTAACAAACAAAACTCGATTTATTACTTCCGCCCCGCACCTCTGCGCCCCCCCTTACGGCGACTGCATGAATATCAATTAAAGTGCAGGCCTGAAAACTTTCCAGACGATTATATCTTGGGCAATGTCAAAACACGCATGTTTGTGAGGATGACTGTGCATTTGTAAGTACTGGGGGCAACAACCACCTCCTGTAGCAGTTGGATTTTAATATTGCTTCACATTGCTAAAGAGGTAGGGCTACACCTCCTGTATAGCTCCGTCTCAGTATCTCATTTTGTGACAATGGTGTTCAAAGAGGAGTTTTGGCTTGTTTGACATTTTTTGTTTTTTCGGTCTTTTTCTTCGGATGGACTGTGTTAAATATGATTTGGTTAGAAAGGGAGTGACTACCGAGATCACGACTAATAGAGAGGTATGAAAGCAAAATATCTTGCGCTGATTTTAAATAAACTGGTACAAGGACAGGAGAATGACGATGATGATGATCATCACCAGGGTGGGCGTTTGGAGGAGGACTATCTTATGTAACTTTGACCTTCAAAAAGTGCTGATTTTCAGCCTAGTTTAAGTAAATGAGTTTTCATTTTGAAATTTATCGTGATGGTGATTTTAATAAAGCGATTATTAACTATTTAAATGAAATTTTTTTTTTTTTGCTAACTCTTAATCCGCACAACTGTAAAATTTCATAATCACTCGAACACTGCCTCTGTCGAGCATTCCGAGGACAAGCCATGCCAGGCCTCATCGGATGCGATAGGCCAGATCGCGCCAGACCAGGCCCAGGGACCGCGGCTTTGTTACCGCGCGAGGAAATTACCACACACACATATTCACAAGTTAACCCAACATCCTAACAACTACATAATATTAACGCAAGTAATTAAATTAAATGGTCGCCATCAATCAGCGGGAGTCGATCGCACCGCACCAATAATAGACTAATTACACTTTGAACGTTTGCCAGTATTTGTATAGAGAGCGTTTGTAACATTATAGCGCGGCTAATTATATTTAGGCTATTGATTACTGCATACTTATATGGTTGTTTTTAATCTTATCTTATTTGTCAATCAGTAATTTATTTCTTATAATTTGTAATTCCTTGTGATGTACTGCTTATACGGATGTCCCAGAAGTCGATGTCAACTAGGCCTATCACCTTAATTTCGGCTTGACGACGACTTTTGGGACAGTCATTAATTCCTAGGCGTCATCCTACTTATTATACAGGGTGTAACCGAAAGGGTATATACATACAAAAGCATATTCTATACATTTTTGGTTGCGTGACTTGTTGAAATGTAGGAAACAGCTGATTTTTTTTCACGATTTTGGAGTTGGTCCCATAGTAAAAGTTGTTTAGTTTAGAGGTCTGTAGTATATTTTTTTGTATGTATATACCCTTTCGGTTACACCCTGTTTACAGGCTAATATGTAGCATGACGTTTTATTCGAAAGTTGAACGTTATAAAACTGAACGCTTTATGGTATTTCCTGAAAAAATATTTCTGAAGAAAGAGACAGCATACTACATAGTTTGTGATTTCACTTTTGGCTCAATATTATGATTTGTCTCTATCGTTGTTGCGCTTACAAATACATACAAAAGTTATATGTGAAACCTACTCATTTTGAACTAGTTGGACGGATAACAAATACCTACAAGCACTAAGCACTGTTACATAAAACATTTCAAAACAACCCACAGTATATCTAACCTTTACAAAATTATCTTAACTATTATGAGTCAGCTAAAACCTATTTCATCCTCTTTCCATTTCAACCTTTTCCTTTTCAGATTAATAGATGGTCTGACGTAGATATGCAAATATAGATTGGAGATAACTCCAATCCAAGACTTAATTTTCAATATTAACTTTCTTAGCTCAATCGCATATTCATTAGGAGCGGTCTTTTCCCCGAGTTATCAATTTACTCGGGTGTCGATTACAATCGGTATTCAATCGAGTACCGAGTTGAATCGATTCGCGAGTCGTTCGATTTAATTGAGCGTTGAATGGAAACTTTTTGAAGTTTGACACTTTTGTCTTTTCAATTGTATCGCCTGAGTGCTCCTGTTTATTGAATTTTTGCAAGTTATATTTGTTGAAAATAAAAATAAAATAGGACGTTAGTAAAATCTGTTTGTGTTTTTTCAGATAAGTAAAATGTAGGTATGTTTTGTCCTTCTAAAATAATAAGGAATTTAGGCGAAGATACCAACCGAGTACTTTAAATTTTCTCTGAAAATGAAAAGAAAAATCACCTTTTTCATTTTTTGTTCCTATAAAAAAATAGCCCTTGATCCCACATAATGTAGTTCGCCAACAATATTTTACTAAAGTTTACACTCAAGATTACCTGCCAGTACTTAAGAGTACCTAAAACATTAAGTAGAAGGCATTTATCACTTACCGAGAACGAGACACTAAGCTATGTTTTAGGAACACTTACAGTATAAGGCAGGTACCAAACCACTAATTTAGAATACACGTGTCTTTAGAAACAATTCTTGGAGATCAGTGTTAGAGGAGTGTTTACCTACGAAGATATTCGTAACTATTTTTAAGACTAAATCTTTAAGAAGAAAAATTCAACTGTGTATTAGTATTTTAAACAACTTAAATTCAAATTACAACTGTTTTGGTTCACAGATGAATGAAATTTCCATAATACGTCAAATGGTTTTGGTGTGTTAAATCGCCCTATTGATTTCCCCTGTACACAGGTTTTCAGCGCAGTTCTCGGTACCAGATAACTGCAAATGCGTTTAAAAGCTTCTAGATACCTATATCAATTGTTAGCGGGGTTGTGGGCTTTTTTCTTTGAGAGTGGGAAATCATCAAATTACTCCTCCCGCTCTGGGTGGAGCAGAGAGAGTGTCAGACTCTGACTAAAACCCATCTATGTTCCTTCCTAGCTCTTTATGTTCCTGGATAGCGGTAACCTTTTCAGACAATCCCTCTAAACACAAATTGTGGCCTACTAAACAAACGATTTTAAAAGCTCGGCGCAAACGAGCCACCACAGCCCACTGAGAAACAGATCGCACGCTGTGGCAAACGTTTTGTATGGAGGCGCCGCATACCTACATGTGACTCCTCTTCCTAATTCTTATATTGTTGTGCCCGACAGGGCCCAAAATGCTCTAAAACTAATCTATGTATATTCTTATGTACCTACCATCTAAGTTCACATTGTGGAATGCAATAAACCTATTGAGTATTGACTGATAGCGTAGTGGCCACATGCTACAGCAGTACTCAACACTGTAACAGAACAATGATAGTTCAAAATCGGATTGGCATTGTTTAGATAATGTAACTAATAATACAGACAAATACCAAAGATTATTACCAATAATTCTACATTATTTGATTATCAATATAATCGTCGAATGTTGAGCCGTAGATCAACGATCGCTCGATCCTCACAGTGGAGCGATAGTTTGCCAACTTAAGTTGATTATCTGTAACGTCATTTTATCGATTTGATTCTGGATACCTGGGCTTGTCATGTGCTAACAGTTCGCTTGTCTATAGTGTAGAATTGTGATGGTCTAGGACTGATTTTTCAACAAAGTCAAAAAGTCAAAGTCAAATCATTTATTTCAACATTTTTTAAGAACAGGTTTTACAAAAAATAAATAAGATATTGAACTGATAAAATTAGTATAACACTCTTTTTTCTAGTGCCAAAAAAACAGTCGGCAGGAACATAGCGCAGTTGAGATTGCCTAGAAACTATCCGTTTGCCAAATTTCATTCTGATCCGTAAGTAATAATATTATGTAAGGAAACTTTTGATTTACCTTTAATCAAACCTCAAAAAAAAAAAACAATTCCAAGATAAAACAACATAATTTTTTAATTCGCCAACTGTCTTAGTAGAAAATGTTAACGTCGTTTGTCGTTTTGAATGTAGGTTATTTTGCTTCTAATATCTAGATCTGAACCAACACTTTTTATACCAGTATTATTTGAATATTATTGCAGTATGAGAATTGCGGGGCTATTCAGGAAGTATAGTTCGATCTGTTTCCCGTTGCAAGTCATATTAATATAATACTGCTTAAAGTGGTAGTAGTAGTAGTAGTTTCATCTAGTGTTTTACGTTAATTTTTATATTGTAATTTAATAATGGCATGCCTTTTAAAGTAGATTTTTGAGTTTCTATAAAATATTTTGAAGACCTTGTATCACCAAAAATTGAATTAATAAAAAAATTGACTTTGACACTGACTTTGGTACCTGACGACCCCTGTTGATACGGAAGGAAAGTTCATCTACATACCAGGAAATATCTCTGAAACAAAAATCATTCATTTCATTTTCACCATCAATTGGCACGTGTAGTGACAAAACCCCGATCATGTTTCCACGTGTAACAATTCAAACACCCACAAGATATCAAAACAAACGAAGTAATTAATAACCCATCAGCGATACTTGATCAATTAGCTCTTTATTAATTCAGAAATATACTGCGGGGTATACTACTTGCGAAGTAACGGTTTCCACCACTGTGTTATGCGAAGTTAAACGCCCGATTTGCATAGAAATTATATCGTCCGCTTGTTCATAGGAAATTTTCCTAATTAAAACGCCTTTGGTACAGGGATTTTGTTCCAATTAAAAGTTTGTCCGCAGTAGTCTATCGGTCGAGTTGGTCGTACTACGGTATTGATAAATTTAGCGTGCTGTGGGGACTCAATCATTGGTGCTGTATTGATGATCTGTGTGGAAATATGAGAAAAAACACCGCTAGATGTATCGATAAAGCTTGTATACAGACGAGGTGGGTGCATTTTACCATGTACAGTCACCAGCGCATCAAATTACACCGACCGCTCAAATTTCTCCAAATGATTTTAAACCCTAAAATTTGACAGTTTTGTGTAACTTGATGCGCTGGCAACTGTACAAAAAATTTGATTATAAACATGACAGGCTGAAATATCTTTTGCTAACTTTATTTTGCAAAAATAGAGCAGAGATAATGTGAAGGGATTAGCCACAGTGCATATACTTACGACTTTGGTAATATGACTGGTTCTGTTTTTGTTTGTGTCACTTAATTTAATTTGGGAGGACTATACAATAAGTAATTTTGTAGGTAACATTGCCTTTTATTCAACAAAATAATATTTAGCATAAATATAGCCTTTAATGATCCCACTGCTGAAACACAGGTCTCGACTCTTCGAACAGGAGAGGGCCGCAATCCGCTGCAGCCCAGTGCGGGTTAGTGGATGTCAAAAATATTTAATTCGGTTAAAAAACTACAGCGTTGAAATAGCCAATATATCTTTTAAACTAACGCCAAATAGGCTTTACAACGCTTTGAAACAAAGAGGTTATTCCAAAAAAAGCTATCAAAACAGGAATGACTTAGCAAAGTTGTTAAATTGTACTTTTTTTTCGTCAATTCTTTTAAAGCCCACCTCGAATTTGGTCGAGGAGACAACCTTTTATCCCATAAATCCATTTTGGGTGCCGACCCTGGATATACACGAATCACTGTTTAGGTGTGACCCTATTAGATTATAGTTAGGTACGTAGGTACCTATCTTTACTAGGTCTCGATTCGGAATTCCTAAAGTTTTTGTTAAATGTCTCTGAAATGTGAAAGAGATTCTTTTCTAAAAAGGAAATTGCTTTGTACATTTTCTCAAGACAAGAAAAAAAAAAATTGGTTTTTGGTAACATATACAATTGAGTTTACTGCAGTAATCAATAGTTTGCCATACGAGGTGATTTGGACAATGTTTTATCAATATTGCGCTCTTACGTTCAACTTAGTTTTCATCATAAACAGTGGCGCCCTCATGCAAGTATCAGATTGAGTTACGTTTCATCATCATCATCATTAGCAGCCTCATTCATTCCTCATCATTTGTGCCATGCTTTCCTGGTACGTGCGAGTATCATCCAGATCCTTCCCCGCTTTCTTCAATAAATCCTTCTTTTCAAGCTTCATAATAAATTCAGAGTAACTCGCTACTAAGCTAGTCGAAGCATACACAAAAAAGGAACCGCTATACCATATCCCAACACATTTCGCTGACACGAGAGTAACGTATTGGGACAATAAATTAATTTGGACGTCAACCTTCCTGCATACACCAATCTCTATTAGAGGACATGATAGCCACTTGGCCACTGTAGGTTTGTAAGTCAAGGTATATGATAGATTGCTTGATACTGTAGTTGGTTCTATATATCAACTCGTTTCACGAATCACTGGCGGTGGGACAGGTGCTCTTTGTTCTTCAGGGATGCGCCTTAACAGGCGTTGCACAGAGGGGGTCTCGGAGTGGTCTTTTAAGAGGTAACGGGAGTAACCCCTTCCATGTGCTGATGGTGATCACCGGGGTGGTTTTAGCGAAGTAAGAATCCTACCCTCCCTGGTCTTTTCCCCAAAGTCAAGGCGCCTTTTGAAGGTTTCGCCTCGAAAACAAAAAAAAGGTGCTCTTAGTTCTGATTAAAAATTAAAAACATTTTTTTTTGCCGGTCAGTTTCCACACCTAATGTCTACTCGCATTACCCTAGGTCGTAGACTAAGAATTGAGCAATCAAACTGATTAGGTCCTAAATAAATTATCAAAATGCCAGCAATGAGCAAAGAAACGCCTTTATAAAAAACACAATGCGTGTCACGGTTTAATGAAAAATAATAGTTATTGTTACGTTGCTAGAAGAACAGGCCTTTTTTTATTAAAGTTTTTTCAAGGTCGGTTCTTTCTTCGCGAATGGACTAATGAAAATTTATCATGTACGCGTCTTTGAACGATATTTAAGCATCATGCGTATCCTATTTTTAATACTAGCGACCGGCTTCTGCTTCGCACGGTGTTTATGACTTTGTATAACGTCATCCTAATATTTATTATTATGTGATTAATATCTCAAATTTTTCTTGGTGATCATTGCATCAAAATCCATTGCATACATTGTAAGAACCGCGTGATCACGCAGACGGACTCGAAAGACGACTTTCGTACGAACGCAAGTCGCAAGCGCACTTGAGTAATATAAGCCGTATATAAGCCCGACATCCCCTCTACGAAGATCCAACAACACTGGGTAGGCTGAAGAGACAAAAGAGCTGAGCTTCCTTCGTTGTTCTAAGCTCATCTACGAGCAATCGCCAAAGATATGAATACAATTTAAAAAATATCACCCGCCACCACCCAAGTTTTTTCAACCCTAGGGTACCAGCCACCCGAGAGCTGCAATGCGCTATAATATGGATTGTGGACCAAGTAGGCCGATCCAAGCATAATCTAGCGACATGGATAATTACTGACACAACCCACTCCCAGTGTGAATGCGGCTTTCCTTTTATAGCTTTTATAACCATTACCCATATTTTGGTGTGTCTAAAGTGCCCATACGCCTGCACTTCTCATCTAAAAACGCCACTTTGCCATGATTGGCGTAGTACAGGGCTCTACTCTTTTAATAAATCATCTAGTTATCTACTAAACAATTTTTACCTTTACAATCGACTTGAAAAGAAGCGACTTTCATTCTTAATTACAGAAGACTAAACAGCAACATTGGACTCACCTTTCGAAGGCATGATAAGAAGAAGAAGAAGATAGTGTCACACACTATGACAGTCAGCCCCGCTTTGAAGGTGTACCTACTGACTGTGGATAGCTATTACTTTATATATTAAGTGCAGTGATAGCCTAGTGGTGTGACCGTCGGATTGTCCAAGTCACAGGTCTCGAGTTCGAACCCAAGACACGCAACTCGTTTTACGGATTCCTGTGCCTATTGTATAATTATCAATCACGATGTTTTCCTTGAGGAAACCAGCATGTCTGAGAGACATTTCTTAACAGCACGTGAAGCTAAGTCAGAGGCCCATGGGCAGTATAAAAACTCTGACACCAGGTTAGTCACTATCCACACGAAAAAGAAATAAAGACCACAAACATACTTGGTTAATTTCGCAAATGTTATATTAAATACAACACAAGCCAATTAATATTAAGCTACATTAAAGGTGCATAAGTACCAACAGCTATAACTATTAAACCCGTAAATAATAAAATGTAGTATACAAGTATATCAAACATACACGCAATACTAATATTCCAAGTCATTAACATCCAGTACAGTCGGGGACATAAATAAAAGCTAATCACTTGTTTATTACGAGTACAGTCGGATTCGCGTTTACACTGTGAACTGAAATTAAATGGATCGTGTGCACTTTGTACGATAGTCACCGCATGATCGTTATTTGTGCTATAAAAACGTTTATTAGAATCGTAAGAGACGTTACGTAATGCTGTGATGATGCTTAGGAATATTTATTATAATATTTTTTATATAATATAATATTTATTATATTATATTTAATATTTATTTTCTTGTTTAATTCTTTAATTTACACAGTTGCGACTGTTTATGCTACATACCCAAATAACCATGATGTGAGTCACTAAGCACACGAAAGAATGGTGCTTGAAGTGCATGAAGAAAGAATGGTGCTCCACCGTGCCTAGCCTTTTCCCAACTATGTTGGGGTCGGCTACCAGTCTTACCGGATGCAGCTGATTACCAGCACTTTACATAGAACGACTGTATTGGAAACGTTCTTCACACTAAACTAAGAAATTCAATATATTTCTAAGTCTTCTGCTTTTAAAGCTTAATACACATCGAGATTGATATTTATGTCCCATAAATTGCAATAGACTCCCCCTGTGGTCTGCAAACTGCTGAAACTCGACGATAGTTCGCATCTGCTCACCCCCCGCCGTTACGTGTTGGTATCATGACAGCCGCACTGAGTAAACACTATAAATTATGCAAATTATATATTTTATTACCTACAACACGCTCTCCCTGATTGTTCGCACTTTGTAACTAGAGATCCGTGGCTGTAAGTTTGTGACATATCGTGATTATGTTTCGGCCATACAATAAGCGTTTATTTTCGTTATTTTGCAATAATGTTTGTACAGAAACGGTCTTAATGACTCAGGCATTCTCGTCCAATCGGCTTTTGGTGCCGAACCAAAAAAAACATATGTTTCTTTATTTAATTTCCTTACAAAAACATCTCAAATGAAATAATTTGAAATCGTTGAACATAATTATTTGAATTCAATACAATTATGCCTTGTCTAGTATAAGTTTTATTTTTTTAGGATAAGTTTTCTATTTAATTTTTATGGGTGCTAATGCCTGAAATAAACGATTATTATTATTAACTACGTTTTTTTTTCATTACATTTTAAATGTAAGACAAACCTAGTGGTCCAAAATTATTGTGAGCGTCTGTGTAATATTGTACAAATTACTGTAGAAATAGCGTTCACAAGTAAATAGGTAAATAAAGTACAAAACATGAATACACTTTGTGAAACCCAATATTTTACTCACACGAACTACTTAAGTAGGTACCTAGTTTGAGAAATGGTTTCAGCTCGACTCTAATGCCAACGCAAAATGTATCTACCAAAATAATATTTTAATATCACTTCCATTTTATTTTAGCTATACTTAGAATATACCCCAGTGTATTGAGTAACTCGCATAAAAGCGTATATAAAAATATGTAATATTAAAAAATTCCTTGAGATATATTCACGGCAACAATGTTATTTCCATATTCTAATGTATCGCTGTACTCGACGCCCATTCTTAATGCGATCTTGCGGTTATACTTTCGAACAATAAAACTCCTACTAAGACTTGTTAGCTCAAGTACTTTGTAGAATATTCATAGACTAGGGATCCTTTTAAAAGGGAGCGTTGAGTGGTTCGGTTAAGATCTACGTCGATATCGAGAATTAATTGAATAAAACGCAGTGTTGAGCGAGAGAACTCGCAAGGCTTCAAGAAGAAAACCCTCATGAATATGGATTAATGTTAAAGTGTTCTCCGCTCTGTAAAAAGTTGAAGTTATTAAGTCGATGGCCATTAAATCGGAGGTCAAAGTACGTACAATTACTGAATGGGGGGCCCCCGGAGATTTATCGGCTCCCTAATTGATAATTTATTACACTGACTCGAATGAATTTGAAATGAAAATGTAGACCTTTCAATACTTTGGCAACGATAAATTAACAGAAAAATGTTTGGGATTCACTTAATTGAAAGTTAAAGAAACGTTTTAATACAAATGTCGGCACTTCATAAGACGTATCTGATTCTTAACTTAATTAATATTTTGTAATATCATTTATCCTGCTTATCTCATACATAGGTTCTATTGCTAGACAAAGGCTCAATATATATTTTAGAGGCGAGTATTGCGTTTGATCAAGTCTTGGAAGGTTGCCAGACGTTATCGAATTCATGTAAAAGATGGAAATTGAGGTGAGAAATGCAGGCGCAATGTGTTTTCGTCTCTATAGAATGAATATTATTAAATAAATATTGAATTGAAATATAATAAATAGTAGTAAAACAAATGCAGGATTCGTCTTGGCAAACAATTACACACACATCAAAATTAAAATCAATAGTCGTTCTTTCAAACTAGGCTGAAAATCAGCACTTTTTGAACGTCAAAGTTACGTAAAACAGCCCCCAAACGGCCAAATTTCACCACTTCCTAGTGCTTAAGCTGGGAAGAAAAAGTGGCGCAACAAACACCCCAGCAGCACAGCTGTTTGTTCAGTTGGAAGAACTCGATTCTACACATTTATCGTATGAGAAGTAATTAACATTACGAAACACATCGCATTTACAATCAATTATTTGCCACATGTCAGCTAGCACACGCCGATATACCAATTAAAACATCTTACGTAGAAATAAACTACGGTAACAGGCCCGCCCATCCAAATTTCAAAACTTTTGAAAGGCAAAGCGCTACCAAGACTCTCGTGTTGCTGCCAGCCTGCTACTGAAGACAAATACTTACAACTACATACAAACTCTTTCGTAAGGATGTGACAACAAACATTGAAGCAGTAGTTTGACGGTAGCGCCATGTTATCGTAGTTTATTTCTACATGGATGACATAAAGTTTCACGCAGCTGTCCCAAAACGTACGGCGCGTATATGTTCCACGCGCGCCTCAAAGAGATGTCAGCATATGAAGGGGCCCTTCAGGGCCAAGCCTGCCGGGTAAGCGGGATTGTCCGAAAGGGCCGCTACCCCGGAACATAAAGGGCTACGGAAGGAACATGGATGGGTTTTAGTCAGTAAGAGTCTGACACTCCCTTCCGCTCCACCCAGAGGAGCAGTCATTGGACGATTTCCAAGCCTTAAAAAAAAAAAAAAAGCTGTCCCTGTTTTAGCACCTTTTTCGCACTGCATTAAAATAATCCTGTTTATATAGACTACATACTATATATATTATATATATCTATATACTGGGTTAAATTGAATTCATGGGCAATATTTTAAGGGGTCGTTGTACTCATCATTATGAACAACAAAAAAACAGCTGTTCCATATATGCGCATGAGTGAATATGCTTCTGAACACATTCGAACTCGTTACTAAAACTGTAGTGCTGTCATCTACATCAACCTTTCACAAAAAGCTAATATAACTCAAAATAATTAATAATTTATTCATCAATTACTATCGTTGCCAATAGCCAGTTCTTAAACAATACGTTATAAATCATAACTGTTTAGAAAAGTAAACATAAAATGGGTTTATTGCTACAAAAAGACGTGCGTATGAATAAGATTATGACAGCATATATTTTATAAAAATTTGGATTAAAAAATTAAAATTTTAAAGTAAATTTTTTTTTTTTAAATCCTACTATATATTGCAATTTAAAGCATTTGGCGGAATTTTAGTTCGTTTAGAGGAATCCGTTTAATAATATATAAACTCATCAATTACTAATTTTATTAATTAATTTGTTCTTATGGCTCCACAACGTAAGGCATGGACTCATTCTTAAATCTCAAGTCCCGTGTTTTCATATCAGAGGCTTATTAAAACTCAGAACTTTCTGAATTTTATTAATTACTTGGAAATACTTGGAATACCGTTATTAATTAGTTGAGAAGTTTAAATGCAAGGTATTCCGTTTTCATTCATATAATTATTTTCACTTTGAGAGTTTCGAGTTGATGATTCATATTAATATCGCTTGAAAACAAAGAGTTATACAATTTGTTACTCGTAATTTTATGTAATAATTCATACATACTTAAATTTACGCCTTGTTCCTATTGGGAGTAGGCAGACACTACAGAAACCATCTGCTACGAATTAATTCAATAAACTGCTAATAATGCAATCGTTAGATTACAAGTCTGGGCATTCTGATTTTGAATTTTCTATAGATAGGTAAAAAATTTACCAGTCCGTTTAATTTAGTGAAAATTTCATGCAGCATTATTTTTTTCAGCAAATAACATTAAAAATCAAAGAAAATGAGGGGTTTTCCCGGCTTTTTTGTTTTTTTAATTTACCTCAGTTTTATTGTAACTAATAATCATTAACTACACTACACTGCAAACAGCCTAAAAAGCAATAAAAAAACTGTCTTTGACATAAACAACGCGTAATAGTGGAGCGGGGAAAAATGGACCTATACCACAACAAACGATGGTAATTGGCCCCCGAATAAATTTCTATGACAAAGTGTTTGGGTTAATTACTAAAGGTCCGACGAAAATGGAGCAGTACTTTGTAATCCCGTGGCGATGACAAATTTGCAAAATTGTTTCGGTTTTGTTAGGGTTCTTGAGGTTCAGACCTTACTAATGAGCGTTGGTACGCCGCGGCGACCGCCTATGGTTTTTACCTGTTTTTCGGTCGCATAACGCTGAATTTAATGGTATTTGGCTCTCAAATGATAAAGTATTCATTATGCTTTAAAAGGGTCTTTACAATATGTTCGTACATGTGGCATTTTTGGGGAGCGTTAGTGGTTTTTCTTGCGAAAATAATTTGGCAGACTGCACGATCAAAACGTAATCTACCCAAAATAACCTGTGGTTTTCATAATTCATTCATTGTTTTCAGTATTGTTGCGAGGAATGCAGCCGTTTGAAAGAAAATTCCATTCTATTCATTCATCATCATCTGCCTAGCCTTTTTCCAACTATGTCGGGGTCGGCTTCCAGTCTAACCGGATGCAGCTGAATACTAGCAATTTACATGGAGCGACTGCCTACCAGACCTCCACAACCCAGTAACTGATACGATACCCCTTGGTAAGACTGGCTGTCAGACTTTCGGGCTTCTGACGACCCGTAACGACTTCAAAGATGCACAAATGACAGCCGGGCCCAACGGGTTAACGTGCTGTTTCCCGAGGCACGGTGGAGTCTCGGTATGTAAAGAGGTCACCCATCCACGGCCAACCCCGGCAAGCGTGGCTTAACCTGAATGATGGATCAACTTGTGCGGCTGTTAGTACTTAGCCAGGATTTCCTCAATTCAATTCTATCCATTATTAACGAGAAACGACGATATTAATGAAAGTGAACAATAATTCAATTTTCTATCGATACCGAACTAAGACTTTTCCAAGAACCTCGATAAATTTTTCTTTAACAAAATACGACGGTACTAAAAATACACTGGTGGCTCAATTACCCCCGTTTCACCCGCAGCTACTTAAACCTCGTCTAACTATCCAGCTCACTAGCTTCTACAGCTTAAATAAATATCGACCTACAAAAGCAAATATCTACTTTGAAATAAGAGTTAAGGTGCGCTTACACGGTCAACTGAAATTGCTCAATTCTGGGCAATACTGGTCAAATACGACGGCCACGGCTTCGTAGTCAACATTGAGCAATTCTGGATATAAATACTGATAGGTATAGTGAAGGAAATTAGCAGTTAAGGATATTGGCAGGTTACGTTAATTTGCCGTGTTAGTCATTTCATCCAACTGTCAGACAATGGGGGCAGCTATCACTGCTATTTGGACAATTTAACTTTATGTTTAAGTTGGGACTCCTCAATATGTGATGTCAACTTATTGATCAATATGGAGCAAGTTAATATATTACTAAATACATAATCAGCCTATAATGTTCCCACTGCTGGGACACAGGCCTCCTCTCACAAAGAGGGAGTGGGCCATGATCCATCACGCGGGCCCAGTGCGGCTACCAATAATATTAATATAATTGCTTACTAGTGGGATGTGAACACCACGAAGCAATGCAGATAAGTGAATACATTTTTGGAAAAACTCCACTTGGTTGTTGCCAGGCAATAATTACTGAAAAATTGTCCGTGTAAATGCACCTTAATGCACTTGCGTGGCCAGCCTTGGTTCTACCTTTTATAGCTCTAATTTCCTCTGGTGTGGAAGACTAAAGGAATTTATCAACTTTTCTACGTGAGTTGAGATGGAACTAATTAATGTTTTGTGTTTTCATTGTCTGAGGTTAGCGTATGTTGCTTGTTCGTTTTAGCAAAATTATGTCAGATGTTGAGTTTTTTCTTTAGGTATGTAGTAATTAAAAGTAGGTACGTAACAGGTTATTTTAATTCCTGAGGAGTTAATGTGCTTTCTTTTATGTTTTTTTTCTCATACTTGTTAATTAGTTTGGTTCTTTCTCTGTGTTACATCAGTGGGGACAATAAAAGGATGGTGATCCTTGAGCATAATAATTACAATTACCAATTTTTTTTTCGCATAATATTTTCTTTTATTCACATAAAAAGACTTCAAATATTAATAAACAACTATGTACAAGTACATAAAACGGGAGGGGGAAAAAATCAAAGGCCATCAAAAAATTAGTAGTTTTCGTGAATTGTAGGTAGTCCTACTCAAACTTTGTCCAACCTATAAGAAATTACCACCAGCACAGCTGTTTTTCTCCTCGTCCAAATCCTCAAAGGTGCTGTTGGTTGTGCTAGATGGGTAGAAAAGAACATGTCTATCAAAACGATAAAAGAAGACGAATAAAATTTAATTAATATAAGATTTCATGCTTATCACCCGCAAATTTGAACATCCCTTTCTTTAGCATTATCGCAGATTTAATGGCCCCACAAACATTATATCACGTACAGTTGGCGGCACGGATTTACGTCGCGTCCTATCCCAGCCACGTGACATGAAGCCCGTCGATACTAATTAGATAAGGTTTTAGTTCCCGCCCGTTTTATGGCCCGAGAATTATACAACGTAATAAGTTCTGACCCTTAGTTTTACGGCTCGCAATTTTGATGTTAATCTAACTTTTGATCTGGTTACTAGAGTTAGTTTTTTATTAGATTTTTACGTTTGATGGAATGGATAGATTAGTGTTGATTTTGATTATAACTTTTGTTTGTGGTATTTCTGTGGGTGGTTTATCGGCATTTATTTCGACATAATTACTCATTATTATAGACTCTTATCGATTCCGAGACTCCTCCGTGCCTCAGAAAATACTATAAGCCGTTGGTCCCTGCTGTCATTGACAGTCGTTACGAGTTGTCAGAAGCCCGAACATCTTACAGCCAGTCTCACCAAGGGGTATCGTATTACCCAGTTACTAAGTTGTGGAGGTAAGATAGGCAGTCGTTCCATGTAAAATACTGGTATTCAGCTGCATCCGGTTAGAATGGAAGCCGACCCAAACATAGTTGGGAATAGGCCAAGCAGATTGACTTGTTTTGGTACTGGTAGAGTACAATGGTTTGAGACAAACCTGTCTGTGTGTGGAGTGAAACTTCTGCATTACTTTGTACTGTGTAGACAATTATTAGAAGTAGTCGAAGATAGATTGATTATAGACCCTTATCTATGTGTGTTTTAGAAGTGACTAAAAACTATGTTTTTCATTCATTACTAATCATCATCATCATCGTGTGGTTAGTGACTAACCTGGTGTCAGAGATTTTATGCTGCCCATAGGCGTCTGATTTAGCTTCACATGCTGTTGAGAAACATCTCTCAGAAATGCTGGTTTCCTCACGATGTTTTCCTTCACCGATTTATAAGTAAGTGACGCACGCACATGAATCCGAAAAATCAGAGGTACGTGATGCTTAGGTTCGAACTCGAGACATATGACTTGGCAGTTCAACGGTCACACCACTAGGCTATCACTGCTTAAATCATCAAACTGAATGGCGCGTGCAATTGAAAAGGCATGTGTCTAGCATTGGACTGCTATAGACTGATGGTGATCATGATGAGCTTGAGACATCTGTGGTTAAATCGATTACATAGTTATGTTATCCTATAAATTGCAACAGGAGGCTATAAAGTTAATTTGTTTGGATGAGGGTGGCATAAGCTTTAAAGCCAAAGAGTTGGCAACATGGCGACTTAATATACCTTTGATCATGTGCGTGTTGTATAAACCCTAGAAAGATACGAACAAAAGAATGATAATGAGAAGGATATAAGCAGTTCCAGGTGTTCCTATTTCGAGCCCAAAGACCTATAAGTAGATGTCGTATTCAATTCCATTACTAGATTTGATAATAGAAATAGTATATTGAATCTGGTTGATAAATTATATCGGTTACAAATAGGGTATCGAATTGAAGCGGAGAGATTATTAGGTAGGTATGATTTACTCAAAATGGAGGTATCAATACCGAAGATGATTCGGTTTTATTACGACAAGCACTTTTATAAGTAAGTGTACCTATAGCTAGATTACGAAGTATTTTTATCATGCCTTTTGGTATGTATAGTCGAACACAGAATAGCTGTTCCACTAAGGTTGAATATTATGACTTAGTGCGGATTTCACCAATGAAATTGAACGCGTTCAGCACATCTAAATCAGTTCGAGACCTGTCAGTGTCAACAGCTCCTGAACGCATAAATGCGGATCGCGTTCACTTTCATTGGTGTAATCCGCCTTCAGTGCCCATTTCACTAATCAAATTGAACGCGTTCAGCAAATCTATACCGCGTTCAAGACCTGTCAGTGTCAATTCTTTGCTAAAATTGATAACACTGACAGCACTTAACTGGGGTTTATGGGATGATCGCGTTCATATTAATTGTTGAAAATCACCCTTAAATGACAAAAGACGACAAGGTAGGTACATTCGATGATGTGACAGACAGTTTTAAACTTAGTGACGTACCAAATCACTGGTAAAATTGTTTTTAAACGTGATAGAGCGCTTATGGGGATAAACTAGACATAGTTTACATAAATTAATACATACAAATCACTGCTCTGATCACAGATATAGGCTCTGATCACAGATATATCTGTGGCTCTGATATTGGTTTTTCGAGCCAAAGGGAACGTGAATCAACTAGCACAATGAAATCACGTATTTCAACGAGGCATTGAAAC
Source organism: Hyppa rectilinea (assembly GCA_951799385.1). Lineage (NCBI taxonomy): Eukaryota > Metazoa > Arthropoda > Insecta > Lepidoptera > Noctuidae > Hyppa > Hyppa rectilinea. The sequence continues at coordinate 4,143,471 of OX637310.1, read as the reverse complement.
ACCAGACAAGAGAGATTCAACAACCAACTAGGTAAACTAAAAATATTAATTTAATTAAAATTCCAAAACGCGGTGTAGTCTGCTAGCAATAACAATTAAACGCGAGCCAGACTGCACCCGGTTAACTGAATAAATTAAAGTATTCGCTGGACTGGCCTGTAAACTGTTCCGTTTTACAACTTTGTAGGAATTCTGCCTGTAAGCTGATGTTCTTTGCTGGATACCGGGTGGAAGGGTCATCGACGCGAAGTCGTTTACCATGGATTCAGTACATCATTCTGACCCTTTCGGCGTTAAAATTATTAGCCGGTTATTTTTTTTTTATTGGCTGTTCCATACGTATTCTTTGCGTAGGTCTTGCAAATTCCTATGAAACAAACAAAAAGCTGTTTTTTTATTTTAATAACCGTCAATAGACAAAATTACATACAGGCTGGAAGGGACATCGACGCGAAGCCGGCTACCATGGATTCAGTGCATCACTCTGAACCTTCCAGCGTTAAAATTATTAGTCGGTTATATTTCTTTTAATTAGCTGTTTCATACCATATTCACTGCATAGTTATTGGACTTTTTTATGAAACAAACAAAAAGCTGTTTTTTTTATTTTTATTTTAATAACCGACAATAGACAAAATTACATACAGGGTGGAAGGGACGCGAAGCCAGCTACCATGGATTCAGTGCATCACTCTGAACCTTCCAGCGTTAAAATTATTAGTCGGTTATATTTCTTTTAATTAGCTGTTTCATACCATATTCACTGCATAGTTATTGGACTTTTTTATGAAACAAACAAAAAGCTGTTTTTTTTATTTTTATTTTAATAACCGACAATAGACAAAATTACATACAGGGTGGAAGGGACGCGAAGCCAGCTACCATGGATTCAGTGCATCACTCTGAACCTTCCAGCGTTAAAATTATTAGTCGGTTATATTTTTTTTTAATTAACTGTTTCATACATATTCACTGCATAGGTATTGGACTTTTCTATGAAACAAACAAAAAGCTGTTTTATTTTTATTTTAGTAACCGACAATAGATTAAACAGTCATGACATCATCGCTATAGAACAATAAAAGATATAAAAAGAAATCAATAAAATTTTCCAGCATCATTTGAGTTCATATAGAAATACTGTATCATAACCAATGACCAAACCATAAAAAAATGGCGTCGAAAAACCTACTAACTACCAATACAAAGCGCCTCCGATCACCAAAACAATCAACTCGACCAAGCAATCAACAAATACCACATTCCCATCGCACTCGAGGACTCCATGGAAATTTCAAACACAATGGTCTCACAGAAAAGAACTGCCACTTACAAGGTTCTATGGTAGGGAAAGATTAATTTGTACCTCGGCTGGAGGAAAAGAAAAGTAATGACGGAGATACGGAGGGAGCTGTCATCTTTGTAATGTACGCGGAATTCCCAGTTATTAGCCGTAAGAGAAAATATGAAAGGACACGAATTATTCGGTGCAGGGATGGATTTTGGGTGCTCTGTTACGCTTGTTTTACTAAGGGCCGAGTTTTCAATGGCCTAACTGGGGGTTAACTATTATTCGACGAATAAGTTTGTGTTTTTGACAGTTTTTTTATGTAGATATTAGTAGATATTTTTTTAAGAAAAGGGAATAATATAGGCTTTATGCTGTTATGGAATAGTTGTCGAGGTTTTTTCAAATTGATTGTCTTGTAAACGACAGTCGTTGATAATTTTTACTAATAAAACGTTATTTTGTTTTAATATAATTATGTAGGTAGCTAAAAAGTTTTCATAAACACCAAAACATATGACAAGATTCGGGTGTACCTTGCAAAAAAAATGTGTAACTTACGGTTATGAGTGTATTATGTATTTATTTAGATTTATCACTTGTCAAATCAATACCTTTGCGAAATGAAGGAGAAATGTACACTCCCAAATCCAGCCCTGCCCAAAATGTATACGATATTAATGACGAAATATTATTAGATTTGTCACTCGACTTATCCATTACGACATACTTAATGAGAAATGCCCTAACTATTCCCACAGAAATCATTTAACTGATCCTTTTGACATGGAAAATACCACCAGGGACTGTTATGTATACTAACTAATGTACACTAATAGTAAAGCTGTAGTTTGTTTGTTTGTTAGAATGCGCTAGTCTCTGAATTTCCAGTTAGATTTAAAAAACAATTTTGGCATTTGATAGCACTATTCATAAGAACATATATAAGCTATTTAACGTTACGCCACGAGCTTTAAAGCCGAGCAAAAAGAAAAAAAAACTGAAAGAACGCTAAGCGAAGATATAGGGCACACTTATACTATATAAATTCCCCTTTATTTATAAACGCTGATTAAAGTTACGAGATGTTTAAAAGTCAAAAATGTATGGTTAATCAGTCGCTAATCATTAATTAAGTTAAGCAAAATCGCCAGCGCATTAAGTTATACCAAACTGTCAAGCTTTCCCAATAGAAAATGAACCTTATGTTTTTGTAATAAAGTTGAAAATCTATCATTTAGATTGGGATAACTTGATGTGCTGGCCTCTACACATTGAACTAAGTAACTATGTCTGCGGTTTAGTATAAGATCATTTTGTAAATATTTGTATTTTTACATTTTAAAGTGTTCTTGTGAGGGTCAGAGGTCAGATCGGTATTTACTGGCTCTTTTATCTTCATATTTATACTACAGTTTCTTTTAAAGAGGACTTTTTTATGTCACCAGCTTACTAGTACGACTGCGATACAAGAAGTTTATACAACTACCTTCCATCCCTTCACACCAGTTTTCACTATACGCAGCCAAATCTTTCGTAGAACTTCTTACTACTAAATCGATGGTTTACAAACTACCTCTCGTAAACTCATGCGAGCCTAGTAAACTGATTCGTTGGGAGCTACGTAGAAGCAAATATACCAAAGCTCGTCCCGGAACACAAGTTGCCAAGCTCGCCAAGTTTCATAATCGCGCAGAATTCGTCACGTGCCGGGACCCCAAGTTAATAACGGCCAAGTGTCGCCCCCGGGCTCTGCCTATTCTGTTATAATTGTGGAACAAAGGGGTCGACAGATGTGAAGGTTTGCGTGGAAAACTTTATCTGTTTGTGTCGATTGTGCTAAGGTTCTGTTCGATGTGTCTTTGTATTTGTTTGCAATTATTGCTACAGGCATTTTGCGACTGAGTTTTCCTTAAATGTCAACTGTTGAATTTTCTCTGTTTTGGGATTACATGTTTGTATTTTCTAGTTTAAACGTACTCCAACCTTGAGCTTTAATATCTACATATCAGTGTATTCATGTCTTGTTTCACGGCAGGGAGATTAAAGATTATACGGTGTCGTTGTGTCAATCGGCCATGGTATAAATATGACACAAAAGGTTAAATGTGATGACATACCATCTACAACACATTTAACCTTATAGATATGTCTAAAAATAACCCACAAAATAAGTTTTTTAGTTTCTCAAATCTTTTGCCTGTTTTGTATATAAAGATAGGATAACGTCCAAATAATGTCGGCGGTATTTCAACCCTTGTTTATTGTCGATCTTCAGTGAAATGGGTTAGTCATAGCCAATGTTAAGTTCGGTTTTTTGCTTTCACATTTTTCCACAATACTGTGTTTTTCTTACATACTTTTAAAATGTTAATGGAAAAGGTACTAGGTAGGTCTAGATACAGACGCCAGCCCATCAAGCTATCCCAAACCGTCTTATATTCCCAACTGAACATGAACCTTACAATTTTGTAATAAAGATGAAAATCCATCAAAGAATTTTGATAGATAGGGGTAGCTTGATGTGCTGCCCTCTGTACCTCCATACTCATAAGTAAGATTTGTGAGGCTTAAGAAAACCAGAATTGCTCTTGAATGGATCTATATGAGTAAGATGAAACCGTGGATGACTGACGGATCTATCAACGCATAGCTCAAACCACTGAACGGATTGGACTGAAATTTATCCCACAGACAGTCATGATAAAGGCATCCGTTAAGAACGGATTTTTGAAAGTTTAAACCTTAAAGGGGTTAAAGCATGTGTACAAAATTTGTATGGAGAAATCATATAAGATTGGCTGTTGTGTTAGTATATTTACTCGCGGGCAGAGGCCAGTAGACAACCCTTTGGTTGAACTGCGAGATGCCATTAACAAAAAAAAAAAAAGTGGCCAGAAGATAGTTATAATTTAAAACAATAAAAATGGAAAAAAAAGGTATTAAATTTAAAAATACCTATGTTGTTCAGAAAAATATCACTGGAAATTCTATAAGGCACTACAACAATACATAAGATCCCTTCAAAGGCATAACTGCGCAAAAAACAAAGCCCTCAGAGCACATGAGAGTGATTTAAGGGCTACCTACATCTTACGGCATACTTCGCGACCGCGCCGAGCTCAAACGACTCCGTCTAGCTTCTTGAGTGACTAGTTCCCTCAAGTGAGAGCTCTTAGCATTGGATTCTCAAGCATCTAACATATCAGCGGTCTTGTTATTTTATAGACTTTGATGTATTCGTTATCTGAAGGAGTAAGTATTTCCTATAGTTAAGTTATATAATATATAAGGTATGACGTTTGATATGCTGAAAACCTTGTTATTCACAAAAATATTCCCTATTGCAAAAATATTTTGTGTGTTTCATTTGTTCATTATTTTAATTATACTCTTCGTTAATTGATTTATCTTTTAAGCATTTACTTTTATTCCTAACCCTCCTCTATATCTCTCGTGAACATTCACCACATAAAACTCCGTTAATCCGAATATAAATTCTACTTAACTTCCGTCTCCTGCTCACAGAACCTACATCACTTTCCAAATCGATTAGAAGTCCTCTAAAACGCCTAAAGACTAAAATAATGCTCTCGGCTTTGACCTCCAAAGTAAAATAGAAAGTACTAGGACAATTGTAGGTCGCAGGAGATTTACGATACTCACTGGCTCTTAGTAAGTGTCCTCTTGTGACACTCTGCTCGCCTGGTAATTTTTTCCGTTACGTCGAAAAGATTTTGCAAGATTTATTGTGGCGATATGTCTTCACTGATTTCAGGGATAGATGGTTATCTAGTTTTTCGTGTCCTATGTGTGTCGGGACAAATTGAGGGAATTGGTGAAGATTTGAGAATTTGATGTCTATGAATTAGTATCTGTCACTATGATCCACATCGTTTCTTATTTTAGCAAGTGTTTTACTCTTCCTGCCACAGTCGTCAAGGGGCAGCACGGTCATGTAGGCATTAGGCATAGGCAATGTTCCATTAATCTGGTATGATCCAACACATATTCAAAACAATACATTATCCATCCTCAATGTGCAAACTTTACGGTCATGAAGTTTTTAATAAGTAAATAAGTTCTCCACATTCATAAATGATAATGAACTTCATGTTATAATGGACTTTTCATTTACAGTAAAAATGCGAAGCTCTGGCAACGCTCACATGAATTTTACTACCATGTAATTTGTCAATTAAAACACAGCTTTTACCATCAGCCGGGAATGCCTCTCATTTCATTCGTGAATGCACAGAGCATGGGGTACGACGAACCCAACCCGTGCGTGCTTGCAAAACTCAACGCAAAAACAGTTTCTTTTTTCAAAAAATGAACCCTCCAATGCAGTGAACAAATCAACCGGCACTTTCGATTAGTACAATACACGGGGGCGATATGTTTCAACGGGGTTTTGGATCGATATCGACAGCCGGATCAACCGTGTTGATTGGCTTCGGACTATCACCGTTCGCGACTAGTGTAAACCGGTTGTACGCTGCCGGCTCACATTGCTCGGTTTGATTTTCGTTTGCGTAAAAAATTGGAAGCGGGTTTTTGAAGTGTTACGTTTGTAGTGGGGATGTAATCCTGAAGAAAGTAGTTGATGAAAATTTTGTAAGAAATATTTCAAGCATTTACTTGACTTGCCAAAAGCCTTTTAATAATTCAACACAAAATCCCGTCTAACAATATCACTCATTGAAACAACTATATTCGACACACGCCTTTACACCCGTCTACTTACAGCTTTACCCAAATTATCACAAAGCACTCCCTAATACACTCTGCCATAAATCCGTCATATAAACTCCACCTATTTAAGGCTCGCATTTAAACATAAACTTTGGAACAAGAACTTCGCTTCTACCATTATAATTACCCTTAGAGAATCGGGAGGTACCTGCACCGATCTTTGAAACACTATGAAGACCTTTGGCGCTTCGCGAGCGGGATTGCACCGCTTTAAAATTCCCTAGACACTTCACACGATCTTACCCTTCATACGTGGATAATGGGCTGGGTTTCGGCTGAAAGCGGAAGCTGTCTTTGGTCTTTATATAAGCTTTATCCATAATAAATTGTAGTTCAGACGTGCAGCCTTGGCAATGTTCCTTGGTTTAATTATAATTTTAGATTAGCTTTTGATTTCTGAGTACTTGAGTATTTAGTTTTATGACCCAGAATACAATCCGCGTCAAATAGAACCAGACTTATTTCGTATTGAACATTTTACAATTTGCCAATAACTTCCTCAACGACTTTTGATTTAATTTTGTTTCAAAGTTTAGCTTGTATAATTATCTTGTTATTGTCCCAGAATAACTATTTTTTATGTAAAACGTGGATTGTACTGGAGAAAAATCGCAATAATTATTTTTTCTTGTCTCAAAAGTGACAACTTTCTCTTTTGTTCAAATCTTTTCTACACATACTTTACAGCTGTAGGTACGGTACATAGCCTAACAAAGTAAGTATGCATTTCTATAAGGTGTGAAAAAATGAAGTCTAAAAATTTCGTGGGAGCATTGTTACGAATAACTTTTACTACGGAATGAATCCTGAAATCGCGAAAAAAATATGAGCTGTTTCATACATTAATGCACACGTAACTCAATAAAATTTATGGAACAGCTCATATTTTTTTCGCGATTTCAGGGTTCATCCCATAGTAGAATGCTCCTACGAAATTCTTATAGTAAGTTTTAACACCGTATACGTAGTAGAACTTACCAGCCAGACGAGTAAATTAGGCAATACAATCACTCGCGACTGCATACTGCGTCAAGTTCACCATTATTTATTTATTATTATTTATTTATTTTTAACTTACACCCACTATCCTTACAGGTCACCCTAATTCAATAGTGGGTGGGTGACTAACCTATCTCAGGTATAAAAACATATCTACTAATACTAGGTACATCAAAAATCTACTTAAAACTAAATTATAACAAAATCTTAACCTAAAGCAAATAACAACAACATAGAATAATATTTAAATGTAACTAACATAATTTAACAATTATGTTCAAAGATTCCCGTTGCTCGCTTACAATAGCACCATACCCCGTCTTCCCCTTGCTTAGCTCACCCGGGGGCCTATTTGAGCGTATTCGAGCTCGCTAGCTAATTGAGTCGACTCTCCTCCTGATTGTAGACTGAGAACAAAACTATAGTTTTTCTTTAAGATTAGTTTTAATAAAATGTGGCGAGACTCGATATTGGTTTTATGTGGGTATTAAATCTGTCTGGGATGGTCTTTTATGTGGCAAAGTCTGTATTTTATCGTGACATAACATAAACTTAACGCAATGTAACGCAATGACATGACGCGTCCTTCAAATTTTGTTCTCAATTCGAATGGCCGCCGCCGCATAAGGGGATCGATTTCAAAAATATGATTTATGAAATCAAAAGACTTAGCATGGTTGCGAGGGCTGTCCTTATATTTTGTAAATTGTAATATGTATAATTACACCTGTGATCCCCGAAGGGTTATATATGGTACACCCATATTTCGCCATAATGAGCTTATTATGTTACATTTTGAATATTATATTTGTTGGGTTTGAATCACTTTGTCACAAAAACAGTAATCAATAAAACAGACAATAAAACGTAACAAATATAAGAAAGAAAAAAAAACATTTGTACAGTGACACACAAAATTCAAATAAAAATGAACTAAAAAAAAATGTTTAAACAATAACAGTGTGTGCCTGACGGCCGCGCAAAAAAGATTCAGAAAGTTTTTCTATGTTCAAGAACGTATTTAGATATTATATTATATAGTTTCCCCTTTTGCAAGATATCACATTTTTATATTTTAACTGTATGGGATCACAAAAAAGATTCGCTTTGCATCTTTCTTCGTCCTATTATCTTCTTAACATAAAGGAACCCACATCAGCATGCGCCCGACTACTCCTACAGCGGAAATTCACAAAAAGCTTTACCTCCATACCTACATTAGATTCAACGAAAATCGGACAATATATTAGACAGTTAAATAATAGAAAATAATGTATAAATATAAGTACTTGCACTGACGTCACGTGTCTTGTTGACGAAGGGACGGTTGAGGAAGGACCAGCGTCACAATCAACATGAGTACAGAAGGAACACAAAAAAAGAAAAATTTTGCTTAGAGAGAAATTCTGAAATCAGAAATTGGGTCTTTGTAAATTCGTAAGAATAGGTTGTATAATTTTAACTCCAGCTGCACCAATGTGCAGTAAGAAGCAGCTATTCGAAGTTGCACAGGAGCTGGGTAATACGAGTACCGGCTGATTCGATTACCATACGATAATGCACTAATGTCCTCCGGCAGCTTAGTTGTCTGATACGCAATCTGGCGTGTATTAGATCGACACTGTTCCATCTCGACTGTAGGCGTTGTACTAATAGAGCATCAATTTACGTGAACATGCTGTGTAAGCGCATCTACATCACCTAGCTTTAGTAATGGAAATAGGTTCATTTCCTATTACATTAAAAGTACAGTCGCAGCACATCAAGTTACCACGTACTGTAAAATTTTCTCAATCGATTTTGATATTTCCACTCAAGGTTTTAAGGTCTAAAATCATTTGGAGAAATTCGACAGATAGGTATAATGCCCTGGCGACCTACCTATAATAGTTCTGGCGGTCTATTCTGTAAAAATCTCACCATGGAAACATGAAAAAGTGAAGTGAATACGACATGAGCGATCGGTAGTACTGTCAGGCTGTTATGGGTATGGTGACGCGATGCGAAAGCTTACTGATTCGTCAACTTATGACAGCTGTCACCCCTTCCACACTGCGCAGCTGCCTCAGAAACGGTCGAGCTTAAATAGTGTCAGGAGTGTAACTTCTGATGTTTCTTCTACCGCTGTACGAAGGGTCCAGTATCAAACGCCGATAAACACATTCGGGGTCCGTTTATTGAGCGACGTGTAGGGTTCACGAGTTCGATTCTCGTTTCAATTTGTTGGAACCGCTTTATGTTGGGTCTGTCGAAGTCGCAGATTCATATAATTAAATTAGTTTCTAGCGGTTTTTGGGTACAACTTTGTAGTTTGGGGAAAAATGGTTAGAATTAATGGGTTAAATATTTTGAGGTATTTTAACCTTTTTAGATCAAAGTAACTTAATATGGGAATCGTGTTCCACTTTGTGCTTAATTGAACAAAAGTATTTCATTAATGTTGCTATTGAACACAATGACATATTGTAAAACCAGTTTTTTATAATGCGTGGATCATCATAAACACTTTTATTTAATGATTTAATTTCATTAATGTTGCTATTGAACACAATGACATATTGTAAAACCAGTTTTTTATAATGCGTGGATCATAACACTTTTATTTAATTGCTTATATGTGGCCTTTATGGTCAAGTGGGCGTGGATGGCCAAATCCGAAATTATGAAGAATAGCGAAAAGTACACGCGCGAAAGGGAGCAAAAAGTAGTCGCGGGCTCGGTTTTTTCGGTAGATTTTTCCAAAATCTAATCGGATCGGATCTAGATCCGTTAATTTTGTACAATCATCGATAGGATAGTGTGTCGCAAATAAGGATCAAATTCTGGGAGGATTCAGATTTGGCCATCCACGCTCACTTGAAAAATTCACCCTACAAACAAACACAAACAACCCCCCCCTACAAACATGTTCAATTATAGGTGACCTGGTTAAGGTTACGTGCCTTATTGTAATTTCTTATGTGTTGTGCGTTACTGCCTCTGTAGTCTAGTGGTCCTGGGTTCGATTTCCAGGTCGGACAAAGTGTTTTTGGGGATTCCTGTCTGGAATTTTTCAGTAGCAGCCCGTAGTCTGGATTCGTGCCCTGTTGATGGCAATAGGGCTCGCTCCCTATTACATGGGACTGAAATATAACTGACGAAATGTGGGTTTACTATAGGTACACCTCTGCCTAACCCTCCGGGGATTGCAGGCGTGACAAATGTTATGTTATGTTTATGTATATGTCACCGTTAGATTGTAAAGATCGTTAGATTACAATCTATCTAGCGAGATTGTAAACTATCGATAGATTGTGAACCGTATCATTATGATTGCAATTTGACTCATTATTTTTCGCTATATTGTAATCTACCGAAGTGAAACCGTTAAATTACAATCTGAATAAAAATAATCTCTTTTTTCCATATTTTTTTCTATATAATCTAGTCGTTTCTGGCACTCGCCGGCCGCTGCCGCGGCACCGCTCGCTTCGCTCGCTCGGCTCGTGTGTAGGTGGTCACAGTTTTAACCTAACCTAACCATTTTTTTAAACGTCCTACCCCCGGTCGTCCTACATCCCGGTTCACAATTTGACCGCTTCCCATCGATAGATTACAATCAAGCGAAAAATGATGCGTTAAATTGCAATCATAATGATACGGTTCACAATCTATCGATAGTTTACAATCTTACTAGATAGATTTAGATAGATTGTAATATAACGATGTTTACAATCTTACGGTGACATTTACAAAGCGAGTTTATCTATTATTCTCAATTTATATCGAAATGCAGGATCTGCGCCCTGCACTGCTCACACACATTGTTTACCTTATTAAAAGTTAATCCAGCACTTTAATGCAACAGTGAGCCAATAAAGCCTCGTCTAGATACAACTGTAATCAGTGCACAAAGATACAACTTCTCGACAAACAAAGAAGACAACATTAAGCTGAATACACACCGCCGCTAATCCGCTCCGGTTGTAAGTTGTAATGCGCCCGACCGCGTCGAAAAGTTGAGCTACACCCGCCCTCTTGATATTAAACCCGTTTAGTGCGGTTTATACTGGCTTTATTATATTAGCGCGTCGACGCTTCGCTGTGAATTCGGCGGTTTAATTAGAAACGTAGCGATATGAACGGTTTAGAGGTGAGAGTGAGCGCTGTATGTACTCGGCGTTAAGTCTGCGGATTTGTTTAATGTACTGAAGGATTATTTGTGATATTCGGATTGTTGAGTCAATAGTTTGTGGGTTTCGGAAGTCTGAGCTCGGAGGTTAGGGTTTTTGTTTGAGAGTGAAGGTAAAATTTAAGGTTTAGGAATTTCACGGGCGAGTCACTTGTTAAATAACTAAATTTTATAATTTTAATCAAAAAATTCTGATCTAAAATTAACCAATCAAAAAATATTGATTAAAAAGACATTTTAAAGTGATATTAATAGCAGAATAATTACTTAATATTTTATTCATGTACCTGTAGTGCTATTCTTTAATAAACCCAAGTATGTATAGTGAGCTTGAAGTGAACTGTCATTACACCTGATGCTAGGGATTGACATGAGCTTACTTTTAAGTTAATTTTACTCAAGTTTTCGCGGTGAGATTTCTACAGAATTGCCCTACAGGCTGCTCTATAAGTTATTAATCAACCTGATGTACTCTATCGGGCATAATATTCAAAATTATCGTGCTCAAAATCGTCGATATTCCACTGAAACAATATAGAACCATACTGCAACGCGACGATTCGATACATAAATATCTATTTTTGCCACACAAAAAGAGTCGCTAACTTGCAAATCAGGATCCGTAGGAAAAGTTTTTTCCAATGGTTTTTCGTACCCCGTCTTGAATATTTATTTTATCTCCAAAGTCGCGAGCAGGTGAGGCATTTCACATGGAAACCTTTTAATATGATTTACAAGTTTTAACGAAAGGTTTCTGGCTACTTAGTGCCTTGAAAGCTTTCAATGTTTCTGTTGAATACTGTTTGAAATGTACTTTTATAGGTGAATTTTTTTTCGAGTTTTTCTGCTGAAATCTGTTAAATTGATATAAATGGTGAGTGTGGGATTAATGGATTGTACGATTTTTGACCTGGTTAACATTTTTTAAAGAGTAAGCAGTGGTGACCCAGTGTTATCGGCCCCGATTTTCGAGTTGTAGGTCGTCAGTTCAAACCCAGCCAGGCAGTTTACTTGGTGTTTTTTTAATTTAATCACCACTGCATTCAATACTGTGAAGGAAAACATCGTGAGGAAACCGGGATATCCTAGAACCAAACCTTTAAAGACACGTGACATCCACAAACCTGCACTGGACCCGCGTGGTTGATTACGGCCCACCATCTCTCACACAAAGGAGGCCGGTGTCGGGCGGGGTCTTTCCTTTTTCGTGTGCTTAGTGACTAACCTGGTGTTAAAGTTTTTACTGCCCATGGGCGTCTGACATAGCTTCACATACTGTTGGGAAATATCTCTAAATCATGCTGTTTTCCTCACGATGTTTTCCGACACCGATTTTTAAGCAAGTGATAATTATACATTACGCATATGAAGCCGAAAAATCAGGGGTCTTGGGTTCGAACTCGAGATGACTTGGCAGTCTGATGTTTACTCTCCTACGCTATATAACTTAAACTATCGAGTGGGGGGGGTATGGTGACGCGACTGGAGAGCTCACTGATTCATCAACTTGTGATAATTGTCACCTCTCCCGCACCGCAACTGCCTCAGGAACGGTCTCCGTTACGCGGTCAGGCTATAGATCCGCTCAGCCGTTCGGGCATAAGTACCAAAACATCCAACCAAACTTTCGCATATATTATTCAAATAATTATAGTTCAGCTGAAAAAGATGGCCGCCGCTCTTGTACGGCAAGACCCACACTGGCTCCCAACTACACATAATAATATATTATTACTAATGTTTTTACGTCTTCGCACTTAACGACTTTGTTTTCTTGTTCCAGGTACATAAAAATCTTCAATTCGCACAGGGGTGTTCGATTTTATTGTCGAACGAATTAGGGTAACGTTTTAGTGTGGCGATTAATGTAGCCGTAAAACCTATTGGTGTGGATTATGCTTGAGGATGGGTTTTTATTGCGTGTAAGTCAGTGGGTAGTTGGCAGAAATTCTTACAAAATTGTAATGATGTCGATTTTCTTGCATGAAACTCCGCATGTGTCGCTTAAAATTTGTTGCTTAAATCATTACGATTATGTTTTTCTACAAAAAACTGTGACGACTACCTCAGTGGTCGCAAGAGCTACTGCTGAGCATGAGGTCCTGGGTTCGATTCCCAGGTCGGACAGTGTTTATTAGGTTTTTACATCTGGAATTTCTCAGTAGCAGCTCGAAGCTTGGAATTGTGCCCGGCTGGTGACCCGGTGGGCTTGTTCCCTGTTACTTGGAACTCCAACATAACTGGCAAAATGTGGGTGTTCTATAGGTACTGTGAAGGTCAGAGGGACCTTCACTTAGGCAGCTCAGACGTAGAGCTCGGGTAGTGTGTTGTAGGTTTCTATCCAACTAAATGCAAACACACGGGGCAGCAGCTATTGAATTATATTGCTTTTAACGAATACATGCGTCAAGCAGCACGGCTACTGACAAACTCCTCTTCATTTCTTTTATAAAAACCTATCAAACTATTTTATCATTTTGAAAAACGTTGAATGCTGTCAGTAATTATGTTGTAACCGACCAGGCTCTAATTTCTACGAGGTTTCACTAAGGCTCTACAGTACCTACACCGTTGGCTAACCATTTGCGATTACAGGAGTGATTTTATGTTTAAACTATGCTGTTGAAGCAGCAGTTTATCTTTATTGTATTAATCTGAATGAAAATATATCGCTTAAATTACGCCAAAGGTACTTAAACTAGTAAATTAAGTTTCAAAACAAGGTATTACAACGCCGTTGTTTAAAATTGGCAAATCGCTTTTATGAACCTAGAGATAAAAGGAAATAATATATCCAATTAATTTACTTAAGCACCTTAACATAGTAGATTTTCTAGCTACTTTACAAAAAAATATTGTACCGCACCACAAACAAGTAACAGCAAAAACTCAAGTAAAGATAAGTCCACATTAGTGCCGCTCGATTCGAAGTCCGATAAATATCCGTACGAGCAATACTCAACGAAAACATCCGCCGGCACAAATTACTTGAGAGTACAATACAAACTGTTGAGATGTTTTCTCGGATACTCGTATATTATCTCGTTGTAGGCAATAGCCCCTAATGTGGTACATTACGAGAACTAATGTAAATGTGTTTGTGAGCCATTATTGCACGGCCAACCGTTTTACAGAGGGGCCGGTTTATAGACAAGCCAATGTAAGGGAAATTGATGTGCGCATTTCGTCATGTCGAAGATTCAGCATGGTTTTACAAAAGTGTGGGTTTTCCAATAATGGTACTTAAAATAAGTGCAAATACATTTGATATTTAAAAAAAATATATGCTCTCTTTTATCATTATATTTTAATCGGCACATTTTGAAATTGGTTCTCGTAATAAAACTTTACTATATAAGTAGTTCATGACTATGTGATATTGTGTAAAATTGAAACAGAAAATCGTAAATTGCACAAGTAGATTTCAAACATTAGGTGTCAATATTTGTTTTCTGAAACTGGCTCTTTTTCATATGACAATATGTATTATAATCGTTTATTATGAATAAAAATAACTGTCTTAAAGCATCGCTTTTTTAAACTAACGATTATAAAATTCACGGACTTTCTATTATTTACATACCTCGTAACAAAATTTCAGTTACCAAGCAAATCTTTTATTTATTAAACATCTCAGCATTTCGGTTATCGTATCCGAAATATCTGAACCTATGTGACCGCATATCCGCACTGTAACCGCAGCGGTTATATCTAACTTAGCGTGCACTTGGCTTTAATTAACTAAATACTTAAACTTGCAGAGGGGTCAGTCTACCTACAGATATTATGGTTACTGAACTATGTATGTTTATGTCAAAATACTCTTATTAGTACTGCAGAACGTAATTCGGTTTTATAAGTAAGGTAATTCTGGCAATTATCAAAAATGCTCGCATAATTCCTCAAAAGAAATCAGCTGTTCGCTGCTGATTTTCTTTTCGTGATTTCAGATTTGGTCCCGCAATAAGTTGTTCATTTACTTGAGTACTATACCCCCTGAAAGTATGTCTTATGTTTAACCTAAAACACTGTATTAACAGTAATTAAAGTTGATAGTCGATTGGCTGAAAAAAATATTTTCCTGGCTTTACACAGTTGAGCAGTAGGTACGTTTTATATAACACCTTACTGACTTGTCAAGTATTTTAAAACTGTATTATTACTACCGAGCTAGTTATATTTACTTTCTATAAAAATAATACGGACCATAATTACATGATTTCAGGAATCAAACATGATAGAAGTAGATCCACCGGTCTTTGATTACTTTTAATACAAATTTAATTTCAAGTTTCGTTTGGAATTCTGTAAGGAAAACTTTGGTAAAATTGCAAATACCGGATTGCGAAAGCTTTTTGTTTCATGAGCAGCTAAACGAGACACCTAACTTAGGTTCACGTAACCCATATGTACACATAACTTCTTAAGAGGTTTTCGTCGACCCAGTATTTCTTTTATATACAATTGTTATAATATGAGTGATATATTTCGCGGCAGAATAGTTCTGTCTGCTGCTTCTAGACATCGTCTTAATGGATTTTATCATGACAATTTGATTGGGCAATCCAATATTACTAGCTGAATAAATTACAAAGCTGTAACTATATTAATATGTATAGACGCCAGACGTTACGGGTAGTCAGAAGCTCGAAAGTCTGACAGCCAGTCTTACAAATGTCTATCGTATTACCCAGTTAGTGACTGGGTTGTGGAGGTCGGATAGATCTGATTGTCAGGTCAGATTTCATGTAAAATACAGGTATTTAGCTGCATCCGGTGAGACTGGAAACCGACCCCAACATATTTGGGAAAAAGCTAGGCAGATTGATTGATTGAGACGCCAGCACATGAAGCTATCCCTGTCTAACTAACTGTCCAATATTCCCAATTGAACATGAACCTTATTCTTTTGCATGTAGAAAATCTATCGAAGAAATTTGATAGATTGTGGTAGCTTGATGTACTTGCCTCTAAACTTTTTAGTTTTCAATGTCCTCTGTAATCAGGCAGGTAATGAATGCCACTTTTTACCGATAACATGTCGACGTACTAAGTGGACACTGTAATGGTAGAACTCGGTTTACAATTGCACTAATCTAAGGAAAAATGTGCACTTACACCGCCAACAATGACCACGCGAACGGGCTGTTATCGGCATGCAGTAGAGTAGTATTGTTTTAAAAACGCAACTATGTTGACCACGACTGGTTGCCTGTATTACAACGAATGTCAAAAGTAATGATAGGTACACATTTAAACGTAAAGCCGTGTCCAGACGTGTGTAATGTAAGGTATCGCGTAATGTAATGCGAATAGTGCGGACGATATACATACTCATCATGAAACCTGTACGTTTGTGTTCGACTACGAGAGCCTTTGTGTTTGCGCAAAAAACCGACAGCCGATGGATCAGCGCAAGCTTTACATGTCGCATCCATACGGAGAATTG
Organism: Hyppa rectilinea; assembly: GCA_951799385.1. Classification (NCBI taxonomy): domain Eukaryota; kingdom Metazoa; phylum Arthropoda; class Insecta; order Lepidoptera; family Noctuidae; genus Hyppa; species Hyppa rectilinea. Next base: position 4,126,809 of record OX637310.1, on the reverse strand, counting down.
GCGTTGCATTACACAATACATTATACATGTAACACAACAACAATATGAATTTGTTTCAACGTTTGCATTGCATAATATTTGGACGGTATTTTCGCTTCAACGTATGTTTCATTTTGTGCTACAATTCACATAATTATGTGTACCCAGTATAAGTTCAACCTCGTGTACGGTATTTCCTAGCCTAAAACAAGGACTTTAGAATCAACAATAGCGGCTTCAGCATCAGCTATGCGCGTGAGAAATTCTGTGTTCGAACCACGCTCGTTCACTACCACTTTTAGTAGTATGTGTTATAAAAAACTCGGACTTACCTCCTTATAATGGTGAAACTTTATAATGGCAATGTGAGTTTTGCATGTGTTTACGAGTTTCCATCAATATTAACTGCTTATTTTGAGGGAATACCTACCTACCATACTATAATAATATACATGTCGCAGGTTTGTCGTGCCGCTGGAAATGTAGTTAATCGAATCTATAATTATGTCACCCAAAAAGCAGTCAAGCGTAAGTAGAACTGGGCCGAACATGTTTACATGGTTACATCTATCACCAAATTGGTACCAGAAAACGTAGTAATTGAGGAATGCCTAGAAGATAGCAAAGACGAGCTTGACGCCTACAGAGAGAATTGGTCTACACTATCTCAAGACAAAGAGGCGTGCAAAGGAGAAATGCAGGCTTTAGGCCCTGAAGCAGGACTTCACACACTAAAATAAATAAATAGTTTATTACTCATTTATTTTATCATTGTTAAGCTGTTGTCATGGGCACCATCATGTATCCATGTATCCATCGGAAGCTGTGAAGCACTACTTTGATAAAAATCTTAATGTTGACGGACTTGATGAACTCACTCAGACCCAGATTCATTAAAGTCTTCTAAACTCAAGTTGCGCGAAAACAGCCACAAACTGAGAAAACATAAAAAGAAAAATCGTCCGTCAATCCTCCAAACTGTAGTTATTTTTTCAGTTTCACCCCCTGAGATTTTTCACTTGTTTTCTTATTTTTTTCAACTCAAAACTTCATTCTGCCAGAGGTAATTTCAACACTAAAACAACACTTGTTTATTCTCAACTTTGAACTAAGTTAGTTCACTGAAGAAAGCTCCAAAGTTAAGGTAGAGGCTTTTTGATATTCATTGTTGATATGGTGGAGTAACTCTATGAAATATTTGGAAAGAAGTTTTTTTTTATCGCCTTAGTTTTGTTGACATTGATTTTAATATGGGTTTATTTCTGTCCGAAATAATTTATTATATTATTATGCTGCTGAGCGTAAATACGAAATACCAGTTTTTTTATATTACAGAGCTTTTTAACTAGCCTACACTGTACCACTCCTGAGTAAAGGCATAAATCCTTCCAGGTTTTTTTTCTAGAACCACCTCGATACATCTCTCGCGCCACTCGTCTTGGCCATCACTTTCTGGGCCGGCTTCGACGGCGCCGTCCATCCTCACACACCGTCTGGAAACTGTTGTCCAGCGTCACTGTACATGCTGTTAACGTGACCCAACCAATCCCATTTCTGTTAAGCAACCCTACTGTCAATGACTAGGATGCCCCGTTTAGGAGCGCAGCGAGAGCTGAAAGCTGAAATGTTGTTAAAACAAAATTTTATTTTGTTTTTGAAAATGAGTAGCATTGATTGCCGAAAGTAAAATTCTGAAAGTACGTTCCCTCAACAGTCTAAAAATCTATTGCGTTTTTTTAAAAACTCATTATATTCCTGCATTACTCTGACTGGCGCCGAGGTAACCCCCCCTTTCGAGCCAGCACTCTTCCATTATTCGGCATAAACTTAGCTCTTAAAGGAGATTGTTCTAGACCGCCCTATAACCAACAAACATTTGACGTGTACGTTAATTTTAATTATATTTTAATATGCTTTTTAAAAATAATAAATTCAAGCGGACACTGTTTAATTCTTAATAGGTTTTTAAAAGTGACCTCATTGATTTTATTACCAACTGAACTCGCCATCTTTCAAGGAATTGTCATTGTGAATGTCACAAAAGATTTGACAGTGTCGCTCTCGCTCATATTACATAAATATCGATATCGACGACGATGTCCATAATATCTAGTGATAAATAATGGATGTTGGATATTTATCACTTCCAAAACATTGAAAATGTGCAACATAAAAGTTTTTCATGCATATTTTTTTCATGGAATTATTTCCGTGAACATTTTAATGGAACTTATGATGAATATGGCCTAGCACGATTATGATGAAAATATAATGAACAAAAGAAACTCACAAAATGACACTAATCGAATGAGGGATTTTCTCACAAGTGAGAAAATATTAGTTCAAAAGAGGCGTTGGTAGAGCAACGTAAGCAACCAATAGGTGGTAAGCGGGATTGTCCGAAAGGGTTACCGCTACTCCGGAACATAAAGGGCTACGGAAGGAACATGGATGGGTTTTAGTCAGTAAGAGTCTGACACTCCCTTCCGCTCCACCCAGAGCGGGAGCAGTCATTGGATGATTTCCCAGCCTTAAAAAAAAAAAGGCGTTGGTAAAAAATTCGTCACTGTCTCAGGTTCTTGACATCAAATAAGCTTTCTTATTTACGGATCTTGTTTTTGTTATCAGTAGCCAGTAAAACAAAGACGTATTTTTTACCCACGCCATCTATTGAACTATGTTTTTTCACTTATCACAAAATCTCTCATTTAACGATTGAAATGTCATTTACGACGCAACTCTAGTGAATTATTCTCATAACCATTTCACGACTTTAATAGCCATATTTTTACTTTTTAAGTACTTAAACTCTATTTTTAAATGTCGCAAACTAAAACGTTACACACTGTTCGTTGGGAACAAAATATTTTATTTTAGCATTAATTTAATCGAAGTAGAATCATAGCAACAACGTGTTTATGTTTGAAACGGAACAAATTAATTTACTTTTGACATATTGATCTGTCATTTTGGTCTACTAATTAATTTAATCGAAGTAGAATCATAGCAACAACGTGTTTATGTTTGAAACGTAACAAATTAATTTACTTTTGACATATTGATCTGTCATTTTGGTCTACTAAATTAAAACCACAGATTAAATAGGTGGTCATTGATGATCGATATACAATGATTGATCTTCGAGAGACCATCTCTACGTCACTACGTCAGTCGGAGCGTCTCACCGAGACGAACCTGTGGCTGTGTTGTGTTGTTGTGACTATGTACCTATTTGGCGATTTCTTTTGGCGTTTTTGATTTTGTTTCTGTTTAACGGACTACAATTTGGATTGCTTTCAACGTGCCCTGGCTTCCAATACCTGATTCTGTGATCTGCTTAAACGACACCTTAGCATTTTTGGCAACGGATAACGGACTTCGCTTAGAGTAAACTTCAACCAATAAATAATAACTGTACCTAAAACGCATTATATACAACTGTATGTACGGTAATATTTTACTGTATTTGAAGTTTAATGCTTTGTAGAAACCAGAAATAGCGATTTTAGAAGGAATTACTTACGTTTTCTTTTATTAAAAATAACCTCAAAATCGGTTCCTTTTCTTTAAATAAATCTTTTCTCTAAAGTGTCCGTCAAGAAACTTTGTTCTTATGGGCTACTAAGGGCAGTTTACAAATAGAAAATGATTTTTTCTATGCTGTTGGCTCCAGGGCGAACAATGTATGGGCGTAGAACAATCTCCTTTCTCGAGCAAGTTGTTCAACTTTCCATGAGTCGGATGAGAGCCGCTCAATATAAAGTTTCCATTTTCCTTGTCAATTTCCACCACTCACCTTGCTTTAAGAAAGATTGATTATATTTCGAGTGATTCCGTATAATGTCTGCTGTACTTTTTATGTCATTTTCTGTTGTCGCTGTGTTCGGTGGACACCTGCTTTTTTGGATCGTTTTTCATTGTTGTCAGAAGTTTTAGTTAAATTGCGGGTTCGGTACACCACACCTGCGGCTTTGGATGCGTACCAATAGATTCATCGGTGTTATTAAGGGTGAACATACGTCATGATAGAGACAGAGATATGCCCGCTCTCTCTCTTTTTCTAGTTTTTCTCCCAACATGGTGGAGGATTAATTTTCAGTACTGTTAACATTGTGCAAAAAAAATTCATCCCTCCCAAAATTGTTTGCCTTTTTATGTTACTGTATTGTTATTTCCACGTGTAGTAATAAAAACAAGCACACAACATTTATACTTAAGATTGTATAAAGTGTTTTACTAATAGAAGAAAATCCGGTGAGAAATATTTTCCCTAAGACGTTGAATCTACATACATATAGGTTTCAGATTCTATTGCTCCAACATTTTAGCTGTGCTCGATTGAAATACCACATCGGTGAAGAGGGATGTTTTATAACCTACAATATTTGGCACGAGAGAAATATTAGAGATGTCGAAAGAATACGGGATGCAAACAAAATGCCGTCACGCATTCACCAAGGTTATATTGTAAGCGGAGAGTATAATAAGAGGTAGAGGGGCGGGAAACGTCAAATAAATTCTGTCAGATAGTCATTTTTCCCCTTGTGTTTGGACTCGAAACATTTGATATTTGTAGTGCCTTGTATTGCCTTATGTACACAAACAAGAATTCATTTGAGTGTCTAAATTGGTTTTTCAAAAAGGATCAGATTACAGAAAACTATGTCGGGAATAAAACAAAAATCTTTGTTGACTTTACAATTTCTTTCAGAACATCAAAATGTAGCATCCATCGTAACTAAATAATCGTTTAAGTACCATATTACAATGAGCATGCCGATAACTCTTTACCTCTCCACTAACTATAAACATAATACTCCAGCACCATCGGGAATCCCATTCACTCACTCATTGTACGTACTGAAGGGTTTTTTCCGTAATTTTTCCTCATACCACAATGACCCGTAGATTTGTGCCTTCCTTGCGGTACCTTTAAGTTGGTTGCTTGTACCTCACAACCCCTTGAGACCTCCAAAGAGTTCAACATCCTTCACTGACTAACTTCCCCTTACGTGGCATAAAACTGTCTATGGTTGGAACGGTTCGCGTTTTGGTAAAATGTGATCTTATTGAACTCAGGGGAACTTCTGATTTATTAATGTTATGGGGTTGGGTTTATATGAATAACAAATGCAATCAATTATGTCGATTTAGAGATGTTTGATTTTTGCAGACCATCATCTGCAAAATATTTAATTTCGCAGATGAAACATACAAGAGAACGATGATGATAATGATCTTATGGAAGCAGGTTAATTTTCTTATTGTATTATCTTATCAATTCACTGGATTGTGTGAAAGATGATTAGGCTAGAAAGGGAGTGTCTACCAAGATGAAAAAGACTAGTAGAGAAGAAAAACACATGTTGCGCAAACCGCACATAAATTGGCATAAGGGCATAAGATAAATCAATTGATCACAAGTTATAAGTTAGCACAGAACGAGAAAATCAAAATTTTGTAATGTCTATACTCACCATAAAATGTTAGGAAGAGAAGAAATCGAAAGCTCAATTTAAGTCTACATTCACCACCTCCCCTTTAAAACACATTAAATTACAATAACAACGTAACAAAGATTTATTTAAATCGCCTACACTTTAACCTAACCTTTACGTTAACGTAACTCGCTCGAGATAAATGTGGTCATACTTTACACACCGCTTTTAAGGTGCAAAGAAACTCCCTGTTTGGGGGTGGAAAGAAATCTAGTCGCATACGAGATCCCCCTGCCCCCTGCCGGTAACATTTGAATGTGGTGTATTAGTGAATGGTTAGATTTATAGCCACCGTAACGACAACCGTCCTACGATTTATGTTAGGGCGCGCTCTGTGTACGCAGCGAGTAGGTACGGACGTGGAATGTAGAAGCGTGGAAGAGTAATCTCATTAGTATGTGCATATTAGTAGCTGTTTATCGATGTCCTCTTGTTGCTGTGCCGTGCTGTTGTACAGGGTATTTCCCCCGCTTTTCCTGTTTACTAGTTTTATTTAATACAGCCCCTCTGTCTAGTCGGCCTTCCCTAACCTCTTAGGTGGCATTCATTTTATTTTTATTCAATTTACTGCTATTCCTCGTTTTGTTATCGGTGGCATCGTGAATTTCTTGTTTATTGAAAGCTTTTGTTGGGTTTTCTATTGTCTCTCTTCTGTTCAAAGAAAATATTATTGATAGGTACAAAATTATATCTGGACATGGTTGTTGCAAGCATAATCCTGGAAAATTGAATGAACAACTGTTTCCTTTATTTGTTTGTTTTTTTAAATATTTGCTATACTATTTCCCACGCACTCCAAATGTGTTCTAAAATTTTTGGAACTCTTGGAAAAAACTAGTTGATTCCTTTTGTGTTAATACACAAAACCGACAACATTATGTATTTGATATTTACAACAATAACATACATTTTACAACCATTCATGGTTTAATGGTACAATACATTTAGTATTAAAGATGTGTAAAATAAATCACTAATAATAACTACCTGCCATAACAGAAATTCAGGTCAGCATTACTTAATTCTCCGTTCATAGGCTCGACTAATCCCTAATCTCTTCATTCTAAGTACCAAGTACACACACGGAACGTACAGTACATGAAGGTTCATGTTTTACGAATGTGTAGGTACTCCGTTGCTGGCGGACTTAAAACCAGTCCCCGGTACATTTCATGTCGTCCCGTGATTTATTTAACTCGATAATATTTTTTATTCAGTCCCTCAGAAGTGCTTTCTCGAGACTTGTGGGGATTATTTATTGCGTAATTTATTGGTGGTGGTGATTAATGTACTCGTGATTTTTTAGGTACGTAATATTGGTAAGGTTTGGTTTGACATTGAAGTCACAATAGCATTGGGGTTAGAAACAGCCCAGCGTCTTCGCTTGTGTCATGTACTTTTTTTTTTTGAGGGTTGGAAATCATCAAATGACCACCCCTCCCGCTCTTGGAGGAGCGGAAGGGAGTGTCAGACTCTTACTGACTAAAACCCCTTCATATTCCGGGGTAGCGGTTATGTGTCATGTACGTGAGTTTTTAAATATGCTTTTTAAAACCGTGTTGCTTAATATAATTTATTATAAATATTTGTTTGAAATATTTAAACGTCGAGTCAATATAAAAACACCGTAAACTGCACCCTACGGTTTTTTACGACAACTTTTTAATTTTTTAGTCACTATTCTTAAAATGTACTACTTTTCTTTTTTTAGTTTGTTTTTATAATGAAGCGGTTTTGTATGTTTTAATACTATTATTTATAACAGCACCTGTCCTGCAGGTTTTAGAATTCAGGAGTTGAGAATATAATTACAGTAAGCTTCTTCACAAAGGCTCATTCGGTTCACTCTTCCTTTTCGTTCAAGTCTTCACAGGGCTTTCATCGTTAAACTTTTGACTCTTCAGAAGAATGAGCGTGACTTGCTTTTCTTGCTCCTTGATCACGAGTATTAGCAAATGTTCTGCCGTCTTTTTTACACAACAGCTTGTTTTTTTCACGAGTAATTCAAATGGATTTAAAGATGTTCGGTATTTGTCTTTTGTTTTATACGCCTGTAATCTCCAATGGATAACTCTTCCACCCCAGAAGTGTACCTGTAGTTATTTAGCCATGTAACTTCTATGTAACAGGAGGCGAGCCTAATGCTGTGACAACCGGGCACAAATGAAGACTCCGGGCTGCTATGTAGAATTTTTTGGTAAAAAATCTAATACCATTTTACGAACCCAAGACCTCATTCTCAGCAGTAGTGCTTGTGTCTAAAGTGGCAGTTGTATTAAGCGGTTAAGCGAATTCTACTTGTGTCTACATTGAGTAGGTACTGAAGTATTAATATTGTAACATGATACAAATACAAAATAGTATATTTTGTATTTTAATACACTCTATCAATCTGCCGAGCCTTTTCCCAGTGATGGTTGAGGTCGGCTTCCAGTCTAACCGAATGCAGCTAATTACCAGTATTTTACATGGAGCGACTGCCAATCTATCCTCCAAAACCCAGTAACTGGGTAATACGATACCCCTTGGTAAGACTGGCTGTTAGATTTTCGGACTTTTGACTACCCGTAACGACTGTGAAAGATCCCTGAATGAAAGCCGGGACCAACGGCTTAATATGCTTTCTGAGACACGGTGGAGTCTCGATATGTAAAGATGGTCACCCATTCACGGACCAACCACGACATACGTAGCTTAACCTAATGGATTGATCATGTGCGGCTGGTATTACTTAACCACGAGATCCAATATTGTAACATGATACAAATACAATATATAATACAGTTTCAATACACTGTAAAATGTAATTTCCGCTGCTATAATTATTGATAGTAATTAATTGCATATAATGCAAGCGGTGACGGGCTGCGGTTTTATTTAATTGATCAAAATTATTTACTGAAACCATTACATTAATATAAAAATTAAAAGCTTTTATTCGCCGACACAAATAACAAAGTACAGTTTTATCTTGTACAAATGTATTTTTTTTTTAATGTGTGCGTGTACAAGTGTACTCACATAAGAAGTGAAACTATGACCTTATTTTTCGAAAAATTATCTAATATATGCAACTTTACAGAAATTGGTTAAATAAAGTTAAGTTAGATAAAGTTTAAACAAAAGGCTTTTATTACCATAGACATGAATACAAGAAAGTACTCTTCGTTCGAACCGACCATGGTAGGGGCAAGAAAAAGATGGCGAGTAAAGGAAATATGTTACGCGTAACCGAAAAATGTGACGGTAATTTTTTTTTCAATGCCGATAAAGAAGATTCACTTAAAAAAATATAATTTAATAAAGAAAAGTTACACAAATATACAGAAACTCTTCAGAAATATCACAAGTTTCCTGACAACGTTTGCCTGCAATATGTGCCTATTTAAAGTAAATGATTTGACTTTTGACTTTTGTATTTAGAACATTATCCTGATTAGAATAAAACTCAAAACACAATAACTGGTTCGAAAGTTTTAGACTCGAAACAAAAATTAGAACTCGTTTTGTAATAAGGCGGCTGTAGTTTTCTTCATAACACCCCATTTTCAACACAAACATTAAACCCTGATAACACTGTATACAACATAACTTCCCGCTAAATAATGTGGTATAATTCGCACCATTCCTAAAACATATACCGTTTAGTGGGTGTTAATATAGCCTATCATAAATGCAGGCGGTCGCGTAACAACAATCTAATAACTTCAAATGAAATAAGGGCCGGTTAAGCGCGACGCTAAGTTGGGGTCAGATGGGTGTAGTTTAAATAGCTAGTGCTAGTATAAAATTCTAATTTTCGTTTTTTTTATGTTTAAATTTGAGAAACTTTTCAATCAAGGGTATGAGCCACTTCAGATATCTAAGGGAATTTGTCAATCGCCTGATAATTTTCATTTGAAGAATAAAAATGGGGTTTTGAGAAATTATTTTTTAATCAATATTATTTTCCATGCAACAGCTGTCAAACTGCCATATTTCTTTCTCCAATAAAGCTTAACTGACTACCCTATCTGACCACAATGTATTTTCTAAATTTAAATGTGTTTTTTTTAATGATTATTTAGTAAATACCTTACCATACATTTTTCATTTATGCATGCATGCGTATGCAAATAGAAACTAATCATCTTCAAGTGGACTGAAAAATACAAATATTATTACCTATAGCGTTTATCAATCATGCAAAATACTATCTACGTCTAAACTCTCAGACTGGATGACCAAAAAGGTTCAGTATCTACTGACACGCTGATAACGTATTACAGCAACTTCACACTAACTGGTTCTAGTACTAGCAGAAAGTGAACTATTACGGTCTGAACACGCCCCAACCGCTAGCGTTCGCCTGCTGTTGGGCGAAATTTATTAACGCGTCACCGGCGTAAATCGCCACCCTAACACGATTCAATCGCGGCTATCATGCATATTTGTGTGTTGGAGACTTTATTTTTCTTATTTTTTGTGACATAAATAGTAAGGAAATATAAGAAAAAACAGTATGGAAACGACAACATACCAACATAGGAATAAAACCTTGTAAAAGGATTGCGAAAAATTGGCTTTAAATTACGTAGGAAATCAATAATGATCAAATGATGAAATCAATAATAATGTCTATAAAAAATGTTCTCGCCACACCGTTCACGTCATGACAGTGGAACTTCATAGAAAATAAAGAATAAGGGATATTGAGAGATAGAGAGAGTAATATCTTTCTTCTTTTTCATGTAAAACATACTTCATAGGCACAAAGTTTGATTTTAGACCAAAACTGCGAACTAAACAGTCCATTAAATAGTTTTGTTGACTTTGGTAAAACAAAGGCAAATCGAGTGAGTCTAATCGTTTTCAGTGATGCAACAAATCTATCTACAGTAACTGACCTGCTGCTAATTTGTCTGACGCAATTTCAGATGCCAAACACGACATCTATGAAAACTAATACGTTATTTGTTGCTAAGACCAACCAAATACTAAGCCTCGTTTAGCACAAGCCAGTGCAGCTTAACACATGTAATTACTGACATGCTTGCTATTTGGCTGGCGTCCAGAACTTATTGGTATCGCATTTCTGTCCAATACCATTAGCAAGTATACTATCGTAATGTTAATCACCGATTGCTATCGCTATTGTATTTCCTCCATCATTGGTTCCGTTTCAGTTTGTACTACGGCACGATACCGCAATGCCACAGTGTAATTAAAGTTCTACTTTCAGTGGTATAAACTCATTTAATGTTGATGGCATTTGATTCGATTTTGCTGATACAAATGTCTGATTAATACAGTTGTTACAGCTGCAATACGAAGCCTTACTTGTGCCTCAAAAGTGCCTTACTTGTGCCTATTTGAAATAAATGATTTGACTTGACTTGACTTGACTTGAATAACCATCTTGATCGTTTCGACCTTACTGCAGACTGATATATCTCACTGCAGAAGACTGGGTGGGACATAAACCCTTGCTAGTTTGTCTCGCCATAATTACATAATTGTTCTCATAAGACATTGATCTAATGTACCTAAACGTGGTAAGCGGGATTGTCCGAAAGGGTTAAAGCTACCCCGGAACATAAAGGGCTAAGGAAGGAACATGGATGGGTTTTTTAGTTTTATTAAAAAAAAAAACAAACTAAATAATGAAAAAGTAACTAAAACTGAGGTTAGTTGTTTCATCGTCTTAATGTCATTGATGCGAATATTATCATTCGTGAACCCGGCGCAACAGTTCATTAAGTACAGGTTGCTCTATTTCCTAACATTTTAAATAAATCCGTAAATAATAACGTTTAATGGAAATATAATGTCTTCATGAAAGGAAAACGTATAATTATGTGTGTTAAATTAATAGAGTCACTATTTTAGCGCCACGTTTTTAAAATGGAAAATGCGAAGTCCCAACAGTTTAGGTTTATTTTCGTTTAGCAATAAATTAATACCTATCGCAGTGCAATTTACGCTCAGATAGTCAAGTCATCGATATCGAGTCCCCTTTGAATTCATCTCACTTTACTTAAGTCAAAAAGAGCGCCAAGTATCGGGAAGTTATTAAAACACCGCTGTAACAGGTGCTTCAAAGAAAAACTTGTCAAAAGGGATATCCGCGTTTAATACAATATTCCGTTTCACTACCCCCTCCCCTTCCCCTACCTACCCCCTTAGTGTTCCTTGCCCCAGGCTATCAGTAAACCCTTCAGACGAGAATGCGAGATCTCTTCGCCTAACTTAGATACAGTGATTTGCATAACATGAAAGTTACCATAGAAAATACTGGAGTGTTTTTCATTTTTAAATTACTTTTCATTCGAATTTGAAAGTTAAGTGTCTCTGTATAAAGAGCACTCTGTAAAGTGATATTGACTTATCTTCAAGTTATGTTCATCTTGTAAAATAAAAATAAATTGCTCATATTTTATTCCGTCGTCATGTTAAAGTAAAAGTAAATAATTCGTTCCAGGAATCTACCTACGCCATTGATATCCATGTAAGACTCAAAATTGTTGCCATTTCTGTTTAATTTACTCTGATCAAATAAAGTTCTCCATGAAACTTGGTAGCATTTTCTTTCCGTGAAGTCAGATAAAAATACAAACACTGTTATCATTTGCTTGCTAAGAAAAACAGTATTCATAAAACTTCACCCACAATACACTACCCACATAACACCATCTCACCTAAATTGTAATGAACTCCAAAAGTAAGAGTTTGATAATTAAATTTATATTCGCTGGCTGTAAGACGAGTCCTTTGTTTCATTAGAGGATTTGTTTCCAACAATTTTGTAACGAAAGCGACGGGGATGTGACGAGACACGGCCCATGTCCTTGAAATTTCCACATTTTTGAGGTAAAATTCCCTAAGTGATGGAATTAAGGGCCGAGACGTGGTAATCTCATAATATTAGCTATATTTTCGGGGGGGTGCCACAAGGACATATCTTGGGGCCTTTGCTGTTTATAGCTCTTGTTTTTATGCCTGTCCAAACACATTTGCTAAAGTTTTACGCAAAAAACTGCCTGAAGTACTTAATGGCTAATAACTGATACACACTTTTAAATATTATTACTGCCATAGTATAAGAACATATAATATTATTTTTGTACAATTAATCAACTCGCAGATTTCAAAGCAAAAAATGTTGGTAACTTATGTTATCGTAATCATTCAGCCATAAATTGATTCTCTTTACAAATAGTTACACGTGTTAAGAAGTCTGTGTATAAAACACCAAGTACATAATATGTATGTACTAAAGAAAATGAAAGATATTAACCCACCCGTTTATTTGTCACAGAAACACGTGTATACAAAAAAAATATTTAATTCGAATAAAAGATTCCACTCTGATACTGCCCTATGGGGAGGACCGACAGCACAGAGCTGTTGAGCAGCATTCAGTGGTCAACCTGAAAACGATGTCCGGAGACCCAACTCAGCATTACAAATAAATAGGTAAAACAGTAAAATAAAATACAATATTTCGAATATGATCTATCTATACCACATGATATTATGAAGAAAGAAAATACGTTTATTTGCGACAAACATGACGCAGTAAAAAAAAAAGTTGTCATATCCGCGCAAATCGGCCATCGCTCAGCATAATGATAATTATAGAACAGCGAACTTGAATGTTCCATAAAACTAATATTTATGACGTCAGACGTCGGGACGACTGTAATGTCCCCTTTGTTTGTACTCGATACAAAAATACTCAAAAAAATAACAAATTGTGACAAATTAATTGAAATTCTTAAACTATATATTACAGAAATTAGACACGCTTTGGTGAAAACGTTATTGTCTGGCTTCAATTTATATATTAAAAATATGTCGATTGTATTTTGGATTATGAGCTTATACGCCGTGTTTTTAACCGACTTCTAAAAAAGGAGGAGGTTCTCAATTCGACTGTATATATATATTTTTTTTTTATGTTTGTTCGCGCATAATTCCGTTGCTTGCCAACCGATTTCAAAAATTCTTTTTTTGTTGGAAAGGGTATACTTCCCAAATGGAATAAAATTTTTATCGAAATCGGATAAGCGGTTTTTGAAAAATCAACAAAAATCTAAAAAAATCGTACTTAATGTATGTGGACGATGTTCGATGTGGTGTGTTGGAGCCTGGGCTGCTTAAGGACATCACAACTCTGAAGGTGAGCCTGGCTGAGATGAAGTCCAAGTTGGAGTCATCGGATGTCACCATTGGTGAATTGCGAGCCGAAGTAGCGTTGTTGAGCAACGCTATTCCGACAAGTGGGTCACCGGAAGGCTCCAAGGCAAACACACGTCGCGGGGCACAAAATGCTTCTGTCTGCAGTTTTCAGTCGGTGAGTGAATCAACGTCTTCGGCTGTCAAGAATGCAAACGTTGCATCGTGTTCCGTCGTACCTGCCGGGGAAGCGACGCGCGTTATAGGTACATCGACCCCCAAACGTACCTATTCGGATACCGTCGCTAGTCAGAAATCTGCTGGGTCAGACACTAAACGACCAGCAGTCAATCTGAAAGGGGGAAAGCAGAGTCGCTCAGCATCGAGCGCGAAGAAAGGCGCTGAGATGGACCACGAACATCAGGTTCCACGCAAGAACACTTGCGATGATGACGGCTTCATCAAGGTGGAGAGAAAGAAGTGGAAGCCTACGTATTGCAACCAGTGCGGGACGGCGCCGGCTGGATGTAACATGCTGCTACGTCCTGCAGTGCCGACGACGCAGCTGTACGTGTCCCGTTTGCACCACTCTACGCAAGCTGAAGACGTCGTAGAGTACATACGGGTGAAGACCAACTGGACCTTGAGGGTGGAGAAGTTGGAGGCGCGCCATAGCACTAATTTCAAGTCGTTCGTGGTGCGCGTTCCAACTCACCATTTGGTGACCTTCCTCAAGGAAGAGTTTTGGCCGAAAGGTGTGCTGTATCGGCGTTTCCGCGGCCGGCTACGCGACACCTCGCAGCGTAACTCGACGCCGCCACAACGAGTGCAGACGTAGTTTTTAAGTTTATTTTTAAAATTATGTATTAGTTTATAGTTATTATTTTTATACATGTAGTCTATTTTATGGGCCTTCGTTGCCTGAAATAAAGGATAAATAATAATAATAATAAGTTCCTGTCACTGTAATTTACATACCAGGTAGTGGTATTAATTTTTATTATTAATTTTGGGGGGGGGGGGGGGTTGTGTAGGTACCACAACTAAAAAGTGAAAAATAATTTTGATTTCGGAAGTCGGTGGCAAAAAATGAAAATACAAAACCGAAGACACCCCGACTTCCGAAATCAAAATTATTTTTCACTTTCTAGTGTTTTTTTTGGAAGTCGGTAAAAAAGTTTTTTTGCGTGTAGCTGTCAATCAAAACGTGGATGTGTAATGATCATGTAATTCAACAATTACTAATATTAGTATGGTCTTTTTGTTTCATTTCTTACTTGTAATGTTTAGCAATTGGCTTTTTGAACCAGTATGCAGCTTCATCCAGTTAGACTGGAAGCCGACCCCAACCTAGTTTGGAATAAGCGGGATTGTCCGAAAGGGTTACCGCTACCCCGGAACACAAAGGGCTGAGGAAGGAACATGGATGGGGTTTAGTCAGTAAGAGTCTAACACTCTCTTCCGCTCCACCCAGAGCGGGAGAAGTCATTGGATGATTTCCCGGCCTTAAAAAAAAACCCTAGTTCGGGAAAGGCTCGGCAGATTGTTTGATGCAGCAATATCTCAATTTTCAACATCTTACCAATATATTGCTTTCATGCTAAAGATTCCGCATTTGTTTGTTTTAGAAAATTGTTTATATCGTTTCACTTACCTATCTGAACATGTACCACATGTCATGTTCGAAGAAAATAAATAAAATAGTAGATACAAATCAGAGAGTAACTAGACAGGAAATAGCGGGTACTGGGTCATAAAATACGGTAGGTCCATGCGGGCTGCTTTTTATAGCACGACCAAATCCATCACTTTACCTCACTTGAAATAGTTTTCTTTACGCGTCACGTCCCTTTCGGTGTTAGCAAAAACTGACTTACTGGTTCCGACTGGAAATATCTGCGTTTCCTTGATTTACTAGCTGACTGAATGTTTCTGCTCTAGATTTTATAAAGTAGGGAACATTCGAAGTGGTTGGATCTCAATTGCATGCCCCCCAGATATTGTTGAAAAAGAATATTTAGAAGGAAATATTAAATAATTAAAAATCATAAATATTGTGTTAAAGTGGCTTTTTAATAATATTGCCATTTGAATTTCGAGCTTAGAGCGAAATAGCGATACAAAAACTCTCAATTAGACAAAGCCTTAGTGATGATTTTTAACGTGGCTGCTACACTAACACGCAGCTTGAAATTGTTTACTGAAATCATTGTTTTACATAAATATTTACAAATGTAGATCCTTAAACTAGAAGTACGTAGTAATTGGATTCTTCCTAACATAAGAATGAATCTGTAATAATCAAAACTGTCATAAAAAAATAGTATAAAAAATATTGTCATATGATTGTTATGTTGTCGTTATTGTTGTATGATGTTAGTGTTGTTTTTATAAAAGAAAAATGATTTGTTAATTTTATTGCATAATTGTAAGATATTTTTGCAGCCATTTTAAATAATGGCTTTTGCAATGTTATATTTTTAATAAAGTTGCGTGTACTTTTTATAAGTATTAAAAAAATTGCCGTTTTAACAAAATGTATTGTATGTTTATGTTGCTAAAAACTAAAAATAGTTTTATGTATTACACTAGTTAAGTGTATTAAAGAGATAGTGTATAATAATACGAATCTGGGACTGACTGACTGACCTATCAAGACATAGCTCAAATCTCTGAACGATTTGGCTGGAAATTAAGATAAAATAATATGAAGATAGTTATCATGACGTAAGCATCCGCTATTCCACGCGAACGATCTCGCTCAGGAGCTAGCGCTACAATATGGTGTCATTCATTTAACACACATAATACGCTTTCATATTTTTGTTTCATGGAGGACATTATATTTCCATTAAACGTTATTATTTACGAATTTATTTAAAATTCTAGAAAATAGCTTCTTAGAGCAACCTGTATGTAAAGAACTGTCGCGCAGTGGTCATTTGCCGGGGTCTCAGATCATAACATAAACATCAATTAAATTAAAACGAATAAGCAAAACAATTACATGATCTCAATTTTAGTTACTTTTTTATTATTAAGTTTGATTGTTTTTTTTTGTCAATTTGCAATTTACTTTATCAACATTTATATGATTAATGGGCACTAGCCCTACCCGTGTGTTAAATTAATATCACCATTGTAGCGCCACGTTTTATAATAAACGCTAGCACTTTCACACGACCTCATTATAATAATCTATGAAATTTATGTATCTAGACTGAGTTATTTTCTTTGCAAGAATGCCCATTCTTGATAGCCTGCTTTGTGGTTGCTTGGTTTTTTAACACGTTAAGTGCGAAGCGAGGCCTAAATCACCCCTCATGCACCTTCCTTGTGGTGCGGCAAGGAAAAACGTGAACATCTCTGTCGTGCGAAGGGCATAGCTTTGGTTTGGTCCAGTATAGAAAAGAGATAAATGTATATTTGAGACGCGCTAATGGTCCCGGACTCGGTGGTATACCTACCTTGGTACCGGATGTCTTAGGCCTCGTACCGCACTGAATTAATATAATTTTAATGCAGTGCGGAACGGGGCTAAAACGTCCCATATCCTCCCGGACCTCATACCGCACCCAACGCGAGCTTCCCGCGACTAGTGTTGTGCATCACGTCGATTGGAGAGCACGTCCTTTTACATCGCCGAACATGTCTAAACGATGTCGGAAGAAGCTAATTAAAAAAAAAACCAGAAACAGAACGATTGCGATTTTTTATAAAAAAGTATATTGTTACTGATTTTTTTATGTTAATTCAAGTTCTAATAAGTGTATTTTTAAAGCCCGAGGCGGCTATACATAGGATAGTTTCTTTTCTACTTCTGGTTTTCTTTTTTTTCTATTCTGTGAACCGCATTAAGATTTTCACACAAAAATAGATAAACGTCGTTGCGTCGATATTATTTTTCCCATCACTAATCTTAGCGAAAATTTACCCTATTTCAGTGCGTTACGAGGTGTATAAGATCCCATATTTTGTTTTGCCAATAATTCCTAAACTAGTTATCAGATCCCGGGGCGACGGTAGATTAGGGTTCATCAATTCACTGTCTATATCGATAAGGACCAAATTTTTCATTTATCTTTGATTTCGCGCCAGAAAATGGATTTTAGTCTGTTAAAGGAGGTGGGGTCTAATAGCCCGCGTGTCGCCCTAACGTCTGGTCACGGTGCGGGCCGATAATACCTCGTGCCGCAGGAACGGAAAGTTTGCAAAAATTGGTGCCGCAGCTAACGTGTTAAATCGTATGCTTGTTGCTCAATATGATGGTTCAGCAAGTTAGTGCACTCATCCGATTGGTGACCTTATTCTCCACAATCTCAACACGGATTCATTGCCATTCAAAGCACCTGGACACAAGCGTACAGTCTCCCTCACTGGACAGGATGTCCAATTAATGATCACTTGATAAGCGCGCCTGTATTATGCTCGCAGATGTTTCAAGAATAAAGTTGCACGTAGGTCCCACTTTTTACCCGACTTGTGACACCAATATTAGAGTCACGGGACCAACTAGACAGCTTGTCGGCTACGTTCTGTTTGTAGATGCTATTATAAACTTCTTGACCACTTAAAGCTGTCGGTACCAGCTATAACTACAAGTCTTAGCCTTCTCTAATCTCTCTCTCCTATCTCTCTTGAGGTTCTTCCACTTTCTGGCTTATCTCAGTTACTAATGTTAGTATTGTCCACTGCTTAAATACTCAAAAGAATTCTTAAAAACTCATTCTGAATGTTTCTCATAATAATTTATTATTCACCAAAGTAAATCACTAACTTAGCCGACAAAATGTGTGATTCGTTTTCTAGGTCACAGATCACTCGGCAAAAATTTTAACGACATTCGTGATAAATGATGTTGTTTATGTATACACACGTTCGCTCTACTTGAGTGCTAGTAGAACATTTTTACAACTAAATCTCAGCTCTATACTCGACCTCCAAGAATACAAAATAACCTTACACCCCACAAATAAATATACGCATAACGTTCCATCGCGTGGTTTCTTTTCTCAATCGCAAAGTACACGCAACTTTCCAAGGTCAGATATTGAACGATGTGAAAACCGGATTATAGTCGTAAAATGCGAAAAATATCGTACACGAAGTCAAACAAACATCAATAATTTCTGTCCCACTGCGGCAAAAGTTCCAAGATGTGTTTTGATTTTTCATACTTATCGTCTAGGTGTGTGTCTGTGAACAGATTTTTTATCTGTGGTATCGGCCTCAACTAAAGTATTGTAGGTCGTGAGTTCGAACCCAAGCAGGCGGTTTACATATACTTATGTATTTAATTTCATCACTACTGCTTTGAAAACGGTGACGGAAAACATCGTGAGGGAACTGTGGCTGAAACTGGCATGTCTTATAAAATTTGAAGTCATGTTACATCCGCCAACGCGCACTGGGCCCGAGTGGTGGATTATGCCCTACTCCCTCTCCTTGAGAGGAATCCTGTGTCCCAGCAGTGGGAACATTATAGGCTAATTATGTTATAGAATAGAATAGAATAGAATGCATTTATTTGTCAGAATATTGTACAAAGCTGTTATGTGCGTATTACGTCCAAAATATTCTGCCGTTTCCGGCGTACAAATATAGTTGCTAAAAATTATGAGTCATCATTAAGTACATAAAATTATTAATAATAGGGATTACAACAAAAATTGAATAATAGTTTGGAAAGAGATTATATAAGTCAAAAATCAATGAAGTCAAGGAGATAAAACATTAATGTCAATTATTATTTAGGTAATTTTTCGTTTATAAAATCTTCAGTAGAATAATAACATTTGCTTAAAAGGAAATCAAATAATCTTCGTTTAAATATTCTGAGGCTGAGAGTTTTGAAGCCATCAGGTAATTTGTTGTAGACAGTAATGGACATGCAGTATACATTATTAGAAAACAATTTAATTCTACGCCTAGGAACATTAAGCATATGCACTTTTCGGCTGGGTCTGGATACAACATCATTAAACAATTCAAATTCATGTCTGTTTTGGTGAACAAAGATACAAATTTCAAAAATGTATAGTGCTGGAAGTGGTAATATTTTAAGTTTTTTAAACAATGGAACACAACTGTCCAATGGGTGCGCTCCACAAATTGAGCGTACACATTTTTTCTGAGCTCGAAACACTCTTTGAAGTTCAACCGATTATGTTATGTTTTAACAAAAACGTCTACTTGACTGGTTTTAGTCTTGTTTTGAGGTTTATCTTTGGCACGCACCTCTATTTCAATATCTTCAACATGCTTTATATTGTTTTATTATTCGCATTATGTCGTCCCATTTTTCAAACAACACTCCTCAACGATTTATTCTTTGCAGTACTTGGGATTAATCTTTGCCACGAGTAGTGACCCGTAAGTGACAAAAACAACCCCCAAAGCTCTTAAATAAAACTTGGGTAAGAAGGTACGTTATAGACACTCTTAGCCGTCAAATACAAATGTCCATATTTTTTTCGTATCCACCCAACCGGAATGGTCCTGGAGACGGCTGGGCTATTACTTAACGATGAGAATGGCCGCGATTTATCTGCAAAGCTTTCATTGTAGGTGATGAATAGATGCTGTGCGCGTTATCGCTCATGTTTTCCCTCTAGTAGGCCAGGGGCGGTGGGGTCAAGGGTAATTCTCGTTTTGACACGTTTGAAGATTTGCTCAAATGAATTAGTTGGTTAATTCGTGGGTAGGGAGTAGATGAATTCGGAATATTATTTGGTGGAGCCTTTGCGAATAATAAAGAGATAGATTGATGCCTTCATGAATGATCATGAGCAATCTGGTTGCCATAGAAACTATTTGGCATAGAGTTTGGTGATCGCAATATGTTTAGAGAGCAATAATATCATTGTGGCTTTAGAATAGACATTTTGGAATTCAAGGCCTTTATGTAAAACTTAACTAGTTAGATATCGAGAAGCCTGGAGTAGTTCAAACGGTTACCCAAACAATAATAGGATTCTCAGATAAGACTACATAAATTGGAAACTCGGATAAGTCAATAGACACAAAAATCCCCGAGGTTCATATCTTCATTATTTTATTTGTATTGTCTATTTCTAAATGTGATATACATCGCAAGTAAAAGTATCTAACTCTACAATCTTCGATGGGTACGAAATCTTGCAAAATTCATTTTGATTTCGGTACATTGCGGCTCGTTGCTCGGGGCGAGCCGACGTGCGCTCCATTCAAGGAGAAATGGACTCCTGACAGAACAAAAGAAACGGTATAGATAGACTCTCGGTAAATGAAATAGTAGATAGGCTTCTTTGTAGAGGATCCCAGGAAAAATAGCTCTGGTTTTTGGAATCGAAATTATACGCGGAGAAAATACTAAGTCTGGAGATAAAATTGCTTTTTTATCTGTTTGTACAATACGTAATTTTAAAAATTATAGACGTTAGTCTGGCATTTGGTACATAACAGTATTTTGTATTTCGCTTTTATTCTATTCGTTTTGAAAATTATAGAGAAGTCTTAATTCGGATCTTTCTCCGTTTTAAAATTTTCTTGCATCTGTTTTATTTTGTACAGTATTTTCGCAATCGATTATGAACTTTCAACGTTCTAAGGTTCATAATCATTTGGCGAAATTTGACAGTTCGGTTTAACTTGATGCGCAAGCGACCGCACATTACGTTTTTTTATTACTTGTCACATTGTAGTTAAATTTTCTATAACTGTATTGTCACTCTTCAATGTGAAGAACTGTCTGTCCCTACCGATGTTTCATATTCTCTTCTTTGGCAAAAACTATCAAGTTATATCTTCATCTCCCTTTTCCGTCTGTTGCGATGTCGCTTGTTATTCAAAGGAAGCCTCTGGATCGTAAGTTTGGGCCATTGTTCTATTGACTTAATTTAATTACACAGTAGACATAATAGTAGGACATACGGAATTAAGATGCACTATAGGTATACTTCTGCCTAACTCTTCGGGGCTTACAGGCATGAGGTTATTACGTAACAACCCGGAACAAATCGAGAATTGGGGTTGCTATTGAGAAATTCCAGATGGAAAAACCCAATAATACATTTCCGGGCAAGGAAATCGAAGACTTCATGCCTAGCAGTAGTGCTTGCAACCACTAGACCGACGAGACAGGCACTGGACCAAAAAAGCAGGTATTAGACTAAAGAACTTTTTGAGGGTCGGAAATTATCAAATGACTCTTCCCGCTCTGGGTGGAGCGGAAGGAGTGTCAGACTCTTACTGACTAAAACCCATCCACGATCCTTCCTTAGCCCTTTACGTTCTGGGGTAGTGGTAACGCTTTAGGAAAATCTCGCAAGGTATATTAATAAACTACCCCCATAATTCAACTGTACAACATAAACATATTTGACAACTGATAAACAATGACAGCGCAGACCTCGCAAATCCACTCGGAGCCACAAGATTAATGCTCGTGACACTTGTGCGCCTGTAATTCTGCCGACCTACATATGATATGTATGAAATGAGTAGTTGAAGCGATCCCCAGGTACGGCGGACGAGTTCGCAGTCGGATTTAGACCGGGTGCACTTTTGCGACTGTGTCGTTTTTAGGTGGTCTTGTCTGTGGAATTTGTATGTCTAAGTGTAATCATTTGCATAGGTAAAAATACATATCTTTTACTTACATAGGTGAAAAGACATATCTTTTATTAACCTGTACAGAAAAAGTTAATTAAACGCTGTATTATACATACTTAAACAGGCTGGAAAAAATATCGATGCCTTGACATTTTTCGTCATTAATAAAAAGGCAGATATCATGCACTGAATACATGGTAGCTGGCTTCGCGTCGATGTTCCTTCCACCCTGTAGGTATACTTCGTCGGTGAAGTCTATAAACAATCACCTTCTTTTCTTTATCCGAGAGTGCATTATGCTCTATCAAAGAACAATTCTTGGGTTGCATACCTAAAAGTAAAAGAAGTAAGTACGGTTGTCTTTTGGGTTATTTTGTTACTTAAAATAAATCGTTTTAAAATTGCATAATATTCTCGACACAAATTTAGCTCTTATACAATAGGAGGATCTGAACAAGCACCATGTCTGTCACACCTCATAAAAATCGAGTCGCACGAAAAAATCGCAACTCGTCACTCAGCCTAAACAATATAACGTCAGTTGCGGATTTAGCAACGTCACAGTGACAAAGGAAAATGCGCTTCGAGTTATGACCCTCTCGGCTCCCTTTTGTTTGGCTAATGTCCGCATTCCTCCTTTTTTTTATTTTTCCCCCGTCCTGCCATTTTTATGCCCTTTTTACGGGAAATAGGAGCAGGTGTCGAGTTCTGTGACGGCCACACTTTGTTTACGGGTTGAGTGTGTCCGTCTCAATTTTACTAGGTTTTTTGAATCGCTTGTTTCAAATATTTCTTTTTTGTCCTGTGTCTTGTTCTTTTTATCAATGCTGGCAGTTGGTACCACTTAGTGTGCTGTATCTAGGTTTTGATTAACCAATGAGTTTCTTTTGTTGTCTTCTATCGCAGGGAATTGTGTGGAAATGTATCTGGTTAATTGGACAGTCTTGCGACCATGTCAATCTTTTTGTTGTTAAACATGAAGCTAGTGTTACTATTTTACGTAATCGAAAGACATAACAACCTTTTTTTAATTTTCTTTAAATTCTGGTCATATTTTTAGATACAGAGACGCTAAATCATTTGTTATTCTGAACAAAGAACGACGCTTAGACCAAGTCACATTTTCACTAACGATAACGAAATTAGATAAATTCGAAATGTATGGAATTGGCATAAGCTTTCGAAATGTCATGTGATCAATCGTTTTCGATGGCTAAGTGCTAGGCAATTTCAAATTGTGTTACGAAACTGTCAATATTTCCATACAAATGCGTTGACAAGTGACGTTCTTGACAATCCGAATCGCTGAGATAACGAATTGTCCGATCAACAATTTTCGAAATCGATTCGACACGGAGCGATTGGCACTTGGTTAGGCCCAAGAGTTGTGCGTTCAAGAGTTTTTATAATACTAACAATTGCGGCACCAGACCAAAACCTACCAAAGAATGAACAAACTCTCTTTTATATATTTTTATGTATATTGTTTTATATTACCTGTTCTAAACCCAAATTATATCATGAATAATGTAATCGATTATGTGCCGCTTAAAATAGTATTTACACTATGATGTCATAACAATTTGGTGGGGCACGTATAATCATTAATCTATTGTCCCATGGTGGCGCACAATGGGAAAACATTGGCGGTCTGCCCTAGGGGAGCCCATCGATATTCAATCAGGATAGTGAACGACCGAGCAGTTACGTGACGGTGGTGGTAGCAATTCGTTTCACTATTGAAGGCATTTTACTATTTGATCGTAGTCGTTTTTTTAGACTAAAAATGTGGAGTGAAATGGCGGATTGAAAAGGTGAATCGAAAGGTTTTCGTGTAACTAACGTAGTATTTGAAATCGGATGGCTCTTGGGAACTAGTTCAAGAAACTCTGTTGGTTTTAAATTTTAATCTTCTTTTCGTGTGGTTAGTAACTAACCTGGTGTCAGAGTTTTAATGCTGCCCTGGGCCTCTGACTTAGCATCGCATGCTGTTGAGAAATATCTCTCGGGCATGCCGGTTTCCTCACGATGTTTTCCTTCACCGATATAAGCAAGTGATAATTATACAATACGCACATGAATCCGAAAAATCAGAGGTGCGTGCCTTGGGATCGAACTCGAGACCTTTGACTTGGCAGTCTGTGGTCACACCACTAGGCTATCACTGCTTTTTAATGAAGCTTTAACATCGTTGTCCTTTTTATTGTTTTGCATAGTGATATAATAAAACTCGTGCTAGGAGCTCGTGCAAGTACTAACAGCCGCACAGGTCGATCCATCAGGTTATGCTTCTTCAGGTGACCATCTTTACATACCGAGACTCCTCCGTGCCTCGGAAAGCACGTTAAGCCGTTGGTCCCGGCTATTCTTTGTGCATCTTTAACAGTCGTTTCGGGTCGTCAGAAGCCTGAAAATCGTGATAGCCAGTCGTACCAAGGGGTATCGCATTGCCCAGTTACTGGGTTGTGGAGGTCGAATAGGCAGTATACCATATAGAATACTGGTATTCTGCTGAATTCGGTTAGTCTGGAAGCCGAGTGATATTATTATAATAAAGAGGCCAGCATATCAAGCTACCCCAATCTGTCGTAGTTCTTTGATATATTTTCAACTTTATTACAAAGCATAATGTTCATGTTCCATTGGGAGTTTTAGACAGTTTGGGATAGCTTGATGTGCTGGCGTCTGTATTTACGTCCAAATGCGTAATGGGTGCTTTAACAACTAACGGGACTCTGTGAACCTGGCCCATAATCTTAGCAACGAAATGGTTTCTGTGAGTAAATTCAAATATTTGGATTGAAATTATAGCATCAAGAGAAACATTCTAATCAAAAACTCGATCAAGACCTGGCATAACATGTGTTTCCATTAAATCCAATATTAATTTTCCCAGAATTTGTTCCGATGAAATCTACAATACCAGACCAAATCGGTTTTCACAAAATTTCTCTCAACGAGCTTGCTTGTACATGAAAATTTAACACACAGCACCTTGGAGCACAGACAGGAGCTCGTCATCGCTACGATCGGTGCAAGATTGACCAACGCCAACGGAATACAAGGGCTCCGGGGAAATCTGAGCCACTCCGTCTTGTAACCACCTAATAAGCGCTGCGCTGCAGTTTTGTTGCGAAACGATTCGATTCAACGTATCGTGATGCAGCAGCAGTAAATTGGAATTTTTGTGCTGTTGCTTATGATCTTGTGGTTATATTTGTTTGTTGTTTTTTCATTGGGGTTTTCTGTGACCATGTCGTTGCTTGTATCAAAATGTATTCGTTGGGCGTTGTGGCGAAACAGTTTTTTTTTCTCAAAACATTGATCCGTGTTTCTACATATTTTGGTTGTTACCACCTACATTAACTAGGCCATCAAATATTTAAATTCAATTGGGCGTGAATTTCAAAAAATATTTCACCGAAAAGCATTTTAACAAATCGAGCAGGCGCTTCATTGTAAAAATCATTTTCTATTTTGGCGTTTCGAGAAATTTTGCACGTTAAAAATACCGAACACATTCTTTGAAATATCACAGCTAAACCAGTGTGGAATATCGAAAACACCTAAACTATGCAACAACGCCATAACAATATAACGTACCGAATAACGACGTTATAAAACAGTTGCCATTCTTAAAGCAACAAACTTTATTCGTGCTGTTAGAAATATTCCCGACGTTTACAACGACGAAAACAAAAATTTTCATACATACAGCAGCGGAATTGGCCCGAGGGTAGTTTGTACCAATAAATAATAATAAGGGAATGTTGCGAGAATGGAATTTAATTATTCCCAACAAGTTGGTGCTGCGAAGTTGCCAGATCGAAATATATTTTCGCAATGTCTGCTAAAAACTGTAATTTTTTGGCAATTAAATCGCCATATTGGAATAAGAAAACGATGATATGGTAATAAATAGGGGGAGTATATATTTTCAAGGTTGGTACTTTGAGTATACTATACCTACTATAACTAACATTCTTGATAAAAATTTGAATGAAGCTCGATAATAATCATATTTTGAATTGATTTTACATTCAATGACGGCTAACATTCAAAATAGATTCTATTTTGAGCATTTTCAACAAAATACAGAAAGAGAAAAAAAGTAAAATTTCATACATCACACGATTTTAAAAATCGTGGAAATGAAAAACTAAACATTTCGTGCACCAGTTACAACTGCTGAAACTAACTATTGTACTCAAACGTATGCAAGTTTCCCATTTCATTTGACGATAAATCGAATCGGAAACGTTCACCATCCATAACCTCTTTCAAACAGATTTACTGAGCAGTTTCCGTCGATAAGCGATAGTAATAGTCTTACAGAACGACTAAAATGGAAGATATGATTGGAAAAGGAAATGCATCCTAATTGGATCATATCCAAAAGTATAACAATTGAAGCCAAATTGCAGACTGCAATGAGTCTTTTTGTTCTAGATTGTAAGCGGATAGTCTTTTCTTTGGAAGTGGGGCAGATTCAGAATTCTAAATTAAAAAGATTTCCTTGAATTTACAGAAGCACTTTTAATTTATAGTTTAATTAATTTTGTCAGGCTATCATAAAATAATATAAGTCTAATGAAAGATTTTATCAACAGTGTCATTAACTTTTATTTTTGCAATTTTATAGCCAAGTGCCTATGAGTTTGAACCTCCATCATCCCAGCGAATGGTCTTATTTCACTCCCGCCAGGCTTCAATAATAAAGTTCCCTAAACCGGTAATAACGGCACTTGCCACTTGAAACCGATAAAGCTAAACGGTCCTTGCGACTTTCAACAGAATTCCATAGAAATCGGCCGTACATTTTTTTTATATTGCAAAAGGAACTTTTTTATATTATCCCCCATCTTCATTCCTTACTTAAAGTCTTAGTGGAGTAGTAAAATAAGTTTTGTACGAAGGGTACCAACTTGTGACATAATTTTGGGTGAGTTTCCAACTTTCCGGCCTGTAAGGGTGTAAGACTTTTATGAAGAGAGAACTCTGAGAATCTATAGATCATAATAAATTTCCAAGAGTGGCCGCATTTAGCTGGAGCCTTTATTTATCCACGTGCAAAAAAAGTATTATAAATAATGATCGAAGTTTTTTTTTTGTTAGTCGAGTTTCGAAAGCACCGTTCGGCCGGTTTTCGGGAAGTACAAAGTTTTGGGTCTTAAGTCTTACTTTGCCCGTGTTTGGAATATATTTTGGAGTTGCATTAAAACTTTTTTTTATCAAAAAAATAATTCACGAAAGTATTACGGTTCGAGCTTGTGTTCGTAATCCGCAGGAATTTAATCACTTGTATTACTGAATCATTTTCAATACTGTGAGGGACATTAAATGTCCATAGGCGTCATAACAATAAAACTTCTATTTGTGTCTCGTTCAGTGTTGATGAAGGTGTTAATTTTGTAGCTACTAGAGTAGGTGATACGTTAGTGGTAGCAAACTACGCTAGGCCAGCTAAGGCTGATATCACACTGGCGATTTGAGAGCGTGTTTAAAGCGAGGCGAGTGCGCAACGAGCTAGCAGCGAACACTTCGTAGCAAGTTCGCGGCGTGCTGTCTACGTTTTAAACAATCACTGACATGATGGATTCCCACAAGGAAACACTGCTGTTAGTTTTGTTACTCGCGGTGTGGCATCTCCCAGGCGAGTTCGCAGCGAGCTCGCTACGCACACGCTTCGCTATGGACTCACTTGCAAAACGCTAGTGTGATAAGGCCCTTAAGGTCAATGCCGAAGTGGGGCCGTCTACTGTACCATTCTAAAAATTATTGATTTTCCTACAGGAATTAAAATTACTAATGAAGACGGTAACATTACTACGGTTATGTATGCTGCATTAATGTCTTTCAAATATCTTTGATCAATACAACATACCACCTGCATCGTTTGCTCAAACACACACACACACACACACCTTTAAATGCAATCCCACATATTACTATACATAGAAACACTATTCTTACCATCTCTCATTCTAAATTTCACCAGTTTATTTCTGTTATTCTTACACAGAAAATCGTATATACTTTTATGTTTTGACATAAAACATAAGTAGTAGTAATACGCGCGGTGGGTAAGTGCAGGATATTTTTCTGTGGGTATGTAGGTACATTCCTTTGCTGTGGCTCGCACTAGGGCTGTCGAGTTCTATTAGACTTTAGTGAAAATGTAATGGGGGCTTTAAAGATTGTGTTCAGAATTGGATTCGCATTTTGTTTGTGGGTTTTTAACGGGGATAGTTTTGTTGGTAATTTTAATATAGTTCGTGGCTGGTTTCCTACTTCTGGGCAAGGAAGATATTATTGTGACTGTTCTTAAATTATACTAGGCTGATTACATTTTCGTTTATCCTAATTATTATGTTAAAATAAAAGTTTTAAGGTCGGCTTGCCACTTTAATTGTTAAAATACTCATATTGAAGTCTAGTGATATTAATGCCCAGTTTCTGAAGAATTCCAAAACGGAGTTTAAACTTTCAATAGCTATTTGATTCGACATTATTAAGCGAATTCCTTCCTTACGCTCGCTTTTTGAAGTTCTCAGATAAACTCTCGATAATAATTCACTCGACTTCTAAATAGCTAAATTCTTTCTTAATGACGTGTTCAGTTACACGATATTGAACCAATAATCACTATCGATTGGATAAACTCAGTTTAAAAACCTGAAAAACCGGGCGTAAGTGAAGTACTTACCAAAAACTTACCTAGAAGTCATTTAAACATTTGACAAGTTTATACAGGGTGTAACCGAAAGGGTATATACACACAAAAGTATATGCTACAGACCACCAAACTGAACAACTTTTACTATGGGACCAATTTTTGGTCAAGTAACTCGTCGAACAGCTGATTTTTTTTTCACGATTTCGTAGTTCCCATAGTAAAAGCTGTTCAGTTTGCTGGTCTGTAGCATATCCTTTTGTATGTATACACTATTTCGGTTAGACCAAGTATATATATGTCACCGTTAGATTGTAAAGATCGTTAGATTACAATCTATCTAGCGAGATTGTAAACTATCGATAGATTGTGAACCGTATCATTATGATTGCAATTTGACTCATTATTCTTCGCTATATTGTAATCTACCGAAGTGAAACCGTTAAATTACAATCTGAATAAAAATAATCTCTTTTTTCCATATTTTTTTCTATATAATCTAGTCGTTTCTGGCACTCGCCGGCCGCTGCCGCGGCACCGCTCGCTTCGCTCGCTCGGCTCGTGCGCAGGTGGTCACAGTTTTAACCTAACCTAACCATTTTTTTAAACGACCTACGCCGGTTCACAATTTGACCGCTTCCCATCGATAGATTACAATCAAGCGAAAAATGATGCGTTAAATTGCAATCATAATGATACATACGGTTCACAATCTATCGATAGTTTACAATCTTACTAGATAGATTTAGATAGATTGTAATATAACGATGTTTACAATCTTACGGTGACATATAATATAACACATCAACCTGTTATTCTATTACGTACTATATACATATATTCGAGCTCACAAGAGATTGACGATTCAATCACGAGACGAGTCTTGATAAATTGTAATAATCTCGAATATGACACAACCCTACGTTGGAATATTATAATATAACCCTTTCCTTGAGACGCGTACTTGTGGCGTTAATCAAAAAAGGCTATATCGTCCTTGACGACCGACATAGAGGGGGATTTATTTACTCTCATATTATATTACTTGTGTGTCGAATTTTTTGGGATATTTCGGTAGCCGAAATTACGTACTTACTCAACTTATTATTATTTTATTCCATGTAAGCTGTTCTACTATCACTCCTGAGTAATTTCAAGCGAAATATAAATGTGAAATAGTAATGAAAGTCCCTCACAAAAGTTATGAAATTGATATCTCAAAGTTCATTCTCTATACAGGCTTTGCTTAAAAGGGTTATGTCACTAGTTGATAAGGTTTACTTTTTAAAACAATAAACAATTTTTCTGAACTGAAAGACATTTGGAGCGCATTTATGAAAATTTTACAAGAATTTTCTGGGAACTTCTAGCGATAGTTCCTTCCTTTCTAAGATTACTTTCAATGCAGTCAAGGCAGCATGTTCGCAAAAACGCGTGACTTCAGGAAACTCCATAGAAAATGTCTGCAGTTATCAAATCTGCCGCTGCAAAATTGTGAGATTAAGCGGTCGGGTCAGTGGGGTTTCAGGCAGTAAGAGTTTTGAGTAAGTATTGGTTGGTCCCTTTTGGCTCCACCCAGAGCGGGAGGAGACATTTGATGATTTACTACCCTCAAAAAAAAGAGGGGTCAATCCAGATATTATGGTTACTAAATTTAAAGCGGTCGGGAAATGCTAAGCCCAGAATATCTATCGTCACTCCTATTGTGCGTGTGGTGTCACCGTCCATGATTTTAAGATGTGTTTTTTATATTTGTTTACTACAAAAATATCAAAGTTGCAGTTACTAAACATTCAATTTTTTAATGAGCGCATATTCCAGTGTGCTGATTTCTTTGACGACACTTAGTATGATAAATCATGTTGAAAATGGATCTTTCAAAAACAAATCATTTCAGTTTAAGGTCTTAACTTTATAACTCGGCTTAAAAGGCTCTAATAATATTTATTTCTTCGCCAAAACATAACACAGGTATCCACGAGACCACCGAGCGTTGTAACCGCGTACCGTCGGGACGCACAATCGATTCCTGATCGCAGAAATAACAATATAATTCAACTGCTCGCCTGACTATCTGTTCAACCCCACCTGATATCCCCCACCTCCCCTATCAGGCTTCCCGCGGGATACCGGGAAGTAAAAATAACGGGAAATGTATGAATTGTAGGCTTTTTAAAGTATTGGTTCTGCAGTTATAACTTGTTTATAGGTTGGTGGTACACTGCCTTTTCTTCAATTGGAATAGTTTGTACTAGCTTCCTGCCCGCGACTTCATGCGCAAACCTTAATAAATTATACACTGAAACCTTCCTCTTGAATCACTCGTATCTGTTAAAAAACTGCATCAAAATCCGTTGTGTTTCAAAGATTATAAGCATTCAGACATTAGGACAGACGCGGGAAACGACTTTGCTTTATACTATGTAGTGATTAGCATTTTTTATGGGCAGCATAAAACCTCTGACACCCAGGTTTAGTCCCACAAAGAAGAAAAAGAAGTGTAATTCTTTCTTTAGTTTGGTAATACCGGATCAAATCACAGAACTTAATGTTGATAAGTACGAAATATATCAAACGGTGCAAATGTTCAAAGCAAAATCTGAAAGTAAAGTTCTACTTTTTAGCACCAATTCACTGAAATAAATACTTACAGGTACCAACGGGGTGAATAGGGTTGCAGGGGTGAACAGGGTCGAAACTTTAAAGGCGATTTAAGCATTAAATAATATAGTTTGTGGCCAAAAAGGACTCCTAATGTGTTTATTGTATAATAATTAATGATCAATTGTTCTGGTTGGCACCAAAATATATTATTTAATGCTTAAATCGCCTTTAAAGTTTCGACCCTGTTCACCCCTGCAACCCTATTCACTCCGTTTTACTGTAACAATCCACCTGAAAGCTTCAAATAGAAAATCATTTTTACAGTAACGCGTAAAAATCTGAACGAAAATCTATATTGTGTACCTTCTCTTTCACAATATATTTTTAAGGCGGAACCCTAAAATGTGTGCAAGGGGAAAACTAGTAAAAGTTTGCGGAGCCCATAACTCAACGTGAAGACGTTACATCGATACGGCAGCATGGTGGATGAATCTAAATGTTTAATATGAAACTTCAAAAAATGGCGTTAGAAGTTACGTAGATGTGGTGAAAATTATATAATTGTCATGTTATTTTGGTGGCCTTGGTTTTTATTCTAGTTTTTAATGAAGTGAAACTTGAAGATGAGATATGATACTGTTTATTTGTAAGAAAAAGTGCTCTACATTTTCTTAGTCAATATTAAAAAAAATTGTGCAACAAAAATAAGACTCAAAGAATTATTTCCTATCTAAATAGGAAATTCCATTTAAGATCCCTTTTTAATAGATCGATCATGATAGTATTAGGTATTAGCTCACCAACTGCTGACCCGGTCAACTGCTGACCCGACAGACCTACCTAAATTAAATAGCTTCTCTACCTACCAAGATCTATCATAATTTTGTTAGGTATTGCGATGCTTCACCACACCACAATACCTAATAAAACGGGTGGGGGCCCATTCGGTATTGCACTTAAATTCTGGGACACGTTGTTTTATAATGCCATGTGGTGATTATTTTTCACTTTATTTACCGAAAATAAATGAGCATCAATCACCACGCTAGTTTACTACGTGTTGGTGATTCCATACCATAAAAATTGAGGTTCTCCCCACATTTTCCTCGGCTCTATAATTATTGCATATCTGAGCTGCGCCCCACTGAAAGCAAAGCGCCACCGTGAAGCCTGCGGCGTTCACAAGCCCCCGCATTACAATAGTACATTTCAAAACCAAGCAACATACATACATATCACACGCTCCTACAACCATTCGCACATATTTACGTTACACTTCACAACGTGACGCATTCCCACAGGCCGTGAACAATCAAATCAAATGAAAATTAAATCGTGTACGGCACGAACACTGAGACTTAACATTAATTATTCATTAATCCGGTACCGTACAGAATTGATGATCATAGCACAACATGGCGTCGGGTGTCTCGTATTGACGAATCGTATTTATAATGATTATTGTTATGTTTGCATTGCGTGAGGTTTTCATTTTGGGTTGAAATCGTATTTTATATATTTTTTTGCTTTGTTTTCTGCTGTCAATAAAAGTTTCACGTAGAACAAGACCGTTGACACATTTTTGAGCGGCACTGTACAAATGTATATTACGCAAGTTAAACGCGACGATACTGAGCTCAAATGAGATTTTGAAAGCAGAAAGAATTTATATGCCAAAGAAATAAAGACATGCTAACTAGCCACCTATATCTATGTATGTCATTTTATTTATTAATAATTTTATTCGTAGTATCTAAGAAAGCATTTAAAAATTAAACGTTTTGGTCACAAATAAAGAATTAAATACGTACATACATAATATAAACACTAATAAACAAATATAAACATTTTCTCTTCATTACAACCATTCTTTCAGGTCATATAAAAAGACCATTCAGCCAACATTTGAGGTTAGCTTTAAATGTTGTCAGGGGTCCCGCTTCTAAATTCTCTAGCAGCCGCTTCTATATTAGGTATTTACAAAATCACTTAAACAGCTTAAACAAAATCTGTTGCCATAATTTCGCGTTGTTGTTTTATTCTAGTAAAAATGATGCGTCATTATAATTTACTTATGAGTACAATGACCCCTTTTAAGGTTTTCCGGAAATCATACTATGAATTAGCTTAGCGTTACTGCCTATAAATATTTTTGTAATGCACACATTGTCGACTTAAATGTTGTCCAGACATGTCTAGAATCTTGTTACCTAACTCCCTATAAAAACCCTATAGTCGTCATAACATTATCCGAAGGTACGAGAGCCCTATTATATCTTGCCACCTGTGCCCTAATTCCTAACAAAAAATCCATAAACATTAAGAAAGTTCCCCTCTCTCGCTACATTATGCCGTCTCGCATGATTTAGTGAGTTATGCCCTCATCAAATCTACGTTTACCTTCGGCAATCAATATTGATGCTCGGAGCAATCTATTATAAAGCAATTATAGCATACTTATAGGATAATTACCTGTTTTCATGTCTTCTTCTCCTTCGTGTGGTTAGTGACTAACCTGGTGTCAGAGTTTTAATGCTACCCATGGGCCTCTGACTTAGCATCACATGCTGTTGAGAAATATCTCTCAGACATGCCGGTTTTCTCACGATGCTTTCCTTCACCGATCTTAAGCAAGTGATAACTATACAATACGCACATGAATCCGAAAAATTCAATTCAGAAAAAAAGTACTTTCTGAGGACATACAAGAATTAACTATATACTACAGCATAATTACTATTTGCTTATTTTTTATATACGAGGAGTTAAATAAAGGTTAAGGTATTATTATTCTAGTAAAAATTGTGTTTTGTAAAACCGTGGCCGTCACATAGCGTCCGCCATTTGCCGGCGAATTACGTCAAGTGTGTTGCGTTTTTTGTCACCGCAATGTCAACCCCGGTGTCGTCATTTTCATGATTGCCGTCACGGCTACCGCACTTCTAGGAAACCGTAGCTTAAGAGGACTTGAGGAGTTGTACTTGTGGTACTTCTCTGCTTTAACCTTTAGGAAGTACAGGCGTGATGTTATGTTTATATTCGTATTGCAGTTTATCTAATGTGAACTTTTATTTTGTTTCAGGTGGATTTCTAATGAAATATTAATCGTCCCATGCGATAAGTATGCACCGTGATATTTTTATTTATTTTACTGTATTTAATGTCAGTTTTATACTTACTAATAATTAGTTTAGTGTAGTTACAGAAGTACAATGATTAAACAGTTACTAAAATATTTAGTATAAACATTGAGTATTTACTTCTTACTCTAAATTTTCTTTAAAAGTCTTCACCGAATTGGCAGATATTCAGAAAAAAAAATCCGTATGAAAAACTTAAATGACAAGTTACCTAAAATTTGTGGAATTGAATAAATGACAAGATGAGTGTTTGGCAGTGTTTGGAAAAATTACATAGCCGACGAAACAGACAGCTAATTCACTTCCAAACTAAAGTATTTCTATTCTTTAACACAACCGATTTAAGCCTTGGGACTATTCATCTGTTTATTCATAAGGCTTCTTTTTATGCTTACCCTAATAACAACCTATAGTATAGATACAAAAGAAAGCATCTCATAAATAAGTCCTCCAAAAATAATTTAAAACAGCTAAGTATGTCAAAAACCAATCTTATTTCTCCAAAAATAAAGTCCGATTTTGCACAGTTATTGTCACCGGGTTGTATATTAAAAGTGCCACATATTACAGCAACTAATGGGTCCTCATTATGGCCAAATTAGTTTTATGACCGCTGTAAACACTATCGAGATTATACTGGCCGTAATCCACGCGGCGGCCATTTAAACTTACCATGCACGTTGTACAGTCATGAGCTTCAATAAGTACACACTAAATTCAAAAAGCGAATCAAACATAATAGTATAACATATCATTCATAGTTCCCTATTTAACCAATAGTTTCAAGTAAAAGTCAAATCATTTATTTGAAATAGGAACAAGAAAATGTTATTGTATGTTCAATGTTTTGTATATATGAATTATAAAATTATATGTGAAGACGATGATGCACCTAGAATAAAAATACTACACCACAAAAGGTGAAAAGAAAATATAAAGAACTCTTAAAGTGCAGTGATTTCAACAATATGACACAATAACGGACGTTAGTTTGCCGTTATTTGTCTAATGCTAAAATAAATGGAGGATAAGTTCATAGAAAATATTTTTTACATTTAATACCTACACAGAGATCGCATGAGTTCCACTAACTGTGTGCATAACTATTTTTGTTTTCGACTGTAGATACAGAGGCCAGCATATCAAACTACCCCAATACGACAAATTTCTGTGATGAATTTTCAACTTTATTACTAACAACATATGAATCCTGTATTTGAATTAAATAAATAATAATAATAATAATTACAAAGAATAAGGTTTGTTTTTAATTGGGAAAATTTGACAGTTTGGGATAGGTTGATTTGTTGGCGTCTGTACATACTAAATGACTGTTTTAAATGATTAAAATTACAATGGTAGTACAACTGCGTGCCAGAAGTGCATTTGGCAATATTAAACGGTATGTTTAAAACATGAAACGGATATTTAGATGAAACTTTTGACTCGAGAATTTATATAGGATTTGGAATATAATTGTCTCAATTCTGTAGAGTGCTGTGAGAAGCAGCCTAGAATTTGATCTGTCAGATTTACAAACGAATTTTCGTAACGTCAACAGCGTATAGTGATCAGATTTATCGTCGTTGAACTTACAGAATGATTTATATTTTATTGAGAACAGAGGCCAGCACAAAAAGCTACCCCAATTTGTCAAATTTCTTAATTTCTTCTTTATTTCTTTCTTTCTTTTTCTGGTAGCTTTTCAGCTTTATCACAAAGGAATAAGGTTCATACTCAATTTGGAAAAATTGACAGTTTAAGATTCTTAATGTGCGCCCTTCTGTACATAAAAATATTTTGTTACCAAAACTAGTTTTTATTACATTTGATAATATAAGGAGGATACTTAATATAGTAATAATAATAGTCAAAGGTAACCGAAAGGGTATATACATACAAAAGTATATGCTACAGATCACCAAACTGAACAACTTTTACTATCAGACCAACTCCGAAATCGCAAAAAAAGTCTGTGTTCTATACATTTTTGGTCACGTGACTCGTCGAAATGTAGGGAACAGCTGATTTTTTTTGCAAGTGTAAGGAGACTTATGAAAAGAAAGCTTTGAATCCGCAATTGAATACACTCTCAGATAACACAAAATACTCATAACATTTCCACATTTATTTTTAGGGTTTCCTTTCCTGCCCACTTTAATCATTGCAACACATTTTGGGCTTCTTTAATTACGTTTTCATTAAGAACAAAGGCAGGATAAATCTTCGTTTAGAGGCGTACATACAGACGGGCGCACAAAAGGAGCATTGCTAATAAAATTTCCATTTTTAGGAGGCTTTAAACGGACCCCCTCGATTATGACCACAGGGTGTAACTCTCGACAGTCAGCACCCTACGAATTAGGCAAGGGTGCATAATATATGATCGTTGATTTGATTACATTAACGTGTAGACAGTTATATATGTGAAACTATTAGTATCAGTACATGCTTAATTAATTTAAGTGTTTGAACGAAGAGAAGGAACCTAAGTCCATAAGACTCTTAACAAAGGTATACAGTTAAGTATTAAAGTTCGAAGTCGTTTGAAAAAGAAAAGCTAGGACCCAACATTAGCTATCCTTTGTGGTTCTGATAATGATAAATTAATTTCGCCTATAGTAGTCCACTGCTGGACAAGGACCTCTCCTAAGCTGCACCACGACTCCCAGTCTTTTTTCTTTCTTCTACGTGTGGTTAGTGACTAACCTGGTGTCAGAGTTTTTATACTGCCCATGGGCCTCTGACTTAGCTTCACATGCTATTGAGAAATATCTCTCAAACATGCTGCCGGGTAAGCGGGATTGTCCGAAATGGTTACCGCTACCCCGGAACATAAAGGGCTACGGAAGGAACATGGATGGGTTTTAGTAAGAGTCTGACTCTCCCTTCCACTCAGCCCAGAACGGGAGAAGTCACTGGATGATTTCCCAGCCTCAAAAAAAAAGACATGCTGGTTTCCTCACGATGTTTTCCTTCACCGATTTTTTAAGCAAGTGACAATTATACAATACGCACATGAATCCGTAAAATGAGAGTGTGGCTGGGTTCGAACTCGAGACCTATGACTTGGCAGTCCGACGGTCACACCACTAGGCTATCACTGCACTCCTATCACTCCCAGTCCTTCCCTTACTTTGAAGCAATAACCTTGCAACTATAAAAAAGACTAGCTTCTGCCCGCGGCTTCGCCCGCGTGGATGACGGAAATTGCATGATACATATTTAAACCTTCCTCTTGAGTCACTCTATCTATAAAAAATTGCATCAAAAACCGTTGTAGAGTTTTAAAGATCTAAGCATACATACATTTAATTTAATTATTGAATAGTTTTTACATTATTTATATCTGATGCTTTTAACGTTCTGCATCGTTCTCACATGTATAATATTAATATGAACTATGTAACCAATATTTTGTAACCATATTTTGTTTAAAAGAGTGTCCATGGAGTTTCTTGCCCGTTCTTCTCCATAGATACCTACTGCTTTGGAATGGGCAACTAGCTTCATCTCTCTTACTGACCGACACCCTTTTTTTTTTTTTTTTTTAAGGCTGGGAAATCGTCCAATGACTGCTCCCGCTCTGGGTGGAGCGGGAGCAGTCTGACCGACACCCTGACAATTCAAAAGTGCCTGTAATTGGTTTATTTGAAATAAATACTTTGAGTTTGAGTTTGACAGACATTAGGACAGACGCGGGAAGCGACTTTGCTTTATACTATGTAGTGATAATGCAATGAAATGTTAGCTACAGCTTTTTACCGTATCTACCCAAACCCGATAAACGCGTTCACACTTCACAGTACGGCGTCGTTGCAGAACACAGTACAATCTAACCTTCACAACTCCCCACAGACATTCAACCCGGCTCCAAGTTCCCTGGTTGGTGTTACATTTCGCTAGGGTCCGAAAACCAACAAATTATTCCCCGCGGGCACAGCCGAACGTAATTACAGTAATTCGTTGGCGCAGTTTACTGTGCACGGGATTAGCAGATGGGGTAGGGTTACCTTGATTTAATCTAGAGGAGTGTGTTTGGTTGGAGTCGATTTTGTTACGTATTGGTGATTCCCGATAGATTGGTGTCGGTGAAGCTTTTGAAAATGTTTTTTATCGGTTTACGTTTGGGTTGATTTAATTGAAGTATTTTTGGTTCTTGTAAATGAATACTTCTTTGTGGTTTTCAGGGCCCCGTTTAGTAGCGGTGGGTAAGAAAGAAAGAAAGAAAGAAAGAAAAAGAAAGAAAATACATTTATTTAACACAGACAAGGAAGGAATTATAATGCTAATGAATTTATGGACTGACGGTCTTACCAAAGGGTATCTATCGTATTACCCAGTTACTTGGTTCTGGAGGTCTGATAGGCAGTCGCTCCATGTAAAATACTGGTATAACTGCATCTTGTTAAACTGGAAGCTAATGATTTAGATACGATTACACTTAATCAAACATAAATCCAAATAGAACGAGCGGTATTGATGTATTGCTGAACTCCATAATAAGCTTTTTACGTAAACATAGAACTGGCTATATTTTTGTCTCTTACTTCGCAACACAGCAATTTTATGACACCATCACATCTTGATTCTTCCATTCAATTAGCTTTTACATCTAAACAAACACTTTAAACCGCTATATTGTTTATTGCATCGTATTTTATAATCACATCATAAAAAATCCCTCTTTCGCCCGTCTCCAAGGGGTCCTTAATCTTTGTCTTTAGAGAATTAACGTTAATATCTTGTTAAATAGCTGTGAAATATTAATAAGATTATAGGCTACC
This sequence comes from Hyppa rectilinea, assembly GCA_951799385.1. Taxonomy (NCBI): domain Eukaryota; kingdom Metazoa; phylum Arthropoda; class Insecta; order Lepidoptera; family Noctuidae; genus Hyppa; species Hyppa rectilinea. The sequence continues at coordinate 4,087,379 of OX637310.1, read as the reverse complement.
ATGGTCACTGAGTTGAGATCGTTTTAATGGATCATCAAGTAGGGACCATACAATGTTACTGGCTAGAATTTTTTTTTCCTACATTATGAATATCAGTTCTTTTTTTGAATACTGAGGACATTCAATTTTCGACTCCAAGCTATCAACATAAGTAGGTACACTTTCACCATAGCAGATAGTATGACCTTCGGTAATGATGTTCATATTTCCGAAATAGCGCGAACGTGGCGCCACGGAGTAATTCCTGTCAGAGGCGAAGCCCCTTAGATTTTACTGCCATGCTTTGTTGTAGTGCACCTATCATTGTGCGTTTGTTGGGTGAAGTTTTCTGTCATGAGTTTCAACTCGTCATCTGTCAATTTGAAGTTGCATAGAGTTGTTAATCTATGATTTTCTTACCATGGTAATATAAAATAGGCAAGTAAGTACTGTGAGGTGTAGATGCCTCTGTATCTCACAGTACTCTTTCCTTACTCAAAACCGGCCAAGTGCGAGTCGGACTCGCACGTGAATGGTTCCGTACCATATCTATAAAAACGGCAAAAAAATCACGTTTGTTGTATGTGAGCCCCCTTAAATATCTTTTGTCTGTTTTATTAGTATTTGTTGTTATAGCGGCAACAAAATTACATCATCTGTGAAAATTTCATCCGTCTAACTATCACGGTTCATGAGATGCAGCCTGGTAACAGACGGACGGACAGCGGAGTCTTCGTAATAGGGTCTCGTTTAACCCTTTATGTACGAAACCATAAAAACTAATATTTAACCGTTTACACATGTAGGTAATTGAGTTCAAAACTATTATGTTAACTTCCAACTTAATCACCCAAGCAATAAACTCGCAACAAGATTACATAACGGCAAAACTGCACTATAAACTTTATTATAACAAACTCATTTTATTAGATCATGCACTCTAGTAAATGGCGTACTTAATTTTTCCTTCATTCCTGCGACCGTAGAATTTTTTCTTCTTTAAGTTATAGCTATTAGTACCTTATGAAAGCCTCGAGGAAGCCTCAGTGCTCAGTGGAGTAACGCAACCGAGGTTAGGTCCTCCAGTGGTAACTAGGGGAGGGAAATGTCCTTCGCTTGCAGTCGACTTTATTATAAGGTGCTTCACACGAGGTGGTGTGTCGCTACGTTGAGGATGGTGGTAAGATTATGAGTATGACAATTTTGAGCTATGCTTCCAAAATGTGTGGGTTTCTAAACGGTTACTTTTAATAATCTTCATTTAAAATCTAGTTATAGGCAGCTCAAATCTATCATCACGTTCAATATTTGTAATGACTATTATCTAAAATTAAATAATAATTCGATATTAATTATTATGTGTTTGTGCAGTTTGATTTCTAACCATACTAAAATTGACCTTAACTTCACAATATGCTTAGAAAATTAATCCAAACTAATGTTCTAATTCGCTATTTCTAAAAATCACAGCGACACGTGTGTACAAAACAGCCTTACTTTATTATAAGGTGCTTCACACGAGATTATGTGTCGCTGCGTTTAGGACGGTGGTAAGAATGTTGGAAGTATTATTAGTATGGCAATTTTGAGCTATGCTTATAAAATGTATGGGTTACTAAACGGTTACTTTTAATAAGATTATTAAAAGTAACCGTTTACAACCGTTTTCCGTTTTCCGTAAACTAAGATTAGTTTCATTTAAAATCTAGTCATATGCGGCTCAATTCTAGCCACGTGACGACGCCCGGCCACCGTAGGCGCGGGCCTGCGGACGGTGAGTAATGGGTGACTCACCGTCCGATCAGCACCAGACCCGTGCCGTACGGCGCGTATATGTTCCACGCGCGCCTCAAAGAGATGTCAGCCTGCCGGGTAAGCGGGATTGTCCGAAAGGGTTACCGCTACCCCGGAATATAAAGAGCTACGGAAGGAACATGGATGGGTTTTAGTCAGTAAGAGTCTGACACTCCCTTCCGCTCCACCCAGAGCGGGAGCAGTAATTAGATGATTCCCCAGCCTTAAAAAAAAAAAAAAAAATGCGGCGCAATTCTACGTCACGTTAGTTTGTAATGACTAATATCTAAAATTTAATAATAACAGGTTGGCCGAAGCAAGGAAAACCTGCTCAGGTGGGGATTCATAGACAACTCCACCTTGGAGTACTCCACTAACGATTGGACACAATATCGTGTCCTGCACGTTACAGGAACTGATGGACGCTAGTGATAAGCCGAATTCTGGGCCGAGTCTATTTTGATTGCCATCGACATACACTTTTCTTATAAGAAGACGAGTGCAGTTTGTTTTGTACGAAAATTGGCCTTAACTCCACAATATACTTAAAAAAATAATCCAAATCGAATGTTGTAACTCTGCAAATCGCAACGACACAAACATACGTATACAAAACAGCCTTACTTTACCAGGCGTCGTGAAATTTTACCTGGCAACATCGGCTGTATTATTAAAGAGAAAACTAGAGCGCGTAGCATCACCCTGTGTAATACTAGAGCGCATTGTCGCCGGCCTTGCCTTTCTCATATTTCTTACATCATTAAGTCAACGCGTATTGTCGTACTGTCGCAGCGGCAGCGACGATGTTACAAGTATGTTTTAGCCTTTTTTTCGTTAGCTTGTTTTAAATTAAAGAGAAGAATTAAAAAGAAGTTTTAAAATAGGGGAGTAGTAGATTCTATGCGTCCTTTTTATGTAAAGTTACCTTATTAAAGTTATTTTTTATTTTTCTGTAACTTCTCAATTTGCAAAAAAAAAAAAACAATTATTCTTTTAATTTAATTTTCAAACAAGAACTAAGTGCAAGACCTTATATAGCTCTTTCATATTTCGCCACTTATTTTTAAGTCCATGTAACAGGGGGCGAGCCTATTGCCACAACAACAGAATATTTACATAACATGTTATAAGCTAACAGATTTTAAATAATAATATAAATATTGTGTCCGTACAAGTACATGTAAATAAAAAGTTATTAATTTTAATGTATTAATTTAATTATTTATTATTATCAGCCTATAATACTCCTATTCCTGGGATACAGACCTCCTGTCTGTAAGAGCGTGCAGGCGATAGATGTCTGGCTGGTAGATGTCATATAATTAAGTCTTCGAAGTTGGTTCTAAAACATACTGGTTTCCTCACGATGTTTTCGTCGCGCACGCGATAGTATCTACATTGCTCTTATATGTTGATATTTTACAAGGGGTGACACAATAGGCGGTCTTATTGCTAAAAGCATTCTTTAAAACACAACCTTATAAGCTCCGCTACCTCAATGAGAACTGTCCCCAAGACCTAGCATAGCAAATAAGTACTGCTTAGTAATAGGCCGGAGATACTAGTGGCACCACGCCATATTGCTACGGCTACGGCACGGTGCCATATGCGAGTTCGCTGGAACGTATTAAAATGATATTTGTCATATCATTTGTTAACTGGCCCAGCACTAGTTTTTTAGTTTTTAATGTGTCTCTAAGAAAATATGCTTATAACTATTTATCAGTGGTATTATTTAATTACCAATACAAAATTTATAACAATATTACTATAATATTTCTATATGAAATTTCTCATGAGACAAAGAAAAACCTACTGTTTGTAGGGTTACCGCCGGAACATAAAGGGCTACGGAAGAAACATGGACGGGTTTTGATTTCCCAGCCTTAAAAAAAAAAGGCTAGCAGATGTAATATAGTAGAATTTCCTGGAAAACATGAAAATCACAAATTTTTCTAAACAGAAATATTGTAATAAAGACGCTTTTAGACGAAAACAAGAAGCTGAAACTAAACCTATACCCGCCTTAAAAAAAAAAAAGGCTAGCAGATGTAATATAGTAGAATTTCCTGGAAAACATGAAAATCAAAATTTTTTTCTAAACAGAAATATTGTAATAATGACCTTATTACTATTCCACGAACTGACGTATAAACCATTCATACGATCACTCACATAAGATTCATTTGATTCCCGTTTGCCCTTAACCGCATACGTCTTAGATCGACGCGTTTAAATTACTCCTTTCAACCCTTCCCACCCTTGTCAATACCTGAGCTTTTGAATACAGGGGCTTATTTATAGGACGTTGTCGCCTTTTTTCGTCCTCTTTTGTTTTGAAGAAAATCTTTCGGTCTACGTTCATTCAGTTCATCCCAGTTCGTCACACATAAATATTAGTATATAAGTTCTTAGTTACATGTAGAACCAGTCACAGTCATTATACTAATTCTGATTTCATTACTTGCTATAAATCTTCTAACAAAAAGTAAACATCATCAAGTTAAACAAATGTGGATTAAATACGTATTATTGACGGTAACTCAATAAAACTACAAAAGTCAATAAAAAAATAAATATATGGGAGCACTCTGACGGTAAGTCCAATTAAATAAAAAAATATATAAAAAAGATATCTCGTGACATACATATATACAAGGAAAAAACACTCGAATTGAAAACCTCCTCCTTCAAAAATGTAGTTGGTTAAAAAGGAAAATTGATTGCAAAACTGTTTTGAAACTTACGAAAATTACTTAGGAGTTAATTTTATAGCTAAAATAGAGTGCTTTGCCTTGATAATTTTAATATAGTGGCAATTTATGTCAAAACTTATATTAAGTACTAATCTGCCCATAATCTAATCTTGAAAATAAATTATATTAATGTTCAAAATCCCACATTTCGGAACCAAAATCCAATAGCACCTAAAGTAAACCAATTTCAAAAATAAATGGCGAAATAACACAAAACTAACATCATTAAATCACTCTAGTACATAAAGCGGCCTATTCACGCCATAAAGTGTGCCCGAAAAACCACAAATATATCGTGCATAGGTGAGTTTAAATTGTTACCTTTTCTGGCCGTCGTCGTTTCCTCACCACGAAATATAAACGAGCAGAAGTTTGACTAGAAACACGCGATATTAATATTTACTAATATTATAAAACTGAAGAGTTTGTTTGTTTGAACGCGCTAATCTCTGGGACTACTGATCCGAATTGAAAAATTAATTAATTTTTGTGTTGGATAGTCCATGTATTGAGGAAGCCTATAGGCTATGTAACATCACGCTACGACCAATAGGAGCCGAGCAACGGGTGAAACCGTGCGGGAAGGCAGCAGCTAGTGTCACATAAAGAGTCACTGAGTAATAGAGTAAGATAGATAAGACAAGTTTTGAAATTGATATGACAATGTAATGTAAGTTCCTGTTTTTTATTTTGCCCGTGATTTTGTCTCTCGAATTCAATTTTTTTTTAAGAAGACCAAAGCAAATTTTTTTTTTCAAAAAGGCCTTTACCAAAGCTCGCTCTGGATTAGATTATGGCGCAGTCCTTCTCACCGAGAGGAGGACTGTGTCCCAGCAATGGGAACATTCTAGAGTGATTGTGGCCTTTAAGAAAAGGTTTTTGTAATAGGAAACCTGACTATGAATACACACATGCATTTATTTTGAATACCATCCTTATTTTACAACTAGCTTTTGCCCGCGACTTGGTACGCGTGGAGTTCGGTTTATATCACAATATCAGAAAAAAACTCTCCTCTTACGAAAGGATGTCATGTTGTCCAATAAACAGGTTGTGGTGGTCAGATAAGCAGTTGCTCCGTGTGTAATACTAGCATTCAGCTGCAATCAGGTAAGACTAGAAATTGACATAGTTTGGGAAGGCTAGACAAATCTCGATGATTAAGACCTTATTTTTATTGTATGGTCCTGAATTTGTGGGTCTTCTGTGAGTGATCTATTGCATTGCGTTCTCTAACTCAATACCTACCGTATCTGAGCAAGAACGCCTATCGGTGAGACCTGTGTGTCCCGAAACAATATTTCTAAATAAAATACTTCCTTGAGGGACTTGAAATGTTATGTGGTACACGTCATAAGACTAAAGAGTTTAGCAGGAGCAGGATTTTGTAAAACGTTCACAAATAAATATTTAAATACCTATGTGTTTTGAGGACCTTATAGGCAGCCGTAATGGCTTATTGATATTTTGTCAAAAGGAGACAATTTTTTAATTCATGTTTATGTTTATTTACAAAAACGAAATACAGTTTATTTTTAAAATTAGATTAACTCATTAGAATGATGTTCGCCTATTAGAAGCCGTTTGCGTGTGAGATCAACGATTTTTGCGGTTATATTTATTGTCATTTCGGGAGAATTTTTTTTATGAACCTATGGAGTTCATACGACATTTGAGAGACATTACTAATACTAATAATCGCTGCCTCATATAACTTACAACCTCTAAAACACGCGAAAAAAACGCTCCACCGCTCTCCGTATCGGCCGCATTATATTTAAGTGGGTAGTTTGTGAGAAAAACAGCGTATTGTTGTCGGAATTGAAAATAAACTCGCACCAACCCCCCACTTCGGGGATGTACAACCCACCCCTGTATAATATTGGGCTCGAGGCCACAAAGTGTGAAATTACAGAAGGCCAATAATCTGAAATGGGAAACCCACACAATGGCCACTGATTCATTCTCTGATCAATTCTACCACAAATTCATCGGAACAGTGGGAATGTCCTCGAATAATTTCGGTCAAGTGAAAAATAAATAATGAAAATGTCTCTATTTAGTTTATTATACCCATTGGCTAGCTTCGATTACATTCTCATAACAAAAAAACACAGCTCTTAAATACATTTAATAATTATTTTATAGATAAAATACAACCAACTATTAACGCGGGAACAAACTCTACGTCATTAATTATTGGCAGAGCACAGTCTATGTTTATGGCTCCGTCTACGCCCTATGACATACTAAATATTATTATGAAGCTTAAAAACACTAACAGCGTTGGCTACGATGGTATTGCCACTAAAATATTGAAAGCAGTTGCATCTGAAATATGTGCTCATTTGTGTTTCATTATTAATCTTTGTATAAGTGCAGGTGTATTTCCTGATGCATTAAAGAAGTCTATAGTGAAACCGCTATATAAGAAAGATAATCACGAATTAATGGTGAACTACAGACCGATCGCGCTTATACCAGTTATGTCTAAGGTGTTCGAAAAATACATATATGGTGAATTGAATACCTATTTAGAAAAATATAATATATTAAGTGACGAACAAAAGGGATTTCGCAAAAATAAAAGTATAAGTTTGGCTATTTATGAGTTCTTACATAATGTCATGCTAAATGTTGATAAGAGAACATCAGTCTGTGCTATACTGTGCGACATGACACAGGCCTTTGACTGCGTCCATTATAATTCCCTGGCTGAGAAACTTGAAGCCTATGGTGTTAGAGGCAACGTTTTAGAATTAATTAAATCGTATCTTCACAACCGTAAACAAGTTACAGAAATTCGTAAAATAAATAAAAAAAGTAAACGTGAAGAAACTTTTAGATCAGAAGAACGCGAAGTTATATACGGAGTACCTCAAGGCAGTGTATTGGGGCCTCCGTTGTTCACTTTGTATATAAATGACTTGCCTAAAATAACTGAACATCCGATGACACTTTTTGCTGACGATTGCACTTTGACAATAGCTTGTAATGACATAAACACATATGAAAATGACATTAATAATTCACTAATATCTATTATAAATTGGTTAAATGATAATAATTTAATAATTAATTTAAAAAAGACTAACGTAATGCACTTTAGACAACGTACACAAACAATCAATAATCTTAATATTCAATTTAATAATATAAATATTAATGAAGCTGACACAACAAAATTTCTGGGACTAATAATAGATTCTAAATTGAATTGGAAACCTCAAATAGAAGCACTTAGTAAAAAATTGAGTAGTGCAGCCTACGCTCTGAAACAGCTTGCTGTGGTTCTCAACACAGATGCGCTAATTACTGCTTATTATGGATTAGCCGAATCAATTATTAGATATGGGGTCATCTTCTGGGGGAATAGCACGGACAATCAAATAGCGTTTCGTGCACAGAAAAGGTGCATTAGATCGATGTTTAGACTGCAAACAACGGACAGCTGTAAATCTTATTTTATAGAACGTAAGGTATTGACATTGCCCTCATTATACATCCTGGAAACAGTAATGTTCATTAAATCCAACCCTCATTTATTTCAGCGTTTGTCTGATGCTGTCCCTAGGAATAGACGTGATAATTTCAAACTATGTGTTCATGCCGCTAAAACAACTCTTATGCGTAAGAGCATCTTTTGCATGGCTCCGACCATTTTTAATAAATTGCCCAAATCATGGAAAACATTAAATACATCTGCTCTTAAAAGTAAATTGAAGAGTTTACTAACTGAAAGAGCATATTACAGTATAGCAGAGTTTATGAAAGAGGACAATTTTCCTCGTGTTTGAGATGACAATGTTGTATTTTTTGACATTATGTTATTGATCTATTGTATTTTTTGGAATAATTGTAATTTGGAATTGAAATTTTTAATGACAGTAATTGATATCTAATTGACCAATTTATTTAATGACTACTTTGACATTTAATTGTATCTAAAAATGTACTTTTTGAATTTGAATACCTAATCTTTAATGAATAATGAAATGTAATTTTGATGAATATTATCACGGTTTATGCACCATCTCTTCCTACCAATTTGTACGCCACAATACGTGGCTGAACATGTTAGAACTTTTCTGTATCTCATTACTATCCTGCATGCAAATGTACACCATGTTTAAACAAATAAAAATTTACTTACTTACTAAAATACTGTCTAATACGGCATTATCAAACACACATTCTTTAGGCAATTGGTTCAATCCACATTTTATAAATATCACTGATTTATAATAGAACTTTAGATGAAAGGGTAACCCCCTTCGAAGTTACAAATGTACACGGTGTACACACAGCACAGCTGTTAAGCTGAGGGGATAGTCTAAAATATAATATCCTAAGCCAACTATAAAAACTATTAAGAGACTTAACTATAATATTGCGTAAAAAAATCCTCAATCCTCCCCGTCGCTGTCGACTGCCGTACAGCCGCCCAGCCCTTGAGGTTACGTTCAAAGTCAAAGTCAAAGTCAAAGTTAAATCACTTATTTCAAATAGACACAAGAAAGGCACTTTTGAACGTCAAAAGAAAGGCACTTTGAACGTCAAAGGTACGTCACGGTAAGTGTCAACCTACTAAGTACTACTATACTATACTTGTAGTTATTAGTCTCAAATTCACCGCATGGCCCCCGTTACATGCACACGTGAGGACCTAATGGCTACGTCAGCGAACGTTACGTTGCTGAATTTTGGGCCAACAAAATTAAAAAAAATGCAGGAAATTATTTTCGCTATTTATACGCTAAGAAGAAGAAAAAGTCTCTAATCACGATAATCAAGCACTTCACAATGTCAACCTTCTGTTCCTAATGGTCACGTGGTAGTGTGGATGCTTTGCACCGTGCCGGTGTGTTTTACCCGCCTCTCATATATCCCAATTATTTTCGTCCTTTGTTTGTTATTATTGGAGCCCTGATTGGGACCAAAGGATACGGATACCCTTGTTGTACTAACCTTACTAATATTGATATTGCGGTAACCGTAATTTGGTAGTTAATCAGTATCGTAATACTTTTTTTTTTGTCATCGATTTAGAATATTTATTTTGTGATAATTTTTGTTTATTACTTTTTGTTTATTGAGGCTATTAAATTATATATACTGGTGATAGTATGAAGTGATTAATTAATCAATCGTTAAGACCACATGAATATTATGTAAAATATCATAGGATTAATATTTAAATTTATCGTAGCTTATAAAACGAATACAATATTTTTTTTTCTTAAATAGGGTGAAATTGAATTCATGGGCATTATTTTAAGGGGTCATTGTACCCATCATTATGAAGAACTTTCACTATGCTATAAAAAAAAATCAGCTATTCCATATAATTATTATGCTCGCATTACTCGTCAAAGTGTGGGGAACAGCACATATTTTTTTTGCGATTTCATATTTCGCACCTTTAAAATTAAAACGACACAATTCAAAAAAATCTAAAATTGAGTTATCGTCATAAAATGACTCAAAACGAAAATAGTGAAAAGACTCTTTTATAATTTGCAGCACAAACATAGTCACTGACGTAAATAATCACGAAATAATAGACCAAATAGTACGGAAGTGTTAAGAACTTTATAACTTCTTTTGCTATTTCCCTATAAGTCACTTTTTGAGTTACGTCGTTTTCATTCTAAAGGTGCGATTTGTTAATTTGTATTTTATTTCTTCATAATGATAGTACAATGACCCCTTAAAATAATGCTAATGAATTCAATTTCGCCCTGTACAAAACAATACAAAGAACAAGTGCCAATCAATCAAAATAACGAACACACTTGATAAATTCTTCAAACCGTATTCATCAGTTGAATCACTTGTGCGCTGCGCTTATTTAAAATAATCGAATCGATTCGATACGTACAATCGATAACAATCGAATCATTTCGATGCGATACTGTGTACCTACCGAATGAAATCGCTCGCATTACCTTCGACGCCCGTTCCGTACCACGTAAGAGGGTTACCATGTATTAAGGTAGTTTCGGACATTCATTGAGTCTGGTAGCTATTAGAAAAATCACTTTACAACATGCTTTGTTAAGTGCTTTTTAAAGTGTGGTAGTATTTCGATATATATTTTTATTTTTGGAACGTTTGACAGTTAGCATTTAGATTTCTATTGTGTGTATTTTTAGTTGTAATCCCTTTAATATCTTTTTTCAATAAACTTTTTTGACAACTTTTCTTACCTCATCGAAAAAATTGAGGTACCAAACAAACTCTATTTTTTTAAATGGTTACATCCGATTATAGAAAAATATTTAACTTTTATCTTAAAAGCATCATTAAAAGCTTTAATCCCTCCGTATTTACACATTTTTTTTACAATTAGCCATCCTTTTATCTCCGTTTAAACGTTTTATCCGAACTTATTTCTCGTATCTCTTATTCGATTAAATTTCCGTCTCAATCCCCCACTTACGTATAATTAATTTAATCTGCCCACTTATAAGTCGTCCTGGGTTTAAGCCGGCAGTGTATACACCCTACGCCATCGATGGCAGAGAGTGGCTGCTCACTCAATCTGTCAATTAGCGTGCGTTACTTGGACTGTTACACGCTACGCTTTTATACGCTTTCAGAATACACAGGTGTAGAGGGAAAGTATAGTTTATTATGATGTGTAGTAGGTGTAAATATAGAATGGCATGTTTTAAAGTAATGGAACGTGACAGAAAACTGTAGTTTTTAATTGATTTTACTGACTTGTTTTGTGTGCTTTAGCGAGCTTTAAAGACATTACAATAAAAATATTGTACAGTCTTCATTCACAGCTCGAGGCTGTTGACTACCATTGCATCTATTTAAATATGTGTGGGCTTATGTCAGCTCTTCGAACCGTTCACCTGAAAGTAGCTGTGCAAAAACGGAAGTTATTAAAAACCGCAAGGACTGGGTCTTTTGACTGCAAATCAGGTCCTTTTCCTCGCTTTTCCGCGATATTACGCTACTTTTTAAATGCTTTGCCTGAAAGACAAGAACTCAAATTTTCTTTGTTTTATTACATAGCAACTACTGTGTGTCTGATAATCTTACATTCAGAAGAGTCTCGATGGTGTCACCTTACCCCTACATTAATAAAAAAATATATATTTATACGAAACTTGACGCATATAGATTTAAAAAAAACACAATAACGCAATAAGTGTCCGAATCGCAAAAGTTTCGCCTTCGAGTAGGTATGCCAAAGAGCGCTAGAACGCAGAATTCTAGGCGTAAAAAGATAGGAGAGAATCCGGAACACCACGCTGCGTTCTAAAACGGGTATAAGGCACGTAAGCAAGAAGGCTGCAAGGTTGAAATGGAACTGGGTAATGGATCACGTCAGCCAAAAGCGCAATGACTGCTGATCTCCACATGATAGTTACCTGAAAATAAACTGCACTGCCGAGGCCGGCTCAGAAAGAGGTGGCGGGATGACCTAGTCGCGTAAAAGCTGGTTCGCGGGAGTTCCTAAAAGGCCTGGCGTTTGCCCAGCAGTAGAAAAGCATATGCTTAGTAAAAAAAAACCTAATAAAAACAAAATTTTACATAGTCTTTATTTAGAGCGGTCAGCAGATCTTCTGTATTTGCTTCCGTTGCGGCAACCATATGCCTGCAACAGTTCACGTATTGTGGTCGTCGTTAAGCATGTGTGCACTTCGTTTGGCTATTTCAACAGACGTTTAGTAACAGCGGCATCGTAGGCTAACACTTAATGCTTGGCAGGTTAGGAATTGGCAAACGTCTGGGACATAGGTAAAATTAGAATTTTATAATGTAGATGGAAAATATCACAAGAACTTTTAAAATTAACTAAACTTATATAACTGGTGTTTTTGTACGAGTATGAAAGTACCAACAATGAAACAAAATAGTTTTAAAATAATAATGTGTTTGACATCAATTATTCTGGTTTATTTTTGTGTGACTTTCACCAACACCAGATGAAGTTTTAACCGATTAAACGACAAAAAAATAAACTATTACCATTTTAACAGATACTAGAACTGGATATAATTCCCACTTGCATTAATTCACATCACACACTCATGAATCAAATTTCACTTATAAAACCACTTCACGCAAAAACTACAACTCAAATCTAACGCTTAGTTTATCTTGCCTTCGTGAAACCTCGGAACTCGTCGGAACTCGTCGGGTCCCGGCTCGCTCGCCCTGAGGCATCAAATCACCGTACGAAACTCCACCAGTTGGTGAAGTTTCTCTCAAAATAGTTTCATTCAATTTGAGAATATTTGTACAACCGCTATCCAGTGTTTGGCATTTAAATATTTGGTCACTTAACGTACGCGTGGTGGTAATTAAACGTTAAAGATAGAGAATGTTTGAATTCTTTTTGAGATTTTTATTTTAAATGCAAGCTCTTTACTAATATTATAAAGAGGAAAGATTTGATTGTTTTCATGAATAGGCTCCGAAACTACTGAACCGATATGAAAAATTCTTTCACTGTTGGGCAGCTACAGTAACCCCGGGTGACGGTGTCATAGACCATTTATTTCATTTTTTTTTTAATAATAATAATAATTTTATTTGGCAAAAAGAAGAAATAGGTACAATGCATGTTACATTATTATGTTATTATAATATTGTGCTCAATTTTTGTGAATAATGACCCCGATGCTAGGAAAATCCTGTGTTATAGGGGCCATCCATTCGTCCGTAAGATTATGTTACAAAATTCGGGAAGCTAGAACGTGTAACAGCAGCAATAGAGTGTGAGTAAGTGCGAGTGATGTGGTGTAATGGGGGGAGTGTAAGAGTGTGTGACGTGTGTATGAGTGTGTGATGTGTGTATTTAGTGTGTGGTTCGTGTCGTGTGTGTGTAGAGAGGGAAGATGATTTGGTGTGTCTGTGTGTAAGTATTCGTGATGATAAAAATTATTTATTTGTATAGGGGTTTCATCAGTGCTTCTGTTTCATCATAATCTAGGGTGAGGAGGAAGTATTTAGTAATTTTTTTAACTATATGTGAGTTTAGTGTATGTATGTTAAGTTTTTTATGTACTTTATTGTATATAAGGGCACTTAGGTAGGGGTAGTGACGTCTAGCAAATGTGGTTTTTGTATGTTTTAAATTAAGGATCCTTACTATAGCTCCAATAATGTAGCTACAGTACATCCACGTTTTTCCACTTATTGGTGAGTCCCATGTAATACGGGTGCAAGTCTATTGCCGGGCCCAAACCCAGACTCCGGACTACTGCTGTTTCATTCAATCTGTAAGTGATAAGTCTGGTAAGTGTCGTCAAAACGATGGTGAGAATGGACTGTCAATAAAATATAGAAATGGCACGCCTACCATAATTAAAACTCCTGCAAAAAACTACGTACAATAAACGATTCCATACTTTCGACAGTCGCCACTAATACCTACCAAGTTATCAACAATTACCAACATATAGAAACCAACAAATCACGGCTCAGATTTTTCTACCTTAATGCTCGAAGTATACGCAAAAAAGGAAAATTCGACGAACTTAAATGCATTCTGCAATCGCTACCTAGTACTATCCATGTTATTTTACTGACTGAGACCTGGATAAGAAATGAAACGCAAGCCTTGGAACTACAAATAAATAACTACACACACTACTACAACTACAGAACCGATTCAAGAGGAGGTGGAGTTTCAGCATATGTTCACAATGACCTCAAACACAGTTTATCAGACTCTAAGTACACAGGAGGAAACAACTATCTATGGATACGACTAGAGCGATATGCATTGGAGGTAGGAGTCGTATACAACCCCGGCGATACTAACTACACGGATTTTCTTGAGGTTTATGAGTCCCAACTACAACAAAGAAAGAGGGCAATAGTTTTTGGAGATTTTAACATTGATCTATTAAACAAAGACAAAAAGACTAAAAAATATAAAGAACTCTTAAAGGGAATTGGACATACATTGCTAAACAAAATAACAAAAAAATATTGCACAAGAGAATCGAATACCAGGAAATCTATCTTGGACCATGTCAGCTCCAACCTGAAAGACGATCACTTCCACATGGCAATAGCCAACTCGTCAATGTCAGATCACAAACAAATATATGTTGAACTCAAAAAAACGAAATCCCCTGGAAAAATACGGACCCAATACGAAGCTATTGATTTTACGAAACTACATGATATACTAGAAAAAACAAATCTTGAACAACTAAATGATGACTACACACTACTTGAAAGCAAAATAAAGTCAATAATTAACAAAAGTAAAACAACAAAGACCAAGATTTTAAACCTACCCCAAAAAGACTGGATAAATAGAAATATAATTGATGACATTAACCAAAGAAATGCATTGTGGACAGAACTAATGGCAAACCCAAATGACACCGCCCTGGAAGCAGAATTTACCACCAAACGAAAACATGTTGCTAAACACATGCAAGACACCAAAAATATCTATTACTACAAAAAATTTACCGATTGTGTCAACAAACCTAAGAAAATGTGGAATTTAATTAACATCCTAGCAAATAATAAAATTAAACAGAGTTGTGCTCCCTCAAAACTATTGATCGATTCAAAACAGATCACTAACCCAAATGAAATTTGCCAGATTTTCAACGAGTACTTCGCCACGATAGGTTCCCGTCTGGCGAATGACATACCTAGACCCTTTCATGATAATTATTTACATGCATTACCAAAAACTCCTCCCGGAAACGCACCAGTGTTATCAAGTCTTGATCTATGTTCTGCAAGTGAAGTTACAAAAATTATATCAAATCTCGACCCTAACTGTAGTACTGGATTAGATGGAATTACTACCAAAGCAATAAAATGTATGAAACATGTTATAGCAAACAACCTAAGCAAATGCTTTAACAATCTGCTAGCTAGCGGTAATTTTCCTGATAGCCTGAAAATTGCCAAGGTAACTCCCATTCACAAATCTGGATCCAAAATGGACCCAGGTAATTACCGACCCATTTCAGTGTTGCCTGTATTATCAAAAATATTAGAAAAAATTATACACAGCCGTTTAGACAAACATTTAACTTCTATTAACTTTCTTTCAGACAGACAATATGGGTTTAGACCAAAAAGCAGCACACTAACAGCTACAGTTGATCTCGTTACTAAAATTAAGCAACATGTAGATAGAAAAAATATAGTCCTTGGTATCTTCATTGACCTGAAAAAAGCATTCGATACCGTTAGTCATGAATTGCTAATTAAAAAGCTAGAAACCATTAAAATTACCGGTAGTGCCTTAAAAATGTTCGTTTCCTACCTCAAAAACAGATCGCAGTTAGTTAGGATGGATAATAATTATGAAAGTGGCGCTTTACCCATAACCTGTGGCGTTCCCCAGGGATCAATTCTTGGTCCCCTGCTCTTTTTAATCTACATAAATAATATTCAGGAGATCAAATTACATGGCCATCTTACTCTATACGCAGATGACACTTGTTTATTTTATTTCGGATCTTCCATCCATGATCTAGTTTCACAGGCTCAAGAGGATTTAAACACCCTTTTTTCATGGTTTCAATATAATTTGCTAACTGTAAATGCTTCAAAAACATGCTATATCTTGTTTAAAGCAAAAAATAAAACAATACCTCCACATAACCCATTACTCATCAATAATGTACCCTTGCAGCAAAAATCGTGCGAAAGATATCTTGGACTAAGAATGGACAGTTTTCTATCGTGGTCCACCCATATAGATCATATACAAACAAAGCTAACGTCACAACTTGGATCACTACGAAACATAGTACGATGTATTCCACATAGACTGCGTCACACCATCTATAACACCTTAGTGAAACCACATCTACTATATCTCATTGAAATCTGGGGCAGTGCGGCCAAGACGAAGCTAGCTAGCCTTCAAGTCGCACAAAATAAAATAATAAAAATGATTTTTAACTACCCATTTTTAACATCAACAAGCAAAATCTATCAGGAAACGAAAATAATGAACATTAGGCAGCTATTTATTTACAACACATGTATTTTAATTCGAAAGGTACTCAACAAAAGTATACAAACTAACTTGTCGTTCACTCAAGTCAAACAAATAACCCAACGTAGCAGTCGCCGAGCTAGTTTTTTGATTTTACCGAGGATGAGGACTAAGTTTGGCAAAAAAATGTTAACGTTTGAGGGAGCACAATTTTATAATAAAATACCCTCATATATAAAAAAGTTAAATTCATTCAATGCATTCAAAGCTCAATTAGCCACGTATTTAATAACAAATCACACCTTTGCTACAAGCTGAATGCATTGGATGAGTTTGATCATTTCTACCTACCTACTGCAATGACGTCTGTGACGAACTTTTCATATTATTAATTTTATAAGCATTGTTCTCATGTAAGTGACTTTGTGTCTTTTTTGAGAATAAAATATCTTTAAACCTAAGTGTAGTATCTAGTTATGTGATTATTGTTGATATTTAAACCAATCAACTAACCTTTTGTGCATGCTCGACTGTCAACAGAAATCAGAAATCCTTGTTCAAAGAGATAAATCCCAATTATAAACAGTTGTTTAAATTGAATATATTTTCAAAAGTTACTGGCAAAATGTTGGTGTATAGTTGTACTTATACTTCTGTTCGACTCTCGGGCTACCACGTTATCTATACTAATATTATAAAGAGGTAAAATTTGTAATTTTGTTAGTTTGTAAGTTTGTATGTAGGGAGTAATCTCCGGAACCAATGATCCGATTTCTAAAAATTTTTCACCAATAGAAAACTACATTATTCCTGAGTGCTATAGGCTATAAATTATATTTATATCATGCATATTAGCCGAGCTATCGCAATTTTAGTCTAGCAAGTCTGAAAGAAATACCAGTGAAAACAGAATTACTTGCATGCGCTGCCTAAACAGTTGTTTAAAATTGAAAGCAATGTATGGCAACCCGGTTCGCCTTAATTATGTCTACAAAAAAGTCCGCGACACCATATTCCTATCTTTTGTATTTTAACTTTTATATTTCGTTTTATGTTTTAAAAAAGTATTTTTTCGACTTACTTCTAATGTTAAAACAAGAAATTTTCCGCGGACGAAGTCGCGGGCAGAAGCTAGTGCTATGTTAAAGACAGGGTGGTAGGAGTTGTTTATATGTCTTAATATTAAATATCTTTGAATGAAATATCCAGAATACCGAAATTATAAATAGAAACGTTCTATTTATCAGAATATTTCAAAGGGCACAGACAGAAACTTTAGCAATAAGTAAGTACTAAACCTTTATATACAAACCTGTAAGTAAAGTAATTCAGAGTTATATTAAATCGTTTTCGGTTCAAAATAAACTCAACAGTTATAATGTGGCTTGATAAAGAAATTGACTTACACCATGTTTCTGAATTAAGAATTGAAGTCGAAAAGTTGCCAGACTATACTTTATACTAACAGAAGCTGAAAGTTCACGGGAAAATTTCTCTGTAATACAAAATAAACGTAAAGAAATTTCGAATTTCGCCGGCTACATTGAAATGTCACATTAAGTTATGGTAAAGTGGAGTTCGACAAGTTCTCAACTTGAAATTCTAAATTCAGAAACCGGGTGTGAGTTTGCTATCGGTACAACATAACAAATAGGGTGTTTATAGGATCTAATTGAGATCCCTTTCCTCTCCCCTTGTGCGATAGGTTTCATTAAGACGCTTATTGTTTAAACAATAATGTAATTAAATTTATGTTGGTGTTGGTAATTTGTGTTTGTCTACGTGGTTTCTCAGATTTTGTTTTGGACGTGAATGTCTTAACAGGACGACAGCAGTAAGTGAAGTATGTATAGAGAAGTTCATTTAGTTGTTATTTTTCTTTCTTTCGTCTTCCGTAAAATAATTACTCTGCTCGCTGTGGCGTAGCTTGTAGTGTACTACGGATGTAATGGTCTTCACGTTTTCAGAAGTCCTCTACGTTACGAGCTACTCCGCTCTCTGCGGAGTAGCTAGTAGTGTCCTACGGTCGTAATGGTCTTGTCTTCCGGAAGTTCTCTACGCTACGAGCTATGCCTCTCGCTACGGCGTAGCTAGTACTGTACTACGGACGTAATGGTCTTCACGTTTTCAGAAGTCCTCTACGCTACGAGCTACGCCTCTTGCTACGGCTAAGCTAGAAGCTTGCTACTAATGTATGTAATAAGAATATACTTGATTTTTCTTTGTGTTATATATATCAAGTCAGGCTACCACAGTCCACTGCCGGACATATGTCTCTTCCATGTTATATTATATGTCATTAGTTAAATATTGTTTTAATAATCCGTTGTAAACGATACAAAGGAATACCCAATCAATATCAGTGTAGTATTATCATAACTAAATGAAATCGAAATCATAGACTCATAAAAAAAATCTTTTGGTTTTTATCACATTTAACCACAAACAAACAAAAATCCATTTACCAAAGTAAAAAACAATCTTATTTAACAGTCAACGAAGGGAACTCTGAATAAAAACTGACGTTTGGCCTCACCTCCCTTTAAATTACGTACGAGACAAGAATTTTGATGGCACGCCGAATTTCTACTCGGAATTAATGCGGGGGACCAGAAAAGGAAAAAAAAACTCATTAGAAAATAGTACCTTGTCCTTAACATCGACTTACTGACTTGGTGGGAAATGCAGTGATTTGGGTGTAAGTAGCAGGAATACATAGGATCCTCATTTGGTTTCTATCTGCCTATTTTCTTTGCAAAGTCTAAATCGTAAAGTTCCATGTATTTTATTGGAATCCTAAGAATGTGTACGTAGCTATATTTTTCCCAGAAGCCTATTTCGTCAGAACTCAGAATTCACTTTTTGAGCAGAGCTAGTTGCAAAAACTAGTGTTTTTTTTTTGAGAGGAGAAATCTTCTATGTCACTACTCTCGGTCTGGGTGGACCAGAAGGGAGTGTCAGACTCTTACTGACTAAAACCCATTTCCGTTCCTTCCTTAGCCCTTTACCGCTACCCCGGAACATAAAGGGCTAAGGAGGGAACGGGAATGGGTTTTAGTCAGTAAGAGTCTGACACTCCCTTCTGCTCCACCCAGAGCGGGAGAAGTCATTGGATAATTTCCCAGCCATAATCACAACGCGCGAAAATAAGGAACTTCGTTCCAAAAGCCCTTTGTGTCCAGTGCTAGCAGAGTACATAGATAACTACATTTGTTAGGGTGAACTACAAATCAATCGTTCCTCGTGTTACCAATCATCATTCACACCGCAATTTAATATTCATCATTTGCCGCGTCTCTATCCCCTTCTACTCAAAGCAATATTAACATATAAGCCGATTTCAAAGCATGTACACAGCTGAAATTCGCTGCTTGTTATGAGTTCCCAAAATTCTATTTCCGTCACAGCCAATAAAGTTTACCGAGAAAACGATACACACACATACACACATTTACATCCAACACATTATCTCGTTGGTATATCCCATAGTAGGCTCCGTTGATAATTAATTCGCTTAGCTTTCGCGTGTTAGAGGGGAAGGGGGGTGCGTCCATTTGTACCATCAATTATTCGTTTAGCGTCCGCCTGATTTATGTTGTTTCGCGCTTGACCTATTAATCCCGAGCTAGTTGCCGATTGTGGATTGTTTTCCAGACAAAAATTAATTGCGAATAATGAATATGTCTGTTTATTTTGATTGATTTTGGATGAAGTTTAGAGCGAGTGATTGATTGGTTTTTTTATGTGGATTGATTGATTAATTATCTTTTCTGAAGCGAAATCTGCTTAGAAAGTACCGCTTTAAAACACCTGACTCTTCACTAATTAAGCTTTTAATAGGAATTTTATCCTCCAATTAAGCCATCATTATCCATCACGTGATTTCCCATCAAAAGGAAGCGTCTACTAAAAGCTACTCTCCGCCGTAAAACGGTAACCATCCGATAATTATTCATTTATTGTAACCCGGCCCGTTATTTACGACAGGCCGTTTAACGGTTGGCCGCCTCTACGAGCGACTGCTACGGCGCTACGCTGCTACGCCGCTACGCCGTAGCCATTGAGTGCGGTAATAAACTGAATTGAGATTTTTTTTGCGATCCTGACCTCTACGAATTGAATGATCAAAGTTTTTATGGGTGTGCCTAAAATTATTTTTTTATTATGGATTCGGGAATTATGATTATGGGTAGGGATATTAATCTACGCCAGTTGTGGTATTCTGTGTTATGTGTTCTATTGAATTTTTATCCATCTTTGCCCATAAAATTTTAGATTGTGTAATGAAAGTGTGTCTATTTTATTATACTTAACACGTTTTCCATCCGTTAAATTAAATAACTCTTACTATACTTTTCTGCATTACCGTAAGATATCATTTTAACTCTTTCTAACTGAATACTGTGGTCTAAAAAAGCCATGCCTAGACAGTCATTGGACAATATTACCCATTCGCGGCAACTGGAACCGCACAGCGCTTAATTTAGGCGATTGGCGGCCTTATCAAGCGACCACAGACGTGCGCTCGCCGGAACTGGTTGACTCGGCTGTTATAGAACGAGACCCTATGGTACAGTTGGCAAAAGAGTTTGACAGCTGTACTTTTAGACTGAAAACATTTTGCACAGATCAGTCAGACTAAGCAACTTCAGCTAAAAAATACTTGAAAAGGTACTCATATTCAACACGGGATAAAAAGCTCTTGTAGTTTTGGGTGCGTCCAGCTATCTATCTCTTTGCTTAACGCTTTTTTTTTGAGGGTGGGAAATCATCCAATGACTTCTCCCGCTCTGGGTCTGGGTGGAGCGGAAGGGACTGTCAGACTCTTACTGACTAAAACCCATCCATGTTCCTTCCTTAGCCCTTTTTGTTTCGGGGTAGCGGTAACCCTTTCGGATAATCCCGCTTATTGCTTAACGCTTGACGGCACATTACAGTCACAGACATAAATACACTTAAACTTACAAAAGAAATCAAAAGCGATTGTCTCGTGAAATTATTTAGTGAGTTTGAGAAAAAAACCGAAGTATGAGTCATTTGAAAATCTTAGGTATAAAAATATTATTTAATTTCCGAAAAGTCCATATTGAACTGAATTCTGTACAATTTTCATTTATATACTTTAGAAGACATAAGTAACGTACTTATGCTCGTGACTGCATATATATGTCACCGTTAGATTGTAAAGATCGTTAGATTACAATCTATCTAGCGAGATTGTAAACTATCGATAGATTGTGAACCGTATCATTATGATTGCAATTTGACTCACTATTCTTCGCTATATTGTATTCTACCGAAGTGAAACCGTTAAATTACAATCTGAATAAAAATAATCTCTTTTTTCCATATTTTTTTCTATATAATCTAGTCGTTTCTGGCACACGCGTGTCTCGACGCGCCTGTCTATGGGAGCCTAAACGCATTGTATACGACTATGTTTCTGTGTTAGAATTGTATATCATTTCATTAGCTTTCACAAAACGTATGTACAATTAAATGTCGTAAAAATAATTATCATTTTATACTGCAGTGTGACTTTGCTTACAGCTGTAATTAATATATATACATAAAAACTCTACAGCAAAGCTCATGTCATTGCCATTTTGCACAAACGATCTCATAATGCTATAATTACCTATTTACTTATGTGGGTTCCCAATATTTCATTCAAATTCCAATAACTGTTATTTACAGTTCAAACACTAGCACACAAATCTAACTAAATTTACAATGTGTGTGTAACACAATATACACACATTGCCACATCAGGTGAATAAAGGCGCAAGTTGTAAATCTGTACGTTGAAACAAGACTCTTCAGCTAGCAGAACATCTTGTTCTACCCGTCGATTCCGTAAAAATCTCACCGTGATATCTTAGATGATGTAAGTGTGAAGTGAGCTGTCGTTGCTAGGGATTGACACTATTGACAGCTCACTTTAAACTCACTTCACCTACACATTCACCGTGAGATTCTTATAGTAGCACTAATGTACAAGATGTTTTGCTAAGTGCCCATTATTACAATGTTGATAATTATAATCATCATCAGCCTGTAAAATTCAACTGTTGGAAGCCTCGCCAATTGCATTAACTCAATCTTTGACCATTTCAGAGGGGTAACTGTGGTCACAGTTACGGACTCATTGAGCTCTTGCATTGCGCCACCATACCCCCACCCCGCACCGTGCAGCTACCTCTTGAATAGTCTCAGATAAGCGGCCGGGCATAGGTGCTATTGTTTATAAATATTACACTGCGAAAAGCTGTATATAATTTTGTAGCTGTATAACGTTAGACCACCGTAGCCACTAGTTACCACGAACCTATTTCTATTGTGTCTGCTGCGTGGCTGTCAATGACTAAATCCAAAAGAGATGTCAAAAATGTTACTTACGTCATAATTAAGCTGGTGCCAAACCATACACAAGCGCAACACATGTGTACACGTACACCGTCTCGTATCAATGGGCCGAGTTCATTCGTATCGACCTAGGCCACGTTGTGTGCTAAGCCTAATTTCGGCAGGCACGTTCGAATGGCCTTACAATTGTTCAGTACATAGTGCGCGTACGATATGTTGATGTGTATTGCAATATAATTATGTAGTTAGGTGCTGTTGGTTGTGTGTTGTATGGTTGGGGATGGGTTATTTTGTTTGTGTTTAATGTAATATTAGCACTTCGACCGTGACTTCGTCCGCATGGATTTAAAAAAGATACCCTATGACACTCACAAATAATGTGGCTTTCTATTGGTAAAAGAATTTTAAATCAAAATCGGTTCAGGAGATCCAGAGATTAACCCCTACAACCTCAGAAACTCGTAAACTGTCTATGAAATGTTTGAAAAAGTAGAAACAAAAAACTCGTTTATTTGTAACAGAAACACGTGCATGGCAATCGAACAGATAATTTACTCAGATAGGTCATCGTCATCATCATTCTTCTGTCCATATTCCAATTTATTTGGGGTCGGTGCATCACTTTTTATTCGTCCATACTTTTCTCTTTGTCTGCATCTCGGTAGTCACTCCCTTCCTAGCTATATACTCGTTCACACAGTCCATCCATCGTTTTTTTTTATCTTCCTTTACTCGTATTGCCATCCACATTCATGCTCAAAACTTTTACGGACGCCATTTTCACAAATTAACTCGAATAAGTAAAGAAAAAAAATCAAACTACTAGATCTACTCGTAATCACGACCACAATACAGAAATAGTTCGCGGTGTATAGAGGCCAGCATATCAAGTTACCGCAATCTGTCAAATTTCTTCGATAGTTTTTCAACTTAATAACAAAAAAAAAATACAGATTGAGATAGCTTGATGTATTCTCTATCTACGTCCAAATGCTCAAGGGCTGAAAAAGGCTTATTTTCGATGGTTCAAATAATCAAATGACTTATTTTTAACCGACTTCTAAAAAAGGAGGAGGTTCTCAATTCGACTGTATATATATATTTTTTTTTATGTTTGTTCGCGCATAACTCCGTTGCTTGCCAACCGATTTGAAAAATTCTTTTTTTGTTGGAAAGGGGTTTGTCCTAAAAAAAATCCTACTTGATATATGTGGACGATGTTCTAATACTGTAATTTACATACCAGGTAGTTGTATTAAAATTATGGGGGGGGGGGGGTTGTGTAGGTACCACAACTAAAAAGTGAAAAATAAAAACTTTTTTACAAAAAATAAAACCGACTTCCAAAAAAAACACTACAAAGTGAAAAATAATTTTGATTTCGGAAGTCGGTGGCAAAAAATGAAAATACAAAACCGAAGACACCGACTTCCGAAATCAAAATTATTTTTCACTTTGTAGTGTTTTTTTTGGAAGTCGGTTTTATTTTTTGTAAAAAAGTTTTTTGGTTCTCAAAGGTCGTTGTGCGGGATTGTCCGAAAGGGTTACCACTACTCCGGAACATAAAGGGCAGGGCTAGGGAAGGCACATGGATGGATTTAGTAAGTAAGAGTCTGACACTCCCTTCCGCTCCACCCAGAACCCAGAACGTGAGAAGTCATTGGAAGATATCCCACCCTCAAAAAAAAAAAAAGCCCGTTGGTTAACAATCTCTTATAATAAATTAATAAATCGAGTTTTTCTCTACCTTGTTAAAGCTACTAGTTTAACGAAATGCGGCTTTATATCAGCCTGGTTCGTGAAATCGATATTCTAAGCTTATATCGATTTCCAGACTCGCTGGCTTCTGGCTACACGTAACGACTATTTACATAACCCGTAACGACAGGTATTTATATAACTTGGGAATCCTAGATTCAACGTGATCTTACAGGAATCCCGATTTTAAAGAATCGACCACAGATTCGAACACGAATATTAATTGTGCATCAATTTGACACATTACGCCAATTAACCATGGTGTATAGCTGTTTCGAACAACGGTCGAAGAATGAGAGTTCTGATTAGAATATACGGGCAATTTAAGTTAATCTGCTAAACAATTAATTTGCCTAACTTTACACAAATTGACCGTTTTAGGTGCTACGCTGGTGATTGCGAGTGAGGTTAAGTTAAGCAAACAAAAGCATCTGAAACCATCTCTTTAGTAAAAGCTCTCTTATTTTTATACACATTAAGGGCCCAATCAGACTTAACACAACCACACCACATCGCAGCGATAACCTATGGGCAACTATATATTATTATTATTATTATTAACTAGTGGTCACGTGTGAATAGTGTCTTTGCGGTTTATTACAGTTGCGCTATAGTAACTACAAAAATAAATCAAACGGTCGACGAAATGTTGTGTTTGCACTGGTGGTTGCGTTGTGGCTGTGACGTGGTCTTGATGTGGTCGGTATTGCCCACACAAATGTTGCCCGTGTGAATAAACTATTAATTTTCATACAAATTGGTGCTAGACCACGTTTTTTCGTTGAGGTTTGGTTGCAGTGTGGTCGGCTACATGTGATCGAGCCCTTACTACTAACCTTATATAATTCCTACCACAAAACTATTCACATTATTCTTTTGAACAATGATAGCGTGACAAATAAATCAGCACTAGTTAACTAAAGTAAAACTCGACAGGTTGCCTCTCAATAACCATCCACTTCGCTTAAAAACCAATCATAAAAGACAAATAAATAAAAATTCATTCCGTTCAAGTTTATTCTGAAAATAAAGGCAAGTAGTTTTATTGTGATTGCTAAAGATCGTATCTATTTGAATTTATGTTCGTCGGTCGTGAATATATTTTCGGTGCTTCACAATGAACTTGTGGTGGTATGTGGGTTAGTGGGACATTATGAATATTAAAAAAAAAAGATGGTCATAGTTGTGGTGTAACTGCCGCGTTGTTTTTTTTTTTTTTTTTAATATTTAGCCTACACTGTCCCACTGCTGAGCAAAGGCCTCCCCCAAATCCTTCCAGACATCTTTCTCTTGAGCCACCTCGATCCATCCCTTGCGGTATGCGTCTAGGTCGTCTCGCCATATATTCTAGCAATAGTTTCTATTGGCAAATATTTACCACCTAAGCTTACATTGCGTGGAATGCAATGAAGAATTGAGTATTGAGTATTGAAATTTAATTTCAAAGTTTTTCCATCTGGAGTTTCTAAGTTACAGCTTTGAGTCTGGATTTGTGCTCGGTTTATTTATGGCAATAGGTCGCACCCTATTAAATGGGGCTTAAACATAACTGGCGGCATATAAGCGTTTTATAATTGCACCTCTATCTAACCTTTCTAGGTATACAAGCGTGATGTTATGTTATAAAAAGATAATAATTTTTCTAAGAAATATCATTAAACCAATCCTGCTTTAAACTTAAATAAGACTGGCTGTAGAACAAGTTTTAATGTAATAATGTTTTCTGAAATGGGATTTAGCTCTGTGGTCACCGGCTAAGTATATGCTGAATAATACTAACTTATAAGTTTTATAATGAGAAACGAGAATATAATTTCAGATTTATGAAAAAAAAAACTATTAAGTACTAAACATAAAAAAATATTATTTATGAAAGAACGAATTTTGTTTTCAAGCGTCTTAGCACACTGTCAACGAAATTGCAAAGAAAATACAAGTTTATATTATTCAAGCTAGCCGTAACGTTGTACGTAGGTCAGCACGTCAAGTTACCCCAATCTGTAAAATTTCTCTGATCATTTTGCAATTTTATTCCAAAAGCATAAGGTAGGTTCATTTTCAATTGGGAAAGTTTGACAGTTTGGGATAGCTTGATTTTCTGTCGTCTGTACCTTGACCCAATCAGTGACGCTGATATCCGTCACATTAAATCTTTGACGCACAATGTTGACGCGTAAAAACGTCACAACCAAATTAACGCGTGCCGGTCCCAGAATGGTTTAAAGGCCGTAAAATAAAATAATGTCTGTACTTGCTTCAGCCAACTGCTTGTAACAGGTAATTTATAAGAATAGGAATGATGAATAAAATGTGTTAATTTGTCTGTCAGCTAGATTATTAAAAAGAATTGGACACGTATTTTTAGTTTATCCCGTTTTACGTCAACAGATTGTGGTAAAAAATAAAACGAAAATCGGTTCAGCCATTTGGGAGCTACGATACCACAGGCAGATACACAGACAGACGCATTAAACTTATAACGCCTCTCTTTTTACGTCGGGGGTTAAAAAAGTGGCGTGACGTCACTCCTATTGTAGATTTTATACTGAGTTGTGACGCAGTGCGCCTCCACTCCCTAACTTTGATGCGTTGTATCTAAGACATTTATTATTAATATGATAAAGAAAAAATACGTTTCTTTTATTTTTTTATTATCTGACTGAGAGACTAAATATATTTTTTTTCCCTGCTATCGACCCTATTGCTATCTAGAATTTCGTTTAGCTAAATGTGTTTCTAATGGTCTGAGCCTAAAGGAATTGGGTCTGTACCTTTCCTTTAAGTAATGGCTCAGTAATATAAGTAACTTTTTTGGATTCTTTTGATCTTCATATTCTTGGGTGAAACCTAATTTATGTAGGCATTCAAACCTAAAACTAATGGCCTTTATTAGATTCTTTTTCTTTTCGTGTGGTTAGTGACAAACCTGGTGTCAGAGTCTTTAAGCTGCCTATGGGCCTCTGACTTAGCTTCACATGCTGTTGAGGAATATCTTTCAGACATGCTGGTTTCCTCACGATGTTTTCCTTCACCGATTTTAAGCTAATGATATTTATTCAAAACGCACATAAATCTGCAAAATCAGAGGTTGCGTGCCTTGGGTTCGAACTCAAGACCTATTCCTTGGACAGTCTGACAGTTTTGTGATTTGTTTTATCACTCGTAAGTTGATATAACTTAACTTACTGGGTTGTGGAGGTCAGTTAAGTAGTCAACATAGTTGGGAAAAACTAGACCGATTTTTTTTTAGGAATAGAATATTTTTACCCCATATGTATTCATTTGCACTTTAACAATTACCGTTTTATGTTTGATCCAATAACCTGTTAAAGCGATTTATCCCACTTTTCAGCGGTAATATATTCATGAGCCGAAGTAGGTAACCTAAAAACTCAGCGGTAAATATAAATTACGCTATTACGTAACAGCTAATAACACCATCCTACCTCAGTAATGTGCAAAATCATAAAGATACCAATCTAACAAACACAAAAATCTTAACAAGTCAATAAATAACAACACTCGGTTGATACAGGACGCACCTTAACCGTAAAATGGCGTTAAACCTGTCACAATATATCACCAGGCCGTAAGGGCCGGCACACAACCGCGTGACTGCGTAAAAACGCGTAAATTAACACGCGAGTAAATTACGCGCGCCGAACTTTGGACATGTTTTTACATGTTGTTTACGGGCGAATTATTCGGATTTGTTTTTGATTGGTTTTAAATTTTTTTCATTTGTTTTCATCGCTGTTTAAGTGGTGTATGTGTTCGCGATTGATTTAGAATAATGTTTTAGCGCGCTTTTTATGTTGGTTCTTAAAAACATTGTAGCTTTGACAAGGCAATAAACACGTGGTTTTACATAAAAATATCATGTTAATATTAGACGTGTTACTGGGTACAGTAACTGAGTTGCGGAAGTGAGATAGGCAGTTGCTCCATGTAAAATACTGGTATCCAACTGCGTCCAGTTTGACTGGAAGCCGACCCCAACATACATCACATGCGTAGGTACCTAAAACCTCACATGCGATTGATTAGACGTCACATGCGTACCAATGTATATCAATAGCTACAGTGCCGCCTACACAATTGACGACCCATTTTTCACGTAATATCGAATATACGACATCGAACACAAAAACCCGACTTTCTGCTCTAACCTTTAGTTCGCCTTAACCTTTAGAGACCATTTCGGCGACCACTTGACATACGCCATTATACGTCTAGATATAAATAATCGTCCATTATACACGACGAATGTAAATTCTTCTGCTTTTCTTTTCATATCTTTACGTTATTTATTGTCACTGATTGTGAAAAAGGTCTTTTTATTCTGACTTGAAAAGGTCGGAGAATTAAAATGGCGGAGTTTTTCCGAACTATTGTCGTCGCTTTTTATGAAAGCAATGTTTTAGCTTCATGTTTTCTTTCTTATGGGACAAACTCGGTCAAATTCTTAAGCTGAATGTTAGTATCTGTACAAAAGTTGGTACTCTTGTTTTCAATGAGTTTTTAATTTCAAATGGCAGAAAAGTCCGCTTCCTTTGTTTGATTCTTTTCATTGTTTTTTTGTAGTTCAAAACGTAAAATTTTCTCTAAATTCCAATATTGCTGAAGTAAGTGTTGAGTTATCACTTACCGAATAACTTACATATGTACGGGAAAGGCCTCCCTATGTACACCTGCACTTAGGTTCTGGCGAAAGCATATTTTAGAATTTCGTGAAATCAGACCGCGCCCCGAATGGCACATAAATCATTAACTTCTTACAAACTTCACGGTCCGTAAACATCTTTAAAGACACACTATATTCTCATAATACTTTATTCTTAAAAATAAATAAATCCTGCATGTCTCGTTGGCCTAGTAGTCGCAAGCGCTACTACTGAGCATGCGGTACTGGGTTCGAATCCGAGGGCGGGTAAAGTAATATCGGGTTTCTCCATGTTGCATTTCTCAGTAGTACCTACCCCGGAGTCTGGATCTGTGCCTGGTTGATGACAATAGGTTCGTGAGGAGCTCGTGGCTAAGTAAGAACAGCCGCACAGGTCGATCCATCAGGTTAAGCTACGCTTGCCGGGGTTGGCCGTGGATGGGTGACCATCTGTACATACCGAGACTCCTCCATCTCTCGGAAATCACGTTAAGCCGATGGTTTTGGGTGTCATTTGTGCATCTTTGACAGTCGTTACGTAAATCTGACAGCTTACCAAGGGGTATCGCACTACCCAGTTACTGGGTTGTGGAGATCAGATCGGCAGTCGCTCCATATAAATTACTGGTATTCAGCTGCGTCCGGTTAGACTGGAAGCTGACTCCAGTATAGTTGGGAAAAGGTTAGGCAGATAATGATGGCAATAGGCCCTCGCCCCTTATTGCATGGGGTTAAACATAAATGGTGAAATGTGGGTGTAATCTTTACTATGGCTGCTGAGGAGCAGCCATAGTAAAGGGCTCCTAACATTTCAGGGATTACAGGTGTGATATTATGATATTATGTAAATAAATCAAAAGACCTACTCTTTATTAAATCATTTATTAACTTGCGTGTATACTTAACACTACAAAGTTAATTAATATAATGACAGTTTAATGAAAAGGGCTCTGCGCGGTGACGTTGTAACATGAACATGCTAAAATTGAAGTTTGTTTACATACATACTTAGTTTCATACGAGTTTTAAATGCAGTGGTTGTGTTCTGAAGTGATACATTTATAATATTATAATAGATAAGAACGTATGTTAAATAGGTTAATTAAACCTAGTTATTTAACAAACGTTCATTTAAAATCTTATAATACTTTTTATCAAACGTTGAAACGTCACCCCAATATGGAGTGAAAGAAATCGAGTGTGAAAAATATTGGAATAATAATAATAGGGGGGTTTTCGCCTTTTTAAAATGTATTTATTTATTCACAATGCAACTACAAAAGCTAACAAACGCAGTCCCTATAGGTATCACAAGGTTTACATTATAGGTTTATACCTCAAAGCATAATCGCACATAATTACTAGTAAAACCACGTAATGACTAGCCTAGTGGTGTGACCATCGGACTGCCAAGCCATAGGTCTCGAGTTGGAACCCAAGCCACGCACCTCTGATTTTACGGATTCATGTGCGTATTGTATAATTATCACTTGCTTAAAAATTGGTGAACGAAAACATCGTAAGGACACCGGCAAGTCTGAGAGATATTCTCAACAGCATGTGAAGCTAAGTCAGTCAGACTCCAGGTTAGTAACCACACAAAAAGAAGAATAACAATAGGTAATATGAGTGTAGTTATAAGTAATCAATACGAGTATTTTCATCTTCGTTCAAGGATGTCACTACTGAAACAAACACACCACAGAAATGACTAACAACCCTTTTCCTTGCTTTTCCTCGTTACCGGACAAAAACTAATTCACCGTCACCGTACTTCCGGTATTATAGAATATAAACGATGTACTGTTCCACGGTAATAAATCAAGATGTTGGTCGTGGTTGAAGAAACCGAATGTAAATATGGCGGCTAGATATGATTCGCGGACGCGAAGACTGGCGTGGTGGAATCATTAGTTAGGGGATACAGTCGGGAACAGTTGTTTGTTAAGAATTTTTGTTTTAAGAAGAAATTTGATGTTTTTGAAACAACACCGCTTATGAATACTACTCGTTCTTGTTTCAATATTATGTCAGTGTGAGAATGAGACGGAGCTATGCAGGACATATAGCTGCACCTCTTTCCCACTATGACGTTTTTTATTAAAATAATACTGCTGGGTAGCTGATAGGTCAGTAAACTGTTCGATAAAGTTCCTGTGACAAATTATAGTCATTTAGCGAAGGTCGTATGTGCTTAAATGATAAGGCTGATAGTACGATATTTTAAAGACTTAAGCTTTTTGTGCCATGGCTTAGTGTACAGAGGCCAGCACATCAAGTTACCACAATCTGTCAAATTTCTTTGATAGTATTTCAACTTTATTGCAAAGACATAAGGTTCATTTTAATTGAGAAAATTTGACAGTTAGGGATAGCTTGATGTGCTGGCGTCTGTACAATGAAAATCTTCGTCGTCATTTTCTCAATGCTGAAGATCATGCACATGAAAATTTAGCAGGTGTGGTGGTGGTGTGGTTTGTGTGTTATTAGCGTCCCAAAAATAAAAGATTTGTTTTTTACTCACGTCAAAAAAAAGAGCTCTTATAATCTTTTTCTCTCGTAGGTCAGCATGAGCAAGGTGATCTTGGCATGTTCTTTATTCAAAAAAATATTATAAACGATAGATACAAAAATTTTAATCAAATACCGAATAACATTGATAACATTGTGAATATTAGGTCCATAATCGTTCAATACACGCGAAACAAAATTAAATCATAACCATTCACAACCAAACACTTTTGCTCACATACATTTGCTAGCTCTGTAACTATGCACCGCCTCAGTTCCGTAATACAGCCGTAACAAATGGCCTGTCGTTAGTTTAACGACGATATTAATCGTTGTTTTGTCTACTCTCGCCGACGTAACCAGCGAGTTATTAGTAGTTACAATAGTTACGATCGATCGTTGACGTGTATTTATCTTACGATCTTACTTTTTGCTATATTTATTTATTTCAAAGCCTTAAAACTACCATTAAAGATCTCTTAATCTGATGCGACAGCCAGTCACACACACGTTTGTGTGTGTGACTGCCTGGATGACCTGGATGAAATTTGGCATAGTTTATAACCTGGATTACCACTAAGTATACTTTCCATAGCGGTAGTATGTCCCCTTGGGACAATTTCCGATACCCATGCGGGCGAAACCGCTGGCAGAAGCTAGGATAAATAATTTTGTTTACACTCTTGTTTACATTATTGTTTACGTTCTTGTTTACATTTTTAGGGAAATTATTGTCCTTGATGTGGTCGGTATCGCCCACACGGTTGATTTTGACGGTCATATTATTATGTGGTCCGTGTGTATAAACTATTCATTTTCATCTTCATATTATGAACGCCTGTCCCATGTGTTTTTTTTGTGGTGTGGTTGTAGTGGGTTATGTACGTGTTGTTATGTCCTTATAAGGGATCGTAACGGCATCGCCTCGACTCTGAGAGCAGCTATGTTGGATTGGGTGTGTTGAGGTGATTCCGACCCCGTGCAGTGCTTAAACGTGTGCTGTGACCTTAATTCCCTCTTGCTACTACTCCGCGTGTGGTTTTTGTACATAATGAAGCACTCCATCTCTGCCTTTACTAGAGACAGACCTGTATAGAAGATTGCTTGTTGCTACCCCATATAGTAGCAATGAAACATCGCAATCCATCTGCCAAAGATATGGCGCTAGGAATCGTTTGTGCTGGACCAATCTTTGTAGCTATATTGGAAGCACATGCTTTATCATGCCTTGCCTTTACTAGAGACAGCCCTGTATAGAAGATTGCTTGTTGCTTCCCCATATAGTAGCAATGAAACATCCCAATCCGTCTGCAAAAGATGGCGCTAGAAGTCGTTTGTGCTGGACCAATCTTTGTAGCTATATTGGAAGCTCATGCTTCATGATGCCTATTATTGATGATATTTCACTGGCATCTGCTTAATTTGCCGACACTGGTTATTCTTTTGTTCTTAAAACAACTAAAAAAAATGGAAATAAATACTCCTTGTAGTTATTTAAAATTAGCTTCGGACATACACGATATTTATTTATAATATTTATTGAGAATCGATAGACTATATTTTTAGTATACTTATGCATGTAAAAGTTATACATTACCTGATACCGAACAAACCCTCATGAAGAACCTAAAACGCTCTCCAGAACTTGGATTCCATTTAAGAACATAATCACAAAAAAAAACTAAAGCAAACTTGTCAATTGTGGAGCAAAGAGTTTGTGCTGTGCGCTGTGAACTTTTCAAGTGGCAAGTTAAAAAAGAAGCAAGTTTCTTTCATGTTCTTTAGCACTATCTTGGCTATAAAAAGTCGTTTTCACAAAACGCTCATTGGCTTGTGGCTGTGTTAATTGGCTCCGTTTTAAAAATGGAACTGGTGTTATTCTTTTTTTTTTCGAGGTAGGTAATTATTTTATCTTGAGCCAGTTTTGTTTTTAAGTTCAGATTAGTTCACTAGTGTTTATGGTTAAATATTTACGACATCCATAATCATTATTTTATTTCAGTCTCAGCCCTCCTCAATGGTATTCAGCTGCATGTGGTAAGACTGGAAGCCGACCACATAGTTGGGAAAGGTCTCGGTAGTTGATGTTGAATCATTATTTCATTTTGTAGATTCATAGAATAAGTATATAACGTATTTTTTGGCATATAACATATTTAACATTATTATTATGTCTTCAAAAAAATAACCTTCTGAAGTAAGTTGAAATTAAAAGATAATCGACCTTATAATAATTTCTGAAGAACTTTAAATGAATCGCTACTAAGCTTAGGCTTTTAGGATTAAACCTGTTATTAAACTGCCGGCAAGTAAATCAAGCATTTAAAAACTTCTTTATATTATTGGTTTTGAATTAACAATAAAGTAGGGAACAGTTCATTTATATCACTCGTTTCATAAACTTAACTTGAATAATTGATGAAGCTTAAAGCACCTTTTTTTAAATTCAGTTTATTTTGTATTAAGCGGTTTGTAAAACATTTATATTGCTGGTAAAGCTTTCACCACACGTGTAGATATATGAATTGAAAAACGTACATATCTCCGGATGCCAATTTCTAGTGCCACTTCCAAAACGAGTGATTTGAATAATTACATCCGAAAGTCTAATTTCAATACTCAATACTCAATCATTTATTGCATTCCACAATATATATGCTTAGGTGGTAAGTTAACATTTGTTGAACCAATTTTAAATTGTCATTTGACAGTTGAGGTTAATCTTACTTATAATAAATTGTCATCGAAGATTAGTTGGAAGACGTGGTGAGATAGATACCAGCTGCGTAAAAAAATAACCTGAACCATAACCTGAACCTGAATTGTTTACATTTTCTTCAGGTATATTTGGAACAGACTAATAAGTACAACGAGAAATATTACGATTGCGTTCACTATTCACCAAATATTTGCTTTCACACTGACTGGGATAGGCTGTTGTTGTTGCTACAACAGCCTATCCCAGTTAGTGTCTCTTTCAAAAAGGCAGCTAAAAACCTTTCAAATCCCTTAAAATTTCCGCGAATATTCCCCGTAAGCGCAAACGTGTCAGGCGCTTGAGGCCCGCTTTGAACTCGTGACCGTGTCGGTGGGCAGAGCTGTCGCGTTTGTCGCGCTCGCGAGTCGTGTCGCGTGTAAATCACACCCAGTCCTGACGCGGCCTTATTCCGACGTGAGGATTAAATGCCGCTAGGCTTTCGCAGAGTAGGTAACATTTTCCACAATGTTTTATGCTTTTCAACGAATTTGCAGCAATTCAGCGGCCTTTGTTTCAAATATGCTGCTTTTTTTCGGCTTTACATCAAATATGCACTTCAATTTAATTTCCGTTTTTTTGTGTCGGACGTTCAAAAAGCATTTTTGGTAGGTCGGTTATTATTTTACTAATGCATTATGTCAAAGGGATGGACAAAACAGACTTACCTG
Source organism: Hyppa rectilinea (assembly GCA_951799385.1). Taxonomy (NCBI): domain Eukaryota; kingdom Metazoa; phylum Arthropoda; class Insecta; order Lepidoptera; family Noctuidae; genus Hyppa; species Hyppa rectilinea. Next base: position 4,052,176 of record OX637310.1, on the reverse strand, counting down.
TGTCAGAGACACATTTTTCAGATTAAAAAAAACTCAAAGCATTTCGTTTACAACTACATTGGAAACAAGCGCTAAAAAATGCGTGAAAACTGAATTAAAAAAACCCTTCCCACGTCCCTATCTAATCCTTTAAGTAAAACAGCAACCAATTACAATAGAAACAAGATAAAAACAAATAAACAAACATAATAACAATGACAAATGCAATCGTCCCCGTTTATGGAGCAAGTTCCAAACAAAACGGTCACTTGCAAGAGTACCTCCACAGTTAGGCTCAACTCTGACGATAAAAACTTGTAGCAATCTGATTAGACTTATAAAAGAACATTCGAGAAAGGATTTTTATCTAAAAACGAACGTTTTGTAAAGAAAAGTTCGTTAATTGCGTCTTTGAAACGATAAAATCCTCTTGGATTTACTATTACGCACTTTGATTCGGAGAAAAAGTTTCTTACTACATAATGTGGAAAGCTTTTAGTCTGGATTCTGGGACGCGATCATTCATTTTCGTCTAGAAATGTAATAAAAATGTTAGTGTGAGATTTTATTACTTAGTATTCTAAGTCATTTTTAAGACGCATATTATGATAATTGACAAGAGTTTGTCATAGTGTGCGGTTCTAAGGTCACTCTGCCTTTGTCCATATGTGGTGTCAAACTTTATCACAAACTAAAACCATTTATTTCATATAAACAAATTACAGGTACTTTTGAACTGTCAAGGGGGTCGATCAGTCAGAAAGATGAAGCGCTTGTTGCCCATTTCAAAGCGTAGTCATCATCATCTGCCTAGCCTTTTCCCAACTATGTTTTTTTTTTTTTTTAAGGCTGGGAAATCATCCAATGACTGCTCCCGCTCTGGGTGGAGCGGAAGGGAGTGTCAGACTCTTACTGACTAAAACCCATCCATGTTCCTTCCGTAGCCCTTTATGTTCCGGGGTAGCGGTAACCCTTTCGGACAATCCCGCTTACCCGGTAGGCTTGGCCCTGAGGGGCCCCTTCATATGCTGACATCTCTTTGAGGCGCGCGTGGAACATATACGCGCCGTACGGCACGGGTCTGGTGCTGATCGGACGGTGAGTCACCCATTACTCACCGTCCGCAGGCCCGCGCCTACGGTGGCCGGGAGTCGTCACGTGGCTCCCGACGCCCGGAGCGTCTCCCGCGGCGGCTGGGACGGGAGGACCTTACCCTCTCCCATCCCGCCACCTCCTTCGCGAGCATTACTTTTTCGCAGAAGGAGGTGACTGCCTGCCACTCCCTCTCGCCCCGGACCATGGCTTGCACCAGGGCCGGGCGCGAGAGGTCGCCGCCGCCGATCGCCTCTACGAGGACACGGCGGTGCTCCGCCCAAGCGGGGCAGGTTTGCACCGTGTGCTCTACCGTGTCCTCTGGGCGATCCTCGCAGTGGTGACACCCGGGCGTTTCCTCCCGCCTGATGATGTGCAGGAACCTCCCGAAACATCCATGTCCGGTGAGGACCTGCGTCAGGCGGAAGGTGAGGGCGCCGTGACGCCTCTCTAGCCACTCCTCAAAGAGGGGCCTTACCGCCACTATCGTGGCGTGCCCTGCGCTGGGTTGCGACAGTCGCTGATTCCAGGCCGCCATGAGATCGCGCCGGAGGTCCGTCCGCACCGCCGCAATTTGCTGCGGAAACGGAGTTTCCCCCCGGCTTAGTACCTCCGCGCGCCACTCGTACAGGCGCGCGAGGACTATCGCCTCCAGATCCCACGGCGGTCCCAACTATGTTGGGGTCGGCTTCCAGTCTAACCGGATGCAGCTGAATACCAGTATTTTACATGGAGCGACTGCCTATTTCAAAGCGTAGTATGGAGAAGAATAGGCAAGGAACTCCTCGCACACTCTTTTAAATAAAAATATGCATTGCAAAGTATTGGTTGCATAATTCATGTTAAAATGAAACATGTGAAAATGATGCAGAATATTTCAACACGTAGTTTGATAACTAAGCAGCTTAATGAACGCTTATTATTTATAGATTAGAATTCTCACTTGAAAAAATCTAAAACCCTTTCTTCATTGTTGCGCAGGTATCGCTTTAGTTTAATGTCAGTATCGAAAACTTACTGATCACTTTCTTTAAGCTACAATAAATCTGGAAGAGCTCATTCAGAATTAGTAGGTTACACAATCAAATCATTTAGTCATGTTAAGACATAGGCAGCATAAAATTATCCTCCGTAAAATTTATATCCATAGACAAAACATTTTTGGAATACTTGACGTCCTTACAAGACGATGACGACGTTCCCAACATTTAAAAAGTAAAGCACTGAATACATTGACATAATAAACAGACGATTGTATGTGCGATACAAAATTTCGTTCCTTCGTCCTCTAGTCCCATAGCATGACAAATCGTACTGAAACAAAAATTCTCGTCGCCGTCTATAACATCAAATCTTTGAAATTGACATTTAGTAGTAGTTGAAACACAGAAGGGTAACTTGACAATGTCCACACAATAAATTAATAATATATTCTTATTCCTAGAACAGTGTGTGGGGGCTCGTTTTCAAATATCTTTATTTAAAACATTGGAACAATTTACTTAATGCACTTATTGTACGCTATATACAGAAGGCAGCACATCAAGCTACCCCAATCTGTCAAATTTCTTTGAAAGATTTTCAACTTTATTAAAAGGGAATAAGGCACTAACGATTCACCTTTCTAAGCTTATGAATGAGAAAGATATAACTATTCCATTTACTACATAAACTTAACATGCAAAAACCGAACCGTGGCTAAGTAATAACAGCCGCACGGCACGTTAAAACGTTTGTCCCGGCTGTCATTCGTGATTCTTTGACAGACTTTATGGGTAGTTAGAGGCCCAAAACACCCTGGGCCCACGTGGTAGATTATGGCCCATTCCCTCTTGAGGAGAGGCGACCTGAGTCCCAGCAGTGGGAACATAACTTTTCTTAATATGTACACGTACAAAGGTACGCTTGCGACCACTACACCAACGGGGCAGTCCTATACGAGCAATAACTATTTCTTACGTTTATCCGTCTGCCCACCCCCTGCTGACCGCCTCTCATTCGATACAAGTCGCCATCGTTCGTAGCTATACCGCAGAATACGTACCACAGTCGGAACGACTAACTTTAAACATAACCATTATCGCTAGCCCGCCCTTTGGAATACCGTGTGGAACAAGTTGAACGAGGCAGCGGGATTTATTGTATTCGTAACGATTGGTTAGGTGAGGGAAGAAAGAAAAATAAGAACATTTTTATACTGCATTTTCCAGAAAAAATAACAAAATCACGTAACGGAGAGAAAGTTGGAAGAAGTGGTTTGTTTGTGATGGCACTTTTTTAATAGGGGTATCTAGTATTTTAATGTCAATAACGATAATGAATTTAACATGTATTTTTTATTAATAAGAGACTACATACAAATTATGTTTCTAAAGATGGGTAAATGAAACGCTACAAAACGTTAAAAATGTTTAACTAAATAATTTAGTTCATTTTTTTACTCCCAGTACGCGTTAATAAAAAACGTAGTAAATAAATAAAAAGCGATAACACTCCAGTAAAAATGTCCCCCTTAAACATTTAGCAGCAGTTCTAAAACTTCTAAAAACTCTACCCACTATGCCTAATTTTCAAAGAAATTCTCAAGAACCATCTCCCCGAACTCATTCCTCCACGTTCAGAACATATTGTCACATCATAAAAAAGAACTTGGTACATTAAGCCCAGCCCGCGGCTGTCGAGGCCGAAAGTTTGTTACTTGGACCGAACTTTCAAAGTCATTTCTTCAGGCGAAGATTTTTCTACGACGTCCCACGCCGTTTATTGCTTAAAATAAGTAATTTGAGAGGACGAATCTGCATAATGTTGCCAGTAGAAAAAACAACTTGTTTTCTTTTTTTTCCGAAGTTTAATGTAAACAGTTGGTCTGGGAATCAAGTTTTATCGTTGTGTGCGGTGTAGAGACGTAGGTATTTATATGAATGTTGTATTTTTAATCGAATCAAGGTTTTGCTTATTCATTAAACCATTCGATTATACAATTTTCCACAGAATTATACGCCACTTTCATTGTACTGGAAAAACAAATAAAAGCATTAATAGCAGATACCTATTATATTTAAAAAGATGTTCAACATCTTTTTCAAGATCGTTTATTTTCTAACTTCACAAAATCTTTCCTCTTATCACAATGATGATTAAAAAAATATAAATAAACACGAACCTCGGCCATCATTATAACAATAGAAAGAGCGTCCTAAAGGAAATCACACTTTACAATTTTAATTCATCACTTGAAACGTCCCGTCTGTGTCGTAAGTGCGAATAAGTCCTTAAATTAAAAATCGTCGAGTGTGCTCTGCCCTTAATAAAGTTGACTTGACCTTTTATTTGAAAGAAGAGGGTCCAATGGTTTTAATTTATGCCGGTCCCGAATTGTCAGGAATGTCCAAAAAGATTACAGTTGAGTGACGATTATTTTTGGGAGGAATAATAATTAGTCGCGGAAAATGTTGCCTTTCTTTTTTGAAGGCTCGAATAAAGGTTCAGATAGGTGCGAAGCGACGATGCGACGCGATTCTAATGGAACAACTCCCATGAAATTTTCATAGAAATTGTTCTACGAGAGTCCCCTCTCGTTGTCACGTCGCGGCTGTCTGCGGGGGTCTCAAGCCTGTTCGTTGAAATTCTGTATTTAATTTTCATTTCTATAGCAAAATGCAAAGTTTTGGATTTAGGGTAGCGGTTTTTGGACTTAAATGAAAGACAGAAAATAATTATTTGGCACAATACCTCACATACACACTGCTTGAGGTTAACTTTGCCCTTATCCGTTCATGTAATCGGTAATCCTCAGGGTTCATAGATTACGTAGTTTCATTTTTCAAGCAGTATAATTATGTAAATCATCATCATCTGCCTAGCCTTTTCCCAGTTATGTTGGGATCGGTTTCCAGTCTAACCGGATGCAGCTGAATAACAGTATGTTACATGGAGCAACTGCCTGTCTGGCAATACGATACCCCTTAGTAAGACTGGCTGTCAGATTTTCGGGCTTCTGACGACCCGTAACGACTGTCAAAGATGCACAAATTACAGCCGGGACCAACGGCTTAACGTGCTTTCCAAGGCACGGAAGTCTCTGTATGTAAAGATGGTCACCCATCCACGGCCAACCCCGGTAAGCGTAGCTTAACCTGGCAGATCGACCTGTGCGGCTGTTAGTACTTAGCCACGAGCTCCTCCTATAGTTATGTAAATAAATACAATAAAGTTACAAAGCGAAATCGACATATTTTATTTCACATTATGAAACGTCTGAAGCTAGGGGCACGATTCCAATTGGTCGTTTCCTATGGATAAGCGCCGCAGAGAAACGCCTCGGTTGCTCTTTTAAAAATAATTGGCTTTTACAATATTTTGAAATAACAGTGTTATAGGGTATGGTAGGATAGTGTAGGCCTTCCAACAAGTAGCAGGTACAGCAGTACATAAACTTTATTACAAAAGCGTAAGATTCATTTTCAACCTTCGATCAATAATACATATTGATCGAAGTTTTCAACTGTGAAAATTTGTCAGTTCATGATAGCTTGATGTGGCTGGCATACTAAGCAAAATAGAAAATGGTCAACTCTAGTCTACTGGGTCTATAATAGCACTATTTCAAAAATAGAAAATTTAATGCAAATAAATGATTTTTATTTTTATTCGAAAAAAGAACATTTTTTATTTCACCTTCCATTAATTTTATTTGAGAATGGGAACACCTCGTTTTACCGTTTAAAGCTCTATACATCCCCTAAAGGACAAAGGGATGGGCCATATATACCTATTAGTCTTATTGCCTTTATTGGCACCGTTATACGTACATAAATAAACATATTTTGTATCTGTCTCATTTTTTATCCCTTCTGTCGCGTGCATCGCCCCTTATCGATGTAATAAAGTGATAAAAATAGATGTAGGTATGGGAGGAAACTCTTTTCTCATTTTGGGTGTTGAGGGGAGAAATTTATTATTCAGCTATGAAAATCATGGGGAAAGACATTGTTATGGTGTTAAAAAAGCATTGAATTTGTCGAAAACTGATACAAGAAAATATCCAGATGTACTACACGGAACCTAGGGATCGTTTCCTTAGATCTTTGGTATAGTGTTAATTTTGCTCATCTTCAAGCATCATTGATGCTATTGGAAAATCACCTTCGAAAAACTTTTGGCCGGTTATACTTTTTGTAAGACTTTATTTCCCAAAACAACAAAACAAAATTAGCAAAAACTTAAACCATTTATGAAGAACTTTTGAATTGGGTATTTGAAAGTGTAGTCAATAACGTTAATACAAAAAAAATGTGACGTCACAGGTTTTTAGAATCAAATAGAATACTTTAGCATTAAATGCAATTTTACAATTTATACCTTACAATTAATTATACGGTGATGGAAGTTTTTAAGACAAGTGGTCTGTTATCTATGTCATTTCATATTAGATTTTTGACCGTTTCAAATAGTCAATTGACAAGGATCAATCAGAAATAAGACGCTAGTTGCCCATTCCAAATCGTAATTGGTTCGTTTCAAATTTTACTTAGTATTTCATGATTCCTACAACATCCTAACTCCTTAACTACAGTTTTAATTACCCCTAACTAAGCCTCAACAAAACGAATAAAGGTACAATACGAACTGCAACTAATACCATCCGATCGTAAGCGACTAAGCGATAACAAAATGTAATAAAGACTGGAACAAGTATAAACTATCGAAATAACTGTTCTTAACTTAATAGACGCGTAACAAGACAAACAAATCAGCCCGGGACCGTTTGTAGATATCTCTTAACTTTGCCCGGGGTAGCGCGGGACTCGTTAATCCCTAGCCCGTAGTCCGGTGGTGTAGTGATGGGGTAGTGTACGACTAGTTTTCGCTAACCTAGTACAGTTTGACAGATATTTTATATTGTCGATGGCCAGTATTACTTTAAATGTTGATTTTCAATGGTATTCTCTAGGAAATGTCTCTATGATATTATATTTCAAAGCTATAGCATACTAACTTATTTCTTCTGTTATCAATCTGTTTTATAAGTTTAGCATAGTTTTACGAGAAAGACTAGGATATGGCACTCCCCAATGAAGTACACGACAGTAATAATATATTATTTACTCCCGATAAAATCAGACACAACCCAAACCACCTTCTATGTGACCATGACATGAATGTCAACACATCAAACCTCATAATGATACAAACACAATAACCAATTCACAAATCACACTTGCGACGCTGTTTTCTCAAAACAATCGACTGTCGACCGTCTCGACATCAGTCCCGCCACGTCACTACCCTACCCCGGGACAGCAAAAAATACGAGCGGCAATTAATACAGCCATTATACTAACGAGCGCCCACTATCCCGGATCGGGCGATTAGACAACGGGAAAAACTTGAGAGGTCTCCGCACTACGGAACCGTAGTTGATGCTGCCTTGTATTTGTTGGATTGAGTACCTTTAGCTATGTTCATGGGCACGTTAACTTGAAGGGATGGGTAGGAATAGAAGTTAATTTGGGAGATTAGGTTAGGATGTGTTGGGCAGTAACCATCATGTGGTTAATATTTCGATTTAATGAAACCCCAAGTTTTCCAAACATAAGGGCGTTTTTCCACATACAAGCTGCTGAAATGCGTAGAGTACTATATTTTTGCAAAGCTCTTGTAGTGTTTATTAATATTGTATTGTCTCTCCTATAAACTTTTAAAATAGGCACGCACAATACAATTTGACTAATCAACCCAAGAAGTATTCATCATTATTGGATTTGTGTATGTGTTAAGTCAATAACAACAATTTCCACTTTTATAAAGGCTGTGAATCTTTAACAAACCATCCGATAATTTTTATCTTGCCGAAGCAACAACGCCTTTTAAAAAGTACCTTTTTATCAAGTCTGCAGCTCGTTAAAAAAAACATGATACATTATTTTTTTATTTCAAGATCAGTCGAGAACAGCCAAGACTTAAAGAACAAATGAGGCGAGTTTAAAAGTAAAATACCTACGCTTTGAACGAACAAGCTCGCCAGCCAAGCCTTTACTCGTAATTAACGGTACTATAATTAAAATACCATTCGTTCGACTTTTGAAAAAAGACGTCGTATCTTCAGCATATTCGTCTGGATGCCAGGCGAAGTCTTTAAAGAGAATGTGTTAATATTTTTTTAATTTTACAAGAAGGAAGCGTTTGGAAGAGGGACGTTAAATTGTATTAAAGCTCTTTTGTCTGTCTATTTTGTGTCTGGTATGTTTTTTTAAGGAGCTGGGGAATGTTATGGTGGAATAGTAAGTAATTGAGAGTCTCTTTCTTCTTGATAGTCCAGTGGTGTGACCGTCGGACTACCAAGTCTTAGGTCTCGAGTTCGAACCCAGGGCACGCACCACTGATTTCACGGATTCATGTGCGTATTGTATAATTGTCAGTTGCTTAAAAATCGGTGAAGGACAACATCGTGAGGAAACCAGCATGTCTGAAAGATATTTCTCTACAGCATGTGAAGCTAAGAGGCCTATGGGCAGCATAAAAACTCTGATACCAGATTAGTCACTAACCACACGAAAAGAAGAAGAGACCATCTTCACAAACTTTCACATTTATAAAGTTAGTTGGAAGTAGGATTATAAAAATCTATCGATTCATATTAAATCAAATTTTAATCATTTATTTTTTTGCCAACATGGGTAAGCCGTATACAATATAATATGTTATACACGTTTTGCTACTGTTCTGTCGTCACATGGGCATGCAAAATATATAATCATATTCTAAAAAATCTCAACCATTGGTGTAAAAGGCGGCAGCTAATTGCTATAACTGACCCATAACTAAATATTGAATGTTATTCACGTAAAATACCAATTTCGACACACGAACATTCTTTTTATATTTTTTTCCCTCATCATTTACTTCCAAGAAATCCCCCCACATTCATTACTTCAAAAATCAACAGGAGATGCCAATTAATTGTAATAAGCTTTTCGTCTTTGGAACGCGTATAATCACGCTCGCGCATTAAGGGGTGTGCTTGTGAAACAGGGGGTCGTTCCCCTTCGGATCACGAAGGAGTGATCATAAAAAAACCACCCTTAAGTTCGCGTTGGAGAGACTTATTAGAGAAGTGCTTAATAGTAGGTAAATATGGGTGTATACGGGGTGGAAGTTGGATCGGTAACACGTGTTGCAGCAACTGTGTACCTTTGTTATAGATAAACTGTTGTATTATACAGTATGTAGTACTGTATGCATGTTTGATGCGTTATTTCGTTCTTCGATTCATATATCGATGTTTGGTTCGCATAACATAGGCAAGAAAACAAGGTGTCACAGCACAAATAAAGGAAGAAGTCCTAGAAGGTAAATTCATATTTACACATCTTTTTTTTAAACAAAAAAGACTTAAAATATTAATAATAACTATGTACAACCGTGTTGCGTTGCAGTGCTGTGTTGTATTCTGTCATCTGTTATGTATAACTTAGTATGAATTTGTACTTTTTTAGCGATTACAAACTTACATTTGCATCTGAAGCATATTGATCGTGACGTATGATGTTATGGCAGGATATGTTTCAACTACAATGTGAAGTTTTTTTGGGGATAAATTCATCGCAACTACGGAACATTTGATTGTGAGTGGCCCGACACGCTCTTGGCCGGTTCTTTTGCTCGAGTTGGCATTAGCGTGTTCGCCCCTTATCTATTCCTCCCTGTGTTTCTAAAAGCAAGGTCTGAAGGGATTTAATGAAATTTAATTTTGCTGAGATTTTTCTTTTTCCTCGCCAATAAACTTTACGACCGGAAAGGAGATTGTTCTACGCCCATACATAGTTCGCCCTGGAGCCAACAGCATAGAAAAAATAATTTTCTATTTGTAAATTGCCCTTAGTAGCCCATAAGAACAAAGTTTCTTGACGGACACTTTGGAGAACAGATTTATTTAGAAAAAAGGAACAGATTTTGAGGTTATTTTATAAAAGAAAACTTAAGGAATTTCTTCTAAAATCGCTATTTCTGGTTTCTACAAAGCATTAAACTTCAAATACAGTAAAATATTACTGTAAATACAGTTGTATTATGCATTTTAGGTACAGTAATTATTTATTGGTTGAAGTTTACTTTAAGCTAGGGTGATTAATTATAATTAAACCAAGTCAACCGTACAAGAAGCATTGTTTAGGTAGGTATAGTTTATTACATACCTATTTCCCACTCTATGCAAACCATCAGTTGAGAAAAAGTAAATATTTGAATATCTGTATAAATCACTTTTCATTTTATGTATTGATTGGTACCTAATAGATTTTAGAATATGATTTGAAGCACCTTAATTTTGCAGTTGGTATGAATCCTGTCGTCAGTCGTATACTCCGACCAGACCAACATCAGATCAACTTAAACTATCGCCAAATAGGTAGTCACAACATACAACACAACCACAGCCAGCGCGTGGGACTCGGTGAGACGAACCGACTTTTTTTTTTTTTTTTTTAAGGCTGGGAAATCATCCAATGACTGCTCCCGCTCTGGGTGGAGCGGAAGGGAGTGTCAGACTCTTACTGACTAAAACCCATCCATGTTCCTTCCGTAGCCCTTTATGTTCCGGGGTAGCGGTAACCCTTTCGGACAATCCCGCTTACCCGGCAGGCTTGGCCCTGGGGGGCCCCTTCATATGCTGACATCTCTTTGAGGCGCGCGTGGAACATATACGCGCCGTACGGCACGGGTCTGGTGCTGATCGGACGGTGAGTCACCCATTACTCACCGTCCGCAGGCCCGCGCCTACGGTGGCCGGGAGTCGTCACGTGGCTCCCGACGCCCGGAGCGTCTCCCGCGGCGGCTGGGACGGGAGGACCTTTCCCATTCCCATCCCGCCACCTCCTTCGCGAGCATTACTTTTTCGCAGAAGGAGGTGACTGCCTGCCACTCCCTCTCGCCCCGGACCATGGCTTGCATCAGGGCCGGGCGCGAGAGGTCGCCGCCGCCGATCGCCTCTACGAGGACACGGCGGTGCTCCGCCCAAGCGGGGCAGGTTTGCACCGTGTGCTCTACCGTGTCCTCTGGGGAGACGAACCGACTGACGTAGTGACCTAGAGATGCTCTCTCGAAGATTTTTTATCGAAGATTGTATATCGATTATCAATGACCACCTATTTAATATTTGGTTTTAATTTAGTAGACCAAAATGTCAGATCAATATGTCAACTGTAAATTAATTTGTTCCGTTTCAAACATAAACACTGATAACAAAAATAAGACGTTTTTTTAACAACGCCTCTTTTGAACTAATATTTTCTCACTTGTCAGAAAATCCCTCATTCGACTAGTAAGTACATTTTGTGAGTTTGTTTTGTTCATTATATTTTCATCATAATCGTGCAAGGCCATATTCATCATAAGTTCCATTAAAATATTCATGGAAGTAATTCCATGAAAAAAATGTGCATGAAAATCTTTTATGTTGCACATTTTCAATGTTTTGGAAGTGATAAATATCGAACATCCATTAATTATCACTAGATCTTATGGACATCGTCGTCGATATCGATATTTATGTAATATGAGCGAGAGCGACACTGTCAATTCTTTTGTGACATTCACATTGACAATTACATGAAAGATGGCAAGTTTAGTTGGTAGTAAAATCAATGAGGTCACTTTTAAAAACCTCTTAAGAATTAAACAGTGTCCGCTTGAATTTATTATTTTTAAGAAACATATTAAAATACAATTAAAATTAACGTTCATGTCCAATGTTTGTTGGTTATAGGGCGGTCTAGAACAATCTCCTTTACGGGTAAGCAAATGTTTAGAAATCGCTCCGTTGAATAATTTTCTTATAATGACGTCATTTTTTAATTACTTCTCTCCGCGTTACTTAGTTCGAAGCTTCTTACACGAATTATGTGTTGTATTCAAATGGATTTGAATTTTGCTGGCATTTTTTATTTTTATAATGAGATTAATTAGGAAATAATCTGAAGGAAAAGCGCTTGAAATTATTTTCTTACTTGAAAAACACGCAATTATGAGGGATTTTGGAGTTTCTCTTTTATCCTTGCTGATCTCTTCATAGCATAAAGTCTATTTTCATGTCTATCTGAGAGAGACCCCTTAGATTTTCTTATCAACGCAATGAATTTTGATGCAGTGACACTTTTAGACGACAATATGTTAAGGCTAGATGGCGCCGCCTACGCATATTCGCGCCACACTATATTCCGTGCCGCGACGCTCCCGGGGGACAATGGCGTCCGCGATTAATCCTTTACTCAAACAACGCCACAATACTTGTAATTAATATCACCATTTAACTAACGAGCGTCAATGTGGTAGTAACATACGTCTATAATTATTGTATTGTTAGCATGTATGGATATAACAGGTGACATGATTAAGTAGATAATTATGTGACGACATACAATCTTTGCTGTTAACACTTCTAGATGACGTCATTATATAGGTAGGTACAAGTAAATCTTAGTAACATTTGGATTGTGAATATGGAAGGCTAGTATGATGACATGCGAGCGTCTCCATCTTAAGCAGGATTATCTGAAAGGGTTACCACCACATTTAACTGTTCTGTGGTTACCACTACCCCGGAACATAGAGCTATGGAAGGAACATGGATGGGTTTTAGTCAGTAAGAGTCCTCCCTCCCTTCCGCTCCACCCAGAACGGGAGAAGTCATTGGATGATTTTCCACCCTCAAAAAAAAAGCGTCTCCATCTGCGAGAAAAGGTTTTAGTTTTCTGTGATCTATAAATTACCATGTATACAAATCTTTCAAGCGAGCCCAAACAGTCAATTTTTCCCAATTGAAAATTAATCTTATGCTTTTGTAATAAAGTCAAAGGTAAAACTATCAAGAAAATTTTACAGATTGGGGTAACTTGGTACTCTGTACTGTTTGTAATTTACACGAATTCAATCTACCAAAACATAGCATACACAAAAAATTGTCACAAGAAGTAAAGAGCTTATACCCAATAGTGGGTCGATATCCATTAAAATGATGGGTAGGTACTGAGCCATAATTTTAAAAATATAAACACGCCGGGCTCGTTAATCAGGTTATCCGAAGCTTGTATCTGCGTTGACAACAATAACAACGTGTGTTATTACTACCCACCAGTATACACACACGACACACTTTTTTTTTTTTTTTTTTTTTAAGGCTGGGAAATCATCCAATGACTGCTCCCGCTCTGGGTGGAGCGGAAGGGAGTGTCAGACTCTTACTGACTAAAACCCATCCATGTTCCTTCCGTAGCCCTTTATGTTCCGGGGTAGCGGTAACCCTTTCGGACAATCCCGCTTACCCGGCAGGCTTGGCCCTGAGGGGCCCCTTCATATGCTGACATCTCTTTGAGGCGCGCGTGGAACATATACGCGCCGTACGGCACGGGTCTGGTGCTGATCGGACGGTGAGTCACCCATTACTCACCGTCCGCAGGCCCACACGACACACTTTAGGTGCCATCCAGTCAACCTACCCAACGTCACCATATAGGACCGATGACGTAATTGATTGGAAGTCGTCCGACCCCCGGGCGGCGCAGTCGAAAATTGATAAAGTTTCCAATGAAAACTCACTCGGTGAAGCGCAACTTTATATGGCCGAACTGATACATCATTTTAATTTAATTTCTGACTAAATTAACTCGTTGTAAGTTGGTCAGCGTGTTTCTATTATGTGGCCTTTTGGTGACTAACCGAAATAAGTTTTTCATTCTACGTAGGTTTATGATAATGAAACATCGTGGGGGTAACTTAGTAGCAAGAGGTAAAAGGTACAGAGGCCAGCACATCAAGTTACCACAATCTGTCAAATTTCTTTGATAGTATTTCAATTTTATTTCAAAGACATAAGGTTCATTTTTAATTGAGAAAATTAGACAGTTAGGGATAGCTTGATACTCACCGTCCAATCAGTACCAGGCCCGTGCCGGACGGCGCGTATATATGTTCCACGCGCGCCTCAAAGAGATGTCAGCATATGAAGGGGCCCCTCAGGGCCAAGCCTGCCGGGTAAGCGGGGTTGTCCGAAAGGGTTACCGCTACCCCGGAACATAAAGGGCTACGGAAGGAACATGGATGGGTTTTAGTCAGTAAGAGTCTGACACTCCCTTCCGCTCCACCCAGAGCGGGAGCAGTCATTGGATGATTTCCCAGCCTTAAAAAAAAAAAAAAAAAGGGATAGCTTGATGTGCTGGCGTCTGTACAGCCGGTCGATTCTGTATAAATCTCACCGTGAAAACTACGGTGAAGTGAGCGTGGGGTGAGATGTCCTTCCTTTGCTAGAGATTGACATATTGACAGCACACTTTAAACTCACTTCACTTACGTTCTGACGGTGAAATTTTAACAGAATAGCACTACACTAGCATGGTTTTGCATGTGATGTTTTCCTAACAAGTGATTACTCGAAATCGATTTAACCGCATCAAACAGTTGAATAGCGAAGAGAAACTCTATATTCTTCATCATTATTGATAAGGTTTTCTAATTTTGGATGTCATCGTTATCAAATTCATAGACGCCTATAAGATCAATATTGTTACAACAACTATTAAAAAACCTAGGAAACGGTATCAACATATTCTACGTTCACCAGTAAGAATATTAAAGTTTTCAGGGACATGGTATAGAAAAGTACCAAACTAGTGACGCTAAACTGTCCCGGTCCCACGGTGGGATATCCCGGGTTATTGGCCAATCCCGGACATAATCTAAATACACGCTGCGGATATCTCTCCCCAAGATCCCCTTGAGAAAACCTTCAGAGCAAACATTTTTATTATAATTTATGCTCAAATTAAAACTGTATCTTGTGCAACAAGAATGTTAATTAAAACGCTATTTTACTATAACCAGCATATAGTTTCTTAATGACTTTGTGTAAGTTTACGTCAACCAGGAATTAAAATTGGAAAACCGGTATACGGATATTGTGATGAAGTAGGTACAGGTCTCCAAAAGTGATAATGCGCATAGAAATCTTCGCCATTGTTCGGCAACGGTCGTATTTCCCGAGCGTCGGAAGACGATATGTATATAGAGTGGTTAAGTGCATTTTCTTCATGCATAATTTAGTGTGATTATGTGTTTTGTCCTAAAAGAGATAAATATTGATTTATCAGTAACGAAATTTGATTCAATATTTCCATGTAAGTAAATAGCGAGCTATAATTCATATAAGCCTAAATCTGATTTTTAATATGCTTTTTCTAGTACTTAATATGTATTTTACGTTGGTATTCTTAATTTTTTAGTATTGAAAAAACGTGAAAAATGTTATTATATTTATATATTTTACAAAATTAACTATTTCAATTTGAATAAGATACTTAAAGTTGAAATTAAATTCACCTTTAAAACAAAACCAAGAAAGGTGTGTAATAGTAGCTCTATATAATTCCAGACAAAGAGAACACGTGCAGTCACCACCAATATGACAAGACGACTGACGGACCTTTGACTGACCGCCGACCGCCCGAATTGTTTTCGATTGTGTACACATGAAATTGACTCCTATTTCTTTCGAACAAGGTGCAAAATGCAAGGGACTCGAACGATTCAATGATTCGGGTGTTTCCGGGAATACGACAATTAGCGATGTGCATTATTAATTTGGGAGTACTGTACTACTATATTAAATGCACAAGTAATAACTTTGCTGAATTATAGTAGCTAGTTACGTGATTATAACCTACTAGCTTCTACCAGCGGCTTACCCGCGTGGAAACCAGAAAAAATAAAATATAATATATTGTGTGCTAACTTTCATCCAGATCAGTTCAGTTTAGCTGAGCGAAAATTGAGCTGTTCCTTACATTTGATTTGACAAAATGTATGGAAGAGTAGATTTTTTCTCGCGATTCCAGGATTTGTCCAGTAGTAATAGCTGTTCATAATGATGAGTGCAATAACCCCTATTTGGCTTTTGCATAAACTAACAATAATGTCTTGTATTACGAAAAGGATGATAAAACTGCAAACAATGTTCTAAAAACGAAATGTAATTCAATCCTACTTACGTATTCAAACTCCCAATCCCGCGAACTATATCGGTAAGTTCAACACTATTGCGTGGACTTTTCCGCGGGCATTTTCGACCGGCCCAGCTATGGGAATAAAAGTTAAACAAATGGACGGCGCACCGGCAAGTTTTAATAAGATTCTTGCGAGGTTTAGTGCAGAAACTGTTCGCTGCTGCCGCTCGTGTGTAGCTGCCCTGAATTGTGATACGTTTTTCTCTTTTTTTTTATTATATTTCTCTTTCATGGCTTTTAATAACGCGTTTTAAAGTTTCGCAATAATGTTCGTTGTAATAAAAATGTGAAAAATATTTAGCTTAAAGGGAGTTTAAAAGTGTAAACATGTTATGGGTATGAAAGTAGGTTAAATCGCTTGAATTGGATCCTTTATTTTGGCACTTTTTTAATTATACACCCCATATATATAAGAAGCACAATCGAAATATTTTTGGCACTTTTCTGGCAATTCTTGATCTAGCTTTTGAACACCATTGTCACATACACGTGACAAGCAAGCGCATGCCCTGTGCGCAAAATACAAAAATATGTGCCAATGGCAGCAACACTATAACACGAAATAAACAATTATACCATTATTTTTGTGACTGTTTATTTATACGCAGATATCTTAAATATTGAAGGTTTCGTACGTATTTAATGACATGAAACAAATTAAAAGACACCATGACAACTTGATGACCACATGATAATTCATGATAACAGGCAGAAATAAATTTGTTGCTTGGCGTAGAGGGCACGCGCGTGCGTTTATGCTCTAGTGTTTATTTATACGCAGATATCTTAAATATTGAAGGTTTCGTACGTATTTAATGACATGAAACAAATTAAAAGACACCATGACAACTTGACGACCACATGATAATTCATGATAACAGGCAGAAATAAATTTGTTGCTTGGCGTAGAGGGCACGCGCGTGCGTTTATGCTCTAGTGTTTATTTATACGCAGATATCTTAAATATTGAAGGTTTCGTACGTATTTAATGACATGAAACAAATTAAAAGACACCATGACAACTTGATGACCACATGATAATTCATGATAACAGGCAGAAATAAATTTGTTGCTTGGCGTAGACGGCACGCGCGTGCGTTTATTGCTCTAGTGTTCAAAAGGTTTAGCAACGTAGATATTTCTAAGCAATCCATAAAAACAGTAACCTACATTATTATAACCTTTATCACCTTTAATTACTAGCCCACGTCCCTCGCGTATCATTCCCGGGACATTGGCGACTTTTTGCGAGCCAGGTCGCGTCAGCAAATCCTTCAGGAGACCACTCACTTAATCCCGGGGCGGGTTTACCGAGGGTTGGGGCAAGGGAGATCGAGCTAAGAAACTTTTCCTGCCACTTTGTACCCCGATTAGTGTTGCAAGGTGTCCCAATTTTTTCCGGGATATTCCGGGATTTTGTTGACCCCTTTGTCTTTGTGTTTGGTGAATTATTATTGTCTTACTTTGTGGTGTGGTTGGCACTCATAATAGAATAGTGTCAACTATCTCATTGTTCAATTTAACTTTCTACAATAGTTGTTTTGGAACTTGTTAAGCTCAATTGTGAAGACGCGTTTAAAGTTAGCAAATTAAATAATTTACTTCAATTTTCATAAATTTTTACTTGTTCTTTTCAATTTGTAATATCAAACACTAAGTTAATTTCAAGCTGAGACAGGGTAAAAGTAAGCAATTTAAGAAAATTTTATAATTTTAACGTATCTTTATGAAAACAAGTTGTTTCAATTCTATAGAATAATCAATAATTGCACAATGAGATACCTTAAATCTCGGCCCAAATTAAATCGATCCCGGGATTTCCACGTGGCACTTGCCAACACTATCTCGCGACCTGTGAACAATGTCCGATGAGGTGACGTTTTTATAGGATCCCGCCGGATATCTGCTCTTTATTTTTTCCGACACTTTCTCCTCTGATTGTGTCGGAAACTTACGAGCAAGGAATTATTATGATTTTATATACTTTTGTGGTATTTAACAGTTCTTTGTAGATTTTCAGTGATATCTAGTTGTCTCTTTATAAGTGTTTTCTTAGTTGTTAATTTGAAAAGTTTTATACGGCTTATTATTTATTAATGGTAGTAAAAGTTATATTCTTTAGCAGCTGTAATTTTCAGCTAAGTTCTAAGTTTTGAAATCCATGTTCTTAATTTAAATTTTAATCTATTTTCAGTCCTAAGTTTTTAAACTCGTGTTCTTAATTTAAATTTGTATCTTTTGGTAATAAAAAAAGTAAATTGGTAATAATATCTAGAAATTCTGGTTCAAGGGACGAAAGGTTGTTTGTTTTTTGGTCTTCCACTACAGTGTACAGTCACAAGCATAATTACCTTACACTTAGACAAGACTCAAAAGCGATTTTCTCCCTAAAGTACTGATAGATATCGAGTAACGAAGATACTATTATCGAGACGGTACTTTTATGCATGAAATAAACTATGTAGCAATTGTTATCTCACGAGAAAAACCCTTGAGTTTTGTGCAACTGTAAGGCGTTTGTGCTCGTGCCTGTTCTGATTGTATGTGATTTTTTTTTCAAACAAGAGGATATTGAATTATTTTAACGATCTTATTTGATCCTTCAACTTTCTACAACAATTTTGTGTTGTAGTTATAAAGTTTTTGGTTACACCAAAAGCTTCTAGAAAAATCGCTACATCAAATTTAAATATTTTACAATGCCTTGTTTTACTACTATGTTGGTACAAAGGGCGGCACATAGAAGAGCTACCCCAATCTGTGAAATTTCTTTGATAGGTTTTCAACTTTATTGCAAAAGAATAAGGTTCATATACAATTAGGCGTTTGTACATGGTACCCGATTTAAGCTATTACAACACTACTAGCCAGCCTTAAAATATTCGCCTCACGTTGAAATATCCTGGCAAATAAAAAGATTAACTCAAAGTTAACCCATTTTATCAGTTATATTCATTCCAGTAAAGACTAAAACTAGGTACTAATTCTAGCCAAAAATAACCGTTTTCTCTCGTGAAAAACTTTGAAATATTCCAACGCTTATGATCATTTTCATTAAATTCTTTTCGTAAAATACTTAGTTAATCGAACTTCTTAGAAAGTCCAATATCTAACTTTTTATTCTTTGTTCTGTTGTTCTTTACGAGTACTAAGTTTGTTTCTCGAGATTTTTACGAGTAATTAAAATGAATGAAAATTATTTAGACGCGGAGAGGCCATTTAGAATTGTTTGTGGTTGTTAAGATCTTTTTATATAGGCTGAGTTAAGTATTAATAGAGAAAAATTGTACTTTAGGCTGTTAACTTCGGAGCTGGAAACATTCTTACACAATGCCGCAGTAGACGGGTTTTTTTAATAGTGAATATTTATTTTTAATATGGTTTTGGTATAATATCATGATTATTGACTGATGATTCTCAGCCATCGATATTAAAATATACGGGGTGAAATTGTTTTCATGAGCAATATTTTAAAGGGTCTTGTACTCATAATTTATGAACAATTTTCGCTATGAGAACACATCTGTAATTGCGAAAAAAAATCAGCTCTTCCTACTTTTTGACGAGTGTTATGCGAGCCTAATGTATGGAACAGCTGATTTTTTTTTGCGATTTCCATAGTAAAAGTTATTTATAATGATGAGTACAATGAACCCTTAAAATATTGCCCGTGAATTCAATTTCACCCTGTATTTATATCGCTACCTGATCTCAAACAGACAGCATCTTATACCTTTTATGTCCTTCCTACGAGCATTAAGACGATACGGTTGGCGCAGTGGTTGAGCGATTGACTGATGCGCACTATGTCGCGGGTTCGATTCCCGCACGGAACAAATATTTGTACGACCTGCAAGTATTTGTTACGAGTCAGGGTGTTTTTCTATCTATAATATGTATGTAATTTACAAAAAAAAATGTATATAAGTAGTCTATCAGCCATCTCGTTACCATAACACAAGCATTGGGTTGCTTAGCTTGGGACGATATGGCGTTGTGTGAAATGTCCAAGGATATTATATTAAGCCAAAATAAAAATCCAAACTAAATATTGAGCCTTATTCAACCGCAACGACGACACAGCTCTCACAAATCCTATAAAACTCAACCAGCTAGTAATACAAGTTAGATAATTTAATACCGAACCAGACCAAACGAAGTGCATTAACGTTAAGCCGTATGCACACCCACTAACGAGCTGGCCGGCTAAACCGAATTTAACTTTAAATGTTACTATAACGACATGGTGTAACTGTGCTGTATTTCTAAATCGCTTGGAATGCACCTCTCATAAACGTACCTACTAGAGAACGTAAAGGTGCGGTTAGACGAGCCATTTTTTTCAGAAATTGCTGTCCTGCGACAGTTGCATGTAGTGAAACAATGCAGTTTAATTTATTTAAAAATTGCTTCATTTGTTTCAGCAATAATTAAATTATAACTTTACCTACCTTGCATTTCTGCAATTGCAACACCATTGCTAATTATATTTGAAAGATTTGATCTATAACTTTTGTTAACTATACTTATCTTGACTATCAAATGATCCCCAAAGAAGGTATTTACCTGTATCTTGGGGACCTGAATTGTGATGACATTAAAAAGAATTCATACTTCTTGTTCCTGAGACATCAACTGACAAATACTTATTGCCTAGAATTGATCAATTTAAGTGGTCCGTCTTTTTTTTGAGGCTGGGAAATCATCCATTGACTTCTCCCGCTCTGGGTGGAGCAGAAGGGAGTGTCAGACTCTTACTGACTGAAACCCATTCATGTTCCTTCCGTAGCCCTTTATGTTCCGGTGTAGCGGTAACCCTTTCGAACAATCCCGTTTAAAGTAGTCCGTCTAAGCGCACCTTTACACTGTGAGACGTAATACTCGAAGACATACGGTCGTAGTTTGCGGGCGCTGCCGCTGCGTACGGTGGAAGTTTGCAAATAATTTTGCGTTTATTGTAAGCAGGTATGTGTGAACTTTGTGCAGTAATAATTTGAATGGAAAGTTTTAAAAGTCGTCTTGGAGAATGTTGTCTACTTTTGTTTGAGAATTTTGAGATAAGGGATTTTATTGTGTTTTAGAGAGAAAGGGAGGGACACCATACTTTGGGGCTCTTTTTGCAAGTAATCGAAGTAATTTTTAAGGTTCTATATACGAGTATATGTATATCCGAATGGAAAAACGGAACCCATATAGGATCACTCTGTCTGTCTGTCTGTCACAGCCAATTTGCTAGGAATTTAATGGAACGATTAAGTTGAGATTTGATTAAACATATTTTTTTTTTATTCAAAATAAATAGTTTTTAATTGATTAAAGATTAATATTGACCAGGCCCTCCTCCCCATCTCTGAAACTACTTAGCCGATATTTTGAAAAAAAAATAGTTTTTATAACACGCGTTTATTTTCAGTCGTGAAACCAATTTAGAAATGATATTTAAGGTAGATGGCTTTAATCGACACTCAAGCAATGCGTGAGTTTCTGTAATACGGGCATAAATGTTAATAATTCTGTTTTCTTTTCACGGGTTCTCGCAGTAGACTCGAACACAATAGAATTCTAACAGCAATAATCAATAAGCAAGCAGAACGTATACACCCACGTAATCTACATTTAAATACCCGTACATTGCTAACCACTGTCGAGCCAACACCGCACTATATCGGGTTTATTCCCGCTCTGAATTCCATCTATACATTGCCACTTGGCCGCCCATAATTCTCTCCCATACATTTTCACAGGCAACCTTCCAAACCACAGTAGCCAGCAGGTGTTCTAGCAGAAATTGTTTCTACCCTCTGAATGTAAATATTAGTTAATTAACTGTAAACCGAGTCGGTCGCCTCGGTCCCGTACACTTGTTTGACTTGGGATTCCAAGTTTAAAAACCTAGGATGGCTGGACCCTATTTATATAGGCACTGCTTTTAAGAAATGTTGGTTCAGACTTTGTGACGCTTTGAGAGCCAAAGAGTTTTGTAGTTGTTTTTAAACGTTGACAATTTTAAAAGGAAAATCAGGGCTATTAATTGTGAAAGATTAGCAGTTCTACTTAGCGAAGTGACTGCTAGAGTTGGGTTTCATCATCAGCCTGGAACTGTCTGTGACTTTTCTGTAACGAAGTAAAGTAACGAAAAATAAGTAACGTAAAGTAACAAAAATTTACATCCAAGCAAGTTCACTGCGTGACGCATTTTATTTACGGCCAATTTTTGATGTAAATTTTTCTTCACTTAACCTACGACTAGCAAAACCAACATCTTACTGTATATAACATTACCATCACGCTTGTTGTCCTCAATGGCTTAAGCAGAGGGGTACCTGTGGTATAGTCACATTTCGCCAGTTATCTTCCGTGTAATAGGTAGCATGGTATATGGTTCTTAATAAACAGTTAACGATAAAGACATGAAGTTGAACAGCTTACAGGCACACCTTTCTTATCCTTTCATCTTCTTAAAACAAATGTTGCTAAGCAAAACGTGCTCACTCAGTTTCTCATTGATAATGGAGTTCTATATAAATAATGTATTTGCATTTTGCCCTTTAAGATTCATATTTCCTGAAGGATATCTCGCGAGGCATCGTCCACAAAGTTATTTTGTTTCAAAGACTTCGCTGCAAGTCACTATTCAATCCTAAAAGTATATTCAGTACGGGGAAGCTCGTGATTTTATCTACTCTGGGTACTTTATTTGAATGTCAAATGATTTTATCTTTTTTTTTTTCGTTTTACTAAAAAGTTTTGATGATTCTGTGAATCTCTGGAAAGCTATGATTGGAAAACTGTTTGTCGTATTTAAGTTTCACTTGTTGTTAATTTTCTATTGCTTTGAGTAGAAGTAGTACAGGAGGTCTGGCCCGGACTCCACCAAAGCGGAGATAGGTGGAGATGTGCGAAGCGGAGAGTAGCGGAGATGCTAAGATGTAACCACCAAAGCTGTGCGGGGCTTTCGTACTAGTTAAACCGGAGCAGAGATGTGAGCTGGCTAGAGCTGGCAAATGAGTTGTGCTAGGTAGGAGAACTATTGGTCCTTCTCGCCGCACGCAGCTCATCTCGTCTGGTCTCCGCTTTGGTGAAGTCAGGGCCTTATTATCTATATGTCACAGCTCACTGCCGCAATGATTCCTTCCACCAGCCTAGATCTTTTTACCAAAGAGCGCCGTTTCACTAGCAGCCTGAATGATATTCATTATAGGTTACGTTGTAACTGTGATCAACCACGCGCACGCACACGATTGGTTGCAGTAACTAAGCCAGGACATTCCGGCCAAGTGGTAAAGGTTTGGTTAGAAGGGTGACCAGTTGAGGGGGGCTTTGAAGTGTTCTTCAGTGCCCTCGTAGCCCCCAGTGCAAGTATATGAAGGAAACACAGGGTGGTTTTAGTCAGTCTGACAGACACTTGCGTCCGCCTAAGGGCAGAGGACATCCATTAGGATTTACACTCCGATTGCATAAAAAAAAAGGTATGAGCCGGCCGCGCGCGAGCCGAGCGAGTAAAGCGAGCAGTGCCGCCAACCGGCGAACGCTACTAACTGGTATTAACTGGAATGCTAATTAAGGCTAGTTGGGTGCGAAATATTTACCATTACTATCAATTACACAAAGCAAAGTCGTATACAAAACCAATAGGAGTGAAGAGAGAGAGAGAGAGAGAATTACTGTAGCACTACTACGTCTTAAACCTAGTAGATACATACCAACAAATATCTACCCAACTTAATCGATCATATTCCTTACATTTACGCCCCAATTTCTTTCAACACGTGTAAGCATTACGAACATTTTCAGTTCAAAAAACATACATATTACCATAAACATGGTCTGGCGCAGTACTAATAGGTGCCAATTATTTCTCTCGCTATGTATAACGCGTTTCAGGAATCTTGGCAATTTGTGTCCTATAATTGGGTGTCGAGCAATCAATGCATGAAATAATTTGTGCTGAAAGGCGTTGAGGCGTGGTGAGAGAGGGGAAATTGAGCTTATGTACCAACATATACAGGGTGTATCTGAAATATTTGGTCATATTTTAGAGTGTGGTACAGATCATCAAACTAAACAACTTTCTCTATGGGACCAACTCGTTATTGCAAAAGAATAATATTGTTATCAGTCGTCTCGAATGACCTATTTGGGTCGAGTACGTATTAAACTTTGGTTTTGAACAGCTGATTACGATGTTGGTCCCATGGGAATAAATAAAGAAAAATAGGTTTTCTTGTCACAGAAACAAGAAAAACAGGAAAGAGTATAGAAAAAAATGTGGCCATCACGGGGCGCCCGACAGATGTGGAACATCGAAAAGACGGCATATAAAAGCGTCATGTCGTTTGCCGCCACGGCATACGAGTCTGTCCAAGGCGCGCCAATACATGTTACCCGTCAATAAAACGGAGAACGTTTTTTCCATGCAGTTCTGATACACGCTGTAAATGAGGTCTCTAATACCTATGAATGTACTGATTTATGGAGGTGAGTACCTACTTGTGTTAGTGGATTAATAGCGGATTAATACTAAAACCGCGCTCGGAGTCGTGTGAAAGAGAAATCCGTGTAGCAACGGTGATGTGTTGGAATTACGTAGGTATCGGATGCTTACTCTAGGAGAGCTTCTTAGTAAATATATAGGTACATTACGTAAAAATGTTTTGCCTAGAATACATTTTTATCGTTCGTTCCTTGTAACTTTTCTTTTCTGCTCTAATCGATTATTATCTAAATATAATGAATACTAGCTTCTGCCCGCGTCTTTGAACATAAAACATTTTAATCAGACGATTCCCATCGACTCGCATCGCACTCTGTCAAAATTACTTCTCATTGCCCGCGTAATTTACCAGTCTGTGTTTAAATTTCGAACATTTTTTGAATGAGGTATTTTCTTTTTAACTCTTCCCCAGTCACTGGATAGATGGCGCTGAACTTGGTCCTGCAAGGAACGGAACGTCACATCATTTCACTTGGATGTAATTTTTCGTAAAACGAAAAGTACATAAAAAAGTACACCTAACAACGAAAGTGTTGGTCAACGAGCCAATGTGACGTGACGTAATATTTTTTTCCAAGCGTTTTGGCTTTGACACCTAGTAACGTATCAGTTCAACGCCATCTACAGAATTCTTGGAAACTTTTTTTATGGATTCTCAATAAGAAAACCTTATAATATGGAATTGGTCTTCTGACAACAAACCAGAGATAACCTTTTATCAACAATTTAACCTCCTTATAGTTTACACTTGGGAAACAAATCCAGCCAATAAAGCCTTTTACCATCAAAAAACGCCAAACTAAAATATTCAACATAATTTAAAGCGCAGATATCACAATTTACGGTGTAATAAATTTACGTACGGCGCACCGTACCGTCGAATCATCGGGCGAGATAATAATTTTGTAAAACGTCCATTTTGTCGATAACTTATTAAAATTTAATATGTTTATATCGACGATGCCATAATTTATTGTGGATTGACGGTTATTGATATTATCCGTAATGTTAAATCGATTATTTGTAGGTACTATAAAATGTTAGTTTCCCGGTATATTGAACTTAGACTCTACTATCTCTGGGCAATTTTTAGGTCAATTTGTAGAACTGAATCTGATTTTTATTTTTATTTATAGCGACATGCTCCTTTCACACGGGTGCAATTTACCTACCGACTGATGGAGCGACATTGGCATATCAAAACATTGAGGTTTCTTTGGTTTACACAAGTTAAATATCGATGTACACTTTCAGAATAAATTGAGGATGGTAAAATCTTACCAAAATTTTTAATAACTCTGTGGTCACACAGACACAAGATACTATACTGTACCATTTATACAGGCATTGAAAATACCTACTTACCTTTTATAGAAGGTACCTGCACAAGACGTGGTGCCTTGGAACCAAATACCAATCAATAGTCCAAAAATGTATGAACAGTGAATGACCTGAACCTGAATGTATGAATCCTTTAGAAACATCAGGTTTACATTATCACTTGCCGGATACACCTCGTTCTTCAGTTAACAAGAACGGGAAAGTGGTTTTAAACAACGAAAGCTACTCCAACTGCTGACTAGACTTTGTTTGCAATTAATAGTTCGGTTTCACTTAAATAGGTATGATTAAATAAAAGAAGTCGAAATACTAATTAAGTAATTAGTGTCCAATTAATTCAACCCCCTGCCGCAAACCATTAACAAGCTAACGAAACTTTGAACTTCATTCCTTGGTCACCCTAATTTATATTTTTTTCAACTATTTTACTTTGTTTACTTAATGTTTACATGCATATTAAGTATGAAATCGTAATTAAAAGTTATTTAATAAATCGTGAAGTTATGACTTTTTGGGGCTATTCTTGGTTTTTGTCTCTGCCAGAACATCTATGCGGCAATCAAAACAAACAAACATACAATAAGCAATTTGTTTAATTAATAGTAGGTAGTAAGTTTCATTTATTGTTAACATTTCAGGGCGTGAAAGCACGCATAATTATGAGCAACTTTCACTGAGACCAACATAGAAATATCGAAAAAAAAAAAAACGCCTTTCCATACAAAAACACAATTTTTAATCGATGAAAATGTATGAAACACGTGTATATTATCATTTCGTAGTTGGTCCCAAAGTGAAAATTGTTTATAACATGAATAATCTCATCTTGTAAAATTCACCATGTATGGTACTTAACCACTGAAATATCCCGTTACCTTATCCTAAGCAGAAAACTTTAAACACATCGTCGTAAAGTTCCTTGCTACACCACCTTACCTTTATTACTTTTATTTAACTCAAGAAAAATACATAAATTAATGAAAATACGAAAGCATAAAATAAGAGTGTAATAAACGTTGCAGAACTAAATGCAGAGGTTCCTTGGCGCAGTCACGACAGATTCAATCAAGCCCTCGGCTTTTCTATATTAACATTATATCCGTGTACGTCGGTGGCAGGAAAACATTGCGGGGTGGAAATTACGTTTCCCACCGCTCGCTGTACCGACCAACAGGTGATTCAGAAGGTCTACTTTATTGAGTTGATCTTTGGGTCCTTCCAAAAGCAGTGATGACACAATAACGGCAGATCGTTTTTTGACAATTCTTCTTCTTCGTGAGTTTAGTAGGCCTCCTGACTTAGCTTCACAATATGCTGTTGAGAAGTATCTTTTTTGGGGCTCTGACTTAGCTGCACATACTGTTGTCTCTCAGGCACGCCAATTTCCTCACGTTGTTTTCCTTCACAGTTAAGCAAGTGATAATTATACAATACGCACGTGAATTCAAAAAATCAGAGGCCTTAGGTTCGAACTCGACGATTACTTGGCAGTCCACCAATGATTAGTTAGAATGTCGCAGAAGTAGTATTTCATACACGACGTGACTTACTAACTACTGCGTAATCGGTTGCATTGTGTACGGACCGCCATTGAAATAATAGTCATCGCGGACGGCAAGCAACTTTTTGTTGTACTGAAAGTAATTCTGGCACTTTAGAATTAGTACTTTGATGGACTTTATTGATAAAAACAATCACGCTCATGATTTAACAAAATCATCACTGAACACTTTTAAACCGAGATTGTCGCCATAATTGAAGATCATTTTCTTTTTATCATATTTAGAAATTGCGACCCACTATGTCTGTGGACTTACGTCAATTTCATTTGATCTTGTATAACTACCAGCAAGTTTTTCGAAGTCGTTGTACTTCTGCAGAATCTTACTTAGTGCGTGTACTTCCTGTACCTCTATTGTCAGTGTACCGCAAAAGGTCGACGGAGTCCCCTAATTCACTGAGTAATTGCCGAGGCGACACGACGGGCGATGGGCTGACTCATGTTCCGGTATCTACAGGTGTGCCTTAAGGAGTACACTACAATGCTTCCTTTTTGATACAGACGAATATCTTTAAAACACATTTGTAATACAATAAATAAATATTATAATCTATAATGTAACGACAAACTATTATTTCATAGCAGTGTCTGCCCGCGGCTCCGTCTGAGTTAATATCTTGAAAATCTTTCATAAAAACTTTTCACCCCTTATTTCACCCCTCTATGGGGGGGGGAGTTCCTAAAATCCTTTCTTAACTGACGTCTCCTACTCATAGTCTACCTCCGTACCAATTCTTCGTAGTTTTCGAGATTTCGTGATTAATAAGTGAGTGAATGTATGACCTTTCGCTTTTATGTACAGAGGCCAGCACATCAAGTTACCACAATCTGTCAAATTTCTTTGATAGTATTTCAACTTTATTGCAAAGACATAAGGTTTATTTTTAATTGAGAAAATTTGACAGTTAGGCATAGCTTGATGTGCTGGCGTCTGTACATATAAAAATTAATTAATAATAATTTTACTTAAAAATGTTGAGGGCCGATTTTTCAATCGCTTATCAGAACAATAAAAGTGGCGGTTTCACATTCTTTATAATTATGCAAAAACTGTAGTGCTGTTCTGTAATAGGTGAAGTGAGTTTAGTTGGTCCCATAAACCACTTCACACATTCAACAAAGAGTTTCATACATTAACAGTCCTATTATTATTATATTAAGAGTCCTATTCGTGTTGCGCCTGACCTCCAAACCGTCGAAGGAATGATATCCAGAGGTCGCTGATAAGATGAAAAACATAGACGTATAGCCTCGAGCGGCTTTGGGTTACATCGTGAATTCTGATTCGGAAACTGTATATGCAGGGATCGCGACTCGTACATTAAGAAAACATACGGTTACACTAGCATGTAGGTTGTTACATAGCCAGAGGGGTATGACCTCCAAAAAAATAGAAAGTTAAACTCCAACTGAACGTACTTTATTTTTATTTGGATTATGTTGTATATCTCTTCTTTTTTTAAGTTATAACCCTGGTGTTAGGGTGGTCTCTCTTTGATGTTTGTGAAGTTAATTAAAATTTTATTGTAGGGAGTCTGTTTAGGGGAGCTTGGTGGAAATTTAAAAATGCATTCTTTCACTTTTTTTTGTATTATTTTTCTTCATAAACTTTTACTTTATTAAGATCCTATGGGTTCTGTAGGTATTCGAGTATAACGGATTTGAAGTTTGTCTAGGTTATAAATAGAACAGACATGAATTAATACAGTAAAGGAGATCCATAACAAGATTCGTCTTTAGCGAGATAAACCAATAGGAAATTCGATTTGTCTACAGTTCCGATTGGGGATCTACTTATTGGATTTATTAATCGTTTAGTGGACAAGTCTGAGCATGGAGGGTGAAGAGCCCTTGTCTCTTTCTATTGTCTTAGGCACTCCAAATTGGGAGGTACAGCAGCAAATCAAGCTACCCCAATCTGTCAAATTTCTTTGATAGATTTTCAACTTTATTTTAAAAGTATAAGGGTTTATATTCAATTTGAAATATTTGATAGTTTGGGATAGCTTGATGTGCTGACGTCTGTACTTTTGTTATAGAAGAATATATTGTATGTATTGTATGCACAAGGTGCTTAGATATATTCCGACAAAAATCACCGATATTTGTTTAAATTAGAGGTTTAACTTTTTGTATACCGTTATTACAGACACAATTAAAAAGCCACTGTGTCTCGCGTAGATCCGCTGAACGGATTGGGATGAAATTTCGCACACGGATAGACCATGATCTGGAGAAAAACATACTACATTTCATTTTGGATCGTAGACAACACGTCGCAAGCAAGACAAGCTAGTAAACCATAAAATCAGCCCAGACATTATCAGTAAGACTGAGTATTTACACTAATACATACAGTGTATTCTATACCCAGGTTAAATTCCAAACACGGACAATAAAACGCACAAAACCTACGTTATATCATCACGAATATACGTTCAATGACATCATTAATTTCAATATCTTTTTTTTTAATTCCAGTAGGTCGCTAGCGCTCCTCAAACAGCGCACAATGCGCACATTGCAACAGTCCTCATCACATAACCTTCGTCCATATTCCTGGCATTGTCAATTCTCCTACACGTATTTTATTCACAGCTGATATTCACCCCGTGTCTTGGCGAGGCGTTCGTCCACCGCCGGGGGCGTTTTTCCCCCGACATTTTTGTCGTGGATATTATTGAAATCAAAATAGCTCACGCCGGGGAAGGCCCCCATAAATTTTGCGCACCACAGCGGGCGTTCTGGTCTGTCCCAATTTTTGTTTGTGACTGTCAATTTTTATTCTTTGTGGCCGTATTTTGTGTGGATTCTGAACTGTGTTGACGTTCTGTGTTTTGGGGACTAAAATAAGTTTGTTGTTCGTATATTTCAGTTGGTATATGGAAATAACGGCTTTCAATATTAACGGTGTCATAATACGAAAGTTTTTTTATGAACCCCTGATAGCGTAAAGTTGCAATTTATCTGAGCTTTTCTTTTTGAGAACTATGTTCTTAAAAAGAAATAACTTAATATCTTTAAATAATCTTAAAATGTTTAGGAAAGTATTCCATAGAGCCCAAATCAATGAAGAGATTACACGTAAAGCTGCATACACACCGATGTAATTTTTTGTGGTGCAAAACTTATAAATATTAGTGGGCAACAACAGATAACAAAAATATATAGCAAAAGACGCAAAAGTTATAGAAAGTTAATTAATGGCATTTATATCATGTTGCTTAACGAAAAATAACTTCAGTGTAGATGCAACATAACAAACCCATCTCCATAATTAATTGCTGAAATAATAATTTCGTCTGTTTACTTTGAAAAGCGTCCGGAGTTCAAAACAGTAGTGACTCCTGGAGGGTGAAAGAGTTGAAAAGTTGAGACGGATGTAAATAAAATTAATGAATTTCTGCCACTACACAGTCGACGGCTCGGCTTACAAAGCCAGTGTCCGTACGAGGAGTTTGGGTCACCGAGCGAGAATGAAATGGAACGTACACTGATTAATATTTTTTTTTAATATTTTTCGCTTTTATGCGTTGTTTTTTTTTCAATCTGTATTTAAAAAAATCGAAATGTCACATGATCAAATAGCATAACGTCATATGAACAGTACGTTAATTTTGACAAAAATGGTTTGACTAAATAAAAAGTTCAGAAACGAAACTTGAGCTGATATTATGTTTTGTATCTTTTCAAATTCAACTCCAGAAATCCTTTTTTTTTACAAATAGAGATGGATATTGCCATATACCTACCAAATGTTTACTTTTCAGTATGAGAACCAAGCCTGTTTTCAAGGACACCCGCTTATTAAAGGTCTATTAAATTTTAATCCAAAAAGTAAATAAAAACATTAGGTATTGGATGCCAAAGGTTACAGTGAGTATTAAGCTCCGTATAAAACAGATTTGTGCCGAGCCTAATATTGTCTGTGGGTGTATATTGGCTCAAAATATTTCGGTCAAGGTTAAGAGATGCTTTCAGACACAAATAAAATTGGCACAGAAGGTCAACTCTACAAAAAGGCCTAATAGAAATGATAACAAAATTATGTTTAGCCCGTCACTTAGATTATTAAAAATTATTGGACACGTATTTTTTCTTTTTTAAATTATTCCAAAGATCACGTTGATACATTGTGTTAAAATGTGGAACAACGTCACTCCTATGTAGTTTTTATACTGAGTTGTGACGTACCGCGCGTCCACTTTCCAACTTTAATCCGTTTTATCTAAGGATTTTTTTATTAATGTCATTTTTTACGATATTTTAAAGCAAAAATACGTGTCTAATATATTTTTATTATTACAACCTGTCATCATCCCTATTCATATATAGGTTCCTACATACCCGATTGTATACAGCAAAACCAAGCGATCTCGTGCGATTCGTGGAGAGTATTTACATACGTATAGATATGCGTATTCTTGTTTTCGCTCGTTTTAAGGAGCCAGCCTTCTGTATTGAATCTTTTTTTGTATTTAAGGGATCGCGCCCACACTGACACGCACCAATGTGTTTTAAGACTAACAAATATTGGTATAAAGACTGACAAACTTATTGTCTCTTCGATTAAATGTCAAAGTTTAGATTCGGCTACGCTTTCTTTCACAATAGAGTGTTAAGTTTACGTGGAACTTGACTGGGTTTGTCTTCTGTATTCAATTTTCCTCGACTCCATTATTGAGTCTTCGTTGTTTCTGTTTACTAGTGAACTAATACAATTTTCGTTCCCAAAAGTGCCGCATCCTGATCATCATAACTCTGTGTTCCGCTCCGTTGCCTCGCTCCACTTCCTACCACCAACTTCGTACCACTATAACTTGTACAAAACTGACCCACTGCAGATGCTCGACACAGCTTTAATACACAAATAATTACTGGAGACAAGTTCTGAAGACTCGAGTGCCACTGCGCAAACTTTAAAAAATTTAAATACCAGCCAGTCGCTGAGTTCTTTTTTCGAATTGCTGCCAAAAGTGGGGCTTGACAGTTTAGTTTTATTTTTTAAAGCCGTGCTTTGAATAAAGAATGTTTTAATTACAATTTTAGTGTCTGGCTGGTTTGTTTATTCAAACTTCGAGTTTATAAATGAAAGATGATAGAGTTACGACTAGGTGCTTGAGTTGGAAAGTGTTGCAAGTTGTAAAATATGAGTTGATCTGACGTTACTCGGCGCGAAGTTTTGAAGTAGTGGCAGTGTAAAAATGGCTGGCTTGCGTAGTTTATCGCCTCACGTTTGCGTTTATTGCAAGCGATTATTATAAGGAACTGTCCCATTAGTTATTTTACTTCTACTGTTAACGTTTCTCATCTTCACTTCCTGGAACTGGAGTCTTTTAGCCTTTGAGACTTAGAAAATTATCGTTCTTTCAAATCATTCTGGTTGAAAACTGGTGAATCACAAAGATCCAAAATCATCTTCGTCTTTTTCTACGTGTGGTTAGTGAATAACCTGGCGTTTTTATGCTACCTATGGGCCTCTAACTGTGCCGGATTCCTCACAATGTTTTCCTTCACCGATCGTTTAAGCAGGCGATAATTAAAAAAAAAGTAATAGCCTAGTGGTGCCAAAATTCAAAATAAAAACGATCTTTAGACTTTTTGGGCATATACATTAGTTTTAACATTTCACCATAACGAAAGATAAAATCTATTCTTGCCTGAATTAATTCATCACATTACTTTCCCAGATACATTCCCATTCTTAAGAATGCCTTTTAAAAATCCCATCATATTACCTTAAAATTATTTCCCCATAACAGCAAGGGGTGGTTCTTACCACGAGCTAAATAATTTTCCCCCAGTGCCTGCCAAGCCCCCATTCGTGACGTAGTCGATTTGGCGTGCTCAATAAAAAAATCCCCAATTTACGTTCACATAATAGGCACTGCGGATAATTCGCTACGGTCCCACATTGAATGTTCATAATAAAATAGTAAGCTTTTTAGGGTTCCGTTGGTTGAGGTTCAAACATGTATGTAACTCTTAGACAATGGATTTAAAAGCGTATTGTTTTTTTCCGATTAATTTTAATTTTTATGTGACATCGATTTTGACATTGTATAATTTATAATTTGATGACATTGTATTTATATTTATATTGTGTTTTGTATTTATCTCGTGTATTTGTGATTTTTAATATGGGAGAACCCAAAATAAATGTTTTTTTTTTATAGTGTCCATCTGTTAAAGATTTCACCGTTATTGACTTGGATATTTACAAAGCCATCGCTTTTATATTTGGCAAGAGTGTTGCTGCATAAACATAACTGCGTTGGCTAAACTTTTCCGGTATTGTTTAAGCTATAGCCACGCTTTGGCTCATTGCTATTAGATACGGAACCCATACAAGCGAATTTAACTCGTACTTGGCCACCGCTTTAATACCCTGATGTTGTTCGGATTGCACGAACATTTTAATATAAGTTTCGATAACAAATAAGTAAATAACCTCAAAATGTTCAGCTTTGTTGCCTTTTTTGAAGCGATGATGTTAAAAGCCATAAATGGAGGGATTCCAAGATTGTAGAGTTTTATTTTAATTGGCGAAATCAGCCCTTTTTTTGTAAGGCTGGGAAATCATCCAATGTCTGCTCCTTAGTCCAAGACACGAATGAATTTCACAAAACCAGTGGCCATTTTCTCCCCACCTCAATGTTAAAGTCCATGCGATGTCCAGCGCTAGGAAATTTGTTCACCAAAATGTCAGCAGCTAAATACAGGCTGTAACCGAAAGGGTATATACATACAAACTGATATGCTACAGACCACCAAACTGAACAACTTTTACTATGGGACCAATTTCGAAATCGTGAAAAAAAATCAGCTGTTAGCTGTAGCCCATAGTAAAAGTTGTCCAGTTTATAAGGTGGTTCTGGCGTATTCCCTTCGACGCTTCAATGCACCGTAATTAGTACTGCATGATAACATGTTACAACACATAACTTTACACTAATTAAAATATCCAATCACAATATCAGCTACAATTACAAACTTTCTAAAACAACGATTCATTATGTAATGAAGCGTGGAACGCAGCGGTTAATTAGTAACAAATGATTACGCACGTATGAAGGCTGGAATCATAATTAATTAATATGGCTCCCTTAATTAAACCAATCGGCGTGTTTGTTCCTTAAATCTGTTAGTTTTATTAATATTTGCTGTTTTACCCTGAGGGGTAATCGATTTGTTGGCTGTGTTGAGCGGGTTATGTTATTGGGAATAAAATTGTGATGATCACATATAAATTTCAGTTATTATAATATATATATAGTTATGAGCTGAGTCGTTGTAATTAAAGGATTTGAGTATGTCTGGAATTGTAATGGCTGTGTTATAATCATAGCAGTAGGTAATTTATGGAAAAAGACGTAATATACCCTCATTCCTTGTTATCTGCGAAGGGTTGGACAGAGTAGTATACGCACATTTCTCCAGTTATGTTTATGTGCGATCAACTGAGCACGTCTAAAATCGGACCTGCTATTTGGGGATAGGGTATTTGAAAGGGTAGTCAATAACCTCACTTTTTATGAATTGTCAAAACGCGCAACTTGTACGTAATTTGTATGAAATATAACAATGTGACGTCACAGATTTTTTGAATCAAATGGAATACTTATTGGCATTAAATAAAATGTTACAATTACATCTTCGCATAATATCTGTACGTACGTACGTGATGGAAGTTTTTTAGACGGGGGTGGTCTTTTATCTATGTGATTTCATATTTGATTTTTGACCGATTCAAATAGTCAATTCCAGATAGAAATATCCAAAGACACTTCTCTTTTTTCACCTATTTACAAATGTAACATTTCGATAAGCTTTGTATACAAGTAGTGCGCCTATTTTTAGGTGTAAACTATACCTCTCGCGCCCGGCCCTGGTGCAAGCCATGGTCCGGGGCGAGAGGGAGTGGGAGGCAGTCACCTCCTTCTGCGAAAAAGTCATGCTCGCGAAGGAGGTGGCGGGATGGGAGAGAGAAAGGTCCTCCCGTCCCGGCCGCCGCAGGAGACGCCCCGGGCGTCGGGAGCCACGTGACGACTCCCGGCCACCGTAGGCGCGGGCCTGCGGACGGTGAGTAATGGGTGACTCACCGTCCGATCAGCACCAGACCCGTGCCGTACGGCGCGTATATGTTCCACGCGCGCCTCAAAGAGATGTCAGCATATGAAGGGGCCCCTCAGGGCCAAGCCTGCCGGGTAAGTGGGATTGTCCGAAAGGGTTACCGCTACCCCGGAACATAAAGGGCTACGGAAGGAACATGGATGGGTTTTAGTCAGTAAGAGTCTGACACTCCCTTCCGCTCCACCCAGAGCGGGAGCAGTCATTGGATGATTTCCCAGCCTGAAAAAAAAAAAAAAAAAAGGTGTAAACTATAAGCGATACTCGAAGATGTGCAAGTGGAAAACATGTTTTACAGTTTGATTAAACGTAAGAGTATGGTCGCATACTAGTATTGCCAATTGCCTTTATAAACAGCGAAACAGTATTATGAATCCCAAGTACACCTCTCCTTTGCATATGTACATTTTTATCCACTTTAAACCCCCGTTTTAACATACAAGTAGCTAATTTAACTAAACTCAGTTTTAAACCAAGCTTCAGCACTAACTACATCCACTGAACTCGTTAGTATACATAAATGTCTTATGCATGTAAAATATAAAGGTAATTACTTTTTTATTTAATACAGCAACGCAGTACTTAGCAGACGTTGTATAAGTTCCGAGTCTCAGTTGATCGCTTACAGAGGATTAATATCTCCCCAGCCTTCGATAAGTATGTAGAATAGGTTCCGAGGGAAACTTTATAGCAAATATGTACCGATAGAGATGTCGGGGGATTTTGTTAAGTTTTGCGTATGCTTCGATCAAATACTAAGAATATTTATACGGGGTTATTTTTCAATGACCGGCCAAATTTTCACTGGGTGTTCTACCCATGAATGTGAACAACTTTCACTATGGGACCAACTCTGAAATCACGAAAAAAAAATCAGCTGTTTCCTACAAAATATCAATACCTACTCGACTAAAATGTATGAAACAGCTGATTTTTTTTTCGTGATTTGAGAGTTGGTCCCATAGTGAAAGTTGTTCATATTTATGGGTAGAACACCCTGCGAAAATTTGGCCGGTCATTGAAAAATAACCCGGTATATCTACCTATATTTTTCAAACAAACTTCCACCCCCTATTTTCGTCCGTTCGTGTTTAGTTACGTGGTTAGTTTCCTAAAATCCTTTCTTAGCTGCCGCCTGCTAATCAAAATCTTCTTCCGTGTTACATTTCATCCTTGTAGGTCCCGCAGTTTTTGAGATTTCATGATTAATCAGTGAGTGTCGAATCCTTTCGCTTTTGTATAGCATGTATGTATATCAATATAAATATACCTTTTAAAGGCGCTTGGAAGGGTTCTTTAAGGCGTCATGTTTGCCACAAATAAACGTATTTTGTTTCTTTCTTCTTCTAATAGTCTTCTATTAACTCTCACTAGTACCTAATTCATTACAAAGTTATCAATTAGATAAACTCTGGTTAACACGTTGCACGGCAACGCGGTCACCCTGTGTCCGACAAACAATAGTTTTTCTATTGTGTCTGCTGCGTGGCAGTCAATGACTTAAGAAACTCAGTAATCGGGATATATGGGAACTTTCCCCGTTGACAGCGATGTGGACGAATTTTTCGATGTCCTTTGATTATTTTATTATTATTATTATTTATTTCCCCTCCCGTTTTATATATACAATCATGTCTTAATTTGTAAAACAAATACTTAGGCTAACCTATTCTATCCGTAAAGTGTTTCTCGTCCAATAAACACGAGCAATACTAAGAGCAACAATTTGGCATACACCTATATTGCTGCTTGACACTACAATTGTTTCACAAAAACTTTGAACCAACAAGCGATCCTCGGTAATTTTTCGTGGAATGAAAGGCGTAATGAATACCAGCTGAAAGATAATTTAAACAGAAGGTTTACAATTGAAATATTAATTAAATACTTATTGAACTCGCGCGCCATTGGTTAAATTCGCGCTTTGAGCCGATTTATAAAACTGAGCGCGATCAGCACAGATCCGCGTTCAAGAAATGCCAGTGTTAATATTCTGCAGAAAATAATGACATTGACAGCTCTTAATAAGCTGATCGCATTCAGTTTCATTGGTGAAATTCGTCCTAAGATTCTTTGTGTGCTTAAGGTTCATATTCGAATGAAAAACTTATTTTATTTAACAAAGTGCTTCCTAAGAATCTTGCCCTTTCTACGGCGTGGTTTATACGACGTACCGTAATGAAAGTCTGCCGTGTACAAAAGGCCTTAGAGGTCATGCTTTCCTTATAAATCGCCTTTAGGAGTTTATTTATAAACGTTGCTTAAAGTTTAGTAATGATTATCGACTGATTAAGCATTTTTGACGTTTAAAAGTATCTTAACTTTAAACAGCGTTTATTAATAACTAGCTTCTGCCCGCGGCTTCGCCCACGTGGATGACGGAAATTGCATGTTATTTTACATATAAACCTTCCTCTTGAATCACTCTATCTATTAAAAAAAACTGCATCAAAATCCGTTGCGTAGTTTTAAAGATCTAAGCATACATACAGACATTAGGACAGACGCGCGAAGCGACTTTGCTTTATACTATACTAGCTTCCGCCCGCGGCTTCGCCCGCAAAATATTCCGACAAATTATACACATAAACCTTCCTCTTGAATTACTCTCTAAAAAAAACCAGAATCTATTAAAAAAAACCGCATCAAAATCCGTTTATTAATAACTAGCTTCTGCCCGCGGCTTCGCCCACGTGGATGACGGAAATTGCATGTTATTTTACATATAAACCTTCCTCTTGAATCACTCTATCTATTAAAAAAAACTGCATCAACATCCGTTGCGTAGTTTTAAAGATTTAAGCATACATAGGGACATAGGGACAGAGAAAGCGACTTTGTTTTATACTATGTACTGAAGAGGTGTGTGGTGTGTGTTGTCATATCGACTAGGTAGTTCTTCTGCTAAACTGAAGTTACAGTACATACACAAATAAAATATTTGGCACAGAAACAAAAACATCAAGATTTTGGCTCAGCACCCTCTGTGGAAAGTATTAAGAGTGGAATTATGATAATGGAATTAATATTAGGGTCCGGAACGGAACAAATCTAAAGCCGGCGCGTTATGCGAATGTTACCGACAAAAATGGCACATTAATGTCTCGGATAAATTCCGGGGTTTTGTTGTAGAACGGTTGGATACTTTTTTTTTATTAATGGTTATATGATTTCGTTTGGCTTTTCGCCCCTTTTTTGGGAGTTAGGATGGTTGGTCAGTAAGCGGATTCAATATTGGATGTTTAAGCATCGTTTGGAATCGTCTAATGGGATTAGAGTAATAAGGTTTAAATTTATATCCAGTTTTCCATTTCATATTGCTCCTAAAAAAAATAATTTAAAAGTTCATTTTCGTACATGATTGGGATGGGAGATCTCCTTTTGACCAGGAAGGGCTTGAGTTAGGAGACTCCGCTCTTCCACTTAGTGAAATAGGTATATAACAAAATTGTAATTGAAAATAAAACGTTAAACATTAAAATCAATCCTAAGTCATCATCATCTGTCTAGCCACCATGTTGGAATCACCTTCCAGTCTAACGGATGAAGCTGAATACCAATATTTTACATGGGACGACTGCTTATCTGACTTCCACAACCCAGTTACCGGGTAATACGGGTAATACGATACCTCGTGGTAAGACTGGTCAGACTTTACGTCTTTCGTCATACCGTCGATCCGTAAAAACGAAGCAACCTGTAAAAATATCTCAGGGTTCTCTTTTCAGTTAAAATCAATATTTTTATTACAATCTTGCTCTGTTCAATTTCATAACGTCTCGGCCAGGAATAGAATAGACATCTAAAAGATAAATCTTTCATCCACAAATGAATAACTTACAAAACTATACATTTACGCCCTGAGACGTTCTTTGATATTTACATCAGTGTCGCAACAACCTTCAGGAGGCCAACCACCACACACACACAGCACACCACAGCAGTATTATTTTAATTATGGCTTTTGTTTCCAGCTTCGCTCGTGTCAGTTTTCAATAAATTTGACAATAAATTCGGGTTGTACTCTGCTTGCTATAATAATAATATAATTAAATCATGATTCAAGAGACTCGTGGCACCATCTATTAATTATTATAAGAACGTTATTGTTGTTTTTCCTCGGGAACAGTACTTTTTTTTTCGTGATGATAGATAGCTTATGTCTGTTTCTGTACACCTGACAATGCATATGCATAATTTCAGGATGATTGGTTCAGTAGTTTAGGCGTGAAAAGGTAACAAACAAACTGACAAAGCTACTTTCGTATTTATAATATTAGTTAGGATTGCTTCACATCGTCATAATCGTCATTTCGTTCTTACTCTGAAGTAATTGTTTAGAAATGCTGTTCTCTGATGTGAGACAATTTTTTACATTTTCGCTAGAAACAAAAACCCGTGTGAATAAAATAAGACAGCCTACTTTGTAACCTTGTCGCACAGCACTTAACATGCTTCTCTTTTCCAATAAATCCTATCTAACAACAATCGACACGCCAAACGAACCCCCTTTACGAACACAGAAGCTTAAACGTTAATAAAAATAAACGTAAAAAATGATTT
Organism: Hyppa rectilinea; assembly: GCA_951799385.1. NCBI lineage: Eukaryota > Metazoa > Arthropoda > Insecta > Lepidoptera > Noctuidae > Hyppa > Hyppa rectilinea. The sequence continues at coordinate 4,011,963 of OX637310.1, read as the reverse complement.
TATTGTTGTATTTATAAGCTGTTATTGTGCTGTGACTGCGCTCGAAAGTGTCCATAAAGTGTGCTCGGGATGTTTACGTAACCAATCCAGTTGTTTGGTATATTCTGCGAAAGTCTCATCGTGAAAACTTAGATGAAGTGAACTTGATTTGAGCTGTCAATAGTGACAGTACAGACGCCAGCACATCAAGCTATCCCTAACTGTCAAATTTTCTCAATTAAAAATGAACCTTATATCATTGCAATAAAGTTGAAATAATATCAAAGAAATTTGACAGATTGTGGTAACTTGATGTGCTGGCCTCTGTACCTACATAGCATCAGGTAGAATGACAGCACCACTTCACGCTCACTTTTGATCCAAGTTTTCCAGTTAAGATTTTTACAGATTTTGTTATCCCGTCAGCTAGATTATTAAAAACATTGGACACGTATTTTTTTCATTTTTCACGTAATCAAAAGATAACGTCGATACATTGTGTTAAAGTATGGCATGACGTCACTCCATTATTGATTTTATATTGAGTGTGTTCGTTGTGTTCAATATTTTTTTATTTTTTTATTACCTGACTGACGGACTAAATATAATTTCTTTATATATTACCTTTTTTTTTTAACGCTGGGAAATCATCCAATGACTCCTCCCGCTCTGGGTGGAGCGGAAGGGAGTGTCAGACTCTTACTGACTAAAACCCATCCATGTTCCTTCCGTAGCCCATTATGTTCCGGGGTAGCGGTAACCCTTTCGGACAATCCCGCTTACCCGGCAGGCTTGGCCCTGAGGGGCCCCTTCATATGCTGACATCTCTTTGAGGCGCGCGTGGAACATATACGCGCCGTCCAGCACGGGTCTGGTGCTGATCGGACGGTGAGTCACCCATTACTCACCGTCCGTAGGCCCGCGCCTACGGTGGCCGGGAGTCGTCACGTGGCTCCCGCCATCATCTCTATGCCAGCAGCCCCTAACAAAAACATACGACTGTGTTTTTGATTTGCATTCTCTTTGGTAACAAACTCAAACATTCTCGAATTATTTCTCCCCATACCTACCCTCCATTATTATTTTCCCCACCAACATCAACATGCACCATATCCTACATACCCCTTTACAAATTGCCAGCAACTTCCGCACCGAATCCTGATCATAATACCAATGCCCAGTAATTAAACCTAATTTAGACAGATGGACAACGTTTTACCCCAAATTGGATCTCACACACACCAATTTGTGTTTCCAGTTAATTTTATTTGGGTGACGTAACCGCAAAAGCCGGGTTTTTCCGCAAACCGGGACGTGTGCTCACGCCCGATGCTTGCAAATAGGTCGATTATACTTTTGCATGGCGTTCGATAGGTTTATACTGATTGTATTTTCTTTAGGCTTGTTTAACACTGGACTAAGTAGGTTACATAAGTTATGTTTTTGATACTGGAAACACTTTGACAGGAAATTAAAAGAAAACATGGCAGTAACATGTTGTTACAACATTCTAAGGTAATTTCGCTACGAAAAATAAGGAAACGAAATTAAAAATGTTTATTCTACTCCAACAAAACGCACATAATACATACATACAACGTAGTCAAAGCCTAGTATTAAGGTAATTTGGTCCTATGTATCGTTGCTCAGATGTTGCTGTAAAATACTGTGACTTCGGACATAGGTACCTATCGTTAAAAGCGCAATTTTTTTGTAACAGCTTCAGTTCTTCGAATGATGTAATCACGTGGGCATGGGTAGTATAATAAATGAAAAGATTTAATAAGGCAAATTTTATTAGTAAATAACTATTGGCAAAAAGCCTTCCCACTGGGAAGCCTACCACTACTTATTAAAGCATTAGGTATTATTTTAATCTCCGTCCCACTCTGAAGTAAGATTCAATAGTACCTACTCTTAAAACAGTTGGTGGTAGAGGCCTTCGTAAGCCTCTCATTTAGTTAGTATTACCACTAAAATAATGTTTTTAAAGATTGGAATCCAATTGACAACAATGTAGTCACAAAGTCCATACTCAGTGACGTCACCCAAACCATTAATAACCTGTCGATTAACGTGGATGACTAATAAACAAGAACCAACTCAAGTAACCGGCACAAATTATCCAAAGGACAATAATAATATGTAAAGTTTCGCCTCCTGGAATTCCGCCAAAGAGCATGGTTTAAAGAATATATCCAAACTTAGTGAGACGCTGTTTGAGTCTACTTTTAGTGCCCGCCCCACCGGTGCAAACTTTATCAAGTTTACCAGGACTTTAAACAGCCTCTCTCGGCCCTTGACGCAGCCTACTGTTCGAAACGATTCTAGTATTTGCGGTTTATTCAGCATACCACGACTAACCAAAACATATTAAGCCAGTGCGAAATTGCGCTTTACCTCCTATCTAACCTTTAAGCCATTATTTAAGAGAAGGTACCTAATGTTCTTATCTTAATATTTATAATCATAGGAGAAATCGGGTCTGTTAAGATCTTTCCACAAATATCAGGGCCGTGCCCGGGATGTGGACGGTCCGTGCTCGGTTAGGGGCTCAAAAAAAGTCTGTAGGTACTTATTCACACGTGTTCGTCTCTCAGCCGGCGACGGAGCTTCAGCGCTCACCTTGTGTGTGCCATAGCCATGTCACGTCCTATATACGGCCTTGACGTGTGTCGATAGATCTTTATCCAACAAGTAGCTAGTAAGAACAACAATGTTATCTCCACAGCCTAGTAACCAAGTGAGCAACGAACCTAACAGTTAATTAGTTGACACAGTGTAGGTACATTCGATGTCTCAATCCCGTGTAGCGGGTCAATGCGGACCGGGCGGTCGCCCCGAGGGGCTCGTTTCAATTGACATGTTACTAGCCTAGTGTTTGTTTTCTCGACAAATACACTATTAAGATGGGGACGTCTTGATTTTGGAAGCTCTTGTTGTTGAGGACATTAGGTGGTCTGTATTAGCAGGAGCAGGAAAATATATTTGGGTTTAGGTCATCACGTAGTGCGTGGCGATCGATATCGAGGCATGCCAAGAAAGCTTTGTTGTGGCGGCTTGAATTCCACCATAACGCTTAAAAGCTGTCAGTGTCATTATTGTCTATGGAATATTGACACTGCCAACTCTTGAACGCGTTTTCGATGTGGTGATCGTGTTGTTTCATTGGTGAAATTGGATCTTAATCTCCTTGGAACTGTTACAAACTGTTGTTCTTAACTGTGATACAAAAAGAAACTTTTATTTAAAATACATATGGCAAAGAAAAAATATTATTAAAATTTATTTTTCATATAGGTACATTCTGATTTTCTAATCAAAACAAAAGGAAATAACAAGCTAAAGACAAAGCTTACTTGATGACATTTTCATTTTCTTTGAATTTATCATATAAAATATAATAAAAAGGCTTTTCTCAAACCGCCTGCGGTCACATATTTCATTACGACGACGCGCGGATATATTTCTCTTTGCTTTGCGTTTTTGTTCAGGCGTTTGTAAATCTGACACCTTGGAAACCATATTTTTTCAATAATCCACGAGACGTTGAGATAGATATTGTTTGATATAAAAACTGACTTATACAGACGCTATTATTCTTGAAAATATTTTATACGAAAGAGTGACTAGACTAACTAGAAATCGTGGCCTGGGCTTTCAGGTGAAAGTAATGTCAATGCTTTTCGTCGCGATAAAAATCTGATATCCAACCTACATAATCCACCCTTTATGTTCTTCAGAACTTTATGACAATGTCAACCCACGAAATTGTAGCAACAAAACATCGCAACATCCTTAATCAAAATCATTTTCAAATCCAACAGCCAAGTGAACTTCAAAACTAAGTGAAACGTGTACAAAAACCAGTGCAAAATAAAATAAAAACTTTAAATAGTAATGAAAAAATGCCAAAACCATGTATAGATCGGACAGGACGCTGACCCATATCGCGTAGTAAGTGCAAACATTTACGTTGCGCGTGAGTGTGTGCGTTCGTGAGACTGTCAGGTGGAGATGAGGCGGGGGGCGTCTGTGCCCCCGCGCCTCTTATCAGGAGATAAGGCGCCGTGGCTCCCAAGCAGCACCGTCTCGACAAACGTGGTCGACTCATCAGTGTGACCAGGTCGCTTGGACTTAAGCGGCCGCCGCCCGCCATGTTACATACACTGAACGCACTCGCCGGCAAAATATCCCCAGGCGGTGGCGGCGGCCTAGACACAAATGCGAACAGACACACGCAGCCGAACAAGAACCACAAGATATCACCATCGTCGCCATACAGCAAACCGAAGTAAGTGTAGTTCTTAAGTTCTCTTGCGCAATGTAGAAAAGTGTAGTAACTATTCATAATGAGTTTTCCAGGACGTGCAGTGATATTTTCAGAGGCAAACAAACAAACAAGGTTTATACAGTGACTATAAATTAAAATATATATATTTGATATTAAAATCATAGTCCTCCGAATGAACAGCCTACATCAAAAGTGTCTTTGCCGCCTCGTTTTATTTTAATGAAAGTGACAAGGCTGGTGATTTGAAAATTCTGGACATAAAAGATGTTGCGAAAAACGATTTTCATATATTCTTGCCTGATCTGTGTATTAACATTGTAACAATAGCATTTGTGGTGCTATATAATAACGTATTGATATCAGTCGTTGTAATATTCCTTTGAATGCTATAAGACAATAATACACTTCAAAGATAAGGTGAGGTAAGTTGTTTTCAGCAACACTAGGATCGTTCAATCCTTTGCTGTTAGGTTTTTGCCTTTCTTATCTGCCGCCATTACTGCTTCAATTCGTATATGTACGTCTCTTTGATCAAATGTGAGTCTAATATCTGTTTGTGGACCTTTGTTTTAAATGCTAACAGGTAATAATTATAAGAATATTTGGCTACACTCTGGAATTATTCCACATATCAACCTGTCACTTGATTGCATCACCAATCCGTGGTCTACATGTATTTTCTAGTTGTTCCCTAAGCAGATGTAAGACGCTTCACTTTTTGTTCATTTTTGTCTCTTTCATTCAAAGTGAAACGAAAGAATGTAAAAACCTCCGATACCAAAATAAAAGGAAAACAATATATTATGTATTGGCACTTTAGTTTAAAATCAATTGTAGGTTATATTTTGGTCCTAAGCGGGATTGTCCGAAAGGGTTACCGCTACCCTGGAACATAAAGAGCTACGGAAGGAACATGGATGGGTCTGGAGACGGCTATTGAAAATAGATTTTCTTCAGAAATGAATGCTTTGTGCATTCATTTGTTTGGCGTTTTCAAAAAGAATTACTATCTGTTCAGCCGTTTAGGAGCTAGAATGCCACAAAGAGACGCACAGCTACTCAGTTACTGATAACAACTACCTGTTTTTTCGGGGGCTCAAAATGAAATAGGTTTTAGGCCGTTTTTATCTTCAGCAGTTACAGCGCAATTTACTACTCAATCCACTAAAATAGGAACGAGTCTTTTATCAACTGTTAGTCTAGAATTTTTTTTGGGTTCTAATAGCTACTGGGTAAACTTATACGAATTTTGGTTAGGTTGTTTTGGTTCTTTAGTCATCATAACACATACCAAAATATTACAGCATCTATGTTTAGTTAGTATTCTTCTTTTTCTGTTTGTCAGTTATAACTTCTTGTTTTCAATGGGTTTCCTTTTATTTTTCTAATTGACCTCTTTTCACACATTCAAAATCAAAAGTCATTTATTTCAACTTGACTAAAAAGCATTCTTTGAACATGAAAACTTCATGACAAAATGTCCGCACGTCACCACTTTGGCTGGGACGAAGTGGCCCAACAAACTCCCCAGCAGCACATGATATAGTTGAAGTTGGAAGAACATGATTCTATACAATAGTATGTAATTTACATTGCGAAAAACGAAACATAAAATTAAATTATCCACCATACATATATCAGCTAGCACACGCCAATATACAAAATAAAAAAACATTGTAAAGCATTCATATAACTCAAGCAGACATAAGAAATAAAAACTTTTACAGGAACCCATACCTACATTCTTCCTGCCTGCTATTCTTCTAGATTTTCCCGTTCTCTGATATTACAAACTTATCTTCCAGCCTCTAGTAATCTCTTCTTTTCTTGGCAGTCTTTAATAATTTTTTTAATGCTTCTCCATTATTTTGCTGTAATACTTAGTTCAAATTAAATTGTTAGGTTAAATTATTTGTGTTAAGGCATCCCTCCATCAATCCACCTTTCGATTAATTTACTTCCATCAATATCCCAATTAAACCATCATACTTTACCGAAATATTGGAGTTTCTCATTTATATTGCTGACCTAGCAAGAAAGTTCAGTGTTGCCACACGTATAACAGATTTCAAACTTTGCTTGCTCCCTCAGTTAGATTTTGGCAAGTATTTCGACAGATTTGATGAATCGTTGGATCTTTGGATACACGATGGTTTTATTACTATTTCAGTTTTCACTCGAATGAGTTGTTGCCAAAACTAAACTGAGATGTCTGATATTCAGGTAATTTGAGATGAAGATCTTTACAAATTAGTCGTTCTAAAATATGGAACTATTTTCAGTGACATTAGTCATTATTCGTATGTTTCTATTTTCTACTTTAAGTGTAAAACGGTTAGGTTTTCCTTCGTTTAGTTTGTCTGTTGGTATAATAAAGATCTCAGCATCAGTTTCAAACATATTTTTATCTTCCGTATAGAATTATGGTTAATCAGATTGGCTGACACCAAGATAACGTAAGTTGTTGATGACACATTTAGATAAAATTGTAGTTATTTATAATTAGGACGCTGCTTCTTCTCTTGCATTACATTCGTTTAAAGAGTTTTACAGTAATTGATGCGAGTGATTTCATTTCTTCCACCTTCTTACGTTTTCATTTATTGGTCTGCATGTTGGATTCTTTCTATTGCTTGCTCATTATTGCTAATGATGTCAGGTATCAACTCTTTGGTCAGTGCTTATTTCACGAATGAAACTGAACGCTATCAGCTCATTTTAATCGCGTTCAAAAACTGATGGTATCAATATTCTACAGAAAATAATGGCACTGACAGTTTCAGGGTTTATGTGCTGACTACGTTCAGTTTCATTGGTGAAATTCGCCCTTAGAGACGGAGTTTGCAATTACTAACTCTGTAATATATTTCATTTTGAGATTCAGCTAACAACTTGTACAAATAGTGATGTTTATGCATTCTAATAGTAGATACATTGTCCTGTCAGTTTTCTTTAATTTTTTAAATGATGATCCATATTCCTTGGTGACGTTTATAATTGGGTTGTCCGAAAGAGTTATGCTTACTTCCAACATTCCAATACTGCATCACACATTTTTTCATTCTTCACCAATAAGGTTTACATAAAACATTTATAATTATGTGAATCTTATTAATGATGTGTGAATAATTATCACCAAGTCTAATATTCTCATCAGTGTTTTAGTACGCTACTGCATAGCCCAAATGCGTGAGGCGGATAATCCAGTAGGCCAATTAGCTGCACCGACCAGCTGAGGCAGGGAATCTAACAGATCTTGACGTAGCGCAGACGGTTCCAATTGGCTTATTCCTCCTATCTACGGCAGCCAGATTATCGAAATCGTCTAATGTGTTCACCGCCTTAACATGCCAGCCGTCAACCTTAATGAATATCTGTTTACCGAAGCATAAACCATGTGTTTGCGTCACCTCCCATGATTTCACGTCAGTGACGTCATTATCCTGAACTTTTTGCTCGAAATTGTAATCTAGAACAAAAAACCATGTATAGATCGGACAGGACGCTGACCCATATCGCGTAGTAAGTGCAAACATTTACGTTGCGCGTGAGTGTGTGCGTTCGTGAGACTGTCAGGTGGAGATGAGGCGGGGGGCGTCTGTGCCCCCGCGCCTCTTATCAGGAGATAAGGCGCCGTGGCTCCCAAGCAGCACCGTCTCGACAAACGTGGTCGACTCATCAGTGTGACCAGGTCGCTTGGACTTAAGCGGCCGCCGCCCGCCATGTTACATACACTGAACGCACTCGCCGGCAAAATATCCCCAGGCGGTGGCGGCGGCCTAGACACAAATGCGAACAGACACACGCAGCCGAACAAGAACCACAAGATATCACCATCGTCGCCATACAGCAAACCGAAGTAAGTGTAGTTCTTAAGTTCTCTTGCGCAATGTAGAAAAGTGTAGTAACTATTCATAATGAGTTTTCCAGGACGTGCAGTGATATTTTCAGAGGCAAACAAACAAACAAGGTTTATACAGTGACTATAAATTAAAATATATATATTTGATATTAAAATCATAGTCCTCCGAATGAACAGCCTACATCAAAAGTGTCTTTGCCGCCTCGTTTTATTTTAATGAAAGTGACAAGGCTGGTGATTTGAAAATTCTGGACATAAAAGATGTTGCGAAAAACGATTTTCATATATTCTTGCCTGATCTGTGTATTAACATTGTAACAATAGCATTTGTGGTGCTATATAATAACGTATTGATATCAGTCGTTGTAATATTCCTTTGAATGCTATAAGACAATAATACACTTCAAAGATAAGGTGAGGTAAGTTGTTTTCAGCAACACTAGGATCGTTCAATCCTTTGCTGTTAGGTTTTTGCCTTTCTTATCTGCCGCCATTACTGCTTCAATTCGTATATGTACGTCTCTTTGATCAAATGTGAGTCTAATATCTGTTTGTGGACCTTTGTTTTAAATGCTAACAGGTAATAATTATAAGAATATTTGGCTACACTCTGGAATTATTCCACATATCAACCTGTCACTTGATTGCATCACCAATCCGTGGTCTACATGTATTTTCTAGTTGTTCCCTAAGCAGATGTAAGACGCTTCACTTTTTGTTCATTTTTGTCTCTTTCATTCAAAGTGAAACGAAAGAATGTAAAAACCTCCGATACCAAAATAAAAGGAAAACAATATATTATGTATTGGCACTTTAGTTTAAAATCAATTGTAGGTTATATTTTGGTCCTAAGCGGGATTGTCCGAAAGGGTTACCGCTACCCTGGAACATAAAGAGCTACGGAAGGAACATGGATGGGTCTGGAGACGGCTATTGAAAATAGATTTTCTTCAGAAATGAATGCTTTGTGCATTCATTTGTTTGGCGTTTTCAAAAAGAATTACTATCTGTTCAGCCGTTTAGGAGCTAGAATGCCACAAAGAGACGCACAGCTACTCAGTTACTGATAACAACTACCTGTTTTTTCGGGGGCTCAAAATGAAATAGGTTTTAGGCCGTTTTTATCTTCAGCAGTTACAGCGCAATTTACTACTCAATCCACTAAAATAGGAACGAGTCTTTTATCAACTGTTAGTCTAGAATTTTTTTTGGGTTCTAATAGCTACTGGGTAAACTTATACGAATTTTGGTTAGGTTGTTTTGGTTCTTTAGTCATCATAACACATACCAAAATATTACAGCATCTATGTTTAGTTAGTATTCTTCTTTTTCTGTTTGTCAGTTATAACTTCTTGTTTTCAATGGGTTTCCTTTTATTTTTCTAATTGACCTCTTTTCACACATTCAAAATCAAAAGTCATTTATTTCAACTTGACTAAAAAGCATTCTTTGAACATGAAAACTTCATGACAAAATGTCCGCACGTCACCACTTTGGCTGGGACGAAGTGGCCCAACAAACTCCCCAGCAGCACATGATATAGTTGAAGTTGGAAGAACATGATTCTATACAATAGTATGTAATTTACATTGCGAAAAACGAAACATAAAATTAAATTATCCACCATACATATATCAGCTAGCACACGCCAATATACAAAATAAAAAAACATTGTAAAGCATTCATATAACTCAAGCAGACATAAGAAATAAAAACTTTTACAGGAACCCATACCTACATTCTTCCTGCCTGCTATTCTTCTAGATTTTCCCGTTCTCTGATATTACAAACTTATCTTCCAGCCTCTAGTAATCTCTTCTTTTCTTGGCAGTCTTTAATAATTTTTTTAATGCTTCTCCATTATTTTGCTGTAATACTTAGTTCAAATTAAATTGTTAGGTTAAATTATTTGTGTTAAGGCATCCCTCCATCAATCCACCTTTCGATTAATTTACTTCCATCAATATCCCAATTAAACCATCATACTTTACCGAAATATTGGAGTTTCTCATTTATATTGCTGACCTAGCAAGAAAGTTCAGTGTTGCCACACGTATAACAGATTTCAAACTTTGCTTGCTCCCTCAGTTAGATTTTGGCAAGTATTTCGACAGATTTGATGAATCGTTGGATCTTTGGATACACGATGGTTTTATTACTATTTCAGTTTTCACTCGAATGAGTTGTTGCCAAAACTAAACTGAGATGTCTGATATTCAGGTAATTTGAGATGAAGATCTTTACAAATTAGTCGTTCTAAAATATGGAACTATTTTCAGTGACATTAGTCATTATTCGTATGTTTCTATTTTCTACTTTAAGTGTAAAACGGTTAGGTTTTCCTTCGTTTAGTTTGTCTGTTGGTATAATAAAGATCTCAGCATCAGTTTCAAACATATTTTTATCTTCCGTATAGAATTATGGTTAATCAGATTGGCTGACACCAAGATAACGTAAGTTGTTGATGACACATTTAGATAAAATTGTAGTTATTTATAATTAGGACGCTGCTTCTTCTCTTGCATTACATTCGTTTAAAGAGTTTTACAGTAATTGATGCGAGTGATTTCATTTCTTCCACCTTCTTACGTTTTCATTTATTGGTCTGCATGTTGGATTCTTTCTATTGCTTGCTCATTATTGCTAATGATGTCAGGTATCAACTCTTTGGTCAGTGCTTATTTCACGAATGAAACTGAACGCTATCAGCTCATTTTAATCGCGTTCAAAAACTGATGGTATCAATATTCTACAGAAAATAATGGCACTGACAGTTTCAGGGTTTATGTGCTGACTACGTTCAGTTTCATTGGTGAAATTCGCCCTTAGAGACGGAGTTTGCAATTACTAACTCTGTAATATATTTCATTTTGAGATTCAGCTAACAACTTGTACAAATAGTGATGTTTATGCATTCTAATAGTAGATACATTGTCCTGTCAGTTTTCTTTAATTTTTTAAATGATGATCCATATTCCTTGGTGACGTTTATAATTGGGTTGTCCGAAAGAGTTATGCTTACTTCCAACATTCCAATACTGCATCACACATTTTTTCATTCTTCACCAATAAGGTTTACATAAAACATTTATAATTATGTGAATCTTATTAATGATGTGTGAATAATTATCACCAAGTCTAATATTCTCATCAGTGTTTTAGTACGCTACTGCATAGCCCAAATGCGTGAGGCGGATAATCCAGTAGGCCAATTAGCTGCACCGACCAGCTGAGGCAGGGAATCTAACAGATCTTGACGTAGCGCAGACGGTTCCAATTGGCTTATTCCTCCTATCTACGGCAGCCAGATTATCGAAATCGTCTAATGTGTTCACCGCCTTAACATGCCAGCCGTCAACCTTAATGAATATCTGTTTACCGAAGCATAAACCATGTGTTTGCGTCACCTCCCATGATTTCACGTCAGTGACGTCATTATCCTGAACTTTTTGCTCGAAATTGTAATCTAGAACTTGTTCAAACATACATGTGACATCACCATAGTACAGAAATAGACGTTTCTCCTTAGCCTGACCTTTTTCTTTGTCCAATCGACTGGGGCTTAGGCTAAGTAAGTGCTCAAATAATATTCTTTCGGCTACCCGTTTTTAGGCTTAGGAATATTATGTTATTTCTAGACTTGTAAGCTAGGGTTTTCTTTGTGGAGTTATTCTTTAGTAGGTTTTAGGCGTCTCTTGGATTAGGAAACCCTTCTTCGGTGGCTTTAGGTCGAAGTAGACCATTTAAGTAATTAATAGGTAGTCTGTTATGTTAAAGAATTGCTTTTAGGCTCTTGTGACTATTTCTAAATTATCAGCATGGCCCCAAGTCTTATTGAGTTCTCGACTGGGTTTGCAAATTGATAATTATCATTGTGACCAAAGTTTGTTAAACTTAACTGTCCGTTGTTTAACTTAGTATTTCCAAAGTCAGCTTATAGGTTTGCAAAATTATCATTATGACAAACTTAGATAAAAGTTTTGCGTAAACCCAAAAAAGGGTTTACGCAAGCTCTGGGCACAGTGATAATTATCAATTTGTAAATCCAGTCAAGAACTCAACGACGCTTCGTGGCTAATGCTGATATTTTTTGCAATATTCACAAGAACCTTTATTAAACAAGATGGTATCTAGATTTAGTTGCCAATGTAGGCATGTCACATCGCTAGTGTTTTAATGTGACCACCAGTGGAACATCAATGCTGTGACATTCAGGCTATTTATTGGTGATTTCGGTTTGTTACAAATTACTTTTGAATAGCGTCAAACACGATCGACCTAAGGCCACGTCCTATCCGAAAACGATTTTCGCGTTAGTGCGCAATCGTCGCGATCTTTTACATACGGAACACAGGCTTAGACTTTTTGCCCTTACTCCGTAAATAGGAAGACTGTGACCATACGTCATACAAAACAATTTTATCGAAAATCTAAAACAGTCGCATTGCTCATTACGATATCACTCTTGAATGATATGTGATAGCAGACATACACACATAAATAAAAACGCATACATGCGAACATACATGCATTGTTATCTAAGCATTTGTTTAAATGGCTGCTTGGCGGCAGAGTTAGTCATATACTTATACGTTGTAATGTCCAAGATTACAGTTATTTTGATCAAATTGTGTGTTTTGGTGTGTCATGAAGACAGACTCCTTTGGCGTAAGTCAAGTGATGAACTATGGATTTTATTTCAAACGATGCCTCATCTCTTGTCGTGCTCTCTGTTTAATAAAAACTTTTTTACAAAAAATAAAACCGACTTCCAAAACAAACACTACAAAGTGAAAAATAATTTTGATTTCGGAAGTCGGTGTCTTCGGTTTTGTATTTTCATTTTTTGCCACCGACTTCCGAAATCAAAATTATTTTTCACTTTGTAGTGTTTGTTTTGGAAGTCGGTTTTATGTTTTGTAAAAAAGTTTTTATTTTTCACTTTTTAGTTGTGGTACCTACACAATCCCTCCCCCCCCCCAAATTTTAATACCACTACCTGGTATGTAAATTACAGTGACAGGAAGTTATTAGAACATCATCCACATATATTAAGTAGGATTTTTTTAGATTTTTGTTGATTTTTCAAAAACCGCTTATCCGATTTCGATAAAATTTTTATGGGACCATTTGGGAACCGATTTGAAAAATTCTTTTTTTGATGGAAAGGGTATACCTTTCCATCAAAAAAAGAATTTTTCAAATCGGTTGGCAAGCAACGGAGTTATGCGCGAACAAACATAAAAAAAAAAAAAATACAAACATCCGAATTGAGAACCTCCTCCTTTTTGAAGTCGGTTAAAAACACCTGCAACGTGGAAGGCCTGTTCGAGGCTAGCGCTAGCGCTATTGAAGTAATAGAATTCTGGTTAGAAAAATATAATTAAATACGAAGGTTAGGTAAAATATACATTAAAAAGTGTAATCGGTTTGATGAAGAAGAAGCAGATGGATTATATATAAGATAATTCCACTGTTAGACGAAAGCCTTTCCTTCTCATTTTTTTTTTAATTTCATTTGATTTTTGTATTAAGTAGGTACATTATTAATTTGTATCTTAATAATAAATAATAATGATGTATTCATCATTATTATTTATTATTAAGATACAAATTATTATGTTGGTTGGTATCATGGCTGTGTTTACTGACACAAATCCCAAACCTCTGGTGGTATCTGTATGTCATGTAATTTTTTCACATACAGAATCTAGGAGCATAGCACTCAGCCCCTGCAAATTCTACTGAAAAATTACCTTCAGGTGGCGAAAAACTGCCTTCTCAGTCGTTTCGACGCTCGCTTCTGTATTTGTTCAAGTCTAAATCATGATATATATTGCCATCACCTTACTGCATCACCAATCTTATCTTGCTAGATATCTATTCTATAAAGCTAATAATAAAACTGGCCTTAAAAAAATATAATTGTAAATTTATTTAATTTAAATCTGCCTTTTTTTGAGGTTGGGAAATTATCAAATGACCTCTCCCGCTTTGGGTGGAGTGGAAGCGACTGTCAGACTCTTACAAACTAAAACCCATCCATGTTCTTTTCTTAGCCCTTTATGTTCCGGGATAATGCTTTTCTTAGCCCTTTCGAATAATCCCGCTGGTTAAATGTGCCTGCACCTGAAATTAGCGATCTCAGTGGCTTTAATCACAGTCCTTCGTGTAATCTTAGACCATATTCTTTGCCAAAGCAATATTCAACACTATTCTCATATGCCCCGTGAGACGTGCTCACTCTTAACTGTACAGCATGGGGCGCGGAACCCATGGCCCACGTCCACAGAATAACAATAACTTGGTCACATATTGTCTGCCACGCTCATATGTGTAGGGGCGCCAAATGTCACTGTATTGTTACATCACGCACGTCCCATGATGAATGGTAGGCAGAAGCATTATTGGAGGCTTTTGCTATGAGATACTACTTAGGTTTTATCAATATTTTTATCATAATCTCATCATTTTATAGTGCATCAACTACACCATTAGTAAATTCTAGTAGATTGAGATGGTGACAGCAATAGAAGTTACTCACAAGTTTAAATTAACAGTTTATAATGTCTACTATTGACGGCCGATTCTTTAAAATGTCCCCGTGAAATTTTCGGTGATGTGAGATGTCATTCCATCAGTAGATCTATTCTGTATAAATCTCACTGTTAAAACTTAGGTGAAGTGAGCTTGTAGCCTTGACCCCTTGTCAGTTGAGTTTCTGAACTACCCAGCGAGCGTTCAATGTGAAATTAGTCACCCTTAATTTCACATTGAACGCTCGCTGGGTAGTTCAGAAACTCAACTGACAAGGGGTCAAGGCTACAAGCTCACTTCACCTAAGTTTTAACAGTGAGATTTATACAGAATAGATCTACTGTGTACTTACTACGGTGACCCTCACATAATCTGCTTTACACATCTTATATTGGCATAATTGATGGCACCAAATTCACAAAAAATAGAATAGAAGAGTAATCCAACCAAGTTATTTATTCAGGGGTCACCGAACCAGCCATAGCTAATTTCAGTTTCATCTATCGACAAACCCATCCTTTCAATTCGGTAACGTGTTCCCATATTATTGCTGACTATTATTATATAGACAATACCGCGATAAAACTATGTATTTATGTACTCAGACAAAGCGTACGTGGGGAGGCAGATGATAAAACATATTGAAACGATAAATCTAACCCTCGTTCTACTAGTAATACCCCTTTAGTATCGTATCGATCCGCAGATTACGGTTAGATAACGTAGGTAACGAACCTGGACGCTAACAGGGATAATGATATCAGAGGTTAAATACTTGGGGACGGGGTTAAATTGTATTATTAAAAAAGGGCAGCTGGCGAGGTCCAAGTACAGTGGTCTACGTAATTAGGTGTGTGGTTGAAAACTTTTTAGTGATAAGCATCAAGGAAAATGTATCACTTATTAGCAAATGGGTGTAGCAGGAGTCATCGCGGTCGTTTAGATCATTTACATATCATTTTATAATTCATGTATACAAAACTTTTTAACCGAGTAACGGTAGGTTTCTTGCCTATTCTTCTCCATACGAAAGTACCTTTTGGAAGGGGTGACTTGAATCAATTCTATTGTTCATTTTGACGTTCAAAAGTGCCTTACTTGTACCTATTTGAAATAAATGATTCAACTTTGACTTCTCAAAAGTCATTTCAAATCGGCACGTGAGATATTTTTGACCGACAAAATGATAAAAAATAAATAGAATTTGATTCTGGTTCTAAAAGGCAGGTTTCTTTTGCACTTATGCCAATTTATTCGGGGTCGGTTGTAAAATGTATTTTTCTTCCATACTTATCTATTAGGACCGGCGCACATTGGCAGCACGGCACGGCAAGGTATTTTAGGTGAACATTGAAATTTCAACTTTATGTCCATACAGTTAAGTAAGTATTTGTTTTTATTCGTCGCCTAAATATACCTTGCCATGCCGTGCTGCCATTGTGCGCCGGGCCTAAGTCGTGATCTCGGCAGTCACCCCCTTTCTAGCAATATCATCTTTCAAACAGTCCAATCATTGTGGCTTTGATCTTCCTCTACTCTTACAGCCATCCACATTCATACTCAAAATTTTCCGGACTCCATTTTCATTCAATCAAATTTTTCTCACGACATTTTTCATAGATTGTAAAACAATAATTTGATATTTGTTTCAAGAAAAGCTTGTTAAAAATGCTTTTGTCTACGGATCAAAGGATGATCAGTCAGACAACACAATGTTTCTACATAACAACACTAATAAACTTACATTTTTAGACCGATCGATAAAAGCGTCTGATAAAGGCATGCATTGTCACACAAGGCAAAGGATTATGTGTTAAATCAAAGTAAATACTTAGTTATAATGTTCACTATTTCCATGACAAACAGTATTATTAGACTTAAATTAATTAACTAGTTAAATACCGCCCACACAACGTACTACGTCTACTGGAGGTTAACCACCACGTCTAGTAGTAGTATTATTTTAATATTGGGAAAGAGATGAAGGTATACAATCTGTATAGCTTCATTTCTTTTTCAAACTGAAGTAATATTAAAATAATACAGCTCTTTGAGGTCGTGGTTGGCCCCCCAGATAACAGTAAACCTCTCTTCAGTACGTAGAAAGCACTCAGAAATTGTCTCAATTCTGTTTGTTCTCCAAAAAGTAATTACAAAATTAAATGAATATCACACTCAATTTATTGAACTGGCAATATTAATGATCGGTCATTCAAATCACTGCATAAAAATGCTTAAATAAAATAAAATGATAAAGATTTAAAACTCAAATAAAGAATTACTTTTTTAATGTCATTAAGAAAGGCATTTGCCTGTCTATTAGGGCCTGACCATAGATAATTTCCTAAAACCTTCATGCTCGAATTATAATCCAAACGTAGGGTATTTAAACAAAATATGAGGCACATTCTACCTAGCATTGTAACCATAACATCATAACGTTAGTTCGCCCCGAGTGGCTGGTTGATCGAGTGTGATAAGTGATAAGGTGGTGTAATCGAGCGATGTTCGGCCTTATCAGTGATAACGGTGCCGACAAGTGCGTCGCACACACGCGAGAATGGTATTATGGATATTCTAGAATCATTGGGTACATACTTTTTTTTTTCTCCTTTTTTTCCACGATACTCGTTTTTGGATTCTGGTGTTTTTGTTATTAGGTATGGTATGAGATTTAGTAATGCCTCCGAAATCTACATTCACTTAGCTTGCACTCTATTCACATTTGTGATTTCATGGCGAATACCTAAGCTTTACATTAACTTCTTTGTTTCGTAACCTATAAATGGTATGTCTTAATGTTGTAGACAACGATTTAAAAGTTGGTTTGACGATTCTGCTATTTATTAATGTATGTAGAATCCAATATACTCAAGTTGTTGCTATGTTACCATATGTCATAATATCAACACAGAGTGATGGCAGTATGTTTTGCCCAAAGCATTTATTATAACAACCACGTTTAAAAAGATGAGGTTATGAAAATCGAATGACAGATTCTATTTACGTAACTATTTTGGTTCAGTGGGTGTGTGACTGGCTTACCGTGTGACAGGTCGCAGGTTCGAATCCTGCTTACAACAAAATATTTGTGTTTTTATTTTGGTATATTTACTATTGAGAATTTGTATGAATTTTTCAATAAAAACAACTTTTAATAGGATTTTAAAATAAAGACTAGTTAGATTTTATTAGGCATACATTATTAACCTATTTAAAGTAGCAAAAACGAATTTATTTGATAAGATTTTTAACTTATTATTATGTTATCATGTCACAATCATGTTTCCTTTGGTTATCATTTTTATAAGTCATAACTAATTTTTTCCTACATTAAAATTTAAAACACACTTTGATTGACATGGTAACATTATCCTATTTTTTCAGGAGTAAGTATATAGATAGTAGACTAATAACTTATTTAATACAGGCAAAAGTAATACCTTGAATATTTTGCAAATGAATTAATTTTAT
This sequence comes from Hyppa rectilinea, assembly GCA_951799385.1. Classification (NCBI taxonomy): domain Eukaryota; kingdom Metazoa; phylum Arthropoda; class Insecta; order Lepidoptera; family Noctuidae; genus Hyppa; species Hyppa rectilinea. The sequence goes on along the minus strand of OX637310.1, from coordinate 3,993,817 downwards.
CTTTTGAAGGATTGGATCCTTCAAAAATATTACGATATTTGAAATATTATTTTAAATTATTTTGTATAATATTTGCCGAATCTTATGTTGAAGCTGAGTATTTAGAATGTTAAGTATTCCAAAAGTTGAATATGTAGATATTATAAAATGACCAAGAATAATATTTATAAGCTTTTAGACGTATACAAAGAGATATTGTTTTAGATTTTTTTTAAATCTTTACCAATTTGCAATAAATTTTTGGAATACTGAATTTTTTTTTAATAAAATTTGTTTCGATGTTTTTTTTAGCTTTTTATAAATACTACAATAGTTCTTATGTTGCTGTATCCTTGAGATACCTCAAATGAATTGGGATAGAGGAAAAAGTGATATTGAAATACCTATGTTAAAGAATTAACTGCTAAAATAATACTTAAATTTACAAATTAACTAACCGTCTGCCTCGTTGGCTGGTCTAGTGGTACAGAGCGCTACTGCTGAGCACGAGGTCCTGGGTTCGAATCCCAAGTCGAGCTAATCTGGTATTGGGTTTTTGCATCTGGAATTTCTCAGTAGCAACCCGGAGTTTGGATTTGTGCCCAGTTGATGTCCATACGAACACCTCTGCCGGATCCTTCGAGTATTACAGGTGTGATGTGTTATTTCGAATTTTCTTAAACTAAATTCATATTTATTAAAACTACCTTTCTGTGTTAACCATTTTACTACTATGGTTTCAGTAAATGTTACCAAAACACAACTCAATAATACCAACGTATCTAACCGGTCGCTTCCCGTTGTTACAGTGGGATGAACATGAACATCAACAACAACAACAACACCAGTATAAACAACAACAACAATGAGGAGAAGCCTGAAATGCCGGACCCCGACTACATCAAGGTAATATCATTGCAAAAAGGACATATTATTATTCTACGGTAAAGTTTTTTCAGTGAAAATAGTATGAGGAACCCGGAGTCTGGATTTATGCCCGGTTGATGGTAATAGGTTCAGCCCCTATTAAACATAACTGGTGTAATTCTCGGTATTCAGATTCTAGGCTCATCTTTCTTCAGGTCTACCGCCTGACTTAGGACTTAAAACGTATGAAATGCCTTTTTCTGGCTTTTCGGTGAATACGGTAATTAAGCTGTTAAACTTTCAATTCAATTAAAATATTCAGAACTTCTGAGAAATTTCTAAAAATATAACAGGGTTCGTTATTGATGGTTTTCATCCTCCTGATGTCAAAAACTTATAAATAACAAAGTAAACGTCACGCTTGAGCAAACAAAAACTTTATTCACGAAAATAATGTAATCTCCAGAATGAATCTAAGTATTACGTGAGTCAATGACCCCTTTTAGTAACCCACATACCACCGTACCGTTATGATAACGGTAATCGTTCATGGGAACGCCAATGGTGCATTAAGATGATTGAATATTTTCATGAAAGTTATGAAAACTTACTTCTGAAAGTTCTTTTTATCAATATTTAGCAACTATCATACTGAGACTTCTCCGTGCCTCGGAAAGTACGTTAAGCCTTTGGTCCCGACTGTAATTTGTGCATCTTTGACAGTCGTTACGGGTCTACAGAAACCCGAAAATCTGACAGCCAGTCTTACCAAGGGGTATCGTATTGCCCAGTTACTGGGTTGTGGAGGTCAGATAGGCAGTCGCTCCATATAAAATACTGATATTCAGCTGCATCCAGTAAGACTGGAAGCTGACCTCAACATAGTTGGGAAAAGGCTAGGCAGATGATGATGATTGATATAATCCATCAATCTACAGAATAGATATCTACGACAGGCCCACTCTATAATAACAATTCTATTTTGTAAACCAGCAACATTTCAACAATACCATAATAAAACCTTCAACTGCAACATTTCAGGAGCCTTTCTAATCAAAAGGGAACAAAACCCTGCCGACTCGTCGCAATTAATTCATTTCGCTCCAAAGAAAATGAAGTTTGAAAATTTGCAAATGAAGTGATGCGCCGACGTAATTAAAAATGTTCCGCGTGGTTGCCTACACAGCCGCTAGGTGGCAGCACCGCCCCGCTACCAATTACATCCTCATGATTGCTTTTATGCACCGACTACGCCAACCATAACTTATTAATTGTCCCTATTAATTTGGAAATTTATGTTGTAACTAGCTTTGGCCCGCGGCATCTCCCGAGTGGAGGTCGCAAATTATCCCACGGGAACCTACCACCAAGATAAAGGTCCAAAATGTCCTAACCCAGGTCATGGTTAACCCATGTACCAAATTTCATCCAAATCTATTTAGACGTTTTAGCTTGAAAGCGTACCAAACAAATTGACTTTCGCTTTAATAACATTTTTGAGACCAATAGTACTCTTATCCTTCCCCGGTATGGAATTTATATCTTTACCAAATTTGATCGAAATCCGTTTAGTGGTTTAAGCATGAAAATGAAACATATACAGACGGACAGACAGAGTTACTTTCGAATTTGTAATATTAGTATGTATAGTTCAGATTGCATTTATCGTGAGTAGCATAATTTATTTCTGTCAACAACTTGGAAATGAGGGGCTTTATTTCTTGTTCGTTCAGGCAGACAATACAACTCAATGTTAGATAGTAAGCCTCTCTGAATAAAACAGCCCTAGTACAATATTGTATTATTTTAACTTCGTTATTGTATTCTATTTACCTAGCAACAGCCAAAGCTTACGTTTAATTATAAGCAGACTACAAATCAAAATTGAACGTCGATACCTAAATCAAAATATGTACCTTATTCAACTGGTTTTATAATGTTCAAGCAATTTATTATTGCCTGGACTTGAAATATTATATTGAAGATCATACGAGTATTAACCTACATTGAAGTAGTTCTCATACTTTTGTAGTCACGTATAAGTACTATGTTTTATTTGAAACTAGTTTCTGCCAGCGTCTTCGTTCGTGTTTTTTAAATTAAGAATATGTCCTATGATGAACTTAACGTTATTTCTGACAACCCTAGCAGAGTGACAATACAATAATTGTAACAGCCGTTCGCCATCCACTGATGGATATAAGCCTTCCCCATGCACCTTCGCAACGACCGATTCTACGCTGACTTAATACAACTGATTTCTATGACTCACTCCTTAAACGTCGGTCCCTCTACCAATATACCCACATTATGACTTACCCTTTGTGCCCCACATTCCAGATGTTCGTGGGCCAGGTGCCTCGGAGCATGGACGAGAACGACCTTCGTCAGATGTTCGAGGAGTACGGCAGGGTGCACCAGATCAACGTGCTGAGGGACAAGATCACTGGAGCCAGCAAAGGTTTGTTGATAAATGTTCTGTGTAGACCAGGGGTATAATCATTTTTTTTGTAGAGGAAACGGTTTTTTGTATAAGATACATTTTATTGAAAGCGCTATAAGATCTCTTTAGGCGCGTAGCCTAAAACGGAACTAGCGTCGCCATATTGATTTTCAATAAAACACAAAAATATCTTGATTTGCCAAACACATGTACATACAATGCATAACTCAAGTATACAAATGTCTGTGACAAATGTTTAACATTCTTTTGATGAAAACCCGCATTAAAATTCATTGCGTTGTTTGAAAGATCTAAGCGCACAGAGAGACAGACGATGGGAAGCGATTTTGTTATATACTATGTAGAGATTTGTCGCACAATTTTGGCACAATCGATTCAAGCTTTTAATAAAAAATATTTAAAACATTCACGTCTTGATAATCATTTTCCAATCAATCATCACAGAAATTTACAAAAGAAAATTTATCGTGGTTTCATCGTAAATCAATTCTGGGTGAAACCAAATATAGGACGTAACGATACGATTTTGAAGATCCTTAAATAAGTTAAAATTACACTACAGAACGTTCCTCGATTATATTTGAAATACACAATATTCCGATATTTCAGTCGTGGTGAAAATGAAATTAGATACTTTTAATTTTAGTATCGGGAATATCGGAACTTTACAGTGGCGGAACGTTTAATTGAACTGTCTTTATTCAATATCGATGAAGTTATGTTTAGATTAAAAGCTCCTCGTCGGGGTGAGATGTTTGAGGATAGAACTGTGAGCTGAAATATTGAATTAATTTTCCTCTGCATATCCCGAAGCCAGTTTGTTGGAGTTAAGTTTGTTCGGGACGTAGAATGTCGGTATTTTTGTTGGACTTTATCTCTTTTCTGGGCCAGTAGGCACTGTATTTAGAAGTTTCCAATTTTTTCTTGAACAGTTAAAATTATACGTTGGGCCTTGCTTCTCTAGTCTTAAAATCGAGTACTGTTTTACCATAGATTAATATCAATACATGAATTTGAAACCACAAGTGAGATTTTTTTAACATAGCTTAGGTTTTAAAAAAAATCAGCTGTTGCAAGCATTTTGGCCGCGTAGGAAGGATTTGGTTTTTTTTAAACTGTTTTTTTTTTGTAAACTGATTTTTTTTTTCGGATAATCTGTGACAAGTTTCTACGTTAAGGGGGGAGGGAGGGCCTAAAATCATGTTTATGGTGCTCATGCTGTCCTTGCTACCCCGTATATAAAATTCGTCTTAAAGTTTCATCAAGTTTTCTGTGTGATTGTCATTATTTGGCCAGAATAAAAGTATTTCTTCCTAAATTGTTATGAAACTTTCATCACAAGAGAATAAAGTTTCACCACTTGTAAATTAAACTTTCTTAATCCATCGTGTTAATTTCCTTCAAGAAATATAAAATATCAGTTGAGACTCGGTTTCAAAATTTTAACTATTTTAAATTCTAAACTTTGGTATTAAACTGTCTGTATTTAAATCGAAAAGTTTTCCTTTGTGCTCTCGTAATTATCAAACTTAGCGACTGTCGATCTTCATTATTTTATTTGAGATTGGTCGACATTTTGCTACATTTAACAAAGGGAAAGTTGAAGACAGAAGATATGATATTTTGGGGCGATTACTTCAAAAAGAAGGCTTTAACATCTTAAATATACCTATGTCAGGGTCCACTAGCCTGTACCTCAAATATTACGCAAGTACAAACTAAAGGTCACAGCTCATTAGAGCCACCCGGCACCCACTCCGCACCGCCTCGCCTCCTGCGGCTCGCCTTTTTTATATGGACTTATATGGGTATGCGCTCACTACTTCAAATCCGTGGCATCACCGGATCGCCTCAGTCGAAAGACTTCCACGCGCAGATGGCGGGTGGACCACTCGGTGACAACTCGCTGCTCGCATACTTGCCTTGCGTTCACTCCACTGCAAGTTGTGAGGTCCACCGGTTGACTGCACGAAATTTATTGGTGATAATGCAGCGTCCACCCGTGGACCACCTGTCGACAACGAGTGAACGCCGAGCGACGAGGCGGTGTAGGGTTGGTGCCGGGTGGTTTTAATGAGTTGTGACTTTTACTATGGTATTTTAGGGCCGTTTTCTTTCAGATTTTCCGGTATAAATGTCAACGAGCCTACCGAAAAAAATGCATGAATTCAATCTCTGTAGCTTCTCTAAGCTCCTCTTAATCCCGAAAAAAGTTGTATAATCCTGCCACATACACGTCAGATTTATTCGAACAATATGAAATCACATTATTTCAAAACGTTAAGTACCTTTCATCCCTAAATACACTGGTGAAAATGTACAGTACATAAAAAAAGGAATCATAAAAATGTATTCTCGCTCCAATATGTGTTTTAAGTGAGTTGTCCCGGTTTCACGTGTCATTGTTTTGCCAACAATAGGGTCAAGTCTCCCTGCACGTTATGATAGATGTTGACATTTTTGTTTGTCCCGTTATTAAAGTCTTTTGTGCCATAAACCCCCCTTTTTCACTTGTACCTAGTCTCGTCGTTTGTTGGGCACGGGCACCGGACAAGGTCTGCACAGAAACAGCCTCGGTTTTTTTTTTAATTGACGTTTTTTTATTGTTTTTTCTATGTTATCTTTGACGACGTCACTTAATTAATATTGCGTTTTTTATTGTTGGTGAGCAGGGACTAAAATGTACTTTAAAAATATAAACGGGAGACAATAGTGTCTCCCGTTTTTATTTGAAAGTATTATTATGATTTTTTAATTTAATTAGTCAAAGAGGGTATATTTAAGTGAAAAAACTTATCAAAGAAGTGGCAAAATGTCAATGGAAATAACTTTTCCAACAGCTGAATTAAATTCTGTTTAAAAGTTACAGAAATTGAAAAACTTAAATTAATTTGCTTATTAATTTTGTGCCTTCAATATTAAACTTTTAAAAGTTTATATACTATTATTGTCTGTATTTAAATACAGACAATTATTACTACTAAACTGTCAAATTCGTAGAATTCAACAAAATGTTGAATCGGACTGCATTGTATGGTTTGAAATTTTTCTTTTTGGCAATAAACCCTTTCAAATCTGATACTCGAGTTAAGTTTCATCTTTCTTTAATGCGACTTTTATGACAATTCAAACAGTTTACTATGTATGTTCTTAATATGTATATAGTGTTCGTGTTACAATTAACAGTTTATAAGGCGAACTCGTTAGCAGAGGCACGCCATCCGCGTGTTAGTCTGACGTACGTAAAATGGCATGTCGATCATTCAACAGAATTAGAATTGTGCAGTAAATACTCTGTCGCTGTAATGTTAAAGTTGTTATTTGCAACGTTATTTTGAGACTTGTTGCTTTATGGATAGGTGATATTCTTGTTTAAAATATTGGAACGTGTTATGGCCTTTTGGTAGTCAGCAAAAAAATTACAGGATAGTAAGAGGGAGTTAGTGTCGAATGTATCTAGAAATTAACACTTAAATATCAGTACTGCAGTATTAGCACCGATAGAAAACAAAAATTAAAAATACTCCTATTTTTAATTACATCTAAGGTATTATGAAACATCTACCGAATAAGCTACCTTCAAGGTTCTTGTATGGAACACAGCCTGAAGTTGGTCTAGATGAAGGCTTCATTAAAAATCAACCGATAAACTGAAAATGTAAAAACTGAAACTAATAGAAAATGTTAAGTGTGATGTGGTTTCTGTATGTAAATTGTTTAATAATCTAGGTTTTGTTTGTTAAGCTTGCGATGAGTGATATCTGTGCGTTCTAGAGCTTTTACTGATTTACAATGTTTTTTTATGTTTCACACTTCATTTCAGACAAATTGTTCCTGAATTCAGTGCTATAGTTTGCAAATGTGTGCTTTGTAAATACACCTAGCTTTTTAATTTTGTGACTTACGACATAATCTACATTAAATACTTAATTTGTTTGTCCTTTTGTGAAATTTTCATAAAAATTTAAAATAAACGGAACGAAATTTTGGTGTAAGTAATTATCAACATATTATTATTGAAAGTGTGTTCATGTTTTTATTCAAATAAATATGATGACAGCCCATCTTAGTTTGTTAATCACGTTTCTTGACACGAAACTAAACCGGCTTAATGATTTTTTATATATGTACACACAGTAAAATACGTTTATATACGACCTTATTATAATTTCAGTACAAAGATACTGCCTACTTCTAGAGATTTATTTTTTAAGAATATTAAATGTGTGACACGTGTTTACAACAAAATTGCTTAAAGTATAAGAGCTAGATTTTGTTTTCACCTGTCAAAAACGATATTTAGTAATAATAATAATAATATCCTTGGACATTTCACACAACGCCCTATCGTCCCAAGCTAAGCAACCTAATGCTTGTGTTATGGTAACGAGATGGCTGATAAACTACTTATATACATTTTTTTTTGTAAATACATACATAATGTAATGTGGATTATGTCGTAGTATTAGCGTAGTTGGTTTTTCTGTGTATAGTTTGTCTGAAGTAAGGTTTGAAGTAGGCTACCCCCTGTATGTCATGTGTATGTCATGTTATGTAAGTGTGCGCTTCTGTTACAGGGTGCTGTTTTGTGACGTTTTTCACTCGCAAAGCTGCGTTGAAAGCCCAAGACGCTTTGCACAATATCAAAACTTTGAGCGGGGTAAGTGCGTTTTATATGTTATAATTTTTATATGTTCACCTTTTATGGCTTGGCGCATATTTTTTATAGATCAAAACCAATTGTATAATATACCTTTTGGTTATGTTTTTACTCTGTATAAAATTATACGCTCTGCCTTTTAACAGGAAATCAATGTTTATTTAAAAAAAAACAGATAATTATTATATTCAAAATAGATATTAAATCTGATTATCGTGGTGTAAAGTTACTATTTTGTGGCATATAATTTTATTTGTCATCGTATTAACGCATTGATTTCCGATTCGTAAAATTTCTGTTATCCAATTAAATGTTGCGTGGAACTTATTAAAAGTTTAAACCATTATTTAAAGCAATTAAATTAATAACATGAATGTTTCACTCGAAACATGTTTCAATTCATGTGCGTATGTATGTAGACACATACTATGCGATTCTATAATACCTACTGAACCTACTAGTATTAAGCAATTAATTAGCAATTTACAAAATTTATTTATTTTTATAAATTGCTATAAGTCAGGGTCACGTCTACAAGTTAGCGTATGCCTCGTATAAACTAAGCTTTTAATAAATATTATTTAAACAAATTATAACAGAAATTAACACATGAAAACTTATCGTAGTTTTATCGTAAATTAATTTAGGGTGAAAACAAAATTAAGACAAAACGACACATTTGGAAGATCCTTAAATAAGTTTAAATTACACTACAGAACGTTTCCCGACTACCTATATTTGTTCCGCGATTTTGTACGCATGAAATTTCTTTTTTTAGCAAGAAATATATCCTGTGACAGTGTGAAAGAATGTTTGAAATCGGATCAGTAGTTCTAAGGGTTACATACCCCTCATACAGACAACTCAAAAGTTTTACCTCTTTCTTATAAATATAAATTAAAAAACTACGATCAAATAAAAATGCGGAACCCAAATTATTCACCTTCGTATATGTACACAAACACTACCTTAGACGTTCATACCTACTTCTCAAGCCCTGCACAGTGCCACATCAGTGTCAGGCTCGCAGCCAACAAACAGATCAAGATAACAGTCAATAAGAATTAATAACATCATCAATAGAACCTGTTGCTGGTCAGAAAAGTTCCATAACAATCTTCGTTACAGCATCCGAGGGGGGATGAACAAACACACAATTCGATACTCGCGATTGTTATCGTACACAATGGAATTACAGACTTTCATCCTGTCTACTCACCCCTCCTTTTTTTGTAGGGCTGGCATCAGAAAAATAGGACACTTTAAGTATTTATTTCTCAACTAAATCTTAGAGCAGTGATAGCCTAGTGGTGTGACCGCCAGACTGCCAAGTCATAGGTCTCGAGTTCGAACCCAAGGCACGCACCTCTGATTTTTCGGATTCATGTGCGTATTGTATAGTTATCACTTGCTTAAAATCGGTGAAGGAAAACATCGTGAGGAAACCGGCATGTCTGAGAGATATTTCTCAACAGCATGTGATGCTAAGTCAGAGGCCCATGGGTAGCATTAAAACTCTGACACTAGGTTATTCACTAACCGAAGAAGAAAAAGAACTAAGTCTTAACGTGTTTATTATTTCATCACTACAATATCAACGTTCTGTTATTCTCTGCAAGTGTTTTACCATCAGAAAAATACAAAAAAAGAAAGAGAAAGCAAAGACCATTGCATCATGTTTCTAAAACCACGGAAAAACTCTTGTATAAATAAGTAAGCATCACCCTACGACGCTAGTGCCGCACCGCATATCCGCAACTTGAAAAAATATCCCACTAATCCGAAACGGAATGGAACAAAAATAGAATAGTGAGGATACGTCTGTTTAGACAGCCCTATAGCCGTCTCGTCTTCATCTCAGTGATAATTCGATTCCATTATATTATCGGAGTGGTTTTTTCTCTCTCGATTGATTCTCGAAACGCTCGCGTTTTGATCGGAACGCCAGGTGAGGGCTGCCTACTCGAGATAGGAGAAATGAAAATATTTGGATAGTATTTTGTTTCTTTGTCGTTATTTTGTGAGGGGAAGTGTTGTTTTGTCATTTTGAGACGCTTGTCTAGGCACAAGGGTCTGTGACTGTTTAAGCAATGTTTTATTACAATAACTTGAGGCTTTTCAATTTGTGCGGTCCATGGCCCTATACGGGGCCCCGGTGTGGGCGCGTTCATTGCGGCGACGAGCCGCTCACTATCTGAACGCGCCCCAAAAGGTGGTAGCCATTCGGCTAATCCGGGGGTACCGCACGATCTCGGGCGAGGCGGCAAGCCTCCTTGCCGGACTGCCGCCGTGGGATCTGGAGGCGATAGTCCTCGCGCGCCTGTTCGAGTGGCGCGCGGAGGTACTAAGCCGGGGAGAAACTCCGTTTCCGCAGCAAATTGCGGCGGAGCGGACGGACCTCCGGCGCGATCTCATGGCGGCCTGGAATCAGCGACTGTCGCAACCCAGCGCAGGGCACGCCACGATAGTGGCGGTAAGGCCCCTCTTTGAGGAGTGGCTAGAGAGGCGTCACGGCGCCCTCACCTACCGCCTGACGCAGGTCCTCACCGGACATGGATGTTTCGGGAGGTTCCTGCACATCATCAGGCGGGAGGAAACGCCCGGGTGTCACCACTGCGAGGATCGCCCAGAGGACACGGTAGAGCACACGGTGCAAACCTGCCCCGCATGGGCAGAGCACCGCCGTGTCCTCGTAGAGGCGATCGGCGGCGGCGACCTCTCGCGCCCGGCCCTGGTGCAAGCCATGGTCCGGGGCGAGAGGGAGTGGGAGGCAGTCACCTCCTTCTGCGAAAAAGTCATGCTCGCGAAGGAGGTGGCGGGATGGGAGAGAGAAAGGTCCTCCCGTCCCGGCCGCCGCAGGAGACGCCCCGGGCGTCGGGAGCCACGTGACGACTCCCGGCCACCGTAGGCGCGGGCCTGCGGACGGTGAGTAATGGGTGACTCACCGTCCGATCAGCACCAGACCCGTGCCGTACGGCGCGTATATGTTCCACGCGCGCCTCAAAGAGATGTCAGCATATAAAGGGCTACGGAAGGAACATGGATGGGTTTTAGTCAGTAAGAGTCTGACACTCCCTTCCGCTCCACCCAGAGCGGGAGCAGTCATTGGATGATTTCCCAGCCTTAAAAAAAAAAAAAAAAAAAAAAAGGCTTTTCAATTTTCCTGTCCGACAACATACTTTTAGTCATTTTCCTGGTAAATAAATAAAGTACTTCTAAACAGCAGTAACTATTTTTAGGTGGGTCATTACGTTAGCTTACCTACATCCATTACCTAAGCACGAAAACTAGTCTAATAATTGTGATGTTAGACGCTAGAGAAAGCGTTGTTTAAATTATTCTAGTGTTATAAAATCACTTAACCTCCAAAACAGACACTAAAAAGCACTTAACCTGTCTGTCTGCAGACAATCTTAAAACTGTCTTAGAACCTAATCAAAAGAAAATACGAGCAACCCACAATTTGAAATTCATTGTGAAACAAACATAAAAAGCTCCGCTCCAGATTTATCTCGCAAAATAACTCCCAACACCAAGTCAATGGTATTCCTAGCACAGTTTATCCGCAACTCCGAACTAAATAAGAAGAGTCACAACAAGAAAATTACAACTGTGCCTCCCAACTGAGCGGAAGTGACGAAAGTTGCCGCGAACTATCCGCAGTTGGGCCTTAAATAAATAATAGCCGGGAGTATCCGAACTTTAAGTTCCGAATAATTTATTTCCCCTCACTATCTGAGGTACGGGTCGTAGGACGACTCGTAAATTATCGTAATCCGATGGTACCTGCGTTTAATCTCGATGTTATCGGTTATTTCGGATTAGTATAGTGATTAAGTTTAAAGCTCCGAGATGAATAGTTGAGGTAATTAATACATGTACTATTTTGCGGTTTATCGTAGTGATATAATATTATTATAACTTTACCTTAAAGAAGCGCTGAGCTACTGATAGCTAACGAGCGATCTGAGGGTCCATAAAAAACGTTGAAAGGAAGCAAAGTCCCTTTCAAGAAGTCTTCAGAAATCTTTACAAGTACTAAAATATCGTGAATAAACTGCCTTCTCGCTCTCTTCATAAGTAAAGATTAGCTCTTCAAATAAGGATTAGAAGTCGGTAGATTATTTATTTTAACACAAATTGAGTTGGAGGGTACTTAAGCCGGTAACCATCGATGTGTTTACACAAACTATGCTGACTCACCACCCTTAAGAACCCCTTACTTACCCTATGGTATAAACAAGGCTTTTACTGAAGCCACAAACGTGTCTAATCAAAATCATCAATTGCATACTTCAACGTTTCCGTATACGGAAGGGTTACTAACCCTTTAAAGCGTGGGTTGTAGGTCCATGTGTTTCAGTTTTTTTATGGCTAATAATGTTAACAGAAATACTACAGTAATGTCGTGTGTTTAATACTGAAAAGACAATGACAATACGAGAATTCCACTAGATATGAATAAACTATTCAGTCCCTCGGAGTTCGCTGCTCGATATAAAGTCATTTAAAACTCATCGTTTCAGATTGGTACTTGAAAAACAGTACCTTAATCTAACAGCGAAAAGTGGTTAACGTTCTACTTAAATAAAAAAATCTTTACACTGTCCCACTCCTGGGCAAAGAGCTCCCACCACTCCTTCCACATTTGTCCAGAAAAAAATTTAAAGGGCCGAATTAAGAGGATCTATAGTTAATCCGCCTAGCATTTTCGCAATTCTTTTGGATCTACTTTTTTTGTCTAACCAGATTCAGCTGAATACCATTCTCTTACATGGAGCCACTGCCCATCAACAACACAGTTACTGTGTCATACGACACCGAACTTATGGTATACGTCTCAGAATAATTAACTTTTGATTTTTTGCTCCTAAGTAACATATACACAACTCTATGATAGCACTACTTCATACATGCGGTTACCCCACCCCCGCTTACAACCCCCTTTGCCGTAAGTTGGCCTGCAGCCACTGTCTTAGGAAACATTTTCGGCATAGTTGTCCGCGACCGGCAGATATGGCCGAAGCGACCGTGAGGCGAAAAGGTACCCCCGGAATTTAAGGAATTTTACTTATTAATTTCACATCGTGTAATGAGATAGTTATGTTGATAACTTTATACGTGATTATGAGTGAAGGGCTAGGGGATATTTTGAGGGAGGTTTTCAGGTACTAAATAGGCTATTTAAGGGTCAATTTTAGCTGATATCCATAGTTAGGAATTTATCGCTGCATCATTAAAAATAATACTTGATGAATAGCAACGGTTCATGGTCTAAATCAATCACTCTGCCTAGCCTTTTCCCAACTATGCAGGGGTCGGCTTCCAGTCTAAGCGGATACAGCTGATTAATTAATTCATGATGTTAAAAGTATAAAAAGGATAGAGAGGAACCGAAAGCAGTCACAAGAAAAAAAATACTCCCTGTATTTTCCTAACCGGAAAATTAGAAAAGATATTTTCTCCATTCAGATAACAAGCCACCACGTTTTGTTCAACTTACCGTGTGCATTGTTATTTTCCCTGATTCCTCTTCATGATAAAGCGATATCACGACACACCGGACTGACCTCGAAATAACCTTTTACTTAACAAATCAATCAACCACAGAACGTATGAACGTAACACAGATGGGTGCAGTAGATCCAGTTGATTAAACGCAAAATGAAAGAGAGCCCTTTTTTTAACTTTAGTTCCTCGAGATACGAAGCCTGAGACATCTTTCACTGATGACACTGAAATGAATCACTCATGAATATTGATTAAAAACATTACCATATCAACCTGAACAAAACCTTATAATTTTTAACGTCTTGGGCGAATTTCACCAATGGAACTGAACAGGATCAGCGCATAAACCATGTTTAAGAGCTGTCAGTGTCATTATTTTCTGTGCAATATTGACATTGACAATTCTTGAACGCAGTTTAGATATGTTGATTGCGTTTAGTTTCATTGCTGAAATTAGTACTAACTATTTACCCAAAATGCAGTTACGTATATTAAAAGATATGGTGACGTATTAAGATGTTAATTCTCTGATGTTTCTTTCATCTTGACCTCCGTATACTCACAATACCTAACGGACATGTTTGACCGGGCCGGACACGGCCGAACTTTGATCGATAGCCCGGATTTATGATCCGGTTTCCCCCGTCTTAAGTAATTGACCGGCTCCATTAGTGGGGGAGTTGCCTTTCAGGGTTCAGTACGTTACATAGTTTGTGTTTTGATGTTTAGTTTATAGTGAGCTCCGGGTTTTATTAATTTCGGCTTTGTTGTGGTATTTAAAGAGGGGGAGGTGTAGATAGTTGAGGTCGGCTTAAATTGTGTCCTAAGAGGTTGAGTAGATACTATGTAACCTCTTGATTTACTTATGAAGTGGGCCGAATATAAATCCTCCTTTGTAGTAAATAATATTCCGCTACATACTCCTTCGTTTAAACAGGTAAAACTATAGGATTTTTAAATACGTAAAGGGTTACAGGAACGTCCCGATAATGCATCGGTCAGTCAAAGCCTCCATTCCGTCTAACGTACCATGAGGGTCGTAGGCTTATCTGCCTGATTAATCAACGGTTCAAAAGCTTTGCTTTGATCGTATTGGTGAACCTAGCAGGCCTTGTAAGCTACCTGCTGCGTCATATTTTAACTTTAAAAGTAAATCAATTTTAGAGACGCCAATTTAGTTACTCCAAAAACCCACAAGAACTCCATAAAGTATTTACAGGCCAGAATATACGTTAATGTACTCCCTGTTGCTTTTAGGCGTTGCATTGGTAGAACGAACGACGACTAAGCGATTGAATTGCTTCTAATGACCGGTCAGGGACCCTGAACGACATCCAAGACAGAGTAGAGCGGGGCACAAAGCTGTTTTATCTCAGTTTAAAGATTTCGAGACAGTTACCAAACATTATCTCTATTTTAAAAAACGAACTACTAATATTAGCTGACTCATGATCACCTAGTACGTAGGGGAGACCGGGGCGCGACTTAACAAAATTTATATTTTCAGTTGTATCTTCAAGACACCTTAACAATTTGAAATTATTTTTGTATCAAATGATGTCTAAACTATTCAATAACCATGTCGTTGGTTTTAATTTGACAAGAAATGGATACCTTTTTAAGAAAGTCGATTTTACTCAGAAAAGTCAGAAATTAATACTTACCCCGCGATCGGGGCTATAATTAACACTTCCGAGGTAAGTATTAACAAAAGGGGCAACAATTAACATTGTAAGTATTTTCCTCTATAAATAAAGAAAACTCAAAATTACAATGACATTTTTTTATTAAGCAATACAATTAATATTAGGCTTAAACAATATAGCACTTTGTCCTTGCAACAACGATATATGTTTATAGAGAAAGAAACCCAAACAAAACCTCTATACATACATAATAACAAAATTCAACTAATATCTGAATCATTTATAATAGTTACTTTTACTGTTATATTATTGCAGGAAACGTTAGTTTTCAATAATCACAATATTCACTTAGTGTAATAATAACTAACATTATGCTTAAAAGTTGAAAAACTCCGTCAAACAACAATATTTCAGCTATATTAATGAATAGAAACAAAAACTCAAACAAAACCTATTCGTATCGTTATTATTAAGTTAACAGCCTTTTAAGTAGTTTAATCAGCCTTATGTGTGTTATCTAATAATAATACAATCAACTTAAATGAGGTAGTAAACAGCTTATTCTTAAACGTAGCAGTCTTTATATAACCTACCTTTATAGTCTAAAACAGTCTCAATAAAGCTTAGTTTTATTATGAAATTACTGAAGTTAATATAAATATCCTTTTTATATTATATAAAATCAGCATCTTAACAATATAATCTACTAGGAATCATTTTCGAGTAATCACAATATGTTTCATTTTTATTCATATTCATCATCTGAATCACAATTTTGGCAAACATGAAACAGTGTTGCCTCTGATACATCCAGACTGAGCCCACTGCTTGCATGAGATGCATTGCACCCAGTCTGCACCAGATGTGTCTTCATTGTATGAGACACCACAAATTATACAGAAATATTCATCTTCTACACTGTCGCTGCTTCCTTCCAATATCCTTTTCTTTGCCTTTTCCACTTGTAATGTTTCCCTTTCTTTTCCTTTTTCAGCTATTTGTTCTTTACCCTTTCCTTTGCCCTTACCTTTACCCTTTCCTTTATAATTTTCTTTACCTTGCTTTTTTTTCTTTCCATCGTCTTTATTATGCGTTTTTTTTTCTTTTTAAGTTTCTGTTACTTTCTATCTCTTCTAGTGCTTCTTTTTCCGGTGTGTCGGTGAGTATGGCAGACTTTCTGGTGCGATTACGATTCAATTGAGCACGTGGCTGAGCTTTTGGGAGAGGTCGTACGGATTCGATGAGAAAACAGTTATCTATTTGAGCAGGTGAAGGACCAGCAACCGCGTCTGTAGATATTATAGGTGTTACCCCACATGCGGGGTAAGAATTAACATGTTAATACTAGCCCCGTATGTTTTGTTAAATTTAGCCCCATGGGTAGCTTTTCAATAAAAAAATATATAATTACGAAATATTGTGCATTAGCGCTAGTAACGGTATGTAACATTATTAAGCATAAAACAAGCTACTGCAAAATAAAAATATAAATCACCGAAATCAATTATTCAACGCGTAACTCAAAATATTCTAAAGTGAAAAAAGTTCGTTACCTGGCCAAAATAGACGCACATCACACAACTCACTCTCGCGGCGCACTGAGATGGACTGACTAGTCTCAACCTGTAGACCGCTGTCACAGGGACGAATTCTAGGAATCACTAGTGACGTGCTGTTTATAGTTTCGTAGAAATTCGCTTGTTAATACTTACCTCTGTTAATTAAAGCCCCGGCCTCCCCTACGGTGCAAAAGCAGACTCACCTGCGAATCATATCACGTTCCAAACTTAAATTCAGCCTTAAACCCCACGAATCTCATGCCTGCATCGTTTGCGCCGCACAAGACCACTTCGCGGTCCTAAGGTCCTGGTAATTACATAAGTAATCGCATAGGTGTAGTGTAACTCAATAAGGCGATTAGTACACGCCTCACGTGTCTTGTAGACGGTCATAGTGATGGCGATTAAGCAATTTGCCGTTAGTCGATCCCGGAATCGAATGACGCCGTGTTAGTCGAATAGTAACGGTTGCTTCCTTGAAATGCGATTAGATTGAGAGATTGTAAGCGGAGATGTTAAGAGGGTTTGGGTGTGTTTTTGGTGTGGAAATGAAAATGTAAAGGGGTTCTTAGGAAACAGGAAAGGTAGATAAAATCTTCGTCCATGCAGGTATTGAGTAGGCGTGAATGTGAACTGATGATGATCTTTAAGATACTAACTATACAAGGTGTTGTCTTTTTATACGTCGTAACACTAGGGCCTAGGGTATGAATGAGACCATATCAAAGAATCAACAGGCATAATTATAACTTATTTTTCAATTATCATGGTTTTTTTGGTTTTTATTTTTCACACAAAATAACGATCATGAATGTAGAACATACTTACTTGAAATATAATAACGTCGCATTTTCTTAAGTTTAAATATGAATGATTAGTTTGAATGAAAATGAATTACTAGGTATTTATGAATAAAACTACACATATCAATATGAATTAATTATAATTCATGATATCTTCGAAGTTATACATTTTTGGGCCACATATTCTAGAAGTTATTGTTATTTATACTTATAGAATATAAACCTAGAGTTATGGGATATCTTACACGTTGTATAGTACATGTGGATGTAAAGCCTATCTTTTATATTATATACTTTACTTACTTAAATAAAATATAATTTAAAAAAAAAACCTTTCATAAAAGATAACTTATGGAAACCACGAACGGAAGAAACCAAGCTGTTATTATTACTGTAACAGGAAACAAAAAGCCTAATTCAGTCGAAGTGAAAGCAACATTGTAAGAACAGAATTTAATCAGAAGAAAAATAAGCGAGGCGGAGGAAATATACACAATATCCAATTTTCTTCCTCAGAAATCCGATGTGAAAGCGCCATTGTACATAGACGTATAATAACAGAACCAATTATCTGTGATATCTAATTTCTTAAATTAATTTATCGCGAAGAGATCGTCGAGCCGACAATAATTGTAATACTTGTAAAGTGTCAAAGCGATCGCGATGGGGTGGTGTTAAATTTTACGAGCCCCCCCCCTCGTCTTCCATAAGGCAGAGAGTACAGATGTCTTTGATTCTTACGGTAATATTGTCATCGACAAAGAAACAGCCGGGATTATATTGGATCAACTTTCGTTTGATTCTATGGTATTCGAAAAGAGGAAACAAAATCTTCTTGACTACAGAGGAGATTGAACTATTATTTATTTACAATAATAACAACTTATTCTTTACTTAAATTAAATGACGATCTAACTAACTATATACAAATAAATACAAAAACAGAAAGGACAATTAGGCCTCGAAGTACTCATCCGCATCGCTGTCGTCCAGAAATGAGCCCAGAAGACTGGCAGCATTGCCACGTTGAATGGCAATGCTAATTCTTTGACCAAAGTACAATCCATTTTTCATACAATCTCACTTTAACCCAGATTTTACTGAAACGTATGTTTGACATCCGATCATCATAATTTTTGGATTAACTCCTCAAATTTGATTCATAAGAAAAATTCTATCGAAACTACAATAAATATTACCGTATAAATCGTTGAGCTCTCTTATAAGCAAACGGTTTCTAATAGGCGAACATCCAATGGGTTAAAGAAACATTTCATTCATTGAAACAGTAATGAAAAACAAATAATTATGTTTATTTAATTTACAAAACCCCATCGCAGTATCCAATTTAATTAAACATCAAATAAAGAAGGGGTGTCTGCTGTAAACTTAAGAATGCGTATTGGACCGTAAGATGGTATGCACTATATCGAGGAATTTACCATGTTATTTATATAATATAGTTGTATAAATTTATATAGAACTATTTTCTGTATTTTGTTGCAAAAGTTTAGGCTGGGTAGTTTCGGAGATCAGGAAAGGAAGTAGTTCCTAATTTAATCGGTTCAACTTAATCGGTGGGATTCGGAGCAAATTCACTGTGACAGACGGACAGACATAAAAGAGTTCCGTTTTTTTAATTCCTAGATATGGAACCATAACAATAACTTAGTCTTTACTGTTCGCATTTGTGGAGACGCATAGCTGATCGACCATCCTGCATTCTTATTTTCCACCTTCGCGAAGAATGCGATCTATTTGATGCTAAAATTTTACGAGTCGACTCCTGTTCGGGGAGGAAATTCAGATGTCTCCGTGCGAACGATAATGACGTCATCTAGTCGACAAAACAGTTGTCGATGTAATATTGTGGAGGGGAAGAATTATTGAGTGCGTGACACTCGGGATAAAGTCTAATTTTACTGAAACTAAATTTAATACTCTCTGAATCTCACAGCTATAACTATGGAACAATAAACTATCTACACTAAATAATTTGGGTGACAGGCTAAATGTCCAAAAAATATGCTAAATAAGTCACTAAAACTTTGTTAATAGCTCAGTGAACGACTCGATCAGACATTAATCAATCCCTAAAGTAATTTAATTCGAATCGAATGAAATTAGACACCGCCTCACCGCACAGAAAAAAGGCATTAAGACACCGAACAAATAAAATCTCAACTTCACACCAAACTCCACGCAATTACCTTCGGAAAAAAACTTCCTAATCAAGGAATCGGATTGATGGCTCAGAAAACTTTTTTAATTTAGTCCCGAAAACAGGTGCGTACGAATTACTGGCTCCATTGTCGGACTATATGAGCAATTTTGTCGGAGTCAGCCAGAGATTAGCACGGGCCCCTTAATCCGAGTATCGGGGCGATGTGGCCCGTCATATTTCATAATACACCCCCGGTTAGGGTGAGCGCTCATTGGACCGAGAGGAGCGGTTATTACGGCATGAAATGGACAGTTCATTTGCGGAGGTAATGGAAATGAAGGATATATGTCTATGTATTTTAGTAACTCAAGCATGTAGCTATAAAAATGTATCTCTGTTATATAGAACAACTAGCTTCCGCCCGCGGCTTCGCCCGCAAAATATGTCGACAAATTATACACATAAAACTTCCTCTTGAATCACTCTATCTATAAAAAAAAACCGTTGCGTAGTTTTAAAGATTTATGCATGCATACATAGGGATATAGGGACAGAGAAAGCGACTTTGTTTTATACTATGTAGTGATATAAACTTTTCGATCTGTTTACAGTTATAATTGAAAAAAGTCCTGAAGGATTAAAATGATCTATTTTTACTAACCCGCATTCTGATTATTAGGTTTACTCAATTCTTGCTTTTGAGCGGCATTAAGGTTTATTATTATTGTGATATCGCCCGAGCCTTTGGTAATGTAATAAAGGGCCGCTTATCTCTTCACATTACAATGAACTCGATGAAACCCTAGTATACGAACAGCGTTACATATTAACATTATTTTCATGAGAATCTGTTCCAGTATTGTGAAGCCGCGAATTTGGATAATAAAGATAATTGTTTGGTTATAATTTATCATTAGTGATATAAAGGCTTTGATTGTATGTGAATCAATATGTTATGTCGTAATTTAAGTGCTGAACTTAGTGGTTGTTTTTCAACTTTGAATTTTATTAGTCTTTTCTAATAAATGAGTACCCAGGCTAACCGAATATCCATTATATGTACTTTTAAAACATTACCACGTGTTATAAGAAAGTATATTGTAAGTGTCACCCGCAACGAAGACATCTTTCTGAATCTTTAGCTCATAAAATCAGGCCCCTCCGCTTAGAGGCGATCGGCGGCGGCGACCTCTCGCGCCCGGCCCTGGTGCAAGCCATGGTCCGGGGCGAGAGGGAGTGGGAGGCAGTCATCTCCTACTGCGAAAAAGTTATGCTCGCGAAGGAGGTGGCGGGATGGGAGAGAGAAAGGTCCTCCCGTCCCAGCCGCCGCAGGAGACGCCCCGGGCGTCGGGAGCCACGTGACGACTCCCGGCCACCGTAGGCGTGGGCCTGCGGACGGTGAGTAATGGGTGACTCACCGTCCGATCAGCACCAGACCCGTGCCGTACGGCGCGTATATGTTCCACGCGCGCCTCAAAGAGATGTCAGCATTTGAAGGGGCCCCTCAGGGCCAAGCCTGCCGGGTAAGCGGGATTGTCCGAAAGGGTTACCGCTACCCCGGAACATAAAGGGCTACGGAAGGAACATGGATGGGTTTTAGTCAGTAAGAGTCTGACACTCCCTTCCGCTCCACCCAGAGCGGGAGAAGTCATTGGATGATTTCCCAGCCTTAAAAAAAAAAAAAAAAAGGCCCCTCCGCTCCCATCTCACCATACTCAATGTATCCGATACCTTAGTCCGACCTTCTCCCAACTGTCTTTCACGATAATATCTGTAGGGTGGGCCCCGGCGACCTCACGGACCCACGGGCACACAGGGGTCTCGTGGGCCCGTCTGATTCTTGATATGTTTATTAAGGACCCCGACTTGATTATGTTTATATCATATAAGATATAGTTCGGTTGGTTTGCATCGACTACGTTCCTGTGTTAACTTCACTTGTATTGATTCTGTAGTTATCGGAGTTTTTAGTTCGTTTTTAAAGTAAAAATAATGTGCATTTTTGTGTTTCAGGTTCGCCAAAGATTATTTAAAAGTTTGTTGGTATATGTTTTTTTTGTGAACAATATACATTGAACATAAACAAAAAGTATAAGCATAAAATTACTTTTTTTTTTATTACACACTATTGGTATAAAAGAAAACTAGGTGATATTATATCACTTTTGAGAGCAATTCTCAAAAAAAAGTACAATATACTTATACATAATTATACGGTACTTATAACAAAAAAAAACATTTTATATATTAATATGTCTGTCTGCAGTCGGCTAGTCCCCGAAACGGCTAGAACGATTTTGACGGCCGATATAGCTTATGTTATAAAGATTAACTTAGGTTATTATATTTTAGAAAGATAATTACGGTCCACGCGAGCAAAGCCGGGTGCTAGTAACAAATACATTTCTCTAGTTATATTATTATAACAGAAAAGAAAAATGTTTCGAAAACCAGACTAGAAAAAAATTACAAATAATTCGCGAACAACGAAGAATTACAATAACAATAATACCCTCTGATATGAAAGACGATACATTATTTCGATTATTTTTCCGAATACGCAACACATTTGGGACACAGCTTATTATAAAAGGCATTATTGTTACGACACAATTACACGGACCCTTTCAATTGGACTCAGGGAACGTTCGCACGAATGATTTACAATTTACGTAACGTGTGTGACTCATTATACCTTTTTTTGTGAGGGTGGGAAATCATCAAATGTCTCCTCCCGCTCTGGGTGAAGCGGAAGGGAGTGTTAGACGTTTACTGACTAAAACCCATCCATGTTCCTTCCTAGCCCTTTATGTTCCGGGGTAGCGGTAACCCTTTCGGACAATTCCGCTTACCCGGCAGGCTCATGCCCTAACGGGGGCCCCTTCAAATGCTGACATCTCTTTGAGACTCATTATTCCTACGACTGTTATAATACATGATTTTCTCGTTGATCTACTAGTGGTAGCAAGAATTACTGCTGAACATGGAGCCTGTGTTCGATTCCCGCGTTGGGCAAATTGTTTTTAGGTTTTTCTATCTGGAATTTCTCAGTAGCAGCCCCAGGGTATGGATTTGTGCTCGGTAGATGGCGAGCTCCCAATTAACATGGCACTTAAACATAACTGGCGGAAAGTGTTTATAAGCACACCTCAGCCTATCCTTTCGGGGGTATTATAATGATTTAGATTCGATTTTGATATTAATTTTTAAAAGAGTATTTAAGAAAATTCACAATTCCTCCTTACTCTCCTAACTCACGTCCTTTTTATCTAGGTAATAAAGCTTTACAGTTTTGCAAAAAACTACGCACTAACTCAAACACACGCACATGAAAAGCCCTCCAAAAAAAATAAAACTGTCAGCCTTCTTTCGAAGGCACTTGACGGCATTGAAACGAGTCCTCAAAGCTTTGAACCCCACCTCAAAAGTTCCGTTTTCGACTCACAAAAACCTCTCATTTCCATCTTCAGCCTCAGAGAATGCTGAAGGAGTAGGTACATAAGGAATGTGGAGCAATTCTCACCCTTCCACCAATTTATAAGTAGGAACATACGGCTACACACCCCTAGCGACAACAAATCTTGGATTTATTAAAATAACCGCACGTACAGTCACGAGCAGTAGTATGTATACACTTAGGGACTTTGTAACTTTTAAACGTGATTTTCTCGTACTGTATTAAAATCATAATTTTAATTTTAACGTTGTTGTTATGAACATGGGTATTATGAAAATCATGAAATATTCAACATATTTGTGGTCGAACTGCACGTGGACCGTATTACAGCTGAACAAAGTTTAGTTTACATAAAATATTTATATGTTCACCACATACACACTACTGCCACAATATTTGTTTTTATTGTATGCAAAATAACGTTTTACGCACAAAACACAGTGTTCCGTAAAATATATGACTGGCTCAGCAGAGACATAACATACCTAATTATCAAAACTATGTACGCAAAATACGCGCACCGACGTGGAGTTGCGAACATCAGCCCGTATTACCTGTTACCTACCAAAACTATGTAGTTGCAAGTTAGCTGCCTGTGTACCAATCTCTTTGTGCGACTGTACATACTACATGGGTATTGGTTATCCAGGTCCGGACAAAATGATGCATTGCCGGATAAGACAATGTAGCGGAAAGGTGGACCCTGTTCTACCAGGGTCGACCTTTCAATTTCCTTGATTGGAAACATATCGAAGCGGGTTCATATTTATTTCTTTATCTTTATAGTGATGATTTCTTATACGGGCGGGACTCGGTTTCTATTAATACTTTTTTGAGACATAATTTGTTTTTTTTTTGCTATTGAGTACTACATACTTACACAAGAAAGAGGAGCTCTCTCTCTCTGGCTAAGTACTAACAGCCGCACAGGTCGATCCATCAGGTTAGCTACGTTTGTCGGGGTTGGCCGTGGATGGGTGACAATCTTTACTTACTGAGACTCCTCCGTGCCTCGGAAAGCACGTTAAGCCGTTATTCCCCGGCTGTCATTTGTGCATCTTTAACAGTCGTTACGGGTCGTCTGAAGCCCGAAAATCTGACAGCCAGTCTTACCAAGGGGTATCTTATTGTCCAATTACTGGGTTGTGGAGGCCAGATAGGCAGTCGCTTCATGTAAAATATTGGTATTCAGCTGCATCCGTTTAGACTGGAAGCCGACCTCAACATAGTTGAAAAAAGGTTAGGCAGATGATACTTACACGAGAAATGAAACCAAAGAGCAAGCGAGAGAGAGAGAGAGTTTTTTGAATGAGGTTTTTCTTTAGAAAGGTCAAGTGCGTAGTACTCGCACCGGCGCGTGAGCGCTAGATAGATGTATGAACCTAGACGAAATACCAAGAGTTCGTAAGCGTCGTAACAAATGGCGTTCTGTAGTTTCTGCCTACTTTCTGTTTTGTATATGTACGTACACGGAGCCTTTGCAGGCAAGTAAACAGACACGTGTAGAATTTTCTTAGAAGAATATTGAATTTTTAAAAGCTTTCCGTTGCAATAAAAGTTGCTACTAAAAGCAATATCAGAGCAATATAAGAATTTTAAGATTGCGAGATTACATTTTCTCTGCATTAGAATATTGTGAAACGAAAAATTTGACCAGGCCACGTGGTCTGTGTTCTAATGCTAATATTATAAATATTAAAGCGTCTGCATTACCTTTCCACGGTCCGGTAAAGCAGTAGACAACCCTATAGTTGAACTGTGAGATGCCATCATCAAAAATTACCTTTCCACGGATTTGGATGCAATTTAGTACACGGATAGACCTGGGTTAGGACATGGATACTCTTATCCCAGTAGTACGATCCCGTGTCGCCATTTTGACAGCGATATTTACAAAGAGGTGGGCAAAAGCTAGTTTTCCTATTATTCTTTCCCAAACACTAAACTATTGTCGTTTTGGATAGTTATTTAGTGGATAGAAAAAAAACAAAACAAACATTTATTATTGACTAGCTTCTGCCGGCAACTTCGGCCGCGGAAAATTGCGATATACTTTAACTGTTTAGGCAGCGCATGCAAATAATTCTGTTTTCAGAGGTATTTTTTTCCGACTTGCTAGACGAAAATTGCGATAGCTCGGCTAATATGTATGGTATAAATATAATTTATAGCCTATAGCACTCAGGAATAATGTAGCTGTTTTTTGAAATTGGATCATTAGTTCCGGAGATTACCCCCTACATACAAACTTACAAACTTACTAATTTTACCTCTTTATAATATTATTATTATTATTAGTATAGATGACGCACTCTAATATCGTGACAATACCCTAAAGAGTTATGATTGATGGAGACCTAACACTTGAACACACAAGAAGCCCAGATAAAACATGGGGGCGTTGCGTACAGGCTTAGGGCGCAATTTGTAATTTCATCTAGATAGTGGTTTTTAAGTAGGTGAAAAATGGGGGCGCTATAAAATAATTTATTCTCTAAGTGGGCAGTACACAAAATAAGTTTGGGAACCCCTGGTATAGAATCTACACCATTCATATTGATCAAGTATTATCTACAGCGCAGAAAATTATATACAGACTGTTAGTTTAAACGAGGGACATACTGTCAGAGTGTACTGTACCAATGAAAATAAACAACTTTGACCATGGCACCAACTCTGAAATCACGAAAAAAATCAGCTTCTCAGTAAATTTTATGGTTAGCATAATTCATCAAAATGTATGAAACAGGTGGTATTTTTTTTCATATTTCAGAGTTGGTTTTATACTGAAAGTTGTTCATTTTCATGAGTACTACAACCCCTCAAAGTATGTCTCCCGTTTAACCTAACACATTGCATATACACGTAATAATATAGCCGAAAAGTAGTGTTCCGACAAAATGCTATGATAAATGTTAGTTGTTGGGTTCTGAATTTGGGTATATTTTCTTTGTATCTACTATCGGCATCGATCACTAATAAAGAACTAGATACACAATCTCATACAAAAGTTCTCTTAAAAATGTCGCCAATTGTGTTTAGGTAAAATAAATCTATATTAATGTAATTTCAACCTTACCTGCAAGGTTTAAAGCCGTATTCACAAAGCTATTGCAAAAAGCAATAAAATTTTACGACCGGTACTCGCTGCTCAACATACATCAAAACAATTTCAACCTTATACGCATGCTTTAAAGTAACAATTACTAAGTGTCAAAAAAAAGTAATAAAATTTTACAACCGAGGCTCGCCACTAGCACAAGGAACGAGTGGAGACGAACCAGAACAATATTTTTTGTTTGTACTGTAAATTATTATGTATGGTATTTTAACATACTTCAAAAAAAGGAGGAGGTTACTCAATGCGTCGCGTATTTATATATTATTATTTTTTTATGTTTGCACACCACCGATAAGTCGAAGACGAATCGACCGATTGAGATGATTCATTACATTAGGTTTGTTCCCAAGTTGGTCCTGTTTACATCTAATCCTTGTTCTGATGATGGAATCTATTAGGAATTTAGGCAACGCCTTAAATATTAAAGGCATACAATTAGCGATTTTGGTATTTTTTTAAATAAATCAGAACTTTACATTCAGTAAATATAAATTAGTGAGGAAGAATATACAAAAATCAAAGAATATTATTGTCCCAATTTTTTGACATATTGTTCATAATAAATTACAAATGTCAATAAAAAGAAATACTTCGGATCGAAGAATTCTTCGGATCTTTGACGTGCTGTAACTGATATCGATTCTCCACACCTCACTGGATCACGAGGAAAGCAAAAAATAATTGAATATTTTCAAAAGTCCCGACTAAACAACCACAAAAAAATATTGGGAATATCAAAAAACCCGACTGATAAAAAACAACTAACAAGTTCCAAACAAGTCACTTTTCAAGTAGTCTTATGCAGTTAGTAGCAGTTATTTTAGGTCAATTATTCATACATAGGCTAATAAACACATAACCCTCCCTTGCATCGCGCAGTCAGGTAAATGAAAACAAAAATCAAATCTCGCATTAAAAAAAATAAGAACTATAATAGCGTCTCCAACAAATGGAACAGAGTCAACGCGGATAACCCAAACAATTTAAGTGGACATGCGTAAGTATGATTAATACGTTTAGTAAGAGTCTTTACAATTGAGCTGCATTATATCGCCTGCTATTTGTTACGACTTAATTTAAAATAAAGTTTTTACGATGATTTCTTGAAAAATATTAGTATTTACAATACAGTGTTAACAATTATATAATGATAATATTAATACTTAGCAAAAATAAGAAACTCCATCCTTTTTTAGCGTCCTAGACGTGTGATTTTTGCAGTTTTTAAACGAGCACTGAGGCATGTTTACCGTCGGAGCGTTCGAATGCTACTAGATGAAAAGACCACCCAAATGTTCAATTGGGTGGTCATTCGGTGAGGACATTTTTTGACGCTGATTGTGTATCTAGTTCTTTATTAGTGATCGATGACTATCGGCCTTAAAAATTATGTATGCATCGTCAAGAATTCATTTGATTGTCTACAAGTTGTATTCTATAATATTTTATCCATGTGTATCGACATATATTATTGCCCTATCTGACTTCTCTGAGAAGAAAGGCCGTAACAAACTCAGAGGTCAGACTCCAGGCATAATCTTGGCCAGGTCATGTGAAGTCCATTTTTTTTTTAAATTTATTAAATGAAATTACAATACAGCGGTGTTACATAAGTCTAAAACTCAGGTCATAAGTCTAATATAGATCAGGGGCATCTATTTAATTGTAGCTACACGTTGATTAAATGAATTCTTGCTACTATAAACATATTTTTGAACATACCAAAATTTTCTTGTAATTCATTGTTAAATCTTGTCACTCTGTTTTGCAAACACTACTGACTGTTTGCAAAACAGAGTGACAAGATTTAATTTTTATTTAACTTTTTTTTTCTTTCTGCTACTTGAAAAACATTAAGTTATTTTCTATGAATTTGTTCAGTGACACGTTAATGACTTCAAGTGGTTGACAATCGAATATTCATTAATTTAAGGGTCTTTTCCAAATTATTTATTTTTGTGTCCCTCTTTTGAACCACTGCCTGCGTCATGTATATTGATTTTCTCATAAATAAATAAATATTAATATCGTCGCAGATAACTAATTCATATTTTTTTCATTTTCCTTATTTGACTAATGTTTTTTTTCATATTTGAAATAACAGTGAAAGTAAATGCTAGAGTACAGTAGCATAAACAATAACAATTCTGACAAGAATATAATATATGATTGACATAACAGATCCTACCCTCAAAATTATACGTGCCATGATTGGACACAAACGCTTGATACGTTCAGCACACAGACGTCGTTCACGGTACATAGCCTTGTGGAGCCCGACAGTCATCAGGACGCATGGATCCGTTCACATTCGCCTGGCTGCATGCAGGGGCGACCCTTTGCCCTAGCCAGAGTAATTGCTAGCCTCGACACATCCACGTCCATGCAATGTCAACTAAATACAATCTGTGTATTTGTACCAATAAAGGGTTACAAATACACGGGTTGTACACGAGGCACTAATACAATACCCTGCAATAGTAATATATCTCCCAAACAGAACAGCGATACAGAATCCAATATATGGAATTATCAATGAAGCTCTGTCTATGTAGTATATAGCGCACATACATTACAAATTTACCGGCAGCATTAAGTCAGTTTAGCAGAATGATACAAACACAATCGCCACTCGAAATTGAACTCTGAACTTATGAAGCTAAAGTTTAGATTGGAATATGTGAAAAATGATATTTTTCGCCACTCGAAAATATCCACGTGTGGCCGCCGTCGCATTCCCTGGCCGGTGTATGATTGATGGCCAACCTAGTGGGCCGGATAAGACAATGTACCGGAAGGAATGACCGGGCCGGGCCGGACGATGCACTGCCTCGGCACCGAATTATACCGCCAGCGCCATATTGGAAACTTCATACGGTTTATGGAACGAAATAATGAAGAGGTCGCTACGTGAGTGCTTTATGCTTAGGGTGAAAATGGGAATTCGGAGTTTTAGCTTGAAATAGAGGATTTTTGTATGTTAATTCTAAAAATATTGAAAGTAAGATTAGAATGTGTACAAAAATGTATAAAATCAAACCGAGAAAATCGTTAAAACCTTCTAATATCTGGCAGCGTTGCAACGTTCGATGGCAATACCGATTATTGTCCTTAAAATTGACCAGCCCTCTGGTCACGTGTAGAGTCGACCAACCGCAAAACCTTTATTTACACACTGAGAATGATAATTATGAAAGCAATTACCAACAGAACCGATACAAAGCTAAAAGATTCACATTCCCAATATTGTTCGAGTGGCTAATTTCGTTCGTTAGTACATTGAATTTTTCAATTAAGCTCGAATCCTGAGTGGGTTTACCTAATCGAATTAAAATTAATACACGATATTGCTGACTAGATAAAAAAATTAATTAAATATTCATTACGTATGTAGTTGCTAAATTAAAACTTGGGTAGAACACATGAGTGGGGACGTACAGAGTGCAGAGGGCGTCATTATACAGAGTGAAATTGAATTTATGGGCAATATTGAAGGGGTCATTGTACTCACCATTATGAACAACTTTTACTATAGGAACAAACCTGAAATCGCGAAAAAAAACCAGCTGTTCCATACATTATGCTCGCATAACTAGTTAAAATGTAGGGAACAGATAAAAAAAAATTCACGATTTCAGGTGTGTTCCCATGGCGAAAGATATATTTTTCTTCATAGTTAGTTCATCTGTTTAGTGTTTTTGAATGGTGACCGTGAATCCGAAAACGTAAAGTGGGACGCCCTCAGGCTAGATCGAGCGTCGATCTTCGCAGGGTAGTTGATGGCAGCTGGATAAGAGTTGCCGAGAATCAAGCTGAATAGGGTGCAACTAGAGATGCCTATGTGAAGCAGTGGACGGACTGCTTTAGGTTGGTCTTCTTCTTCGTGTGGTTAGTGACTAACCTGAGGAGTCGAGAGTTTTATGCTACCCTCGGGCCTCAGACTTAGCTTCACATGCTGTTGAGAAGTAATATCTCTCAGGCATGCCGGGATCCTCACGATGTTTTCCTTCACCGATGTTTTAAGCATGTGATAATTATAATACACGCACATGAATCCGAAAAATCAGAGGTGCGTGCTTTGGGTTCGAACTCGAGACCTATGACTTGGCAGACCGACGGTCACATAACCAGGCTATCACAAGTTTATAGACTGATGATGAATCAGTTTAACATACCACCAAGATTAAAAGTATCCTATGTGTTAATTAAATTTCATTTCCTTTCCCGTGACAACAAAAAAACATACAAACTTTCACATTTATAATATTAGAAGGATAGACACTGCTATATAGAATTATGCTACCCAAAGTTTCTAAGTGTGTTTACCGCAGTGTGAAGTGTTTTCGTTATTATTGTAAGCTGCTCGAGTGCCTCGGTTTCCAATAGGTCTAGAAACGGAGAATTTAATACCAAAATGTTACAACATTTTCAACATAATGCTGTGAGCCTGGTAGCACGGTGTTGTGTTTTAACATGTAGTATCTCACCCAAATGCATGTTGCTTTACGTTGAAACTCGAGCAATGGTCGCTCGTGTCTATAGCCTGTGTTATACGGTATACCGGGTGTGAATTTAGAACTAGGCTAGGTTGGACGGGGGGTGGGTCCGTATTTTGGCGAGGATTAGGTGAAATAATACTATAAGCGGCGTATATAGCGTATAATTATTCAAATAAGGTAACTTTCAATCAATGGCACAAAAAAAAAACAGTCCTACTATGGTAAATGGCGGTAACGAAACCGTAGCGAGATCTAAGTCGACGCCAACGCCATCTATCGAGCTAAGGGTCAAACCTTACGCATTATTTTATCGAATATTGATCTCGCCATGATCTGGCTTTACATGTATGTCCGAACATAGTTTTAAATTTTGAGCCTGAAATTGCTTAACTACTTAACAGCCTAACGTCTGAATAGAAATAGAAAAATAAATAATTTATTTGTTTATAACCTACATACGAGTATATCTAAAAAGTATATAATTATTATTCCAATATACTCATCAACAAACCGAGCTCCATCTTCTAACTCCTGCAAAATAAATACACGTAAGCAAAACACCGTTTTATCAGCAACAAAATAAAAAGACAAGCTTCAAAGTCTGTCAAAACTTTTTACACCCTTTCCCTCAAAGACCATGCATACAGACAAAACAAAACGCCCGTATTCTTCACAACCTTCCTTGCATCCACCACTTATGTGAGCCGAACCAAAAACATGATAACAAGACAACCAACCCCACTTGAAACAACCTTGTTAAAAATGGAAACTGATGCATACTAACTCAAAAGGTCAGAACGTGAAGGTCCATTGTCTACCACCCATACCATATTTCTTTCCAGCCATTCATACTAAAGACGTTTAGAATAATGAGTTTTTATTTCTCGCGTGCAACAAAAAAGTCTTTTCATTACATTTATAAGGAACCCCTTTCTATTTACGGGTTACGACCAGCGTTTCTTGATAACAAGACTCACTTGAACTTTGAATGAAATTCTTGGGGTTGAGGACATGGCAGGTTAAAATGGGGCATATTTTGAAGTGCTTTGTGGTTATTTGTTTCTTCATCGTTTTAACAACTTACCTGAACAGAAAAACACTTATCAAGACTCGGGCATTTAATAACAGTGTATTTTCAATTCAAAAAAATTGCGATTGGTCATCAGTTCTCAAGCGAAAGATTTTTCCTCTATTCGTAGTAATGATTGCTCATATGAAAATCAGTTTCACTCATCTCGACTTGGCAATTCTTCAGAAACATCACGTTGCAATAAGATCTCAGGTGAAATGACCAATCCTCCTGACACAGCTTCTCAGTAATCTCTCACGGCTTCCACATCAAAACGCTCCACCCTATTCTAATCCGGAGATTATACGCATTAACTACCTACCTCTCCTCATCTCTCAGCAAGATATCTAGCATAAAGCGAACTGAACATTCGGAGCCAAAGTTTTCGGTGAGCATCCTATAACTGTGACTTGTTCCCTAAATCAAATGCCACTTACTAGAGTTCGCCATAATGGCAGACGTGGCGGAATAGGACGCTTCACCAAGTTTTATATGAAGCGAACTTACTTGGAAGGAAAAAAAAGTGTTGGAATAGAAGAAGTTTTTTTGTTGTGAAGATATGATATGGCTTGTTGTTCGGAGTTAAAAACTAGCGCAGAGTTCAACTACCTACACAAAGCATTAGGAAGACTTAGCAAAGTTTGTTGTATAGCTTTTTTGTTCATTGTGATTCCACCAATCTTACGTCTCTATTCCTTCCTATAATTCATGTTATACTCGGGTTTCACATTCTGTTAACGACACAAAATTGAAATATTTCAACAATGCACCTTCCCCACAAAGTAACTGCAGCTGCATTCCGCAATTTGAAGACTACAAGTTAAAATAGAACACAAACTCATACAGAAAATTGAAATATATAAAGTAAAGAACAATGCCAACCTCAATTTAAATCCCAAACTGTGCCACATTCAGTATATTTACTCACCCACAAACTTTACGACGCAGTCTCTAGTCTAATGAGTTAAGTCTTCACAACTAGTTGATATTACGTTGCGGGAACTTCGCGAAAGGAACTTCACTTGAATACTAGCGATTATTATCCTAACACGGGTTGAGGTAACCTGCTCGCAACCAGCCACGTGAGATCCCTGGATATTGCAGAAAATCTTCCATCTTTACCCAGGTTTGTGGAGCAGAGGGGGCAGGGGAGGTCACATGAAATTGGACGGCTGCTATAATAGAGAAATGTCCATATAACGTTACCGTTGCATTCGATGCACGTATAACGGATTGAAATCGTGGTATATCGGTTTGCAACGAGTTTTCGTACAATAGTAATAGATATTGAGATAGTTCTCGGGAATTATATCTATTGATAAGCGAATTCCGAGTAACGTTTTCGTATTCCCCTATTCTGTTTTGACAAAGAACCGTACTGCGAGTGATCCTAAATCAGTGTCTGGGTTATTGGAAGGAGAGTCGATAGAAGTTTTGCATGTCTTTGTTCGAATACAATTTTATTTGAAAGTGGATTTAAACTCTGACATACGAGAGATTACAAATTTGAAATATTTATAAGTCAGAATTAAAGTGGATTCTGCTTCTGAAATTAAATAAAGTCTTAGATTTATTTGGGAAAAAATATATCTTTTACTTACTACTGCCCGAGACCTACGTCATTATAACTATATTAAGCGGGATTGTCCGATACAGTTACCGCTACCCCGGAACATAAAAGGCTAAGGAAGGAACATGGATGTGTTTTAGTCAGTAAGAGTCTGACACTCCCTTCTACTCCACCCCGAGTGGAAGAAGTAATTTGTTGATTGCCCACCTCAAAAAAAAAAATATAACGGTTTAGGTACCTATGTATATGCAAAATTTTAGTACAATCCGTTTGAGGTTTGAGCTATGTGTTGATAGATAAATCAGTCAGTCAGTCACGGTGTCCTTTTATTAATACAGCTTCTTCTTTTCCTGTGATTAGTGACTAACCTGGTGTTAGAGTTTTTATGCTGCTCATAGGCCTCTGACCTAGCTTTACACGCTGTTGAAAAATATACAGCTAACTTGAGCAATACCACCAATATTTTTAGAAATTAACTCCGGCTCTGCATTCATGTTCTCATTTATTTGTGTATAGAATACATGATATCGTATGTACATGAAATCGTGTCTTCTCGTTATTACCTGATTCCACCTACATATTTTACCCCCAGAGTTCCAAGTTATATTTCTCGTTAGAGTCGTATGTTGTCAAGTTTTCGCTTTGTGACGCCTTTTGAAATCCTCGTCAATTGGGCCGACGCCCACGCCTACATACATATAGGAGTCTTTTGACACTTGACACTTTTATCCCCCGTAAAAATTATCCGTTCATAATAATGTTGGAGGGAAATTATTTACGTTTATTTTTAGCTTTGACTACCTACGTACAGTTTAGGTAAACCTCTTTTGTTTTTACTGAGGTGCGACACTAATTGTTGATGGTAACCGTTTAGTAGTTACATTTCTGCTATCATTTTATCATGTATTTTCTTGTTTTTTTTTTTACCATCATTTTCATATTTCTCTATAGCAGCCTTTTTTTTCTTTTTTGAGGTTGGCAAATCATCAAATGATCCTTTACTTTCTGGGTGGAGGGGGACGGGACCCTTTCGCTCTTGTCAGGGTCAGACTGTTACTGACTAAAACCCATCCATGTTCCTTGCTTAGCCCTTTATGTTCCGGAGTAAGGGTAACCCTTTCTGACAATCCCGCTGACTCTAACCGCCTGGAGTCTGAACTTGCGCCCGATTGACGACAATAGTCAAAATAGGGATTATCTTTATGCAATGGGCATCAACATCATTCTTTGCGCTTATAATAGCTTATAATACGTTTTCGTGACCCTTCAGCCAGCAGTTTATGAAGATAAAAATCGCTAGGAGGATTCGTTTACAGAATCTATATATCAGGATAATAACATAGAGATAATGGACGTGAAATATAATAGTTTAATCTAAAATTCTAATAACACT
Organism: Hyppa rectilinea; assembly: GCA_951799385.1. Lineage (NCBI taxonomy): Eukaryota > Metazoa > Arthropoda > Insecta > Lepidoptera > Noctuidae > Hyppa > Hyppa rectilinea. Next base: position 3,959,055 of record OX637310.1, on the reverse strand, counting down.
CTTTTCTAATATAAACTCATCACACGTGTTTGCTATTGCTTTACAACCAGGCGCTCAAAAAAAAAACTTTAAAATCGAAACTAACTTTTTCTTTGGTTTTTCAATGCAAATACAGACGATTGTCGACCTAAATACTACATAAATACTACAGACGTCGAAACCAATACTAATACAGTAACATTTGCATATCAAACGGAGCCAGCGAACGTAACTCCAAGACATCTTATGTTCTAAGCACAGCGGCCCTGCTTCCCTGGCTTACAATACAACCCGCCACATATTAGACTTGAAGCTCGCCGAGGCTTTACAAACATTGCCGACGCTACCATCCGTGTCTGCCTTTTGTGCTGACCGTACATACGTCTGACGAGAATGGAGAATTTTTAGAATAGGGCATTTGTTAGGCGGGCCGCATGCGAGGATGCTTTTTGTTGTTGGATGATTGCGTGTGTGATGAGAGTTTAAAACAAGTTTTTCGCTCGTGAAAATGAAGTCAAATTAATTATACGTGAATTGGGATAAAACATACATTTCGTTACTACAGAAAAAAATATAAGTAAATTTAACCAGTGATTGTCAGTAATTTATTAGCTTTTATAACTCATTTCCATAACGTTTTGTGTGATTGTAATGATATATCTCTAAAATGAAGGTGGAAATGCTCATTAATTTGACCAACGCATGATTGCGGAACAGTAATTTAATTAATTTCTGACTCGCTTCCCGCGTATGTAATTATTTGCAATAAACATCAATGAAAGTTCAATCGCCGCGACTGAATGTAAGCGTACCAACATTCACCTCATCGTAACAAATTGAAAAGCACGTAATTTGAAAATCCACAACGTCACGCCTGTTTTCCTTGAACGGTTGCGTAGATACCTACAGTAGCCTACACCCATATTTTATCAGTAAATGTATAAGTTCCATTCAATAGCGTCGAACCTATTGCCATCAACCAGACGCTAATCTGACTACTACTGAGAAATTTCTTAGAAATTACCGAGTAATACCAACCTGGGAATCTAATCCTCATACTTAACATAAACTAAATATTCCTAAAACTGAGTAGGTACCTAGAGCTGATTTTTTTATTGCAACTATCGCCCAACTCGTCCGCTACTTTACCCAGCAATAATTAAGTATCCTGGTGTGCAAACCTCCTTATTTGACTCCATAGGAAGCCAAACAGTGCTGTCGTCTAGCCAGCCAGCAATATCTCCTTCAAGCAAGTTTCGAACATGGATATTAGAACGCGACTGAAGTTACAAAGCTGCTCTGTAAAGGTATCCGCGCATTTTCTGTTCAATAGAGATGTTTTCAATAAAACTGGTTCTTGAGCAACCAGCCGAAAAGCCCGCTCGAGGTTAATTATTTTGGAAGGGCAGGTATTCTCGGGTTGTTATTGCAACTTGGCTGTAAACCTCATTTGTGCGGTATTAACTGGTTTTGTTGTAGTGAATGTTAGATATAATTTATTGTATTGTGTGAAATATCTCATGATAATCATTCAATAGAATGAACATGCAATTAATGTTTAGTCTAAATGCCAATCTATACTAATATTATAAAGCTGAAGAGTTTGTTGGTTTGAACGCGCTATTAGGCTCTGGAATTATTAGTCCGAATTGTTTTTTTTTTGTGTTGGATAGTCCATTTATCGGGTGGCTATGTAACACCACGCTACGATCAATAGGAGCCGAGCAGCGAGTGTGGAAGCAGCTAGCTAACAATAACCGGAGGGTTAAGATTTTATGCGTTGCTGTATTCGATAAAAAGTTAACTTGAATTCTGTAACCGACATACAATTAAGTTGCTTTCCGGTCGCCCTTTAAGAGAACAATGAATGAAACAAGGCAACTTTTTTCCTCGTAATTAACTTGATTACCATCGTTTTCACAATTTTTACTCGCCCTTCATTTTAGGGTTGGTTGTTTGAACATCGGGCATGGCTACCAAATAGCGAGATGGAGAGAAAGGTTTGTTTTTTATTTGACGAGAACATCTCCCATTGTGGCATTGGTTATACGTGGTAAAAGGATAAGCCTGTCACCTTCGAGTATAGTAATATAATATTGTCTGTATGTGGATGGCGACGCAATCGTATGTACTGAACCTCACGTCACTCACTAGCTCTACCAAGCCATAGTTTGTTCTACGTGGTAAAAGGATAAGCCTGTCACCTTCGAGTATAGTAATATAATATTGTCTGTATGTGGATGGCGACGCAATCGTATGTACTGAACCTCATGACACTCACTAGCTTTACCAAGCCATGGTTTGTTCTAAAAGTATCTGATGAAAGTATAAACAAACTCTGTTAAAGTTAAATTAGTAATACATTCATCTGAATTTGGACTATTGCGACGTCCCACCACTTTTTCCAAAAAATATTGTTTAAATAATAATAATAATAATACTTGAGGTTGTAAAATTAACCTCAATTGTCAAATAAAGCCAAATTGTCAAAAAGCCCAATTGTCAAAAAAATATTGTTTAAATAATAATAATAATAATACTTGAGGTTGTAAAATTAACCTCAATTGTCAAATAAAGCCTCAATTGTCAAATTTAAGGTGGATTAAAATTACGTAGAATTTCGGCATAGAGTATTTTAGTTATTACTTAAATAAATTTTATTAATTATTTATTATCACAATAAAATTTATATGTGGCACTCACTACATACGGCCATCTACAGACTGTTTCTGAACCATTTTCGTCAGATACTTCGTAACAGGCCTAACATGAAAAACTGAACAGGGTTACCCAAAAATGTTAATTCTGTCTCATCTACCGAACTTGACTAATTATACCGGTTTTGTCCCAAATGTGGCGTCAACCGAATGGACATCCTTTTACATTAAAAAAAATACGACCTGGTAACTTTTTACCAGGGTCATCTCCGCCCGTTTATAATCACTTATCCACAAGTTAAACGTGTGATATTTCACGTGGAAATAATCAGAGAAAAACTCGTCTGATCCCTGTTTATTTTCATCGGGGAACAAACTTGAGGGACAGAGACACTGCCCCCAAAAGTTAGAGGGTCGGAAAAATCCGGCCCCCAAACTAATGGGGCGTGAGACGGGAATGAACTTTAAAACTTGCTTGCTTCGCTTTTTATAAGACAGAGCTGTTCATTAGAAGATTTATCATGTTTTTGTTAGTTATTGTTGACGCTTATAAGTTTGGCTGGTTAAGCAGTTTTAATCAATTAAAAAACATTCAATTTTATTATTAAAATACCTATAAAAAAAATTAAAATAGTAAAACATTTTAAAAGAGTAACGGTGGCGTTTCTTGCTCATTCTTCTCCACACGAAACTACCTTTTGGCAGGGGCGACTAGAATCAACTCTATTTCTTGTTCATTTTGACGTTCAAAAGTGCCTTACTTGTGCCTATCTATACATTTGAAATAAATGATTTGACTTTGACTTTATAAATTCTAAGCGGCCAGTTTCATCAGCCAGTCCACTGCTGGACATAGGCCTCTCCAATTGCACACCATTCAGCTCGACTCTTGGCAACTCGCATTCAGCTGCTACTCGTACCAGCTACCCTGCCATGACCCGTCGCTCCACCTAGCCTGAAGGCGTCCTACCTTACGTTTGCCAATTCGCGGTCTCTTCTCAAGAACACGTTACCCCAACGGTCAAACGGGGTTCTACGAGTAACATGGCTGAGGCATATTGAATAAATCCACACTAATATTTAAATGCGAAAGTAACTCGTCTGTCTGTCTGTTCCCTTTTCACGCCTAAACCACCCAACCGAAATTCAACCCCTAAAAGGGTTACAAGGGGTGGCAAAGTTTGTATGAGAAAAATATTTTTATTGCACATTTTTGCTAGGGTAGGTAGGGTAGGTAGAGTAGGTAGGGTAGGTAGGGTAGGTAGGTTAGGTAGGGTAGGTAAAGTAGGTATCATAGTTAAGACAGGACAACGTCTGTCGGGTCAGCTAGTAATTGAATAAATGTTTGTAAAATTTAACCAAAACGAAGTTCTGTGATAGGTAATATGGATACTACACACGAGAGTAGTATTTTAAATTCTGTGCAGATACTACGAAGACAATGAGATTTTTATGTAAATTCTTCCAAATGGTAATTCGATTTGCCGCAAATTTTAACGAAATCGAGCCACATTCTCGAAATTACTAATTTTCGAGTGCGCATGCCACGTATACATTCCACGTTTCGTAATTGACCTGACTCGTACAAATTTCGCCACCTCGCCACCCGATGACTTTAGGAATCCTGCTGAAATCATACAGTCCAACGAAAAACACCATGAATGAGCCGCTTTACATATAGCCTGTACCTCAGCTTGCAGCAAAAACATCAGGTGAAAATAACAATTTAAGCTATATTTCCAACAAAATGTTATGCTATTTTATTAGTTAATAATAATACGATTTTTGACCTGATTCTCGAAATTTTGTAGTAAAATTGTACTAAAACGAATTATTTCTGATCGGAGACGTAAAATCGTTCCGGACATAAAAGTGTTCAGAGCTATGTAAAGTTTTTTATAGGCACTACGAAATTCTTCAATAATATTTAGTAGTGGTCAATAAGGCAAAATTCTTTTGGTCGAGGTTCAACAGACGCCAGCACATCAAGCTTTCTCAAACTATCAATTATTTCCAATTGAAAATGAACCTTATGAATATGTTATAAAGTTGAAAATCTATCAAAGCAATTTGACAGATTCGGGTAGCTTGATGTGCTGGCCTTTGCACATAATATATTTCTATAGACATTCGGTAGTAAGATAGGCAGCAACATGTCCGGTCAGTCAGTTCCATGCGTCTAAGGGCGAACCACCAATTAACGCGATAAGCACATAAACCAAGTTGTAATAACCGAAACTATTTATTAAATAATTAGTACTTCTGTTTTTACAAAAACCTTTGTTGACCTTATCAATTACCGTAGAACAATAATGAATAGCCGTCAGTTTCATTATTTTCTATGGAATGTTGACACTAACACCTCTTAAACGCGTTTTACATGTCCGGATCGCGTTCGTTTTCATTGGTGTAAGGAGAACATTTAGAAAAAATAATGCCAATACATTAAGCTGTGAACTGAAATATCGACATTCTCTCTTAAGAATTAATGTCGATATTTAAGCAGTATTAAAAGAACCAATTGTTATGATAGTTTTTCCTTTGAGAATATTTTAATCGGAGCTAGTTTTCGTCGATATAGCGGCTTTTCTGTGTGAACTGAGTCTCTCATTTCCTTTTCATTACTACAAAAGATTGTTAGAGCAACATCGTCGTATCGATTTCGTCTTTAGAACTCGGTTTAGTGAGATTTTATTGAGCATAAGTTTATAAAGGTGTGGGTATTTCCAATTTATAGGTACAAGAGCTTCACATGAACTTTGTATTGCTAAAAGAATTTTGAATGTTATTGGTTTTAAAAGGTTCTATTCAGTTTGACTTACGAGTGAGTTGTTAAATTGAATGGTTTTTTCCTTCTAAAAATTCGCGACATTACGAGTGGAGGATCCTAAACCTGTTGGAATTATGTTTATCGTTCCTTCATAAACATAAATGTTATTTTATGTAACTCCGTATAGGTTCGATTGGCTAAGTAATAACCGCCGCACAGGGCGATCAGGTTAAACTACTCTTGCCGGGGTTGACCGTGGATGGGTGACCAACGACCATCTTTACAGACCGACATATTTGTACATTTTTGTTAGTCTGTAGTACGGGACGTCAGAAGCCCGAAAATCTGACAGCCAGTCTTACCAAGGGGTATCGAATTACCCAGTTACTGGGTTGTGGAGGTCAGATAGGCAGTCGCTCCATATAAAATACTGGTATTCAGATGCATCCGGTTAGACTGGAAGCCGACCCCAACATTGTTGGGAAAAGGCTCGCCAGATTGATTGGTATAGGTTCTAGTGAGTCTCCGTCTTTGCAAACATAATCAAGGAGTAAGCGATGATATGTGAGAACGGTCTTTTACAAAAAGCAAAATGTAATGCCTGTTATCTAGACAGTAAATCTGTTTAAATATCGTAATTACTCGAATTTTTTATCCCCTGTCCAACAAAATCCAACAGTAACTTTCACCACTGAAGGTCTTAACCTAATAAAACATATTATTGTTCAGTTGCAAAGTGCACTCAATTATTTATTTGATGAAAGCTAACGCGTCAATTAAACTGTCGATTGGACCACTAATCTTTGTCTTGTCAGCGAATACTTTAACGCTGACATTTCGTCTGTCTGGCTGATTGGTATTTTGACGCGGTAACAACCCTGCACAAATGTAGCTGCCTAAAAAAATAATATATAGATGACTTCAATGAATGTAAATGAATGATGCTTAATAATCAGCCTACATTGTCCCACTGTAGGGGGGTCCAAGGTCTCCTTTTTCTTCTTGGTGCCAACATAGTTGGGAAAGGCATAGGCATGTTAATTGATTGGTTGGTACCATAATACTTAAAAGCATATTTTGTTAAGAGTTTTATCCTTTACTTCATTCCGCTTTACTTAGAATCATTGAAGTATTAATTTAGTCAATATATCGTTAATTCAAAATGTTTCTTACATCAAATATAATATAACTTCAGTCTATACTTGGCCTTAATACTGTAACGATAAGTTTTAAGCTGGATATCAAGTTAAGCCAAGTTAGAGCCTTATAAAGCACTGTAATAACTTGGAAACTGAGCAGGTTCGGTTCCTGGACAGTCTCCGGGGGATCTGAACGTGTTAGGTAACCTGCGTACTTGCATAGCTTCTTGTATATCTCTCGTAACTATAAAGATTAATGAAAACTTTTTGTTTACCTACTCATAAATTATTTCTGTAGGGCCCACTTTTTTTCAATCGCTTGATAACTTTTATCTGAAGAATAAAATCGGCGGTTTGACATGTTTTTTATGCAAATGTTGTCATATTTAATACTTCCAATAAAACTTATCTGACGATTGAGAAATCAGCCTTTAGATATGTAAGTTTTTAAATAAATGTTTAATTTCGATGCGAAGCAATCTCGTAAAAACGTAAAAACAAAGGAAAACAAAAGAAGTTGAAAATAAACAAAAGCATATTTTCAGATTCACTGAAACATGTTAAATACTGGAGGCGTTCTGTAGTTTCTGCCTACCCTTTTGGGGGAAAGCGTGAGTTTATATGTATGTGTGTATCTTTATCTTATAAATAAAATTTCCATATCACAATGTTAGTTACCGTACTCCTCCGAAACGGCTTGACCGATTTTTATGAAATTTTATATGCATATTCAGTAGGTCTGAGAATCGGCTACTATCTATTTTTCATACCCCTAGGTAGGAAAGGTATCATAGTTAAGGCAGGACGACGTCTGCCGGGTCAGCTAGTAATATTATAAGCGTGATAGTTTGTGAGGATGTATAGATGTTTGTTACTCTTGAAAAGCTTCTCTAAAATACTTTAATAGGAAATTCAATGTCAACAAATTTCTGAAAACTTCCGCCCTTCTAAAAATTACTTCCACCCCTGTACACAAATCAATTATTTATTTCATCAATACAATTTGTACGTCTCACCTGAACTCGCCTGAACTCCGTAACAAACGGCACGGCAATGCCGACAAATGAAAACTTTCCGTCAAGGGAAATTACCAAAGTCATAACACCGTCTTTGTACGGTTCGTTGGGAAGATGAGAGGGTTACCGCAGAAGTTTTTGTTTACACAACACTCTCAAAAAAAGCTGCCCCTACATTTCGACGACGTCACGTGACCAAAACTGTATAGAGCATCTGATTTATTTGCGATTTAGAACTGTTCCCATAGTAAAAGTTGTTCAGTATGGTGGTCTGTAGCATATGCTTTTTAATGTATACACCCCAATGTACTAAAGATAAACTACGATAACATGGCGCTCCCCTCTTAAACTCAAAACGTTTGAAAGTACTAGTGAAAGTAATTACAAAGCCGCCACCAAGACTTACAACACATGCTGGTACTGAAAACGAATACTTTTTTTTTTTTTTTTTTTTTTTTTTAAGGCTGGGAAATCATCCAATGACTGCTCCCGCTCTGGGTGGAGCGGAAGGGAGTGTCAGACTCTTACTGACTAAAACCCATCCATGTTCCTTCCGTAGCCCTTTATGTTCCGGGGTAGCGGTAACCCTTTCGGACAATCCCGCTTACCCGGCAGGCTTGGCCCTGAGGGGCCCCTTCATATGCTGACATCTCTTTGAGGCGCGCGTGGAACATATACGCGCCGTACGGCACGGGTCTGTTGAAAACGAATACTTACAACTACATACAATCTTCGTAAGGATGTGACTATAAACATTGAAACTGTAGTTTGGAGGGGCGCGCCATGATATCTTAGTTTATCTACACAGGGTGGAGGGGATATTGACGCGCAGCTGGTTACCATGGATTCAGTACATAAGCATTCCAATTTTTTCAAGTTTCAAAAAAAAAAGATCTGTTTCATGGAAAAGTGCAATACAGTAAAAATGTAAATGCCACAATGATTAAATCCGCAAGGCTAGGAGTCACCATGAATTAACTGCGACGTATACATGATTTTAGTAGACGTTGGGCTAATTCAAAACATTACCGCGAACCCTAGAACGGCGATTGCAGAGGGTTTTGTGGCCTGGTTAAGATTAGTATCAATTATCATTTTTAAAGTTAAATTACGTATAAAGTTACCATGGAGTTGGCATATCCAAACGAATAAAGACCTCGTTTCAAATGTCAAAATAAAGAATTTAAAAAAAGATTTTACAAGTGGGACTTCTGTCGCATCTTATTTTGTGGTAAGGTACTCGTATAAGGGACACGATACAATTTACTTGACAAGAAAACAAGGTCAAAGTAGCCCTCGCGGGGGAAAACGGATGAGGTTCGTCGGTTTTGTGCCGATAACTTTGATTTGTTCGTTTTTATACGCAAAAAAAGGAAAAAAATCTAATGTAATCATCCCACTAATATTTTAAAGACGACAATTTGTGAGTGCGTGTGTGTGTGTGTTTGTGTGTGTGTGTGTTTGTTTGTATGTTGGTTTTGTTACTTCTTCACGCAAAAAATACTGACTGGATCAGAATAAAATTTGGCACAGAGATAATAACCATATTTTGTTAAAAGAGTGTCCATGGAGTTTCTTGCCCGTTCTTCTCCATAGGTACCTACTCCTTTGGAATGGGCAACTAGCTTCATTTCTCGGACTGACCGACACCTTGACAATTCAAAAGTGCCTGTAATTGGTTTATTTGAAATAAATACTTTGAGTTTGAGTTTGAGAAAAAATTATAACCTGGATTAACACATACTACATTAATAGATACTTTAAATCCCGTCAGTATATTCCCGTTGGATCATTTCCGACATCCGCGCGGGCGAAGCCACGGCCAGATGCTAGTAAATTATAACAACTAAACTGAGCTGCCTCGCTGGTCCAGTGGTCGCAAGCGCTGCTGCTGAGCATGAGGTCTTGGGTTCGATGCTCAGGTCGGTGCCCGATGGTTGATGACAATTAGGCTCGCCCCCTATTTCATGGGACTTAAACATAACTGGCAAAATGCTGGTGCACCTTCTAAGGGTACACTACTGATTAATTCTTCGGGTAAACAAACCCGTATTATTTATAGCCCTGTCAACTTTTACAGAACCTCCTGAAGCCCACGTACTGTAGAACTCGTATTAAAAGATCAATCGATGTGATTGCAGTCCTGTCATCTCGCCAGTACGTTTCAGTGTAGTTTATTTTCTGTACTCCAAACGTTTCCGCTCTGAACATCAGACATTCTATTACTAAATATAGATAGTTCTGTAGGGTACTTCCCCGTCTCCATTTGTAGGTAAGTGCATTTCTATCTCCGGTTGGGAATTAATATCGTTTACCTGTTTTAGTTTCTAGATTGGCGAATATTTTATTTTGTTAATAACTATGTATTCTCGTTAGTTCCTGGATCTCACATGATCAGTGTTATTTTCCTGAAATTATGTAAATTGAAAATGTCCGATCAGTAAGGTGAAATTCACCAATGAAACTGAACGCGATCACCAAAGCGTAATCGCAATCCCGGTCAGTAACCGGACAATACGATACCCCTTGGTAAGACTGGCGGTCAGACTTTCGGGCTTCTGACTAGTCATAATTAATGACTATCAAAGATCCACTAATGACAGCCGGGACCAACGGCTTAACGTGGTTTCCGAGGCACGGATGAGTCTCGATATGTAAAGATTGTCACCCCATCCACGGACTAACCCCGTCAAAACGTAGCTTGACCTGATGATCGATCCGTGCGGCTGTTATTACTTAGCCAAGAGCCCCTCCTAAATCAACAGCTGTCAATGTCATAATGGTTGTGGAAAATTGACACTGGCAGGCCTTGAACTCGTTTAGATGTGCTAATAGCGTTCTGTTCAATTGGTGAAATTCACCCTAATTAATTTAATATGAGATTTGACAACAAATTGAGTACGTTTTTAGACATCATTCTGAGTTCAGCTTTCAGGAAATTATTACACATTATATTTGTCGAATTTAAAAAGTGATACTTATTAGAATTTTGCAAATCTGTAAAACAGGCGCATCTACTCAAAACTAAATCCCAACCCCGTTTTATAACTCATTAGAAACATGATGATCCTATTTATCAAAATGTACCCAACAGTTTAAGCGCTAACGGGGACTAGCCACTTAAATTATAACGCGTCCCTTTACACTTGATGTTCCTCTAAAAAGCCTCTAATGGGCCCTTGTAATATGTTCATGACCTGCCTAAGGTAGTAAAATACTTAAGGATCACATGGATCACAGAACTACCTTCACCCCTAATTTTAAGGTCGGGGTTTCACTGGTGAAGCGATGCTATAGCTCAGGGGTTCACTTGTTCAGCTCGGAATGACTCGGCACAGCCGGGCGGTAAAATTGAACTCGTAGATTCGGGATAAAAGCAAGGCCGGGCTCAGCTTTGACGTACCACATTATTTATCGGAGATTTTTTTTGTTCGTATAACATAACAATACGCCTTATTAAGGGTTATATTTCGCATATTGCCGTCAACTGCGCACAAATTCAGACTCCAGGCTGCTACGGAAAAATACCAGATTAAAAAACTCAATAACGCACCAAGGAAGTAAGATCGAGATAGATTTGTAAGGTGTGCTGTAATACATAACGTATACCATTTATATCATCATCTTAATTCAAGTATTGAACACAAATTAATGCAAGGTTGTAGTATAGGTTGAATTACAATTATTTAAGAGCAGGCTAACACTACTGATAGCCTCTAATTCCCAAAGTTTTAGGTGGCGTGTTCACAGTGAGATTTTTACAAAATATAAGGGCAGATGAAGATGTATTAATTTAAAACTAGGTAGTTAGTTCTAAGCTAGTGTAGCGCCGGCACCACTGATTCGCTTCGCTTCACCAGTGCAGCCTAATCCTAAGGGCACTGTAGCTCGAGCAAATACAGAAAACTTGAACGATTATCGTAAACTGGAAGAGAATTCAACGGAACGCTTATTGGAACGGAAATTTACAATGGCCGTTAGTTTCGATCACTGTTTCAAAAGTTTCAGGATTTACCAGACGTAGGACGTATATAATAAGGAGACGGGAATTCAGCAATAAATGGAAACACTGATAATATTGACGCATACTCTATGCATTAGTTCCAAGTTACGTCAAGAGACTATGGTCCCATGCCACAATAAAAAAAAACCAAAAATTTAACTAGGTATCAAATAATGCGAAAAAAAATGTGATATTTTCATACCAACTAAATAGTAGTGGCAAAGTCAAATAGGCACAAGAAAGGCACTGTTGAACGTCAGAATGAACAAGAAATAGAATTGATTCTAGTCGCCCCTGCCAAAAGATAGTTTCGTATGGAGAAGAATGGGCAAGAAACTCAACAGTTACTCTTTTAAAATAATACATGAATTGTAGCATTATAATATGTGAAACGATGCACCCAGGATAAAAACACTACACCACAAAAAAATTAAAGAAAAAGACATAATATAACAATGGCAACTAAACTTAATTATATCATAAGTGATGGACCAACTATGGGTTTGGCCAATGTTTAACTAGATATAGTGACTAAACTATTAGATATACCTATATGTGATTGATTTCTCTTATGCTGGCTGGGAACGGACGGTATTCGATATACGCAGCTTGAACAAGGAACATTCATCAAATTTATTCATAATAATGTGTATATTTTTCCATTCTCATTCCTTTTTTTTTGTTTTCATATAAATCCGAATTACTCTACATCGATTAAAAAACCTAGTACGAAAAAGCCTAGTAACAAGGTTCAAACAACTGTTTCCCTGGCTAGCGGAAGCAACCCCGACGATTAAAACTTCATCTATATTAAAAATGACTTTTAAAAATTCAGCTCAACATCGGTTCGCCTAAAAGCGGTGTTCAAATTGACCCAAATTGTTTTTTAATATATTTTTTAAGCCGCAACGATATTATACTCCGTTATTTTATTAAAATAAATATTTTTTTGCGTACGCACGAATTAGAAAATGTTTGTTTCTAGGTTTAAAAGGAAAAGCGTCTCTAATGGCGTGTTGAAATTATTTAAAACGATTGCAATTGAACTCTACCCAATTAACGCAATCGGATTATTTGTCTGTGAACAAAAAACGAATATAGCTAAGTTTTGCCTCGAACCAAGTTTTGTAGGGCATGTTTTATCTTAACGTTAAATTTAAGAAAGTGTAGCAGTCTAAACGGCAAAATTTTTGAGAAGGATAAATGTATGATGATATGAGGATGTGACTCGTGACTCAACCAAAACATGGTCGGGTGTAGATGTCCCAAGCTAAGAGTGGAGAAGTTTAACAGCTAGGGTGTATCTACCAGAGCTGAGCAGCTCAGCAGAGCAGCGGCGGAACTTACGGTGACCGCACGCCGTACTCACATTGCTTCTCGTCTACGCTGCGTACCGTCGCCAGCTTGCGAGGCACAACTCACATCTCTGTTTTGATAGCGCTAAAGAAATATTAGACATCTCTCATCTCTGCTTACAATATCCACTGAAACTGAGCGGAGATGAGACAAATGTGAATAACAAGATTCTATTCGTAGTTTCCAACACATCTCCTCACCTCTCGTCTGGTCTCCGCTTTGGTGGTTGAGTTCGGGTCTAATTGCTCCCTACCTAAATTAACAATAGCCTACCGTAACATTTAAAACACGACTTTTCTACCATCTTAATTCAAAATTCAAATTTTTTACCGCCAATATTTCAGAACAATGTCACAATGGTTTTAAGAGTTCCTTAACGAGACGGCAACTTGAAAAAAAGTCTGCAACAACGCGATCGTGACGTGGTGGAGACAAAGCAGCACTCATTGTAATTGCCGTCGCGTCGGCATTAGAGACTGAACCGCTGGCAATGAGAGGCTAGACGGTTTTAGGGGTCTGTGCAGTGATAGCCTAGTGGTGTGATCGTTGGACTGCCAAGTCAAAGGTGTCGAGTTCGAACCCGAGACACGCACCTCTGATATTACGGATTCATGTGCGTATTGTATAATTATAACTTGCTTAAAAATCAGTGAAGGAAAACTTCGTGAGGAATACACCAGCATTTCTGAGACATATTTCTCAACAGTATGTGAAGCTAGGTTAGAGGCCCATGGGCAGCATAAAAGCTCTGACACCAAGTTAGTCACTAGCCACAAGAAAAGAAAAAAAAAAAAAGGTATCTGTGCGAAGGATAAAGGATTCGATTCCCTGATGCACTCTTTTCAAAACCCGCATCAGGGAATCGATATTGCCGTGGAAGAAGATATGGTAGTGTTTTATAGGATAGTAGCAAGGCGTAATTTTTGGTCCATGATCCATAAACAGTGGTGCTTCTTCCAATGATCTGGATGGAGTTGTAAAAAAAATTACCTCTTATGGTTGCGGGATGATCATTTTATGCGTTTGGTTATCATTCAGTTATTAATAGTAGATGAAATTAAATAAAAACATTTTGTAGTATATCAAACGCATCACAGAATCATATAAGCCCCTCAGCTCAACTCGAACTTGCCCATACATTTTTTACAGCCCGAAATCTCTGAACCGTGTAATAAGCCTAAAAGGGGAGGGGTCCTCTTTGATTCTACAAATAGGTACCTTTTAAATGTGGGTACTTGTTCACCTTTGTGGGGGGGACTTGCGATTTGGGTCCACTTTGACCCATCGCGACGTCCACAATGGTATTAAGTGGTCTCTTTGTTTTGTGGCTATTTTTTTTCTTTTTTCTTTCCTTCCCTGCCTGTCAGTCTTTGCTACTTTGATGTAAGGAAAATGACCGCTTCCGGATTATCGGGCAGTGTTTGAGAAAGATTTTCTGCTTGGATTGAAACGATATTACTTTTGTTGGGTTGATTTACTTGTGAACCTTTTTGTTGGTTCTTTTTATGAAAGGTCAGGGAGATTACTTTTGATATTGAATGAAATATTAATAGTGTGTGATTACCATTAGAAAATTGTTATTGAACAAATTCTATTTTTGTTTTCTATTTTAGCTTCAATCGTAATTCTCTTTTTGAATCAAAAATAATATACGGCTGTAGACACCACACAAAAATATTAATGTAAATCATACCGATGTATATAAATTTTCGATTGCGGTTTTCATTGACACTAAAATGAAAAGAGGCAAAACTTTAATCATCATTAAACAATTTATTTCTCTCACTAAAGTTCGCGAGAGCTAATAAAAATCCACATTTCATCCCGTAATCATCTACCGCGAAGTATTATTAATTTAGTCTAGACATTAAATTAGACAGTTAACGCTTCATATGACGATGAAAACATACAAGAACTCATAATATTCATATAAAACTATCATAATAAAAAAGTGTTGAATATATTTTATTAGCTACAAGTATTTCTCTCTAGAGTGCTATGCCAAACTATATGTTTAAATGTCTGTGTATTTTTGTCAGAGTAGTCTCTTCTTTAATTGCACCATAGAAAACATGTTCTTGAAATAATAAGGAGTGATCAAAGAACTCGACATGGAGCAATCAAATTGAAATTTGTGCGAATTTAAAGCCTAGTGCTATGACAAGTCGCATAGGCTTTTAAAATTCAAACCATATTTTACAGAGCCAATTATTAGTCTCTAATACCTAATTGTAATAGTTCAACAGCTTTTCCTCCTCAAAATTCTTCAAACAGTTACCGTGATATGACAAACGGCAAAAACATTCCACAATTCTTAGCCCCGTAAGCAATACATTTTCATACATTCATTGATAAAACGCGTGGGACGATTCAAAACATACTCCTCCGCCGCTTCGTGTGATTAATGTATAAATCATGCATATAACGTCTCAAAACATACATTTTCTTTCAGCATACACATTTTAATTGATAAATTGGCTACGATTTATGTTACAAAAACACATTAGTGGCGGACGGAATGTGAGCCACGAGCCACGACGTCGCGTCTGCTCCCGACGTCCGTCAACGTCGTCACCTCAAACCACACGGCTTTCCTATTCTGTCCTAAAGTGAAATAGGTCTTTACGCTGATATTCCCTTAGTGGGTTAGCAAATAATTATCCTGACTTCGTAGTAAATGCATGATCTTCATGTTTAAAATCCACAACCCGTAACTCTCATTTGTATTCCTTTCCATGGTTTTTTTTTTTGTTGCTTCTTAAATCATACCGGCACATTCTGGGTCCCTCAAATAAAGCCGGTACATAGCTTAGCTTTTCATCTCAAGTATAGTAAACTGATCTCTTTTGCCTACATATTATATATCAGGCAGTTGGTCTTTTTCGGGTTTGCATTTTTATATAGTCGAATGAGTTCCATCGTGGAGTTTGTCACCTTCCAATTAATTTCGGTTTAAAGATACTTTATTCCCAATAAAGACATAAGTCACTTCCTTGAGAACAATACTAAAAATATAGATTACAATATGTAAAAATATAGATTACAATATGTAAAAATATAGATTACAATATGTAAAAATATATGTAGATTACAATATTTAATTACCCTTATTTTCACTCCTCAAGTCTTCTATAAAAAAAAATGAAAAAAATGTATATAAGTAGTTTATCAGCCATCTCGTTACCATAACACAAGCATTAGATTGCTTAGCTTGGGACAATATGGCGTTGTGTGAAATTTCCAAGGATATTATTATTATTATATTATTATAATTATATTAATTCAGTTCTCTCAGCCCGTGAAAACAGTCGGTCAATTCTGTAAAAATCTCAGCGTGAAAACTTTGGTGAAGTGAGATGTCGTTCCACCTAATGTTAGAGTTTACAACTACTGACAACTCACTTTAAACTCACTTCATCTACATCTTCACGGGGACATTTTTACAGAATAGCACTCTCCGCTGGTATTCCGGATTACTTGGTCAGAGATTTTCGTCGTCATTTGCTAAAATAACAACACATAGGCATAAGTGTATGTCTACTATAAATTAATTTGGTTCGTCTAACGAGGCGGTCGTCTCGCCGGCCTGTCACACCTCATTTATTTTTAAACAGTGTCCGATGTGTGGATTACTACGGAGTTACCGACACGATCTGTAGTGACGGGTGAGGAGCCGCTTAGGGCTGCTGCTGTAGAGAAAACTCTAGCACGAAAATTGTTGGGAAATGAGAAATTGGTGTGAAGACTGAGAACCCTAAAAATAAAGCAGTTTGTAAGGGACTTAGTCCAATAGTGTAGGATTAAACATAGTTTAAAAAATTAAGAAAACTAAACCGTTTCCGCGGATGTGATGAATATTTTCCTCTTTTATTTTATTTCCATGTTTTGTCGTGTTCCCTCTCTCTCATCTTTAGTTTGATGTTCCATACTAGGTGACACTAAATTTTTGCTTGGTCTTACCTAGGGGTATCGTATTACCCAGTTGCTGGGTTGTGGAAGTCAGATAAGTAGTCGCTCCATGTAAAATATTGGTATTCAGTTGCATCCGGTTAGACTGGACGCCGACCCTAACATACACAGTTGGGAAAAATATTTCTTTCTTAGTATCTAAAGCTGTGTCTACGCTAGAAGAGCCGAGCACGAGCGGAGCACGAACCGAACACAATTCGTCGGTTTTTTGACGAACACAAAGGGATTTGCTTCGTCCATATTCTGATACAGGACCATATTCTGAGGACAATGATCGTTGTAGGTTCGTTGTACGTCCACACTTGACGCCACGAACGACGAAGCCGAGCACGTTGTGCTTCGCTCGTGCTCGGTTCGTCTAGCGTAGACCCGCCTTAAGAACTAAGACAGCGTACGTTCATATGAATGATGCGATCTCATTATTTTCAAAAGAAATAACTAGTAAATCAATACATATTCAAATTGAGCTTTTCATAAACTATGGTTGGTCTCCTCATTTACCAAAATGTCTAGAAAGTTTGACATACATATTTGATCAAAGTAATGTCTTGAGTGTGTAAATCGTCTTGTCAAATATGTCACAGCTCATTTATTTTTAATCACTGTCCGCTCTACGTGGTTTACTATCGACATTTAGTACCAACTGTGACGGCTGACGAGTGTTAGGGCTGCGAGTTACTGTTGCTAAACAAGTTTGACATCTTGTCTATGACCAATGCTCATTATCATCATCAGCATCTGCCTAGCACTTTCCCAACTATGCTGGGGTCGGCTTCCAGTCTAACCGGATACAGCTGAATACCAGTATTTTAGATGGAGCGACTGCTAGCGGCGTAACTATACCATCTGAGGCCCATGGCAAATCCATTGCATGGGGCTCCGAATTTTTATTTTTTGCTAAATTTTGTTAAAAATGTTTGGTCACTTTTGAGCTCACAGCCACTCGGGCCGGGGCCCGAGGGCCCAGTCAGGCCGGGGGCCCGTGGCATTTTGCCAGTCCTGCCACATTATAGTTACGCCACTGGGGACTGCCTATCTGACCTGCAAAACCCAGTAACTGGGCAATACGATACCCCTTGGTAAGACTGGCTGTCAGATTTTCGGGCTTCTGATGACCCGTAACGACAGACCAATGCTCATATCATAGACTAATATTAATAGCATTTTTGTGTCTATGGTAGAATACCGTCTTTGTGAGTGACGGGACGGACGACTACGTGTACAGGTAATAATTAAAAATAAAACGTTTTTAATGGAAAACGGCGTTCTTTCTGTTTTCTTGTCACCGGCACTGGCGCATCTTACATAACGATGTGACACATCTTCAAAGAGGAATTTTGTTAATACCCAAAATATATGATGCTATCATCCATTTGCAAAGCCTTTTCCCAACTATGCTGGTGTCTCGGTTTCCAGTCTAACTGGATGCAGCTGAATACCAGTTTTTCACATGAAGCGACTGACATATCTGATCTCTACAAACTAATTACTGGGTAACACGATAGCCCTTGGTAAAATGGGATGTCAGACTTTCGGGCTGCCTGCCGGGTAAGCGGGATTGTCCGAAAAGGTTGGGGGTTGTCCGTTGTTGAAAAGGTTACCGCTACCCCGGAACATAAAGGGCTAAGGAAGGAACATGGATGGGTTTTAGTCAGTAAAACTCTGACACTCCCTTCCGCTCCACCCAGAGCGGGAGGAGTCATTTGATGATATCCCAGCCTAAAAAAAAAGACTTCGGGCTTCTGACGACCCGTAACAATTGACATAGATCTACAAATGGCTTTTTGAGGCACGGAGAGGTCTTGGTATGTAAATATGGTCACCCATCCACGGAGCAACCGCAGCAAGCGAAGCTTATCCTGATTGATTGACCCGTGCGATGTTCAATCGTATTTTTAAGAACCCAATATGAGAGTCCGATTAAATAGGTAAATATGCATAGGATTAACATATCTCAGGCTATTGCATTTGGACATAAGTTTAACTACCGAACATCTTGTTTAACATTAGATAGTAAGAGGTCGTTAATAAACCCATCTTCGCATCCAAGAATTTAGCTACCGCATACAATAAAACTTTTCAATTTGTAACTACAAATTGACTGTAAAACTCGACTGACTTTTACGGACTGTGAAATAGCAGACAGCTTAAGTTTATTTCAATATCAATAAAAACCCTCTCTTTTATTGTTGTTGAAAACTTTTATTTTTGTATTGGAGATGCAAAACGGCTTTTGAGAAAAGAATTCTTGAAATGTTCTTCCTTATAAAAAGCTTTCTAGTGGAACCGGCCTGATTTCTCGTATCGGCACAAACTTAATAAGAATAGTTCTAGCCGCAGTAAAAATATTAGTTGATCAGTAAGGTGGCAGGGCTGAACTTCTTCTAGTTCTTCTAATCTAGTCAGAAGCTACTCAATAATTAAATAAAACAAATATTTCTTTTACTAGTAAAGTCAAGCTATCCCAATCTGTCAAATTTTTTTGATAGATTTTCAACGTTATTTCAAAAGAGTAAGGTTCGTTTTCAATTGGGAATACAGCCTCGGCCTCTGTACGGCCGAGTTGTCAAGTTTTAATTTCTACTGAATCTTATTTACAAATAGCTATTTTTAGTGAGCAATACATCATCTTAACACCACAATATTATGTCTGGCCGTTCTAAATCAAATGATTCAACTAATTAAATGGAAGACAACGTACGAGTATTAGCAGCTACTCTCGCGCACACTATAAGGGACTTCACACATTGCGATGATGCACTTCACAGATGCGGTACGACGGCTGTTTTGAAAACAAAATTACAGCGAAAATTTTGTAACAGCCGCGGCGCGGTAAAGCACAACAATCATCAGCCCATAATCAGCTTATTATGTTCCCTCTGCTGGGACTTCATCTCAGTAAGAGGGAGGGATCTCGTAATCCACGATGGTGCGACAAACATCTTATATTTTTGACCTAAGAATTCCGGTTTCCTCACGACTTTTCAGCCCGGGAGTGTGGAACTGTGGAACTGGACATTTTGCTCGAACGAACGCTGCTGAACGCTCCGAAGGGCAAGACCAGCTGAGGGTGGCCTTACGTAATATTTATATTAGTCTCTATTCTGTTATAGGTGTAATGATAGATGCAAGGTGAAAAAAATATGCATCTGAATTGCGATAGAAGAATTCCCATAGATTCCATGGATAATCACGCCTGGAAACGCTACGAAAAAACGTCTGGAAACGCTGGAAACGTCCAGCTGCTACCTTTAGAAAGTACTGAGCAGAAATGGATTAAATGATTAAAGTGCGTGTAGGCGATAGGAGTTTCCTTATTAAGAGGTCACTCGCGATCCCTTTGTGCCTTCTAATAGATGCTCAGGAACTGATATTGTCTCCGAGATATAATTACATCCATGTCTGAAAGTGACACATAAACCAGGAGCCTACAACTATCAACTAATTTACAAACATTGTTATTTTCTCGCCATTGTGAGTCTTCTTCTTTTCGTGTGGTTAGTGACTAACCTGGTGCTAGAGTTTTTATGTTGTCCATAGGCCTCTGACTTTGCTTCACATGATGTTGAGAAATATCTCTCGGACATTCTGGTTTCCTCACGATGTTTTCCTTCACCGATTTTTCAGCAAGTGATAATTATACATTGTGAGTAACCGACAGATTTTGTATAATCTCATTGAAGACAATATTGCAACGTTTATTCATTTATTAGTGACTGCCTAGTTGGTGTAGTGATCACAAGCGCTACTTACTGCTGAGCATGACGTCCTGGGTTAGGACAAGGTTCTTTGGGTCCATCTGGAATTTCTCAGTAGCAGGCCGGAGTTTGGATTCGTGCCCGGTAGATGGCGATAGGCTCACCCCTATTACATGGCATTCAAACATAATTGGCGAAATGTGTCTGAACTATAGATACGCCAGTGTCTATCTTTTGAGGGACTACAGGCGTGATGCTACTTAAAATTAGAAGGTTTGGCTGCCGGATGACTCACAGAGATACAGACCCAAATACGACAAAAAATAATGTAGGTCTGTACTGTATTGAATACAGTGATCTTCTTCTTTTCGTGTGGTTAGTGACTAACCTGGTGTCAGAGTTTTTAAGCTGCCCATGGGCCCTCTGACTTAACTCCACATGTAGTTCAGAAATATCACACAGTATTCAGCACACACAGTATGTATTAGTAAAATTGCTCTCAATTTGTCACGAATTTTAAATGATCTAGTTTAATCCAAAAAATATCCAAATACAAAGATAGCAGAGCCACCAATACCGTCATCATGAGACTCTGACGACATTAAGTTACAAACCAAAAGCACGGTTTTCACGTCGGAAAAAATTCTGTGCGCATTATTGTCAACCCTATAGGTAGATGCCGTTCGCGTCTATCGGGAATTTATATTGAATGGAGGCAAATGGCAATAAACCTGCGATGGGCGACTGCTATCGAGAACTGTGACCTACACCTTAAATCTAGGACAGTTCACAATGTCCATACTTCATTGTAATTGCTTTTCTACAGTACCTAATCTTGAAATGAAGTGAGATTGTTTGTTCTATAAATAGGAGATTGGAATCACTTTAAACTTCTTTTTTTATTTTTGAAGTGAAACTTCTTTATCGGGGTTGGAAATAAATTTAGTGTAACATTTTTTCGTTACGCGTCACATTTTTCCGTTACGCGCCATCTTCTTCTTATCCCTACCACGCGTGATTCGAAGTATACTTTCTCCAGCGGAGTAGGGATTGGTATTACAATAACAACAACAACTACAACAACAACAACAACAACTACAACAACAACAACTTTATCTAATTTAACTTTATTTAATTTAACTTTATTTCACCAATTTCTGTAAAGTTGCATATAGTAAATTATTTTTTGAAAAATAACGTCATAAAGAAGTTTCACTTCTTACGAGTGTACGCTAGTACACGCACACATTTTTTTTGTTAATGGAGTCGGCGTTTCTTATCTGACTTCTCAGAGAAGAAAGGCTGAAACAAACTCAGAGGTCAGAGTCTCTGTTAAAGTCCAGACTTAATTTTGGTCAGATCATGTGATGACCTCGCAGACTGCAGGCCGCAGAGTGCTTGACGTGGTCAAGTCTGGAAATAACCGCAGATCAAAGACATCCTTATTAATTCCTGCGAGCCCCTAACCCCAGATAGAAAATAAGAAAATCTAGCTGTATATTCAACCGTCATTACGTACTCCTAAGGGTTCGTATACCCCACTTTGAGAAACCCTGCATTAAAGTTGCTAGATTTCCACGATTTTTACGATTTCCCAGAAAGGCGGTGGCCGCTACATAGCGTCTGCATGTTTTACCGGCGAATGACGTCACTTAAACGTTATTTATGATAGTAAGTTGAAAATGTTTTCCTATAGAGTATTTTTGACACCGCAAAGATATATCCCGCTGCTATCGTCCTAAATCTATATATATAAAAGAAAGACGGGTTTGTTCCCTTCGTTATAACTCGAGATCTGCTGGACCAATTTTCATGGTTTTTGTTTCGTTGGATTTGTCTCCGCCCTGAATAGAAGAATACATTTTAATTTTTTTTATTTTTTTTTGATCAGCTGCTGATTTTCCTCCTATAGGGTAGGTAGGTAGGGTAGGGTAGGGTAGGTAGGTAGGTAGGTAGGTAGGGTAGGTAGGTAGATAGGTAGGGTAGGTAGGTAGGGTAGTTAGGGTGGGTAGGTAGGGTAGGTAGGGTGGGTAGGTAGGTAGGGTAGGTAGGTAGGGTAGGTAGGTAGGGTAGGTAGGTAGGGTAGGTAGGTAGGTAGGGTAGGTAGGTAGGTAGGTAGGGTAGGCAGGTAGGGTAGATAGATAGGTATCACAGTTAAGACAGGACAACGTCTGTCGGGTCAGCTAGTAATACTATAAAAGCAAAAGTTACGTGTAACAAATAAACTGACAAGTTCATTCGTTACCTTTTCACGTCTAAACCACAGAACCGATCAACCTAAAATTTTGCATACACGCTATCAGGTGTACAGTAACGCAGGTAAAAAAGGTACCCCTTTCATCCCGTTAAAAAGTACTGTTCTCGAGGAAAACAACAATAAAGTTCTAATGATAATAGGTATGGCGCCACGTGTACGTTCTGTTCTGAGCCAATGACTGCAACGGCCATACAACAGGCAGAGTACAACCCGAATTGATTGTCAAATTCTAAATTAACGCAAGTGCAAATGTTAGTTTTCATATACATCGATCGTCATGTAGGCCATACCCAGGCCTCCCCCGGCTCTCCTAGGAAACATAGCTGAAGCGGATGGCCGCATACACCGTTGGCTGCTGGCCTATATATAGCTTAGAGCCTCTAAAAGCCTCAATGGGCGGATTAATTTCCACCCAAACATCACAAAACTTTTTATTAAAAAACCAACATGGCGCTTGTTGAACTAAAAATTGATGCTTTCGAGTTTTTTTTAATATTCATGTTTCTGTGACACTCGACTAGTTCTTTTGTTTGGTTTTCGTTGGCAATGCTGCCTGCCTTCTGGGCACGTCCGACAGTGTGTAGGCTTTTTGTATACGGAGCCTTTTTTGAGCGAAAACGTATGATTTAAAAGGTCCTACATAGGAGAGAACTTTTTATTTTGTTAAAATGTTTTTGGACTTAAAGTAAAATATTTATAAGTAGGTAGTTAGGTAAGTATTCCTGTCTACTTATTTCTAGGTAGATACGAGCTTCATTTTATATACCCCATATTTATTGTATTTAAATAAAAAACCCCCATATCTTAATTAAAATCTCCTAATATGTAGATGGTCACGAATGCTATAATAGAAAATCGCAAGCAACATCCATCGTAGATAAACGAGATGATCAATACTTCAGGGGACAACCACCGTAAGCGGGACTGTCCGAAAGGGTTACCGCTACCCGGGAACATAAAGAGCTAAGGAAGGAACATGGATGAGGTTTTAGTCAATAAAAGTCTGACACTCCCTTCCACTCCAGAGCCAGCGCGGGAGGAGTCATTTGATTGATTAACCACCATGTCATCCACCACTTCAGAATTATTATAATATTACTATACGATGAGAAAGAGATGGAGCTACACATCCTGAAGTAATATTGAAGAAATTCTGCTGAGTTGGTGGTTCAGATCCTGAGTGACTCTCTACAAAGTGAACAAAAATCGCCATTGAATCGAAAAATTTGAAAAAAAACCGTTAACATTGCTAGTTATCTACGCGTATAAGGAAAATAACTAGACACGAAAAGAGAGAAAGTTACCTGAAACTAGATTCACAGATACTATTTGCATTCAATACGATTTAAATGCGATCAGATTTACGGGTCACGTTATTGTTGGTAAAGTGTATTCAAATTCTTGTTAGCAATTATTGTTATTTTCACTTAAACAAAGTAAATATAAGCTTTACGTGCGTATAAATTAAGTTCATTTCAGAATGACTGTTAAAATGACAGTTAAAAAATCTTTAAAAAAAAATTAAGCGCAAATTAAACCTTGTTCGTAGGTATTAAAGTTCTTTTTTCCAAATACACATTTGTTAAGATGTTTGGATACGAATTTGTGGACTGTTTGTTAGTGTTTGATTGGCTCGTCTGACGTCGTCGGCGTTTGACGTGTAAATTGGCGCACGCGCATGAAATGTGAGTTACGTGGTTACGTCTTTGTTACGTTGTTAGCGCGAATATTTGGGCTAGAAATCAACGCATATTTGCCATTATCTGAGACAAGAAGGCCAATATTCGTCAGAGTTGGATGAATGAATGAACGCTGCGTGAATTATTGAAGCATATTATTTATATCGATGGTATAAAATAGACGAACTTCGGCAATAAATACCGTGCTCTTATGAGCATGAACATAAAGATAAGACCGGCCGACTTTCATAAATCTTTTACAAGCATTTAACAACTAAAACTATGTTAAGGAACTAGAATAACATAGCATAATAGCCTGTAATGGTCCCACGGCTGGAACACGAAACTCCTCTCCTCGAGAATGAGTGAACCTGTGGCTATCCAGCGCGCACGCCCAGTGCGAGTTGGTAGGAAGATGTCATATTATGCTCCGAAAAAAAAAACAATATATCCGTTTCCAAGAAAATCATTAAAGAAAGCGAGAAGAAATCAGAAAGAAATAAAGATATTTTATTCAGCTAATAGATACACAGAAAAAAATTACAAAAAGAAACAAAACTGAACATAAAAAATATTGACAATAAAAAAGAAGACCAAAGTCAAAGTCAAAACCTTTATTCCAAATAGGCACAAGAATGGCACTTTTGAACGATTTACAAATAAACAAAGTCTCGTGCGAGGCCGAAAAGGCTCCTATCTCAACATAATGCTGCGATATTTAGGAAATAAATAAAAAAAAACCTTCATAGAGTAACACGTCACCACGTTTTAGGTCTACTATAGCCCAACCACTTAACTGAGACCATGCCTGAGGTAGGTGCGCAGTCCGGGGGTTGCAGAAGTATTATGGACCCCGCGACCCCCGGCGCTGGTGTGAGAGGAAACAACCGGGGTGGCTTTTAGTCAGTAAGAGTCTGGCTGACCCCTCCGCACCCCCCAGGGCGGAGGACATCCATGAGGACTTTCCCCCCGACTCAAAAAAAAAAAGGTGCGGTGCGGGAATGTTGACAATTGTCAGTTGAATCTGTGAGCTTGCTTGCCTCGTCACTATTCCCCTCCCGCGCCGCACAGCTACCTCAGGAGCGGTCGGGCTAAATCAACTAAACAGCTGATCATTACGAATGGAAACATTGGCAGTTTGTGACTGCCAATACTATCCACCTTCACTTACTCAATAGCGAGTGTCGATGCATGACACTTTATAAATAGCATGATCGCTGATTGATCGGTCTTGGAGTCCTGTTTCGGTGCTTAGACTATGCTGATGCGATGTGTTGTTTGAGTTTTGAAAGTAGCTGTGACAGAGGAAAGTCTGTGCGGAATTGATGATCAGATTATGTGGATAATTTGCAAAATTTTAGGATCGTTGCGAAACTAGTGACGTAGGTATTATCGCAGCAGGCATAAACGTAGGTTACATCATTTTCACACTGTGAAAGGTTAAGCAGAAGAGAAGTGCTCCTCTGACTTAAAACTTTCATGAAGTCCAGTATTGCTATTCTGTAAATATCTTAACTTAAAAATGTAGGTAAAGTCAGTTAAAAGTGAGCTGTCAATAGCGTGTATTCCCGTTCGTCCCCTCGACTTCGTCCCCCGAGGGGGACGAACGGGAATTCGTTATTTATTTTCCCGATGATCCCTCTAAATTTTTTGGGGGGATGAATGGGAATAATCTAGTAATTCTTTTTTTTAGGTCTATTGCTCCCACCAAATAATATAAGACTGGTGGTTTTAATTGGTAAAAAAACAAAGGACCATGCCGAAATTAGGCCCAGAGACGCACAAGAAATTGGTTTCATTCAAAAACTATGTTATTTTTTTTCCCATGTCTTCCACGTATTCATTATTCTGTGCAAGTCGGCACAATTTATTCAAAATATTAAATATTGAAATGACTAAAGTGATTGAACTTGAATAAAAAATCGTTACAAAATGTTGCCGTTACAAAAAAATGTTGACAATCGGAATTATCAGTCATCATTGCTTTGATATTTATTATTGAACACCGTTCATTTTGTTCCTAGCAAACGATACATAATATTATAAATCACAAAAAACTCTTTAATAATTATTGTTATTTCTATCTTTGATGATTTTAGTGTAAACTAAAAAAATCAAATATTGATCAACCTCTTTTTTGCATTTTTTTATGGCAGTACTAACTTGTCCGCTAGCGGATAACGTAAATGTCAAATGTCTAAACCATTGCTTGTCTTGTAACTTGTGACAGCTTGTGTATATTTATTTCGGGTTAAATTGACTATTTTTACCCATGAATACTGAATCTGACGATTCTCCTATACCTGACGACCATGACACTGGCAATAACTTAGATTTGATATTAGAGGCTTCCATCGACGAACCCGGCATTCACTCTGGACTTAGTCTTTCACAACAGTCATCATCTACTGCTGGAAGTGGTGATCTGCGTTGTGTAAACTGAGGTTTAAATGTATCCAGAATGAAGACATCCGTTGGAAATCGCTGAAGTTCAATGTCTTATACAACGATGGGTTGGCTAGGTAAATGGGTTGGCAAGGTAAACAAGCTCACCTTCAGGACCACGACTTTGATTTTCCTACAGTGTATTTTGTATTATTTGACTATGCTAATTATGCTGATAAATAAATTAATATAATGTATTAAGTGATCTTTCACTTATTTAAAATATACTTAATACTTTAAAACATGGATGAAATATAATCTTAAATAACTTCGAAATGCAAAGTTTGTGGTACATCATTTCTTTTACTAATTAATTATTGGTATTGCCTCCCATCATTATAATTGTTTTTTATATGTGTGCACAGTGGGCCTAAATTACTATGGCCGCCTGGCATCCCCCTTTGAAATAAAAATCAGTCATTTGAATCAGTCATTAACTACGAAACAACGAATAAACATATTTGTGCACAAATCTTTTTAGTGGACGAATGGCACTAATCGAAGAACATATTCCCATTCGTCCCCTCTTGAATTAGGATTGGGACGATCGGGAACAAATTAAATATTATTTTTGTAAATTCCCGTTCGTCCCCCTCGGGGGACGAAGTCGAGGGGCCGAACGGGAATACACCGTCAATAGTGTCTTAGCGTTAGATAGCGACAGCTCAGTTCACGCAAGTTTTCACGGTTGAATCGACGGACAGAGGTTCAGGACCATTACGAATTCGAATCAGCAGAACTTAGGGCAAAACCTCCTTTATTTCTTTTATTTTTTTCTTTATTTCTTCAAAATTAATTTATAAATCACTAGCTGACCCGACAGACGTTGTCCTGTCTTAACTGTGATACCTACCCTACCTACCTACCTACCTACCTGCCTACCTACCTAGCTACCTACCCTACCTACCCTACCTACCCTAGCTACCCTACCTACCCTAGCTACCCTACCTACCCTACCTACCCACCCTACCTACACCAGCTACCTACCCTACCTACCTACCTACCTACCCTACCCACCTACACTACCTACCTACCCTACCTACCCACCCTACCTACCCTACCTACCTACCCTACCTACCTACCCTACCTACCTACCCTACCTACCCACCCTACCTACCCTGCCTACCTACCCTACCTACCTACCTACCTACCCTACCTACCCTACCTACCTACCTACCTACCTACCTACCCTACCTACCTACCCTACCTACCTACCTACCCTACCCTACCTACCATATAGGCGGAAAATCAGCAGCTGATCGAAAAAAAATATTCCCTTGATATCTTTAACACATTTCTGACGATAAACATTTCAATAGCAATCAGTTTTCCCTAGACTTCTTGTTAGTCATCAATAGAATACAAAGTATCAATAAATCTATAACATCAAATCACTTCTCGTTTCGATCGGTAGTACATCTCTTAATCAAAATAAACGATTCATTTATTTATACATCCATCCAACGCCGACGTATAGGTTACCGTTGGCTGATATCGACTACCAACCATCCGTAAAGGTGGCCATGCTAGAGATACCACACGGTTAATATAGGTGGCAGCAAATAAAAAATTAGTGACAGATATAACAGATGCAACACATTATAATTTTGATTTTGATTTGGTAGAAGTGTTTGCAGCTGTGAGTAGTGCTGGCCCAGTATCAGCCTCGACTTACGAGTTGTATTTTATTTTATTGGGACACAAAACAGTTACACGTTACAATTTTAGTGAATAACAGATTAGGGTAATAGAGGTAAACATGTAACCCACACCAATGTCCGCGGAATAATATTAGGGACAAATGAGAAAAAAAAACAAATCGCGTGGATTTGTTTTTTTTCTCTGCTGGGGCGAAATAGGTTAGGAAGAATTTAAAAATTGTTGTGCAAGCAATTGAATAGCCATTCTTTTGAATTTAGTTTGAGATAGTGAAAATATATCAAGATCGGAAAAGTGTAGGTCGCGAATTCGAACCCAAGCAGGCGCTTTACTTTGAGTATTTAATTTCATCACCACTGCTCTCAAAATGGTGAAGGAAAACATCGTGAGGAAACCGGCAAGTCCTAGAACCAAAATATCGAAGAAATGGTGATATCCACCAACCCGCACTGGGCCCGCATTCGGCCCACTCCCTCTCTTAGAGAGGAGCCCTGTGTCCCAGCAGTGGGAACATTTTAGACGGATTATGTATGTACAGAGGCCAGCACATCAAGTTTCCACAATCTGTCAAATTTCTTTGTGATACTATTTCAACTCTATTGCAATGACCTATGGTTCATTTTTAATTGAGAAAATTTGACAGTTTGGGATAGCTTGAAGTGCTGGCGTCTGTACTTATAAGTAGAAGTGTTTGACTATGATGGCCAGATAGTTAATTGAAGTGTGATCTCTTATTTCCATTCATTTGTAGAACTCGTGTACAGTACTGGTATTTTGATAGGCAAAGAGCTGCCAGTCAACTGTTTATTATTCGCAACGATGAACAACTTGAGTAAACTGAGACACTGAAACATGCCTGAGAGATATTTCTCAACAGCATGTGAAGCTAAGTCAGAGGGCCATGGGCAGCATAATAACTCTGACACCAGGTTAGTCACTAACCACACGAAAGAGAAAGATTCGCATTTATGGGATCCTTTACCTTAAAACTATTGATTTTTTGAATTAATAATGGTCGAACTGATGATCAACTCACTTGCAAGCTATTGCAAACTTTCAAACAAACGCAAATCAATACACTCACACACACACACACACACACACACACACACACTCACACACACACTCATACACACACATATATCAGCACATACACACACATATATCAGCACATACACAATCGATACAACAACAGTGTGACAACATAACATGTCGCGATGTGCTCGACCAATGTTTACGAATAATTAAAATAGTTCGGGATTGTTTGCACACCTAACATATAAATAATTTGTATGTTTGTCAATGTGGGATGCACAGAAGGTGCAGTCTGTTTGAATAGTGTTGCGAAATGTTGGATAAACATAGAAAAGAAAGAGATAGTCTATAGCTCGGCGTCATACAAATTGAATGTAAAATGCTGCTTCGGTTGTGACGAATAAGTGATCCATTGAATCGAATTATTCGGTAGAAGCATCTTAACAATTCATTGTTGCCTTTAATATTTTAACAATAGACCGTCGGTGTGTGAATACGAATAGAATAGAATATAAGAGCATAGCTATAAACTCGGCCCGCTTGTGAACGAAAATGCTTCTCCAGGAGGGTCGCGCTTACGGCGGTTAGACAATCATCATCATCATCATCTTATAGTAGTCCACTTGCTGGGTAAGCGGGATTGTCCGAAAGGGTTACCCGCTACCCCGTAACATAAAGGTCTAAGGAAGGAACATGGATGGGTTTTAGTCAGTAAAAGTGTGACACTCCCTTCCGCTCCACCCAGAGCGGGAGCAGTCATAATTATGATGATTTCCCACCCTCAACAAAAAAAATAAAAATAGTAGTCCACTGCTGGACATAGGCTTCTCCAGTTGCACGCTAGTTAGCTCGATTCTCGGCATCTCTCATCCAGCTGTTATACCATATAAAGGTATACATATAAATATTTTAAGAATAAGTAAGTGCGCTATGCTTTTCTATGATAATGCCATGTAAAGTTAGAAAAGATTATGTCCTAAGAGTGCTAAGGGTCCGACCCATCGAAGATGTATTTTGATGGCTTTAATTACTTCAGGCTCGTCATACATCTCACGAGATTTACGACAAGCAAGCAATAGCAAAGGCGAAGAGCAAAGGCGAACGTGGTGCACCCATGGCTGTCAGTGAAATTAGAAAATAACTATCATCGTTCATGAGACACAGCCTGGTGACAGACGGACAAACGAATGGACGGACAGTCACCGGAGTCTTAGTAATAGGGTCCCATTTTACCCTTCGGGGGGAGGGGTACGCTACCCTAAAAACTAAAGACAATTTAACTTCACACCATGATAAAAAAGAAAAATTATATTACATTTAATAGACAAGACAAATCTAAAGACACGAATATTCATCAAAATCGGTGCAGCCGTTTGATAGTAACGAGGACTACTTGGGGACAGACATACATACCAGGTCAAACAATAACCCGCGGCAGTGGAATAAAAGCCAACGCATCAGCCACTCAGTGGCGGTTACCACTTTTCGACAAGTAAGCCTTCAGCGTATTTGGCAAAGCACAGCTTTTCAGTATGTGCAAGTTCACACCTATTCGTATAGACTGGACATTCTGTGGCCATAAATTGTTTAGTATCGGTGTTCAAAGCCGAATTAATGTCGTCTGCCGATATGCTGTTAATCATTCTAACGGGGTTAACATTGTTTGCGCCGATGCATTGACAATAATTATGGACTATTTTAGTTTTTTATTTTAAGGTTCTTCGTTTCAATCCTCTTTGTTCGCGAATAGACATTAAGTCATTTTAGGTTCATTCATACCACGTTATTTATAAACGTTGCTTAAAGTTAAGAGACGTCTAAACGTCAAAAACGTATGGTTAAACAGTCGCTTATCATTACCTAACTCTAGTTTATAAACCCCTTTGTTTTAATTCTTAGGGCTGATTTTTCAATAGTCAGATAATTGTTATCTGAAGAATAAATCAGGCTTTAGTCATTTGCCCGACTAGAAGTCTAATTATGATATGAGACACGTGGGAACCAACCACCAGTTCAAAGAGCAGATTTTTTTTTAATTTATTCAGTGTAGGAAAGAGATTATGCTGTAATTCCATCTCCATGCGCAATATTTTTATGTATAATGTTTTAAATATATAAAACATTGATATGAAAAAGATGTCTAGAAGGATTTGGGGGAGGCCTTTGCTCAGCAGTGGGACAGTGTAGGCTAAATCAAAAAAAATATATATTTTAATTAATAATTAAAATATATTATTATAGATGGTGGTTGGCCTTTCTTGAAAAATGACTTATTAAAGATGTCTATTAGTTTTGATCGATTTTTGCCGATCGACATGTGTAACGTGTAATCAAATTAAAATAGTGTACATGTGTGAAAGCAACTTGACGACCGCATAATGGGCGACAATGACTATCGACAACATCAGGGAGCAAAAATTCTATAACCTTTCGCCAAACTAAGACTTACGGCAAGTGAACTGCAATAGAATTTCTTTTATGGGAACAAATCTGAAATCGCGAAAAAAAATCAGCTGATCCCTACATTTTCACGAGTTATGCGAGCATAATGTATGGAACAGCTGTTTTTGTGAAAGCTGATCATAATGATGAGTTTAAAATAATTCCCATGAATTCAATTGCACCCTGTAAAGAGGTTCTACAATTTTGATTGACCCAATGGATACTAGATCTCGTGGAACTAATTTAAAAAATCTGTCCACATGTTAACATTTTGTTTTTCTTTTTTCAACAGATGCACCATCCTATCCAGATGAAGCCGGCTGATAGTGAAAACAGAAATGGTAAGTGACGATAAAAATATTAGTTTTCAATTAAGAAATGTTCATTTCAGTCGGTCGTCGGATGTTATTTTCAGATATAATTAGGGTTGCCGCCTTTTTACAATCGTGTCCGGCCAAATATAATTATACAAGTCCAACTTGTCCGCGTTTTATTAGGCTTTTGGTCATCACGGCCGCGCTAAGATGCCGCACGAAAGCGTGCGAGCGACTCACGTGAGACTCGCGATCGCGCAGGAGTCTTGTCTCAATTGAACAATAGTAATAAATACTTTTTTTCTTTTAAAAACCAATCTGTCAGACGTCCGGTTAAATATGGATCCTTGTCCGGCTTTTCTATTTTGGGCCTGGCAACTCTGTACAAGTGATACTTACCTACTCTATCAAACCATTGGTTGCACAATTAAGGTCATCTGCAAAGTTTTTGTCGATCATTTTTTGTTCTGTACACTCAAAAAAGTGTCTTCAATTCTTCATTGGCAATATTGACCACACTTTAGACGCTGAAAAAACAGCCCCTCGGGCGTCTACGTAATGTTTGCACAAATCGTTATAAAGTACCAAGGTCAGTGGCGTAAAAAAACGAAGAATTTGTGTGTTTCATAAGAGCTATCAAAATTGATGGTTAGATATCAGTTTAAACGCAAGATCTATAAACGTTACTTAGTAAGTGCTTTAGCTTGGACATGTTTCTGTCTCAATCTTTCACTTGTAGTTTGACAGTTGTACGATGGTGACAGGGGTAACGCTAAATCAAAGTACAGAGGCCAGCACATCAAGTTACCACAATCTGTCAAATTTCTTTGATAGTATTTCAACTTTATTGCAAAGACATAAGGTTCATTTTTAATTTTAAAAAATTGGCAGTTAGGGATAGCTTGATGTGCTGGCGTCTGTACACAGTCTGCACATCTTTAGTAACGTTTGTAGATGACGCCTTTTCTGCTGTTTTGAAGATAAATCTAAGCTATATTCTTGTATTTCCACTTTAAAGCCATTAATAATGCCTAAAACCAGTCACCCAAAGAAAATTCTCGGGTGATTTTGTGATGGGTACTAAATATGCCTGTACATCACTAGTCTCAGATGCTAATGAGTGACTGTAAGAAAACAACCTTCACGCTGAGATAATAGATTATGTATGCATCCTAGAAATGATTGATAAGGTTACGTCTGCATGATCAGACATAAAATACATACGAAATGTATAATCAGGGTAATTAATATTTAAACAAATTGACATCCTGAGTATTTCGAATATACGGACAATTTAAGTTGATAGTCAAATTGGTTAACAATTAATTTCCTTGGCTTATCAAGACATAATTATGTCAGTTTAAAAATTACGCTGTAATTTTTGGTCAAAACTGTGACATACGTCATGTCATTGATACATAGCTCTAGGAGTCTGAACCTTATGAACAGCTGTATCGTACAGTGTTGACTTTGGCGGTGCTTAGCTAAATATCGATAAGGCTGGTCTCAACTCTCAAGGACTGCATACGGTACGCATGACAAATTGATTCAACAGTTGCCCACCTATTACGTTAGGGCGGGGCCACACTGTGGCGATACGACATTGAGTAATTTAATTGAATACTCTTGGTTTTTCGAGATGTCGCCAAGCAGTTGGTCGACTCTTCACGTGATCAGAGGGCTAACCTCATTTTTGGCTAAAGCGCGTTAGTATTGTCATACTAAGCGGCAACGCTGCCAGCCTTTTTGGGCACTTTTCCTGTTGACAGTGATGCGAATTTTTTGATGCCCTGTTGCTTTTTTTAATGTTTGTTCCTACTCAATATTATTTAAAGACTACTAGCTTTTAGTAAATAATTGCAAGTTGAAACAAGCTTTTAGTAAATAATCTAAATATTAAATCAGTTTTTTCGAAGAGAAATTAAATTAGTGTCTTAAACAAAATTTATTTTTATTTTATATCATGGTGCAAATTATGTTTTGCAATTTACGTAGTTACTGCAATTACTTCAACTAGAATTATCTCTAGTTGAAATAATTGCACTGTAACATTTAATTAATCAAAGACGTCATAATAATGCTTAATTACTTTAACTAAACACAACTTGAAGCGTGTTAAAATTTCATATCTTATTTAAAGACTCTCCACAAAAACGTTAAGCTCGCATAACACGCCGAACAACTCTTCACTCAGTTAAACAAACGACAGTACGCCACAGATATTTCACTGGAAGACAAACGTATAGAGTTACTCGCACCTGATATGTGTGAACGGGGCACGAAACCACGTGCGTGCTGTGTCACCGCTTATCCACTGCGTAACGTAAAGCACAGATTACATACGAGATAGTGATACGCACAACGGTGAACCTGACAGCTGTAGGTAGCAGTTAAGGTCGTCATAAAGACAGTAGTGACTGTCAGACCCGTACAGGGTCGGCTGTTGTTGTATACCTACTGAATAATTGACTCTTCGAAAGCACACATACGGATCTCTGATTTTTATAGAGTTTTCAGGGATATTTGGCATTGTGTATTGTTTGTCTATGCAGAAGATCAGAATTCAAAACAGTTTTTTTTTAAAGACAGGAATTCTTTTCTTCAAGACGCGTATTGCCATTAATAGTGTGTCGTTACCTTCACAAAATCGACACACAGCAACACGTGGGATCGATACATTGTGATGTACCTACACGTTTATGCAATGCCGTTCTGTTTGACAATACTGACTGACTTACTCATAAACACACATCATATCTACGGCTGTTGTTTGAAATGTTGAGAAGATTTTCTATAATCAGTAAATGGGAAAGAAAAACGGTAGAATACCTAAGGTACGGAGCACACATGGCATTGCTTTAAGAAATATTTTTACGAAAAAACGTTGGTCAAAAGAGTCCGAAAGATTTTTCGTTACATTCTAATTTCAATATTCACTGAAAGTGAAAATAAAGATTTTCTAAAAAGATAGTGTCGACTAAGCGCTTATATTAATTCGTTTCGCACCTACAAAGAATTCAGTTCTAATAAAAACTCCGCACATAAATCTCAAAATCCAACGATAAATATCAAATAAAATGCGAGTAAAACGAAATTAAACCGCTAGTATGCAAACAATAGCATGTCGGTGCTATTTATATAAGCATCGGATGGATTAGTTCTATCCTAACATTAAATCGTAAAACGAGCCAATCAAGAGGCGCGCGCGCACCGCCCGCCGCGATGCAGTTTCTCTACCGAATTGAGTAAATGAGGAAAATCTTGGTAAAAACCTTGACTCAGTTCTTATTAGTGCCTGTTCAGAACTTGTGCCTGTTGGATATGGAGGATTTTCTTAAGATATAGGTTGTTCATTCTTTTGTTGCTGGTTCGAGTTGGAAGAGTTCTTGGGAGGAGTCAGAGGAGGCCTTGCCTTTGTCCAGTACTGGGACAGTATAGGCTAAACAAATAAAAGGGGTCGCGGTTAAGTTTTAACAGCCACACAGGTCCATCGAGGTTTAAGCTACGTTTGTTGAGGTCGATCCGTGGATCCATTATGTACCGAAACCCCCCAGTGGTCCGGAAAGCACGATAAGCCGTTGGTCCCGGCTGTCATTCGGAGATCTTTGACAGTCGTTACAGGTTCAATGCCCTTAAACCTGAAAACCAGTCTCACCAAGGTGTTTTCTTCAGTATAATATCGTATTATATAGTAATTGGGTTGTGAAGGTCAGATAGGCACTCGCTCAATGTAAAATACTGGCGCTCAGCTGCAACCGGTGAGACTGGAAGCCATCCCCAACATTGTTGAAAAAAAGGCTAGGCAGATAATGAGGTTTTTATGTTAATACAAACTGTATTTTTTATAAGGCACCATGGTGTCTGCTATAAATAATATTATACTGTTTGATTATGAATGTTTTTCATACTTATATGTACTTACTGATAATGGATAAACTATTGTTTAAAGTATTTCCTTAAAGAATAATTTGGTACAGACGCCAGTATATTATCAAGCTATGTGTAAACTGTCAAATTTTCCCAATTGAAAATAAACTTTATGCTTTTGTTATAAAGTTGAAAAACTATCAAAGAAATTTGAATACAAAATATTTAATGTTTAACAGACTTAAAACCATTCATGTTTAGTCAGACATTTCAGTTTCGTTGGTCGTTTGAATAATTGCTTCAGACTTAATCTCGTTAATATGATTCAGATTTAATTCATGATATGATATTCAATTGAATACATTAACTTGCCTTCTATGACTCAACGTACCTCACCTATCCCTACACGTCAAACTGAATCGTCGCGCGGGGGTACCTTAACCGTACCTATGCACACGTTAAAACACAGAGCACGTTCCGAGCACCACTCAAACTGGCTGCGTGACGATTTTTAGAGTCCTCGCCTAGTTCGGTATTCCATCTATGTGACACAGTGTATGCGTGTGTTGAGTGTCGGGGAGCTTGCAAATGAGTCGATTTTTTGTCGCGAGTCGAATCACTTAATCGCTCGTGATTTGTTATATCCGGCGTCTTGTGTAATCAGCTGATTAAAGATTGACAGAAAAACATTAACAGCTGTTTAATTCATGTTTTATTTTGAATTGAGGGCTTTTTTTTGTTACTTTTCTTTTATGTAAACTGGTCAAATGCATAGGTATAGTATATTTTTTATTACTTCGTAGTTGTGCTTAAAAAAGAAAAAATACTGTCTCCCTAAGTGGTGGTATTCCGAATACAATAAAAAGAGGAAACTCTAATGTAAAACTATAAACACACAATGGATAGTTTAGCTCTTCAAAGTACTTTCAAAGACATAGCTGCTACGCATCGTGTGTCCTCGGTCTTACATTTAGGCATCCATTGTGAAATAGCATGCATTCTATTTACCTCTGCTATGTACTGGCCACCTATGAAAATAAACTTGACTCATATACCACGCTTCACATAACACTTGCATACAATTTGATGTGTTCAAATAATGATAATACGTAACGCATTTCAA
Source organism: Hyppa rectilinea (assembly GCA_951799385.1). Classification (NCBI taxonomy): domain Eukaryota; kingdom Metazoa; phylum Arthropoda; class Insecta; order Lepidoptera; family Noctuidae; genus Hyppa; species Hyppa rectilinea. The sequence continues at coordinate 3,921,647 of OX637310.1, read as the reverse complement.
ATAATTGTTGCTATGCATTAATTTTATTGTAGTCGTAAACATTTCAGTTAAACAGGCTTTACTTTGTTAGCTACAAAGTAAAGCCTGTTTAACTGAAATGTTGTTTTAGTTAGTAAGCTTAGTTGAAAATCTGTAAAGATAATCCGGCCCGTGAAAACTGAAGAACCCGATTTTTCGAATCGATTACTTAGTTGAAAATCTGTAAAGATAATCTGACACCTGAAAACTGAACAATCGATTTTTCGAATCGATTAATTCTGAAAGTTGTTGCATCATTGATTTGCAAAAATCGATTATCGTCACTCGGCCTCTAATCGACTTTTCGTTCTATTGTAGAAACTCTTAACCTTATTGTGCCGAGGACATTGACACTACATTTCAGCGTTAATACTGTCGTCCCAATAAAACGCGCGATTATCATTCGCGTAGGTGTCTTTACGACTCAACGATGTTAACTTGGAACACAATAGATGCGATGCAATTGAAAACCGTATGACGCGCAGGACGGAGCTCATTAGCCACTGAAGTGGGGGAAGGGGGAGTTTAGGTGACACAACACCACGAGGAATGACTGATCGACCGTCAGAGCCGGCGCCCGCGCACCTCCGATAGTGTTCGCGTTTAGTTGTGTGTCGGCCGCGGTTGAATGCAGACGTGATCGTGGCATGTGATGTGAATGTGTTGTGTAGTGCTAAGGATGCGTGGCGAGGCGGGCGGCGCGCGCGGCAAGGCGGGGGTTCGTACCAGCGGCAGCAACTATCCGCCCATCAGCGCCGCCTACTGGCTTCCGCCGTCGAACCCAACCCCCTACCATGTACCAGGTGCGGTGTTAACCCCCCATTCATTACTTAAACACGTGCATTGTTGTGTTGTCGGTGTGTCCGACCGTCGTAACGTCTGCCTTTATGCCTTTATGCTCGGTTGGATTATCCTTGACATAAAGTGCTTCCATGAATGACGATGCAATCTCGTACTAGGTATTACTGTTTTTTTTTGCACGTCGCCTGCAATTTTTTTCCCATTCGGAACGGAAAGCGTGTCTGACATTGACCGATATGCCGACTGAAAAACAATACGTCTCCGCTGACGCAAGATATTACAACTCCGTGGAAATTAAGTGACATTTTGTATTTTTTAATTTTCTTTATTTTTATCTCGTTCCGAGAAAATTGGAACGGACGGTTAATGATTAGTTTTGTTTAGCTATTAAAACTCTATTCTTGTTTTTAATTTTCTTTTAATTTAAATTAATGTTTATGTAAATTCTTTAGACTGTTCGCATTATCACGTCTCTTGTGTTCTTTATTTCATTGAATGAAGAAAGCCAAGTTAAGTGTGTGCGACACTTGAAATCGATTGGGAATTCCGTCATTCCTAATCGGTGTGGTAATTAACTCTGCTGGGAAACGCTTACAATACCTATGTCACACCACTATTTATGATCTTGGCGCAAAGTGGCGAAGACAATGTTTGTAGTAAATTTTCGAACAAATTCTTATAATAGTAGCTATTTGTTGTAATACGAATCGATCGTCTCAAGGACGGCCTTTGCATTAACGTTATGATTACTAAAATAAACAAAGTTTCTAATGGTTATTTCATTGATTTCGTAACAATCCGTTTACACTTTCGACTCTTCATAAAACCTTTTATTTATATCATCCAAAATTTCAAGTCGAATAAAAGCGTGGCGATTTCCATTATCTAATTCGGACGCGTCTTTAAATGTTTATTCATTAAAGTGAATAAATCGTTAATGTTTGTACATACTACGACCGTACGGCCTGCGAGACAACGAGTCACTCGTTTGTGTACTCATGACGGGTAAAGTACCTTAGTACGGACATAAATCAACTCTATGTAGGTAAAGTACTAACTTATAAGAACCTCATTATAATTCGCCACATAAATCGAATAAAGTATTGATTTACCACTACGATACAACAGTAGACAGTGATCGCACTAATAACAATGGTTTATTTATGTGGTCTATTCATCTACATAATATTGTAGTAAGTTACTGTTATTTCAAGGAAACTTGCGTTTCTACCGTTGTGTTAGGTTGCCCTGTTATTAATGATGGTACCTAAACTGTCAGATTTATCCAATTAATTTTAAACCTTAAAACGTTGCGTGTTAAGTTCAAAATCAATTGAGATAGTTTGACAGTACAGGTAGCTGGATGTGGTGGTGACTGTACTATGATTCTAATTGGAGATGGTATACCACCAAATATATGATAGAAGAGCTCGACAATGTTTTCAATAATAATTGCTGAATGGAAAACGATTTCAGGCATAAAATAAAAAGTAAATAAGTGGGCACAATATACAAATAGGTACATTACAACGAATTACTATCTAAATGTGGATACCTTCCGGGCCCAAACAGTTGAAGAAGTACCGTCGATACGACTCATAAATTGAAAATTATAAATGTGATAATAGGCAAGCGCTGAAAACTGAAAAGGGAACCAATAAATATGCAACTCGCTAATCTCCCAACATGAAAATCAAAATGCATGTAACAGCTAACAGCAAATCACATAACACTATTGTTAACCAAAGCCAAGAACTGAAATAAACATGTTTTGTTTCCTCCTTTTTGCATTATCCTCGTTCGAACATCGGAGCATCAGGGCTCGACCATAGTGACTAGGGCGGTAGCGGTCGCGGTGGCGAGCGCGGTAACGCGACTACCAAATATTTCAATCGTTACATTCGCCTTATCCCACTCTGCTCAATATTGGTAAGTCATATGTGCTGGGAGTGCAAATATTGCGACGATGCCCTGTGGTCTCCCGTGGAGGACACAGTGCATCGTGAGATCTTGTAATTTCATTAGAGGGTAGGTTAGGTAGTAGAGTTTTGGCATGATAAACAATAGACGATCGCTGACTTGTAAGGCAATCAATGCCGTCGCTACACTATCAGCGTTTGTTCTTCCCCACCAGCAACGGGACGTCACGACAAACGAAATTGTTTGAACTGAAAGTGACGTTCCGTTGAAGGACGTGTGATGGACACGTGGCCGTATTGACTGTAGGTATCGCTACTTTGGCGGTGTCATCTCGTTCTTGTTGGTTAATGTCTCGTTAACGTGGCAGTTGACAAACGGCCACATGACGTTTTCATATGTTTGATACTACGCTTCCGTCTTACAGTCCTTTTACAGCTATTGCACCTCTGACAGCAGTATCCTATTAGCAACCTTCTTGTAACGATTATAATGATCACTTTGATTTTGACAGTGGTGACGTAAAATAAATGAAGTGAAGACTTATGGAAGAAGAAGCGTGAAAGGAATGTAGCGCCCGCGCAGCTCCCCACCCTAGACGAGACCTAACGCGTTTGACCGACGCGTACATTAATTACTCGTCTGTCAAATGTGAGGTTATATTTAACTCTCGGTTAGAAGTGGCGGTGATTGAGATGCGGATGATGGATCTATGTACCATCCAGTGCTAGTACTAGAGAAGTGATGAGGTGGAGTGCTCGAGATGAAATATCATTACCATGTATTTTGAGGTAGACGTCTAGACTGGGTGGGAGTACTGACAATGGTGTATTCGGACGCATATGAAACGCTGTGTGCAATCTCCGTAAAATATAGTACCTTCTCTTTATCCGAAATACTAATACATCTTTCAATGTTCTAGGATTAGTTAATACCTCATTAATCGCTTCAACCAATAATGAAGTAGAAACCACGCAGTCATTTAAAAGAATCAAAAAGATTGTACATACAGCATGATTTCATATCTTGAATGTGCATACAGAGCTTCTATATTTTTAACCATAGATTTTTCCTGTATCGTTGAATTCAGTTATCTCCATAAACAAACACACAGACTCTGAGCAAAATATTATCTTTTGGTCGTATTTTTTTTTGTGAATTGGAGATCCAAAATAAAACTGAATAACAAGCCACTGCACCAGTCAGATCCTCATTTTTTTTTTTTACTTGATATAACGGGCATCCGAAAATCACCTGTTATTACAGTTAATTTAGGACCTAAATTCGGATACGGAAACCCTTATCTGACCTAGAGACCGAACCAATGAGCCAACGCTCTGCAATCGGAGTAGCTAGCCATCGCTTTAAAAGTTTAAAGCAATTTATAAATCTTTGTAGACCAAAATTCAATTATACAGCTCAGAAATGTCCCGTTGATTGATCGGGGTCAAGCGTCTGAATGCGTTCGGTTAGGTCATGTTATATTGAATTCTTCCATCAAATCGTCTCGTGCGTGAATGAATGAATGAATGAACAATGTGAACTTTTCCCTCAGTAACATCGGTTTAGATGATATTCAAGTGAAAAAAAAGATGTAATTACAGACAACCAGTCCAGTGACCAATAAAAAGTTATAAAAGAAAGATTTAAAGAAAAACACTTGTATTCAGAAAAAAACTTTATAAAGTACTCTTTCATCTAATAGGCGCGACTTGCCTTGGCCAGACTCCGAACCCAGGTTGGCCGAAGCAAGGAAAACCTGCTCAGGTGGAGATTCATAGACAACTCCGCCTTGGGGTGTAAATGTGGTGCTGTTCCACAAACGATGGGACACTTAAAATCGTGTGCTGGGTGTCCTGCCGTATGCATGTTACAGGAACTGATGGACGCTAGTGATGGCGCCAAACACGTAGCCGAATTCTGGGCCGAGTACATTTAGATTGCCATCGACACGTTAACAAGAAGATCTAATAGGATCCTTCATTTTGTTTCAACGTTGAAAGGACTCTACTCTTATTAGCAGCCTTATCAAAACTAGGCAATCCGAACTAGCATTGGATGTACTGGAGTTTATTGGTAGCAAGATATCAATCGGCCTCTCCTACTTCTGACGTGAGGCTATTACTTATTCAGGCAATAGCCCCATAGCCTTTTCTGTGTTGCTTTCTCCGACTATTGTGATGGCATGTGGCCTCTCATTATGGATAACTCTGTCAGCAATTTGTAGGCTTAACTGGTTAAGGCACCTGCCCACCGTCGGGGATTAACGAAAAACGAGTATAGCTAGCTACTAAAAACGAGCAGGCGAGCAATAAGCGAGTGCACGACGACGACGAGCGATTACTCGCTGGTTTACGTGTGTAACAAGCGTGAGTTTCTCAGCGATAGTTCTGCTCGCCAAACGAGCTGAGAGAGTGATAGCTCTTCGTCTTTGATAGCTCTTCTCGCTGCGACAAACGTACTCTCTGGCGGTGAGAACAGCCAGTGATCAACTATTAATTCTTATACATATATGTATCTCTTTTACCTACATGGAACCTAAAGTCTTTTGTACGTTTTTTAAGCGGGGATATCGTTAAAAGCTAGTTGCTTACTCCACAGCGATGGAACAGCGAATCTATTCTGAAAAATCTCACTATGAAAACTTAAGTGATGTGATGAGTGATGTGGGCTTACTATAGTCTCAATGCATAGTATCAGGTGGAATGTCAAGCTCTCTTCATACACTTCACCTAAATTTTGACTGTGAGATTTATTTAGCAGCCAGCAACCTTGCCTTTAGTGACACACTCCTGCCATAGACGTTTTCTCAAAATAAATGTCGTTTAAATGGATTTTCCACAATTTCAGGAGACAATTTGAAATCGCCAATCAATTTGAATTGCTAATTGATCTTTCATCTGTGACGTCATCCGCATTATTTGGCACGCAGTCTTAATTCGTTCCGAATCGACAACGCTTCGTAATCAATGAATTTGGTTACACAATCGTTACATTAGACCTACTCGCTACGCAGTTGCATTTCGGGCGATGCATTGCATTTATTACGCATAAACGTTGAAATAAAATCGGTAGGTAATGAAGCTAAATATAAATAAAAGCCAGGAGCCGATACACCCCGTAGAAGCGGTTTATTCGACTCAATCTCAAACCCAAAGCATTATTTATTTCAAATAAACCAATTACAAGCACTTTTCAAGGGTTCAGTTGTCAAGGGGTCTGTCAGTCAGAAAGATGAAGCTAGTTACCCATTCCAAACTAGAGAACTTGATAAATCTTCAAGAGCTTAAGACGGCTCATAATTATTCTCAGTTCCTGATGCTGATGATCTTGAATTTGTAGGAAAATGGAATGGAAAATGGATGGTCTGGATAGGTTTGTCGGAATATGAAAAATTCCATACTCTGAAATTCATTAAATACTTACTCCGCCAGAGTGTAAATGTGGTACTGTGTCCAAAAACGATGGGACACTTAAAATCGTGTTCTGCGTGTCCTGTCGCTTGCACATTACAGGAACTGATGGACGCGCACGTAGTCCAATTCCATTTACATTGCCATTGTCACGTAAGCAGAACATTTTTAAACTGATCACTATAAAATGTTATTTGTAACTTCAGTTCAGCTACAAAACGATCAGGTACCTACTGATGATCGTGACCCAAGATTTATTGGAGTGTTTTGTAAGGATATTGAACGAGAATATACAGTCAGAGAGTCAAAATCGACTGAGAACATTTGACATAGTTACACACACTGCCAAATGTTCTCAGTCGATTTTGAACTGGACTGTCAATGTGTTATGGTTTAAAATCATTTGGAGAAATGTGACAGTTTGATATAACTTCTAAGATGTCTTCGCTGCCGGATTTTTTTGCCCCGACCCTTGCTCGAGCCAGCCCGCGTTGCCGCTGAGCCTGAGTAGTCTTAAATACGCCCGATCCAGCTTGACCCTTGCTAGCCTCCCAGCGACGCCCTAAGCCGAGGTCCGTACCTCACAGGGGGTGCCCTTAGCGCTTATTAGCGCATAGTCGCTTAGTTTGTAAGTTTTTATAAGCCCTGGCTGGAGGCTGCAATTTCATTGTGGCATCCACAGGAAAGCCCGGTTTAGCAGTAAACAACCCTTTGGTTGCTGCGAGATGTCATTATCAAAAAAACAAAACGGAATTTTTACCTTCCCCATATCTACGCAAAACGCATATTGCTTGTCGTCAGTCAGCACACTTCCAAAACACAACCAGCTATGTATCAACATCGGTAAACAAAGTCTGTATGACAATTACATTCCAACGCTGCGTGTTTGTATGATCCGCCGTCTGTCGCTAAATAAATAAACAATGTACATCGAAAGAATCCAACTGCGATGTAAACATTTTGATTTTTGTAGCGGCAGTAATGAGTGAAGCATTTTATTGACTGTGGTTGGATGTTCAGTCATGCTGATGTCGTGTGTTGTTGGTTTGATATGTGTAGCAACTCGTCATCATCTATCAGCTATCTTATCAGCGGAATTGTCCGAAAGGGTTACCGCTACCCTGGAATATAAAAGGGCTAAGGAAGGAACATGGATGGGTTTTAGTCTGTAAGAGTCTGACACTCACTTCCGCTCCACCCAGAGTCCAGAGCGAGACGAGTCATATGATTTCCCACCCTCAAAAAAAAAAAAACCCGTACCTATTACAGCACCTATTCGAGGAATCAAACAATACCTGAAACTGGTTTCAACCAATCAAATGGCTTTATTACGCGATGTTTACTTTCATTTAATTATTTATCTATCATGTTTGGTTTGGCAAGAGTTTTCGCGAATGGTCCCAGTCGCCCGAAGAAAAGGAATAAAAAAATCGGCAAAGTGCGAATTCGACTCGCACGTTTAAAAAAAAAGGAACGGGAACGTAACCCTCAAATGGCTCCCCTATGGTTGAGTCTTGAGGGTGGTTCCGTAATACAGTGTTCTTAGACCTCATCAATGCAGCAACAAGAACGCTTGGACATTTTTTTTCTTCCTTCTAATTCTCATAATTTATTAAATCCTGATCAAAATAAAATAATTATTATCGTTTCTCTACAACATTGTTTGTACATATTATTATAACACCTACTTGCACCTGCTCCTATATTGTGTAATAATTAATAATAATAATAAGCCATTGTTTAAAAGAAATAATAAAGGGTAGAGGATGACATCATAACATAAAAGTTGGTACTGTGAAGACCAGGTGGGCCTTCACTTCATAGTTCGGAGTGTGTTGTGGTGTAGGGATTTCAATCCTACAAATATTACTTTAAAGAAAACATTTGTTCAGCACGGCTACTGACAGATTCCATCAATTTATTTCTATTAAAAATACCTATACCAGAATTTTCCATCATTTTGAATGGTCGAATGCAGAAAATAACTGGCAGCATTCGACCTTTCAAAATGATGGATCGACCATCTCTAGGTTCCATAATCACCTAGGCTGTACAATACCTACTAGGTAAAGAACCCTGATATATACAGTGTGTTAGGTTAAACGAGGGACATACTTTCAAGGTGTACCAAACATTAAGTATTTCCTTTTAGTACCCATGAAAATGAACAACTTTGGCTACGGGACCAACTCAGATCTCACGAAAAAAAAAATCAGTTGTTCAGTACTTTTTCAAAATTAGGAAACAGCTGGTATTTTTTTCATATTTCACGCTTGGTCCCATAGTGAAAGTTGTTCATTTTCATGAGTACAATATCCCCTGAAAGTATGTCCCTCGTTTAACATAACACGTTTAATTTAATAAGACCAAACTGTTTACATCACACTACATTGTAATACAAACTCCAAGGCGTTTGAACGCGATAAACTTAAAAACTATCAAATCGATTTCCATACGGTTTTCACCAAAGAACGGAGTAATTAATGGGAAAAGTTTAGGGGTATAATTCATTAAGGTTCCATGTAAATTGACTGATATATTATGACGTCACTTGTTGAAGATGTCCGATTGGAAGCTTTAAGGGCGTGCGGTGCGTATACCAATGGAGTTATATGAAAACAATGTATTACATAATTATTCCTCTTTTAAATATCTATTAAACTTTAACAACGCTATTGGTCTATCTGCATTTTTCATTTCTCTCTGGGCCCAATTCTCAAATCCACGCGGACTAATTAGTTATTACTTATTACATACATCACTTAATTAATAATATTGCAATGAAAAATGCAAGCGTTAAAGAAGATGTTAATAATATGTTCTGTACTTAATTAATGTTACCAACTCAACAAATGAGCCACAATGAAAGTAATGTCGGATCGTCAATTTAAAACCGGTAATTCGTTAATTGAGTAACCGACGTAATAGCTAATTAATTACAAATGTAGTCTACTTGTGTAGTATGGCGTATTGCATTGGCGTATATGCACTTGATTGTGTACTGAACGGTTAACATAACATCACGCCTGTAATCCCTGAAGGATTGAGCAGAGTTAGTGGGCACCTAACATTTCTCCAGCTATGTTTAAGTCCCATGTAATAGGGGGCGAGTCTATTGCTTTCAATGGGGCACAAATCTAGACTCCGTGCTGTTTCTGAAAAATTCGTTCCTTTGTTTCGGAACAAACCCAATTACACTTTGGCCCACCTGGGAATCGAACCCAGGACTTCAAAATCAGTAGTAGCGCTTCCAACCACTCGACCGACGAGGAAGTCTGATCGGATTCTGTTTGAAATACAAAACCTGTGTAAATTTCAACTGCCTGCGTATAGAGTTCATGAGATACGGCCCGCTGATAGGCAGACGGATGTACGGACAGCGGAGGCATTGTAATAGCATTCCTTTTGGCACTCTTCGGGTACAGAATCCTAAAAAGTAGAGTTTTGGCATCTAAAAAAGGCATCTCTTTTTTTTTGCACCGAAGTTCCATCCTCTAACTATACACGGGGAACATAGCGCGTTTCCATTGTTAGACGATAAATTAGAAATCTCGGCAAGCGCTGGAATCGTTACAATTAGTCGGCGCTTCTAGTTTAGCAGTCATGGCACAGATTAAAGAGAATAGATGCATCACAGAGCGCTGCCGATTAAATACGACTAGGTAGGGTTGGCGCGCGTTGGGAAGCTTTTGTAGCGAAATAAGATTTTTGGGTGTTTCAAAATTGAGCCCAATTTGCAGAACAATGCTTCAAGCTTTAGCACGAGTCTTGATAAAAATAAAATGATTTACTATATAGATGCTTGAAATCTGAAAGACTAGGCTTAGCATTTTTGTTTAAATTGGGGAATTTGACCGATTTCTGTAAAACTAGAACTCCGACTCTTTAAATCAGTGGACGAATAAACTGCTCATAATGTTTGGACAATGATTGCGTAATAACCACATTTAACTACTTAAGTGCTAATCATTAGTAATTCATTGTTTTAATAATAGTTGTGGTGTAATAAAAGTGACATAATAATTATGTAGAATGCTTAGTAATGTAAGCATTTACACGTCAGTAGCAGATTTTTTGGAAATAATTACATAATAAAATACGTAAAATTGTTAATACTGCGTTTGTAATATTTGACATTTTAATTGAATTAACTAAATCATATATTTTTGTGTATTCGACAACCCTGACTTCGAACATTGCACCGGCTAACGTGACACATCGCACCAATTCGAGATTTTATCGTGGTTAAACTGCTATGTTTACACGGCTCGCTTAGTACGCTCGATACAGTCGCGCGTCAGTTCGCAGCCGGCAATGTATGCAAACATTAAATACACATCCGTTGTAGTAACATGTGAAGAATCGATAGAGGTGCGTTGTTGCCATTCGGAATTATTACCAAGGCTTTACAACGAATTCGGGGATTAACGTGAAAAAATTCAATTTCTGTTGAATACTAAATGATTTGAATTTTAATCACTTTTTCAATACAGACCTCGGTGAAGTCCAATTGTACGAGTTTCGTATTGGTATTGCTGAACTGCCTGTAAAACATTTTTGTTAACTAGCAACATTTGTTTATATTTTTGTGTGGCATTTTTCCTTGTCATCATCATTATTTTTTTTAAAGATGGGAAGTTATCAAATGACTCCTCCCGCTCTGGGTGGAGCAGAAGGGAGTGTTAAACTCTTACGGACTAAAACCCATCCATGATCCTTCCTTAGTTAGCCCTTTGTGTTCTTGAGCCCCGGTAACCTCTTCGGACAATTCCGCTGGTTATCATCATCCTGCCTTGATCCTAATTTAATTAGATCCTTCATCTTCTAGTTCTCCATCTCTATCAGCACCATTTTCTTCACTTAATGGTGGGTGATGGTGTTTTTTGCCTTTAACACTAGATAATGCCACTCTGGACGACTGCAAGATACATAGTTTCTCATCATTTTTTTATTTGGCATAGTCAAAAGTTTCTTTAAACTACATTTCGGGTTATATGAATTTTCAATAACTATGTATATCATCATTCTCCTGCCCTTGTCCCAATTTATTTGGGTTCGGCGCAACATGTCTTTTTCTTCCATACTTCTCTATTAGTTGTCATCTCGGTAGTCACTCCCTTTCTAGCCATATCATCTTTGTAGTATATAAATGCTATTTTTTTAATACAATAGATTATCCTATAATCGCTTGCACGGGACACTATAGGTGGTCTAAAAGAGCATACTTAACAAAAAGTTAACGCGTTTAGTCACAAGCTATGTTTGAACAATGGATCCATGTCGCAATGTTTGTTTTAGACCTTGCACGTGTGTGTGTGTGTGTGTGTGAGAGCATTATCAGTACCTGCATATGCATACACTTGACGACAAAATTATTAATTTTTATTATTATACTACGAGTACTTGACTCCAATTTGTAATTTGTGTGTGAATCTTTTTTTTGTACGGTTTAATAATTAAGGTGATTAAGTTCAAAATTGCACGAAACGGTATTAGGTAGATATCAGAAGAAGCTATCAGTTTGTTTACTCTCGACAATAGTTTACCCAAGTTGAGGTCGCATTAGAAAACCCATACTTTACAGGGAAATGGCCAAACCCATATACCACACGCTATATCAAATAAAAACCGGTTGTCATCAAAACTATTTATAAAAAGTGTAATACAAACAAAATGCCATAATACAGCGTAGCCATTGTGATGGTAACTTGACGCCGTTTGGGTAGAGATAGACGACACTTGTACAAACATGAGTAGTTTTCTGATAATGGCTGCGTTATAAAGAATGTTAACGTGTTAAAGAATGTAAGCAACATAATCGTAATAGTAGATTATGAGTGTGACGGTAAACCGCGTATGCATCTATGTAGATTTGAATCTGACCACTGACATCAATGAAGGTAGCGAATAAGAGTTAAAGCATATGATGAGTCTAGAAATGCAGACCGTGCAGTTGTAGGTGCATTTGTAGCAATAGCTTTTATAATTTGCATTATATTGTGTGTTTAAGTGACATAGTCAATTCTATTTGGTTCATTTTAACGCTCATCAGTCATCACGATCAAAATAGTAACTGCACTTAGGTTTGGTTTTGACGTTCAAAAGTGCCATTCTTGTGCCTATTTGAAATAAATGTTTTGACTTTGACTTTGTTTCAACCTTGCCCATAATACACGGTTCAAAATAAACCAAGATTATGCAATTACTATGCTATTGTGAATTTTGTACCAGGACCTCAGAAACTATAGTCGTTAAACGTCATGCTCATAATGAAGCGCAACACTTGTTCAAACATGCGCTCGCACCACCTACTGATAACGATCGTCAGATTACGGACATTACCGAGAAACAAGGTGAAGTGTGAACATCGGGATTAGCGCGCCGTGACATTATTTTAGATGGATTTCCAGTGAGATTGTAAATTGAATTAAGGACGGAATAAAAAACAATGTGATGTGCCGATGGACATCACTTTGTCGTCTGTCGTCTTTGAGTCATCTTTGTCGTAAGCTAGATATATTTATATAGCACTGTTTACTCGTTATTGTCATCAAATATCCATAATCATTAAATAATTAATGTGAAGAGATTTTTTGTTCAAATTCAAGATTTTATAACTCACTCCAAAATGTTAATAAAATGTAAAAGAGCTTCGTTTTGGTTGTTGTTACAAAAGACATATCCATGCTCACTTTTAACATTAATAGAAAAGCATCACGAAGTACAGAATTAGCATTCACAGAACATAACAAAGCAGGTGTCCTTTCAGAATCACAATTCAAAAACTTCGCCGAATCCGGTCGCGTCAACCGTTCACTTCCCGTAACCGGAACCGTATCAAAAACTTGAAACGTTACGCTTACGACATACGACGTATGTGGGGACTGATTCATGATACACTGAACGCAAACCGAATAAAAGATGAAGGTGGAGGCGCATGGATGCGCAAATCAAACTAAAGTTGAAAAAAATACTTAGTTCTTGTTTTATGTAAGGCATTCGATTAATTAGCACGTAAGCTTCAGATCATCTAGGTCTTACTCCAGGTCGTAGTCTATGCTTTTTGGGCCCATCACGTTATGTTTAGGTTGTACTCATTACGTATCATCATTATCATCATCATCATCATCATAATATTCCTAGTAAACATTGATCATAAAAGATCAATAACCCACGGTGTACCGCAGGGATCAATGCTGCACCCGTCACAAAACAAAATAGTAAAAGTAAGAATTTCATCCAGTTCAAAATTAACTCTACGAAGCACGTATCAGGGTTTAATTGTACAAAATCCACTTGAAGCCGTGATCTATGCCGTGACGTGTGTATTTCTAAACTCACTAACGACCTTCTAAGCGTGGTCGGTTCAAACAGCCAAGTTTTAATTGAGTTGCAAAACAAAAGACGGGACGGATGCCACTGTCCTGCTCCCCCTTAACACCCCCCGTTTCGTAGTAAATGCGGATGTCTGTGACTTGAAGCTGAGAATTACGATCCTAGGAACGTTGTCTGAATGCCTGTATGCAAGTGATGTGTGCCTAACAAAAAGTATGGAAAAGCGGAAGGTAATTTTAATGTGCCAGTGGAATATGTTAGAAATGTGAGGATGTTTGTTGGCGGGCTGTTTTATTTACTGAAAGTGGAATGAATAAAGTTAGGCTATGTGTAGCTGTGATGTATGGATTACAACGGCTTTTATAATACATTAGCTTCTGCCCGCGACTTCGTTCGCGAGGAAGTCATAACGCATCACAAAGTTCGCCAGCGCATCAAGTTGTACCAAACTGTTAAACTTCTCCAAACGATTTTAACCTTAAAACGTTGTCAGTTAGTTCATAATTAATTGAGAAAACTTGACAGTTTGTGGTAACTTGGTGTGCTGTGAAAATCAGGACTTTGTTACTGCTCTAGTTTAGATTAACGTTAAAACCAACAATCAAACAACAATAAAATTTAAACTCTTCAATTTAATTGAATGTTGCTAATGTAACTTTTTATTAAACCATTTTGAAGTAGTTAATTATTTAAAAACCATTTATATTTAGTAAACTGATGTCATTTTGCAGGGTAAGCTATTAGTTAAAGTACAGTTATCACTCCTGATAACACACCGCAATCGACCTTGATATTAGTATCAGTGTTATCAACAAGTACCGCTGACGATACTTTGCAAATGCTTTGAACATCAACCAAACGCCTGTACAATCAAATAATCTTAAGAATTTAAACTTACACGCGTTTGCGGTGATAGATATAATATATTTTCTCATGACACTTCAACCTCTAAACACGATACAAAGCACAAAAATAAGAATTTCGGAAATAGATGATACTGCATAATACACCTATTTATATTTTTTCGCTTGCAAATGAAATACGATTCGACATAGTTTCCTGGAACAGCCCGTATGCAGTATGACGTCACTTGCATGCCTATGAGCACTTGCATGACGCAAAATGTCCAACTGCCAGTTAAAACTATATGGAATTTCGACGTTTACTATGAATTATTGGATTTTTATTTCTATGGCCTGCATATTATGGTGTTAGACGGCCTGTAAACGCCACGAGAATGTTTTGCAGTTATATTTTCTTAAATATATTGCTCATTGTGTGTGCCTACTGTTTTTCTGTTGGCTATGATTCAAATAAATTATGTGCGGTAGAAAGATTTAAACCTAGAATTTTTTCAATACCGTATTTTGTTTGTTGCTTATTCAAACTTTGTCCTGGTGATTAATCTGCTCACGTCATGTATTTCATTAATCACACATCATGTCGTAGGAACTCAAAACTCCTAAGGACAGTCTAGTAAACGTTTACGTTTAAAGCAATCGACTTTCACCAGTAATATCATAAATCTCCTCTGTAGAGCCAGACAAAACAAAACTTCAAAAACTGTGAATGCAAGTCAGGCTTTTTCGTCCGAAAAACTATTTGCGCTCGGCGGATGTCGCAACCAGGCTTCGGGAGGCACGAAACGATCTCCAGATCATTATCAGTGGTGCTTCCGTTCTGTGAGTTTACCTAGGAGGTAGGAGCAAGACTGCAACGTGTACTTTTCTAAAGGGCTACGGAGTTTGATGAGCTGAGCTGCAGCTAAGCGGAGCTGTGCGTTGCTTCTTCTTGAATATTTTTATTCTGTATCAACGTTTTAAGAAAGTTTTTGGATGTATGATTGAGGAGTGTCTAAAATATGCCAGATTTCCAATTGATGGTTTATTAGTACGGTATGTAAATAAGTCGTGACATTAGACCGAACCGCAAGCTTTGTTTGCTTACAAATAAGGATGTGAGCTGTTTGCTTGTGTATTATAAAAGCTTCGTTCGCAACCATCGCAAAATAAAAACCCATGACGGCAATATTAGCCCCTCCTACCTCTTGCTGCAAACAAAATAAATTTACTTCACGATATTTAGGGCAAATTTCACCAATGAAACTAAACTGTCAGTGTCATTATTTTCTACGGAATATTGACACACTGACAGGTCTTGGATGTGGTTAAGATTTGCTGATCACGTTTAGTTTTATTAATCTTCTTTTTATGTGGTTAGGGACTAACCTGGTGTTGACAGTTTTTAAGCTGCCCATGGGCCTCTGACTAAGCTTTGCATGCTGTTAAGAACATTCTGTTTTATAGTTTCATTAATGAAATTGGCTCTTAAAATCTACACAAAATCCTCTCAGTTCGCGGTGAGACCATGCCTCAATATCCAGCGATGCGCCTTATCGGACCACCTCTATTGGCCGAACTAACATGGCGGCCAAGCCAAGTAATTTAATATCTGCCGATATCATAGAACTTGAGTGTTTAGTAAACTCTCGAGTGGTCAGTAAGGGGCACCATTGTCTGGATTGAATTCCTTTATTATTGACGATAAGATAATATTATAATCACACTAATATTATAAAGGCGAAATTTTGTGAGTGCGTGTGTGTGTGTTTGTATGTTTGTTCGTCCTTCATGCTCAAACAGCTGAACTGAACTGGCTGGATAGAGGTAGTTTATGATCTGGATTACACATAGAACTAACTAACTTTTATCCTGGTAGTACGTTACCTTTGGGATAATTTCCGGCATCCCCGCGGGCGGAGCTGCGGCTAGCAGCTAGTCTATGCTAATATTATAAAGAGGAAAGATTTGATTGTTTGTTTGTGCCGGCTCCAAAACTACTGAACCGACTTGAAAAATTACTTCACTGTTGGGAAGCTACACCATCCCCGAGTGACATAGGCTATATTATATTATTAGGGATCCTTACTAAAACTCCAATAATGTAACAATTTCTGATATTAACGCGTGTGAAGTCTCGGGCAGAAGCTAGTACGTAATATTTATAATTGGGAGGTCGGGATCTTTGTAAATATGTGAGCACCATGTACTTATGACATAATTAAGTTTACTTGCCACTGCTACATGTGTTTTTCTTTTCACCTTTTGTGGTGTATTGTTTTTATTCTGGGTGCATCGTCTTTACATATAATGTTATAATACATGTATACAAAACATTGTGAAACATTTTAAAAGAGTAACGGTGGAGTTTCTTGCCCATTCTTCTCCACACGAAACTACCTTTTGGAAGGGGCGACTAGAATCAATTCTATTTCTTGTTCATTTTGACGTTTAAAAGTGCCATTTTTGTGCCTATTTGAAATAAATGTTTTGATTTTGACTTTCCTTGTTTAATCGTTGTTTAGGCAGGAAATACGTTTCAATGTAACAATGGCGCAGTTTGACTATCCAATAAATCTTCACTGTGGTAATATGCCAAAAGATGCTGATGGCCGACCCTGTCATTGTTAGCAATAGGCTTAACTCCAGGACAAAGGGCTTTAAAACTAGTAAAATAAAATCGGAATACAGCAAAATATGTTATTGTGGTCAACCCGATAAACCATACATGATACCGCGAACTACTACAGAGCATACAAAACAGCTTTTAAATTACACTAGCTGTGTCGAGTGGAAACCGCGGGAATATTTATTGAATGTTTTTTAATTATGGGGAAATTTGATGCGATATATACTTACTACAAAATACACTTCCGCAGTCCTGAATCGGGCCACCTTTAGATGGTCGTGAATTCAAATTTTGAACTATGATGACACCAAAACGATGGCTTGTATGGTTGGCTTCCAAAACTGCGTCAACACTTGTTCACTGACCACTGTTTTGTTTTATGTCTTTATACATTACAAGCATATGCATGGACGCTCTATTTGGGAGTCCGGGAGTGTTGTTCATTTAAATAATGGATTCTACAAGGTGAACTAACTGAAAAACCTAAAAAGAGGTCATTGTACTCATCATAACGAACTACTTTATTATGAGACCAACCCATAAGTCGTGTCATTGGATGATTTCCCAGCCTTAAAAAACCCATAAGTCGTGAAGAAATCAGTTGTTTTCCTACATGTTGTCGTTTAAGTGGTAATGGCCGCGACTTAGATCGTAGGTCCAAACCCACCAAGCACATAACTTTGTGTAAATTGTTTGATCTCGCCTTTAACCTGTCGCATGTCGCAATTACAGACACAATTAAAAAACCATTGAGTCTCGCGTAGATCTGCGTTCCGGCAATCAATAAGTCAATGGGTTAAAAAAGGTGAAAGAAAACATCGCGAAGAAACTAGCATGACCTGGGACCAAAAAATCGAAAACTGTGGTAGATTACGACCCACTCCGACTCACGTATGGTCTGCATCCCAGCATTGGTAACTTTATAGTTCGATTATAATACGTTTTGTCGAGTTATACGGGACTATGGAGAAGCTGATATTTTTATACGTTTGTCCCATAGTATAGTTATACAAAAGGTACCAGTATTCAATTACGTTTATCCCATCCCAATGCCCAGTAGTTAAAACGAGGTTTCCTGCTAGATAAAGGTTCAGTTAGCAATATCTGGCAGTTAGTTTGTGGTAGACATGAGCGCTGCGCCGGCGCGCCGCCGCCGCCGTGATTCCCCCCGCGCCGCCGCCGCCGACCCTAGGCGACGGCGCGCCGAGCGAGCCCGAGCTCGGTCAGTGTAGGTAGAAAATGAATGCTGGAAGTATTTTAGCACAGCTAGTGTCAAAGATCTTCAGCCATACGACGGTAACGTATTGATGTTCTGGAAAGACAGAAAGATGTCCTTTCCATGGCTGTCAACTTTGGCTCAAGCAATATTGTTTGTACCGGCGACAAGTACACCAAGCGAAAGAGTTTTCTCTGTTGCAGGCCAAGTAATAACTGCAAAACGGTCTCGGTTAAATCCCTTAAGGGTAAACCGAATAATATTTATTCATGACAATTATAGCCATTGTAAAAATGCAAATAGTAATCCGACTTTTGAATTTTAAGTTATGTATTTAGTGTTTTAACTGATTAAACCTATATTATATTATAATAATATCGTTATTAATGTTTACAAATTTTAAAATGAAAACTTATATGTTGTCTAATTTGTCGTTGAGTAGGAGTTGGAGACTGACCTTGTTGATTATTTAATTATTTTTACTAATTAATATCATATTAAAGCGTGTTGTTCCTATGTTATAATGATAACGTTAAAGTTTTTAATAATGTTTACAAATTTTTATATGAATAATATTTATATGTAAGTTGAGTTATGAAAACATACTATCCTTTTGTTGATTATTTAATTATTCTTTATTAACAACGTAATTAAAGCGTGTTTTAAGTTCCCGATTCCCTAATCTATTGATTAACAGCTGCTAAGTTACAGAATGTCAGAGTAAGATTTTAATTTGGTTTTTTCTTCTTAAATTCATCTGATTAATTTAATTAGTCACGTCAAAACTATAATAAATCTTAATTATACGTAAATTATTGTTTCATCGTAAGGAAGGTAAGAAGCTAGTTGGATTCTTCAGTTAGAACTTATGTGAAGGTCACGCCGCCGACGCCGCCGCCGTCGACTTCGAAAAGTCGGCGCGCCGCCGCCGACAGTTTGACTGTCGGCGCTCATATCTAGTTTGTGGTCGATAGGTATCAGGAAGAATGTTGCTTTTAACTGAAGAGTTACTCTATTAATAAATAACCATTGTATTATTAATAAAGCACCCAACTTTCGACCTCCAAATATTGGAAAATGAATATTTTAGGCATCAAATACCGTGGCAACGAACGAAATTAGTTCAACGTTCAATGCTTAAAGGTTTGAGCTGTAAGTTTGCGGGAAATACACATATTGTTCTGAATACAAGTCCTAAAGTAGATTGAAATTGTGAATTAAAATTAGGCTTTTTTTTAATCAAAATTCCTGAAAATATCATTATCGTCATTGGCAGTCTTGTTCCACCCACTACTGAATATCGCCTTGCCATGCTTCCCTGGTCTATGCAGGTCTTATACAGGTCCTACCCGTAAGCGGGATTGTCCGAAAGGGTAACCGCTACCCCGAAACTTATAGGGCTAAGGAAGGAACATGGATGGATTTTAGTCAGTAAGAGTCACACTCCTTTCGCTCCACCTAGAGCGCGAGGAGTCATTTGATGATTTCCAAACCGCAAAAAAAGGTCTTCCTCGTGATCTGACAGGTCGTCCAACTTGACCGTCGAGTCTGCACGCTCCTATGTGCAAAAAGGACATAAATATTGATCAGCTTCTAACATCAATACTGCAAACCCTAGCCTGCAACTTGCGCCACTAAATTCTCATACACGGACGAGTTCCAGTAACAGTTTCAGTAACAATCTGAAAGGAAATCGTCGAAACTATTTGTCGTTGGATCTGCATATTTGCCGTTTACGGAAGAGTTCGCAAATTGATGGCCGCTGCCGCGAGCGACTTTCGACTTTGATAAGACATTGTTTGGCCACGCAAACACCGTTGCATCGCTCGTATTTATTCCGTTTTGGCATGCAGTTTTTGCACGCTATTGCATCGAACGGAAAGTTTTTTGATAGGTGAAGTTACATAAATACTGATGGTTATGGTATATGAGTTTAAAATGTGATTTCTCAAAACAGTGCTTACAGTGAAAACTTAATTGGTCAGAACCGCTTTGAACTAGTGTCAGACAAAATGAGTTAGTTAATATACGCGTTTGGCAGAGTGGTTTTTCCAACTTCCATTTCTCAGTAGCATCCCGGACGTTTGAATTTGTGTTCGGTTGATGGCAATAGGCTCGCCCCCTATTACATGGGAATCAAACATAACAGGTGAATTGTGAGATACACGGGGTTCTGTATTGAAAGTTAGTTTTCACAAACTAAAGTATCAAAATAAGCCTACAAAAAAATAAAAAAAATAAAAACATACCGTCGAATTGATAACCTCCTCCTTTTTTGAAGTCGGTTAAAAATAATAGTTGTCTAAGTAAATGTTAGCAATCTTTAAAATAGTTTGAACCAATCAACTAGTTATACACATACTTTATCTTAAAGGCACACGCTTGAGACACGTCTTTAGTTAGTTATATATGGAACCATTTATTTTTAGTTTGCCATTCACCATTTTTTAAACGAGGTACAATGAAGACCAGAGGGGTCTTCACTCATAGAGCTCTCAGAGGAGGAGAACTCGTGTTAAGTTACAAATACATTCGTTCAGTAGCTCGCCTACTCTCAAAGTCACCATTCGAATCTTTTACAAAAACCTAACGATATAATATTATGCACGTACACATAGACACAGATTTCCGTCGTTCCGTCCTCGCCGTCGAGGCCCGTCGCGACGACCCTGTCCTTCCCATCCCCCCGACCCTTGCTCGAGCCAGCCTGCGTTGCCGCTGAGCCAGTAGCTTTAAATACCCCCGATCCAGCTGTCCCTTGCTGTCCCCCCCCTCCCCCCAGCGACGCCCTAAGCCGAGATCCGAACCCCGCAGGGGGTGCCCTTAGCGTGTAGTTAGTTTTATTAAGCCCTGGCTGGAGGCTACAATTCTTTTGTGGCAGCCACAGGCAAGCCTGGTTAAGCAGTAAACAACCCTATGGTTCAACTGGCAAGAATAAAAAAAATAAAAATATGTACGTATTTAAATTATATTAAAAGCTCGAATGCTGCCAGTTACTTTCCAACCAACGAGCTAGGTTCAACATCGGTTTAACCTAGGCTCTACAGTACTAACAAACCGGTCACCTAGTCATCGCTTGCTCTTAAAGTCACATGATCCCACTTTGGTTGTTGTGATAGAGGCACAATCCAGCTACACTTACATAGCCAACAGCGTTTTTCAAATATTTTCGACTGCGATACAATAGCAGGGATGCTGGGCCATCCTGGGCTACAGTGGGGCAAGCCGGGCAATACTCAAAGTCCGGTAAAGCGTGAAAACTTGATGACGTTTCCAGTATTTGTCAGTTGTAGCTCGAAATTGGCGTTTAATAAAATATTTTGATGTTGATTCGACGTCTGTTTTTGCCCGACTTCCCCTAACAACTGTTGGTTTATTTTTTTCCGGTGACGTTGCTTTTTTTCGGGTATGTTGGGGTTTTTTTCGCTATTCGCGTTTGATACGAATCTAAGTGCTGATGTTTGTTTATGTAGGTGCCTAATGTTGCAGAAGTTTACCTTATATTTATTAAACGATACCTTTTCTTTGAGTTCCAAAAATTGTTACTTATTTATAATAATTATTTATTTATTTCAAGACATCAGTATAAGCGTGTAGCTATATATTTCCAATATAACCAGACCTGTCAGTGTACGGAAATGCTAAACAATGTGAGATCAGCTTACTTGTAATGTATTGCTTGATATGAAGCCGTGTACTAGGAATTCATGTATTTCAAGAGCCAACTTATACTTATCTAAAGGGTTAGCCTTATCAATAACATAACAAATTGTAAATTGAATTGAATTTAAGAGAAATAAGGAACGTAGATGATTGCGTACTATAGTTTGTCTAACTCCTATAGGCAGAAGGCGTGAGTTAATTTTATAGGTACTCGTATTAACATAATTTATGCAATTTAAATAATAAACCTTAGACGTAACGTTACTTACGGAGATTTTTGTCTTGCAATAGGATTTTAATGTTGGTGAATCTTCATAGTACTTAAAATACTAGTTAGTTATTGAATTCTAATGTCGCTTTAAACTGCTCACAATGTAACGGCTGGCCTGTTTTAGATGTGATAATTGCGACGCGTTAGCTAGCGCTAAAGGCCGCGGTATCGCACCGGTGCTAATAACAACGACACGTAGGTACATATGTAGGTATGTGTGTCTGTATATCTATAAGTACCGATGTATGTAGGTATTTGTATATTTAATTACGTATGTAGGTGTATAGGTGTATACACTACACAAATTAGTTAGTTTAGTATATGCGTTTGCTTCGATCTTGTCTTGTTTTAAAATATGTCAATCTTAGCATAAATAACCATCTACTATTCTCTCTTATTTTTTCTCTGTGTGCATATATGAAATGGACAACCGTTAGAGCTGATGCCTGCCGGTTCAGCGGGATTGTTCGGAAAGGTCAACGCTGCTCGGAACACAAAGGGCTGAGGCAGGAACATGGATAGGTTTTACTCAGAAAGAGTCTAACACTACCTAGCACTTCACCCAGAGCGGTAGGGGTCATTTTATGATTTCCCATACTTAAAAAAAAGGCAAATTTAGTAGTGTAATGCCCCTATATTAATCCAACCTCTAGTCAGATAGGTTTTCACCAGTCTTGTCAGATTGTATCTTGACCAGGGGGGCCAGCCACCTCCTCAAGAAGCAATAATATTTCAATATTACTTCAGTGTGAGAAAGAGATGGGAGTGCTAAACACCTGCATAGCTCCATCTCTCTCCAAATATGAAAGAATATTGAAATAATACTGCCATTATAGTAGGTGTCACAAGAAAGTCATGGTCCTTGCCTACATTAAATATACATTATACCTACATATACATATTAAGTTTGTGTTTAAAAACATAATATTCATTAATAAATATTATGCTCAAGCATGTGTGTGAATAAGTTATGAACCGAGACGATCCTCCTTGGCATCGTTGCTATGTCCTAACTTATATTAAAACGACAAATATTCGACAGAATCTATTCAAATATTGTCCGTTTCCATAATATTCTTTCAGAAAATGGTTGAAAAGCATTCCTTTTCCTACAAGTTTATCTAGTGGCTTTTTTTTTTTTTAAGGCTGGGAAATCATCCAATGACTGCTCCCGCTCTGGGTGGAGCGGAAGGGAGTGTCAGACTCTTACTGACTAAAACCCATCCATGTTCCTTCCGTAGCCCTTTATTTTCCGGGGTAGCGGTAACCCTTTCGGACAATCCCGCTTACCCGGCAGGCTTGGCCCTGAGGGGCCCCTACATATGCTGACATCTCTTTGAGGCGCGCGTGGAACATATACGCGCCGTACGGCACGGGTCTGGTGCTGATTGGACGGTGAGTCACCCATTACTCACCGTCCGCAGGCCCGCGCCTACGGTGGCCGGGAGTCGTCACGTGGCTCCCGACGCCCGGGGCGTCTCCTGCGGCGGCTGGGACGGGAGGACCTTTCTCTCTCCCATCCCGCCACCTCCTTCGCGAGCATGACTTTTTCGCAGAAGGAGGTGACTGCCTCCCACTCCCTCTCGCCCCGGACCATGGCTTGCACCAGGGCCGGGCGCGAGAGGTCGCCGCCGCCGATCGCCTCTACGGGGACACGGCGGTGCTCCGCCCAAGTGGGGCAGGTTTGCACCGTGTGCTCTACCGTGTCCTCTGGGCGATCCTCGCAGTGGTGACACCCGGGCGTTTCCTCCCGCCTGATGATGTGCAGGAACCTCCCGAAACATCCATGTCCGGTGAGGACCTGCGTCAGGCGGTAGGTGACGGCGCCGTGACGCCTCTCTAGCCACTCCTCAAAGAGGGGCCTTACCACCACTGTCGTGGCGTGCCCTAAGTTTATCTAGTGGCTGCGCTAGCATTAAATTCTGAGTTTGATTCCTGGGTCGAGTAAAGTGTTATTGGGCTTTTCCACTAGGTACTCTACTCTTATAAAAATAACATAGCTTATAGAAAACGATTTTGTCTATACTTGCAGGCTTAAAACTACAGAAATAACTATTATGTCCTAATCTTCTATATTAATACAAATTAAATGCTATTGGTAAGTACGCCGCTACGGCGTCGGGAGCCACGTGACGACTCCCGGCCACCGTAGGCGCGGGCCTGCGGACGGTGAGTAATGGGTGACTCACCGTCCGATCAGCACCAGACCCGTGCCGTACGGCGCGTATATGTTCCACGCGCGCCTCAAAGAGATGTCAGCATATGAAGGGGCCCCTCAGGGCCAAGCCTGCCGGGTAAGCGGGATTGTCCGAAAGGGTTACCGCTACCCCGGAACATAAAGGGCTACGGAAGGAACATGGATGGGTTTTAGTCAGTAAGAGTCTGACACTCCCTTCCGCTCCACCCATAGCGGGAGCAGTCATTGGATGATTTCCCAGCCTTAAAAAAAAAAAAAAAAAAAAGTACGCCGCTACGAGTGAAACGAGTGGACCTATATGGCTATTTTTTTTTGTTTTAAATTGTTCGTAGTAGTCGAAATTAAGTTTTTATCGAAGGACAAACAAAAAAGTTGCCCGGAAAATTGGGAAAGTCAGGAAAAACTGAAAGTGCTTTTGCTGTGGGATTTTTGTATGAACTCAAGACCATAATCAAATTTGAATAGAACAAACATTCGGTGATCCGAAAGACGTGTTGAACTACTTCTCTAACTAACTACTCTAAGTGGTTGACACCAGTTAGGTATAATTATCAATAAAGAAGTAGGTCGTCTATGACACACTCGATACGTAAGAGCTTCCGCGATTGATTTCTGTATTGTTCATGTAATTTATACCTGGTCTGGGATTTGTGGTGTTCCATTTAGAACTTGGGCCCGATTATAACTAGACTCTAGGTAGCAGTGGCACAGCTACAATTATCGTAAATATATATCTACGTTTATATCGAAATAACGAAATTTTGATAACCATTTATAGTCAGTATTTGGCAATAGTATACACAAAGAAGAGAAGTTCCGAAGATAAGCCAATAGGCCCTTGCTAGGTTTAGCAGTCTTCGTTTATTATGTACAGTATATGAAGTTACCACAAATTTTCTCAATCGATTTTGAACTTAACAGTCAACGCTTTAAGGTTTTAAATCATTTGGAGAAATTTTATGAATTAGTTTGGTATAACTTGATGCGCTGGCGACCGTACCTGTCTCCAGTCCTAGAATACTTATATAAGGTTCAATTAAAATAGATGGACAAATTTTAACACAGCGTTCAGTACATCTAACCAAAGATATCCAAGCAAAAAAAAACTTTGATTAAAGTGATTTTATTTTTACCTAAAATAATAAATTGCCCGCACACTAGAATAAACGCATCTATTATGGGTAGGTACTTGCACACACTTACTCTTGTGGTTTTTTTTACCATTGTCCTTATTTTGATGGTCTGAGTGATTTCTAAAAGTTTGTCCATCTATTTTAATAGGATATGTATAGAAGATAAATCTATCATGACATTAATAAGTTCTCCAAAACAGCCTTCTTAAAGCCTGTGTTCATAAACAATAACAGGGTGCATCCCCCGGCTCATATCGGAACCCACCACGTTACGTGTCGCAGTGTCTTTCAATTTAAGTTGACCCACATACTGGCGTGTTGCAGACAATCGATTACGAGCAGTTGCATCTATGCACGCGATCGTTCGATTCTCGATTCCATACCGATTAGCGATTATCGATAAGTATGCAGTTGTTTATACCGATGTTTCCGTTTCTAGTGTCGTTATTATTAGATGGTTTCTATTACTATTAGAACCTTGATTATTTGTTAGGAACTTGTTATGTTGTCACAGAGATAATGTTAAGTTCTAAGCAACTGAATATAGGTACTTAGGTTTTGATTGCTTCCCACGCCTGCATAGTTCTTCCATTCATAAAAGACGTGTTTTGCAATCTGCTAAACATTCATGAATGCATTCACATTGCCTCATTCAAGATTATTCAACAGCTAGTGATTCGCCCTTGCTTCGCGCGGTTTTTAGCGCTGTTTTTTTAAACCACGTACACACAACCTTAATGAACTCTACACCTAAACCTTCATCAAAAATTGTCTCCAGTGTCCATTGGTAAAAACCATATGAAAATCCGTTCGATAGTTTTTGAAGTTTTCGCGTTCAGGTACACAGACGCAGCTTTGGGACTTTGTTTTGTAATGTGTAGTGATATTCAATGTTCTCTTGTAAATGCAGTGCTTAATATTAATTATGTTATTCCTAATATTATTTATTTTCATATTTTTGGGTCAAGTTTTGCTAACTTTTTGATATACTAGACTGATGACGTCACTACACTACATACAATTATTTAATTTCGCTATTAATCTGAAGTATCTTTACTTTTAATTTAATCAAGCAACAAAATAATATATTTTATAGCTCCAAAAATAGAGCACATAATGGTTCATGTCAGTTTAACAGGCCCTAATCTACGTCCGCCATGAAGTTTTATATATCAATGAAAATATTTTGTTATAAATAGTAACAACTTACTCGAAGAGTATTTCTAAATGTATTTCAGTCTAACACTGAAGTCGTAAAATTTTAATACCAAGAGATGAACAAACGTTTGTGCGAATCACTGCGGAAGAAACTTTTATTTTGTCTTTGCTCATAATTTTGTAATTAAAAATGATACGTCAAAATTTCCAAAAAAAAAGGGGTCTCATTTTGGCTACTAATGAATTACATAAATAAAAGTGTTTAAAAATAAGAGAAGTAAATTGATTCATCATTAATACAAAGTAATGTTGGTTATTAATGTGGCCAAACGATACTGAATCACATAGCACAAAAATACTTTTATCAATTTACCTACTAGAATCTTCTAATTCATTATTTTATTACCGCACGCGACAAATAGCAAAGTCAAATTACCGCTACCAGTGTTAAATTTCATAAAACCAAAACCAAAATTTAAAGTGTACCTAATTACCCCACAAGACAGTTCATAATTCAACAACATAGCCATTGACATTTAGATGTACGGGGACACAATAGTATGCTCGGATTTAATTAGTTACAACCAATCGGCTGTCTTTGTCGACTAGACAGGTATTTTAAGAAGCGATTTGTCTGAAACGGATAATTTAATACGTATAAGTACTAGCAGAGATAATAACCCATAAGTCTTTGAAGAAAACATATGGAAATTAATTTTAAAGTTATCTTCAGGAGAATCTTCGAATAATGCATTACAGGTATGCTTGACAAGATGATTTTAAATTGAACAGAAATGATTACCACAAAAATCTTGTGTGTATACAAAATATGGGGTAGGTAACTATAAAAGGGTAACCCATTTTCTCTATACGAAACCTTTGGGTAACTTTCAATTTTAATGTTGACGTTCAAAAGTGTCTTTCGGTAGGTCCAAGGATATTATTATATTAAAGAACGATGACTAAAGCATTCGCAAATGTGAAAAAAGCTCTTGCACAATACGATAATAATCTAATTATTTAATCAATTATAAAGTCATTTATATTCAACAAAATTTAAATACTAAAATTGCAGGATCTCACGCTTAAAAACATAATTTCAAATCCGCTCAACAAACATTCTTTAAATAAAACTTAGAAGTGAGCTCTTCAAAACTTCAAGTGATAAGATAAGAGCAAATTTTACAATAAATAAACATATTGAACGGGAATTGGGGATATGCCGGAAGAATAAACTGGATACTCAATACAAGCAAAATATAATTTTAAATTGGTGTTAACATCTTGAATTCTTTACAACCGAATACGTAACTCGGCATCAAGTTATCATCCATATTTCAGCATGTACAGGAAAGGCCACACTATGACGTAAGTTAAGTGGCATGCCGATCAGGCAGAAAAATAGCAAATCGATTGTCAAGTAACGCGGCACGATAGCTTGGTGGCACGCCAGTGTAGCTGTGATAGGTGGTTCAGCTATTATGCAACTGAAAATCGGAGACATAGATACAAAAATTTACAATTACAAGGTTTTATGTGAAATGTTTAGGAGAATAAATATTACTGGTGCATAAGTATGTATATACGCCAGCACAGTTATACCAAAAAAAAATGTAATGTGTAAAATTTTTACAATTGAAACAGAACCTTATGCTTTTGTAATAAGCATGAGAAACTATCAAAGAAATTTGACAGATTGGAGTAACTAGATGTGTTGGCGACTGTACAGAGGCCAGCACATCAAGTTACCACAATCTCTCAGATTTCTTTGATAGTATTTCAACTTTATTGCAAAGACATAAGGTTCATTTTTAATTGAGAAAATTTGACAGTTAGGGGTAGCTTGATGTGCTTGCGTCTGTACAATACATGGTAAAAAAAGTGTAAAAAATAATTCAGCCATATTCTACCGGTAGTCATGTTTTGTGAAGTATTTTGATGACAACCTACGATGCTTATTGGATTTTCATTCTGAACTTGAAACTAGAGTTGGCGTTTTTGGCTCGAATGCTTAAAAGAGGCATTCCATATGAAAACTTTTACCTTTTATTTTTTACTTGTTTCTGCCAGCGGTTTTGCCGGCGTGTATGTCGGAAATTATCCCGCAGGAACTTACTAATGGGATAAAAAGTATCCTATGAGTAAATCCAGCTGAACTATACATGTATCAAATTTCATCCAGATCAGTTCAGTCATTCTGACGTGATTGAGTAACAAACATCAAACATCTTGACAAACTTTCACATTTATAATATTAGTAGGATTTATTTTTATCGTTTTTGACATATCTCGGGTCCCGCACCTTTGGGGGGCCGAAGACAAATCGCGGAGGCCCCTTAGACCATTTTAAATTGTATTCTTTCACCAGGCCGCTTGAATCTTGATGCCATTTGAAAGGAGTAACAAAGCATAACAGTACCTGATAGGCAGATTGACGATCTTACAATTTGTAGTATTTTGAAGGTGGGAAATCATCCAATGACTTCTCACACTCTGGGTGGAGCGGAAGGGAGTGTCAGACTCTTACTGACTAAAACCCATCCATGTTCCTTGCTTAGCCCTTTATATTCCGGGGTAGCGGTAACCCTTTCGGATAATCCCGCTTACCAGTAATAAAGTAATATAGTGCTGTGCTAATGATAAAATACGTTACTAACAAGTCCTACCAGTTATTATTATTAGTATTGATATTTCTCTAACACGATTTGCTCTAGTAAAACAAAGCTAACTGGAACCCTAGTCGTGACTTACGCACTGCAGTGCACGTTTATCCTTAGGGCAATGCGTGTGGTCTGCAGCCATTATGGCGATAAGTGAGCCGAGTTAAATTATTATGTTATTTCGATTAGTCATGTCATTCAATAATAATAATAATATCCTAGGACATTTCACACAACGCCGTATCGTCCCAAGCTAAGCAACTTAATGCTTGTGTTATGGTAACGAGATGGCTGATAAACTACTTATATACATTTTTTTTTTGTAAATACATACATATTATAGATAGAAAAACACCCAGACCCGTAACAAATACTTGCAGGTCGTACAAATATTTGTTCCGTGCAGGAATCGAACCCGCGACATGCTGCGCAGCAGTCAATCGCTCAACCGCTGCGCCAACCGTGTCGTATAAATAAACATGTACATAATAGGTCTGTGACATTTATGGTTCCATTTATTTAGTCTATGGTGCGGTAAATATGGTTGGTCGTCAGATCTTATCGACTTCCGAATAGTAGATACTAAAGGATTGTTTTGCAAAGATATGTTGCATATGAAACGTGATGTTATACTTTTAATTCACACCTTTGGAATTGCTCGTAGAAGGTACGGATGTTAGAGGTCAGTGATTACGACAGTTAGATGTTGTTATCAATTTTGGCCGTTGAAATATGAAGTTCAAATAAAATATACATAACGTTGTTCCCCATATATTATTTGTTCCGTAAATAAGAGTCGTTTCTGTTTTAAAATTTTATATACATACTTGATATAACACAAACAAATCATTTTATATCAGTCTACCGACAAAAAAATTACTCACAAACGAAGAATCCAAAATAATTTTGTAATATTTTGAACTATACCTAGCTGAAAATGCTTCAAAATTAGCGCCGACTTTGCAAAATATATCTAATTTATTACTCGGTAATGTACGCTTTTTGACTACGATAATTTTATGCTAGAATTTATTTCGGAGTTACAGTCGGCGACATAAATGTATGCATTATTAAATTTGAGTTTGGATATTTTTTATTTTTTGCCTACAAAATATTCATACATGCATTTTGCGTGTTCCTAATAGCTTGTCGTCGGAAAAACGTTTTGTTCCATCACAGAAGTGTCATTATTTTGTAAATAATTATTTGTATTATACATACAGTTATAATTATTCGTAATGGGTTGCGTAAAGTCACCATTGAACCTTTGTAAGTGCCCTTAACAAGTGTAATTACTGTAGTTTGCGTACTAATGACTCCCATTAACTTTCTAAGCAAAATCATTATTGTTTTTAAAAGTGTACGATTAAAACTAAATGACCCTTTGAGTGCTTTATATTTGAAATAAAAATACCTAACATCACGCCTTATTTCCGAAACGGTTGGACAGAAGTTTACCTATAGTACATTCACAGTGTAACAGTAATGTATAAATCGAGGCGAACTTAATCTATTGCCATCAACCAGACTTCTAGATAGCAAAACCCAATAACACTTGCCCCAACCTGAGAATCCAACCCAGGACCTCATGCTCCACAGTAGCGCTTCATGCTTCACACGACCACTAGAAGACTGAGGCGAGGCAGTAAATACTTGACCTTAATAAGGCACAGAAACATGACATGTGATGTCGCCCTTACAGGGTCGAGTGTTATTTTGTTTATCTTTTCATTACGAGCACTTAGTATTGTACGAGATAATAAAGTGTCAAAGTTTTAATAATAAATCTTAAGTGTCTGAGTCGCCATTTTTATTTTTAGAAATAAAATAGACCTATGAAATGCGGTGGAAGGAGGTTGGTTAATGCGGTAAAGTCTTTATTAGGTTTTTGAAACAGGGGAAATTCCTATTAAGAAAGTCCCAACCGCCACATAGTGATGGGAACAAGACGTGGACTATAGGTATATTTTAAATTACAACATAATCACTACAATAGTATAAAGCAAAGTCGCCGCGTCCTAATGTCTGTATGTATGCTTAGATCTTTAAAATTACCCAACGGATTTTGATGCAGTTTTTTTAATAGATAGAGTGATTCGAGAGGAAGGTTTTTACGTATAATAACATGCAATTTCCGTCATCCACTCGGGCGAAGCCGCGGGCAGAATTACTATATAACCTACTCTAGAAATTGAGGAAAAATAGTGAAGTCTAGTAAGAGTTCACTATCGGTAGTAACCGACGTGGATTCAACATAAAACTTATGTTTACTTTAATATTATTAAGGTACGAAAATATCCTAAAGAAGAATTCTTGAAAAGAGAGTTCACTATCGGTAGTAACCGACGTGGATTCAACATAAAACTTATGTTTACTTTAATATTATTAAGGTACGAAAATATCCTAAAGAAGAATTCTTGCACAATAATTTTCTTATATTTAACTTTATATTTCTCACCGATTTCCGCTAACTCTTTAGCTGTTGACTGTACGCATGAAGTAACAAACATTACAATCGACTCCTGCGCAGCTAGTTGGCATTACTGTGCTAATCGTAACAGAAGGTTGCGACGGGCACCGTATATGTTTAGTTAACGACGGTACCGAGGAGGTAACGGTGTATGCTCGCATATGGGTGTCGGTATTAGGTGTTGCGAAGATGTAGGACAATGCTAAGACCCGCATATTATAGGATTTGTGATCGTTCAGATGCAAAGACGTAGGAAAAGTAATTCTCAGAAGGTTGAGGCATTTCCGATGGAAGTATTAAAAGGATCGCTAAACCAATTTTTGATATCTATACATATATAAATAAAATTGGAGTGTCTGTTAGTAATATTGAAATAACCGTTTTTTACTACATATATAGTAATGTAATACGGTACATACTCCAAAATAACATTTTTTACAATTTTTGTCTGTCTGTTTGATCCGGCTAATGTCAAAAATGGCTGGACCGATTTTGACGGGACTTTTATTGGCAGGTAGCTGGTGTAATAAGGAGTAATTTAGGCTACGTTTATTTGAGATAAAATCTTTTATTTTAGAAAAATAACTGTTAGGCGGAACGAAGTTCGCCGGGTCAGCTAGTTTAATAATAAAGTGAGTACTGGAGAAGTTGTCAGTATGCGGATGTATTTAACAGCCTTAGTGTTTACAATGTAAACAAGTCATACATTTTATTATTGTAATGTTAATTAGACTAAACTCGTGATTCTCGTGGCTGTATGTGTATTATTAAAGCACTTTGTCAATAGGAGACTAATTTCATACTAGATCTATTATGTAGATCAGTTGACCTTGAGTGTGTACAAAGTTAAGGGACTGCTCAAGTACTTACTGACCCGTTGATATGACGGCGCAGCAATTGTCGCCGTCCCGTCCTTTTTCGAAGTTACTGGTATCACCAAAAAGTTCGGATAATGAGAGTGACACTGGCTGGTGACAGTCACTGTAGTAGAGCGTCGCATCTATGGTAACGTGGCGATCTGACCATAACCGCTATACTCCCGCACAATCTTAATAATGGTAAAGCTGCTGATCCACCTTATAAGATAATCACTTCTGGTAAAAGCTATCCTGCGCCGTTTTGTCGAGAGTATAATTATAAATGCAAGATATTTTTGCAATTTTGCTTTTAATCTAAAAGAGTTGCTTCACAATATGCTTATAGTTAGGAAATGAACAGATCGCCACCCTGGAACCTGGAGAAGGGCATAGGCTACCTTTCATCCAATACATTAAAATTTTAAAATGACGAACAAATTAAAGCAGACGAAGTGGCGGACATCAGCTAGATAAACCAAATATTCAATATCCACAACAAATGTCGAACTCTTAAATCTTTCACAAATATTCACAATACTTAACCGCACTTCGCAAACCTAATACTGATCGCACATCTTCATGTTAGCATATCGAGGGACTTTCCCAATCCAGCCGCCATTTTGAAAACAATATCTTTGCCTACATTATTATAATATTTTACCTGTATGATGCTAACATAATTAGTGATTGACAGAACACATGAAGTGAGAACGACTCGTGCGCGTGGATAGTTTGCAACGCTACGCTAATCGCGACAAGGCCTGCGCTTGCGCATCGTACCGTATTATAGTTGGCTATGGATAGGTAATTTATTAAGCGGTGAATGGTAATGTAATATATTGTTATGATAGTAATTTTATTACTTTTGTTATATTTGTATGAGTGCGTAAACCGTATGAACCGAATTTTATGAATTTATGAAGCCGAATAAACAAAGTTTTCAGAATTTTGCTTGTTTGATTGCTTGAATGGTCGTGTTTGTTTATTCGTACTGGATCTCAAACTTGAACTGATTTAATAACAATTGACGCTGTGTGACAATGTGAGCGTGGATAATTCATCGGCGCGGCGCCCGTTCGATGTTCAGCGCGCTCAGGATGGATGGAAAGCAGCACATGAAGTAATTTTTATTCCATTGGTGTAATTGCTGTATGGCGTTCCAGTGGAAGGATAAATAAATAAATAAATAAATAAATAACTGAGAATATTAACTTATCGTTTAACCAACACACTTACACAAATATCTTACTAGCTTTTCCTACGGGAACCGTAAATTTTTTTCCTAGCTTATGTGCTATTCGAGACTGTAATCTATTTCTGTGTCAAATTTCACCCAGATCCCTTCCGTAGTTTTTGCTTTAAAAAGTAACAAACATCCATGCATCCTCACAAACTTACACTTTTATAATATTAGTAGGATATCTAGACGAGTAGGTAACATGGGCACATACATAATTTTATGCTCAAGGTCAAAAAATTACCGTTCATCAGTCTTTCGACAATTAGCAATACACACAAATTACAATGCATAAATACAAGCTTATTTTCTATCAATGAGGTAATAATGGTACAAGTAAACGCAAAGCAAAGGTCGCCGCGGCGCGCGCGCAGGAGAAATCGACGAAAAATTATAATGAGCATCTAACGCGACATTATCACTTTGAATGACGTACATTGCTGCTTGATCTTGTAAAAGGAATTCAAGTAGCCATAAATAGTGATCAATGGATACATGTCAATTCAAGTTAGTGTAGTAATTTATCAGTGGTTATGTTTGTAATAATAATATAACCTTGCGTACCGTCTTTGCCTGGTAGCCTTCTGCATAAATAAGGTTGGTGGATAAAGACAATATAGTGTTGTAACAGTTGAAGTGGAGAATTTATTGTTCTAGTGTCTTCTTTAAGTACTTGGTGATGACATAAGTCGTATTAAAATTTGTTACTAAATAATATATTCTTTGACTATTTTTATCTCACTTCTGACATTGACATTGTGGGATAGACCCACCATTTTTTTTTAAATATTGACACGACGCTTTTGTTACTCATGCATGCGAGTAACTTCAATATATCAAGTTTATGAATACATATTGTAGCTCAATTTAATTTACATTATTTTTAGTGCATAGGTAGTTAGTTTCTTTTTTACATGAATGCTTAAAATTCCATTTGACTGTCTGTTTCAAAATTTTAGCTCGTACTAACGATGGTATTTGAAAACAAAATTTCATTTCAAACGAATCTTCCGGTTAGTTGCTACATATTTTAATACAGGCTTTCCGCATTATATTATTGTTATTATATCTCATTAAAGGTATATTAATAATAATAAATGTATGTGCTAGCGACTATTTGTAAAGAGCAATGAATTATGTATAATACATAGATATCATTATGTCTATGTATTGTAGATATCATTATATCTATATATTGTACATAATTCATTAGTATTTCCGTAGATCTTCGCAACCAGTACACTGTAGCTATACAAACCCCATACCTAGCCTAAATTCTTCCTTTGCCATGTTCTGCAATAGCCTTCCACAACAGGGGATTGTCCTTGGGCGCACTAGCATAGTGCATACATGGAAAATCGATGGGTGCCTCCTTATCATTTAAAATGGTCTAAGAGGCCTCTGCAATAGCACTTTTGGCTTTGGCCCCTCGTACGCTTTGCAATGGTCCAGGGTCCCGAGATTTGTCAAAGACAAAAATAATTAGTGTACGAGTACGTGTGTGTCACGTGTGTGTGTGTACGTTGATACTTCTAACAATTTTCTTTTTACTACATTAAATAGTTCCTAATTTATATTTTACTGTTAGCAATTTAGTTCTGTGGTCCGTACACTATAGTTTACAGAAGGTTCATATTTCATTGAAAATTTTCTCTAAATCAAATTCCGGGCCCGAACGGCGGGAACTATTTGCTTTTTTGTTTCGGTCGACTGGTAGAGACGGGAACAGTAGCCACGTGATTCTTAACAGCCAGGATTATTTTTTCTTAACATTATCGCTCTTATTCGCTAACAATGCCGTATTTGGAAATCTGCATCTTTACTTCCATTTATGAATTTGAATATGAAAACTAAAATGGCGGCACAAGTAAACAAATTATGCCAATAGTTTTTGCATTTAAATATCACTCAAATTATTGAGTATTATATCACAGGTAACAAGAATAGCATAACGAGTGCTTAAACCGTAACAGATATTTTACGGTTGCCATCTCAAATCAAAACTAGACCGTCTGCCAAAATCCATATTCACTCAACCATTACGAAGAACTCGAGTAACAAACATTTAAAACACACATTTCCTTTCCCAGACAGTCAAAGTAATAAAACACAAAAAAATAACAAATTGCTTCCTAAAAAGAGATTGAATATCCTTTTACTGCTTTATCATTTAAATATTTGGCAGAACACCGATAAATCCCCCACTCGATGCGAAAACGGAACAAAAATAATAGTAAATAAATACGCTGACGACAAAAAACGCTATTCGTAACGTTATTTTCATTCGCGTGCCGTATCTAAATTGTCCCGCTGATTTCCTGGAATATCGTCACCCTACACGCACACGTAATGCACGAGGGTGTAATAATTTACTAGTCACACACACGACGTTAGTGCACGCACACAGGTGTAGCTACGGCTTAATATCGGCAATAACAGCAACTTTTCACCTCTCCACCCCTCTGCGCTCTGTAATTTCCCCAGTCCCGAATTATAAGCTCATGAATCATGGGCATTGGAGCATAATATATGGGTGTAGAAGGCTCACTTCATGCAAGGTGTGATAACGTCAAACGTAAGCTTACAGAACTCGACGCTGAATCAAACATACCTGACTTTGTATGCAATGCTGTCTAAAATTTCTTGGAAAGTACTTGTACCCCGGATTTTATAGTTTCTTCTAAGTAAGAATAGCGATGAAAATGTCAGGAATTTTATTAGTTTTATGCATGTTTTGGATGAGTGACAGTATGCCGTTTACGTTATTAAAAAGTAAGCGTTGGCTGTTGAGATATATGTATGTGCGTAGCAATTGTTCAGAAACGTTTTATTTTAACGTGAGTCTAAGGAAAGAAAGAAAATCAATTTATTTGACTTGGGTAAGGCAAGATTGAGGAAACTCAGGACTGAGGGAACGATATACACAAGCAAAAACTGAAAAATCTTAGCTGGCACTGTATATTCCTACTTCTGTCGCAACAGCAGTTTCAGTTCGTTCGTTATCGCCCGCAGTCAGGACTGAGTCTTCTGTATCTACTTAATTTATGGTCACCGTAACGTTTTACTCTGTGTGCGTGAAAATTCGAAAGCTTTATTTACAATGTCAGTTTTGAATCGACCCTGTTATGTGGTGTTCGGTAACTCTGTATAAAATTCGTTGCGTGTCGCTTGCGTTTTCGAGTCTGTGCATTTCGATTTCATTTCGGCGGCCATCTTGTTGTTCCATAGAGTAAAAAACTGCCTTTTGTTATCGTCGTTTTAAACAAATATAGAAACTTTGTAGCGTATTTTTCCCGAGAACAATCAGTGCGGGTCGGAGGAATATTTCAGTTACTCATAACTACTACACAGCCACGTTGATATGCCTTCAAAATGAAAGAGACACTCGGTCAAAGGTGTGCTCTTTCTCTTTATAAAAAACTAGCACTTTGCCCGCGGCTTCGCTCCCGTGGTCTTTCCCGTGGGACCCGTTATTTTTCCCGGGATAAAAAGTAGCCTATGTTACTCCTAGAAAACTAAGCTTTCCAACGGTGAAAGAATTTTTAAAATCGGTCCAGTTGTTTTTGAGCCTATTCATTACAACCAAACAAACAAACAAAGTTTTCCTCTTTATAATATTAGTATAGATAAAACTGACTACACCTAAATTAAATGAGCTACTTGACACTTTAAAATCAATGTAAGTTAAGTTATAATTATACTACAGAGGCCAGCACATCAAGTTACCAAAATCTGTCAAATTTCTTTGATAGTATTTCAACTTTATTGCAAAGACATAAGGTTCATTTTTAATTGAGAAAATTTTACAGTTAGGGATAGCTTGATGTGCTGGCGTCTGTACCTACACACCTGCGTCGAGTGTTCTCACGTCGCCGTAAGTAACAATCGACTTTAGAAATATCCCACGACGGTTTACATAATAGAATTCGAAGGAGATACATCAGCCCTATTCATTCGACAGAGAAGTGTAAAATAAAAGCAATGTCTCGAATAACTTTCGTTTATATAATCATTTGCCTAGCAAACCTAATATTAAGATTTAATTGTCAAATGGTAGATACAATCCTTCTTATCCACAAAAAAGATTTGAACATCAACGAAATGGAATTCACGGTGGATTTATGACAATTATCTATTAATGGTTAATTTAAAAAATCGATTGTATCTGAAGAAGAAATACAAATGAAGTACACTTCCTTAATCCCCTTTACATGCTATGTCCTCAACTTTAAGCCACATCACTAGGAAGATAGTATCACAATAAGATTCCAATATAATTTTCCCAAGACCGCATAGTATTAATATTCTAAAAGCGGCGTCAACAGGCATTTCTGCAGAATACAAGTTACAAATACGAAACGAACTATTATCGCCCGGCCGTTCGTCTGCCACTAAACAGAAATGTGTTAGTGACAGTTTGCACGTAATACGTTGACGGTTTTATTGGTACTTCGAAGTTATGAGTGCTAAGAGATGCGGTAATGGATTCTGGTGATATAATTTTGATTGTTGATGTGTTTGTTTTGTCCTTTTTGAGAAAGGGTTGGAGTTTGTGATTTGTGATGATGTATTTCGTGATCGTGAAATGAATAAAGGCGAAAAAGTAAGGTCTATGTTAGTAGCTATATTTAAGACCCAGGTTTAAACCATCGGTACAGTTTATTAAGTTCAGACTTTATTTCGACTAAGATAAAGTTCTATTTACAAAAACTGTTGTACCCAAATTGTCTTGTCTATTTGGAACTTTACCGAGCTAAAAATTAAACTCAAAATACAATTAGAACTCGTTTCGTAATATGACGATTAGGATTTCGAATGTTCCTGAAAACCTGAAAGCTGAAATCCCGACAATGATTTTCGATTTTTTTGGAAAGAACGATCCTAAACATTGAAAGTCAATGCTATATATTTTGCCAAAATCAGACAGAATTTTTTAATGTAATCCTATTTCTAACCTAACCTCAATTATTATAATACCTTTATTATCTTTGGTAGGTACAAAAAATCTTTTATGAAATATCTTATCTCAGTTTTCACTTTATAATAATACCTTTCGGTTCTTACTTTATCTCAGTATTAATTCCCTAGAGCTATGGCTATCTTTCGTAATTTGATTTTGTAACAAAACGAAAAGTATGATTGAGTTGAAAAGTTATGTTCAATAAAAAAATATTCTTTACCTAAGGCTTTTTCAACACTATCTTTAAAAGCTTATTTCACCGTTCAAGTTGGTCAAAAGCGAAGTAATGAGATTAGACGTTGTTTGAGATATACTGCATAAGCGCATAATCAGCCTATAGTGATCCTATGTGTTAATCCAGGTCATTTAATACGGACGAATAAGGACAGACAAACTCACTATAAATTTGACTTTATAATATTAGTGTGATAATTTTACAGTCGCCAGCACATCGAGTTACCACAAACTGTCAAATTTCCTCAATCGATTTTGAACTTAACTTACAATGTTTTAAGGTATAAAAACATTTGCTGTTGTTGGATATAACTTGATGCGCTAACGACCGCACAGTTCTGGTATAAAATTAAAATAGGGTGTGTTGTTAAAACAATCTCTATCTATCTATAACGGGGAACACAAATAGATTAAGCGCAATCAGCCTATAATGATCCCAGTGCTGGGACGCAGGACTCCTCTCTTCGAGAGGGAGTGGTGTTCATGCCGGGTTTCCTGGCGATGTTTTCCTTCACCGTTTTGAGAGCAGTGGTGATTTATTTTTACTCAAAGTAAAAGCGCCTGCCTAGATTTGAACCCATGACCTACAACGCGCAAGTCACGGCCTCTAGATTTACTTATCAGTCTTGTATACCAAGGTCTATTATTAACCCAACGTGTGAGATTTTTTCTCTATCACAAGTTCTCTTTTAAAACGAATATTCATTTTATTGTTTGTTCCGCTAACAACCTTATGTCCTAAGGAATCATTTGTTAGTTCCCTTGTAATCCAATCTATCTTTCGTCAGATACCTGAACCAAATAAACTGAACAAACAAACAGAACTCCGTCAGAACAATGTCCGTGCAATCAGCAGTAACATGCTCCTATGATTTCTTAAAAGAGTTTTTTCCCCCTACAGGTAGAATCAAACAAAAAAAGTAAATAACCATAGACAGTTCTAACATTTCGTACATCTGTAATGATTCTGGATACACAGCTCCTACGTACTGCTCTCCGAAGTTTGTACGACTTTCAGAACTTTTACGAACAAACACATTTACGTTACTAGAGTGTGGATGGATGTACGGGACCACGTACCTTATGAAAACTACACATGTTTCAGAAGAGATACTGATTGTCAATGGTTTTAATGGCTCTGAATACGAGGTTTTTTAGCTGTTTTGCATGGGTGTTTGTGCAGAATAAACATTTTTCTTTCTTTCATATCTTCCATCTTCAGGCTGCATGGATGTGTAGATTTACTTGGTTATCAATAGAGTTAGATTTGTCAATTTGACCACTGAAACTGAACGCGATCACCACATCTAAAACGCGTTCAAAAACTGTCAATGTCAATATTCTAAAGAACATAATGACACTCGACAGCTCTTAAATGTGGTTTATGCGCTGATTGCGTTCAGTTTCATTGGTGTAATCGGCCCTTAGTCTAGATTGTTTTATGGGCTTTTGACTTATTGCTGACTTTAATCTCAGTTTAGAAATGTGTATAAAAAAGAATAGTGAATTTCTAATAATAATGTATTTTACTAAACTTGTGGTACATTTAGGTCTCGTTGAATAAGCAGAAATGTAACACTTTCAGTGGTGTATATTCATCAGTTT
Organism: Hyppa rectilinea; assembly: GCA_951799385.1. NCBI lineage: Eukaryota > Metazoa > Arthropoda > Insecta > Lepidoptera > Noctuidae > Hyppa > Hyppa rectilinea. The sequence continues at coordinate 3,881,034 of OX637310.1, read as the reverse complement.
TGCCCCGTCTTGTGTAGCTCCCCATCGCCCAGATGTAATCCGTCTCCACACCATGACGTGTGATGTCGACGGATCAAATTATACTAATTTATTCACATATATCACACGTAGACCTTACAACACTAAACATAAAGATCACATTACAAAGTTTCGAATGCACACGGTAAAGTTGTTGTATATTTTCATTAAGACATTTTCGAAGTATAAAAATATCGTTGTTTTTTTACGTTTTTCATGTTTGTTTTTCTTTATAGTACTGAAAAGTGTTTTGTATGTGGAAATCTAAATAATGTGCATTTGAGAATGACTAATCATTTTTTTTCTTAATAAGTAATATTTAATGAGCATTTAGAAAACGATGATTAAAACTTTTCGCGTTGCCGAAAAAAAAACAATTTCCGTCTACGAGAAGGCTTGAACTAAACGATTTATTGCTCCAATCTGCACAGCACAGATTAATAACTAAAGGATTTATCGTACAAGTTCCGAACACACTGGCAACACTGCAGAAACTGTGCTGTCAACTGCACGACAACGCAGCATGGCAATACAATATCGCACTGTGTCTGACATTGGATCTTAAACGGAATACTGCTTGGGATATTAGTATTTGTGTGAGATCGGGTTTAGTCGGACGTGTTCGTGGATAGTCGGCTAGCCACTCACGGACTTTCATACTTAAACGATAAACTGACGCCTATGTTTCAAGAAGATAGAACACCACGTACTACAATGCGATATCTACATTAAAATATTTATTTATTTATTTAGAATCTCCAACAAAGGATGAACACAATACATTACACATAAATCAAGAGTTACATCAGGTAATAAGTAAGTGTACTCCTTCACTTATAGGAGACCACAACATGCACAAAGTTAAACAACTAAGCTAACAAGGGTAAAATTTGGAAAAGTTAATCAAAGGACACAAAACGTAATAAAAAAAAATTAACAAACAATATAAGAAAATATGACCTAAACTATAACAACATCACGGTCGTATTCCCCAAAGGGTTTGGCAGAGGTGTACCTATAGTATGGTAATAGGTGGCGAGCACATATCCAGACTCCTGGTTGCTACTGAGAAATTCCAGATGAAAAAAACCAACAACTCTTTGCCCGAGCCGGGAATCGAACCTAGGACACCATACTCAGCAGTAGCGCTTGCGACCATCAAAGAGGCATCGTATTTAGCTTATATATGGCACAAAAATCTTGCTGTTGGGACTTGTCACCAGTCGCTAGATTATTACATTGCACCAATGCGCGCTCCCGTCTGTTTATACAATGTAGGTTCCAATTTTTTGTGTAGCGCAGAGCGAGCATTGAATGCGATTTTCCGTATCGTTGTTTATAAAGGGGTATGCGGGCGCAATTTCACTTGTCTTTTTACTTTTGCAGTGTGTGGGTAGCTGATCAAACCTTTATGTGCATAGCAACGTGCGTGTGTGTCTGTGTAACTGTATTACGGAGACAGGTATTACGGATTTCACTGTGTACCTACGCATTGTGTTTAAAAAATCTTTGTTTCGGGAATCTTGATCAAGATCTTTGGCAGTCGTTACGAGTAGTCATGAGTCCCGAAAGTCTGACAACTAGTCTTACCGCGGCGTATCGTGTTATCCAGTAGCCTGGCTGTGGAGGGCAGAGAGGCAGTCGCTCTATAATACTAGCATTCAGATGCATCCGGTTAGACTGGAAGCCGAACGAATGCTAGTCTGACGATGTGAATACAGAAAGCATATGGTTACACGTCTCAAACGTTATTCTCGGTAATCTTGTATATGAAAATAAACAGTACCTGTTCATACACTCATCTGGCGGTCATTCCAGTTTCTGATCAAGCCATCCACAACTATTTACTCACATTTACAACTGCCGAACGGTATTCACCCACAATAGCTTGAATCTGTGAATACGTTCGGAGATTTTCGCCGGAACCGAATGAATATTATCGCATAGCTGCCAAGGGGGGCGTGGCAGTTGATTGATACGGCACAGTCGGACCGGTGTTTATGTTATTATCAATCTCGGATCCGACCCGGATGCCGGATGCCGGATGTCGGAGCCTGTACGTAGCCGGACGCAGGATGTTGGACGTTGCGAACATTCGATGGGGTGTGGAAAAGTTTGTGTGGACGGACGGTATTTTTCTTTTTTTTTTATGTGCTCCGTGGTGATGAGATTTAGTGTTAGTTGCTGGATTCTCGGATGTTTTCAAATGTATTTTTGCGAGCTTTTATAAAACGTATGTGATGTGACTAACGCTAATTAGCTTTCAAATAGATGTTAAGTGAAAAAGTTTCAAATGACACTGACGGGCTTGATATGTTAAAATCGTTTGAAATGAAAATATTTTATTCAAAATATTCATAAATTCAAAGCTCCGCTCAATAGTGATGGACTTTCAAACGGCAACTAAAAACTAAACTACATTTTTCTCTCACTCCACCTAAAATTACAGGAAATCGGTGAAGGAACGAAACGGAAAACCGAAAACACGTGTTCCCCTCATAAAGAACAACTAAAATAAATCACTTAAACGATTCGCGCGTCGAAACACCGCCGTGCAGATTGACACGCCACCGGCCTACATTAGTTCTGCACCGGCATTCGGGAACCGAACACTACACTGCTAAAAGACATCACTATTTATATAAAGACCAATGTTAAAAGACCTCTGACACCTGCTCTAAATACCAACATTTTAACAACTAGTTCGATCTCCGCAGCTCTACTTAAAGTGGACGAGTTTTATTTTAAGCTGCTAATGACTGATGACTCATTTTTGCTTTTTTTAAAGTATTTAAAGACAATAGACGCGAACAGAACAGTTCATACGTCTACCTAATGGAGTGTCCATTGCTGGTCTAACGAGTGATATCAAAGGTTTGCTCAGAATATATGAGGTAGTCGTTATAATAATTTATTATTGCTGCGTCTACGCATGTTGGTTTAACTGCAAAATAGATTGAACGCGTGTGGATTTTGTTTATGTTCTGACAATTATTTGCGCATTTAATATACGAGTGAGCAATGAAATGGCTTTGTTCTGAACTAGATCTTCATGCGATTCCAAGCCAATTTATTTGCTTGAGCAACCAGAGTTTGTTGGTATATTCGTTATGTTTCAATAATGCTGTAACTGCTTCAATTACAACACAACAGAATAATGTTTGTTAAATTGCTTACACGTATTTTTTTGCATATTAGTGCCATTACACTGCAATAAAAAAAGACTAAATAGAATAATTGATAGCTAACAGTTTTGTAGCATTCTTTTTTCTGATAATAAATAATTGGAGATTATTCTAAAACACAAACTAGAAGATTCAATGACTCCGTTTGTAAACCTAGATTGTTCGCTATTTAACACGCGCGCGCACTTTGATGCAGATGTTAGCATTTATCATTATCGTAGAATATTATGTTCATAGTGCATTTCGCATATTATCTGACCTTCTGATTTATTATATTATGAAAGCTAAACGTGTACAAATAATGCTTTAGCTTCCTTTGAAGACAGTTGCTTTAGAAGCTACTTGGAATCGACTGGAATTCAAGCTTTTGTGAATCATTGAATTAAAAAAATCATCTAATCTGTTTAAGCTAGGTGATTTTTTAAGTACGTAATACCAACGCTCAAAGTCGTTTGACGGCGATTGGCGTTAATCGATTTTGCGATTTTAAATCGATTGCAGCTGTCATGCCAATAAAAACGGCGGGTGATTTTCTTCGATAGGCCGATTGCAACAATGTACGTGTCGCTAGGCTGTCGCGCGCCAGTCATAGATAGGATGCCTCGTCAGTCAAACGTGTCGCTGCAAGCAGTTGGAAGCGCTTTTGGCAGCGCTGCAGATATTTCAGCAATCCCACTATGGTGTAGTTACATCACTGTAAAGCGGAGGTTGGATTAGTTGACTAGGACCAACTTTAAAAGTTTCATTCTGCATTATATTTGAAACTTTTTTCTCAGCCACTCGTGTTTACAATATCTGCTACATGCGTTTTTCTTTTCACCTTTTTGGTGTATTGTTTTTATTCTGGGTGCATCGTCTTCACATATAATGTTATAATACATGTATACAAAACATTGTGAAACATTTTAAAAGAGTAACGGTGGAGTTTCTTGCGCTTTCTTCTCCACACGAAACTACCTTTTGGAAGGGGCAACTAGAATCAATTCTATTTCTTGTTCATTTTTGACGTTCAAAAGTGCCTTTCTTGTGCCTATTTGAAATAAATGTTTTGACTTTGACTTTGACTTTGACTGCCCCATGCAGACGTTCAGCAGTTGGGCCGCATCAATACCGCTACCAAGCACCGTCTTAAGAAAAAATACCACAATCACTGAGCCCAGTCTTACCGGATAGGTTCTCTATAAAACCTTTCTTTTCACTGGTAAACAGGAAGATGCTGCTACTAATATCTATGACCCAACAATACACCATCTTTTTTGTGATCTGGTTTGAAAGTCGTGTTAACGCACGCGCGAACCCCCCACGCCAAGCTACAAATTTATTTCTTCTTATTATCATGAATTGCCCAATAACCATGGTGTCATTTGATTGTTCTCATGTCATTAAATACGTACGAGAGCTTCAATTTTTAAGATATCTATATAGACACACAAAAGTAATGATTAAATTGTTTATTTCGTTTTGGAAGTGTACCGCATTGTCACATATTTGTGTCGTTGGCGTACAAGGCATGCACTAGCTTGTCACGTATATGTGACAAAGGCGTTCAAAAGATTAAGATCGCCGACAAATCATTAGCAACATTATTGCGCTTGTGAGAACGCGGCTTTAATATGCGTCGATGCGAATCTATTTAGTTTTGATTAACCGTTGGGTAATCACTACCGCTGCACAGTTTGTAGAACAATGCGCTTTAACGAGATGTCGCTAAGCACTAAAATAGGATATGATCTTATTTATAGAAAAATATAAATATTTTATTGTCCAGGTACAGTAAGCAGGTTCACAGGTTAACATGTTACCAACGGCTAGGTTAGGTACAGATGCCATACCAACCAGTCAAGTATTCCCAATTGAACATGAATCTTATTCTTTTGTAATAAAGTTGTAAATCTATTCAAAGAAATTTGACAGATTGAGGGGGTAGCTTGATTGTGCTGGCCTCTGTACATTATATTATTCGCCAATGAACACTAAAACTAGGCAGTAGTCTGTATTTTGAGGTACCAACTCCTGAGAGGACATTACAGATTTTTTTACACTAGTTATCTATTAAAGGATATACTCTTTTTTTTTAAGGCTGGGAAATTATCCAAATGACTGCTCCCGCTCTGGGTGGAGCGGAAGGGTGTGTCAGACTCTTACTGACTAAAACTCATCCATGTTCCTTCCGTAGCCCTTTATGTTCCGGGGTAGCGGTAACCCTTTCGGACAATCCCGCTTACCCGACAGGCTTGGCCCTGAGGGGCCCCTTCATATGCTGACATCTCTTTGAGGCGCACGTGGAACATATACGCGCCGTCCGGCACGGGCCTGGTGCTGATCGGACGGTGAGTCACCCATTACTCACCGTCCGCAGGCCCGCGCTTACGGTGGCCGGGAGTCGATACGTAGCTTTTCTTGTTGTTCCTCTTGTTTTTTCAATTGCGAAATCTCCGCCGATTCTGTCAAATTTGATTTGCCCAATATCACTTATCGACTGACGTTTTCAGTACCAGGTACTCATAGGAAATTATTGTTCTGATTCAGAGCATAACAAAAGGAACACAATCATGCAACATCGTTTTTGTTATCTAAGATTTCTGTATGCAGGTCATAGCTAGGAATGTCTAGACGAAGTGAAACAGCTGCCAGAGTAGAGGAACTTCCGCGCGGTTTTCAATTAATTTGAAGTTGTCAAACTTTATTTTGACATTACTTAGGGTTGAACCCCGCGAAAATCAAAACCATCTTTGCAAAATACGTAAGAAATTTTAAATTTCTTTGGCCGCATTGAAGGAATCACCTGTAATGCAAAAGTAGAGTTGAGTTTAACGTTTCTAAATTGAAATTCTGGAAGTTTGAACTTGTCAAAGTTTACTTTGACATTAGTTAAGGTGAAAGCCCGCGAAAATCAAAACATCTTTGCAAAACACGTAAGAACTTTTAAATTTCGTTCGCCACATTGAAGGAAGCACCTTAAGTGATGTTAAAAAAGAGTTTAACATGTTCTTAATTTCAAAATCTCAATTCAGAAACCGGGTGTTGTTCTTGTAAGAAGTGGTTTTTCTGCATCACCTATTTATTGTCAATTGTGTTTTGAGTTTATTAAGTCAATATGTATAGAGGATTTATGTGTGAATTTATAATAACGTTTGTATGCCCTATTGAGACCGCACGCACACATGCACGGGTCAAACTATGTTGCTGCAGAGTCAAGTAATTAATTATCTGTATTATAATTATGTTGTTTGTTGCTATATCTATTATATGTGGATGTTATTTTATGACTGTGCGTCGTCGGTCCAGTTGTCGCTAGCGCTACTGTTGACAAGTTGGACTTGAATTTGCGTCACATTCACGCACACGGGCACAGCTCAGCACAAAGCTGTGACCCTATGCAAGACAGAGCCCTAGCTCACCGTCTAATCAGGACCAGGCCTGTGCTGGACGGAGCGTACGTGTTCCACGCGCGCCTTAAAGAGATGTCTGCAATAAGAAAGGGGCAAGTTAGGGCCAAAGCCTACTGGGCAAGCGGAATTATCCGAAAGGGTTACCCCGGAACATAAAGGGCTAAGGAATAGGAACATGGTATGGGTTTTAGCCAGTAAGAGTCCTGACACTCCCTTCCACTTGACCCAGAGCGGGAGGAGTCATTTGATGACTACCACCCACCCTCAACAAAAAAGAGCAAACAAGCTTAATTAAAATAATGGTTTTTGAAAATCTATCAACATTCGTGGAAATGTGTCAGTCCTAGATTTTGACAGCTAACGTTAACCGCAGATGCAAAATCTGAGTGGACTTGCGATTAGCATTAGAGCATTAAACAAATAGGTTTGTTCTGGAAGTACTAGTTTATGAGATTAATTTTATTTGTAAACACACTCTCGCCATAGTTTTTTAGAAGTATATCAAAAGATAAATGGTCTTTGATCTCTCCGATGTGTGTTTACGTTCTGCGATAGGTTGATAACAATCATTCGCAGTAGTTTATTAAATAAGTACCTAACAGGAACATGTGTTTTTTGTTCGGAAATTGTTGTAAACGCTTTCAGTTGTTCTAGGTACAGAGGCCAGCACATCTAGCTACCACAATCTGTCAAAGTTCTTTGATAGATTTTCAACTTTATTACAAAAACATAAGGTTCATGTTCAATTGGGAATATTTGACAGTTCTGGATGGCTTGATGTGCTGGCGTCTGTACGTACGATTACGTCAGAAATCTTTGTGGTTTTTCTTCGAATCGTAATCTTTGTATACAAATGTAAATGTGATGTCATCATTTTTATATCCTTTAATTCTTTTATGCGTTTACCTACGCGTGTATAGTCACGAGTGGGAAATATTGGACGACAATAAAATTGTTGCCTCGAAGTAGGTAAGGTTAATTGTACGTTAGAAGTAACGCTTGAACTACGAAAAACACCTCTCCTGGAGCTCAATCGCGCTATTTTTTTTCAACGAAATCGCAACTGAACCGCTCCCCTAACACAACTTTTTGACCGTTTCGTATCGCGCTAAAATTTTGACAGCAAGTTGAGACGCACCGCGATCGTAGCTGGAACGTTACCACTGTCAAACGTATAAGTTGATAGGACGCTACTTTTTTATGATCGCTAGTGTATCGTTGGAGTGTTTTGTCTTTGTTGTGAAGTGATTCTGAGTGAAAATCTTGCAAAAATAACAACATTACCATGTACGCCTACATAGATTTATTGGAGAAATCTCATGAATACGATGTAGCGGTGGCTCGATCCGAAACCAAAAGGAAAAACTTAAAAGCTAGACTTAGTTGTGATTCATACAGTGATCGACAGTTTGTGAAGAGATATAGACTCACGAAAGAATTAACCCGTGAATTAATTTCCAAGCTGACTCCTCATATGCCACCCGTCCTACGTTCTGATGCTTTGGATGTTGAAACCAAGGTAAGGAGTGTCCTCTCTAAAGTGATAAACAGCATTATCACTTGTACTAAAAACCTTTTTTGTTCTATAAAAATAACCACAAATTAGACAAATAATAAAGTTCAATGTGTGTGCATCAATAGATGACCTGAATATTTGTTTTAGATTTTGGTTGCATTGGCCTTTTATGCTTCTGGGTCCTATCAGACCATAGTTGGAGACAGCAGGAACCATTTCATTTCCCAGGCCAGTGTTTCAAAAGCTATCCGGCAAGTAACAACAGCCTTGAACAATCCGGCAGTATTGAACAAATATATAGCTTTTCCATTCAAACAATGTGAGAGGGAACAAGTTAAAAGAGAGTAAGTAGCATAATTAAAGTCTTTATTTTAGATATTTAATATTATAAAGAGGTAAAGTTTGTGAGGTTTTTGAGGGGATAATCTCTAGGTACTTACTGATTTTGAAAATTATTTACCAATAGAAAGTCAAATTATTTGTGAGTGTCATAGGCTAAATAAAATCATACTAAGACCCACTGGTGCAGAGCAGTAACCAACTGTAAAACCACGGGGGGAAAGCTAGTTTTAGATATTCTATTGTAAAACTCATGTTCAAGTATTTAAGTACATAATCATATAATATATAATAACTATTTTCAGTTTTTACCACAAGTTCAAAATGCCAGCTCTGGGTTGTATTGATGGAACCCATGTTGCTATTGTATGTCCTGCTGAACATGAAGAACGTTTTTTTAATAGAAAAGGATACCATTCAATAAATGTTATGATAGTGAGTATAATTATTGTAGGTATTATTATAATTTTGGTCTTTCCTGTCAGTGCTAGTTCATATCATTATTTTTTTTTTTCAGATATGTGATTCTAATTTAAATATATTATGTGTGGATGCGAGTTACCCTGGGTCCACACAAGATAGTGTTGTTTGGGCCAACCATCCATTGAATGGTTATATAGAGAGACTCCACATTAATCATGGAGAAGATTTGCATCTTTTGGGTATGTTTAAATTGAGTATAATTTATGTAGCAATCATAAGATACATTTTGTAATTATTTTTTTAAGACATTTTAATTCATTTTTGGTTATTGCAGGAGACTCGGGGTACCCTTTGAGACCCACAATGATGACACCCATCTCAGAACCAAGGCCAGATACTCCGGAACATTATTACCAAGGATTGCACTTAACAGCCAGAAATGTGGTTGAACGCTGTATAGGTGTTTTAAAAGCTCGCTTTAGGTATGCTTTGAATATCATATCATTATTATAATAGTTGAAATTTATGAATCATTTGTGTTTGAACTAAATAAATAATAATAAAAGGGGTTGTCCTTGCAGGTGCTTATTAGTTGATAGAAAGCTGCATTACACTCCAGTAACTGCTGCGAGAATAGTGAATGCATGCTGTGTTCTGCATAATATAGCACACAGGGCTCGTATCCCCTACACTCCGCTAACAGCGGAAGAAGCAGCTCGTGAGCGCCAGCTGACACAGGGAGCCGGTCATGGTGCAAGGCAAGAGCGGAGACGCGGCGCTCATGCTCTTAGCGAGTTGGAGCTTGGCCGCGCACGACAGCGGGCGCTCATTCAACGTTTATGGACTAATAGGAGAAACCAATTATCCTAAAGTTACAAAATTTGTGTTATAATGACAAAAAAGTTATTGGCTGTTGTAGGTTAATTAGTTTTAAGTTTGTTTTTCATTGAAATGGTTTTTGATTAGTTCTTAAGTGTTTTATATAAGTATTCTTAGCAAATATTAACATAAATAATAAAATAATTTTTATTATTTATGTTAATAAAAAATGAAAATAAAAAACATAAACATTATCACATAATATAGTTTTATTCAGATGCAAGTCATGGAGAAAAAGCAAAGGGATATGCTAATTTTCAAATTCAGGAGAACCAAACAAAATTAATTTAGGTATAATATAATTCTATTTATTAAAGTATAATCAAAAATATAATATTAATAACTAATAGTAATCCTAATCTGGGTGGTTATGTTGTCCGTACTGAAACAAAATAAAAGTGTTATGATTATGATGTTCCTGACAAATAATTTCATGTACTTATTATAATAAAACCAGCCCGCGTTGAAACATGAAATAGCAAAAAACCATATCAAGATTTGTCCAGTTAAAGTACCTATATATCTACATTTTTGTGCTAAATACTTTAATAGTAAGATTACAGTGAAATATATTTATATATAAAAAAAAGAATTGTTTTACCTGTTGGCTAAATCTGTTAATGCTTTCAGCAATTATTCTGAATGACTCCGAAAAATTGCTGAATGCCTGTGAATATTTCAGAGCAGCCTCTGCCCGCATCTCCTCAATACGAAGGATTGCTGCTCTTGACTCATCCAATGCACTTCTGGCTGCTGAAATGATAATAAAATTTTGTTTATAAAAGAATGGCATTACAATTTCAGAAATAAGTTTAACTTACATTGTCTTGTCATTTGGTAGCAATTTAAAATTAGCTTAACATGATATTACTCTCTTTTATTAGCTTAAGCAATTTTGTTGAACAAACCTGCACTGTGCCTTGGAGAGTTTTGCAATGAGCCTGTCTCCCCCTCTAGGCTGGGAACAGGGGACACAGGCAGCGTCTGCACATACACAGGTGAAGTCGCAGATAGCACATATGGGGGGTGGTCAGTCAAACTGTAATAAAGTAAACATAATGTTATGCAATATAATATAAATCAAACATATTGCTAATATTAAGCAGCATAAACATTGTTTTCGCAAGAGATATAACTTACATTGCTGATGATGCTTCAGTGTCTTGTAATTGCGGTTCATCAACCACTTGTACTGTCACTATACCATCACCCTATAAAATGCATAGTAATTAAGCATGATAAAACAATGGTTTACTAAAGTGGATTTAGAAATAGCTAAAGATATAAATTACATCGTTTGAGGCAAATTGATCCTGCCTAACATCAGGTAGTGGCCCAACATCCCTGCCTAAGATATTGGCTGTCCTTTCTTCCAATGGCGACAAAGTACTTGCATTACTGGGCCCACCACCAGTAGCTCGTTGGTTAGCATTTATGCTAACTAACTTTGCCCTAACCCGGCACTTGTAGTCATTCCATACCTAAAAAAAGAATAAAACAATGTACTTAATATTATTTTAGTTATGAACCCTCAGCGTAAACATCCACTTTTATCTGCCTCGATTATTCTTACCTTGGACCATTCTTTCCCTGTTCGGGCAGGGCCTTCTACGTTGAGACTTACGGCACACTCATTCCATAACCGTGCTGCAACTTGACGAGCCTCTTTAGACCTAACTCGTCCAAGAGCAAGGTCTTGATGCTGTTCCAGGAACTGCACCATCAGCTCCATTTGTCGGACCGTAGTGCATCTGCGACGTTCTTCCATTTCCATGAAACAATCACGACTACGGATATTACAACTTTCAATGAAAGTGGCTGTCCAACTTTATAAGTGGTTCATAAATCTTTGAATGTTTATGTAAATAAAATCTTGCTTACCTCTTCAAAAGTTCAAGTGCTTAGCGCGCTTTCAGCTGTCAAAACTAGAGGTGCACACGTCAAAATTTATTACTAAACACTCGGATATTCACAAACTAAAAGGGCATCACTAATAATTGACGTTACGCAACGTTCCAACTTTGGTTAGCGTTTGAACTTTTATCGCAATACCAAAATCCAGAACAGCTGAATCGAAACCTAACCACTGTCGCAATCGAACCATAACGTTATCGTATACGTTTGCAGACGTTTGAAATTAGCGCGATTGCCCCCCAGTTTAGAGATTAAGGCGCTGTCAAAGTCGAACTGGACATCCAGTTGACTGTAACACGTCGTACATCGGACAGATTCGTTATTCTACAGTTAGGAAATTGACATCCTACGTCAATTTGTCGTGTTATACCCATGTAATAGAATGACCGTTGTGATTTGAAAATACGGACAATTTAAGTTGATACCTAGTCAATCTGCTTAAACATATTTTTCCTGAGTCTATATTATAATTTTTATTTTATAATATTTTCTCCATTGAAGCCTTTTCCTCTTCGTTTTTTTTAAACCATACATTTTGGGAGCACGTTGTTCTAATACGGCACCACAGCGGCGCACTACAAGTCAATTACTGCGCATCGCGTCCCTGTCTCGTAGACTTAATAGAAACTTCCTGCCGTACGCCACACGATTAACATCGCGGTGAACTTCACCTGAATTTGCCATGAAACAACTTAAAAAAAATTGTTGAAAGGTTTTAGCTGGCAGTGTTTCTGACGGTAAATTCTATTATTAAATGATATGTAGCAGGTATCTATATTTCTGTATATAGGATACTTAACAAAAATAATTACACTGTCCATTTTTCAGCGTTGCCTAAAACTAAATTTAGACGGCTAAATATACATTTGCCACTCTAAATGGGCAAGCTATCTCCGTATCTCTTCATTACGTTCTAGGAGCATTTAAATCGTGAATGTATATTTTATCTGAACGTGCAGAAACTTAGAAAACTTTAATCAAATTCTCTGATGACTTTTGGGTCTTCTATTTACGAGATTTCTAATCATACCTCTCTTGTGGGCGTTTTATCAAATACAAAATTACAACCCCACTCCCAAATGCAATTGGAACTGGTTGGAAGAAGATGATAGAGAAATTGGAATGGGTCCCCATCTGTTACCCATTTCATCAGTTTCGGATTATTTACCTACTTGGTTTGGGCGATTTTTTACACGTACATTTTGGCGGCAAAAATCCGGCATTTTGATTTAATATAATTTTAGTATCGGTTCGGCCGTTTAGTAGTTACGAGGGAACGTAGGGACAGACTTACATAAATATTTACAACTCAAACAAATAACCTCCTTTTTTGGCTTCCCCGTAGTCTTAAAAAAATCCAAAATGAAATATTTAAGCCAAATATATCAAAGTATTGGCGACATCAAAGACAGACTACTGTCAAGACTCCCCCTGGACTCTCGTGCACTAGAATCGACACTTCTCTAATGTCATCTATATTATTGCCCAGTTATTTCTGTTAGTCTGTTACCGGCTCACGTTAGAGCGTTTATTTTGAACGCTCAAGCCTAGTTTACCTTATGATGAACGATCGCACCGACCACAGTATTCAAAATGCACTGTCTAGACGAACTGGTAGTCTAAATCAAACAGTGTTTAATGTTGATGCAAATTTTTAGACTGTGGTTTACTGACAGTGAATGTTTTTCCTGAGAACTGTTACAGTGTATAAAGTACGTATAATATCGTAAGTTAATAGGGCAAGAAACTTTATCTTGGAGGTTTGAGCTTGTACCCTGCGCCTGGTCCTTATTCATTTAGACCACCTGAAATTTTGATAAATTAACATTACTTTGGGGGATTTTGATAAGGACATGGAAATGAGGGTTCTGTGTCGAGTAGATGAACTGATATTAACGAATATCATAGACTGGATTCCCAATTATGCTAATTTAACGGGGTCATGTGGATAATGTAAAAATCGGTGAAATATAAGTGTCTAGCAAAACATTATCCTTCTATTCAACACGTTCCATTACTTTTCATATCGTATACTGTATAGAATCAAGTTCTTCAAACTGAACAGACAGCTGTGCTGCTGGGGAGTTGGTTGCGCCACTTCTCCTTCCCAGTTAAAGCACTAGAAAGTGGTGAAGGGCGGGCGTTTTGGAGGACTTTCTTGTGTAATTTTGACATTCAAAACGTGCTGATTTTCAGCCTAGTTAGAATAAATCAATTTTGATTTTGTCAATTTAAGTGTTAAACAAAAGATGACAATCCATATCAGCAGATACATCTGTTAACTCCATTCTTTCAAATGAAGTCTTCGCCAGCATTACCATCACTCATCCAATACATCATCGTCCATTACCTACAACATGGTGAGAGCTACGCCATTAGTTTCCATTCCACCATTCAGCCAGTGACCACGACATGCCACAATGTTCAGCTCCATCCAATAAATCAGACTGAATCAAAATGAAAGCGAGCGGCGCTTTGTAAATCATTCGGGATAGTAATTAGAAATTTGCCGAAATTAATTTCTGTGACGTAACGTGACGCGTACACGCAATCTTGATAACTGGGCTTTGATGTTGTCAGGTGTTCCTGGATATTAGGCTGAATCTAGTTTATATAGTTTTGGAGAATTTGAAGTAGTTTTGAGATTCAATAACGTTACTGATAGCAGAGAACTCTATCGTAATTCTAAGTTTGGCAACGCGCTGTAATTGGGTTTTGATGATGATGGGTATGAAGGAAAATCTTCGAAGTTATGTAAATCGAAATTTACGTTAAATAGAACCTAATATCTTAAGGATAACAACACATCACACTAATCCTACTACTATTATAAAGGCGAAAGTTTGTAAGTATGGATGTATGGATGTTTGTTACTCTTTCACGTAAAAACTACTGTATAGATTTGGATGAAATTTGACACAGAGATGGTTTATATCCTGGATTAACACATAGGATATTTTTTATCCCGGTAGAACATTCCTGTGGGATAATTTCCGACCTCCACGCGAGCGAAGCCGCGGGCAGAAGCTAGTATTAATTATAAAGACAAAAATTTGTAAGTGTGTGTGCTTGTATGTTTGTTACTTCTTCAAGTACAAACGGCTGAACGGATCTGTATGAAATTTGACACAGAGATAGTTTATGACCTGGATTAACACATAGAACACTATTTATTCCGGTAGTACGTTTCTTTAGGATAATTACCGACATTCACGCGGGCGAAGCCGCTGGCAGAAGCTAGTACACAATAAGTATTAGTATATAATGTGTTAAACAATCGCGAAAAAAATTTGAGCTGTTCCATACATTTATGCACAGGTAACTCAATAAAATGTATGGAACAGCTCAAATTTTTTTCGCGATTTCAGGGTTCATCCCATAGTAAAAGTTGTTCGTAACGATGAGTACAATGCTCCCACGAAATTCTTAGAGTTAATTTTTTAACACCTTATATAGGGTGACTGGTAATTAGTGACCGATATTTTAACATGTGATTGTACTCATGATTTATTTTTATCACAATAACAATACAACTGGCGCGCGCAAAGTTCAATGAACTTCGCGCCAATCAGCTGTTAGCAGTTATTGAGTATACAAAAAAAGTTTCTTTGGGAAAGTTGATAGTAATCATGAGTACAATCACGTATTTAAATATCGTTCACTAAAATTACCAGTCAACTTATATGTTTCTAAACCAATTCCAAGTTAAACTGATGAACACGAAGCTTTGAATTTCAGATTTGCTATGTTTCATCTAAACTTCATTTCGATACCGATGTTTTGCCATTTTCAATGTCGTCTCGGGTCACTGCATCAGCAGAAAAACGATTAGAATTATCTTGAAATTTCTATTGAGACACCAACAAAAAAACTTTTTATTCGGAAATTCCCTCCTGCTGTGATTTGCCAAAACTAATGTATTTAGTGGTTTTTAGATACTCAAAAAGCTACGGGTAAAGGTTTTGTAAAATTAAGCTGGATTTAATTTGGTTTAAGAGGAATACTTACAAGTTCACAAGTGCTTGCAAAAAAAGTTATTATAAATTTTCCAAATGAAAGACTAATATTGTTTTTTTTTATATATTTTACAGTACTTTTTATTCTTCTGCAATATTACATTAATTTACATGGATGGGTGATAGGTACCTATGGCATAAATTAGCTAACAAAATTCATAATAATAAAGGTATAAACAATTGAATCAAAACCAAAACATTCTAATTTCAAACCGTATATAGTGTGTATTGTATGCGCAGCAGGCTAAAACTAAATTATGTCGTTATCCAAAACGGATTTCTGTCTGGCCAACATTAAATTTGTGGTCTAAATTCAATCGGACGGAACTGGAAGCATTGACAGGTGAGTTAGGCCGACTGTCACTTTGACCGCCATTTTGAATAAGTCTAATAATGGTGACGTAAATAAATATTTCGAAATTAATGGAATCTGTACATTTTGAGGACATCGAATTGGTACTTTTTATAGTGGATGGTGTGTTTTCCATAGACAACAATAATTTGTCACGAAAAAGTATGCTTACGCTAAATAACAATAATAAACACAGTTTGCCCTTAAAACTTGCTAACACACATTATTTCGACACTATAACAAAAATTAACTCAAGTAACCATACGTTTTTCATAGAACAGCAATTGAATTTAGAGAATTATCCGCAAGAACAGCACCCGTGCGATTATGACGCTGAACACGTAGGGAGCTTTGCCGCACTCGGAATTAGAAACGCTTGCTTCTAGCTAAGTATCGTTAACACATGGGATTTCGAGTTTAGAAATTTTCGAAATGGCGTCAGCAATAATGTACTATTTGAAAACGTGAGACGAATTGACGACTTTATTAACTATGTGGAAGACTTTGATACTAGATTGACAGGATAAAAACAGATGACGATCAAAATTTGCTTGTTACTTATGTGCGATCAGCACAACTAAAACAATAATAATATACAATAATGACAATGACAGCACTTACACTTTATAGTTTATGCGTTGATCACGTTTAGTTTCATTTGTGAAACTCGCCCTAAAGAAAATATAAACGTAGACATTTGGGTTTTCGAATTGAGAATTTGAAATTGAGATCTTGTAATATTTATTCTAATTGGGCATTTGTTAAGGTGACTCCTTCAACGTAGCCCGGGATTTTGATACGTTTTCTGCAAATACATTTTGATCACCTACAGAAATATTATAGCTAAGTTTGACAAGTTTTAAACTTCCAAGTTCTCAATTCTGAAATCGAGTGATAGTCTTGACTGAAGTAAACAAGTTTGATTACTTAAAGCTAAAAAGGTCTAGGTCGTCCGTCCGACGATTCTCGTCGGACGGACGACCTAGACCTTATTTTATGTCTCTGGAATCTAGAATTAGAACGACGATAAAAATCCCAACACGGGTATACAGGGTGTAACAATCGTGACCGACCCGTATGGGTTCGTATCGTATAGCCAGGATCGGTGTTCCTTTCTACATATAACCTGTCTGCTTTCAAAACAAGAGTGAACAGGCAT
The DNA here is from genome assembly GCA_951799385.1 of Hyppa rectilinea. Classification (NCBI taxonomy): domain Eukaryota; kingdom Metazoa; phylum Arthropoda; class Insecta; order Lepidoptera; family Noctuidae; genus Hyppa; species Hyppa rectilinea. The sequence continues at coordinate 3,863,841 of OX637310.1, read as the reverse complement.
CTTCTGGGCACGTTCACTCCATCATAGACCATATCCATCGCTTTCCATTAGGCGTGATCGAGGTCAAGTGCAGGCCCTTTCAAGGCTAAAATTTTGATCCCTATACAAAATGTAGTCTCGTGACAAACAAACATTTTGTGCGGGGATAAAAAAAAAATTATCCAAATTTTAACATGCCAACACGTGTTCCTCTATAACGACACTGAACAATCTGCTTTGTCTTGTATAAACTTTAATAACATTTGCAAGAATGAACCAAACGGTAACCTTACTACGACTTTGTGTTGGATTTCGATATAAATCTAAAAAGGAAAATAATAATTAAACATTATCTCCGTAACCGTTGCTTCATTGAAAGATAAGGAATCGCCGTTTTTAAGAGATTTTCCGTTTCATTTTTAATGTTATAGCGTTTGTTGAGCTAGATTGGTTTAGCTAATAACTTTACGGTCTTCATGTCTTTTCTTAATTAAAACGGTGTTTGTCATTTGTTATATTTATCACTGTTCAAGTTTAAGACTGTTTAATTAATAAAATTGTTTTGTTTTTTCCAGGTAAGTTCTGCAATTCATCACGCTGTAATGATTTAGAAAATTATCGTTTTTACGTAAGTAGTACGTATTCATGCAAAAAGCAGTCTATGTGGTCCTAATATAGAATCTATATTTTCGTGAGATGTCATCATAATCCAATGTTGTATTTTTAAACACATTGATTGGTCCTTGGAACTCTATATTCTCATTGTCTATTCCTAGACGAATAAAAACGTCTGTAATATTTTGGGAAGTGATTTCTCAATAGTTTTTACCTGTCCGTTGTTCGACACGGATTCCCTAGTCAGGCGCAGGTTATTGATCCTTTGCGTATGGTTTAATATTCAATGCGCGAGCCCAACGACGGTGCGCGTCCGTCTGCTGCCCCGGCGCAGCCTGCCTCAAGTGAGAGTTTTGATTTTAGAACAATGGTATTAAAAAAAAAGTTCTTTTTTTCGTTGAAAAAGATGTGTGCTTTGAATTCCTGAGTTTTTTTTTTGGTATTTTTTGTAGGAATTTTAAATAGCAAAACATAAGGCTAGAAAAAATGTATTAGTACATGAATTTATTTTAATAATTTTAGTTATACCTTTAAGTGAATGTTTTATTCGACAACCATGAACATTTGAATAACAAATGTTATTTAAATAAAAAACGCATTAACATCTCCTGTCCTTTAAAGAAGCCCCAATTGTGAACAGAAATACCTTTTAGTTAGGCGTAGGAACTGGTGAAACCTTCGGTTGTACCTGGAATACATTAAGAACTTTTACTACAAACTCAAATATACGAAACGTCACTAAAGCCAGATACTATTGAATTTTATGATACCTACTAACATCAATGTATGCATTGTTGGAGAAACTTTGTAGTTCAATATAGTGACAAAATAATGATGAATCTAATCCTTCTGGAGAGTCCTTAATTACCATATATCATGAAGACCAAATTTGAAGCTGGTACCTGAAAACAATGGCAGCCAATATAAATAATTACTATTCAGTTTAAATCTACGTATGTAGAACAATAGTTGTTAATGGGGATAGTCTCAGATCACTGTCCGTTCAGAGATAGAGACTTTAAACATTTTTTTTTTTAACGAAAATGTCAATGTTTGTATATTTTGTGTAATTAATGTTTGTTTATATGTGTATGTTTTGACGACACGGTTGGCGCAGTGGTTGAGCGATTGACTGCTGCGCACTATGTCGCGGGTTCGATTCCCGCACGGAACAAATATTCGTACGACCTGCAAGTATTTGTTACGAGTCTGGGTGTTTTTCTATCTATAATATGTATGTATTTACAAAAAAAAAATGTATATAAGTAGTCTATCAGCCATCTCGTTTCCATAACACAAGCATTAGGTTGCTTAGCTTGCGACGATATGGCGTTGTGTGAAAAATGTCCAAGGATATTATTATTATTATTAATGTTGAAGGCTGTTGTAGTTGAACGGACAGCAAATTGAGACTATCCCCCTTAACGACTATTGTTCTACATAATGATTCTTTTAAAACAGTATATAAATTACTAGCTGCTCCCGCGTGGTTTCACCCACTCCTATTGGTCGTAGCGTGTTACAGTCCGCGAGGTATAAGCTGAGCTTTGCATTAGTGTGAGTGAGAGGAGCGCGGCGAGACAGAATGGCGCCGCGCCTCAGGCCGGTTACCCAAAATCAGTTTAACCCACCGGGCGAAAATGGCGCCGCGCCTAAGGCCGGTTATCACACCTACACTATCCATGTACACTCACACAAATGCAAAGCTCAGCTTATACCTCGTGGACTGTACATAGCCTTAACCTTCCTCAATAAATTGACTATCCAACTCAAAAAGAATTTTTCAATTGGGACCAGCACTTCCAGAGATTAGCGCGTTCAAACAAACTAAACTCTTCAGCTTTATGTTACTCGTATTAGTATAAATTTAAATTGGTTGTTTATGAGTTTTCGATTACCAAAACGCCCATGCGCCATTAACGATGAATCTAGTCTTTTTGAGTTACCTAGTTTTCAGTATCATGGCCAAAATTTCAACATGACCCAATGATCCAATTTGTCAATCACACCCCCAATGCTTCCAAAACTCCTCGCATACCCATTACAATTTAATCCCAAATAGTAGGGAAAGTTGTATGACAAATGAGTGAAACTTTACATTCTAGTTTCTGTATTAAAGCGGTTATAGTGCGGCTACGGCAAGCCTATTTTGCATTTGATCAAGTTGATTGAGTTAAAGTGTACCGATTAAGCCGTCTTCCTGGCATTTCAAACTGTTGGAGTGTGAATTAGAATCGAATTCATTCTATATACTGCTATTGTATAGTAATGTGTGTGGTGGAGGTTCTATACTATTCATGATTTAACTGAAATAACTTCCGAAACCTCTTTGATATTGGGTAATGGGATTCTTAATGAATTTGGTGGAACGGAATGGAATTCGATGTTGAAAAAAATGTCTAATAGGGATGATGACAAAAAATTATTGGAACGAAGTTCCTTATCGCGCGTTGTGAAAGGGGGCTATACGGAAAAAATTCTTACGAAAAGTTGTCACGACATTTTTGCTATAGTAAGCTATTGTAAGCTGTGCGGCGTCGCATGTTTCTCTGTCTGTCTCTCTCTCTCTCTTATAGAAAGCAAGCCAGATATTTTCGTTTTACGTTTTACGTTTTTTTTTTATATATTTGTTAATAATAAAAAAAATATTATTATAACTTAAAAAAAATAAAATTTTATTTCAATTCCTTCACTAATTAATCGAAAGGAACTTCGTTCCATCCGGGTGTCCCTTGACACCTCTCAAGTTTTTTATTAAGTCAGTCTGGCAGTTAGATTAGGTATAAGAAAAAATATTGGACGCGGATTTTTCTTTTTTTCACGTAATCAAAAGATGACGTCGCTACATTGTGTTAAAATGTGGCATGACGTCACTCCTATGTAATCTTATACTGAGTTGTCACGCGCCTCCACTCCCCAATTTAAAGCTTTTTTTAAAGTCATTTTTTATTAATGTAATAAAGCAAAAAATACATGTCTAAGGTTTTTTTTATCTGACTGACGGACTAAACATAATTTTTTTTTTCAGTCATCATTTCTTTTGTTGTAAAATAAGATAAGATATGATATTATTTATTTGCTCAAACAATACAAGAAAAGACATAATTTGATACAGACATGTTAATGATTGACATCATTCCGATAACTACTAAAACATAATTTGAAGATGATGAAACTTTCTAAAGGTCTGCCTCAAATTGTGAGACCTAACTAGGAAGAGAAACTAACTAAGCTGAATGAACTAAAGTTTGAAGCTATGAACAGCAAGCGCATACTAAGTTACGTTACTATAAACCGCAAGAACGCATTTCACGTAAGACTTTCGTTTCAAAATTAGCATCCAAACCGTTTTGCTTGGTCTTATTGATGGGCATTTTCTCTTTTCGATCTCAATATGATCAAGATTACTTTTTCTGTGGATATTTTCAGTCAACTGATGAAACCTTTACTCCTAGACTTTTCGACCGAGCCTCCGTGCATTTCCTAATCAAACTATAATGTTTCCACTGCAGGGGGCACAGGCCTCTTCTCAGGAAGAAGCGGAACCCCGGAAACCCTTACGGACAATCCCGCTGAAGTCCCTCACTTCAGCGGGATTGTCCGTAAGGGTTACCGCTACCCCGTAATATAAAGGGCTAAGTTAGGAACATGGATGGGTTTAGTCAGTAAGAGTCTGACACTCCCTTCCGCTCTACCCAGAAAGTGAGGAGTCATTTGATGATTTCCCACCCTCAAGAAAACAAAAAGTGAGATGGAGTTGGCCGTAATCCAACACGCAGGCTCATAGTGGATTGATGATGTGTCCTAGGACATGCTGGTTTTCTCGCGATGTGTTGTCCTTCATCGTTTTGAGAGTATAGTGTTGATAAAATAAGTTTTACTAAGTAAAGTGCCAGCTTTGGATGGAACCCACGAACTACTTGGAAGTTGCGGCCGTGACCACTGGGCCACCACTGCTCTTCATTTTCTTGAAGGCATAAAATGCCTATAATGCCTATAAAGCCTATAAGCCTATAATAGTGTTAGTCAAAGAAAAGAGGTTGATGCAATTTGAAACTAATATACTGGCCATCATGTTGATGTCAGAATAGTTCCAAATTTAAATTCATGAGCATTTAAACTTTTTACAATAAATGCAGTGTGACTCGATTTAAGAGTTCGGTATACAGTGCTTGAAGCTTCAAATGTGTCACAATAATCAAATTCAGCAAACAGAAAATTAGTATCAACTTCCTTCCAAATAAACGAAGCACTTGGACGTTGTATGTAAATGTTGAGCGATAAAAAAAAACAAAGGAAATAGTGCCCAAGTTCGTTGACATCGACGACGCCACTCATTCCGTATTCTCGTATAATCTTCGGAAGTGAAAAAAAAAATTAAAATTGTCCCTGACTTTTGACTCGGCAGCCATTTGTTAGCTAAAAAGTTTTAGGGCCATGGTAATGGCTGTCGTAAGCTTGACATCGAAAGATCAGTAGGTTGGGTGTGTATACGACCTTGTTGGATTTATAAAGATTTTTTTTGTTGCCAGAAAAAGATTTGATATTTTGTTGTATGCTAAATTGAATATTTGGAGACATTGAATTTATTCATTTTATTCAACTTAATCTAAATGGTGTGAGCAGTGGTGTGACTTAGGAATTGTAGGTCGTGAGTTCAAACCTAGACGGAGCTTTACTTTCTGTACCTACCTATATAATTGTAATTAAATTATATAGGTAGGTACTGCTCTTAAAACGGTGAATTAAAACATCGTGGGGAAACCGGCATGTCCTATGAACCAGAAATTGGAAGACTTGTGACATCTACCAACCCCACACTGAGTTCGCGTGGATAGCCGACCTCCCTTCGAAGAGAGGGAGGGGATCTGGATGAAATGGCACAGAGGCAGTTTATGACCTGGATTAACACATAGGATACTTTTTATATCGGTAGTAGGTTCCCTTGGGGTAATTTCCGACATACACGCGGTCGAAGCCTCTGGCATGAGCTAGTCACTACACAGTATAAAGCAAAGTCGCTGCCCGCGTCTGTCCTAATGTCTGTATGTATGTATGCTTAGTTCTTTAACTATATAACGGATTTTGATGCAGTTTTTTTGTAATAGATAGAGTGATTCAAGAGGAAGGTTTATACGTATGATAACATGCTTAATATATTAGAGAACCACTGATAACATCAAGATTTAAGTACGAAGTCGTAAATAAACACATTTTTTTGCGCTTACATTGCAAAAAACGCTGGCTGAACAAGTAAAAATGCAAAAAATAAATAAGAAAAAAATGTGGTATATGAATTTAGGTATTCCAATGATAGCAGGAAATCTTCACAATATAGGGAAGGGGGAATTGTTTTACTACGAATTTAACGCGTGCGAAGCCGCGGGAAAAGGCTATAATATCAACGCCAGCAACAGAATAATAGCTGATGCTTGAAATACGAAAATTTTTGCAACATTAAAGAGAGGATAATTGAGTTCCACTAATACAATTGAGATATCGTAACTTTTGGCTCTCGATTCTTTCAGCCTACCTAACTAGATGCCTGACAATATGATAGGTCATAAATAATCGGCCAACTGGCACGCCAGGGCAGCTCTAATTTATATCGACTAGTTGTCAATCTGACACCTCTAGTATCGCGGGCCCAATTAATGTAATCACAGCTAATATTATCGGTAACAGATGGATGATTTGTTACGTTATTTAGTGCTAATTTGATTTGGATTACTAGTTTATTAATGGTGGCATTATTAATGGCTGTAGTATGCAAGTACTTAAAAACATTGTAGTATTTTCATGGGTGTTCCTATTAATCATTCAATTATAGGTAGTTTGTTTTTCTTAACTATGTTTATGAAGTATCACGCCTTGTTTTCCGGAACGGTTAGACAGAGGTAGCAGAAAGGAGTGGTTGGAGGAAGCAGTGATAGACTAGTGGTATGACCGTCGTCCATACCGTACCCAAGTCTTAGGTCTCGAGTTCGAACCCAAGGCACGCACCTACTATGACTTTTCAGAATCATGTGCCTATTGTATAATTATAATAATAATAATAATGAAATTGTGAGGAGGTTCCTGTCTCTTCAGCCCTAACCACCGGTAGCTTGGACCCTGCTCCCGACACCGGCGGACCACTATTTTTAATATTTTTAAATGTTTTTGTTTGTTTTTTTTAATAAAAAATATTTAAAAATGTATTAAATAAGAAAATAAATAAATAAACGAATAATAATAATACTCATTTAATTATGACTTGGTTTAAAAACGGTGAAGGAAAACATTGTGAGTACACAGGACACACCCACATTTCACCAGTTATTTTTAAGTCCCATGTAATATGGAGCGAGTCTATTGCCATCAACCGGGCACAAATCCAGACGTTGCATTATTTGGTATGTTTTATGTGTGTCCCTAGTAATCATTTAATGAATACCCTAATTAATTTATATAGTTTACCTCGCTATTAATTATTATCACGAGTTCCAATAGGCACTTGTTTACGTATTTCATTAAGAAAACAAAATTTCGGCGAGTATTTGCTTTCTGGAAACAAATATGTATTGCATTATTTATTTTGTCCAAAATCCTCTTGACAATTTTACTTAGAACTAGCACTTTGCCCGCGGCTTCGCTCCCGTGGTCTTTCCCGTGGGACCCGTTATTTTTCCCGGGATAAAAAGTAGCCTATGTTACTCCTAGAAAACTAAGCTTTCCAACGGTGAAAGAATTTTTAAAATCGGTCCCGTAGTTTTTGAGCCTATTCATTACAACCAAACGAACAAACAAACAAACAAAGTTTTCCTCTTTATAATATTAGTATAGATAAAGAAACTACTGTTACAGCCAATTACAGATCTATAAGTTAATAACTAAACATAATTATCAAAGTTATTATTATTAACCTTTAAAGACACCTCTTATACTTATCTATCGAACTCAGTAGCTCCTCTTAAGGTTCTTCGCAAACCATAAGACCTCCAAACCAACAGTAATCGGCTACATCAATAAAACTAATAGCGGCAGCTGTCTCAAGTTACCCAAAGCCGCAGCAATTCCTCACTGCGAACTTTCCATCTTTGGCGAACGATACAAACAAATGGAGTATTGCCGAACTAACCTAAGGCTTTAATCTTAATTATTATCTTGCTTCAGTTTCAAGTTGGCTAAGGAATCTGGGGACTGAGATGACTGGAGTTAGGGATTGCCATAGCATGGTCCAATTCTTCTTCGTTATGTTAGCCTCGAGTTTGTATTCAAAGATTACGTACAGTCGGTCAATTCTGTAGAAATCCCACCGAGAAAGTAAGTGAAGAGAGCTTTTGACACTAATGACAGCTCATGTTAAACTCACATAACCTACGTTTTCACTGTGATATTTGTACAGAATAGCACTATAGGACTCTTCGCTAGCAATACTAATGTAACTTTATACTAAAGTAACTTCTTGGTCAGTTATAGTTCTTATTATGTTCATGTCAACGTACAGAGGCCAGCACATCAAGTTACCACAATCTGGCAAATTTCTTTGATAGTATTTCAACTTTATTGCAAAGACATAAGGTTCATTTTTGACAGTTAGGGATAGCTTGATGTGCTGGCGTCTGTAGCTGTACATTAATAACATAACATCACGTATGTATTCCAGATAGGTTAGGTAGAGGTGCATCCACATTTCGCCAGTTATGTTTAATTTCCGATTAATAGGGAGCGAGACTGGTGCCATTAATCGATCACAAATCCAGACTCTCTGAAACCCCAATAAGACTGCACGACACAGGAATCGAACGCAGGAACTTATGCTCAGCTGTAGCGCTTGCAATCACTACACCAACGATGCAGTCAAAAAGCCTAAATATATATAAAACAATTTTTAGCGCTCTTTCTATCATTTCTTTTGTATTACTTTCAAATTCTAAAGTAATACCATTACGTGCTAACAGCACTTACTCAAACCCCAAATTGCCAATAATTAACACCCTTACCAATAAAACCGAATAGTTCAACCAACTGTCTTGTTACCCGAAGTAATTTCTCACTCCCAACTTTCGCTATCACAAACTTTCGAGCTCGTAAACGATACATACAAATGGCGTGGATTTCGGTCCCGCGGTGCGCCGCGACTCGCGACTGATTCACGCTCGCGACTTGTCAATCCTAACTGGTAGGGCTGTCACCCAACGAAATTAATCACGGGACACAACGCCAAGTTATATTGCACGTCAATACATAAGTTTGCCTCCCTCGCACACTCGAGGGGTGTGATGCAAGTGTAGCTTGACGTGACACGTTATAAATTATTGTTATAGCCACCGAGAGCTTGATTAATCTTGCTTTTGACGTGTTTGATGAGAATACTGCGGTATTGGTTTTGAGGTCAATCGTGTTTGAAGAATGATACGATGGGATGATAATGTCATTTTAATACAATGGACGGACCATTAGGTGAATGTCGGCGGCAATTAGATAGGACGTGTAATCAAAATAGGTAAATTGTTGTGTTCTACCTCAAATGTGTTATAATGTGAAAATTATACTTGACGTTAATTAAAGTACATTTAACATTTAATGGTGATTTTACGCCAGCCAGTTTCTCTAAAAATCACTCCCTCACTGTACAGACAGGGTGTCTGTAAAGATAAAAAACTTCCCTTTTCAATCAATCAATTCGACAGTACACAGCTGCATTTATACAATATTCAATTTACTCTCTTTCAAAAGCAAATAATAATAACAACAACATTTTGACAACCCTACAAAGAAGAGCGCGGCTCTGCGCGAAGTTTCGTCGAATTCGTGTACCGCGCGTACACGAATTAATTGCCTATTGATTGTAACGAGAGTCTTTGCCGATACAACCTACAACGTACTTTACGCCGACTAATTAGAGCGTGTTTACGTAGTTTACGTTGTTTTCGTAGTTTACGTTTTACTATATAAAACGTACTGCTGCCTCGTTGGTCTACTAATGGTGACAAACAGTAGGCCGAGTGCCGAGTGCCGAGCACGAGATCCTGGGTTCGATTCTTGAGTCGGGTTGGCTTTTTCTATTTGGAATTTCTCAGTGGTCATGAGATAATTTACACAAAGTGCGTGGGGGCGATATATACTGATATTGTAAAGCTCATATTGACACTACATATCACTACATAGTACAAAACAAAGTCGCTGTCTCTGTCCCTAAATCCCTATGTATGCTTAATACTTCTTTAAAACTACGCAAAGGATTTTGATGCGGTTTTTTTTTAAATAGATAGTGATTCAAGAGGAAGGTTTATGTGTATAATTTGTCGACATATTATGCGGGCGAAGCCGCGGGTGGAAGCTAGTAAGATTTAAGAAGATAAATCATTGAAATAGATAGCGACGATCTAACTTTGTAGCACTTAATATTGGCTAAAATATAATGACCCAATATCAAATTTAAAAAAAAAGTTAATTGTGCAGAGCTCAGCACATTAAACTATCTCGAATTGTCAAATATTCCCAATTGAACATGAACCTTATCTTTTTGTAATACAGTTGAAAAACTATCAAATAAATTTGACAGTTATGGGTAGTGCAATTAACTACTAAGCCCGATTTCTACTAAGCAACAAAAACGTTAAAAAGGTCTTCTAATAATTTCGTGAAACTCCTTGACACCGTTCAACTCCAATCAACGTTGCAACCATTTATTACCGATTAATTAATTAATCACATTTTATTTACCAAAATACTAGCTTCTGTCCTGTCTGAGCTGTCATTAGTGTCAATTCCTAATCAGGTTGAATGATAGCTTCACTTCACCTAAGTCTCCACGGTGAGATATTAACAAAATAGATCCACGGTATTTACATAGAACAACTGTCTTTATTATTATACAGTTAATGTACCTACAGACGCCAGCACATCAAGCTATCCCTAACTATCAAATTTTCTCAATTTAAAATGAACCTTATGTCTTTGCAATAAGGTTGAAATACTATAATAATAATATAATATAATATAATATCCTTGGACATTTCACACAACGCCATATCGTCCCAAGCTAAGCGACCTTATGCTTGTGTTATGGTAACGAGATGGCTGATAAACTACTTACATTCATTTTTTTTTCTAAATACATCCATAATTATTATAGATAGAAAAACATCCAGACTCGTAACAAATACTTGCAGGTCGTACAAATATTTGTTCCGTGCGGGAATCGAACCCGCGACATAGTACGCAGCAGTCAATCGCTCAACCACTGCGCCAACCGTGTCGTCACTATCAAAGAAATTTGACAGATTGCGGTAACTTGATGTGCTGGCCTCTGTACTAAAAACAAAATCTTGTTACAAATTAACTGTATTTAACTAAATGTGTGGCAGAAATTAAATATTTATTATATTATACTCGAATATATGAGGCTCATACATCGCCAGGCGTTGTATTTCAAGAATGTTAGCACCTATGCGACACTGCTGCCATTTAATGGTAGCTATTGTTCTACTTACAGATATGTCGCTGACAATTATGGAATTTAGACATTTACCCCCTTACTAATAAACGTTGTATAGCGTCTGTACACAACTCTTTGTCTTTTTCATTAAAATTTCAATTTTCTGACGAATGAAAGTGACAAATCGGTGTGTATTCAACTGATATAATACGTTTAATCAGTCTGGAAACTAGCTGACCTAAAATAAACTGTTTAAATGGGAATACTTATTTAATTTTATGCAACATAATTTTTTCTTTATTGAAGAAAAACCTTATAATAAAAACCGGATAAGTCAACTGAATGAATAGGAGCTGTTTATTTATTATACGTATGACGATTTGAAATATTGAAACTCTATTTATTATGGTCACACACGACTGAATGTCTATCGGTCCAAGATTGAAAGAAGGGGGAGGGGTTTTCACCTAAGTCTTATTTTACCTTACGTAGGGGGTGGGAGTCAGTAAATGGGTAGTTTTCTTACATGAAAAATGAACGAACAAATCTTTTTGCAGTCATTAGTGTCATGTTGTTTTTTTCTTTTTCCCCCGTGTGACATGTAATGACGTTAATCCAACCCCTTTAAACCTTCCATCCGACACGTCTACCACAATAAAATTAATTACAAAATGCGCAATTAAATACACGCACCGCCCATGTCCGTTACCAATAAAAACGTAACCAAAAAAAAAAAGCTCCCCAGCCATTTACATAATTCACCGATTTCACGAAGCAGCTGCGACTTTTATGTCAATCCTGTACCTACACATTTGTGGTTTGAAATGTTTTGTGTGTGTGTGTGTGTGTGTCTGTTTAACTAATGTGGTATAGCACACAGGAAATGTTCGCGTTGACAGGTGAAATGTGTGTGAGTGCTGTAAATATAAGGATATCATTCTTGTGTGGGTCACAGGGCTGAAAGCCGTATATTAAAGCTTATATTAAAAACTTTTTGAGTGAATATTTAGATTAAAAGTTTGCTATTCTAAACTAAGTTTTATTAATACTTACCAGTTTTAAGGTTGGTTTTTGAATTAAAAAAGAAAGTTAAAAAGCATGTAACGTAGGCGGTTGAATGTTTCGTGACATAATAGTTAATTCTTCTTTAAGTCATTCCTGATAAAACTAATAACCTTAAGCTAACGCAATTTATACCACGCATGGTACCAATTGCACTAAATGTACAGACGCCAGCACTTCACGCTATTCCTTACTGTCAAAATTTCCCATTTGAAAATGAACCTTAAACTTTTGTGATAAGGCTGAAAATCTATCAAAATAAATTGACAGATTGGGGTAGGTTGATGTGCTGGCATCCGTACCTTTCACAAGACGTGAACTATTCCAAATATCTCTTAACTATACTTACCTACTTACATAACTTTTCAGACACTTTACCTGTACATTTTCACTATTCAGTAAAGTGACATAATACATAAACTTATGTAATTCGTACTTCAAATCAACGTCAAAGTAACAACGAACATTACACGTCTCAAAATTTAATTGAAAACTAAAGTTTGCCCGACACTGATACGTATCTCATAACCGTCCTGCCAGCCCTATCCCGTTGTCACATATATGACACACCGTCCCGTGCCAGCCCTATACCGGTGTCACATATATGTGACAACAATGCATCTGTTATGCTGACTTCGCGCCTTGAAGCCGTTGATATGTCCCGGACACGGAGTAGGTATGGAATGGAGGGTTAATAATAGGGACGCATTTTTCTTTGTTGCCAAATATGTTATCTGAAAACAGAAAAAATTGTTTGTGGATACATTATTCACACCATTTTCTGTAGCATTATGGCAATAAAACAGTATTCAGCCAAATTGATATACAGTCATAGAAAATCGCTTAATTAAATTAAATATATTACCTACATAGAATATAATTCACATTCCTGTTTACACAATTAAATATTCCGTTGCTTCGTCCAAATTGAAAGGCATAAAGGAACACTAGGAGTGTTCCTTTATGCGCAGTGTTATTATTGCAATTTTTATTACCTGGCTTACTTAATACCGTTTATCCAAAACAATTCAAACAACGGCTTTTACAGTTCAAAAATAGATCACCCGCTCATTGCCACTCCATTGACTTATTAATCCATGGTCGCCCAAGAAGTGTACCTTTGTGTGTATGTCACGTTCTTCATTGTTTTGCGTCCGATTGTCTATGGGTCCGTCGAGGAATCGCTGGGGTACTATCGCGTTATAATTTCTGTGACACACTTAAAACTTAGACCGAACGTTCGGTTGATAAGGAATTGTTTATGATTCGTGTTTGTAACGTTTCCAAGGACAATGTAAGGAAAGTGTAGGAATACTATGAATTGTTCAAAAAAATATTCACAAATTAATAATACTTTTGACTTTTTAAGAGCCAGTCTTCTTTGCCGCTAAACGCTTTAATGATTTGACAATCTTCATTGTCTCTGCCAACACTGCTGTTTATTATCCTCCACGCTGCTATTCTACGTATCTGTGCCATAAAGCTTTCCCTTAAAGTCTCTAAATTAATTACCAACTATCCTTAACGTGTGTTGGTATGAGTGTTAATTTCATTATCAGATATTCTACCTCAACCTACAGTCTTTTAATCAATGATACTGGCTTCCATATCCAAATCATTATGATCTGCACCAGTGGTCTCCAAACTACGGCCCGCGGGCCAAATCAGGCCCGCCAGTGCTATCAATCTAGCCCGCGACAACCAATGTCTTATTGTTATTACTATTGCTGTAATATGCAATAAAAGCGTATGTTTGCTTAGGTCGCGCACTTTGCGACTAGTCTAGAAATATAGTTAGTACTCGGCACCACAGACATACACACACATAGCGGTCAGACTTATAACACCCATATTTTTGCGTCGGGGGTTAAAAACAGACTATACTCAAGCTGACGTTTGTTTTGGCCCTTGGAACATACTGAAAAAATCATAATGGCTTCAACGTTTGGTAAGCAGGATTGTCCGAAAGGGTTACCGCTACCCCGGAACATAAAGGGCTAAGGAAGGAACATGGATGGGTTTTAGTCAGTAAGAGTCTGACACTCCCTTCCGCTCCACCCAGAGCGAGAGAAGTCATTGGATGATTTCCCACCCTAAAAAAAAGGCTTCAACGTTGGAGACCCCTGATCTAAACTAAGCTCAGGTATTATTAACACTCATTCCACTACGTCACAGTCAACACTCGCTGTATCCGTTTCACCAGTAATGGATTCCAAACGTGACGGTTGCTACAACTGATCGCTGCTCACAAGGAGCTCACGTTTCGTATTTATCATTAAACGTGCGCCTTTCCTTAATAAGTTTTCCTTCGCCGTATATAGCTGGTAATGAATTTTAGTATAGTATATAATTGTGTGCTTAGAAATCGTCACGTGCGTTACCTGCCTTGTGATGATTGGCCATCATGGGGTCTATTTTATTTTACTGCGTTGTTTTTGGTTTACACTTCACGGCTGTCATTCGTGGATCGTTGACAATCGTTACGGGACCTTCACATTTTGGGAGCTGATAGGTAGAGATTGTGTAGCGTGTTGTAGAGATTTCCATCCTACAAAACACAAACACACGGGGCAGCAACTATTGTATTATATTGCTTTTAACGTATACATGCGTCGCACGGCTACTGGCAGGACTCCTTCATTTCTTTTATAAAAACCTATCAAACTATTCTTATCATTTTGAAGGGCCGAATGCTGTCAGTTATATTCTAACCAACCAGGCTTTTAAGTTTCACAAGGTTTCACTTAAGCTCTACATTCAAGACTGAAAGTGCGGTCTTGAATCACCAGTCTAACCAAGATATATGGTTTTACCCAGTAAAGGGCTGTGGAGGTCAGATCGCTCCATGTAAAATACTAGTATTCAGCTGTATCCAGATAGGCTAGAAGCCGACCTATATTGTTTGCAGATGATGACTGGAGCATCTTAATGCGATAATCCGCACTTCCTAAAGCTTGGCTAGTTTATCCGATAAGTAATTTCTTGCTTCTGAATTCAAATCCCATTTCTGAAACTGTTTCGGACAGTTCTTGTTCCATTCCCAATTCAAACTATGGCTTCGTAATTTTTTCAACCCGATTCTATCCTTCTGATAACCCAATCTTAACAAAGGTCTTACACCTGACAAACGAAACAATCCAAGGTAATGTCGATCAAGGGGACCGACCCGCATTACTGCGCATATCTCAATAGGTACTGTCGGCCACATCGAATTCTGTCTCAAGATAAATATATTTACCTGAAAGCGGTGAAATATTCAAAGGGTCTCAACCCTTACTTTCACCTTGGAACTGTAATTAATATTAAACTGCGATTTAACGTTGTAATTGTAACGTCTCTTTGGGTGAATAGAGTTGGATATAATATATGTACCTAACTGTTACTTGGTATGGGAAGAGATGTTATGTGGTATGCGCATACACTGCCACTATTTTTTGTCAGGTGCTGTTCTAAACTCAGTGCCTTGAACACGCATTGTGCAATGTATGGACACATGTGTGCAGGGCAGGGCACTGTGAGATAGAACAGAAAACACACAGCTGTGTTCATGGCAGCGTATAACATTTTTTACATTGGTGTTTACTATTGTTTTGAAGAGAATATCGTAAAATGACGTATTTCTCTATTTACTGATTCCTCTTTACCGCTATTCCGTTACTTAATATAGACAATGTCCGAAATGATTAAATTCTTACTTGTACAGCAGCATTTTAAAGTGCAAATTATTTATGTGAGCAATTTGCTGTCGTTCCCATAATAGCATTATCTGAAAACGGCATTCAAATGAGTCATTACATTTTTAACTACAATATCATCTGGAGAAGATACATCTCTTTATTGTGATACTGAGTCATCATCTGCGTAACCTTTTCCCAACTACGTTGGGGTCGGCTTCTAGTCTAACTGGATGAAGCTGAATTTTACATGGAGCGACTGCCTATCTGACCTCCACAACCCAGTAACTGGGCAATACGATACCCCTTGGCAATGGCTGGTTGTGATACTGAGTAATAGAGTTAATTCCAAGTTTCATAAATAATACCTGAACATTTTATATATCTGGAACACTAACATAATGCTTACATCACTCATAATGAGGCCTCCGAGCAGTCTCAAGAGCTCACGTTACCAAAGTTTACCAACTATGAGAACAAAACAAAAACATATGCCACATTAATTAATACCAAAACAACAATATGATCAAACAATAACAGTTGAACAAAACAATAATGTGATGGGCACAATTCAATAATGTTAACAGTGGAGATCAATACTCAACGTGTAACAGACACCTGGACAGGCTGGATACGAGGATTCCTTGTAATCCCCGCGGGCGATACGTAGATGTACAAGTAGTCTAGTATATATGATAATAATTGGAAAATGTTTTCCGCTCTGTAGTTTAATAGTCTCTAGCGTGAAAGGTATGTTTGCGTTAAAATAGTACACAATAATTTTTCTTGGAAACTCTATAATTATTGAATGAAAAAAAAAACATGATGGTTTTACCAAGAACCGATCATTCTAGAGCGAGGACATAAGGTACTGTGAAGACCAGATGGACCTTCACTTAGGGAGCTCTCAGAGATAGAGCTCGTGTGCGGTGTTGTAGGGAATTCTATCCTACAAATAGAAACACATGGGGCAGCAGCTATTGAATTAAATTTTCCAGAAAACATGCGTTCAGTAGCACGGCTACTGGCAGAGTCCATCAATTCATTTCTTTTATAAAAATCTATCAAAATATTCCATCATTTTGAAATGTCGAATGCTGTCAGTTATTTTCTAACCGACTAGCCCTAGGTTCCACATAAGTTTTCTCCTAGGCTTTGCAATATCTACTCGTAAAGGTCTATCTACTTTAACAACGTACCTATCTATGTAAGTACAGAGGCCAGCACATCAAGTTACCACAATCTGTCAATTGACAGTTAGGATAGCTTGATGTGCTGGCGTCTCTACATTTGAAACGAAGAAATCAACCTATCGCAGTACACGAGGTACGTCTAGAAACACCTTTTTTACGCAACTTCGTCCACGTAGAGTTCATAATATCGGGAGATATTTTTGAGACAAAAAGTAGCCTATGTCCTTACCCAGGATGCAATCTTATCTCCCTGCCAAATTTAATTGAAATCCGTTGAGTGGTTTAGGCGTGAAAAGGTGACAGACAGAGTTACTTTCGCATTTATAATATCTATACATATCATAAAATTCTAGAAACGTGGTGTCTGTACAATGGAAATTTATAAAAAAAAAAGTAGCCGGGGTTGTTATCATATCGATGCCGAACCCGAAATTGTAAATTTTTTTTTTTTTGTCTGTTTGTCTGTGTGTTTGTGCACGCTAATATCAGAAATGGCTTATTCGATTTGATGCGGTGGTTTTCACTAATATATTTTAGTAAGCTTCACTTAACATTTAGTGTTTATTTCATGTCAATCGGTTCATAAATAAAAAAAGTTATGTCAATTTAAAGAATCACGGCAAACATTGTCACTATTCCACGCGGACGAAGTCGTGGGCACAGCTAGTTAGTAAGTAGGTATAATTTCACATTATATACCTACCGAATGCATTTTATCGACTGCAATGATACCTATGTTATAATCATTTTCCAGTAATATTCACATTAAAGTAATAAAATGGTAACTAAAATGTGACTGCGGTTATTGAAACGCGCGCATTTACAACATTTTTCACGCATATTAAACTCGCGTCACGCGTTTTATGTTTTTGTCACGGCATTATATGAAGCAATTATTGTATTTCATTCCGCTGCTACCAAATTTATCTTCTGTTTTAACGCGAGTATGTTTTTGTATTATATACATTTAGTATATAATAATATATATTAAAAAAGTAAACAACTGTTCTTTTGACGGGAATTCAATTTATGGCAATAAAGTCTGAATTATTTCTGTTTTACGATATGAATAATATATTTTTTACACGCGTAACACGACGCCCTAATCCCGGAAGGGTTAGGAAAATGTATAGGTACTTAGTGCCAACCCAAATTTCGCCAGTTATATTAAAAAATATAGTTACTTCAACGATTTCCGAAATTCCTACTTCTACCACAACAATCGAAAATCGACCCCAAATACGCATCTCAAAAATTTGCACATAATGCGATGGGGTTACTTGTCAAAATGTAAATATCACTTGCGACAATACTTATGTGTCATTATGTTTTCTACATAAATATCACTGATCATTGTGGTCGAGGCTATGAGAAAATTCACTTTCCTCTTGTAAATAAAACCTACAAGCATTGTGTGTGTGTGAGAACGTTTAAACAAACGCCATGAAGTAGTGAGCCGAGTAAATATGTATAAAGAGAAACTAAAACAAAATGAATTAATTTGTGAACGCCAGTGCGAATCCCCTGAACACCGCTTTAATACTTTTAATTAAAAGGATGTGCCCCGTGGTGGCTCTCAGGAGTTTGTCAGGAAAAAATAACAATTGAAAACGTACGGTCACGGTGAAAGTACAAAATTGTGTGTTCAAGATAGTTTCGAAATTAAAAATTCCGTTACCCTAGGTACAAACATTTTTGTTTATGTCACATTTTAGGGAAACAGGAAGTTTTAATGGAATAATTTATCCTGTGTTTTAGAGGATACAACTTGTTTAAAAGTTTGTATTTCGTCACATTAATATACGGCAAACAGTTGGTGCTGAAAGCAAATTAAATCTAAAATCTATTCTTCAACTTTCCATCGGCAAAATATGTAAATACAATTCTCAAGAGTCAAAACTTGCAAATCTGTTACTCAACTCCGCTCAAATATCTTTAAGCCGCTCCTAGAGCCTAATAATCAAGTAATCCGCGATCTCAACGGGTTTGTGTCAATAACAAACAAAATTCATGAATTTATTTCCATCTTCCCTCTCTGGCAACACTTGAAACTGTTCATTTGAACACCTTTTAGCGAATTTAATTCACACTTGACGTTAGAGAGCAAAGCAAACAATAAACACTGGCCATTAAATCTTGACACTTCGTGGCAGCGCTGCTTGTCAAGGCAAATGTCAATTGGACTGTCAAATTTCATCCATTTTTATTTTAGTTCCATATTTAGCCGCGGGCCAAGTTAAACTGGACATTCCGTAAAAGCTGTTACTGTAGCTCTGTAAGTAAATTGACAATGATTCTATCAAACTGTTCGCTCGTACGTTTATTTGTTCCGTTTTTATAGGAATGTCCACTGAATATTTTTAGCTTGAACGTACCTAAGGTTATGTTTGTATGGTATGATAAACGGGATGAACCTTTCAATGCTTTTTGTTGATATTAGCGGTAAACCCAACGAATCTCTGGTTTAAGACAGTAATAGATAATTGATTGCCTTACTTATGCAACGGTCTTTCTGTCGAAAAGAAACTAGTTTTTGATCTTGACGACATTGTCAAACTTTTACCATCATATTACAAGACGAGTTTAATCCGAGTTTAGTTTTAGTCCGAACCTTCGACCAGTTATTGTATTTTAAGTTTTATTTAAAAGCACGTTCTTAGGAAATTGTCAATTTAAACTCGTGGTCTGATGACAGTTTTTGTATTTAGAACTTTAACATTGTTGAAATACAGTTCGAAATTTAAAAATGGTTCGATGGTTTGAACCTGGGCCTTAAGATAGATCTTTTTTTGTAGTAAGGCCGTTAAGGTTTGGAATACGAGGCTTTTGGCTACTTTGTATTATAGTGTGCCTTTTGTCTATTTGTCTGCTTGTAATTTGCGTCTAGAATAAACAATTGTATCTGTCTTTTCTTACTTTCGGATAGCTGCGGATATCTAACTATAACTGGGGGAGATCACCACAATTAGAGTCGTTCACGTGAACCGAAATTACTTCAAATATTAAATCGTCCCTCTTACTTTTACCATGAAGAAAGTTATAATAAACCTTAGTGTTTTACAAAAAACAACACCTAGCCTACCATATATCTATTTAAAATCCCTCCTCCTCAGACGCCCTCTTTGATGTTAATCCCACCGAACTCTGAAAACTAAACCCCAGGACTCCCATAACACTACCTGTCACCTATAACACTATTGTTCACACACTCGTCGCCCTCTAGTCTTCTCAACGCTCCGCCGACAACTCGATCCCAAATTAAGCCCCACTCGATACCTGGAATTATCGGATGCGAATCGATTCGACAGACTCCACTCGCATCGTTTGCGATACCCAATATTGACACTTCATATTGAGCCGGCGACCGGTACGGACGAATGGACGGGTATGGTGTTTAAACGTACAAACAAAATGTTGGATGACAAGGTAAATATTGTAGTTATTTTTTTCTTTGTTTTCAATAAAGTCGGGTTTACAATTTTCTATAGATATTGACGTGGCTCTAGAAAAAGACTAAAACGATTGGGGGAGGACTTTGCTAAGCAGCGGAACATTGTAGGCTAATTTAACAAAAACCCAATGCAATGGTTTAGCAAATTAAAATGAAATGTAAATAAATAACAACTTAAACCTATAAATGCAAAATTATAATACCCTAACCTAACTAAAACGACTAAGGGCCGATTTTGCAATCGCCTTATAACTTTTATCTTAACTGTAAAAATGGCCGTCTGAATTATTTTCTATGCAAAAGCTGCCAAAATGCAATTTTTATTCCTCAAATAAAACTCATCTGACTATTGAAAAATTAGCCCGTAAGAAACTAAAATATGGTGTCGAAAAATTCCTCCGCATCACTGTCAACTGGTAATAACAGGTATGTTGAAACTTGGTAATTTCTTACTAATTTCAACATGCCTCGCGAAATCCGTACTACCGGGTACATATCTGCCCTACCCTTTGCGGCAATCAGGCATGATGTTAGTTTTTGTGCCGTAAACAAAGCTACTACCACCTACTTAACAGGGGGCAACCCCTGTTCCTGCTAATAAATCTACTGTTAAATCAAATAATAAAAATAACAATTTATAATATATTTTTTTAACCCTTAATTCAATTCAAATTAATTTTAAATTTTATTTATGTATTTTATTTTAATTGTAAATGTATGTAATTATGGATCAAATAGTTATCCGAAATAAATGTTTTTTTTTAAATCACAGCTGTTACCGATCGGTTGGTTTGGTGGATTCAGCAGTTATATCAATCCTGTAGAATCAAAAAACAGATTTAAGTAGGCATGCTCCCTGGAACCAGGAGTTAATCTAAGGTTCTAAAAGACAAGGCAAGCGTTCATTTTCTCAAGTACCTTTTCCATAGTCACGCCATTGCCACTGAAGCGTACAATAAAATTACATATACATAGATCTATTTACAACTTCAGATACATCGCACTATAATCTTATTATCGCCAAAGTTTCACTGGAGTGGATCATACGGTTACGATATTACAGGAACATAAAGCCGTATCTCATATATTACAAAGAGCGACGCTCCGCACAATCACATCTCGGGCTAATAATTCGATTCGCTCATTTGACTATAGACCGGGACATCAAGCAATCAGACGGTGGGAACGTACAGAGGCCAGCACATCAAGTTACCACAATCTGTCAAATTTCTTTGATAGTATTTCAACTTTATTGCAAAGACATAAGGTTCATTTTTAATTGAGAAAATTTGACAGTTAGGGATAGCTTGATGTGCTGGCGTCTGTACCTAACCTATTTGTGCAGCGAGTGTCTTGTCTGTTGTGTGACACACACAGACGACACGGAATAAGAGCACCCGTGTCATACACTCAAGTGAAATGGAAAGCGTTGACATAATCACAATCTATGTGTTTGTTTAATTTTCTCACGCGTTCTGTGTATCTGACACTGACACACAGTTGGTTCGGCTGGCGAGCGAATGGTTCATTAATGTTTTCTGACAGGTGACAGGTGTGACGTGTCAGAAGTTGTTTACGGTTGTGCATAATATTGTATCTTAATGTTTATTTGTTTAACATCCACGGGTTATTGTTATAACTTTACCAGATAATTATTGTCTAAATATTGCTGAGTATTTTCAAAGCAAACAATATTTTGGTAGCTTGTTTATTGGGCCAGTGCTGTGTATCCTTCATCGAGTTCTCACTTGTATCTCATATTCACGTTCTATAATCGGTAGTGATTTTGTGCACCTGACACGTTATTGTTCTTTATTCGGGATCCTACGATAAACTTAATAGATACTTTATCCTTCATCGAGTTCTCACTTGTACCTCATATTCACGTTCTATAATCGGTAGTGATTTTGTGCACATGACACGTTATTGTTCTTTGTTCCTACTATAAATTTAATAGATACTTCAAGAGTGAATGTATTTTACAAATCAAGCTACAACATCTTAATAACCGTGTGTATCCTTCAGTCCGTTTACCGCGGCGGGGCAACGCTATCTAACATCTCTGCGAAATTCCAGCTGAACGGACACAATGACGGCCCCATTGTACAACAAACGTCATATCTTACTCGTGATCGTGACGCTCATTGAATCAAATGATGTAAACAAATTCAGAAGTTAGCGTGTGAATATCATCGTATCTTGAAATACGGCTTTGTTTGTGACGAAATGTGACGAAGTTGATGTTTTCTTTTGATTGAAATGGCTCTTTTGTGACGTTTTGGAATAAAAATTGATTAAAATTAGAAGTAATGAAGTCACATTCGTAATTGTCTCAGTAAAAATTCAGAATCACAAAATCAGTAGGCATGGTTTATTTTCTGGTTAATGTAAATTAACATAAAAATTATAAAAAAAAACTTAAAACATCTTTTCTTTTCTCATGTTTAACATCAACAAGTTTTGTTCATGGAAACCACTTATTTTTCTATGTTCACTAAAAAGTATCTAAACATACTAATGTGATGTTTTTGTAAATGAGACCATTACTTCTAATTTTAATCCATTTTTATTAAAATATAACCGAACACATATCTTTACAAACACAATTGTCTTCGGTGATGAGATACAGTAACACCATTGATCCCCTGAAAAAGAAAACCACAATTTAATTTTAATCAAGAAAACCTAATCCAGCCCGCGGCAATCAAACAAATTGTCGACAGACGTACAAAAAAATATATATATTACGTTTCCCGACGCCATGTTGACAAGAGTCGCGTATTCCGTTATTCGCCTGAAAATAATCCCCTTCAAGTTTCTCGCGAGTAATATCGCTATTTATTGTATTATTCGCATTTCTCCTCGCATCAAAGAGCAACAAAAGGAACAACATAATATACTGAGCAGGTACGACGTTTCAATTCGCGATGAAATTGCTCCATCGACTGAGTACATCGGTATTGGTAAAGCACTTCTCCGCCCCGCACACAGATATTTATACGAATTGCTTATAAAATAAAATGGCATATTTTTTTCGCGAGCTAAGCGCACCTTTGCCTTTTATATGATTCTTCTAAGATCACAGATTATGATAGAATCAACGAGCTTTTATTGATGTTGAGTAATGAGGACACTTACTTACGAGTATTCGGATAATCACAAGAACATGATATGTATGAGGAAAATACAGATAATTTTCCGTGAAGCATTTTCAATTATGATAAATTCCGATCATTTCTTTCCGGATACAATTTGGGTATAAATGGCGGAAGTCCTTTACATTCCATGTTACAAATGTTTTTTATGACAGTCCGCATTCAATTCTACGTTATGCTTAATATTGCCCTGATTTATGGTGAAATAATTTAATAACTTTGTCGGAATCCTTAAGCCATTCCAGCTGCGCGAGTAATTTCATCAGCCCCAGTCATATATTTCAATAAACACGTATTTTATTACTCGAAATTTTACTCCCTTATTCACACATACGTACAGTCAACAGAAATGTTTGATAAGCAGGTGATTAGCAAACACAGCACTATGCTGGCAACTTTCTTTACTTGCGTTGCCAGACGAGCGATTTAAAAAAAAAACATTTCAGTACACGCTAGAACATCGGTTTTAAAAAGTCGTTATAAGTTAGCAGCCTGACATTTTTTTTTGTTGACTGTACGTCAACCCTGCCATACCGAGCGAAGAGTATTGTAATAACGAACAAACAATATTTCGATTGCGTTACCCCCCTAATTTTGACGCTTACCACCCCTTTTCAACCCGGTAAAGGTGTTTGTTCACGAATTCAAATTTATTCAATTCGAGGCGCGATCGCTGTGGAAATGAAACGTCTCACGATGGTACACTTCCTTCTCTATTAGCATTTGATGCCGACACGTCATTGTTATAGTTGGGTGAGCACAGAGGATCTATTTGCTGCTTTTTTTTCAGAGCCTTTTTACCCCTTCTCCCTGTTTTTCGAAGTTATTGACGCCTTGATGATCGCGATAAAAATGTTTTGAGTGCGCATATTTATTTTGTTAGCGTATTCGGTGTTGCCACTTTCATTTTCAGTTACACGCGTATTGTTACAGGCTCTTATCACGTCGTGTGAAATTAAATTGATAAAATAATTTTCTATTATTTTTGTACAATGCCATTTAGAATTTTAATAGTAAATATTTGTAACCAATTTACCTACTACCCTAACCTACCACCACATCTAAATAATGTTATCAGGATTTATGGACGCATTAAGGCTCTCTACAACTGACGTATTATGTTACTTGAGTGCAACTAGTAACTATAGCACTACTCCGTGACTTTATCAAGCTTATCGTCTGACGAAGCTTTTGACCACACTATGATCCGTTGTAGATACAATGCAACAATAACTACATGAGAAATGCAGCATTTATGTGAAAAATCATTTAAAAATTCTGCCAATACGTATCTTTCAGCATGGTGTCAAAGGGTTTATGCTGCCCATGGGCCTTGCTGTTAAGATATAGGTATCTCAGCCATGCCGGTTTCCTCACGATGTTTTCCGTCACCGTTTTTAAGCAGGTAATATTTATACAATACGCACATGAATCCGAAAATTCAGAGATGCGTGGCTAGGGTTCGAACTCGAGACCTAAAGATTTCCAGAAGTCTGTCACACCACAGACCATCACTACTACCGTCAACACCTATGAATATTAAACTGTAAACAAAAAAATCTCGAATATTGGAATCAAAACATCAATACACCTATGAATATAAAACTGTAAACAAAAAAATCTCGAATATCGGAATCAAAACATCAATACGTTTCCACTGAGCCTCAATTGTCATCATCGTACAACATTTCGAGAACAAGTCGCACGGAAATCGCCGTATCTTTGCACACACGACCGACCAATGACAAAGTAATGACAGGCAGGATTCGCTTCTCACTCAATCGGCTTCCCTCCGAACATTTTAATTTTATTTATTCTATATTTTATTTACGATTTCTTCTCTTTGATGCCTCCACAAAGATTTTGTTGTAGATTAGGTTGACGATAAGTCAAACGAAGTAGGCATTCTTTGCTTAATTGAATTTCGTTTCTATTCCCCGAATCATCTCAGATGGCGCCAAAAGTCGTAACTGTTTTTGAACAAAATGCGATTTGTGTGACAATCTCCTAATTGCTGTCTATTCTAAATTATTTTGGACACTTTTAATCTGACTACCTCAAATTAAATTAATTGCTTGGAACAAAATTATTTTACAAATATTCCAAGCAACGTCGTATTCCCAAAATTGTTTTTACATAATACACGTGACGTAAGTCATAATCTCTCAATTTTCATCCGAGATACGGCTAAAATTGGGGCAATACAATTTAAAACTAATCATACAACATTCCATGCACCCCTCTTAGTTTTCATAAGGGGGTGAGGGGAGGGGAGCGGTTGAAAAGCTAGCGTACGTAATGAAATCTCGTCAAATAAGTACAGTGAGCGAAATAAACGCGGTTGGGAGACAAGCTGTGGGAGGTGAACAATGCAAGTTTATATGATGGAATCGCTGTGCTTTGCTTCTTATTTCAAAAGCCGTGGCTTTTCCGAATGCTGCCGTGAAGTATTTTGAGAATAGGGATGTTTTCAACTACGAGTTACGACTGTGGGTACTCTGTAAAAGGAACTCGCGGTGAAGTTTGTAGACAGAAAAAGTCGTGTCCCGTGTGTTCTGTCATGCTGATTTTTTTGAGCTGACAATGTTTGCATGCAATTTGTTGGTTGCGTTCGTTTTTTTATAGTCCTTTACTTGGACTCATTCTATCCTTTGCACGGAATTTCGTCCGAAAATTATTTTGTAACATAACTGTCAAAGTTTATTAAGTTGTAACTTGTGTTACTCAAAGAATTTTTTGGACTCGGTCCTTTATTTCCACTACCGCTTTAAAGTATTTCAGTCGATTACATTTTTAGCTTGATGTTTATGTATAAATAAACGGTAAAAATGTTATTATTAGTTGAAATTATACAACTAGTACAATTGTTTGCCAGAGGAAGTCGTTCAAATTAAACAAACGATATAACGGCCGCCGGGACGCGTTAACGAGTTTTGACAAATTTTCTAACTAGCAACATAATGAAGAGAAAATTAGTCCCGCCGACGCAATTGCCAGCTGCGAAAACTATTTTACTTGGCAAGTTGAGAAGAAAATCTTTGAGTTTTAACTGTTTTCTGTCGTAAATGGGAGTCGATGGAAGGAACGGGGTGCTGCCAATGTGTTTTCGTTTTAAATTGGCAAAAAGCTGAAGCGTGTTAGTACAAAAGCTGTTTTTTGTCGATCATATTGATATTGTTGTGTTTACTATCGGTTGAAGTGTTGATATAAACTGTACTCTATACAAATAAATAAAAATTTAAGTGTCTATTTGTAACGACAAAATAACAGATTTTTACTAAATGCATAGGAAAGTTTAGACGGTACTTCTAACAAAAAATCTATTTTTTTATTTTTTGTCCGTCTTTTTGTTTCGGCTAATATCCCAAACAGGTAGACCTATTTTGACTGGACGTTCACTGACTAATGGCCGATGTATGTTATAAGGAGTAAATTAGGGACCACGCGGGCGAAGCCGCGGGCAGCCGTCAGTCTTTAATAAAAAACACACAGAAAACATTCCGGGATAAATGACCTGGAGTACCTACTACAAACCTAATTATTCTGCAATTCATTGGACAGCTACTCACACTTACTTATACATGTCGTGCTGGCCATCTGACCTCACAGTCATAAAGGTGACACGTCGTAGTATCCACTATTTACAAGCTAATAAACACTTATGTCGGTTTCACATTTGGCGTAGTCGTGAGGTCAACTGTGTTTGTCTTGTTCAGCCTGTACTTAGTACAGTTACGACCAAAACTATGGATACAACAACTAGCTTCTGCCAGCGGCTTCGCACGCGTGGATGTTGGATTTTTCATACCCTTTTAAAGGTCTATTTTACGAAAAACTCCTCTTAGTGCTGCTCTACATTATAAAAGAAAGCCATGTGCAATATTTCATGGTCCTAGCCCCCATAGTTGCTGTACGTTGATATGCCTGTTAGTCAGTTTCTCCTTTAATAAAAAACCTTTTCGCCTTAGGTAATTATTTACTGAAATTGTATTTTCATGGCCCACATTGCATTTTCGAATTCATAGGTTCACCGAACCTGTCGTATCTCAAAGTTGACATCGTTATTTTACGAGAAAATCATCTCTGAATATTGGTAGGTGCATACATATTAGTGCTCTTGACTGTACATGCTTGTGGAATTGATTTATGCTTAGCGAGATGGGTGAAAACTCTTTCACACTCGGTTTGTACAGAACCTCGTTGGTCTAGTGGTCGAGATTCCTAGGTCTGGCTAATTGTTATTAGAATTTTCCATCTGGAATTTCTCAGTAAAGCCTGGGGTCTGGAATTTATGCCCGATGGTGGCAATAGGGTCGTTTATTGATACTTCACCATCAATTACAACGATTATCAGACTTTCTGACTTCTACTTGGAAGACTACACATATACATTACTAGCTGCTCGCGCGCGGCTCCTTTTGGTCGAAGCGTGATGTTACATAGCCTATATAGCCTTCCTCGATAAAAGGACTATCCAATGCAAAAATATTTTTTCAATTCAGACTAGTAGTTCCAGAGATTAGCGCGTTCAAAGAAACAAGCTCTTCAGCTTTATAATATTAGTATACTCGTAGATGAGAAGTACAGCTCATCAATCAACCAGAGCAATCAAACACGCAGCAATGATTTAATCATCCATCCCATTGTGGTTTGTTTCCTCCCTTCTTCACACTCCTTATATAGGAGTATTTTATCCGGTATTTAAAACGACAAGTTCTCAGAATTATTCTGGCTTTTTAATTTAACTCATCAAGCCAAGTGCAAAAGGTAATTGTTTTCAATGGGACCGTGCATAAATTAAAACGTGAAACAAGCTAACTTAAGCTTCCCAGTGTTGGTAGAGTGGCGTGCAAAAAAATATACCGAGAACAGATACGAAACTTTAAAAATATTGTCCAGTGTTGTCTCCTCCATCTTTAATACGTATAATTGTTCTTCATCTCCTAAAGCTACGGTTTCCTGGCGGTGGCTGTCATGAAAATGATGGCATTGAGGTTAGACTTTACAGTGTGAAACACGTCAACTTACTTTCATAAATAACGCCATTCGACGGTAAATTTCGGACGTACAGTCTTCATAGTGAAAGAAAACATCGCGAGGAAACTGGCATGCTTGAGAGATATATTTCAACAGTATGTGAAGCTAGGTTAGAAGTCCATGGGCAGCATAAAAACTCCAGGTTAGTCACAAACCACTCGAAAAAGAAAGTAGTCAATATATTTTTTTTGGGTTAATGGTTTGTCACGCACTTACCAACAACCCCCTGCTAACAGATCCTCGATCTGAATTAAAAGGTAAGAAACCTCTGTTAAAGTTTTAGCCTATTGTACACAATATTTATAAATATCATTTGAAGATTTCAATATCTCCTTCATATAGAATTCTCTTTGCCAAACGCAACATGTAGTGTGCATATAATTGCACGCGAGTGTACGTTCGGTGTCGCAAACACGACTAATTTGTATACATCTCCAAACAGGAACGGAAACCACTAATTAAATGAATCTTAAAACGGTCCCAACTTTTGCGTTACTGTTCACGTAACTGCTTAGATTCGGGAAGTGATATAAATAATTAGCTCAAGTTTTCCTGAAAAAGGTTTGTTTTCGTAAAATTAGGTAGTCCAAATTCAAGCAAATTTTATTGTCAACTTCTTGTAAAAACATGATGTTTCAAATTCAAACAAATTTTATAGCTAACTTTTTTATAAACTTCTTAAATGATGGTCATGTATGTCCTCTAATCTTTCTAATTTCGCAATTCAATCAACCAATTTCGCTTAGCTGAATTTAATGTCTCTTCCACGTTGCATCACGTTGATGTCAACTGTCGGCATGTCTTTTTGAATTAAGAATACCTTTTTATACCGAACGGAGCGCTTCAAGGTTGATGTTAATGTTCCTACAATTTACACAAAACTACGACATTGAATAAATCAACCCAAAATGTTGAAAACCGAAACAGTAAGTGCTAAATAACACAAAAAATATTTCACCTTGACTTATTCTCGCAATGACATAAGCACACAATATGGAGGATCTGTGTCAAAAGATAATACACACGCGGTCATAACTAGGGGTGTTCCGACATACTGAAACTGCGGATAATCCGATAGTTTTTCACATCACTATTTTTTTTATATCCGACTAAATCGCTAGTGAAGTTGAAACGGATGTGATTTCCATTGTTTGTTGCGAATATCGCGTCCATTTGACTAAATAATTACACATGATTGATTTTGTTTTGATGTCTGGTTAAAGTAAATTGATGTGGAAAAATTAGCTTGATCACTGATTTACTGAAACTCTGATTGAATTCGGAAATGGGGTTGGATGTTGGCTAGCAAATAAGTATATTATTTCATTGTTAGAAATTAGCATTATTATTATGTCAAGAGTTCAATAGCTCATCCACGTTTAATAAAGATAGTGATTTCACAATTAAACTGTTCTTACTTATTTTAAAGTCACACAAACAAAACAGTAGAGCATTTTATTTTTACGACTGAGTACTTAAGAGTCCGACTCAAGATCCGACGTCTCAACAAAAATCCGTGCTCACTAAAGACGTGCTAGTAACAACACTAGCTCATAACTCGCAACTTAACGACTCCGTACGTGGCAACAGGCATACGCACTTTGAAGGGCATGAGTTACGAGCTTGGCGAGGATAATAGCTAGTAAAGTAGCCTGAACTAGCGGAATGTTGATAGTGTGGTCCCGGGTTAACGCGGCCTTTAGGTGAGATCGCGGCCAATAAAGTTAGGATAGGGTGGCGGCGTAAAAATGAGGTTTAATTGTGTCGTGCAAGTTAGTGTCTGGTTCTTTTTTTAAATATTTTTTTACAAGTTGCAATAAATTATTTTATGCCAGTACTCTGTGGTTTATTGGCGGCTAGTGAATACTTATGAGATGCACAAATCGGGTTACCAATGTTCCATTCCATACTATTTTTGGGACCATCAAATAATCAATTAGCCCCAGTTTTTACTTGGTTAAGCTGACTACATATTTCCCTGATGGTTTCAGCAATTGGTTGCGTCTATATTTTCCAAACGAGTTTAACAAACAGGTTCTTAGTTTTTTATCTCTGATTGCTGTATTACATTCTGCATTAAAATTCAATTAAGTAAAATAAATCCCGGACTTCCATATTGTGTAATAAAATGTTAATAGAGTGTTACAATGAATACAATTTGTTACAATCCTGTCAGGAGTTGGCTCAGAGACAATACCTGTTTGTTATTCACTATGGTATGGTACAATAGAACTAAGAGCCGTTCTCTTTATAATTAATGATAATTATTACTTATTATAATAATTATTATTGTGATTCCACTCATGAATACTAAGATTTTTGACTATGAAAAACGCTGAATTTATTAGAAGACAAAATTAACACATTCACTGCCCAGTAACCATATATTATTATGATTCATTGGACAGTAATTGTGTTTAGCTCTCCCATGCAAAAATTCATATTGTTCTATACATTTATGCACACGTAACTCAATAAAGTGTATGGAACAGCTCATATTTTTTTTCGCAATTTCGAAATTCATCCTATAGTAAAAGTTGTTCGTAACGATGAGTACAATGCTCCCACGTTATTCATAGAGTAATTTTTTTAACACCTTATGGGTATGTTCATGTCTTCGAGAAGCGTTATTTCGTTTATTTCATTCATTCTATTTCGTAAAGTTTCCACCCACCGTTGAACAAATCTACATAATACATTATTTTCAACTAAGTACAAATAACAAGTCTTAGTAATAACGATGTTCTAACTAATCGAGTCGTCAAATATTCAAGGTTACACTTAACTATTCAGAAAAACAATAAACTGTAACACTTTAAAACTAAACTGTCAGTTTAAACGTCCATTAAACTTGCATGTTCATTGTAAGGATGTCCTCCATTCTGACTGGCAAGTGAAGCTACCATCACTCATATCAACACATACGGTTTATGTATAAGAATTTTAAAAGTCATTCGAAGGATTTTTTTTGTTCAATAAGTAGTTATGTAAGCTTGTGGCTAAGTAATAACAGCCGCACTGGTCGTTCTATCAGGGTTAAGCTACACCTTGCCGGGGTTGGTCCGTGGATGCGTGACCATCCTTACATACCGAGACTCCTTCGTGCCTCGGAAAGCACGTTAAGCTGTTGGTTCCAGCTGTCATTTGTGTATCTTTGACAGTGGTTAAAGGTCGTAGAAGCTCGAAAATCTGACAGCCAGTCTTACCAAGGGGTATCGCATTACCCAGTTATTGGGTTGTAGAGGTCAGATAGGCAGGCGCTCCATGCAAAATGCCGGATGCAGCTGAATACTGCTGGCTAGACTGGAAGCCGACCCCAACATAGATGGGAAAATGCTAGGCAGATCGATTGATTTTGACTTGAGTAGTACATTAGGTACTAGAGAAATTATTGATAAATGTAGCCGGCTTCACATGCTTGAAAGATATTTCTCAACAGCATGTGAAGCTAAGTGAGAGGCCCATGGGCAGCAAAGAAACTCTGACACCAGGTTAGTCACCAACCACATGAAGAAGAAGAAGAAGATTGATAAATGTTAGCCTTATTTATTATATTACGTGTCTAGTTGGTCTGAAATTGGAGTCACAACTTTGTTCTGTATTGCAAATAATAATAATTTTGGAAGACATGTTCACATCATTATGTTAATATCGTATTTCGTTATAAATTGTTTGTCTTGTTTATTTAATATACAAGTAACCATTAGAACATAATTAATTTCTCTCAGAGAAAGCTTTGTAGTTTCATGAGATAAACCTTATGAAAGAATCATTATTAACTGTCGGTAGAGTATTTGTTTTTGCAAAAATGGGAATCCTTCTTGATTAATCTATATATATAAGATACCCACAGACAGCAGTTCATCACAGACTGCCAATCTGCCTATAGTGTATTTTTCTTTAGTTGTCTTATTTGGTAAACAAATGTCGCGACTACTATTAAGATTTCTAGGTAATGTGACACATACATTCTCTCTGAAGCATTTTTTTATAATAACTTATGCCTTAAGTGTATTATTCAAAGTTCAAGATGTTTATGCTTAACTCATAGTGTTTGATTGATACGAAAAATCAGAATTTTCGTCCCGTGTTTGTTTACCAAATTGGACACTGTAAAAGAAATACACTATATCTATTCTGTAGAAATGTCATCGTGAAATCTTAGGTAAAGTTAGCTTGAAGTGAGCTGTCACTAGTGTCAATCAATAGCTTCAGATGGAATAGTAGCTCACTTCACTTTAGTTTTCACCGTGAGATTTTTACACCGGCTTGTACAACAAAATCAAAACAGATTTAACGAGATGGGATCCGAATGTCAAGTAGGTGAACGATATATCGATGGTTATACCAAAACCATACACAGTCATAACCAGATTTTCCAAAACACACACGACATGTCGCCCCCCGGAAATCGTTGGCTCTTATCTCAAGCTGAACCTTTTGATTTATATCCTCAAAGGTCGTAAACGCCAAAGAATCTACCGTACGACTATAAAAACGAACCCCGGTCAGCGCAGGTACAGGTGGGGGGAGACTTCACCCCCCCCTCTCAGTCAAGAGGTTATGTAAATTGTTTAACGAAGGATGCCGTTACCGGCTCCATGGCGCACTTAGAACATTAACATTTTTTGAGTGACAGTTGATAACGGTCTGAGTTTTGCAGCTCATATAGAGACTCTAACAAAAAGAGTCCGAAAACTTATTTTTGTCGCTAAAACACTTCGCCACGTTGCAGAACCTCAAATTATGAGATGTACTTATTTTGCTCTCTGTCAGTCTCTCCTAAATTATTGTGTATGCGCCTGGGGTGGTGCTCCCAAAACCCTACTCTTAAAGCTGGAAAGAGCCCAGAGAGCCGTGCTAAAAGTCAGTACCTTTCGACCTATCCTTTTTCCAACTGAGGAATTATATAAAAACTGTGAAGTCCTCACAGTCAGGCAATTGTTTGTGCTCAACACTGTACTCCTTCAACACCATATAACTCCCTACGAGGTAATCACCACAAGACGCAAAGACAAAATAGGCCAACCCTACCGTTCGCATTACTCTTTTACAAGAAGGTTTCCCTGTTTTCAAGGCCCCCATCTGTATAATAAAATTAATAAAATATTAAACTTTTTCTCACTTCCAAATGCAACTCTTAAAAAGAAACTGTCTACTTGGCTTCAGACTCTCAACTATAACAACACAGAGCTCTTATTGTCGACTTAATTAACTAGGTAAAATCTACGCAGTGCACAATCACACATAAACACATACAAACCAACACACACACTCACACAAACACCCACTCACTCACCCCTCACACTCACACACACACCCACTCACACACCCCTGACACATACACCCACACACACACACCCCAACACTATACATCCTTCACTTTTTATTTAATCTTTGTTTCCTTGTTTTACCAAATGATTTATTTGTTGTCCATCTACCTGCTGCAAAAATGAAAAAAGTTCTCGTATTATAGACAAACCTTCTATACAAGACCCCTATGAAAGGGCTGGGCCTAGCACCTTTAATACAAGTTGTCTTGTCAACTTAGCAAGGGTGCTAGAGTCTCCAAACTTATAGTGTTTAATGTCTCCATCAGTTTGTTTGTAACCAAATGTTGCTCAAATGTACACCTTTTAATGCAAATAAATTATTATTATTATTATTATTATTATTATTTTAAAGCCTTATTTGCTGTAAGTACACAATTACTTGTGCATTTAAAGAGATTACACTCCGCTTAAAGATTCACTTTAAATTATTCTAATTAGTTTCGACTCGAGTTTGTTTCAATTGGGAATAGTTGTTGTTTTGTCTTCTTCTTTAGCGTGGCGTTTCCTGGCCTATTAGTTCGTCCATTTGCTTCTGCGAGGGACGTTGGTTCACGATTAGAGAGCAAGTGTCTTAGCATAAATTAACATTTTGAGTTAGGTTTGAATCACACTAATATTATAAAGGCGAAAGTTTGTGTGTGAGTGTGTATGTGTGTGAGTTTGTATGTGTGTCCGTCCTTCATGTTCAAATGGCTGAACGGATCTGGATGGAACTTGGCACAGAGGTAGTTTATGACCTGGATTAACACATAGGATACTTGTTATCCCGGTAGTACGTTCCCTTGGGATAATTTTCGACATCCACGCGGGCGAAGCCGCGGGCAGCAGCTAGTTCAAACATATTTTCGGTTAAACGTACGTAACAGATGTGTACAATTCTACATTCCATAAAAGATTAACTGAACAATGTAGGACGCCTAGTAAATAGTTACGCAGTTAAAGATACTCCTCTTTATTTCATAATTAGCGAATGTCTAGCCTTAAATTTTTGGCGTTTAATTGTTCCCTTAACTTTAAATAACATTTATAATTAAAATCTGCTAGGTCTAGGATGAAGACACGACATTTGTGGGTAGTTAGGCAATAACAAAATAATATTTAGGTATAGAAATATTTTTGTTTTTTTACGGATGCATTAAACGTTCTGCGTCGTTCTCACATGTATAGTAACAACATGAATAATGTAAGCAATATTCTGTTAAAAATGAGCGTACGTGGAGTTTCTTGCCCGTTCTTCTCCATAGGTACCTACTGCTTTTTCTGACTGACTGACTCATTGATAATTCAAAAGTGCCGCCTGCAATTGGTTTATTTGAAATAAATGCTTTGAGTTTGATTCCATTTTGAATTAGGCCGAAATAAAACGTTTGAATCAATGTATTTTATTCCTTCGTATTTACTTCTTTGTCCTTATATATTATACTCTACACATTTCGCTACTGAATCGAACATTAATATCCACAGCGAGTTCATACGATCTTTCGTAAAATAATTCTCGTGTATATTAATATTAAATCCAAACATACATTGAATGGAGTGGAAAGCGCCAGGTATTAGGAGAAACATGCGGCATTACCAGCGGAGTTTACACATTCGTCCTGCAAAACTGCGAAACTGAAAATTAGTTTTACCATTGATATTTTTATATGAATGCGGTTTAAATCTCTATTTCAGTGGCCAAAACTATTAATAACGTTCTTTTTAAACTAAGGTACTTGCTTTTATTTCAACTTTAGCGGGCAATATAAAATATGTTCCAAATAAAATAAAAAATGTTTATAAGTAGTTTATCAGTCATCTTGTTACCATAACACAAGCAATTAGGTTGCTTAGCTTGGGACTAGGTATATGGCGTTGTGTGAAATGTCCAAGGATATTATATTATTATATGAAATTCAAAAATTTTCAATCCACAGACTATCCTGATCTTCCTAAAAACAAAAGCAAATCTAGAAGTATTTTCTTTCAACATTTAAACTTTTACAATACATTACTGTTAAAACGGAATTTAAAATTCCAGCAAGTTCACTTGGGGCGCGCCGCACTCAATCTTCCTCCACAAAATCGACTTGGCATCAAAAATGTATGGTTACGAGGTATTGCATTATCGCCGACGATTGCGCGATTCCCAGTTTCGTTTTCTCGCACAATTTTCATGCTAATCTTGGTACGAGCGCGCTGATTTCGCTGGCATGAAATATTTGTAACCGGAATTAGGGTGGGTCTTTACTGTAACATGTATAGCAACGTTTCTCGCTTAGCCCCTTTTAAAATTTCATTGATTTCATGAGGCAGAAAATTTCGCGTAAAGTTGTCAGAAGAAATCGATTTCGAAGATAGAAGATACAAAAATACGTAGTCAAATACCGCAAAAGTACAATCCTACTGAAAATGACCTGAATACCAATAATGTTCGAATTGTGAAAGTGCAGAAAAACAAAACACTTGCTGAACTATTCCTTACCAAAGTCCAGTACGTCGTTCATTCCTCGCTCATTTCGCACTACAAACTGAACAGTCTCGGTGCCTTTTCAATTTCGCCTCTCGGCTGCCTCACTGGGGGATTGAGAGACCCCCAAATGTTGAATTTTACGCGTAATACTCCCCAACACCGTGCATTGTGTATCGCGCTCCTTTGACGATGTACATTTTACGTCTGCCTGTGCAAACGTTAACGTATGTTTGCAGTTTTGAATCGTGGATCCTTGCGACCTTGTTTTTTATACTGATTTCTTTTAGGCTGATTTTGTCAGGATTTTGTGCCTACCGTAGCGAGTAGTTTGGATTGTTTTTCGTCACGATTAGCCGTTTTATTGGTCGTCTCCCCAACTGTTTTCACAAACACTTCTGTTTTTGGGTAGTGTGCCGGTATTTTGTTACGGATAAGCTCGCCCTGTTCCCATGGGTGTCGTTAGAAGTAGTAAGCAATGGATTATGTCAGGTATAGACCGATCGCCCTCGCGCCGGTGCCCGATCACTGATCCGCTTCGTAAGCCCGGCTTATGGTTTATCCCTGCGTAATCGTTTGTTCGGATCGTTTATGACGTAAAACTCATTTTCAGATTAAGACATGACACGAATGAGTGTAGAGATAGTCTCGCAATTTACGCTAACCCTTTCATATTTAACACGACCGATTACTCTTACCCAGATTCAGATATGCGACGGGGCCACGACGACCGCAACACGTTAATAAATAGTGAAACCTTAAATCTAGGTCAGGATCCCGTCGCCGCCTCCCCGCCCACACACTTGTCAGAACCTCAAAGATTTAACAGCATCAAAAATTCGTATGCACCGAAACGGAAAATGCTTTATGACCGACGCCGTTCGGGGTCGAAAGTCGTAAATTTCCCAGTTAACCCCGCGACCGCCGAGCTTCAGGGGTTCATAGAGTACATATTTCAGGATCAGGTTTGGATTTCTGACGATACTCTCGTGTACGACAATGCACTTCGATATTGCGATGCAAATTCGAACGTGATATGCGCCCGACAACAGAGATTTTGTTCGTTTAGTTTCCATTGCTTTTTTTCGTTTGCCTTGTATTGGGTGTGAGAATAACGTGTCGATTTAAGGCTACCTCTGACATGGCTCAGCGAGAGCGAACTCTAGAGCGATTCAGTGCGCCTGAAATCGGCTATCGACAAAAGACCGTTAAATTCCTTAGCGCGCCACGCCGTTGATCGCTCCATTCCTATTTATTATGAAAGCTAGGCCCAAAGTATCGTTGAATGTGCAAAGGAAACCTGCTTCCTCAGTTACGTAAACATATCATTTGGTAATGGTCTCCGTGATAATAGCTGAACATTATTTAGCACTTAATGTGTGTCGTCACTGAATAGGTAATTTTTAACAGATTAAGGTTAAGCGCTTTTTTGTACCGTGTGTATTTATCTTTATGGGTTGGTTTATTTTAGCCTTTAGAGAAAATATGTAGGCTGGTAACACATATCTGTGAATTCGTTTTGAAACTATTTACACCTCAATTACTTATCCATAGTTTCCAAAACCCCATTTCAAGCACACTTTTGCGATAAAAAAAATATGCTTGTTTAAAAAATATATTTATTATTATATACTAACATAATATTTTTTTCTTTGCCAACAGAACGCAAGTTATTCGTGGGCATGTTAAACAAGAAGCTGTCTGAAAACGACGTGAGGTCACTGTTCGCTGGTCACGGCGCGATTGAAGAGTGCACCGTGCTGCGCGACGCACAGGGCCAGAGCAAAGGCTGCGCTTTCGTCACCTTCGTGTCGAAGCAGGCTGCTATTGCTGCTATCAAGGTAATTATACCAGGGTGTGAATAGTCCTAGGAGATAGTATGACTATATAGACTGCACCGTAATACGCGACGCTCAGAACCAGACAGACCAAAGGCGCCCTACATCACCTTCGTGATGAAGCAAGCTGCCATTGCTGATATTAAAGTAAATATACCAGAGTTTAAGAAACCACTAGCGATGGTGTGGTAATGGGTAAAGAGTTCACTGAGCAAAGACTGCAATTTCTTCACCTCGTGTCGAACCAGGCTGGCATCACAGTAAATGTTGATAGTAGAACGGTTTATGAAAAACGCACCGTAGGTACTCGTCTAGCTAGAGCAAAGCGTCCGTTACTTTGGTGTGTAAGCACTAGTAAGCAGGCGGTAACTGCTGTTGTTGTCCAGGCAAATATACCAGGATGCTAGAAGACATAGGAACTCTAATCATAAATGAGTACCTTTGAACAACGTTTACGGCACAAGGCCTGTTATGTTTTCTTCATGAGGTTTGTGACGAAAATCTTAAGCAAATAGTAAGTGACTCACAGGATGACGCAAAAATGCACAAGAAATGTTACATCTTTGTACACAGATCATTTTGTTGAATTAATGACGACATTTTGTATTTAAGAATTTACCAAACATGGTGACGATAAGTACTAATATCTTTCCTCAAAGTTACTACAGATCTTTATCCAAAAAAGAGTTACTTATTTATTTTTATTATTTCTGTTTTTTCACGCCATATTTGCAATACTGCGTTGAACCTTTCACGCAAAGACTTTAATTAAGTATTTTTAATCGGAAAATGTAGATTAAAATGCCCAAATATCACTCTTTAATCTGTCAGTGGCGAGACAAATAATGGCATTTATGTAAATTAAAATAGCAAGCAATCAATATTTGATTAAGTAACGAAAGCCTCTTTCATAATTTGTGTCATTGATGTACTCGTAAGCCTGTATAATTGGCTTAATCATTCGTGAGATTGTACAGTACAAAATAGGAAGTTAATGGTGGAGCCTAACTAACGAGTGATAGGATTAACGTAAATAAGGATAGTACATAGAAATAGGGAAAATCCGACGGTTAGACGGCATACAAAATAACAAAGGAAAAATATCGGATTATCCTATTTGAAATAATCGGTATATTAAATTACGATCGCATCGCATTCATTTTATAACTTTTAATGATATTATGTAGAAAATGTTATAAAAAATGTGACACTAACTCACTAATAAACGATTACAATGTGTAACCGTTTATTTTCCCAAATATATAAATAAAAAAGAATAACCCGTAATTTTCTCAAATTAGTGCAACAATTATTTCCAGGCGTTACACCATAGTCAAACTATGGAGGGCTGTTCAGCACCGCTGGTCGTGAAATTCGCTGATACTCAGAAAGAGAAGGAACAGAAGAAACTTCAAGCTATGCAGGCGAGCTTATGGGGGCTCACGGCACCCATAGCCCCAGCGACGTACCTCGCGTCAGAGGCGGCGCTGTCGCCAGCAACGCAGTTGCAACTGTTACAGCAACTGCAAGCTGTTGGGTTGCAGCAACAACTGCTGCAAGGACAAGGGTCGCAGCTTTTGCAAGGTTTGTGTGCAACATTTTTGGATTTGGAATGTTACCAGATTTTTCTAGCGTTGTTCGTTTTTAAACAATTAGCAGTGTAGGTAGTGCGCTTTTTCGGTTGTAGTCGCTTTTTAAATTTTTACCTCTCCCATGTTATTTTTTTGTTTAAACACTTTTGTTCTTAGTAAAAACGAGTTCTACGAAATGCTCTGTATGAATTCAGTATCTATGCAAATAATGAATCATAGTGTAGATACTTTTATTATCTACAAGAAAGATAATATTTAGAAACGAATTAATCATAAGCTGACCTATAAAATATTACTAGAACTTCTCGGTCATACGGCCATTTTTATATTTTCACTGTGGGGGGATTTCCACCATGTTAGAAGTACAAATGATTCAATGAATTTAGTGTGACCATAAACTGCATCTAAATGTGTGACATCAACGTATAATTTAAAGAGTAAACAAGTTTTCAGTTTATCAAGCCATGACGCAGTATTTTAATGATTCATTTACCCAAATGAACAAATGTTTAATTAGTGGAACATTCGTTTTTTATATTTTGTTTCCTTTCAACCTAATTTTACCTCATCCTTGGTGTTGCCTGTTGTGATAATTATGGGGGTACCAGTAGACGGTCTTAATTGGATAAATAGTGTTATTTTATTAAGTACTTTCATTTTTAAAAGGTACTTTCTATCATAAATAAATATTCAAAGAAATTAAGGTAATTATTGAATGAAAATGTTATAGATATCTTTGTTTTCATGGGGAAAATATAAAAGCAAAGAGTAAAGTCCTCTTCCTAAAAAAATTTGACGACGATTGGTTCAACAAATGTTGCATATAAAGTCAAAGTCAAATCATTTATTTCAAATAGGCACAAGTAAGGCACTTTTGAACGAATTATACATCGTGGAACGCAATAAATGATTGGGTATTGAATAATTTACTGAAACAGTTATAAAAATATATTCGGTGCGATAAATACCATCGAACAATAAGACTGCTTTAGACTATCTAGGTATCTACTGTTGGCAACACCACTCCCTAAATCCCACCCAATTTGATTTTTCCCATTTTATTTTTATTTACGCTACCCTTTTGTTGTTACATAGGTGTTAACTATCAGGATATGGGTTTCAATGGTGCAGGCCTGAGTGGGGGCACCGTGACCGGAGTGGGGTCCTTAGGTGGGGGTGCAGCAGACCAGCTTGGAGGTCTTTTAGCCCCCGTGTCGGTGCAGAACTTAGCTGCGCTTGCGGCGATGACGCAGCCGCCAGTAGTTTCGCAAGCCGCTCCGATCCAGCAAGCTAGCGCGCCACAACAAGCCGCGCCACAATTGTGTAAGTTGTTATTTTTTAATTTGCATAGAGTGCCAGTTGTTTTGTTTTTATTTTTTTTCATCTGTAGTCTTATTTCGCGAAGGTTTTGAGTTTGAACTTTTAGTTTCATTTGGTAGCTTTAAGATAGTTAGTGATAAGATCCATCTGCTAATTGTAACGACTTAAATAAATAACTACCTACAGCTAGCTATTGATAAACAATGCCAAGAAAGTGGTATAAATAAGTTAATAAATATTTCAGTGTTACACAAGCAATTTGTGGCCCATGTAATAATAATCTGTCCTCTCTTTTTCCCTTACAAACACTCGTAAATCTTTTGATGCTTAAATCTCTTGGTAATAAAGAACATTAATAACTGTTTTAAATCAACTTGAATGCTGTTAGTGACCTCAAGTTGTAAATGATACTCTTTACAACTAATTACGTCAGCATTAAAAGTGCAAATTGTAAAACTGTAATAAAAGCATCAAAGAAAACTCCCATTCTGTCCGAATGCACTAACAACAACGAGGGTGCGACCTTTGTCCAAATTCAAAATTGGGAGCCACATAAATGTTAAAAGAAAAAAAAACCATGTACCGACCTTTTTGTCCGCAAACTTTCCTATTTCAGGTTTCGTTTCGACTTAAATAAAAAAAGTTAATTAACGATGAACATTTTTCACACTTCAGGTCTTCTCGGAAAGACTAACATCACAGGTAACAATGCAATGAAATAAAAAGAAATATTGTGTGTATTTTGACATGGAATGACATTTTTTTAGCTTCGTAGTTTTATGTAATAAATGATAAATCTAAGCCATTGGGTTATTCCGTAAAATTTTGTAGTCTATATTCTTTTTTTACACTTTTTAATTCTGCAAAAGAAATCATGCGTATATAAAAGTCACGATACCTACTTTATGTGTAAGTATTAGCAATTTATTTATAGACATGGAAAGTACATTTATTTAAATAATGAATATAATCATCAACCGTTACATTTCATACATAAGGAAATTGTTATTCTCAGCTAGTAGGTACGTTATTTCCAGGGAATCGTATAAAAAAATGATTTAATTTTAAAATATACGATAGCAATTGGTTTTATAGAAACAATAATGTAGGTATTTTAAATCAAAAACAATACAACACTGCCATAGGTCGTTTTTTTTATATTTAACACAAAAACGTTCTAGCATTTGCATAAATTACACTTTCAACGAAGTAAATGTATAGAATGTACTTATTGTTTTTCTATACCTTGTGGCAGACTATTGTAAGATATGACAAACAGACTGTTTACCTGACAGCCAAGGCTGCAGACTTTGTACCTACTATAATGGCTGAAATGCATCATTTATCACATGAATCTAGTACTCGCCTGGTATGACTCTGTGTTGGCATTGTTTTGGTAGAATGGTCTACCACCGCTTGCTTTGCATAGGCTATGTAACCTTATTGATCGATAAACTGCGACGATTCGTGTCGATGTAAATTACTTAGTCGCATATTCCCCCTCTGGGGATTGTCGCATTTTCCCCTGCTGGGAATTCTATAACGTATTTTTTATTACGTTTTTTTTAAATTAATATTGAAGTAAATTGCAATAATTAGTTATAGTAATTGTAATTAATTTTGACCACGTTTTCTTCCTATTGCAAGTTTTAAATCAAAATAACGGCTGTTTATGCATTTAACAACATGAAACATTCATTTTATTTGCATTACCTATGTAGTCATGATTTTCGGCAATCGGAAATATCGTTGAATGCGTTGCGAATAAGTAAAACATTTTTTAATGCTGCGAAAAGCAGCAATATTTTGATATACTGCCTTTTTTTACATTGGCCCAATGTTTTACTTATTGAAAACTTGCCCGTTTTAATACTTTGTAAATAGTGTAGTAAATAACTGCGACAAAGAATTTTATTTATTTCAAATAAAACAAATAATAATAACCAAGACACAGAACAGTTTTAATGTAAAATTAACACTTTTGATTGTCGCTGCATGAAAGTGCTAAAAAAACTATTTTAATACTTATTTTTATGAGATTCGTGAGTGTTATGTTTACTTATTAATGTTTTACTTTTCTGTATTTACTTTGTGTGTATGATTACTAATATTGTATGACACTGTTTATGGCATGCAGTGTTTGTGTGTGTAGTTTGACATCTTGTTTTTTTTTACTTATTTGACTTTGACAGTTTGGGCATCAAAGAATTATCTTTGCCTTCACTCTTTTTTTTTGTACCTATGGTAGTTTTTGTTACCTCCTAATAACCCAACCGTAAACATAAACATGTAATTAGGCAACAAACTTATGAACGAGGAAAACCTCAAAAGCTGCAAGCAACAGTTTTACAAAGTTAACGTGTAATGTTTTTGACGTTTTCAAAACAATCCTTTAAAGTTTATCTTCAGAATAAATAAAGCTGCTCTAACATTACCGTTTATCATAAGTAGCTACGATTCAACCATTAAACTAACACGGACACTTAGCTCTCGTAATTTGACGACGATTTACATTTTACAAGACATTAAGTATGCTTGTATAAAGTTTAAATCTGTAGCAACTCTATGGTTTCATCCGAAGTTCGTTAATCTTTTCATATCTTTGGGTTATTAGTTGTGGTTTGTTTTGTAGTTTTCTAAAACTCTATTTTATATGTTGAATAGGTAGTTGACGTAAGTAAAAGTTACTTTGTGTAGAAATTGTGTAAAACTGTAAATATGTCACTCTCTAAATAGAAATGAATGAGCCGCGTAACATGATACCCACAGTTGTCATTAATCACAAACCTTCATATAACTGATGTCGGGCATCTAATGGCAGACACTTTCCTATGAAAATAGAACTTTGACGAAGAAGGATGCAGTTGAAATTCACGAGAAATACCCAGTGTTTATACTTTCGAACAAAAAAAGTGAAATCAAAAATCGAACGTCTCTTGTAAAGTCTCGCATTCATGACTAAATCGTCCCATGCACAACTTTCCGTTCTAAATCGATTAACGAATTCAATTAAATATTCCAGGGTCAACGCCTGAGCCTCTAGGTTCATATGCAGCACAATTTGGCACAGCATTCGCAGCAGCACCGTTAGGATCCGTACTAGGCTCTGCTGCCGCCGCAGCCGCTGGAAAGCAGGTTGAAGGTACGGGTAATCTTTATTTTGCTGGTAAGTGTATAATAAGCCAGCATCTTTCAGGTGGCCTTAGGCCAGTTCCCAAGGGTGTCTTAAAAGGCTACTGGGGACGATTCGAGAGGATGGAAAGCATCCTCTGGCGAACTAATAACATGCGCCGTGCGGTTTTATGCCTGGTAAATGGCAACACCAAGGAGAGGCCACGAACTATGTCCTGCATGTACGGTCGCCATCACATCAACTTATATGAAACTGTTAGATTTCTCCAATTTATTTTAAACCTTAAAACGTTAAAAGTTAAGTTCAAAATTGATTGAGAAATATGACTATTTGTGGTAACTTTATATGCTAGGCGACTGTATCTTAACGGGTTCATAAAATGAATCCTACGTGCAAGAACTCTGCATGATAGGCGAAAAAATCAACAATTGATGATCTACGAACCAATATGGACGGACGTTCTTACATACATTTTTGGACACGCGCCAAACTTTGGCTAATCGCCAATTTCCTGATTCAACCGTT
This sequence comes from Hyppa rectilinea, assembly GCA_951799385.1. Classification (NCBI taxonomy): domain Eukaryota; kingdom Metazoa; phylum Arthropoda; class Insecta; order Lepidoptera; family Noctuidae; genus Hyppa; species Hyppa rectilinea. Next base: position 3,819,059 of record OX637310.1, on the reverse strand, counting down.
AAAATCAGAATATTGCATTGTTTTTTAATCTTGGCACTGACTGATAAGAAACCGATTGAAAACTGTCATTTTCTTCTACAGGAAGGAGACGATTCTATAAGAGAGTTCACTTTTAAACCACTGAAGAATTGTTGGTTGATTTTCTGGTTCTCTATTCAAAAAAGTAACGATTGCTAAACGCAAATAAACGCGTTTTCGATCAGTGATCACAGTATGATTTTAGTGCAGCCAGCCGTTCGGCCACCGGATATAAACCCTTGCTCGATATTTACAACTTCCACGAGAAGAAATTGGGTGATCTATTCTCGGTGGAAACCTAACAGCTGTTTTAAAGCGAAATCGACAAATAAAAGTCTAGTGTCCAGTTACATTGTGAGTCACCGTTTCTTAGGCAAACTGAAACGAAACGAAGAATAAATATTTTTGACTGAACTGAAATAAAACTCATGAATGACGGAGGAACTCCCTAATTCTCAAATTGAAAACTGCCGAAATTCTCTATTACTACTCTTTCCCCTTTATGGTTAATAACTGTACTACTAACTGGAGTTTGCCCAACAGGTCCTGAAGGCGGGAACCTGTTCATATACCACCTGCCTCAGGAGTTCACCGACACGGACCTCGCGTCCACGTTCCTGCCGTTTGGCCACGTGATATCGGCCAAAGTGTTCATAGACAAACAGACGAACCTGTCAAAGTGCTTCGGCTTTGTCTCGTACGACAACGCTGCGTCCGCGCAGGCCGCCATACAGGCCATGAACGGTTTCCAAATAGGTACAAAGAGACTCAAAGTTCAATTGAAACGTTCTAAAGAGCTATCGAGACCGTATTAAATATTCCAGAACTCGTTCCTAGTGAATTTACAAAAAAAAAAGAGTAAAACAAACTTTGCTAAGAGGTTGTAAGTTTCCGAACGTTTGTTGTGATGTATCCGGTGCACATGAACTGAGTTAGTTTGGTAAGAGGTACGTTCGTAACGGTGGAGTCCACCTGCACAGTTGTTAACTAAGAATAACGTTAAGGTTTGTGTCAAAGGATTTATCGTTTCCAAAGTATTCCCCAAATTGTTTATTATTATAATATTTTTTTTCTTAACATTTAAGTTTTAGTCACATTAAGCATAAGTTGAAGGATCGATACATTTCGCAGGCGCCAAAGAGCTGATAATTTTTGAATGAATGCTATATCTACAGCAATGTAACTGGCGAGCAAAATGTTTATTCATATACAAAGATGTGTTTTTCATCATCCAAAGTTTCGGTCGGTATCTACTGATGTACCGAGTACCGTAAGTATTTGGTTATACACCATTTAGTTCATTAGAACAATATAATTATTATTTGTTACAGTTATTTTTTTTCTTTTATTTTTATGTTACCAACTTGATAGTTAATTGTAAAATAATATAATTATTGTGGCCATTGTCAGTTTTGCAGTCAACTTTTTTCGTTTAAAATTTTAAGTGTTTAGATTAAAGAAGTGATCTCAAAGTGATCAGTGTATTTATTGTTTACATATACTTGTTGTCACATAGTGTACTTAACATGGACCTGCCTGGGCCGTGTCCACGTCTCGTCCGCAAACTACCTTCAAAATGAAAAGATATTTCAAGTATTTAATTAATTTCGCTGAATATTTCAATTGACAGGTTTTGCAATTTTCTTAAACGTGAAACTATCAACTCTAACTTCCAAACATAGCTACTTATACCTAACTATGCATCTGTTTTAAACATAAGCGTAGTAAACCACATTATGGTTTATACAAAGAAAATTTTAAATATAAGTTTACAATTTAGTGTCAAAGAAACTTTAATTGCTAAGAACATAGAACGTTGCAAAAGTTAAGTTTTCCGTTACATTACTTGAATTTCGAATAACGAATCGCGCCACATGGAGTGAATTTGAGTAAAGAATTCCGCTTCGTCGCACGAATTTCGAGTAACGAATTCTGCAACGTTACATGAATTTCGAATAAAGAACTCCGTTACTATGCGTTTTTTTATTTCATGAAATGTTCAGTGAAATATTTGAAATATCTTCTCGTGCTTTACTTAACTACTATTGTGCTTGTTTTGTGTAATTAATGTAATACTAAACCACAGTCAACAACAATTATACAATTTTAACACATCGAACACTGGCCCTTTAGTCAAAAATTTTTGTTAGTATAAGTATTTAATTATAGAAATATTTTCGTATGTAAGTTTTGGTATTTCATTCATCTTCTTAAAATATGTTTCTATATAAAATACTGTTCGTCACTATTTACCTAATAGTCACTGGCACATTTGATTGTTTCTTAATTTTGTAATATTTACGGATCATTAAAAACGTTACGGAAAAATACCACATCACGGTAGGAATACTACAATATAAGTCAAAATGACAAAATTATTTTTTCATGAAATCAACAAAATCTATTCTTAAGGTTATACTTCTGCTTACATTACGTAAAGCTGTTAGAAAGTAACTCGAACCAGTCTGCCAACGCTATTCACGAAAATAATAAGTAAATAATGGCATTTTTCCGTGACACTGTTCGTAAATGTAAAAGGTTTACCTTCTAATTAGATATTAAATAAAGTATTAATTACATTAATTTCTTGAATACGACCACATTTAATATTATAAAAACGCTCAATAAGTGAAAAATAAGGGAATTTTATTTACCACTGGGGGGAAAACTGCGTAGTCTATTTTATTTTTTTCGTTTACGAAAATATTTTAGGTTACATTTTCAATTGTTTTTAATTATTTTTGTTAATAACTTGTGCCAATGCGTTTGTTCCGGAAAAGAGTTACGACCAATCTTTAAGTCTATAAATTGTGGATTTCTTTAGATGTAATTAGTGATGTACAAAGTCAGTCTTGCATCAAGACGAAGTTAGCAAGGCGCGAGATAAGACGAAAATATTATCTATTTATTTGTTCACTGATCGGAGGGCTGCATGGTGCGTAGCCGGTTCTTAATTATTCTTACTTTGCGCATCACTAATCATGATTTTTCTTCTAAAAGAACTAATGTAGAGAGAGCATCATTATTATATTAACTTAATTAAATTTAGTTGTATTATTATTATATTAAAAAAAAAGATTATCAAAATGGGTCTATATGATTTACTTAGTTTAATTTTAGTCAACGTTTTTGATGTCTAATGAAAGACAATATCTAGACTGAATAAGTTTCCTTGTTAGATGTTACAGCGAAACAATTTTTGTCTTGTGATTCCTTTTAGTAAGTTCATTAGTCGACACTGTAAACATCTTTTTTCTTCGTCTTGCAAATATTATTTTCTTGTTATTAAGGTAAATAAATTATTATAAAGGCATGTACGTATTGTTAAAAAGTGGACATTGGGAATATTGATATAGTGTAAATGGAGCTACGATCCTGGACACGACCACTCGTTTAGCCTCTTAAATGTGCGTCAATATCATTGCTGGGGTTGTTATGTAGTGTCGCAATTTATTTTTCGTGGCTTCTCTGTGTTGAGACTTCTGAATACTGTACATAGTATGAAATACGTTAAACTAATCGCATTGCTTTTGCAGTTTGCAGCGCCAGCAATAATGTTGGCCCCCAACGTGTGATCCATAGATAGACGTCAAAAATATTGTGAATAGAATTTTTTACCTACAATTTTCTAGGTGTTTGATGGGAAACCTAATTGTTGCTATTGCCTAAGTTTTATACCTACCACTAAATGATTGGAGAAGCGTATAGAGGACGAAGGCATTTTTATTTAAGAAGAGGGTATTTTTGGTGACCGTCTCTGGTTACCCTTCGCTTGCTTCTATCGAGATTTGAACCGACTCGTTCCAATTTGAACCTTAATGAATAACTAATAACTATCATTTACCTTTGAAGGCTCGCCGATCAGCGAAGGCGTATTTACTTACAATATCTACACGGCCGGTTCGAATGTCGATACAAATCTTGACGATAAAGGTCACTATGTTGCCTGGAGCCTGTAATGTTACCGATGATATGCCATAAGCTTATTTCCAAGCTCAATATTTTTCCTAAGCATTTTATATAAATGTCGCCTTTGATGCTTTCAAAATTTATTTACCTATTAAACTAGTACCTATGTAATATCTGAAAATGTAAAAAAAAGCAGATTTTTTTGTGAATTTCTTGCTGAGACCATCCTAGCAGTCACAGTCAATCCTCTCAAACTTAAAAAAACTACTTAGATGTCATTTTTTGTGACTGCAAGTTTATCTTAAGGAATGTGGAGGATTGAAATGTTCACTGATGCGTCTCGTTATTTTGAAAACTTATGTTTTATGTATGCCCAGATTCTTGACATATGGATCGTGAGCTTGTAAGATGAAATTGAAGCAAACCCTTGAATGTGAACCTAGCCGACTCTAAAAAACTTTTCGACTAGACTTTATTAATGGACTAGATTAAAGAACATTTATTACCAACATACAAACCTATAACTTGACACAAAATGACGAAAAGTTTTTTAACCGAGTAGATATTTTGAATAATTAATGACTTTACATTTAAACATATAACAACAACAAAAATACTTACTTATAGAATCTGGGTGCGTTATGCAATTTTTGAATTGTATTCTTTTTTTAAAGGCAAAGTAAAGCTTGATAGTTTTTATTGAGTCACGGTATGTAATACAGCATTATCTTAAATTTGAAGCAAGAAAATAAAAATTATTTTTACATTCTCGCGACACCACACTAGATATAAAATTGGTATGGAAAATTATAAAAGAACTGTTTTATACAAACACCCGTTTTGTTGATATGAATGTAAATAAATGTCAAGTTAAAAAAAAATGTTTTTAATTTTCCTGGTAAGCGCTTGGAACTGAGGGCGCTTGCCTTAATACACACAGTCCTAACCACACCTCAATTTATTTTAGTCGACCTAGTTACTACGACTAATGGATAACCTGGAATCCCTTTTTAGAGTTTTTCACAAATATCTCAAAAACTAGACGTCCTAGGTCAAAAATAATGAAATTTTCATCCCCCCCTTGTATAACACCCCCCTGGAATGTTTGTCACAGATTGATGGATGATTTTGTTGACCTTGACCGTGACCTTTGGTCAAAAAAGGTTGTGTTTGTAATTCGCGTTCCATAAGAACGCCCCTGAAACCAGGCGGCACGGCGCGGCGTGACGCGCTGCTGTTTTAGTACTGTGTTTAATGAACATAGAAAAGGAAAATATGCGTCTCCGACTGGTTTGCAGATTAATGGATGTCCTTGTTGACCTTGACCGTGACCTTGTTCAATAGTTGTACGCGGCCCCGCCTATGGTTTGCTCTGCAAAGGCAAGATTAAGGCCGAATTTCACCAATGAAACTAAACGCGATCAGTACAACTAATACAGCGCGCAGTAGCTGCCAGTGTCATAATTGTTACGGAATATTGTCACTGAGCTCTTGAACTTGAGTGCTGATCTCGTTCAATTTCATTGGTAAAATCCACGCTACCTATGCTTGTTTTGACTGGGACAGTAGGGGTAAACCCGTAAACCCTGATCCATTACAGATACGGTGAACCTGTCATAATAGGAACCATTAGCTACATTTGTCATGAAAGCAAGACTTTTTTGGTCAAACGACAGTTGTCCGTTTCAATTTAATAAAATTGTCGTTGTTTTTTTACTATTATTTAATAAGAACCTCAATTTAATCTCATGATTAAAATAATTACCTACGAGAGTATTTTAGTACGAAATCGCTCATTTTGTAGGACGCGTGCAGCATTTACGTGATTCAATATTAAATAGCGCATAGGCAAGAATTGGGTCCCTGAGAAGTTTAATTTGCATGACACTCATGGAATTAGTAGGTGCTTTATAATTTCCAGTAAACAGCGCCACCTCTTATTTCACAAAAACATCGGTTGACCTACACTTGTATAGTTCTAAATTAACTAACTAGATGGCGCTGTTAAGCATTTCTTTAAAAGAAATTTAATTAATTATTACACCATCTATTAAGCAGATAATTAGGATTCATAAATTAAATAAAACGCACTAAATACTAATAAATAAACAATTTATTAACCAAAACTAATCATTGCCATACTTTTCAACGAGCTTTTCCTTAAACAACTTAATTTCATCCTCTTTATTATCAGACGTTGTATCTTGAGTTTCAAGAGCCGACTTGACAGATTTGATCAATCCTGTATTATCAGCGAGAGGTAAAATGTCACATATGAGGGGGGATTCGACGCCTAGTATGTAGTGACAAGTCCTAGGTTCTAGTAAATAGAGGGACACTTGGGCAGGACTAGAGGAGTTCTCCAGGCATTTGAGCTTGACTTCGGTCTGTCTCGGTTTGCCGGTTTTGTCGCAAATGTCCCCGTTAGCGTAGAAATGGGATACCGATGTGCGGTACTCTGGAAGAGAAGAAAAATTATAGTATTATATACAAGGTGTCAGAGAAAGGTCTAGCAAAAAGTGGTCTGTACCGCACGCTTAATTTTCAATACACCTTTCACAGACACCCTGCATAGGTTTACCTTTACATAGTCAAATAGTTTCCTAATAAGTAACTCGAATTTGCGATTTTAAATTTAGATTCAAGAGTTTAAAATAATGCAAATTACACGCCCTATTATACAGATGATAGCATTTCCACTTCAAAAGCGTGAATCGTTGTGATCTTTAAGTTAGTGGCGTAAGGTTCAAATTGAAATAACTCTTGAAGTGCAACCACTAAAGGTAAGTTAATTCCAGTAAACTTTTTACAGCTGAAAACCAGTGTCAAATTGTGTAGCATTTTGCTGAACCTGACCTGAAGAATGTGTGCCTGAAGCTAATCTAAGCTAATTAGCTAATTTCTAACAACGGAATACATTTTTTTTTTTTGCAGAATGTAATGGGTTCCTTTTATTATTAAAAGAGAGCAGTGGTGACCCAGTGGTAACTGTACCGACTTACGGGTTGTAGGTCGTGGGTTGGAACCCATGTAGTTAATTGCATCACGACTGCTCTCAAAACGTAGTGAGAAAATCGGCATGTTTTAGAACCAAAAATTCGAATATTTGCGACACCACCTACCCGCACTGGGTGGTGGATTAGAGCCTACCTCCTCACGAAGAGAAGAGGCCTGAGTCCCAGCAGTGGGACCATTATAGGCAGATTATAGTCTGGGCTAAATCAATATATATTATATTTGTTTATTTCTTTAGCCATGTTGGACCCGGCTGTCATTTGTGCATCTTTGACAGTCGTTACCGGTCGTTAGAAGCCCGAAAAGCTGACAGCCAGTCTTACCAAGGGGTATCGTATTGCTCAGTTACTGGGTTGTGGAGGTCAGATAGGCAGTCGCTCCATGTAAAATACTGGAATTCAGCTGCATCCGGTTAGACTGGAAGCCAACCCAAGCAGATGATGATTTCATTAGCCATGTATACGTACCGACAGGTTTAGGCGCCTTTCCCTTGTTCTCCTTGATCCAGTCCAGATGTGCGCGTTCGTCGAACTTGCCTAGCAACAGCGTGGTCTTCTCTCCAGTACGGTCCACGTGGTACTGAACCACGTGCTTGCCATAACAGAACTCGTATTTCCACCAACCTGTGCCCTGGAATATAAAAAAGTAATGAAACAAACAACAGAAAAAATATTGGGGTTAGGTTCTGCGCGCACCCCTCTCAGACGTGGCAGGAGGATTCAAACACCCCACTCTCACTCACACCATTCGAGGACGCGGAACCCGCCCCCTCCCCGGACAACCACGAGGATTTTCCACCCCGGCACAAAAAAAACAGTTAAAAGTCAGGTTAGTTACAGTTTCCATTTCAATATTATATTATATTTCATTATTATGATACGTTAATATCACAGATATAGATCTAAGATCTATATCTGTGGTTAATATAAATTTTTCGGTTATAAAAACAGAATCACATAACATCTATAAAAAATAATATAATTGAAGTGACTGTTAACTAAATGCATATTATTTTTTGTCTGTCTGTCTGTTCCGGCTAAATTACAAAACGGCTGGACCGATTTTGCCGGGACTTTCATTGGCAGGTTGCTGACTTTATAAGGAGTAACTAGAAAAACATATTGAGAATATAACAAGCGAAGTCGCGGGTCGCAACTAGTTGTTCAATAAAAGCCGCATATTGACATAATAAAAAGCTGTCACCAGAAATTCTACAAAGCAGTTTTGAGGACAATCTTACGTTTTTCTTACTTAAAATTTTCAGGCTTTATTTACTAATAATTCATTTACATACTACTCGTATAAATTCCACAAAGGACCAAGCAGTTGATAACAAAACTGCTGTCTTTATAACTCAATCTCGGCAACCGAGTTTGCAATGAGAGATTTTCTTTTTGAGAATTTAAAAAATTATAGTTTCAAAAAATTCTGTAGGTGGCGTTGAACTGACTACCGTAACCGTGCCATGTTGGGGATGAATTGGCTTCTCAATGGTCACGTGTGGGTTCTCTGCGGCAATTTTACATATTGACATAGCCAGCCAAAAAAGCACAAAATAAGCTTCATCCGAAAAACCACGTAAATTTCTTACACTTTGCCTTAAACTTTGGAAGTAAGTTTATAATTTTTCCCAATTTTGTTCGAGCGTATAGCGTCCCATTTTGCTGCACTTCCTATCAAAAAAAAATATGTCATTCTAACTTTTAAAGTCAAAGTAATAGGTACTTCAAATTTAAAACACTAGATGGCCAAAGGCAAAACGCTTGGAAAAAAAAACATTGCGTCACGTCACATACGCTCGTTGATTGACAGTTTCGTTGTTTCGTATGATCTTTTATGGGTACGTTTCGTTATAAGATCTGAAAATTACGATGTGACGTTCCGTTCCTTGCAGTAACTTACCAAGTTCAGCGCCATCTATCCAGCGATTAGGGAAGAGTTAAAAAGAAAATCCCATCCTTATGTTAGTGAATGATGAACGATAAACTTCACTCACCCCATTAAGACAGTTCTCTCCATTTAAGAACGCTCTGACCGGTGAGTCATCAGTAATGACAGACGCCGGTCTATCTGACAACTGTGGCTTACTATCCTCAACCAAGTCTTCATCTTCATTCAATGGATGCAGCTCGAATTTAAGATGTGTTTCCCCATCCTGCAAATAAAAAGGGTGTCAGAAAAGGTTGCGATATGGCATAACAGTAGTGGTATTCTGTAATACCGTGAAAACGTATAGGTAGTGTATTTCTTTTACAGTGTCCAATTTGGTAAACAAACACGGGACGAAAATTCTGATTTTTCGTATCAATCAAACACTTTGAGCTAAGCATAAACGTCTTGAACTTTGAATAATACACTTTTTTTTTTTTTTTTTTTAAGGCTGGGAAATCATCCAATGACTGCTCCCGCTCTGGGTGGAGCGGAAGGGAGTGTCAGACTCTTACTGACTAAAACCCATCCATGTTCCTTCCGTAGCCCTTTATGTACCGGGGTAGCGGTAACCCTTTCGGACAATCCCGCTTACCCGGCAGGCTTAGCCCTGAGGGGCCCCTTCATATGCTGACATCTCTTTGAGGCGCGCGTGGAACATATACGCGCCGTACGGCACGGGTCTGGTGCTGATCGGACGGTGAGTCACCCATTACTCACCGTCCGCAGGCCCGCGCCTACGGTGGCCGGGAGTCGTCACGTGGCTCCCGACGCCCGGAGCGTCTCCCGCGGCGGCTGGGACGGGAGGACCTTTCTCTCTCCCATCCCGCCACCTCCTTTGCGAGCATAACTTTTTCGCAGAAGGAGGTGACTGCCTCCCACTCCCTCTCGCCCCGGACCATGGCTTGCACCAGGGCCGGGCGCGAGAGGTCGCCGCCACCGATCGCCTCTACGAGGACACGGCGGTGCTCCGCCCAAGCGGGGCAGGTTTGCACCGTGTGCTCTACCGTGTCCTCTGGGCGATCCTCGCAGTGGTGACACCCGGGCGTTTCCTCCCGCCTGATGATGTGCAGGAACCTCCCGAAACATCCATGTCCGGTGAGGACCTGCGTCAGGCGGAAGGTGAGGGCGCCGTGACGCCTCTCTAGCCACTCCTCAAAGAGGGGCCTTACCGCCACTATCGTGGCGTGCCCTGCGCTGGGTTGCGACAGTCGCTGATTCCAGGCCGCCATGAGATCGCGCCGGAGGTCCGTCCGCTCCGCCGCAATTTGCTGCGGAAACGGAGTTTCCCCCCGGCTTAGTACCTCCGCGCGCCACTCGTACAGGCGAGGACTATCGCCTCCAGATCCCACGGCGGCAGTCCGGCAAGGAGGCTTGCCGCCTCGCCCGAGATCGTGCGGTACCCCCGGATTAGCCGAATGGCTACCACCTTTTGGGGCGCGTTCAGGTAGTGGGCGGCTCGCCGCCGCAATGAACGCGCCCACACCGGGGCCCCGTAAAGGGCCATGGACCGCACGACTCCCGCGTAAAGCCTCCGGCAGGAGGCGTTTGGCCCCCTCAAATTGGGCAAGAGCCGCTTGAAGGCGGCCCCAGTCCGTTCCAGCTTGGGGGCCAAACGTCGGAAATGCTCCACGAAATTCCATCGGCTGTCGAGGACCAGACCTAGGTATTTCATCGTGGTCTCGACGCCGATGTGAACCCCTCCTACCGTAAGTTGGGATCCCGATGGTGGCCTATTCCGAGGCCCATGAAAGGACATGGCCTCGGATTTGTGCAATGCCACCTCGAGACCCAACTGCCGGATCCTCTCAACGACTATCGCAACCCCGCGTGTCATCGCGTCGGCCGCCGCCTGATGCGACCTTCCCTGCGCCAAGACCAGCGTGTCGTCAGCGTAACAAATTACGCTGACGCCGTCAGGGAGGTCGGCCCGCAGCACCCAGTCGTAGCCGATGTCCCACAGGTGCGGCCCCAGAACCGATCCCTGTGGGACACCGCACGACATCTCTCGCCGGTTCCATTCCCCATCGCGACCGGGGTAGATGACGGCTCTGTCCGTCAGGTACGCCCCGACTATTCGACGGAGGTAGGTCGGCACCCGGTGATACCGGAGTGCTTCCCCAATGCAACTCCAGGGCAGGGTGTTGAAAGCGTTGGCGATGTCGAGTGACACCGCCACGACGACCCTACCCTGGGACACCGCGTCCCCCGTCGTGAGGGCTCTAACGCGCATGATGGCGTCCACCGTCGAGCGCCCCTTGCGGAAGCCAAACTGGCAGTCCGCAAGGTCCGGCCCCGTCCTTCCAAGGTGCCCGACGAGGCGGCCCGCAATAATTCTCTCGAAGAGTTTGCCGACCTCGTCGAGCAGCACTATGGGCCGGAATGCGGACGGAGAGTCCGCAGGGCGCCCTGGCTTCTGTATAAGGACCAGCTTCCCCGTCTTCCAACGGAGCGGAAACTGGCCTCTTTCCATGCATGCGCTAAAGAGCGCCTCCAGTCGGGGCCCGAGAGCCCCTGAGGCCAGGACCCAGGCTTTACCAGGCAAGCCGTCGGGTCCTGGGGCGGTATTCTTGGCCTTGAGCCTTCCCACCGCCGCTCTCAGATCTACCTCGGTCACTTCGGGGATGTCGTCGTCGTCCTCGTGGTCCACTTCGGGCGGAGCCATAGGCGGGGGAGTATGCTCCCCCCGTGAGGGGAACAGAGCGCTCACCACCTCCTCCACCAGCTGGGGGCGGAGACTCTGCGTCAGAGGGGGGGCCCAGGTGCGGAGCTTGTTCCGCACCATTTTATATGGGCGCCCCCATGGATCTCTATCCAGAGTCCCCACCATCTCCTCGCGGGCCGAGTCCTTGGCCCGCTGGACAGCTTCTTGGAGGGCGGTCTTCGCCGCTCTGTACCCCTCGTACAGCTCCGCCTCCGTGGCTGCCGCATCCGGAGGGCGGATGCGGTGCCTGGTGTACAGGTGGCGCACCTCGACGCACGCCTTGCGCAGTGTTTCCACCTCTTGCGACCACCAGTACACCTGACGTCGGGCGCATCCTGGCCGGACTCGGGGCATTGCCACGTCGCAAATCTCGGACATGGCCTCCCGGAACCACTCTGCCTGAATAATACACTTAAGGCATGAATTATTTTTTAAAAATGCTTCAGAGACACATACATTACCTAGAAATCTTAATAATAGTCGCGACATTTGTTTACCAAAATGAGACAACTAAAGAAAAATACACTGTAGGTAAAGTGAGCTGTCAAGTGTCCCTAGCATAAGATGGAACGACAGTTCATTTCACGCGACTTCACCCAAGTTTTCTCGGTAAAATTTTTACAGAATCGAGCGACAGGTATCGCGCTCTGTCTATGCCAGATATTATGTTCCCATTAAGCTTTTTTATCCATTGATATGCTACCTGAATTTTAATTGTAATTGCTTGTTAATGTTAATTTTGTACGTCATACATTGGCAAAACGTAGTGTACATATTTTTAGAGTAATTATCTGTAACTATACCAATGTTTAACTAAATAAATTATTGATTGATTGATTGAGCTTTATACATTTATTTTCCGACTTTTCGTTTTAGACGTTTAAATAAAGTTATAGAATGCTCGTCTAAAAAAAGGTATGGAACAACAAGAACAATTTTTTTTCTTGCACGATTCTTCATGGCAAAGACTTTTTAGGTGACGTATAAAAATATAACTTAACAGTAAGAAAATTAAGTTGAAATTTCAAAGTTAAGGCCCGGGCGCCCATTGGCGTCACGGCAAAGCAGGATATTTTTAGGCAACGAGTAGAAATATAACTTAATAGTATGGAAGTAAATTGGAAATTTTAATGTTCGCCTAAAAATATCTTGCCATGTCGTGTCGCCAATGTGCGCCGAGCCTTACGCGTCAAGTATAGAGTAAAATCCAATTAAATGAAAATCTTGCTCATAAAGATCTAGAAATACCCGGAAACAGCAAGTTATCTTTACATACAGTACTTACCAATCTGAAAACGACGAACAACAAACACATACATAATGCAAAAAGTGCGAAAAAATTAAATAAAAAAAAAGATTATTACCTTATCAATTTTCTCAACTTTCAACACAGCTAGTACGTCCTTAGGATCGTTATCCTGAATAACGCCAACAGAAATGTTTAATAAGCCTCTAAATACTACACTACTAAGTGCCAATTGCACCGATGAAACTGAACGCGATCAGTACATCTAAACGGCGTTCAAAAACTATCCAGTTTCATTGGGGCAATCAGCCCTTAATATGGACGTAGCCAGGGAACGTGTCAATTAAGTATGTCAGACTCAGTATTTAAGAACCCATTGGGGCCCTCATTAGGGCCGAAGCCTGTCGGGTAAACGGGATTGTCCAAAAGGCTACCGCTACCCCGGACCCCTTTCGGACAATCCCGCTTAGACTAACTCCATTTAAGGTAACTTTTAACCCCAGTGTAGCATAATTTAGTCAGTGTGGAGTAGTCTTAATAGCAACTAATTTAGAACTGTGTTTTATCCGATAACGGAGAAACATACTTAGTACATTTCCTGACTATGTCCATGCTAAAGAGTGAATTAAATGTGCTGAAAATGCGCATACTTGTAAAATAAAGCACACTAAAAACAATGAAAATGGTAGTTCTGAAGTGAAATGTGTTTTAGGTGAAAGAGCACTCACAGCAAATACACTCGTTTAAAATGTTATTTTCAATACTTTTAACAGACCATTAACAACTTCATAATTGCTAAAAAATAGCTAAATGTATTTTCCAATTAAATTGTTAAGAAAAAAGTTTTGGACTATTTCCAAGCTAATAAGAAAAAGTAGGCCTAAAATTAACTTATTCTGATTTTACAAAATCATATTAATGATGAAGCGCCAATCTATCTGAAGTCTTCCTCTATTGAATGAAACAAATCAAATAACAATAATATCTACAAAAACAGGATATTTTCGACTACATCAAACATTAACTAAGCCAAACATTACCTACCTATGTGTAACAGATCTAAGTCAAACAAAAAAAAAATGACAAAAGTCGAACAAGAAAAAAAAAAGTAACTTACATTGCTCATCATCCTAATAGTCTGATGATGGAACCTCAAACTATCGACTTCCATTTTCAAAAGACTCCGAGGTTTTTTTGGAGCATCGCCAACAGGTAGACAATCTATGATGTTCTCGCTCACATCCTTTGGCCTAAACTGCGGATGTTCGCAGAGTAAGGGAGATAGAATGATGATTTCGTATTCGCAAGTTGCTGTCTCTTTGAAGGAGTAAACTTCGTGCTTTCCGTGAGTGTAGCAGACATACAGAACCCTGGTTAAACGAGGTTTGCCGCTTAAGTCACAGACTGTACCTGGAATATTAGATGAATCATTCATGAATCATTGAACACAGAATATTTAATTTTTTTGAAGTAATTTTCTTTTTATATTACATGTTTAAGTACAGACGCCAGCACATCAAGCTATCCCTAACTGTCAAATTTTCTCAATTAAAAATGAACCTTATGTCTTTGCAATAAAGTCGAAATACTATCAAAGAAATTTGACAGATTGTGGTGAATTGATGTGCTAGCCTCTGTACATTTCTATCTAAAAGCTAACAGACTTCAAATAATAATAATTATGTATATGCATATATAAAAACCGGCCAAGTGCGTGTCGGACCACGTACAATAAAGGGTTCCGAAGTTGGGGTGAATTTTACCAGAACAAATTTAGCATTGTAGTTGAAAATCTTGTTCTCCCAAACATTCAACTGCAAATATAAGTTGGTCGACTATTACTCGTAAACTTGAAAACCCTGTTTAGCTGTGATAGTTTTCCTTCTAACTTCGTTATATGTAGGTAGGTACTACTATAGTGAATTTTTTCACCTATCAAAATCAAACCGTTTTATGACTCTTTTAAAGCCTAATATTTCTGAAACGGATCCCTTAATCGAAAAACTGTTTCAAAAACCCGAAGTTTATTTATTTATTTAGACCATCCAAAACCCCACGTATGGGTTAGACGAGAAAAAAAAAAACATCGCCACTTTACATGTACAGGAGGCCAAATTATACATAGCTTTCTAGTAGTAAGCTGAGTCTCTGAGCTAAGCTGCGGACGGATTGGTAAGCGGGTTTGTCCGAAAGGGTTACCGCTACCCCGGAACATAACGGGCTAAGAAAGGAACATGGATGGGTTTTAGTCAGTAAAAGTCTGACACTCCCTTCCGCTCCACCCAGACCGGGAGAAGTCATTGGATGATTTCATAACATCAATAAAAAAACAAAAAGCTGCGGACGGACAGACGGATGAAAACAATAAATCGATACACTTACCATCATCAAGCACCATTTCTACGGAGGGTAACTTGGCACCATCAACTTTAGTCATCCTGTAGGGCTCTTTAGTTTCCTGTGCCGCCTTCACGTCAGCCTCCAGTTTGGCATGCTTTTCAGAGCTCCAGTGGCCGAGATAATACTCTTGAGTCTTTACTTGTTTACCTGTTTATGTGATGTTAACACCGTCAGTACTATTTTTAAAGTCTTTAAAAATGGTACTTAAAATAAAAATAAAAAACATTGGAAAAAAAACCATTTCTTATTAGAATCCAAATGGTGTCTATTTAACCAGTGTTGATTGTTAATTAACATCTAAGGGGTGCTACATACACGTTTGAGTCTGTATCGGTCTGCTTGTTGCAATTCCAGCTGAACGGAGCAGATTTTTTTTGACAAATGGTCATACAACAGTATTATATTAGATTTTGCCACCTGGATTTGCCGGATCATGATGACCTGACCATGTGTGAAGCACCCCTAATAACTAACTCCTTATAATAATATTAACCCGCGAAATTAAAATTTCCGTCGGTTTTTTGCAATTTGCAGGACAGTGCTAAGTTGAATGTTGATCAATATGTCATTCGCGGCCGGAGCAAGTACGTACATTATAGAGAGTTGATACGACAGAGGGGCTTTCCTTTAAACACTATACTAGGGACCATTTCCAAGTTCTGTACCAAAAATCAATTAAATAGGAGCTGTAGTTTAATCACAAATGTTTTTTTAAGTTTTTGCCCCGTTTGAACACGATGTATCTTTCCTAACAGCGCTCCGGCGCGCACGCGTCGGTGCCGCTGCGTTACAAGGTCAGTTTTTATTTACAAAGGGTGGTTGCGTTATACTCTGATTTGTAAGCTATTTAGTTTGTTTGAAAAAATAAAAACCTCATTTTTGGTGCTTTTTATTTTTATACCGTACCGAGTTATACTAAACACGTATAGTATACGTAGTGTAATTTAATGCCCCTCTGTCATATCAACTCTGTATTATATTATACTTATCATTTAAATTACCGATACAACCCTTTAAGTTATTAAAAGAGTTTATTTAAGAAACATAATACAACATAACAGATTTAAGTAATATAAGGCGTTGTACATTTAAATATAATAAACGGTAATAAAAATAAATTGATCATGAGAAATTGACATAATAGAAATAATGTAAAGACAAATTGAGTTGAATGATTCAGTTTGAGTGTTGTATTAATGATTCTAATTCTGTTAATAGTATTTGCTACGGCCGCGAAACACATTTTGATTCACATACACATCCTGAAACTGACGTGGAAATTGCAAAAAACCTATGAAGATTAGAATTTCGCTGGCTGCCCTGGTTGATTGCCCCCCCCTTCCTCCCTTCCAACATCCAAAAGCTGCAATAATATGAAGCCCATAGAAAAAAACAATCACATTTTAGTGAAATGCCAATGATTTATTTATAGCGCAAAAGCAATGTATGCGATTAATATTTCAAATAACACCTAGAGACAGATACAAACCCTAATTTATTAAAGAAAAAATGTTAATTCTGCCCTGTATTAATATATTCCAAATAGCCACTTTTGTTAAGAAAAACATCAAACTGTTTAATTTTGACGAAGCATTTGCTGCAAAACAAATTCTACTAGCATACAAATGTACAATTTTACACTGCAAATTATTAGTTTTAAGTTACCTTGCTGCACCCTAACAGGGTCATATACTCTCTAGTTTTAAGCCTAGCATATAGCTATGGCTGTGTACATTGTGCAATAAACAAATAAAATAAAAAAATAGATATTGTTCCTTATTTAAACCCCAAACCATAAACAAGAATATATGTCCTAAGTTCCTATGTAAGACAGTATTGAACAAAACAAAACAAATGAATTGCAAATAACTGCAATTTTTAACTGATTGCAAAAACGAGTATGGAGTCTGAGTAATTTGAAGTATATTAAATCTTATAATGTATTATGAGAACATATCAATATTTCAAAAGTTACCTTTTACAAAAATGGTGATTGCACCATGTTGATCTTTCTTCACAACTGATTTTAAGTGACCAGACAAACAAAGGTTTTATTTATTGAATACATAAAAAAAATATTTGTCTATATAAAATAATATCACTAGCAAACCACCCAGGCAATTTAAACATGACGATTTTGTAAACATTATTATGTTCACAGAAACACAAGTTCCGAACAACCTAACAAAATGTACTAGGTTTACATGAATTCAACATTGTATTTCATTAGTACAATAATAAAATTTAAAAATTAAAAAGAAGTATTTGATATAATATTTTGTGGTTCAATCTAGGATATTTGCCCTTCAAATGCTGAAAGGATTTTCGAAATAGGAAAAACTGCTGAGGCATCAACTCTTGCTCTTTAAAATGTTAGTATGAGAGTTACAATTTGTGAGTTGGTATGGAGGGGGTAATCTCCGATACAACGAATCCATCCAAAAATCCTATAGATATATCCTATAGACTTTCTCCATGTTATAAGAAAAATAATATGGAGAAAGTTGAGGTCAAAGTCAAAGTCAAAGTCAAATTATTTATTTCAAATAGGCACAAGTAAGGCACTTTTGAACGTCAAAGAGGGTAGAAGCTTGTAATTTATGCGCAAGTAATACCTTCTCTTTCCTCATGATACTGTCTGATATATCTTCCATGACACACTTCGTAGCTCCAGTAACTCTCTAGCCGGTAGGAACATATCTTCTGTGAGAACAACGGTTTTAGAAGGCTTATTGGAGATGGACCATCGTAATCCTCTATGTTTGAAGACTCCTTGGCACGTAGCTCTGGTATACGGCATTCATATTTCTCTTTATTTGCTGTTGTCACTTTTAGAATCTCTTTCTTTGGTAGCTAATTGGAAGAGAACAAAAAAAAGGTTAAGTTAAATATTTTAAATATGACTCAATCGGAAGGGAACAACAGATAGTTGGAAATAGTATACTTTATAGACCACTACAAACTTTAGTTTTACTTTAAACAAATTCTATTAAGAATGTTTTGCTTGCCAGAAATGGAGTATAACTAAAATTGGAAAGTTTCAAAGCACCAAAGAATATAACCCTCTCAATCTGATGTTTTAAGACTGATGCTGTGTCCCTGTGCCAAAATAGTCACCTATCACTTTAATCACTGCCAAGTAAATAAAAGGAGTAAGGCAGTGTTGTATTTTTATCAGAACAGCTGAGCGCCTTACTGACACAAAACTTCAATAAAAATAAACATTAGAAGTTCGCTAGTAAATTTCCTTGGGCATTATTTCTTAGGGCTCACCTCAAGTTTGTTAATTTCCCCATCGACTAAATGCTGAACGTCCTGACTGCCGGGCCAGTTGATTCCAAATAATATGCTATCATCAAATCCTCTGAAGTCGTGCTCTATATTCGATGCTACTTTCACAACACACAAATAGAGCACCCAAATACCCCTCATTTTACACGTTTATAAGTTCATACTAGAAGGAAACTTAAAAATAATCACTATTTGCACTAAATATCCTCTGCACTTGCTAAACAAATTATAGCATGACTAAATTTTAAAGCCTAGAGGCAGTTTGGATAACCAATAAATACTATACTCTCGGAATTGGGTCGGATAATTTCATTAGTGAGTTGGAGAGCTGTCATTTGTCAAAAACTTTAGACGCGTTCAGAAATAATAAAATCTGATTTCAAAATGTTATCGTTTTTTCATTTACATAAACTTGCTTCCTTTTCTTTTGTATCGTTCGTAACTATTATTCCCAAATTTTTACAGTATTATTTGCATTTGCACCTTCGTAACAGAGAAGCGGGACGAACACTGAATATATCATGGCTTGGGATTCCTATCATCCACAGTACTCACCCAAAGTATCTCGGCACACTGGATAGGTCGTCTAACGTCCACCGGATGGGGAGCATCTCTTCTAGTCCTGCGGACAACTGGTGTCAACAAAGTGCCATCTTTGTTTCTCCGCTGGTAAATATGCGTGTCCAGTATGGAGCCGATCTGCCCATGCTAAGTTAGTGAATTTGCATTTGGTAGAGGTGTCAATGAACCAGAGAACCAACTGTTATATAATAAAAACTTTGCCATGTGATTTTCTGAGATTTTAATCCCATCCTCAGAAATTCAATCTCAGAGCAATCTCACTTAGCCTTCTTACTACTTGTAGCGGCGACGACGATGATAAAATAACGCCTTGTGATCAAAAGACTCGTATTGAGATCACCATACTCATAAAAAACAGCTAGGGCGTTGTCGTTGAAAGTTATCAAGTCAAGTCACTAGCTGTCAAAGTCTTGTAAATTTTGTAAAAATGGCGTTCAGCTTTCCAGCCTTTTCCTATATTATTGCGTTAATAGTTGACGCATTCTTAATATTTTTCTCGATATTCCATGTTATTGCCTTCGATGAATTAAAAACTGACTATAAAAATCCAATTGACCAGTGTAATAGTCTAAACCCGGTGCGTATTTATCCTCAAAGGTGCAACCAAAGTTCATTGGAGTTCAATCAAGTAACTAACCTATATTTTCTATTTCAGTTGGTATTACCGGAGTACTTGCTGCATTTATTTATAAACGTGCTGTTTTTATTATCGGGAGAATGGTTTTCACTGCTAATAAACATTCCATTGATCTTGTATCATCTGCACAGGTGAATATAATAACCATTTCTAGGTTATGTTTATAATATGATAATCTAAGGACAGTCAAGGATTAAGACAAGGTCTTGACTTATACAATGCAGTGACACCTTGAAATGATATTTGCGCTGAATACAAATAGAGAACTGTGGAAAATTGTTTGGAATAACATTGTGATCTTTAAATTATATTGAACCAAACATTCTTGATGAATTCTATCTGGTTTCTATTAATATCTAAGAGGAGAATCCTAGTTTTTCCTTATTGTATGTAATTCCTCAAAGGTAAAGTGATAAAATCCATTGAAAACTCAACTTTAGTTACATTGAATTTTTATTAAGTACCTATAAGGAGTTTTTCAATTTTCAACTTTTATTATCATCATAACTTTTGGTACCTATCACTAGTTAAAATCTGTAATACATACTCATTATAAATCTTTTATTTTAATGTCATGCAGAAAATGCTTTGTCATAGTGATAAAGATTCAATTTTGCAGGTCATTATACACTTGGCCCCCTTATAATTTATGTTAATATGAATATTGTTAAAATAAATAATTTAAAAACTTCCATGACTGTCCGTAAATGGTTGTTACCACTTATACTTTAATTCTGTGACATCAGACATGGTAGTTTTCACAATAATCTAAACTCAATTCTAATTTTAAACTGGGTGTACATCTAGCTACGGACCCATAGCATCTCTAACTACTAAGCTATTAAAAAAGCAGATAAAATTTAATATAATAGCACATTGATGTGGAGTTACAGACACCAGCCGTGCTACCTAATACCTAAATGATATAAAAAATAACCATTGTTTCAGATACTACACACGGCCAGTGATGTCGGGCCCGGGACTGTACGACCCGACTAGCATCATGAATGCTGATGTACTGACTATCTGTCAGAGAGAAGGCTGGATCAAGCTTGCATTCTACTTGTTATCATTCTTTTTGTACCTCTACGGGTAAGTATTTTTATTGACGTGTGCTAGCTGACATGTGGCGAATGATTGATTTTAGTGTGATGTGTTAGGTAATGTTAATTACTTCTCATACGATCAATGTGTAGAGTCAAGTTCTTCCAACTAAACAGACAGCTGTGCTGCTGGGGAGTTTGTTGCGCCACTTCTTCTTCCCAGCTAAAGCACTAGGAAGTGGTGAAGGGTGGGCGTTTTTGGGGGACTGTCTTATGTAACTTTGACCTTCAAAAAGTGCTGATCTTCAGCCTAATTTGAATAAATGACTTTTGATTTTGATTTTGAGATGAGTATGATTACTGATAGATATTATGGATTGACCATGTGAAAGAGTACCACCGGCCATATTAAGTAAGATAAGGACAAGAATGATGATGATTTACTCTTATTAAGAGCTATCCATTTTATTCATCTTGTTTTCTGAACACCCATTTCTTCTTCCACATAAGTATATGAAGGCACAGGATCAGACATATTGTAAAATAGAAGACGTTAGGTTAACAGTAAGAAATAGAATTATTTGATCAATGAATTTTACAGCTACTCACTTAATCAGTTTTCAGGGAATAATTAATTCAACACCTCATAATAATAGCCACGACACCTCAGTAACAGCTTAGTTCACACAAAATAGCAAGAATGTACAGAGAGGCAGAGTAACAATAATTAAGAGCAATACAACCTGTGCACCGGGCGACGCCTGTAGTCAGAATGCCGTTTTACCGCCGTGCGGCCCCTTTTATACGCAGTGCTACGACGTAGCGCATACTAACTCCGCCCCGTAGCAAGGAGGCGGGAGAATGATGCAGCGCGCTACGGTGCTACGGCGCCACCGCGTGTTGTTTATAATGCGACGCCGACACGGCCATGCTGACGTGCGGACGTCCTCGTACGCTTAGCTTAAAATGTCATATCTAGAACAGAAAACTGATTAGGCACCGTTTGGTCATCCTGCTATATTTTTTTTTTTTTTTGCCCGGTCTACTTAGACCCTTCAAAGTAATCCCTTCAGAGTAATAATCTGGTCCGGTCTATCGACCCTTCAAAATTATTACTGCTTCGTCCGGTCATACATGAACCTTCAAGGCTTGTTTCTTGGTCCGGTCAACTTTTGACCCTACAAGATGAGCTCCTTTTTTTTTTCTATTTTTTTTCTTTTATTTTTTTTTTTCTTTTCGTTTTTTTTTTTTTTTTTTTTTTTTTTTTAATGTCCCTGGTCCGGCTACTGCCCTTCAGGTATATCCCTTCAGTTAAACTGGACCGGATTTACTCCCTGGTCCGGCAACTGCCCTTCAGGTGTATCCCTTCAGTTAAACTGGACCGGATCCTTTTTTTTTTTGTATCCCTTCAGTTAAACTGGACCGGATCCTTCTTTTTTTCTTTTGTATCCCTTCAGTTAAACTGGACCGGATCCTTTTTTTTTTTGTATCCCTTCAGTTAAACTGGACCGGATCCTTTTTTTTTTGTATCCCTTCAGTTAAACTGGACCGGATCTTTTTTTTTTGTATCCCTTCAGTTAGACTGGACCGGATCTTTTTTTTTTTTTTTTTTTTTTTTTTTGAACTGGTAGATATAGTGTCACTTTTAGCAGACATGGTATCACTATTGACAGAGATAGTATCACTATTATCAGACTGAATATCATCATTGCTAATCTGGTGCCTAGTCTCATGAACCTCTGTGTTATTATTCGCCGACACGTCATCCTCATCATAATTTTCCGAAAAGAATGACTGACCACGTGGTACTTCTCGCAAGTTTTCGTGAGAGTATTTGTAGACTATTGTTTCCATTAATGTGTTTTAATTCGTACCTATCATTTTCCAAAATAGCGGTTATTTTAAAGGGGCCTTTGTATTTACGGTCTAATTTCGTTTGGTGTCTTTCCTCGAATTTAACAAAGACAAAGTCACCTACTGAAAAAGGTTTTACTATAGCTTTACCCCTGTTAAATCGACTTATGTCATATTGGGCCAGCCTTTTTATACTAGCAGAATCATCGGATCGAATGGTTTCGAGGTTTAACCTGTCTTCATCAGGATGATGGGTAGATACTTTTGATATCCCTAATGAACTACTCTTAATACCAAACATTAATTCCAAGGGCGTGAACCCTGTAACTCTACAACGAGTACTATTGAGAGCCAATTGGATATCGCCTACATGATGTTGCCATAAGCTATCGGTATCTGTGTCAGCATACTTTTCAAGGTCCTCATGACACGCTTGACCTGGCCATTGGCCCTACTGGAACCAGTGGCTATTAAATGTAAATCAATACGATTATCTTTGCAAAATTCTTAAATTCAGTATTGTCGTATGACCTACCACGATCTGCAACTATTCTTTTAGGAGCGCCAAACAAGTTCACTGCATTTTTAAGTGATTTAATAGCATCTGATGCATTTAGGGTTAAGGTATGTTCTAACAAGACGAATTTTGTAAAACCGTCAATAATCACGGAACAATACTCCTTACGCTCGCTTTTTCCGCTGAGTTTGCCAGTTAAATCTAAATGAATTGTATGCCATGGAACGGCCAATTTAGGGTTTGGATGTAGACGGACCTTTGGAAGTTTTACAAACGACGCATGAATCTACAAATAGATCGTATAATTTATCTAGTGTTTTTTTCATAACCAAGGTGTTTAATTTAGCTGTGTACGTGATTAATCATTGACTAGGTTAAAGAGTGTGGCAATATTGGTAACCATTTAGTGGTTATATTACGTTCGATTTTACTATAAAGTACGCCCTGTTTAATATCGCATGTGTGTGACATTTCAGATGGCAAGTCATTTGAACGGAATTTAGAAATAATGTCTGATATTTCAGAATCACGTTGTTGTTCCTCAGATAACCAACTTCTCTCCAGTTCAGATAAATTTACAATTTTAGCTGGCTTATGAGTAAAAGATGGGTCAGCATGATTACGTGAAAGGAAATCTGCATGTGCCATATTTTTCCCCTCCTTATAGATGATATCAAAGATCTGTGTCAATCAAATTAATGTCAACAGGCATTTCTAATTTAGAGCTAGGACATGAAATTGTTTTTTTTTTTTTTTGAAAAAGTTAAGGCATCGTTACTAACCACAACGGATATTCCTTGCCTCAAAATATCGCGACCTAATAATATGTTATCATTGAGACATTCATCAGGTAATACACGATAATCGATATGTAACATCGAGAAGACAGTTTTGTACCATGGTTGGACATTTTATTTGGAGGGAGCAATTAACGTTATTAGAACCAACTTAAACTTGTTAATGAAATTTTCCACCAGTAATAAGATCACAGTTACTTTCTTTCATAAGGCTACACTCGGATATGAAAGGAAATTGCATACTGGGTGTCATGTGGCGAGGTGTCATATTATCTGCTATTTTTTTTTTTAAATAGATTCCATACTAGCCGAAAAAAAGAACGACATTTGTTCCAGCATTAAATTGCCGGCAGTCCCAGATATAGGTGGGAGTGGGTCTGATCCCACTTCTGATGAAGGCACAGGATCAGACATATTGTAAAATAGAAGACGTTAGGTTAACAGTAAGAAATAGAATTATTTGATCAATGAATTTTACAGCTACTCACTTAATCAGTTTTCAGGGAATAATTAATTCAACACCTCATAATAATAGCCACGACACCTCAGTAACAGCTTAGTTCACACAAAATAGCAAGAATGTACAGAGAGGCAGAGTAACAATAATTAAGAGCAATACAACCTGTGCACCGGGCGACGCCTGTAGTCAGAATGCCGTTTTACCGCCGTGCGGCCCCTTTTATACGCAGTGCTACGACGTAGCGCATACTAACTCCGCCCCGTAGCAAGGAGGCGGGAGAATGATGCAGCGCGCTACGGTGCTACGGCGCCACCGCGTGTTGTTTATAATGCGACGCCGACATATACATATGTACTAGCTGACCCAACAGAAGTTGTCCTGCCTTAACTATGATACCTACCTACCCTTCCTACCTACCCTAACTACCGACCCTACCCTACATACTCTATCTACCCTACCTACCTAATCAGTTAGGGTCATGAAAAATTGATAGTAGCGGATTCTCAAACCTACTGAATATGCATATAAAATTTCATCAAAATTGGTCAAGCCGTTTCGAAGGAGTAT
The DNA here is from genome assembly GCA_951799385.1 of Hyppa rectilinea. Taxonomy (NCBI): domain Eukaryota; kingdom Metazoa; phylum Arthropoda; class Insecta; order Lepidoptera; family Noctuidae; genus Hyppa; species Hyppa rectilinea. The sequence goes on along the minus strand of OX637310.1, from coordinate 3,794,090 downwards.
CTAACACTGTGACACAAGAATTTTATATAATGAGATAAAAATATGGTTCTTTAGTGCCAGCAGCTTTTCATGACATAATTTTATTCTAAATGTCATGTAATTCCATTCTGAGCCATATTTATAATAATTTTAAAAGTAATAAACTTTTATAAACACTCGATAAGAGGCTGAAGATTATGATTTGTTTTCTGTATAGCATAACATTTCTTTATCTTCCTTTCATAGGTACCTTGTGACATGGTTTTGTTCAGAAAGGCTTTATATAGCAATAAAACAATGCTTCCAGAATGATATGTAATCAGTTACTAGAAAATGGAAAACAGTTTGATTTATTAAAAAAAAAGAAGACAATACTATTTATTTGAATAGTATTTAAAGTTAACAAATTCTAAAGTCTGGTCAAAACAAAAATCTATTTGCATCAACCCTCTGTAATCATTATAGACTATAATATTTTTAATTAGTTCTACATCTTATGGTAAAATGGTTGATATTCCGATAAACAATAACTCAGCTTCGACACTTCTTAAGCAAGTAGGTACAGAGGCTAGCACATCAAGCTACCACAATCTGTCAAATTTCTTTGACAGATTTGCAACTCTATTACAAAGTAGTAAGGTATGTGTTCAATTGGTAGTATTTGACACTTTGGGATAGCTTGATGTGCTGGCGTCTGTACCTACCTAAACTGTTGAAGGTCATTTAAATAATTGGTCTTCTCAAGGTCAGGGTCAGTTAATGGGTCATTAGTCTTGACAAAATGATTCATTGTAAGAAAACTGTACAAAAATCTTTTGTCCAAATCAATACAATGCTTCTTCACAAATTATTTATTGTCATGCAAAGGAAGTGTTACAATTTAAATATGTACTTCATGTTTGAAGCTAACGTTCTTTGAATTGTTTAAATTTAAAGTAGGTAAATTATGTGCTAATGAATGCCCATTACTAAATGAACAGTTGGTTGATTCTTTTAAAATGTCACTGTGACAATGTAGCTAAAGTAAGCTGCCGTTCTACCTAATGCTAGCGATTGACACCATTGGCAGCTCACTTTAAACTCACTTCACCTACATTATCATGGTGAGATTTTTACAGAATAGCACTACTGATCATTTCAAGTGAAGTGTTGCTATACTTAGTCAGTTAATTGAAAAAGGTCTGGTTTTCTGTACCTACCTACTTAAAATAATATCATGGGAACATTTAAGTAATCACCCTAATCTTTCGCCAATTTATGTCTGTTCGTTGATAAAGGCAGGAATCGACCAACCACATTGGTCAAGATCCTCATTACGTTTCGCATCTCGTCTGTGATTGATCGATTCTTAAACGTCTCGACTCGTCTTCCCCTCATTGAAAACAACGCACCCTGAGGCATGGTGCACAATAAAAAAAAATATATTTGTACACTTTGAGAAACACACATAAGTACACACACAGGATTTAACATATATTTGTACAATAGAGTCAGACAGGGAGAAATGATGCCTCATAAACTAGGCCACAAGCCTGTGTTTTAGGAGTCAAGGTATGACATGCAACTGGTATTAAGTGTCATTCAAGTACTTATATACAATTAAACAAACAATGCCTTATTTTAAATACAGTGTTAGTTCAGTTAAGAGCAAGAAATTTTTTTTTAGGCGGACATTGAAATGCTTTATTTTTATTCGTCGCCTAAGAATACCTTGCCGTGCCGTGCTGCCAATGGGTGCCGGGCCTTAACATTGAAATTTCAACGTTTCCTTATTTTTATTCGCGCCAATGTTGTACACCAACTGAGATGTAACTTTTCATCTATGTTAATGCAATAAGGTCTATATTATTAATCCCTTTTCTATTTGTTCCAGAATGATTGTTGTGCTGATTGCGGCATGAGATATCGAATACGTTTAGTCACTCGTTCCAATAAGTCGTAATTAATTTATTGTTAGCCCGCGGTTGTATCGTGTGTCCGATGAACAAGGAATGTTGTATAGTTGAGACTTCGCAGTATTTTGATAATTAAACATTATTGATTAAGATTTTTTGTTTTATTTTTCATACTGTTTGCACTTTGTCGCTGGTAAAATGTGAAAAAGATTTGTGAACTCTATGGTGATCTCTTATTCTAATCGACACAGTGTCTAAATGAGTTCCTACAGCCTTTTTTTTAAGAACGAGAAATCTTCAAATGTCTCTTTCTGCTCTGCGTGGAGCGGAAGGGAGTGTCAGACTCTTATTGACTACCTATAGTCACCCATCCATGTTCCTTAGTCCTTTGTGTTCCGGGGCAGCGGTAACTCTTTCGAACAATCCCGCTGGCTACATACAGTCTAGAAGGTAATATATTATCTGTGATACAGTCAACCCAAACCATAATAATATGTTCATGGTAACAATTTGAGATAACACCGTTATCCCGTAGCACTAAAGTCGGTTTTCGTAGTTCAAGTATTATAGCTGTCATGTGGTTATGTTCAAAACATATTTCGTACTAGCTTCTGCCCGCGACTTCGTACGCGAATCCTGTTGCTTATGCAAGCGACAACGGGGTTGCCATATTTTATGTAATTAAAAAAAAAAATTCAAGCGCAATTCTCTATCCCTGAACGTCTCCAACTCGCGAGACAATGCGTGGCGTTCACGATTAGCGGTCAGTCGCGCATCACGTTCCCCACTTGTCTCTAGAGACCTAGAAGTCGATGCGTAGATACGCTTGGAACTCAAGCGTAATTCCTTTTCCGTGAACGTCTCCGACTCGCGAGACAATACATGACGTTCACGATCAGCGGTCAGTCGCGCATCATATTCTTCACTGGTCTCTAGAGACCTAATGAATACGCTGAGAGCGCAGGCGTGCTTCGCGATCCGAAGAGGTTTCCACGGAGCGAGTTGCAGCATCGAGTCTCGAACTCGAACAGCATCAAGTCTCTCCTGTAGCTCTGCGGTAGTTGACCTCTTTCTAGGCATGGTTATAGTTTTATTGTGAAGAATACCTGATCAATTAAAATCTAAATTAAAATGACTGCTCCCCTGCGTTACCGGGTAGACTACTATGTCACGAAGATAAGCCCGAAGGCATATTATTTATACGATAAAATAAAAGCCAGTAGAGTCAAATTTGCAATGATACACCATCTTCATCGAAAATCAGTTCTAAAGTGTTACCGCCTACACGGCGTGTAGGTAATCCCAGCTTATGTTATTTTATACTTATACAGTAAAATTAGTGATAGCTTTGATTTCCACATCAGATGTTTCTGATCTTCGATTTTTATAAGTCAACATGAAATGCCCATCAGACCGAACAACTTTTGCTAAGACGTCATACCTATATGTGTTATGGTGTAGCTGGGCTCTTGGAGTTCCACAACAGGTGTTCCTGATCTTCGATTTTTATAAGTCAACAGAGAGTGCTCATCATATTGAACACCTTTTGCTAAAACGTCATTCATACTATAAATGTTATAGTGCAGCTGGGCGCTTGGAATTCCACAACAGGTGTTTCAGATCTTCAATTTTTACACGTCAACAGAGAGTGCTCATCAGGCTGAACAACTCTTTCTATAACGTCATTTCAATATTTACTATAGTGTAGCTGGGGTCTGGCAGTTCCACATCAGGTGTTCCAAATCTTCAAATTTATTCTTTCAGCAGAAAATGCTCATGACGTGGAACAATTTTTGCTATGGTATCATTTTTGTATCTCTTATAGCTTAGCTGGTCTGTTGCGGCAAACAAACAGACAATTTTTTTTTGGATTCGTGCTCCATTACTGTTTCTTGTACTGTGTTTGTACATATATTCAATGTTCAGTTTTATTTTATGTTTATAGATTTTAAAGAAAATTAAAAAAAAGAACTTAACCTACAAACCCTAAAATATAAATAAATGAAACATGCAAACACTCAGATGACTCAGTATTCAAGTGAATCGCAATAATCGAATGCAACTATTCGCCTATACTCTCCAGGATGCGAATAACTGAATCCCTATGGCAGCTTCGCGTTTTTTGGTAATGGCATCTCGCAGTTCAACCATAGGGTTGTCTACCTGCTTAACCGGACTTGCCTGTGTATGCCACAAAAGAATTGTAGCCTCCAGCCAGGGATTGTGTAGTCACTTAGTTTGTAAGTTTATAAAAACTTACAAACTAAGCGACTACACGCTAAGGGCACTCCCTGTGGGGTACGGACGTCGGCTTAAGGCGTCGCTGGGGGAGGACAGCAAGGGACAGCTGGATCGGGGGTATTTAAAACTACTGGCTCAGCGGCAACGCGTGCTGGCTCGAGCAAGGGTCGTGGGGATGGGGATGAACAGGGTCGTCGCGATGGGCCTCGACGGCGAGGACGGAACGACGGAAAGCAGCGGTGCTGCTCTCAGCGCGCTTTATATAGCCACAGACGCGCAGGCGCGAGGCGTGTACGTACTCTGATAGAATACCTTAACAAATGTTCGCCGTGATTGTTTAAATTGACATAACTTTTTTATTTGTGAACCGATTGACATGAAATAAACTCTAAATGTTAAGTGAAGCTTACTTCAATATATTAGTGAAAACCGCATCTAAATCGAATTAGCCGTTTCTGATATTAGCGTGCACAAACACACAGACAAACAGACAAAAAAAAATTAATTACAATTTCGGGTTCGGCATCGATATAAAAACAACCCCTGCAAATTTTTTTTTATATACTTCCATTGTACAGACACCACTTTTCTACAATTTTATTATATGTATAGATGCGAATCAATGTATTGTTAAAAGTATGGCTGATAAAAGCGATTCCTAAATAAAACCGCGCTTTTGAATTGCCAACGCACGTCTCGTGTGCTCTTAAAGATAATCATTAGACAAACACTTCAGATTATTAAATCTAGGGTTATCTTTAAAACTTCAATTCACTGAGCCTATAAGTATGTGCCAATTGCCCAATAAATCTGAACGCGATATCAGTGTCAATATTTTATGCTGATCGTGTTTAGTTTCATAGGTAACATTGCTTACCCACATGTGTACCCTGGTGCGTAAGCTATGTTATTTTATTTATTTTTTTCGATTTCCGATAAACTAGTGCTGCCCCGCTTCGCACTGTTATTTTCCGCAATATTTGAACAACGCAGTCACACAGCCACGAATAACGACCTTAATTTTAATATGTAGGTAAGTAAGTACCAATAAAGATATAAATTATTTATTACTTCCTCCTAACCTTAATTTGGGAGCTTGCTGTATCAGATACAAAATCAAAGCAACAAACTAACCTACATTGCATTTCATATGCACGGGCCTTTATTTAAGCTTTGCACTCACTGCACCGTCACAGTTCTATTATTATTCTATGCTACCGTCAACAAGAGAGATAATTCTATCCCAACCCCGCGTCCCGTTGAAGCTGTGGGAGAGAAAACGTTGAAAAAAAAAGATAAAGCAAATCGCAGAATTGAAACTTAGGTATGGCGATTGCACCAGGCGCTATTGGCTGTAGCCAATGATGTTACTAGTACCATCCCCTTTGTAAAGGGGATGGTACTAGTAACATCATTGTGTTTAAGTTTAATTAAAACAACGTCTGACAAAATCTTCAACTCCCAACTTTCAGAAGTAAATTTAATTACTTGTGATAATGGCTGTATTCGGAATACCTACAGCTCTGTTTTTGTAGACATTGGAGCCCCGGGAATTAATGCTACTTCAACCTTAGCGATTCTTTCAAGCTACCTAAAGAAAGGTAGGTACTGCGCGCATCTACTTTGCCACCTGTCCCATAATTATGTATTCGCAGCTGACGAGGCATTTGGGTTGCACCCAAATATAATGAGAAGAGATGTGGGGGTAATTATGTGGGCATGTTATGCGGAGGAATGAGGAAGATGCTGTCAGGAAAGTTGTGAGCATGAATGTGGATGGCTATACAAGTAGAGGGAGATCAAAGAACCGATGGATGGATTGTATGAAAGATGATATGGCTAGAAAGGGAGTGACTACCGAGATGACGACTAATAGAGGAGTATGGAAGAAAAAGACATGTTGCGCCGACCGCAAATAAATTGTAATTGTAGGGCAGCAGAATTATGATGATGTGGGGGTAATTAATTGACGCCTATCTAGAGTACCTATAGATATACAAAGAATGTGCATTTGGCATTTTGAAAAACACTTTGGGTGTATAAATAACTTTAGCATTTGATGTTGTGAAGGTATGTTGCATAATTCACAATTTTGTACAAAAATGTGACGGCCATTACCTATAATAAATTATAAGAGTATACCTACAAATAGCATAAAAGAGATACTCCAGTCTTAGGAAAGACTTGTAATAAAATTTTGACACTAAAACGGGTACTTAGATAATTAAATGTATACTAATATTATAAAGCTGAACAGTTTGTTTGTTTGAACGCGCTAATCTCTGGAACTACGGGTCCGAATTGAAAACTTATTTTTGTGTTGGATAGTCCATTTATCGAGGAAGGCTATAGGCAGGCTATGTAACATCACGCTACGACCAATAGGAGCCGAGAAGCGGTTGAAACCGCGCGGGGCGCTAGTGAGTAATAAATATACCTACCTAAACTAGGAAAGCATTTACTTACATTGCCTACTTATTATAGGACAAGGCCTATTATTTAATGCGCCATTTACGTAAATTCGGATACGACTTCACTCAATGGTTTATGCTTACTATTTCTTTTATCATACATTTTTTTTTCTCCCGCTCTGGGTGGAGCGGAAGGAGTGTCAGACTCTTACTGACTAAAACCCATCCATTTTCCTCCCTTAGCCCTTTATGTTCCGGGGTAGCGGTACACCCTTTCGGACAATCCCGCTGACCCAGCAGGCTTCGTCCCTAACGAGCCCCTTATAATAATAATAATAATATATTTATTTGCCTAAAAACATGGTATAAAAAGATGGTAAAATAAAAAATAATAAGAGCATACAGTTTTTGCTTAACAGTATCTTAAAGTCAAAGAAGTCTTAGACACTAAAAACCACAGAACAGTTAAAGAGGTTAGAAGGGCCTTGTGGGCGGGACAGGCGCGCCACACATTTGCGCGGGCGCTCCAAACCCAACCGAAATTAGAATCACCGGTCAACAGTCACGCTCTTATTGTGAAAGCGTTCAATTCTCCGCGGAAAAAAAGAATTATGCCGTCTTGCCCAATTATAACGTGTCGGAAAAGAAGTCAGGAGTGTAATGTGGCCCGAGGAGGGATTTCTTTTCACCGGTAACTCCAAAAACCTTAAAATACGAGTGATATTTGTAATTATTACAAAAGTATTATGTAGTTTGTAGACAAAAACGATAAAATCGCATTCAGATGCAAAATTATACATTGCTTGCATTACATTGGTACGATCTTGCACGACGTGAGCGGTCGCGCAATGTATTGCGTTCCCTGCGAACGTCGCGTGCGTCGATCCAAAGCTTCAATTCTGGGAAATCTATGCGCGTCGATAGTGTTGTACCAAATTGTAAACAATGTCGATATTAAGATGTGTATACGAATGATTATTGTCAGTAATATAACAATGAAAATAACTTTGTTTATATTAACACCAATTATTGTATAATGTGGATTATTAATTTAGTTTCTTAGTTGGTTTTTCGTACGATGCAAACACTTTTTTTTTAATTGTCCATAAGATCCTGTTACAAGAAAACTGGTTTGAAGCAACTGGTAGAATTGAATGGATAGGTACAGTCAACAGCAAAAGTAGATGATCAAAATCAGAAACTCAATACTAGTGAACGGAGTTCGCGTCAGAACTGTGTGGCGTCGCGGAGTGATTCAAAAGTATATGATTGTAAATTATACCAAACATTTAGTACTTTGTATCGCATCAGCTACTTTAGAACATTGCAAGCAGTGTCAATAGACTAGACTAGAGATAAAAATATCAATCTACCTTCCGTTTTTAATATACTGTAGCCGCTACTGTATAGCTACTTTTGAACATTGACATAAATTCGCGAACATACAAAGATAATAATATTTATTGAATTATCGTTTTGTATCACATCAGCTACTTTTGAACATTTGACAGAAGTTACAAAAAAAAAACAATGAATATAGTAAAGTTTTTAAATTATATGATTTTTAATAAACATATGCTTTTTTCGGGGTTCAATTGGATGAAATTTGGCATATATTATTAAATATGCAAATCTTTATCAAATTCAGCTTTTCCGTAAAACATAACAAACAAAATTACTGGGATAATTAAAAATAAGAATTATTTGCTTCATGATTACGTGGCCTCAGTTTCATCATTTAATTTTTGATTTCAACTGTACTCAATACTCAATATCTTTATTGCTTTCCAAGTAACAATCGTGGACTGTTCACTAGTTTTGAAATTTTTTTTTACTTCTTAGTTCTGATGCGAATTGTGTTTATAACTTTTGGAGTTATAACTGATCACGAATATATGACAGCTGTACTAGTACTAAATGTTTGGTATAATTTACAATCATATACTTTTGAATCACTCCGACGCCACACAGTTCTGACGCGAACTCCGTTCACTAGTATTGAGTTTCTGTTTTTGATCATCTACTTTTGCTGTTGACTGTACTAAATGTAGCACAATTTATGATCGCAACATTTTGCAGAAAATGATTATATTGATTATGTAACGCGGGTGAAACCGGCGGGCACAGATATTATTCATAAATTAACATGATAAAATTAATAAATACTTTTTCACGGAGTAGTTCACAATAAATTAATTAGATTATATTATGTTAATTCGACTTAGCATTCGATATGGACGTGAAATTTGAAAATTTCTTTATAGTTTTTTTTGCATATTGTAGCATTGTTTTACGTTTTATGTTATTAAAAATGCTATTTTTCTTTCTTTCTATTATTATGCCGTAAAACAGAGCTGCAACTAGCATAAAACTAAAGAAAATTTAAATTTCCCGGCAGTATCGGATGTTCCCCCTTAATTTGTCTTTGATTTAAGTTTATTTATATGTAATTAGGAAGTTATTCGTACCGTATCCGCAACTTGAAAAAATGCAAAAATTTAATTAACTAAACTACAGTAATTTTATCGATATGATAAATCGACCTTTTGGTGGCCGTAACATATATGAGAAATAAATGGCTTTTACACGTGTGTGAGTGCACGTCCAGAGCAGTATTTGCGTTAGTGTGACAACCAATAGTAAACACGCGATGTAAGTGCGGTTTATTTGTGTGCGTAATGCGCGTACGTATTATCTCTTGCTTGTAGTGGAGAGACAAGAGTGGGAGACATGCGGCGACACGCGTTCTAATACAAATCAGGAACTACTTCCATTCTAACCTCTTTATCTGTTCTGTGATTCTAACCTCTTTATCTGTTCTGTGGTAAAAACTATGTTTACACAACCATTCATGCAATTTATTTTTAAATAACCTTATATTTAGGGTCTTTAGATTACATGGCATCTTATTATATATACGTACACACATAGAGACACAACTTTTATTATATTTAGCAAGTCTCGGATGGATATCTAGTACTAGCATATGGGGGTCTCGTCGGTTACGAGGATACAAAACATCTGCCTTACTAAATAATTCCATATATGCTTCCTCACAAACATACATGTTTCGTATATGTAAAGAGACGCTGCTTAGACGCCTTGCTTGATGCTGACATCTCTTTGAGACGCGCTTGGAACACGCGTGGAGCACGGGCCTGGTCCTGATCGGACGCCATGACGACTACCCATTACAAACCGTCCGCAGGCCCGCGCCTACGGTGGTCGGAAATAATCACGCGGCTCCTGACGCCTAGAGCGTCTCTCGCGGCAGCAGGGTCGTGAGGCTCTGTTCCTCAACCATCCCGCCCCCACATGTAAAGAGATGATAAAATGGAATCATTGCGCTGCCAATGTAAAACTGTCTCAGCGTTTGGTAAAAATTACCGTCAATGGGAATAAACCCACTACTCGTATCGTTATTTGCTTAATGCACTTTATTATGTTATGTTTATAATATTAAGTAGGTAGGCACGTACAACAAAATACAGGTCGAAAATACACATACACACACGTACACATAATATAATAGGCACCGATAGGAATCGTCAGAACTGCAGATGTTGTTTTATTAAAAGGAACGCAACGTTCAAAGTTCAACGCTTGCTGATAACATGAATGCAATCAAATATAATTTATCGATTTTACTGCCAGTCAGATAGCTTGTCTTGTGCTTGTCTCTGCGTAAGAGAGGGAGGCACACGTGTGCTTGCCTCTCTTGTACTTGACAGCTCACTTTTAACCCACTTTTTTACAGAATACCACTACTGCTTAGTGCCTACAGGATATACGTGATGCTAAGTTTTTTAATGAATGCTAAATCCTTTCTCCGTTAAAAATTGCTATTTCTATCAAACTTAAAAATGTTGCACCTATTGTGCTGTCACTAAAGACTAAATTAAATAATTATGCTCAAATACGGCCGTTACGTAAAACAACGCCTTCAAAAGTAGTAGTAGATACCTACAAGGACATGCAACTTCGTGTTTAGACGAGGCTTATAACTTGCATGCAATAATTGGATTTCTATGCAAGTATTGAATAGAAAAACTAGCGTCCAGTTATGGTACCGAAGGCATTTAACCAAATTGGAAATTGCACGCATGTAACCCTCTTGTTTTTTTTTTGGGGCTGGCAATTAATCTAATGACCACTCCGTGGAGCGGAAGGGAGTGTCAGACTCATAGAGGAAAGTAATATATCGGGTCAGACTCTTACTGACTAAAACCTATCCATGTTCCTTCCTTAGTTCTTTATGTATCGGGGTAGCGGTAACCCAGTCGGACAATCCAGTTGACTCGGCAGGCTTCTCTAACGGGCCGCTTACTTTATGCTGACATCTCTTAGAGGCGCGGTTGGAACATGTACACACGGCTACACATCAAGCTATACAAAACCAGTTTACGCTGGTCTCGCATTGTACGGAAATCCTATACAATGCGAGATCAGCTTAAACTGGAAATGTATAGCTTGATGTGTAGCCGTGTGTACAGTCACGAGCAATAACATAGAAACGCCCTTAAAATTCAAAGGAGATTGTTCTAGACCGCCCTATAACCAACAAACATTTGACGTGTACGTTAATTTTAATTATATTTTAATATGCTTTTTAAAAATAATAAATTCAAGCGGACACTGTTTAATTCTTAATAGGTTTATAAAAGTGACCTCATAGATTTTATTACCAACTGAACTCGTCATCTTTCAAGGAATTGTCAATGTGAATGTCACAAAAGATTTGACAGTGTCGCTCTCGCTCATATTACATAAATATCGATATCGACGACGATGTCCATAATATCTAGTGATAAATAATGAATGTTCGATATTTATCACTTCCAAAACATTGAAAATGTGCAACATAAAAGTTTTTCATGCATATTTTTTTCATGGAATTAGTTCCGTGAACATTTTAATGGAACTTATGATGAATATGGCCTAGCACGATTATGATGAAAATATAATGAACAAAACACACTCACAAAATGTACTTACTAGTCGAATGAGGGATTTTCTCACAAGTGAAAAAATATTAGTTCAAAAGAGGCGTTGGTAAAAAATACGTCTCCGTCTCAGGTTTTTGACATCAAATAAGCTGTCTTATTTACGGATCTTGTTTTCGTTATCAGTAGCCAGTAAAACAAAGACGTATTTTTTACCCACGCGGCCACGCCATCTATTGAACTATGTTTTTATTTGTATTGAAATGTCATTTACGACGCAACTCTAGTGAATTGTTCTCATAACCATTTCACGACTTCAATAGCCATATTTTTACTTTTTAATTACTTAAACTCTATTTTTAAATGTCGCAAACTAAAACGTTACACATTGTTCGTTGGGAACAAAATATTTTATTTTAGCATTAATTTAATCGAAGTAAAATCATAGCAACAACGTGTTTATGTTTGGAACAAATTAATTTACTTTCGACATATTGATCTGTCATTTTGGTCTACTAAATTAAAACCACAGATTAAATAGGTGGTCATTGATAATCGATATACAATGATTGATCTTCGAGAGAGCATCTCTACGTCACTACGTCAGTCGGAGCGTCTCACCGAGACGAACCTGTGGCTGTGTTGTGTTGTTGTGACTCCGTACCTAGGGTAAACATACCGGTTATCGGCCGTTTAAGCGGCTTGTTGACTTTAGAGGTGATTTTTAACATAATGCTGTACTCCAAGATTAAAAAAAAAAAAAACGTTTCAGCCTACAATAGTGCAGTTTCATAAAACCTTATGCTTATAGACGTATCAGTGATACATAATTTAAAAAAAATATATATTCGCAAAAATTGCAAATATACCGGCTATCGGCCTTTTCACTCAGTTATCGTCCACTAGTGCACTGGTTATCGGCCACCTAATTCACGGTAGAAAAACAACTCTTATTCTGTAGTTCATAGGGTTTATAATAGTATGAAAGTAAAACAATTAATAAATTAAAAAAAGCGGTGTATTTTTACTCTCTTCTACAACTTACAGCTACTTTTGACTTTAGAATCATTAAAAATCAAAACAGATTTATTATTTACTAATTACTATCGGCCGTTCTTTTTTCGAAAGGCCGGAATCAGGTGTAATTTTTACCAATTTTCGGCCGTCCATTTAAACGGCCGGAGACAGGTTTTATTTTTACTAGTTATCGGCCGCTAAACATTCGGTATTTTTACAGGTCATATCTTTGAAAATATGAGGTTTACTGGTGGCCGGAATCTAGTTCTAAATTTACAAAACTCTAGCTGTTCACAAATATAATGGAATCTATGTTGGTGAATTTAAGGTTTCTCTAATAAAGGCAAAGTGAAATGACGTGAATAAACCGGTTATGCGACCACCCGGTCGGAAAGTAGATTTTCAAATTAATCGTAACGTATTGTCCGACCACCAAAAAAATCACAAATTATGAAAATTTTGATGAGTTTGGGCACTTGAATATTGAAATTAGACATGCTAAACACACAGAAACCCCATCAATGAACAATAAACCAACAGTAACACGTAAAAACTTACCTTTGAAAATCAATCCACCTGCTATTTTTTTCGCTAAATTTGACACGTTTCCAGACACCAAATTTTGAAATGGCGACTGAGGGCTCAGTTCGCACATTTCGAGGCCATGCCGTTGGATTATGAACCGTGTAGTTCGTCCAGATCGAATGGCGCGAAATTAGTAAGGAGCGGTCTATAACACTGTCTATTATTTAAAATAACGTGCGAAGTGGCCGAAAAGGGGTAGTGGCCGGTAAACCGGTATGTTTACCCTATTTGGCGATTTCTTTTGGCGTTTTTGATTTTGTTTCTGTTTAACGGACTACAATTTGGATTGCTTTCAACGTGACCTGGCTTCGAATAACTGCTTCTGTGGTCTGCTTAAACGACACCTTAGCATTTTGACAACGGATAACGGACTTCGCTTAAAGTAAACTTTAACTAATAAATTATAACTGTACCTAAAAGGCATAATACTACTGTATGTACGGTAATATTTTACTGTATTTGAAGTTTAATGCTTTGTAGAAACCAGAAATAGCGATTTTAGAAGGAATTACATACGTTTTCTTTTATTAAAAATAACCTCAAAATCGGTTCCTTTTCTTTAAATAAATCTTTTCTCTAAAGTGTCCGTCAAGAAACTTTGTTCTTATGGGCTAATAAGGGCAGTCTACAAATAGAAAATTATTTTTTCTATGCTGTTGGCTCCAGGGCGAACAATGTATGGGCGTAGAACAATCTCCTTTATGTAGCAACATAAAATCGCAAAAATAAGTATGCTTAACTACGTCCAAAAATATGTAAACGTTAAATTGTGTCAAAATTAACTAGACACTTTTATCAAATTTTCGTTAACTATAGATTACCAAAAAATAATATTAACTTTTAGTTACGTAATTATGAACCCAAGGCAATTTCAAAAACATGACTACAATACAGTTTCAAAATTATATAAACAATTACAAAGCAGCAGTTTCAAGCAGCATGAGCTCGGAAATAAGTCGCAATTTGGGTTCAAACCGAACCTAAATTGTAATTTTACCTAGTTGACAAAATCAGTGTACATAAATAGGATCTTATTGTATTATTTATTTTTAGATTTTTTATCATTAATTTGCGTTAAATACATATTATTGTGTCATAGTAAGGTAAAATTAGCCATCAGTGAGTGGAATCGACTCACCCGTCGACTATTTTTTTTCCGTGTATCGTCCTAAAACTATTGTGCTATTAGATTCCTACGGCAATATTGCAAATCATACAGCAAGATAAGCGCGCATTTCGGTTGTTTTTTTGTTGTCGTGCAGTAAAGCTAGGTAAATACAGTCAACGTCGTAAAGCATTTATGATTAGAGGAGAAAGATGCAATACTACGCAGATTAGAAAATGGAGAAAGAAGGTTGTTTTCTTTTCACAAAAATGCTTTGTATGACGTCGGCAAAAAAAAATCTGCTGTTTCATTCAAAAGTTCAATACCTACTCGACCAAAACGTATGAAACAGCTGTTTTTTTCGCGATTTCTGGTTTACACCCATAGTAAAAGTTGTTCATAATGATGAGTAAAATAACTGAATTCATTTAATAGGCTTTATTAATAATTTAATTAATCATTACGTTTGGTAATGAATTGCAACACTGATTTTGTACGCCCTTGTTATATTCCAACCCCTATTTATTTATAAAACTATTAAAAACAGGAGAAAGTAGGCATACACTTTCAATACCGTAAAACAGGGTGAATAGGGATGCAGGGATGAATCGGGACGAAACTTTAAAAGCAATTTAAGCAATTAATCTGTAAGTCTGGTAATGTGTTTACTGTATAATAATTAATGATCAATTGTTCTGGTTGGCAACAAAATATTTTATTTCAATGTTAAAATCCATTTATAAGTTTCCTTCCGTTTCACCCCTGCATCCCTATCAAAGAGTAAAATAATAAGACTGATAATCCCTATTCACCCCGTTTTACCGTTTTCATTTTAATGTATCCATGACAATTCCTATAACAGGAATACAATTTATAATTGTCATGGATAATTATCACCTACCTGGCAGGCCCGCGCCTACAGTGGCCGGGAGTCGACACACGGCTCCCGACGCCCTGCATGCAATATTCTTGAATAGCAATAATAGAACGTGCCTTATAGCAGGCAATTATTGCTGTTGAACGTTCCACAAACTTGCACCGTGTAAATGGGGTTAAAATAAAGATCAATGCGTTCAGCGCCTGCGCACTTTTTGGTCAGGGGCGAAAGGCATGTTTTTTTTCAATTTCGTGTGTACCTATCGATGGTTAGTAGCGTGAGTGGGCAATTGAGAACACATAGGGAGATAATTATGTACGTGAGTAAATGGTGGCGATTAAAGTTTTTTTATCAATAGAAACCCTAATTACTAATTCTTGCCAACCTAAACATACGTGAGTCAGCCAAGTACGTGTCGGTCTACGCACAATGAAAGGTTCCGTTAGGATGAATTTATCCTAAGAACAAACTTAACATTGTAGTTGAAAAATATGTTCTCCCATAGATTACAATTGTAAACCTAAGTTTCTACGCACAGCACAGTATCGCCATAGACTTCATACAGGTTTGTGTAATCTATAAGCAAGTATAGAATAATTTTCTGTATTTTTTTAATTAGGTATATAAGTAACTAATCTTGAACATATTTTAAAGAAAATATTTTTGTGAGTATGAACAAGAAGAGAAGAGAAGAAATTTTTGCGACATCTTAAACTAAAGTATTAAATATGCCTACACGTCTAATGCAATGACATATACTTTAATAAATACATAAAATGAGCCCATGGGCAGCATGAAAACTCTGACACCAGGTTAGTCACTAACCACATGAAGAGAGAGAGAGAATACATAATGCAACAAAATATATAATATACATGACATATAATACTCACAGTTCTCACTCGACGTTTGAATAGCGAGATCGTTTAAGTAATATTCACATAATTCATTCATTAATATTTCACATTTATTTATTTATGTAACACGGCCGTGTTTGGGTCAGAAATCAGAAATTGATATGTGTACCAAACAACTTAATCGGTGTATTAGATTGGGAGTAAAGTGACTGTGAGAAAGACACGCGAGTAGATAACGGGGTTTTCAACCGGAAGCGTCTGAGGAACCCAAAAATAAGCTTATCACGCATACCCACTTACAATTTAGAACAAGAGAAATACTGGTTAACGAACCGTAGGTACTTATTATAATGAGTATTTGATACGACATCGTATCAGAAATTGAACATAAGTCTTCGAAGCCCAGTGTAAAATAGAAGTCCCTCACAATGTATTTACTCGGATATTTATTTCCAATTTTCGCGATACAAAACGTACAGTCTGCGAATATTTTAGGCCTTTTCCCGCATGTCGGAAAAAGTCACTACTTGGTCTTCGAACCACTGTTAAAAGAGTTGTCCAGACGGGGGCACCAAGTAACCGTGGCTTCATTCTTTCCCCAGAAGAATCCACCAGCGAATTATACCGATGTGAGCCTCCAAGATATAGGTCAGATGCGAAGAGAAGCGATCAACTTACAAATGTTTCAAAAATCGAATACATTATTTACCAACAGTTTATATTTGAAGACATTCGTGACTCAGATTTTCGCGTTCCATCCGCTCAGCGACATAGCTCGGAATATCTGCTCTGGACTTGTCCAACACCAGGCTTTAGCCGGAGTTTTGAATAAAAATTACGATGTTGTTTTAGTGGAAAACTTTAGCAGCGATTGTTTTTTAGGTCTGCTTCACGTTTACGGTGTTAAAGCACCTGTGATTTCTTTGGTTTCTGGTCCAATGTTGCATTGGTCATCTCATCGCGTCGGGTTGACGGATAACCCTTCATATGTGCCGACAATAACATCATCAACCAGTTCAATACTGTCATTTTCTGAAAGACTGGAAAATGCAGCAATGAGTCTTTACTTTAAGCTGTGGTTCAGATATTCGATACAAGTGGAAGAACGGGCGATTATTGAGAAGAAATTTAAGAGAAAGATACCTGATTTAGATGTGCTAGCACGAAATGTTAGCATGATGTTGGTGAATACGTTCCATAGTTTGAATGGAGTACGACCTCTGTTGCCCGGTGTAGTTGAAGTTGGAGGGATGCACTTACAACGTGGTAGCAGCCAGTCAATACCTCATGTAAGTTATATTTTATTTAAATATCATCATCAATATCATCATCCTCCAAACTACCCAATTTAATTTTGTTAAGTTTCCTTCCAAACTTTTGTGCCCGGTTGATAGCAATGGCTCGCCCCCTATTGTATGGGACTTTAACATAACTGGTAAAATGTGGTTGTACTGTCTTCCTCTGGCTAACCGTTCCAGAAATGTAGGTGTGATGTTATGTAAATATTGTCTCTTGTAGCCCCCATCTTTGAACTTACCTAACTCTTTCATAATTACTTCATTCGTTTTATAATTAATGCGTAAGCTTCAAACATAAAATAAATATTTTTTTTTTAAAGCGTGGGTTGTACGGTGGTGATCAATATTATTTTAAAAAGCACAATATTAGTTACTTTGAAATTAAGTGGGCCTTCCTTGGCGCCTGTACCTTAGTATGATTTATTATAAAACTAGCTTCCGCCCGCGGCTTCGCCCGCAAAATATGTCGACAAATTATACACATAAACCTCCCTCTTGAATCACTCTATCTGTGTATTATTGATCGAAACTCTATCTATTAAAACAACCGCATCAGAATCCATTGTGTAGTTTTAAAGATTTTAGCATTTAGCGACAGAGAAAGCGACTTTGTTTTATAAATACTAAGTAGTGATGTATGAATGATATTTAGTACTAGCTTCTGCCCGCGACTTCGTACGCGGACCCTGTTGCTTATGCCAGCAACAACGGGGTCGCCATTTATGTTATTTTTTATCATTTTTCCCATTTAAATCTTTTATCGCACTGAGCTTTAGTTTTATTTCATTCCAACAACCACCAAAACATACAGTCCATTTGTCATCGTTTTCATTTTGGTAACCGCATTATTATATTCCCCACTTGTCTCTAGAGACCTAGAAGTCAATGCGTAGATACGGTTAGAACTCAAGCACAATTCTCTATCCGTGAACGTCTCCGACTCGCGAGACAATACATAACGTTCACGATCAGCGGTCAGTCGCACATCACGTGCCCCACTTGTCTCTAGAGACCTAGAAGTCGATGCGTAGATACGCTTGGAACTCAAGCATAATTCTCTTTCCGTAAACGTCTCTGACTCGCGAGACAATACATGACGTTCACGATCAGCGGTCAGTCGCGCATCATATTCTTCACTGGTATCTAGAGACCTAATGAATACGCTGAGAACGCAGGCGTGCTTCGCGACCCGAAGAGGTTTCCACGGAGCGAGTTGCAGCCTAATGTTCTCGAACAGCATCAAGTCTCTCCTGACACTCTTCGGTAGATTCTTGGGATCTTATGATCCTCAATCTTTTAGCTCTCTTGGAACATTGGGAAAGATTTGACCTCTTTCTAGGCATGGTCATAGTTTTATTGTGAAGATACCTGATCAATAAAAATCTAAATGCGTTACCGGATAGGCTACCGTGTCACGAAGATAAATGGAAAAGGAAAAACAACATAAGCCCGAAGGCATATTCATACGATAAAATAAAAAAATAAATAGGAGTTTTGGCCAGTAGAGTCAAATTTTCAATGTTATACCATCGTCATCAAAAATCAGTCCTAAACTGCTACTGGTACTCCCAGTTTATGTTATTTTATAATTACACAGTAAAATTAGTGATAGCTTTGATTTCCACATCAGATGTTTCTGATCTTCGATTTTTATAAGTCAATAGGAAATGCCCATCAGATTGAACAACTTTTGCTTAGACGTCATTCCTATATGTGTTATGTTGTAGCTAGGCTCTTGGAGTTCCACAACAGGTGTTCCAGATCTTCGATTTTTATAAGTCAACAGAGAGTGCTCACCAGATTGAACAACTTGTACTAAGACGTTATTCCTATGTGTTATGGTGTAGCTAGGCTCTTGGAGTTCCACAACAGGTGTTCCAGATCTTCAATTTTTATACGACAACAGAGAGTGCTCACCAGGCTGAACAACTTTCGCTAAGACGTCATTTCTATATGTGTTATGGTGTAGCTAGGCTCTTGGAGTTCCACAACAGGTGTTCCAGATCTTCGATTTTTATAAGTCAACAGGAAATGCCCCTCAGACCGAACCACTTTTGCTAAGACGTCATTCCTATATGTGTTATGGTGTAGCTAGGCTCTTGGAGTTCCACAACAGGTGTTCCAGATCTTCAATTTTTATACGTCAACAGAGAATGCTCATCAGGCTGAACAACTTTTGCTAAGACGTCATTCCTATATATGTTACAGTGTAGCTGGGCTCTTGGAGTTCCACATCAGGTGTTCCAGATCTTCAAATTTATTCTCTCAGCAGAAAATGCTAATCACGTGGAACAATTTTTGCTAAAGTATCATTTTTGTATCTCTTATAGTTTAGCTGGTCTGTTGTGGTTCTGCATCAGGTGTTCAAGTTTCCAAGACAAATTATAGCCTATATGTTGCCCAGATCTTATAGCTATACAACAAAAAAAAATCATTCCAATCCGTCCAGTAGTTCCGAAGATTAGCGTGTACAAACAAACAGACAAACAGACAAACAGACATACAGACAAACAGACATACAGACAAACAGACAAACAAACAAAAATTTTTTTTTGGATTCGTGCTCTATTACTGTTTCTAAACCCCCCTTAATTATTATTATTTTTTTAATATATTCAATGTACAGACACAGTTTTTTTAACTGTTTTATTATATGTATAGATAATATACCTAATGTAAAATGTATAGTTAACTGTAATAATTGAGTGTGTATATTTTATTTTTAATAATATGTGTAACAATTTAAATTGCAATGACTTAACAAGCAACTAAATTCTAAGAACCTGTTTATCAGATAAGATCTTCAAAGTTACACTTGGTTCGCAATAAAGACTTTGAATTTGAATTTATGAAGAAGTAACAAAGATCCATTCTCACAAAATTTCACGTTTCTGATATTAATAGGAAATAGGATAGGATTATGTTACTAGGATTAGTATCATTTCTTGGTCTAGGCCATTGAGTCACGGTCCTTAGGCACCTGCCTTGGGTTACGTCGAACGAACAATAACGGTTCTAGATATCAAACAATTCGTGAATATGTTTATTAATTTTCCGTTTTACTATATAGGTAGAAATTATGTGATATGGCAACGTTACGGTTATACGGGGTGTAACCGAAAGGCTATATACATACAAAAGGATATGCTACAGACTACCAAAATGAACAACTTTTACTATGGGTCCAACTCCGAAATCGTGAAAAAAAAATCAGCTGTTCCCTACATTTCGACGAGTCACGTGACCAAAAAATGTATAGAACAGCAGATTTTTTCAGGGTGAAATTGCATTCATGGGCATTATTTTAAGGGATGACCCCTTAAATGTCATTAACACATGATTTAAACAGAAATAAGATAATAATAATAATAATAATTTCTGCTTCAGGGAGGGTAATACTCGACCACGAGTGATGCGCTTTGTAAGGCGGGCATTCTCGGGGACTGGAATCAGTCCTCTAGAATACATGTCCCGAGTTACAGAGCGCATCGACTTCCTGAAGCAGAAAGTTTGTGCATGGGCGAGCCGTATTCGGCGGTATAAGAGGCGGGTGGATCGATACAAGCAAAATCGCATGTTCCAGAGTGACGAGAGGTGGGTATATAGAGCTTGGGAGCGACCTGAACAAAATTTGACAGACGTATGCCACCCGGATGATGCTACCACGAGTGCATTCTGGCGCAGCATCTGGTCGGTGCCCGTCTGTCACGCTGAAGCTGACTGGACTCGGGATGTCGAGCGAGTGTGTGAAACTATACCAGAAATGGAAGCCGTCTTAATAACACCGTTAGACGTAGCCAGAGCAGTCCGTCCGTTACCGAACTGGAAATCACCGGGACCGGACGGGCTGCACAACTTCTGGTTGAAATGGCTAGTTAGTTCACACACTTGCCTGGCATCTCAGTTCCAGTCATCTTTAGAGTCTGGGTCGCTACCTCAGTTTTTAACAACAGGCGTTACCCACCTCCTCCATAAGTCTGGCAGTCCCACGGAACCTAAGAATTATAGACCGATCACATGTTTATCGACGGTCTATAAACTACTTACATCCATTTTGAGAGTGAAAATTAATACGCACATAGAAAGTCATTCGATTATGTCTGCCTCTCAAAATGGGTGTAGGAATGGGTCCCGTGGTACTAAGGAGCTACTCCTCATTGACATGGCCATCAACCAACAGGTTCGTCGATCCCATAAGGATTTGTCGACATGCTGGATAGATTATAAGAAAGCCTATGACTCGGTGCCACATACATGGCTGAAGAGAGTGCTGGAGTTGTACAAAATAGATGCAACTCTACGCATTTTCCTTGAGACGTGTATGGGGCAATGGAGGACGGTTCTTCATTATCCAGGGTGTCCGCAGATCCAGGGGAATGATGAGCCTATATGGATTAAACGGGGAATATTTCAGGGCGACAGTTTGAGTCCACTTTGGTTCTGCTTAGCTCTGAATCCTCTTAGCACTCTGCTGGAGGATTCAGGTCTAGGTTATCGGTTGAAGAGAGGCGGTCAGGTCATATCTCACCTCTTCTACATGGATGATTTAAAACTCTTTGCCCCCAACAAATTGCGACTGATGGAGTTACTGAAGGTAACTGAAACTTTTAGTAGCGCCATCAGGATGGAATTTGGTGCGGATAAATGTGCGGTCATGCATGTAAAGCGAGGGGAGATTGTGGAATCCGAGGGAATCCAACTCTCGGATTCCATACACCTTAGATCCCTCTCCTCATCCGAAAGCTATAAGTATTTGGGTATGTCGGAAGCGTTGGGTATCAATGTTACTGACATGAAGCAATCGTTGAAGGAGCGCTTCTTTGGTCGCCTGAATAAAGTTTTGATTAGTCTTCTTTCAGGCGGAAACAAGGTGCGCGCCTTTAACGGTTGGGTCATGCCGGTTTTGATGTACTCTTTCGGCATACTCAAATGGACTCAGACCGAACTTGACGCCTTGGATAGGAGGGTCCGTACACTGCTGACCGCACACCGGATGCATCACCCACGATCATCGGTGATGAGACTGTATATCCCGCGGAAGTGCGGGGGTCGAGGCTTTTTAAATGCAAAGACCCTCCACAATCGCGAGATTTGCAGTCTCAGGGATTATTTTTTAAAAGCCGATGTGGGTATGCACCGTGATGTGGTGGCAGTGGACATAGGCCTCACCCCGCTTTCCATGGGTAAAGAGAACTGGCGCAAACCTGCAGTACTGACTACCGATGACCGCAAGGAGATATGGCAAGGCAAGGAGCTTCACGGGCGCTTCTATCGGGTTCTTCATGAGCCCGGTGTAGACTTCTTAGCGTCCGTGTCCTGGTTACGTTTTGGTGACCTTTTTGGGGAAACTGAAGGTTTCGTCTGTGCAATTATGGACGAAGTTATCTTGACGAATAACTATCGGAGACATATTATGAAGGACGGGACGCTTGACGTGTGTCGGGCATGCCATCGTCCAGGTGAGTCCATCAGACATATTATCTCTGGTTGTTCTCGTTTAGCTAACGGCGAGTATTTGCACAGGCATAACCAAGTGGCCAGGATTATTCACCAGCAACTTGCTTTGAAATATAAACTTGTAGACTCTGAGGTACCGTATTACAAGTATGTGCCCGACCCAGTTCTTGAGAATGACCATGTCACGTTGTACTGGGATCGGTCTATCATTACTGACAGGACTATTGTCGCCAATAAGCCTGATATAGTAGTGATAGATCGATTAGCGCGGCTTGCAATGATAGTCGATGTTACTATTCCGCATGACGAGAACCTTGTGAAAGCTGAGAAAGAGAAACAAATAAAATATCTCGACTTAGCACACGAGGTTGTTGACATGTGGAATGTGAGCTCGGCTGTCATTGTACCGATTGTCGTAACAGCCAATGGCCTGATAGCCAAAAGCCTCGACCAACATCTTTCGAGGCTCTCGTTAGGCGGTTGGATCAAGAGCCAGATTCAGAAGGCAGTACTCCTCGATACGGCTCGCATTGTGAGGAGGTTCTTGTCTCTGCAGCCCTAACCACCGGTGCCTTGGACTCTGCTCCCGACATCGGCGGACCACTATTTTTTATATTTTTAAATGTTTTTTTTTATTTTTGCATTTTATAAAAATATTTAAAAATATATAAGATAAGAAATGGAATAAATAAAAGAATAATAATTCATTTATTTCGGACCATAATCCATTTTGGGTTAGTATGTACATGAACTTACACAACTATGTTAGTAGAATAAAAATTGCAACTGCCTAATCAAAATACATTATAACACATTTACAAATTAAATCAAAATTAAATCAAAAAAACTACATTCTAAATTCGAAACACAAAAAAAAACGAAACTCGAAACTCGTCTCAAAACATCTAAGTATGTATATTTATCTATATTTATTTTACAATCACTTCTTATCAGAATCATAAATTAATGGACAATTAATATTAATCACAATAACTTATCGGTGTACCTTATCTTACTATTTAATAACTAGTTGAGCCTGCGACTTCGCTCGAGTGTAATATTGTGCTTACACGAGCAATTTATTATTGCCGACAATTTTTACTGCAATAATTTGTAGCGTTTTTTGAATGGTAGCACCAGGATGCTACACATCCGATCTATTCCGTAAAATAGGATAGTTCGCTTTTTTTCGCAGTTGAACCAACAAGGTTCTCGACTGATAAGTGGGCTTGCCTGTGGATGCCTTAATAAATTAAGGCCTGCACGGCCGGCACTCCCTGTGCTGTAGGGTACGGACCTCGGCTTAGGTCGTAGCTGGGGGAGGATAGCAATCGACACTGGACAGGCTGGATCGGTTAACTCAGGTAGCTCGCTGGGATCCACTGACTTGGTCAAAAACAAATATGAAATTACATAGAAAAAAGACCGCTCGTCCTAAAAACTTCCATCACCGTACAGAAATTAAATATTATGCGAAGGTATAATTTTAAAATTGCATTGAATGCTAATAAGTATTCTATTTAATTCTAAAAACGAGCAGAGAGAACTGTGACGTCATATTTCATACAAATCACGTACAAATTCTGCGTTTAACAATTCATAAAAAGTAATGTTATTGACTACCCTTTCAAATACCCGATTGCCCGTGTGAGCTTCAAGTTTTTACTTTTTTTACTAGTAGGTAATTTCCGCATACAGGCAGTTGAACTCGGAAACACTATCCTGTAAGTATCTATTTCAATATAAGTAGTTTATTTTTAGCCCTATCATAACCCTAACCAACTTATCGGCACTAAGAGACAGCTCATCAGCGCAACTTCTCGTTTTTCCAATAGGTATTTAACCGGTAATAATTCTGATTTCATTAATATTGCTATTTTGCTAATTAGGTGGTGTAAGTACAAACGCCAGCACATCAAGCTATCCCTAACTGTCAAATTTTCCCAATTGAAAATGAACCTTATACTTTTGTAATTAAGTTGTAAAACTATCAAAGAGATTTGACAGGTTGGGTAGCTTGATGTGCTGGCCTCTGCACCTATCTATAAAACCTAGTAAAGGCAAAAGTAGGCAAAGCAAACAATCAGACAGACTTATTTTAGCTTATAGATAGATAATAATATATTATGTTGTGTTGTTGTTTTTGTTGTAAACATAACTGGTGAAATATGGGTGTACCTACTATAGGTACACCTCTGCCCAGCCCTTCGGAGAAGCAAGGCGTGATATTATGTTTATTTTGTAGATATATATTTGCACAAATAACTACCGTACATACTCTCACGTTATAGGTATAGTTATAGATTTATTTGCGGGCTTCAAAAAGGAGTGCCTTTTTTTTGAAGGTATGAAATTATCAAATGACCCCTCCCGCTTTGTGTGAAGTGGAGGGGAGTGTCAGACTCTTACTCAATAAAACCCATCCATGTTCCTTCCTTGGCCCTTTATGTTTCGGGGTAACGGTAACCCTTTCGGACAATCCCGCTGAATTACGTGCCTGCTATGTGCAAAAAACGTGTTTTGCAAGTTGCAGCAACTAACATAAGCAAAGTTAGATGGTAAACATATTATTATGACATCTAAAATAATTTTCCCAATATCATTATGCTTAATTTACCAACTTATCGGCGGAAATAATTGGTAATATTTTTCTTGATTTCATTTATTTATTATGCTTTTTTAATAATTACTTGGGATTACGAGCAGTACAGTTTGAACCGCGGCGAGGTAGACATCCCTGGTCAATCATGGGGACTCTGTGTGTAATACTCGCGATCTTCGTCGTCCATAGTGCAGAAGCCGCCCGAATCCTGGGCCTTTTCCCACACCCCGGGAAAAGCCATCAAATGGTTTTTGATCCATTAATGATAACGCTAGCAGAAAGAGGACATGATGTTACCGTTGTTTCGTTCTTCCCCGTCAAAGATCCACCAGCGAATTATACCATCGTCAGCCTCGAAGGTGTTGCTCCACTCGGGGTGGAAACCATTAACCTATTGAACTTTAACAGTCCAAACATGATTCTCAGTTTTTTCGGCATTGACAGAATCGTCACACACATTATGGAGTTCCAACCGCTAGCAGATCTAGCTATAGGCGTATGCTCCAAAATCGTGGACTTCGCTCCAGTAGCTGATGCCTTGAAGAAAAAATATGATGTCGTTTTGGTGGAGAATTTCAATAGTGACTGCATGCTTGGTCTTGCTCATGTTTACGGCTTGAAAGCAGCATTTGTGTCGTTGTCTGCAGTCGCCATGATGGAATGGAGCCCTGATCGCTTAGGGGTAACTGATAACCCGTCGTATGTACCAATTTTGAGCTGTGGGTTTACATCGAAGATGACCTTTGTCCAAAGATTAGAGAATGCTGTGATGAACGTTCTATACAAGCGCTGGTTCCGTTACGGGGTACAGATGAAAGAAAAAGAGATAATAGAGAAACGGTTTGGAAGGAACATTCCTGATCTACAGGAGTTGGCGAAGAACGTGACCTTGACTTTGTTGAACGTGTTCCACAGTTTGAATGGCGTTCGTCCTCTACTGCCGGGGGTCGTTGAAGTTGGAGGGATGTTTTTAAACCATAGTAGGAAATCAATGCCGCAAGTAAGTACAGTGCAAATATTCAAAATCTCAAAAAACATTCGATTTCAGCGGGTTTATCCGAAAAGGTTGCTGCCCCGGAACATAAAGGGCTAAGGAAGGAACATGGACGGGTTATAGTCAGTGAGAATTTGACACTCTATTGATGATTTTCCACCCTCAAAAAAAAACATATTCGATTATTTAATTAATTACGGCAAAATGCTGCAATGATGTCATCGATTCGTCTCGCGTAACTGTGACTACCCTAGGTATCTATAAGGACTACTGTCCATGAAGCAAATACAAATGCTACTGTCAAAGTCACAGAACAGATATAATAAGAGGTCCTCTTTTATGGAGGGACCTCTTTTATCTGTTCTGTAGTCACAGTATGCAACCCCAAATGATGATTTATTATGAAAAATATTTACGAGTACACGACCGTAAGTATAAATCATTCATGAGAATTTATAAAAGAAGTGTTTACGAAACATTGCCAACAAAAACTCTATCTAGCTCTTGGACTATGCCTAAAAAGAACTCATCATTATCTTTTAAATCTGTGAAAACTAAGACTTGGCGAAAAATTGCGACTTTATTGCTGCTAATTACTGAATTTGGGAGAAAATAGATCTTCACTAGGTGCCCCAGTTTTTGTGCTTCAAACGGGCCATACTGGGGTCGGCTGACCCCAGATCGTCAACTCTTATAACTTTTGAACCAGTGACCGATTAATTTGGCGACTAATTTCGACAAATTAGAAACTAATTATATTAAAATATAAATAATTATATTTTATTATTTATTTTTTATTATTTATATTATATTTTATTTTTATTAAATTTGTGTTATAGTGGCTAAGTAAAAAATAATACCCGCACGGATCGATCCATCAGGTTAAGCTACGCTTATCGGGGTTGGTCCGTGTATGGGTGACCATCTTTACATATCGCGACTCCTCCGTGTTTAAAGGTC
Source organism: Hyppa rectilinea (assembly GCA_951799385.1). Classification (NCBI taxonomy): domain Eukaryota; kingdom Metazoa; phylum Arthropoda; class Insecta; order Lepidoptera; family Noctuidae; genus Hyppa; species Hyppa rectilinea. Next base: position 3,766,869 of record OX637310.1, on the reverse strand, counting down.
GTTGCGGGTAGTCAAAAGCTTGAAAGTCTGATAGCCAGTCTTACCAAGGAGTATTGTAATAGCCAGTTACTAACTGAGTTGTGGAGGTCAGGTGGGCATGGATGTCGCTCCATATAAAATACTGGTATGCAGCTACATCCGGTTAGACTGGAAGTTTAATTATTTTTTTAGATTACTTAAACATAATGGACAGCAGCTTTTTTCGAGTATTCTGGGTTAGTCAGTGTTCAGAATTTTTTACCATGTGGGCAAATGAATATTATTTATATACAAGGTGATTGGAAGATGGGTGCAAAGCTTTAAGGCATAGAAAGTACAGACAGTTTAGAACCATTTAAGCCACGGTTGTCTTAGACGAAGTCTTACGACTTTTTTTTAACCTAATTTTTAAGACTTTTTTCAAAAATTCCCAAATTTTTAACTAAACTGCTTATTTATGGCCAAATTGAATGATAAATGAATTCATTTTTATTTAATTTAATTAAAGTAATGTGTCAGCAATCTAGCAAAACATGTTCTGGGCCTCTGTGTCGTTAGACATTTTTTTTACAGACATTTAAACTACATAACAATTTTAATAATTCATAAATGCCTTTTTTTTAATCTTATTTAAAAAAAAACTAAGGTTGCTGTTTTTGTTCAGACCTTTTAGAAAACATGCTTGATAATCGCTCTTTCTTTTGAAGTATCATTTACGCGGATATCTTACAAATTATTGAAATTAGGACCTACAAACCAATTTTAGGGAGAAATTTTAGATTTCAAGGGGACTAATTAAAACAACATTTGTATTTAAAGAAGACGGAGCCGGGCTTGTATTAGGAATCACGGCAGACATTTTGAACATGAAAAATAAATAATTTAAATACAAATGTTGTTTTAATTAGTCCCCTTGAAATCTAAAATTTCGCCCTCAAATTGGTTTGTAGGTCCTAATTTCAATAATTTGTAAGATATCCGCGTAAATGATACTTCAAAAGAAAGAGCGATTATCAAGCATGTTTTCTAAAAGGTCTGAACAAAAACAGCACCCTTAGTTTTTTTTTAAATAAGATTTAAAAAAAGGCATTTATGAATTATTAAAATTGTTATGTAGTTTAAATGTCTGTAAAAAAAATGTCTAACGACACAGAGGCCCAGAACATGTTTTGCTAGATTGCTTACACATTACTTTAATTAAATTAAATAAAAATGAATTCATTTATCATTCAATTTGGCCATAAATAAGTAGTTTAGTTAAAAATTTGGGAATTTTTGAAAAAAGTCTTAAAATTTAGGTTAAAAAAAGTCGTAAGACTTCGTCTAAGACAACCGTGGCTTAAATGGTTCTAAACTGTCTGTACTTTCTATGCCTTAAAGCTTTGCACCCATCTTCCAATCACCTTGTATATTATGCGGAACTGTAATAGGAACAGTGTGAAGCCTCAAAAAAAAAAAACATATTCCGAATTAAATCATTTATTTAACCTTATTTATAACTTCTCAATTATACATGACTGAATATCATTGCTCTATGTAATTTCTGTCTCTTACCACGTAAATCACTGAGTATATTTTCTGTATGTCTCTTTAAGTGAGCACGTATACGCATGTTAAAAAACGAATTAGCTATTTGCTTAACTATCTTAGTGTCATGCAAATCATTACAGTAAATTGATTCCGTGATGGGATGGTTAAACATTCCCTGCAACAGAGGAGTAAAATGTTGTGATACGACATTAATTAATTTGTTTTCTATATTATTCGCTCTAAGTTGGCCCATCAAATTAGCTTGTTGAAAAACTTTGTCACAATATTTTACAATTTTGTAAGCTGCTACCGAAGGGAAGTACAGTTTGCCTCGGTTTACAAATGTCGTAAATGAATTAAATTTATTTATAATCATAGAATATGTATGATCTGTTGGCAGACTTTGCAGTGCTACTAACGCATTATAACAATGTTCACAAGACATGTGGGTAAGAATTTGTTTTATTATATAACCAGTTATATAATATAATATATTTTCGTGGTATGGACTAGTATGAATTGCGTCTAAATTTTGAAACACATTTTCAACATCTTGTTGAAAGTCAGGTTCTTCCCGAGGTCGAAACAAACTTTTCGGTTTATTGAAATCGAAGACTTGTGAAGTTTCAAAACCATTTTCTATGCAGTTGGCATTTATGGACGGTTGAATAGAATGTCTGAACAACATCTTCCGCATTATATATCGGAACTCAAGAGGACACGGGTTATCTTGAGCCCGGCCGCGAGCCCTAATGCATGAAAAAAAAATTTCCAAGTTGTCTTGGGAACACTTAAAAGTCAACAAATATTTCAGTGGATTTTGCTGCAGTGTACACAAATCATTAACAAGTAATGGCAAACTATGTATGTTCATCAAAAAACCTAGTGCAAAAGTTTTTCTGCGATGATTTAAAATACCAGTGCCATCTATCATTAAGGATTTTAAATACGTTCCAGTGTCACTAAATACTGGTTCCCAATAACGTTGGTTTTTCAACGATAATGGAGACTTGGAACCTTTTCCAAAGGGTGACTTTGAATTCATTAAATCAAAAAGTCTATCAATCACGTGCAAGAATTCTGATGTCGCTTCACTATTTAAAAAGTCAGGATGACCACTAACCCTCAAAAAATCTATTGCATCAGCAACTGATGAACTTAGTACTTGTGCAGCAAGCCTAACATTCATTTTTTTGTTTTTAAAATCTACATGTAAAGCGCTTAATTTATTGGCAAATTTCAAACCCTCTTCGTTTTGTACTTCGTGTAATTTTTTTATGTATTTAAACGATATATCTCCGGTACTTGACTTCATTTCATAATCAGCCAACACATTTCTCGCAAGTTTTAACATATGAGCAGCGTCAAGTAGACAATAAATATTGCTCTTCCCGTTCGGATGTTCAAAGAACGGTATTAAATTATTTTGTTCAAGTGTACAGCCTAAATATTCGTAAGCCTTAACATTGGATGATGCACCATCACAGGTCAAAGATCTTACGGTGACACCAATTTCATCAAGCACAATTATTGCTGTTTTTATTAATTCTGATAGAAGTTCCCCAGGCAAATTATTTGCAATAAAAAAATATGCAATTGGACATTTAAAGCGTACACCGTATGAAACTATCTGAAATACGAGAGCTTCAGAAGCTAATTTTTCTGGATCACTTACAGTAATTGGTCCTAAATCAACGTAGCCAACGACTTTGTCCAATTTTTTATCATAGGCCAAATTTTCTTTTAATGCCATGCCATCAAATATTAAAGCAACATTTTTTAAATATTTTTTTTCCGGTAATTTGACTTGCTCTTTTAAATATTCGAGTACTTCAGATAAGAAACCAACATTACAATTAAAGAAAGACAAAGATCTTCGTATTGTTTCTACATGAGGCAAAGTTGTATATTTTCTTAAAAAATCATAAGCTTTGGGTGAATAGAAATTCAAAGTTAAAGCAAAGGCTTTGATTTCCTCACTATATCGAACACCATGTGGATTACTCGGTGGCCTTTTGAATTCCTTGCAGATATCAGCAAAACGCCCTTGTACAATATTTTCAATTTCTGACTGACTCGTATACTTTTTAATTGTTGCCATTAAGGAAGACATATCGTGATGTTTTTTAGTTTGCCGCGCCACTTTTTGCTTAAGCATCTTAGTTTTCTTCTGAAGTATTTGTTCTTTAGTTGACTTTATTTTCACTTGCACGCCCCTATTAATCTTCGCAGGAACGCGATCTTCACTGCTGACCTAACAAAACAAGAAAACTTTGTGTGAAATCAGTACTTTACATTAATGAATTTGTTTGTTTTATTGAAAGTTATTAGGAAATACAGGGTAAAATATAGCCTCCTCGAAAAATGGGCTATCCAACATTGAAAGAATTATTCAAATCGGACCAGTAGTCCTGAGATTAGCGCGTTCAACCAAACAAACAAACTCTTCAGCTTTATAATATTAGTATAGATTTGAATCTATACATAATATGATGTTATGTAAATGAGTATTTAATATTTTGTATGGGAAAGGGAAACTTACAGGTAACTCGTTAAGATTGCTTATATTTTCCAGAACTTTCCGACATTGTTTTTTATCAGTTGGTTCCTCAATATTGCCGCCAGCACGTTTCACTGCTATTTCCATAAGTGGAAAATTTCTATCAAAAATGTCAGAACTAGTGCTTGGTACAGCCAGAGGATCTATTTTCACCATATAGTCTTCATGCATTGAACTTATTATCTGAAAATTATAATATATTTTATAAAATTTTGCCTTTTGCCATACATTTGAACTATATTTCTAAATACGTAATATATTGTAATACAGATATATAAACCATGTTAAATGTTTACCATGGCTGGTGGGACTGTTTCTTGATCTATTATATTAGGAACTGCTGTTTCTTTTAAGCGCCTTGTTTTTTTTATAATAATCTGATTCTTGAAAATGTAAATTGCAAATCCGTGCACTTTCATAAAACTTGTTTTTCAATGGTACAATGGATAACCACGATTTTCTATGAGTACTATTTTTAGGAAATCTGAAAAAAAAGCATTTGATGGATATTAATTTTTTTGAATAGTGAGAAACAAAGATTTTATATTTAAAAAAATCACATAGTCCACAATCCTTAAGAGACATAATACTTAAGACTTTTTTTTTTAATTAGTTCATGTTCCACGGAAATTCCCAGATATATCCTCAATATGGTTACACTACTTCAACATGACATAAAACAAAAAAAAACGTAAACAGAACATTAAAATTGCACATAGTCAATTAAATTCAATGTAAAACTATTTGATTCGGTCGTAATAATCATTAAATAATATGTTGAAAACACTGATAAAACATTTTAGGTAGAAATAAAGTGAAAAAAACAAAGAAATATGTTTGCAATGATTCAATGCCATAAATCACTTACGGGTGAAATCTTATATCACCTCCTGGACACCACTTACTTCCGCAACCACGCACTATACAATTTTGCACCATTTCTTGAATTATATCAATTATACCGTGAATAATCTCATTTAAAGCTGTGAACCGCAAAGTAAACAACCGCCATATTGCCTCTTATTTATTTTTACATAGGGTCAATGTTGCCACTTTGTCGAATCCTAAGGAAATGGGATTCTAACTCCGTTATGAGCCAATCCAACTTTGCCTAAGGGACCGATAAAAAAAAAAACACAATTAACTAATCGCGTTTTAACTATTTATTACTTTATATAATACCAGACAGCGTTTAACTTATGATTTTGTTATTGTGATGACTATTCCTAAGAATTTACTAGGAGATTCAAATAAGAAGATAGCAATACTATCGTCCTCACCAAAAAGAGAGGTCGGCCCACAGAGAGTGAGATAGAGATATGTAGGTATTTGACTCAAGCTGTTGTTCTGAGTGTGGTCTCCATTTTTATCTATACCTTCATGATCAAGCTATACCGAACTGTCAAATTTCTCCAAATGATTTTCAACCTTTAACCGTTGCTGTTAAGTTCAAAATCGATTGAGATCAATTTGTCAGTTTGTAGTAACTTTAAGTGCTAGAGACTGTACACAGTTAAAAGTGGAGAGGGCCATCTTTATCAGCCTCACGTGATTAGAAGTGTCACTCATCTTTCACGCTCGTGTTACAATTATTATTCAGTTCCTGATAATTGATACTAATAATAATAAATATTATCTTAAGTATTTTGTTTATGCTTCGAGAAGAGTAAATTGGCTTTATGATTTATTAAATTAAGCAATATTTTTTTCACCTCACAGGCTCGGAAAGAGTCTGTTTGTCATTCGAAATCTGAGCCGAAAATCGATTTTTGCTCTCTAGCGTGGAAAGAGTTTTTAAAATTCGAACCTTTCTATTTAATCATTTTCTATACTGCCAGTCCACTGAAAATGCATGACACGGTCTAAAATAAAATATTAAATAATACCGCTCACTTTAAAAACTTCCATCACAGTACAGAAATTAAATATTTTGCGAGGATATAATTGTAAAATTGGAATTAATATTAATAAGTATTCCATTTGATTAAAAAAATCTGTGACGTCACATTTGAATATGCCATAAAAATACTACCCTGTCAAATACCCAATTGTGTAGTAATATAAGTTAAATTTTTTAAATAAAATAAATACTAATATAATATGTTATTTAATCCTTTGCTTGGCAAAAATAAATATGTATTAAATTAAATTAGTTAGTTATTTGTATTAAATTAGTTTTTTTCTTTAATTCTCCTTAGAGGACAAGTAGGATATAGAACAAAATACAGGGTATTTAATTTTGGAGATATTCTATGTAACTCATAAGATACATTGCCAAGTATCTGTTATTTTCTTCACATGAGTCAATGTATCTGAGACGCTCGAACAAAATAAAACTCAACATATAACACCTGTTTTCTTGCACCTAGCAGTTTCCTCGCTGTAGTGAGGTGAAAAATTGTGTGTTGCGCTCGGCAGCAAAGCTTTTCTGCGTCTCGTACCTTTGAAACCTTCGTTACGCTCAGGATTCTATATTTGAACCACTCGCTTCGCTCATGGTTCAACCCTAGAATCCTTCGCTTACTCAGGTTTCAATAGAAGTACTCGCGCCAAAAATCAACTTTCCAGCCTTGCATAACAAATAACTATTTTCAAACAAAATACTTATCACAATGTGTTTGAGTAGGTACTTACCACGTCCATGCGAATTTTATTTTAACTAACAAAATTGTGTCGTTGATAAAATTAAACGAATCGGAATATCAGCAAAGAATATAAAGCTATGGGCCTACATGTTTCTTAAATTAGAAAGATTGGGGGCGCACGAGATTAACTCTGTTTAGTTGTTCAAATAAAATTATAACAGCTCGTTGCCTATTAAACTACTTTCTTCAAACAAAACATATCGATTACACTCTAAGCTGCAATGCCATTAACATTAACCTTGTCCTTTACAAACACGCTACTATCTCTAATGCATACTATTATATGCATAGATACCGTCGTACCACCCTATAGAACAGATAGATGCTCTGAAAATAACACGCGGACAACCGCCGTTCGTATCAACACTATAGACAGTAACGTTTGAGTCGCGGCGCAGTGTACAACGCTCGTCCACAATGCGGACACTCTCTATATTACTACTCGCGATCTTGACCGCGCATAATGTACAATCCGCGCGAATACTCGGCCTCTTCCCTCATACAGGGAAAAGCCATCAAATGGTTTTCGACCCACTATTGAAAACGCTAGCAGAAAGAGGTCATGGTGTTACCGTTGTTTCGTTTTTCCCCATCAAAGATCCACCAGCGAATTATACCATCGTCAGTCTCGAAGGTATTGCAGCTCAAGGGTTGGAAACCATTGATTTAGCGTACTTCGATAGTCCGAACAAGATCCTCAAAACTTTAGGCATTGAGAAAATTATCAAGCAAATTACGGAGTTCGAACCGCTGGCTGACCTAGCTTTAGGAGTGTGTTCCAAACTTGTGGATTTCAATCCATTGGCAGATGTTTTGAAGAAAAGTTATGATGTTCTTTTAGTGGAAAATTTTAACAGTGACTGCATGCTTGGTCTGGTTCATGTTTACGGGTTGAAAGCCCCTTACATAGCGATGTCATCAAGCTCCTTGATGCAATGGAGCCCTGACCGGATAGGGGTGACGGATAACCCGTCATATGTGCCAATTGTGAGCTCCGACTTCAGTTCGAAGATGACCTTCCTACAAAGGTTGGAGAATGCAGTGATGAACGTATATTATAAAATCTGGTATCGATACGCGATACAGTTGAAAGAAAAAGCGATTATTGAGAAGCGTTTTGGAAGGAGGATTCCTGATCTGCAAGACTTTGCCAAGAATATGACCTTGAGTATGGTGAATACGTTCCACAGTATGAATGGTGTACGTCCTCTACTGCCGGGTGTTGTTGAAGTGGGTGGAATGCATTTGGATCATAGCAGGAAACCGATACCGCATGTAAGTACGTAGAATTATGTACCGTTTCATCGACTTCCGATTCGTCTCGCGTAACGCTGTCGACAGCCGTAACATGTGATTAACCATGAAATTATTGACGACCGTAAAAACTTCATGAATAGAATTCTTATGTAAAAGCGGAACATATTTGTTTTCTAATGAGTATTGTTCTTGATAACGTAGCTAAACGTACCTAACATTTAATTAAAGGGTACTTATAGTGCACTAGTTGCACTAGATATATGTATAGAACAAACTCTCATGACATACATATAATACTGATATCTTGCCTTGAACAATCGACCCTGTTTACTCGAAATTGTTATGGTTTCTTTCGAGACAGTGGGTTGTTCAATACAGTAGAACAGTACGATATAAACAAATTACACTCTGCTTGTCGGAATGAGGTCAATTTATCAATGAAATGGACGTTTACCAACATCAAGCTGTTACAAGTTTTATTATAAGAAGCAGAATCATGATAAAGAAAGTGATTTTGTTGCGGATCACTAGGTGGTTTTCTTTAATCACGTTCAGACTTAAAAGCGAAAGTAACCTTGTTTTCTTAGTTTATGAATTATTTACATATAAATCTAAAGGTAGGAAATAGATTCAGAATATTCGTAAGAAGGTAGACGGTCAAAAAGACTAGGTATTTATGTTGGACTACTGTAAATGGACAATATTTTAAGGGATCATTGTACAGAGGCCAGTACATCAAGATACCACAATCTGACAAATTTCTTTGTTAGTATTTCAATTTTATTGCAAAGACATAAGGTTCATTTTTTAATTAAGAAAATTTGACAGTTAGGGATAGCTTGATGTGCTGGCGTCTGTACTCATCATTGTGAACAACTTTCACTATGAAATAAACTATGAAAAATGAACAACTCAGAAATCACGAAAAAAAAGTTGCTGTTTCCTACATTTTGCCGAGTTATGCGAGCATTATGTATGAAACAGCAGATTTTTTCGGCCCTGTATAATAGTCCGAATTACTGGGTATTTATGTTCGACTACTGTAAATGGGTCATTCGGTATTTCATTGGAGTGAATTCGATTACCGAAGTGTATTGCTAGTAATGTACCTACTTGAATTAAATCGCGATTAAATATAAACATACTGTGCACATAAATAACCCACAATCAAAGTGCACAACATTAGCCGTCTGTTATTAAACACAAATAAAATTGAATAAGAACTTAGATGTTTTTAGATCTAAGTTTAATCATCATTATCATCATTCATAGCCATGTGTGCTATGTTTCCCTGGTCTCTTCGAGTCTCATTCTGTCAATATCTCACCGTGAAAACTTAGATGAAATTGTGCTTGAATTGAGCTGTCAATAGTGTTCATAGGCAGGTCTCCCCCGTGATCTTCAGTAGGTCGTCCACCTGGCTATTTGTGTGTCAACGCTTCTTCTGCGTTATTTCAGCAGCCATTACGTTAGGGTTGTGCCTGAAAAGTAGACATACCTAATTTTCGCCATTTGTTGTTGCTGTTATTTTTTTTTTGCGCCGGCTGTCGGCCTGTCGCTGACAATCAGCGCTGCCTGAGAATCTGGCTCGCATGGTGTCGAAGCATTATGCTGAGCGTTGGCCGGTTCACGCGAATGTGACGCATATTTCTCCACAACTTGTTTCTTTTTGTTGTGTGTTTTTATTGTTACCGCGTCATGTTTGTCGCAAATAAACGGATTTTCTTTCTTTCATCCATACTACGCCTGTAATGTGTAGATTAAAGGCGTGGTTTTATGTTATGACGTGTCCATTGTTATTTTCTCGAGCCATCCTTTCTTCTTTCAATGAATGAGCTGTAAAGTAAGTAGACCGAGTACGTGTATTATTAGTCAAGTATTGCATACGTAAACTCCGCTAAGAAGCCCTGACAATGCTAGTTGTTATGATTGCATTAATTTCCATGGATTTGCAGTACTATTACGCTGATATACAGGGTTATTTGTAAATCAACAGAAACCTCTTAAGAACTCGTCAAAATGTAAGGAACAGCTGACTTTTTTTTCGCGATTTTAGGTTTGGTCCCATAGTAAAAGTTGTTCATAATGATGAGTACAACGACCTCTTAAGAGGTTTCTGGTGATTTACAAATGGTTATTTGTAAATCACCAGAAACCAAGCGCGAGGCCAAAATGGATGGCATACAGGGTTCTGTATGCCATCCATTTTGGCCTCGCGCTAGTCTGTTTTGTATAGTTTTTTTTATTTTTAATCTTGTTCGTTTTAAATGCTTCTTTTTTGATATTTGTATTTCCTGAGCGTGTGACAAAAAAAACATTTCTTTCTTTTAGATCAAATGAGTTAAATATAAATTTTATTTGCGCTATAATCTAATAATGTTTCTGTTTCTGTAATCTGGAAAGATATAATGTTTAATCATTTTTATAATTGGTTTCTAAAAAACACTGAACTAGACTCGACAATTCTTTTGACATTCATTCTTTTCAGAACGTAGAATCTCTTACGTTAAAAGACGTCATTGCGATTTTGCCGGACTTTACTACTTTTTGTTACTTACTTACGTAGTTATGTAGATAATTAGGGTGGCAATGAAGTTGACACTACGAGTCTACATCATAATAAAATTATAGTGTATTAAGCTAAACGAGGAATATATGAACTTTAGGAGAGTGAAGTACTCATGCAAATGAAGTACTTTTACAAAGGGACCAACTCAGAAATATGAAAAAAAGAACTTGCTGCTCTATACATTTTCGTTCGCATAGTTGGACGAAATTTAGGACCAGGCGCTTTTTTTTTTATTTTAAGCGCGATTGTCCGAAAGGTTTATTTCGGACAATCGCGCTTACCCTCATATAGAGCTGAATCCAAAATAAAAATAAAATCCTGTGTGTTAATCCAGGTTATCCAAAACTATCTGCCTGCCGGGTAAGCGGGATTGTCCGAAAGGGTTACCGCTAGCCTGGAACATACAGGGCTAAGGAAGAAACATGGATGGGTTTTAGTCAGCAAGAGTCTGACACTCCCTTCCGCTCCACCCAGAGCGGGAGGAGTCATTTGATGATTTCCCACACTCAGAAAAAAAGTCCTATATGAGAAATTGTTAATTTTTATGGCTATTTCACTCTTCTAAAGATGTCCCTCCTTTAACCTAACACACTGTACACTTACGTTTACAAATTATATTTTCATTGTTAATTGTAGTAACACCACATTATACAAACAACACATTATTTAGGTATCATTATAATATTTTATAAAGCAGTAATTATTTCACAACCAACAATCCTATTGTTTAAATCTTAAAATAACATTTAGGTTTAGAACCATTTAACTTAATTTAATCCACAAAATACCTATTTACTGAACATTAATTTAGTTTTGGTAATGTTTTGGGTAAACACATAAGTTTTTCCTTATTAAAATTACCTAGATCTAGGTAATTTCAATTAATCATTCGAGTTGAGAAACGCATCATTCCCCGCTGAATATTATGTAGGTACAAACCTGGGGTTCGCTCCGTGTTGATTCGATCTCGAAAATCCATATTACATGTCAAGTTATTCATCGGACAATTCTTTATCTCAGCGATTCGGATTGTCAAGAACGCCACTTCTCTACGCATTTGTTTAGGAATATTGATCGAGTCATTCGATTTTGTCATTGGTTCGTTACACAATTTGACACTCTAGCACTTAGCAATTGATCACGTGACATTTCGAAAGCTTATGCCAATTCCATTTCGGATTTATCTAATTTCGTTATCGTTAATGAAAATGTGACTTCGTCTAGGTCGCCGCTGCTCCTCCTAAGGATTGACAGAACATCCGGTCCTTGGCTGACCTTAAAGTTGATTCCCAATGGTCGCCATTATAATTCATGTCGTTGATATTCATTTATTTTCAAGCTACTACTACTTACTACGACTTAAATATAATCAACAGAAGATGGAATAGAAAACTGTTATTTTAGACAGGGTTAGTAATAATTTTATTTAACTAAGGGCAGATTTTTCAATGGTCAAATAACTTTATCTATCCAATAAATATGGTGGTTTGACAACTTTTGCATAGGAAATAATGTCAAATTTACATATTTATTTTACAGTGAAAGTTATCTGACTACCTATAAAAAAATCAGCCCTAAATGTATTACTTAATAGGTTTTCAAAATGTACAATATTGTAAAATTGTACGATATAGTATTATTTGAAATGTCTGTAACATATCTCGACCGTTGGAAGACGAGGGGCTAAAGCCAGACCAGTTAGCCGATTTTAATTAAATGAGGCACCAACCGACGATTACCACTATTAGTATTATTTGAAAACGTTTGAAAATTAAGTTTATACAGGGTCAACTTACATTAGCTAGCAAAACTAAACATGATAGAACAAAAAAGATATTATTATTAATTTGATGATTTTGTGGATCGACCACAGTTAGTGCAGTCGCTTGAAATATCAGTTGCTTACTGTGTAAACTTCACAGACATGATTAGTGTCGATACTATAATATAAGCAAAAGAAAACAGATTCTCTCACTCATACCCCAAAAAAAAACAAATAGGTAGACAAAACAAAAATACTTAACCTACAAATTAGCTTAGGTATGTAAATAGTATTTGGAACTCGGATATGGGCACTATCATCACTTAAATGTTGGACATTTTATCGTTTTTGAAGTAAGTAAATAAATTAAAATGGGCGTCAAATGTCAAAGTGGAAAGGTCGTTTGAATAAATCATTTGGTATAATGCTAATGAATAAGTATTTATTCTATTTAAAAGTCTCCATCCGTACATAATAATAAAATAAATATTTTAATGATAGGAAAATGTACGTATCTACTAATAATTATGGTCCTAGACAACCAAGGAGTTGTATTTAGCAGATTGGGAAAACTCATTTGACACATGAAACAAATTATAACCACACAACAATAAAATTATTCCATATTGGGACATCATTTTTATAAAAACCTATTATTGAAGGCCTGTAATGATAGATGAAAAAGTAATTAAATAAATAAAACATAAATGTTAATAAATTAAAATGTTAGCGAAATCAGTAATTAGGTCAAAGACTAGGGTTTTAATTTTCAGCCTCTGTAGAATAGGAACACTAGGTCAATGATTCAATGAACTTGTCGCCTACGTTCATTATAATAATAACTCCAGAGAGGCAATAGAAACCATCGCAAAAATTCGACGTGTCTGACTGGACTACCTTCATTTGAGAAGACATAGCGCTTGATCAGCCGCTAACTAAATATCCTACCTATTTAAAAAGTTGTTTAATGGAAACCAGTACATCCGAAAGGGGTCCAAAAGTCTGGCAGCATTGCTACGTTGTATGGCAATTCACAATCATTCCAATAACACCTTCCTTAGGTCCAAGCAAACCTCATAAAACTAGCAAAAAGTGAACAAAAACATCGCATCATTTTACGTCAAAAGTACCAGGGAGACATACATTCTAGAAGAAACGATGTCATACAACGAACCCGTGCTGTTCAGAAAGACAATTGAATAACAGATAATGTTGATGCATTATGATCATTACTGACAGTTGCAGTACTTAACTGCGGATGTGATAGTTTACAACTGCACTAACTGCAGTGACTTGTTGGGTTTGCAAACACGAGTAAATGATACATGTGTGTCAACATTGGAATGATTTCTGTTTCTTAATGCGGACATTCAATCGTAACTCCTATCTGTTGAAACAGTTAATTGTTTTTGTGGTTCAGATTGCCTGTTAGAATTTACGTATATTTCTTTTATTTTAGTGTCGTACTTTTTTATTTATTTATACTACTTACATGACTTAAAAGACTTAAAATTTTAATGATAACTATGTAGAAGTATATAAACCGGGAGAGAAAATAATCAAAGGCCATTATAAAATTTGTCCCCATCGCTGTCAACAGGAAACGTTTCCAAAGGGTGGCAGCATTGCCACGATGTATGGCAATGCTGATTCTTTGACCAAAAAATTTACCAGCCCTCTGGTCATGTGTCACTTCACCCAAATTTTCACAATGACATTTTTACAGAATAGCACTACAGCACGTATGACTCCAGCTATGGAGGGATATTCATCTATTTATAGCCACATAATGTCTGCCAAGCCCTATAAGTATGATAGGGGCACACAGCAGCACAGGGTCGCACAGATTGAATAAAATGTAATAATCTGTTTGGGTCGCCCCGGTCGGTGACCGGTATAGATTTGAGAATGGTGCCAATATTAATGTAACTTACGCTTCGGTATATACAATATATAATCTAACACTAAAACTAAAAAGAATATAGGTATTATGAACAAGTATTTAAAACTAATAACTAACTAAAATATACAGTCGAATTCCTCCGCATCGCTGTCGACTGGTAATGTTCCCAAGAGACTGGTGGTATTGCCACATTGTATGGCAATGCTAAGCCTCTGGCCAAGGTAAAAGCCAGCCCTTGGGTCACAGGAGGTGTCAACTAGCCGTTTAGAGATTTCTTTAAACAAACTATGAGCACTTGGACCCCGCGGCCAAATTTGATCTATTAATTTTACGTTATATAATGTATTAGGAACGTTTGCGGTGACTACAAGCAGACTAGATCTGGGCCATGAAATTGTCCACAAAATAACAATATTTTATACCAGTAACGGTTGGTTTCACTTTCTATAAAACTTGTTGAAAAACAAGAAACGAGACAGCAAATCAACGCAAAGATAGCATGGGCTGGCCGGTTTAAACTTTCTGATTCCAAGAATTCTTTTTTATCTTCGTTGATATCTTTCTTTTGCTTGAGCTGGCTCAATTTATAGTGGACTGTCTACAGGTTGAATTTGAATTCATGGGCAATTTATTAAGGTGTCATTGTGCTCATCATTATTAACAACTTTTACTATTGGAAGAAATTTGAAATCGCGAAAAAAAATCAGCTGTTCCATACAATATTGTTTCATGAATTCAATTTCACCCTGTATACAGAATCATAGCCTAGCCAAGTTCTATGTTGGGGTCGGCTTCTAGTCCAGCTAAATACCAGTAATTTTTTTTTAATCTCACTTTAGTGTAGCCGACCTACAGGTAACTGACCTCTACAACCCCAATTACTGGGTAACACGATACTACTGGATAAGGCCTTATCAGACTTTCGGACTTCTGATTATCCGTAACGACTGTGTAAGTTCTACAAAAGAAGTTAAGCCGTTGGGAGGGTCACTTATCACCCATCCACGGACTGACCTCAGCAAGCGTTGCTTCTCAGTCGATCAACACGTGCGGCTGTTCCTGAACACGGAATTAAATAAAGTAAATTCTATCTTTATTAAATTCAGTAGCTGTGTCAACTAGAACAGAACCACCGGTTTACCGTTCCTACTCAATTCAGGTAGTTCTTCCTGTTTTAAATTATTTATTTCTCCATAGTGCAAATTTCTCCATACTGCTTTGGAATGGGATACTATCTTCATCATTTTGACTGACCGACCCCTTGACAATTCTAAAATGTGCCTATAATTGGTTCATTTGAAATAAATGCGTTGAGTTTGAACCCACATCCGTATCTTGTCAGCCCTTGGCCGTGGCTTGATTGATTCTTTATTCAACACTTCCCTTCAAAATATTTCTGGAACCAAATTGTAGCTTTGTGGTATCTAAACATTGTCTGAATCACACACAATAGCAAAACAAAAAACATGTTTGTCAACTCTTTTAAGGGACTGTTGCAAACAAGTATCAAAATTGAAAGGTGTCAGAGTATATAAGCTGCCCATGGGCCTGTGACTTAGCTTCACATGCTGTTGAAAAATTTTTCTTAGACATGCTGGTGTTCTCACGATGTTTGCCTGCCAAGGTACGTGTGTAACCGTGGTACAGGAAGGGAGCGAGGTGGTTCTTGTAGCTATTAGTTGATGTAACTAATAGCTACAAGAACCACCTCGCTCCCACAATGCTCCAGTTCCGTTACACTGCCATTAGGTAGGTACTGTGTATTTTTATCCCGTGACTATTGTCACCCATGGCCCACTTATTGGTACGAATATAAATCAGCCTTCGACGATTACTAATGAAGTATGAATAGTGATAAGATAGTATGAAAGATATAATAAACTAGCTGACCCGACAGACGTTGTCCTGTCTTAACTGTGATACCTACCCTACCTACCTACCTACCTACCCTACCTACCCTACCTACCCTAGCTACCCTACCTACCCACCCTACCTACCCTACCTACCCACCCTACCTACCCTACCTACCTACCTACCCTACCTACTTATCCTACCTACCTACCCTACCTACCTACCCTACCTACCTACCCTACCTACCTACCTACCCTACCTACCTAACCTACCTACCCACCCTACCTACCCTACCTACCTACCTACCCTACCTACCTACCTACCTACCTACCTACCTACCTACCTACCTACTTACCTACCCTATAGGAGGAAAATCAGCAGCTGATCGAAAAAAATAAAAAAAATAAAAATGTATTCTGCTATTCAGGGTGGAGACAAATCCAACGAAACAAAAACCATGAAAATTGGTCCAGCAGATCTCGAGTTATAACGAAGGGAACAAACCCGTCTTTCTTTTATATATATAGATAGATAATAATAGATAAGGTGTGAATAGGATGAGCTAATTCGGTGATGGAATTTACATAATGCTGGGGACACTATCTGTTATCTCACGCATATAAATCAGTCCAAGGAGCTATTACTTAGAATTTTGGGTTAATGCATTATACTACTAACACTAGTTATAAGAAATTTTACCAACAAAATGAACTATATTGTTGTCTGAATTTGGTAAATAAATAATTTTAAAAATATATATGTATAAACGATAGGGGGCTGAATGGCAAAAGTTGAGATGGTTGTAGACATGGAGTACTTAGGTATGTTAGGATAAGGTCTCCAACACAAAAGATGCGTACCTATTTGCAACTCAGAAAATCATTAATCTACATCATCAAGCGTCGCGTTCGCGTTTTGTGATGCAACATCATAACTTTTAATTCGAACTTACTTGAACTTACTCTACGTCCATTAAAATTCCTATCGAGATGATTGTTAACATCTTCATCGTTTTCTACGTGTCGCTGGCACGATCGATTGCCTCCGACGTCACATCCGCAGCCTGCTGCCGTACCGTCGAGATTTCCCCACTTTACCAGGTTGGAGTTCTTTACATCTTCCCACATCTCCTGGAGACGGTTCAGAGAATTTAAAGTGGACCACGAAAGGCTTGCAGGGAAAGGAAGGAGGGGAAATCTTGCCCTCCTATCGTTAGCATCAATTCCATACCATAGACAATTTATGAAGTATTCTACAGATTTAACCTCCTTGTCCTCTTCCTAACGATCCATGAACGATACGCTAAAGTCTAAGTACAACGGCGATGGCCTACTTTGACGTAGACAATTGCTTGCCAAATTATGTTAATGAGCGATGTGGCGCATTTTAAGCAACAGAAAACCATTAACAAGATTACTATAGATTATGACCTACTGCTTAAAATGTTTTGAAAAGAATATTTACAAAAGAATTTAAAATTTTAAAACATTCAATTGCTGACAATATTACGTGATATTACTATACTCTAGGAGTCTAGGCAGACAATGCACAGCCTAAACCGGTTGATCTAAAACCATAAATTGTAAGTTAAGTGATCAGGAACTATCTTTGAAAAATATTAATATTTTGTATAAGGAATTCTTTACCGTAGTGCAAACCGAATTTAATAATTGTTTTAAGAAAAAAACTAAAACTATCAACCCTAAATTTGTATTTAGTGACTGGGCCACTAAAGGACTCAGGAAAAGTAGGGAAAGACTTTTCGAGCTTTATGGCCTTAAGCCTTTTATTAACACTGAATCTTTTAATAAGTATGTTGCTACCTACTCAAAAATTTTTAAGAAAACTTGTAAAGCAGCTAAATCCAAATACATTAGCAACAAGGTTAAATCAGCTGAAAATAAAATAAAGACGGTTTGGAAAATTATCAATAACGAAACGAACAGGAGCAAAAGACATAGTTCTGATTACATACTGGATACGTCATGTGGTTCCATTTGTGATAGCAAACAAGTAGCTCAAGAATTTGTAAATTTCTTTACCAGTATTCCCCTAAAAACTACTGAAACTCTAAATTCCTCGCCTTCCCTCTCTTTTGATTTAGTAAAGGCAAACGTTTCAGCCTGCCAGATTGAATTCAACTTTAAGCATATTAACCCCATAGTAGTAATTAAAACTTTTAAACAAATTAAAATCAAATTGACCGAAGATCTTTGGGGAATGTCCAGTAAAGTCTGCACCTCGATCATTGAGACGATAGCACCTTATTTAGCGTTCATATTTAATTTATGTGTGGATCAAGGCATCTTCCCGGATTTAATGAAATACAGCAAGGTAATACCACTTTTCAAATCCGGGGACAGTAAAGACACCAATAATTATAGACCCGTATCCGTGTTGCCGGTTTTCAGCAAGATCTTTGAAAAGATAATGCTTAATCAAATGCTTAATCATTTTAACACTAATAAAATACTTAACGATCAACAGTATGGTTTCACCAAAGGACGTTGTACAACTGACGCTGGTGTGACCTTATTAAAACACATTTTCAATGCGTGGGAAGAGGCTCAAGACGCCATCGGAATCTTTTGTGACCTCTCCAAGGCATTTGATTGCGTTGATCACGAAACCTTGCTGTTGAAGCTAGAGCATTACGGACTTGGAAAACTTGCGCTTAGCTTGGTAAAATCTTATTTAAACGATAGACAACAGCAAGTTCAAATAAAAGGCGTCAATTCACTCGGTTTAAAAGTAAAAATGGGTGTGCCACAAGGTTCTATATTGGGTCCTTTCCTCTTTTTAGTATACATAAATGATCTTCTCCATTTACTAAAAAATCAACCACAAATGGTGTTATTTGCTGATGACACTTCTTTAATTTTTAAAATAGATAGACGTGCTAAAAATTTTGACGACGTAAATAACGCCCTACTGCAGGTCCAAAATTGGTTCACTGCAAATAATTTAGTATTAAATGGAAAAAAACCAAAGTGCATAAGATTTTCTTTACCAAATGTAAAAAGTAGTGATTGTGAGATAGTATTGAATCAAGAGAAACTAGAATTTGTCGATAAAACTGTTTTCCTAGGGATCACGCTCGACTCAAGGCTACAATGGGGTCATTTAACATCTCTTTCAGGACGGCTAAGTTCTGCAGCATATGCTGTCAGAAAGATTCGTCAATATACTGATGTAGATACCGCGAGGCTAGTCTATTTTAGTTATTTTCATAGTATCATGTCTTACGGTATTTTACTTTGGGGCCGAGCTGCAGACGTCGACTCAATTTTTATTCTGCAGAAAAGAGCTATCAGAGCCATATATAATCTCCGTAGGCGCGATTCTCTAAGAGAACGGTTTAAGGTTATTAACATCATGACTGTACCTTGTCAATATATCTATGAAAACATCATGTACGTAAGGAAAAATCTGCATCTTTTTAGTAAAAGAGGTGAAAGACACAATTATTTCACTAGAAATAGGGACCAAATAGTTCAGCCAGGTTTCAGGCTGGCAAAAGTAGATTCATCTTTCATGGGGTTCTGTTTAAAATGTTACAATAAAATACCTCCCCACATTCTTGAACTTAACGAATCAAAATTTAAATCCTGTATAAAACGCACACTATGCAGCCAAGCGTATTATAAATTGGGAGATTACATTGCTGACAAAAATGCTTGGGTCAATACTAGTCCAGCTCCACAAGGGCGCACCAACTAATTGCTAAAACTGTTGGAGCTGCGGAAGAGAAGAACAAAAAAACTATCTTTGCATTGTATAAATTTAATCTCTTAATATTGTATAATTGCTTAGCACATATGTGAGTACTATGTACCTACTATAAAGCGACCATTTACTGGGTACGTCTTTCATTGACTTGAATGTGCCCTGGCGGCTGAGAGTATGCCATGCTCACTTTAATGTCTCGCTGATGGTGGCGTGTGTGTTGGATCATTTAGCTCCCTTCAAAATGGTTGAGCTGAATGGTGCTAATATATGCGTCATGTTCGTGAACGGGCGCTGTCAGTAGGGACTGGTCATCTCTTAGCGGCTAGGGCTTGTTTTAATTTAATTTTTGAATAGTTTTTACATATTTTATATCGGATGCTTTTAACGTTCTGCATCGTTCTCACATGTATAATATTAATATGAACTATGTAACCAATATTTTGTAACCATATTTTGTTTAAAAGAGTGTCCATGGAGTTTCTTGCCCGTTCTTCTCCATAGGTACCTACTGCTTTGGAATGGGCAACTAGCTTCATCTCTCTGACTGACCGACACCTTGACAATTCAAAAGTGCCTGTAATTGGTTTATTTGAAATAAATACTTTGAGTTTGAGTTTGAGTTTAATAGACACGAACAAAGAGTTCCATAAACAACGAAAGGTTTGAAGATTTTTTGAGGGAATTGAAGTTTGTACGGAAAAACTTCATTTTTGCGTAAGTATGGTTAATTCCGTTTGGGCAAAGTTTTATACTTACAGCAGGTTTCTGCCAAAAGAATTTTTTTTCCTCCCACATAGTCCAGATACTCGTATCATTTAGTTCCTCATTAGATTAATGAATAACCACTATTGTTTATTCTGTGTTATTACGATCAATATTCTGTCCATGGACTTCAAAAAAGCTTTATTAGAATACCTAATCGACCAACAACGTAGTAAATAGATCGTTTAGACGCTGCTCTACAAAACTGCGACATTTGGGGTCAAATGGATTGACAATCAATTGAAATGTATTTCGATGAATCTAAAGAAAACTGACACATTTTTACTGGGTAATATTATACTCCTTGGTAAAATTGGTTGTGGACTATCGAAGCTTTTTCTACTGAGAGACTTTATCATTGTCATGTAATACGTCATTTAATTTGCCAAATATTGGTGTTACTATTAGTACTCCTTTACGCAAGCCTTCGCGGAATACATGCATGTAAACCTAAATAAGTCCTCTTCCTTCAATTTTTCTTTTGCTGTGCCCGACAGGGTCCACGATTGTTTCAACAAATGTATACTTACTACCTACGGATATGAGGAATGCAATAAATGAATGAGTATTGAGTATTGAATACAAGCGCGATGTTATGCACAGTCGCCAGAACATCAATTACACACATCAAAAGTGTCTAGGGATCAACATATATTTTTGCAATAACTTTTCTCTTGATTGATATTAATTTAAATTTTCTTTAAGGATTCATCAAATAAAGTGTTTTCGTTTGTCACAGTAACGATAAACCAAGTCACCTTTGCATTAATAAAGAAATTTGCCATTTTCCTAATAAAGGGATTTTTGACATTTGAACCACTAACATTAAAGTTCGAAAAAAAGACTGAAATAACAGTTTTCTTTAAAATTTTATTGGGTAACTTAAACAATTAATAATCCGTGTTTCTACCGCGAACACTAACAACACAAGAACATCGGTTTGGCATACTCAAAATGAGTTCATCCAAATCACGCTGTGGAATGGCCGCCCATGTTCGTTGCAACAACAAAAAAAGGTGTTATCAGTCGACTTTGGACACGTTACCGAAGCACTGGTACCGTGGCTGAGCGCCATGAAGGACGGTATCGCTGCACCACACGGAGACAAGACCGATACATTCAAATCTTAACTCGAAGAGCTCCAACAATAACCGCCATGATGTTAGCCGTGAGGCTTCATCACTCTTCAGGGAACTTAATTAGCGACCAAACAGTCAGAAACCGCTTGCATGAAGTGAACCTTCATTCCCGAAGACCGCTACGGGTACCACCTATAGCAATGCACAATCGTAGGATTCGATATCAATGGGCTCTTGAACACAGAAATTGGGCAGAAGAACAATGGCGTTTCGTGTGCTTTTCTGATGAGTCTCGTTTTGGTATGAGACCGGATACAAGACGTATACGACACTGGAGAACCCCTGGACGCCAACAGCGATTAAAATCCTGCCAGGAAGTCCATCCTTATAGTGGTGGAACCATCATGGTATGGGCGGGTATTTGGATCGGCGGAAGAACTGAGTTGATTTGGATCAGAGGCAACCTCAACGCTCAAATTTATGCTGAGACGATTGTATCTGACGTCATCGTTCCTCTACAAGTGCAAATCGGTCCCTTATTTCAGTTAATGCATGATAATGCACGACCGCACACCGCAAGAGTTGTAAGACAGACTCTCGCCGCAGCTAACATCAATGTCCTGCCCTGGCCTGCTCAGTCGCCAGACTTGAACCCGATTGAGCATGCATGGGATATGCTACAGAGAAGAGCTCTGCCGAATATGGAGGGTATCCAGTTGCAAGAAGACCTTTTTTTGTTGTTGCAACGAACATGGGCGGCCATTCCACAGCGTGATTTGGATGAACTCATTTTGAGTATGCCAAACCGATGTTCTTGTGTTGTTAGTGTTCGCGGTAGAAACACGGATTATTAATTGTTTAAGTTACCCAATAAAATTTTAAAGAAAACTGTTATTTCAGTCTTTTTTTCGAACTTTAATGTTAGTGGTTCAAATGTCAAAAATCCCTTTATTAGGAAAATGGCAAATTTCTTTATTAATGCAAAGGTGACTTGGTTTATCGCTACTGTGACAAACGAAAACACTTTATTTGATGAATCCTTAAAGAAAATTTAAATTAATATCAATCAAGAGAAAAGTTATTGCAAAAATATATGTTGATCCCTAGACACTTTTGATGTGTGTAGATACCCCATTTTGTCAAATTTTCCCAATTGAAAATGAACCTTGTGCTTTGGTAATAAAGTTTAAAAACTATCAAAGAAATTTGACAGAATGGGGTAACTTCATGTCCTGGCATCTGTACCTATGTAATTTAAATCTTTTCTTGGAAACCAGCCATCCAAGAAGCATCACCGTGGAGACAGTATTCCAGACCTTAAAGAATTACCTTCAATATTTAAACTTTATTTATTTATTGAAAGGAACAACAAACAGTTACATTATAAGGACTTAACTCAACTTAACAAAATAGTAATTTGGTTATAACGTAACCCACAACGCTGTCCACAAATAGACACAGAAGTTTAAAAAAAGAGCTTATCGCTAGGAACATTAATAGCAGTACATGTAGCAAATACTCGTACTTAGCTACAATTAAATATTACTTTGTTACAGTACATTGAGCGATTCCTGAACGAGTCGGAACATGGAGTCGTCCTGTTCAGTTGGGGCTCGCTGATCAAAACCGCCACTATTCCGAAGTACAAAGAGGACCTTATCGTGAACGCCCTTTCGAAGCTGAAGCAGAGGGTCATCTGGAAGTATGAGAACAGTGATGAAGAGGGCACACTGACTGGCAATATTCTGAAAGTGAGGTGGATTCCGCAGTACGAGTTGCTTCGTGAGTATTTCTCCTTATAAATACACTCATGCTAGAAAAGCCAGGCCAATACTTAGAATATTTAGGCCATGGATTCATAATTCATGCTGCGATTAAATAGAGCCATTTATCAGTTCTGGGGAGGTCCGCCATCTTGGATTTAGAATGACGTCGGATTTGGAACTTAGCAAACCATGAATTGTCCTCCAAACTAAACGCGTATGCAAAATTCCAGCTCAATCGGTTGAGAATAACTGCATTAAAATTCCGTTCCAAGATTTGTCCCCAACGAACATACATAAAGAAATACCCTCGATGCCGGGCGAGCGACAGGGATATTGCAATTGTTTATTTGAAATGGTGGTCAAAAACATTATTTTTTATGAATTGTCAAAACGCGGCATTTGTACGTGATTTGTATGAAATATAACAATGTGACATGACAGATTTTTTGAATCAAATGGAATACTTATTAGCATTAAATGCAATTTATCAATTATATCTTCGCATAATATTTAATTTATGTACGGTGATGGAAGTTTTAAGACGAGCGGTCTTTTATCTATGTGATTTCATGTTTTATTTTTGACTGTTTCAAATAGTCAATTTAAATAAAAGCGTGTTAATTAGAACAGTTGAACTAATAACGTGAATTAAATCATCGTGTGTCGTTGGCGTAATTACCTATTACGTGTTGTCTTCCATCACCTACATTTGTGCATTAGCATTAACCCACTTTACTTCCGACAATAGGTGCGCTATTCATACAAACTTACCTACGTTGTATAATATGCACAGTCACGCACTCGGTAAATAATAAGGAAATGTAAAAGACGCAAATAGAAATAATAATTGTAGTATTAGTTAGGTTTGAGGAGCTTGTGGCTAAGTACTAACAGCCGCACAGGTCGATCCATCAGGTTAACCTACGCTTGCCGGGGTTGGCCGTGGATGGGTGACCATCTTTACATACCGAGACTCCACCGTGGCTCGGAAAGCACGTTAAGCCGTTGGTCCCGGCTGTCATTCGTGCATCTTTAACAGTCGTTACGGGTCGTCAGACGCCCAAAAATCTGACAGCCAGTCTTACCTAGGGGTATCGTACTGGCAAGTTACTGGGTTGTGGAGGTCAGATAGGGAGTCGCTCCATGTAAAATACTGGTATTCAGCTGCACCCGGTTAGACTGGAAGCCGACCCGCACATAGTTAAGAACAGGCTGCGCAGACGATGCTCTGATCATTTAATGCAAATTCTAGCTAAATCAAAATAATGGCACTGAGGTTTAAGGGGATTATTGGATCACCCATGTTGTGATTACTAGTGATAACCACTTATATCTAGCTATACCTACATATAAGTATGTATACCTACTTGATAGTAATAGGTATACCTAATTGGTGATCATCTTAGTAACAACAATAATTCGTAGAAGGAAGCATAATCAAGATAAACAATATAGAATTAAATTAGAATTTTGCTTATCATCACGCTTCCCTGTGGTCAGATGTGATTATAAAATTATCTGATCACAATTAAATCCAAGAATTAAGATGCACATCGCACACATCATGATGTTGCAGATGATGGGGAAAACACTGGCTTGTTGAATCAATCTTGTTGAATCACAATGAAAAAACCTTTGAATAAATTGCACACGCACTTTTGTTACCGTCTTTAGTATACCTATAGTTAAAGCGGGATTGTCCGAAAGGGTTACCGCTAGCCCGGAACTTATAGGGCTAAGGAATGAACAAGGATGGGTTTTAGTCAGTAAGAGTCTGATACTCCCTGCCGCTCCACCCAGAGCGGGAGAAGTCATTGGATGATATACCTATAGTTAGAAACCGCAGATTTATTTATATGGGTATCTATTTATCATCTGCATTCCCAAGTATGTTGGGGTCGGCTGCCAGTCTAACCGGATGCAGCTGAAAACCAGTATTTTACATGGAGCGACTGCCTATCTGACCTCCACAACCCAGTAACTGGACAATACTATTCACTCCTTGGTAAGACTGGTTGTCAGATTTTCGGCCTCTGTCGACCCGTAACAACTGTCAAAGATGCACAAATGACAGCCGGGACCAACGGTTTAACATGCTTTCCGAGGCACGGAGGAGTCTCGTTAATTAAAGATGATCACCCATCCACGGCCAACCCCGGCAAGCGTAGCTTAACCTGATGGATCGACCTGTGCGGCTGTTAGTATTTAGCTACGAGCTCCTCGGTATGGGTATTATCCATACATTTTGTTTGGTCACCACGTTAAATTAATTTTCCTGTTGTTTTTCCCACGAGCGAAAACAGTGTTTAGGTAAAATCACAGAACAGATAAATTAACTGTTCTGTGGGTAAAATGATAAGGGGTTACGGCTACATGCCAATGGTTAAATGATAACAGTCGCACGGTCAATCGAAGGTTAAGCTACGGTTGCTGAGTCAGTACGTGAATGGGTGACCATCCATTACATATTGAGACCCGTCCAAGCCTCGGCAAACACTTTGGTCTATTCTATTCTATTTTTTATCTATGGTAATAAAGGCGATATCGACCATTCTGCCAATGTCTAGTGATTTGGAAAAGCAATACACACTTGACGGAAAAAGACAAGAAAAAAAAAATCCTCCGATACAATTGAACTAAACACTGAAGTCGTTGGTCCCGACTGGCACTCGTAAATCTTTGACAGTCATTACGGGTAGGTAGTCACAAGTCCAAAAGTCTGACAACCAGTCCTACGAAGAGGTATAGTGTTGGTATGGTACCCAGCGACTCACAGACGCTCCATTTTTTTTTAATTTGCTCCATGTAAAATACTAAGTAGTATTTATTACAATATTCAGCTGCATCCTCTTAGACGGGATGGAAGCCAGCCCCAACAAAGTTTGGTAAAAGCTAGGCAGATTGGTTGGTCATTTAGAAATAGTTAATTCTCAATTTAATCCAGTAAGTTATGATTTTGCATTTCTAACAGAATAACAAAACTCCGATTTATTTTTTACAGAACACAAAAAAGTGATCGCCTTTATTGGCCACGGAGGTCTCCTGGGCATGACGGAGGCAATATCAGCTGGTAAACCGATGCTGATCGTGCCGTTCTATGGAGACCAGCCTCTCAATGGTGCAGCAGCTACGGCTATTGGTCTTGGGAAGGCCATATCTTACGCTGACATGACGGAGAAGAGTTTGCTAGAAGGGCTTCAGAGCGTGTTGAGCGCAGAGTGAGTACCAATCTATACAAATATTATAAAGCTGAAGATTTTGTATGTTTGAACACGCTAATCTCTGGAACTACTGGCTGGAAGCCGTTTGCTTATAAGAGCTCAACGATTTTTACGGTTTTATTTATTGTCGTTTCGAGAGAATTTTTCTGAACCTTTGGGGTTCAAACGACATTTGAAGGGATAAAATTATAGTACCTAGTTGCAAATTCAAGTAAGCTGCCAAATAACTTGATCAGCCTAATATTGTCTCAAAGCAAGGTCTTGACTCATAGGAGGAATGAGCATTGATCACCACGACATTAATACAAAGTGTTTTACTTCTTTTTTTGATCAGTGGCATTCAGACAATGAAGTCTTTTACGCTTTGGACCCACTTGCACCGATGTCATTTCCACTTCCACATGCAAGTTAGATAGGTAGAAAATTTAGATTGATTTATTGCTATCGACGAATGAATCGAGTCATCGGAAAATAAATGACAAATCGGTGAATGTAGTACCTACCTAATCGGTGGGTAGGTAATTGTTGATTTTTCATTCATGTACGTAATAAAGATACATTTAATCTTTATACCATTTAATTGCATTATGTACCTACCTATACCTACCTAGGTATATCACTATTATCATCGTGATCGCCTAATAAAACACTTAATAATGGCCATCTAGTTTCCGACAAGGATAATATGCATGACAAATATTCCTATTAACGTTATCACTAATATTTTTATTATTTATTTATTCTTCAACAAATTACATTTGTGTCGAACATTGGTTTTACAATATAGCATAAACATTTATTAATCAACATGAGGCTGAGAAAGACACAAATAATACATTCACATTAGTTCCAACATTATTAGTAATAATTACATAGGGAATTATAATAATTTAACAAAATATTCATTAAAAAAAACAATAAAAATTCAAATAAAATAAAATAAATAATAATGTCAATGAATGTCAATATAACAGAAATGTCATGATAGAGTAGTGGAATTAATTAATAATAAAAGTGCACAATGGTTTCAACAAAAAAATTAACACTAAAATCAAATAGTCATGGCTGGTAAAAATTATAAACATTACAGTCATAATTATTGATCCTAACATTATCAGTCTTAAATTAACTTTAATAAATTACGTCAACATTAATTCAAAATTAATACAAATTCAACAAAAAAATAAATATAAAATAAAAAGAAAATAATAAAAAATGTATGTCAATAAAATTAATTAGGATTGTAACGTCAACGTTGATAAAATGTTTATTATTATGTTACCTAAAGTCATTAGTTTACAATCAAATGTTCGAACTACTATTATCTTTGAGAAACTCTTCTATGCTGTAATAACATTTCCTCAATAACAGTGACTTTAATTTTCTCTTGAATTCATTTTGATGAATAGCGCCTTTGAATTCAACAGGTAATTTATTGAACATATGTACTGATTGCACTCTTGAGGCATGTTTAACGACATTAAGTTTAGGCTGTATAAAATTAGGTAGATCCTTTCTTCGCGTTTTTATACGGATATGTCTCTGTTCTTCTGTCTCATACTTATGGATATTTTTAACAAAATGACTAAGCAGGACTAGAATATAGAGGCAAGGTACTGTGAGAAAGTGCAGTTTCTTAAAATGTTCTCTACAAGACTCAGTCTGTTCAATGCGAAGCATAGTTCTCAAGGCCCTTTTCTGCATAACGAAAGCAGCATTAATATTATATTGGTAGCTGTTGCCCCAGAACTTTATGCTGTACCTAAGTCTAGACTCTATGAGTGCAAAATACACCGTTCTGAGGTGAGCAATGGTTAATTCGTCTCTAAGACTTCTGAGAGCATAGCAAGCACTACTCATAGTGTTAGTGACCACTTCCAATTCCTTCTTCCAATTTAAAAGTGCATCTATATGCACCCCCAAAAATTTAACATTGTCTACAATATCTACCCTATTTCCTAATAAATGCACTCTGACGGTATCGCTGTTTTTCATGGTCGATTTAAACAATAAGCATTGTGTCTTTTTAAGATTTAGTTTTAGATCGTTCATTGTGAACCACTTCTCAAGAGCACATAGGATAAAATTTATCTTCTTTTCTAAATTTTGTATATTGTCGCTAGCTATAATAGCACTTGTGTCATCGGCAAAAATTACAAGTTTAGTATCATCTGAAATACTTTTCATGTAAGCAATCAGATCATTTATAAATATTATAAAGAAGACAGGGCCTAGAACTGATCCTTGTGGTACGCCTTTATTTATTATGACTGTGTCTGATTTATGCAGTTTTTCATGTCCATCCTCTTGAACTGTTGTAATTTCCACATACTGTTTTCTATTATGTAAATAAGATTTAAATAAATTCAACACAGTTCCCCTTATGCCATAAAAAGCTAGCTTATCAAGAAGAATACTATGTTCCACTGTATCGAACGCAGAACTTAGGTCGAGGAAAAGTCCAGCTACTTTTAGTTTAGCATTCAACTTACCCACTACATCATCAACTAACATGTCAATAGCATCTACTGTTCCTACATTATTTTGATAACCAAATTGTTGGTCGGTTATAATCTTGTATTTAGCCAAATGACGTACAAGTCTGACTTTCATAATTTTTTCAAATATTTTAGAACATACCGGCAACAAAGAGATAGGCCTATAATTCCCTGGATCTGTTTTAGAGCCTTTCTTATGTATAGGTAGTACTCTGGCTAATTTAAATTGATCAGGAAAGACACCTTTACTTACATATTCGTTTATTGAATCGGCCAAAGGGCTAGCTAATATGTCAACGTTTTCTTTTATAACAGTCATAGGAATTTCATCATGGCCGAAAGACTTTTTACTATCCATAATTTTTACTAGTTTGAAAACCTCGAGAGGTGTTACAGGTTCAAAAACCATATCCTCTTCTACTCTTGTCCCATGATTTAGCAGATACTCTTTTGCTGCATTAATGTCACTAGTGATAAAACTCGAATTATTACAGAATTTTTGCAAAAGAGTGTTAGTGACTTCTGAGGGATTATGAACTATTTTATTATTATCCTTAAGTATCAAATTGTCATTTTTATAGGTTTTAGGATTCCTCTTACTATTTACAGTTTTCCAAATAACTTTACCAGAATTCTGAGCTAGGTTTATTTCCGTTCTTACCACTAGTCGTTTCGCATGTCTTATTACTCCTCTATATATCCTAAAATAATTACTACGATATTTTAGAATGGAATCGTCACAATTACTTTTGTCAACAAAATTTAAAAACCGTTTCATTTTACTAGCAACTCTTATTCCCGTACTTAACCATTTTGATTTGTTGCTGGTTTTTGTATTTATTTTTATTTTCTTTTTATTAAATGTGTTAGAATGCAGCTCACTGAGTTTGTCAATTAATGTACTTGCATACCAATCTTCTTGTATCAACTTTTGCCTAAAACATGACTTGTTCCCTTCATTATATGATCTTCTTTCAATGTACATATAACTTTGCTCTTTCCTACAAGCCACTTTCTCTAGTAATAATGTACAAAAAAGGCCCGCATGCCCATCAGAAAGACCATTGTGGTCTGTGTTTACATTTTTAATAAATGTCTCATCAATATTAGTCAATATATTATCTATACATGAACTTGAATCATTGCGTCGAAATGTATCTGTGATAATTAAATGTCGAAAGTTATAACATGTCAGGAGTGATAGAAAAGAATTACGTTTTGAGTCATCTTTTGTTAAATTAATATTAAAATCACCACAAATTATACACCGCTTATTGATGAAATGTTGTAACAGCTGTTCAAGTCTCTGCATAAAATTATCTATATTACCATTCTCAGGAATTCTGTAGCAGCAAATAATATAAGTATTTGTCTCCAAATCCTTTACACCACAAACCTCAAAGCAGTTAATTTTATAAAGTTGTTTACAAATTGGTAGGTCTTCAACTGTCTTGGCATTTAGCGACAATATCAAAGTACCTCCACGTTTTTTATTTAATCTTGTGTTATAGGAACTCAAATTATAATTAATTAAACTAAACTGGGATGCCAGTGATTGATTTAAAAAATGTTCACTAATACAGATATAATCAATTTCTTTGTTCATTTCACACAGATATATTTCAAGGTCATCCTTTTTACTGTTTATTCCACACAGATTTTGATGGTAGATAGTCAATGTTTTGTACATATTACTTGCACATTTCTCCCGAGACAAAACAGTTTGTTTATTATATGAATGACTAGTCTCGAAAAAAATTTAATGCATTAATTTGCTCAGAGCCATTTATCAAGTTCGGTTCTATAATAGTGGTGGTATTAAGTAGATCTATATATATATTATCTAAAATAGTCTTATAAATATGTTTAATTCCATTTATCGTAATTTTTCCTGTTTTATTTGAGAACATGTCGAACTTGAGATTTTGGTTTGAGTCAAAAAAATAAGCATACTTATTGTTTTGCAATTCCAGACTTAATAGATTATTAAATATTTCAATTTTATAGTTGTGAATAAGAGCTCCACAAATGTATGTGGGAGTACATATTATTATATTTGTGTGGGTTATATGTGCTAGAGATTCCCTTATTGTTTTCACCAACCCAATGTAGTTATTTGTGCCCCTAATATCTTCCTCTCCTAACATGATAACACAGTAGTCATACATGGTATAGTCTAATAATTTGTTGTCAATATCGCGCAGTAACCGTTGGATACTACAGTTCCGCAAAAAATAACGACAGTAATTAAATTGATGGGCAAATGTGTGTTCTACTGCTTGCAAAGTGCCATATGAGTTACTATTTGTCAGGATGCACAATTTGGTCTTCTTGCGTTTGCATATTTCTGTAGAAGTCGTGTTGTTGTATTGATATGAGGAATTACTGTCATTGTTTGCTTGCTTCAAGGCATTTATTTGCTTATTAAGACATATTATCTCGCTTTTTGCTAGCAACAGTTGTTGGGCTAAACCTGCCATTTGCTGTTCCAGTGCTTGAGCTTTACTATTATCATGCTCTGAAGATGGAGTAGATGGTTCAGTGGAATTATTCCTTCTCTCCTTCGGACAATTGTCAACAGGAATAACAGGACTTTGACAAAAATTGTCTGTAAGTCTGCGTTTCACACTATTTTTCCTGTTTGACGAGATGTGTTTTTTTGCCAGAGTTCGTTTATTTAGAGTTAAGACTGGACTGCTGCAAATTTGTTTCAATATTAGAATTTCTTGAGAAAGCTGACTTATTTTGTTTTTCAGGTCTACGTTTTCAATTATAAGGTTGTCCATTTCATTTTGCGTAGTTTCCAGGTTTGATTTTAGAGCTGTGATTTCAGACCTCATTTCGTCCACACAACCTGAGAACATGGTTGTAGATAAGTCCAGACTTTGTCCTAGTTTATCGCTTGACCGTGAACAATCTAGGGAGTCCGAGATATTCAAAATTTCTAGTGATTGGGATATCGGCTTCCTCCTCAAAGTAACATTCTGCTCACCTGCCATTGTTCACCGCCTTTGTTAGAACTTTTTCCTATTTGTTTATCACTCACTGTTATATTAGTCCAAGCGCTGTCCGAATGCGCCCGAGTGTTGCCGATCGAGCCGATCGTGCGTCTTCGAGCTCCCGAAGTCGCCCGAAGTAAGACGAGCGGAGGACGAACGAAGGCCGGTCGTTGACCCCGGCACGTCGCTCCGCTAAGTAACAGCTGACTAATTCGTAATTAGTAACGACAATATTGTAAATACTGTGATAACTTTTTAACCGTTTGGTAGATTTTAAAAATGTTTTTTGCACTGTGAGGCTTGTACACTAAGCTACACGTAGATATAGTTTTTACGGTTAAGTATTCACATTTAACACTAATAAGCGATTTAGTTATGCGAGCACATTAAAATACATGTTGACGCGCGCGCAGTCGAAAAGCGAATCCAATAAATACATTATGTAGAACATGTAATTCGCATTTATATGTAGGCTGTCAGGCAATCACTGCTTGTCTCGTCCACAGAAGTTATCACAAACTGCCAAATATTCCCAATTGAACATGAACCTTTTTCTTTTTTTTCAAAGTTGAAAATGTATCAAATAAATTTGACAGATTGGTGTAACTTGATGTGCTGGCCTTTCTACCTATATTATACCATCGTCACACAAGCCGATCTAATAAAAATATATTCTTTTAATAGATGAAGTAAGCTGTCATTCCACCTGATAGCTAGGGATTGACACTACTGACCGCTTCATTTGTCTTCAAGCTCTGCGGTAGATTCTTGGGATTTTATGATCCTCAATCTTTTAGCTCTCTTGTAACATTGGGAAAGATTTGACCTCTATCTAGGCATGGTTATAGTTTTATTGTGAACTGAAAAATGAAAATCAATTAAAATCTAAACTAAAATGACTGCTCCCCTTTTTTTTTTTTTTAAGGCTGGGAAATCATCCAATGACTGCTCCCGCTCTGGGTGGAGCGGAAGGGAGTGTCAGACTCTAACTGACTAAAACCCATCCATGTTCCTTCCGTAGCCCTTTATGTTCCGGGGTAGCGGTAACCCTTTCGGACAATCCCGCTTACCCGGCAGGCTTGGCCCTGAGGGGCCCCTTCATATGCTGACATCTCTTTGAGGCGCGCGTGGAACATATACGCGCCGTACGGCACGGGTCTGGTTCTGATCGGACGGTGAGTCACCCATTACTCACCGTCCGCAGGCCCGCGCCTACGGTGGCCGGGAGTCGTCACGTGGCTCCCGACGCCCGGAGCGTCTCCCGCGGCGGCTGGGACGGGAGGACCTTTCTCTCTCCCATCCCGCCACCTCCTTCGCGAGCATAACTTTTTCGCAGAAGGAGGTGACTGCCTCCCACTCCCTCTCGCCCCGGACCATGGCTTGCACCAGGGCCGGGCGCGAGAGGTCGCCGCCGCCGATCGCCTCTACGAGGACACGGCGGTGCTCCGCCCAAGCGGGGCAGGTTTGCACCGTGTGCTCTACCGTGTCCTCTGGGCGATCCTCGCAGTGGTGACACCCGGGCGTTTCCTCCCGCCTGATGATGTGCTGGAACCTCCCGAAACATCCATGTCCGGTGAGGACCTGCGTCAGGCGGAAGGTGAGGGCGCCGTGACGCCTCTCTAGCCTTACCGCCACTAATGACTGCTCCCCTGCGTTACCGGGTAGACTACCATGTCACGAAGATAAGCCCGAAGGCATATTTATACGATAAAATAAAAGCCAGTAGAGTCAAATTTGCAATGATACACCATCTTTATCGAAAATCAGTTCTAAAGTGTTACCGCCTTCACGGCGTGTAGGTACTCCCAGCTTATGTTATTTTATACTTATACAGTAAAATTAGTGATAGCTTTGATTTCCACATCAGATGTTTCTGATCTTCGATTTTTATAAGTCAACAGGAAATATGTCCATCAGCCCGAACAACTTTTGCTAAGACGTCATACCTAAATGTGTTATGGTGTAGCTGGGCTCTTGGAGTTCCACAACAGGTGTTCCTGATCTTCGATTTTTATAAGTCAACAGAGAGTGCTCATCAGATTGAACACCTTTTGCTAAAACGTCATTCATACTATAAATGTTATAGTGTAGCTGGGCGCTTGGAATTCCACAACAGGTGTTTCAGATCTTCAATTTTTACACGTCAACAGAGAGTGCTCATCACTACACCACTTTTCTACAATTTTATTATATGTATAGATTAAATAGGTAGAATAATAATACCCAGGCTACCCTATGCCTTTTTATGAAGTTCGTAAAGAATCTTATTTAGAAGCGTGAACAAAACCTTTTCCCAATGACATAATTTATTATCGTGTTCGTTCAGAAGTCATGCCAAAATTACTTTGTTGAAAATGGAACTTTGCCAAAATAATTATATATAAATAACTAGCTTCTGACAGCGGCTTCGCCCGCGTAGGTAAACGTCAAAAATCAGACGGGACTGTACTACCGGGATAAAAAGTATCCTATGTGTTAATCCAGGTTATAAACTATCTGCCTGCCGGGTAAGCGGGATTGTCCGAAAGGGTTACCGTTACCCTGGTACATAAAGGGCTAAGGAAGAAACATGGATGGGTTTTAGTCAGTAAGAGTCTGACACTCCCTTCCGCGACACCCAGAGCGAGAAGGATCATTTCATGATTTTCTATCCTCAAAAAAAAAGGTTATAAACAATCTGTGTGCCACATTCCAGATCCTTTGAGATGTTCTGGCATGATTGAGTAACAAACATCCATGCATCCCAACGTACGTATTTATAAAGTTGTAGGGTAAATGTCAGAGCTCCCTAAAATAACCATTTAGGTATTAGGTAATCCTAGATATTATTAGCGGTGACGAAATGTGTCACGAGCAAAATCTAGACTCATTTATCATCTTAACTACCTCCTGTTTTAATTAAATCATGGCTGGAAATTACCTTACGTGCCGACCTAAGTAAGTATAATAAATGAACTCAGGTTTCAAGTATTAACGTTTTCTATAATACAGATAGTTTAAAGGTCTCAGTAAAACGTTTTTAAGAGTCCTCTAGTTGTGCTATTTTGTAAAAATCTTACCGTAATACGTAGGTGAAGTGAGTTTCAAGTGAACTATCAATAGTGTCAGTCCATAGAGGTGGAACAACAGCTCACTTCACGCTCAACTCACCTATGTTTTTACGGAGAGGCTTTTACTGAATCGACCGACAGCTTTGGCGCGGGAGATATTATAATGCACAAGTGTGTGCGCAGTCACAGGTGGACTCTCTCTTTCCTCTCATAGTCCAATGGGACGGCAATCTGACTCGACCGGAGAGAGATCAGACGCAGGGGCAACGGCTTAACGCTTTCAGATCAAACCACGACACGGGGGTATCACGCCGCCAACTTCCAAACTCCGAGCTGTTACTAAAAGATTCCTGATGGACAAACCCAATAACACTTTGCCGGACCCGGGAATCAAACCCAGTACCACACGCTCAGCTGTCCACTAGACCAAAGGGGCAGCTACATCTTAATATGTAGGTACTAACTGAAAACGAAACTATGTCTATTCTGTCTAACCTCGGGCTAAGCACTAATTGTATTGCAGGAACTGAAAATCAATAGTTGAAACAGTAGGTCACTGCGTAATTTACAGGCGGACTTTATTTCACTCTTACTTTTATTTCATTTCAATTGCCTAAAGTACTTTTTACACGCTTTATATTAGCTTCACCTGTATGTTTGTAACAGACTCCTTTGGGCGCGATTTTGACCCACTTTGAACGGCTAGATTTTTTCATTCGATTTTTATTAGAAGGTCGGTAGGTATAGTGGAAAATACATGACGTCTTCACCAAAATGTAAAATAGAATGTTTTTTCACGCGCTAAGAGCGTGTCCGTTTAAAATAGCGATAGTTTCTATTTTCCAGCTTTGTCTTTCATCATTATTTTTAGTAGTTGTTTCAACACTGGTTAACAATAACATTTTTTAAGATTTATACTAACGTAAAGATAATAAAATAGAAGGATTTAGGTAAAATGTAGATAATGAATGTGGACCAGAATTATCTAATAAATTAGTTAATTGGTTATTGTTCTGCCATCATTAATTAACTGTTTAGGTACCTACATTTACTCATTGTAATGAACACAAATAACGTCTAACAAAACACAAAAAAATTACTATAAATCTTATTATAATTATGATTATGAAAGGTGATTTAAATAACAGGTTTCATTTTAATGACAAAACAAAATATGTTATTAGATGATCTCAGAACTTTTAAATAGTTTCATTTTTTTTTCTTTTTGGTTCATTGGCATCTCGCTGTTCATCCTTAGCACTAATACATTTGTCTACTGCTTAACCGGACTTGCCTGTGGATGCCACAAAAGAATTGTAGCCTTCAGCCAGGGCTTAAAATAAACTTACAAACTAAGCGACTACACACTAAAGGGCACCCCCTGTGGGGTACGGACCTCGGCTTAGGGCGTCGCTGGGGGAAGACAGCCGCAAGGGGCAGGTGGATCGCGGGTATTTAAAACTACTAGCTCAGCGGCAACGCGGGCTGGCTCGCGCAAGGGTCAGGGAGTTTCATTAATATAATTTCACTAAACTGTATACCAAATATTGATACTCCCTTTTTCTTCTTTCAGAATGCGTGTCAGTGCGCGACGGGCTTCGAAAATCTGGCAAGACAGACTAGCAGATCCCCTGGACACAGCCGTGTACTGGGTCGAAAGGGTCATTCGATGGGGAGACCAGGACCCGCTGCATTCCACTGCCAGGGACCTCACTTTCATAGAACATAACTTACTAGATGTAGCAGCTGTGATCTTACTTGCTATAGTAATTTTAATTATAGTTTTAAGGATAGCATTATACCAAATTCTACGGCTATTGAGCGCTAGTATGAGTAAAAAGGAGAAGTTGCATTAGGAAATGTATTAGTGCTATTTGGCTCGGTTTCAAATGCAATGAGTCTAAATATGACCCAACCTCGGTTACAACAATTGGACTGTTTACTTAGATTCGTCTCAAAATAGTTACGCTGACTTACGCCTCAGTTTATATGTCCAAAATTGTTATTTATTGACAAACTATAGCCGTTGAATTTTAAATTTGAGTTGCCAGCTTTGGATTTTGGAACCGCATATAACTAAATACCTACTAATGATGACACAAATATATGATAGTATAATACATAATATTTTGAAGTGAATACGAAGTGGTAGCCCACGAAATTCTTTTTTTTTGCAATTTGCAGGTCAAGTTGTCAGGTTTTATGTTGATCAAAATATGATTCGAAAAATATATATTTACATAATCATAACCATATTGATCATCAATACTTACATCTCTTTAACTAGATTTCTCCTATCTTAGTTAGCAGTGTAGTCGCAAATCATATTTTCATCAAGAAAAAACGCAAGAAGATTTGAATTTCTTGGACTAGCTCTACGCACTCAGCATAATGCTCTCGCTGTAAATGAGATGCGTCATAAATAACTGGTATAGTAATAATAAGATATTTAATAAATGACCAAATGGAGACGGGCTGACATATTATTATGATGAAATTTTCTGGTTCCTCCATTGGTCTTGTGTGAGAGGTCATCGAACCCAAGATTTTAGTAGGTACCTATTGCAATCGCGTAAGATCATTATGAGGTAATCATTGAGAATTGACAGAAAGTAGACATTGGTCCTTGGCATCTTGGTATTAGCAAATTTCTTATAAAATCTTTTTGATGACACAATAGACAGATTATAGGAACTTTAGGATACTTCTGCCTACCTTCTTTTTTATTAAAATTGATAGAATTTTCCATTATGGTAGATATTTATTGTCTTCGCAAATAGTGAATTAGATTAATAAAAAAAGAATATTAAAATCTTTTATGATCTTAATGATAACAGTGTCTAGTAACGTAATCTCAATTCCTATTTTCCGATCCTTAATTCAGCATAATCTGTTCCCTAAAAAAATCATATAATATTCATTTGGAATGAATTTACTTTTTAATATGAATCTGAGGACATGTTTCATATTCTGGCTGAGTTCGGTAGCGGAATCAATAGACTCATCATTATTTTTTTTATCTATATTATCTTGTTATTACCTACATACCTACCTACTCGTAGGTTATATCGGTAAATGTTGAAATCGGGCCTTGAAGTAAATGTTAAAATAGTTTAAAGATAAAAAGATTACCCAAAAACCAAGGTGGATTGCACCTACCTACTGAATTATTTGTTATTGTTTGTCTGTTCAAAATGTATTAAAATATTGTTAAGTACCTAGTTCCAATAATTCGTGTGCTGTGACAATCGGCAGGGTTTAGATTAGATTGTTATTAATTATTTTAATATCTACTTATAAAATGATTAACTATTACTAACAATATTGACTTACT
This sequence comes from Hyppa rectilinea, assembly GCA_951799385.1. NCBI lineage: Eukaryota > Metazoa > Arthropoda > Insecta > Lepidoptera > Noctuidae > Hyppa > Hyppa rectilinea. The sequence goes on along the minus strand of OX637310.1, from coordinate 3,728,375 downwards.
GCTCCTGTCTTACACCAACACCACACTGTGACATTTAGGTACACCTAGGAATATTGTTTCTCGCGACTTTACACGACTGTTCGAAATTTGTAATAAAAAAACCAATGCTGATTGTATAAAATCTTGAGACCGACTTTTAGCTTAATCTACTTCATTTTTATTCTTTGTTTCGTAAGAAAAGTCACTATCAGTGACCTGTGCGTGTGTCGAAATGGAGACTAATTATAAAAATGTGATGTATTTTGACAGATTTTTACGACTCTTCTTTGCAAGCATTGCCACCATGATTAGAGAAAATGCGATTGTATTTCACTAAATCGGTATTTATATTCAGATTACAAGAGTGTATTTTCATAAAAATGTCACAAAGTAAAATTAATTTTTATCTCATGAACTTCAAACAAATAATTATAGAAACAATTAAAATATAATATAATTATGTAACTATGGATAAGATATTAATAAAAACAAAATCTACGTATTCATCTTTTTATTTCCTTTTTTATAAAAAAAAGCGAATAACATTTATAACAAAGTACGCATTCTATACAACATAGACTCTGTCGATTCCTTGCTATAACTTGAGATTAGACATTCGACTTGCTTAATGCATTCTTAATACAATCATTTTATACATGACCCAAGCATGTTGTTGATTACAATGAGATGTCAGACTATGGCAGTCTGCTATGAAATTCTGCATACCCTCACGATGATGGAGTTTTCCACCTATCTTTTGAAGCTGATCAGAATAATGATATTGCATTTCACGAGCGTGCGTCAGGCGCTCCAAGCAAGCATTGTAATTAAAACTATAAAATGTCAATGTCAATAAAAGTCAAACGACGCGCGCTCCTGACTTGCACCGGCTATAGAGCATTTTTAAATATATTATGTCAACAGACTCTTCATTTAAAGCTAAGCAACCCAATCAAAGGCCAACCTTTCGTTACCTTGAAAACGGGACAGTCTTTGCATTAAATTACAAAAAGGGATAAAACATTTTGTTGATTTGTAAAAAACAAATAAACATCAACTAAGTAGACATTTCCAAAATAACCCAAACTGAAGATGAGTAGGTCTTTGACCAGACAACTATAGGTACTAAAAAACATGACTGTCCACATACAAATTCAATATTAGTTGCCAATGCTCTGCAGAAGTCAAAAGCAAGATTTTACAAGCATGAATAGTATACCATACAGCACTTCTGTACATTATAGTGTTGCCAGCTATAATGTACACCATTCTCCTACTCAGCCGTCTCAATTTGTAGTTTCTTTATCTTTATGGGCAATATATTCACCATCTCTTGGCATAAGTAGAATTCCTCTTGCATCATTGCCGCAGCATCCTCACAGTTCGTACAAATATCTACAACAGCTTGATAGGAGTCAAAACTTTTTTGAACATTCCACAATTGTGTAACTTTGTCTACTGCAACCTTCTTCATGCAGTTCCTACCAATGAACGCGTAAGCGCTGATAACAGGCCTAATTAATTCGAAATCTAATTTAGTTGGCATTGTTCCATTTTTATCCTTGCAAGAGTTCAAGAATTGATCATAGTTTTCTATGCTCTTCTCACAAAGATTATTGATTTTCTTCAATGCATGTGGAGTTGGTTTTTCAGTTGTTTTGTTGAGTTTTTCAAGTTTGATGTTAAGTATGTCTGAGTAGACTTCACCTAGTTCAAACCACAGTTGCCTGCAATACTGGAGGTAGTATGTAGGGTTGATTTCTTTCAGCAAGTCTTCAAGCAAATCAATTCGTCGCTTGTGCATTTTGGCGCGCCTTTCGTCATCTTCCTCAAAGAAAGCAAGGTAGCTATATGACTGGGAACTATCTTGTACAAGTTCTATGTAATCTGAGGCTAGGGTGTCAAGTTTGTAGTACTCTTTGGCCTTATTCAGCCAAGTCTGACAGTTCAAGAAGACTTCTCTTGCATCCTGGTAAGTGAGAAGAAACTTGTCTCCAATTTTGCTCTCATACTTTGAGACATCAATATCTGAAAAGATTAGCTTCGTGATATCACCTCCACAGATGTTTTCATGGTCTTCTAATGTAAGATGTGACATGTCTGTAATTAATAAGAAATGGTATTTGTTGAACACGTAAATTCATTGAAAAGATGAAAAAACAAAAATTACGGTAAAAACATGACAACATTAAAGAAAATTGTCTATGAATTAGGTAAGGACTGTAGTAAAAGATATTCGATAGTAAATTATTACTATATTATGCATCAAACGTTATGACGGTTCATGCACTAATCACTGTGCAGCCCTCATCCCCGCTGACATGTGAATTAGTTACTGCGCAGCAACTTGTCTGTTTTCCTGAGCCACCATAAAGTTTTAATTAGGCTAAACCATAGATTGTGATAAGAATAGAGAGTAAGGTTTTCAAGTGTTCAGCAAACCAGATTCATGAACAACCCTTGACTTCGTGGGGTTACGTACTAGGGTTTGATTGAAAGAACCCTTAAATTTTTACCTGGGAGTGCGGACCAGTAATACCGTCACAAACCTCAGGTTCGTCTGGTTTGCTGAACACTTGAAAACCTTAAGCATAAGTATTAATAGAGTCAGTCTTACCAGTTATAGGTTCAGATGACTCTTCAGAATCAGTCATTAGCCTTGCTTTAGATGAGGTCATAAGCAAGATACAATACTTGGCCCAGCACCGCGCTACATCAGCTGACCTGTGCTTAAATGTTTCTATCTTGGCCTGAAACACTTCATCATTATTCTCAGCGGACCCCAATTTCTCTTCATATTGGTCAAGGATAGTGGATGCAGCTGCCAAATGATGCCTTGATTGGAAAAACCCATTCTGCTCAGCAAAGAACTGTGATAATGTTGCAGAATTCAATGCCCAGTCTATGGGCTCGTAATCATTGTATTGTAACTGCCTCCGTAATGTAACATGACAATATATTGCCGATTTCAAGTTTTCCTTCAATGAACCATAGACTTGTGCCAAGTAGTATAGAGTTAGCGTATATGCTTTTTCTAGTAACATGATATCTCCCATGGGACTCTCCCCTGTTGGACTTACAATTTGCTCTATAGGTAACGGTAACTGCATTGTACATTTGAAATTTTCATACAACTCTTTAGCATTCAGTAAATATGTTTTAGCCTTATCTGGAGCATCGCGATTTGACCACAATATGCCCAAGTTATTATAAACATTGATGAGAGTGATTACAATCTCTGGTTTTGACGAATTAGGTGCTAGCATTTCCATAGCTTCTGATAGAATCTTTTCACTAGACGTTAGCTCTTCAGTTTCCATATCAATGATACCTATGTTCAGTAAAACAGTCCCAAGCATTGCGTGCAGCTTTATTTGGTCCAAACTAGTTGAACTACTGAGCAATTTTTTCAAGCTGTCGGACATACTGACGAGTATTCTTTTAGCTTTGTATTTAGACATGTACGGTTCGTTTTCCGGATCATTTTTGCTGTCTTCATCCAGCAGTTTGCGGATCTTACCGTAATTTTCCTTAAAATCGTTGAGATTCTCCTTCTCCGACATGTCTGGGCTCACGTCAGTCATAGTTTTGTTTTGGTGTTGGGAAAATGCGACATTAATCAATATAACCTTAAATAGTAGCTTTTTTATTCCAACAAATGATTGAAAATTCGTTCGTATTTACTCACTTATAATTATCACAAGACTTGTAGTTCAATGTCTGATCAAATACAATTGTAATTCTTGTTTTTTTCACTCAACTCTACTCGGCAAACTTGGTCATTCAATAATTTCAGATCAAACAAATTCTTGATTTCTATGACGGAAAAGAAAATTATGAATGAAAAGTGCTAAAGTAAAGTTTCATTTCAAAACATCACACAAAATTTCTGAACGAGACGAAACGATCCTGCCATCTATCGGTATACCTACAAAATGAAAAGGATCCGCCATCTGTTGTTGTACAGCATGAACTCGATCAACCCTGTGCCTCTGCCTGTGACTCAAACTAGTAAACTTGAGCTTGCTATCTGTAGGGTTATTAGTCATACTCATAATAATTCTTGTAATTCCGGTCCACTTGAATCAAAACAGGAAACCTTTTTCCTATTGACACGGAAAAACCAGTGATTTAAAATATAACATGACTGTTCTGCACTGTATGTAGTTAATATAAATACAGATGAGCTAGGTACACTACACTGAGTCTGCACACGAACTTGGATACTTATAAGTTTTCACATTACTACTTTATTAAAAATTCGCCATCATGCCATAGAGTTATATAATTATAGTAATAGCATGCTCCCAATAAAATAAGAAAACATCGCGCGCAGCAGCATTTTAGCAACTGAAAGTGATAATTTAATTATGCATGTTGAAATAAAATAACAAATATTTGCACTGTTTATTCTTATCATCAATTACCTCATAATTTCATACACCACCCACCGGCAGGTGGGTACACAATCATTCATTTCATTCAGCATAATTCCCTTATTCACAAACATGTAACATAATTTTACAGCTTTATTATTTATATTGTACTGTTTAAAATGTTAAAATACAAAAGAAGGTTCTAAGTCAGTCCTTTATATAAAATAGTTATCTATAAACAAAAATTGGTTTAGTTTCATGAATAAGGAAAAAATACCCTTATTGCTAATAACAACATAGTTAAGAATGTCACAAACAGTGCTTGCTACGGATGGCCTTTGCCGATAATACATGTATTAGGAACCAGTTGGTGGATCCGGATCCTCCATAGACAAGGCGCGTGGAGGTGTAGTGTGGGCTGTTAGCTGGGAAAACACCTCCTTTTCACCCAAAGCTAACGGGTCAGGTTGGGTAGCAGGAGATGGGCCAAACTCCATTGTAGGAGAAGGTGAAACTTGTCTGACAACCCCACCCCCTGCTGCCTCCTGTTCTTCCAAAAATCTGTCCATATAATCAGTATGACCAGGGTGTATAGTGTACTTCTTTTTCTCCAAGCGTGCTTTATTTGCAAAAATATCATGCCGTTCTGTCTTTTTCCATATGTAATAAAACTGCACCAATTCGCCAACTGACCGTGTCCGCACTTTGTACAGTCTGATTAAATGGAAATCTTTGCCATGGGCTTTAAGACCATTTTCAAAGTTCCGACACTCTTCTTCTGACCAGAGGCTTGCTGCATGAGCTGGGGTTTGGGCAGAAATGCGTCGCCGTCTCAGTGCTTCCTCTACATTGTGGCCACACTGCTGAAGTAGGTAAAGGGCTTCTTCATCATCTCGTAGCTGTCTCCCTCGAGGCACAGCATCTACCCCTGTTCCTGAGTTCATTGCATCAATTTTCTTCATGTAGTCCTCTGTAACTTTTTCTTCTAGCGTACTTGGATTCCACAGTAATTTGTCCTCATTTTCATATGGTAGTACATCGTCGTAACTACATAAACCTTCAGGTATTGCAGCTTGGTAGTCACTACCAACCATTATAGTCTTTTTCCAGTCATCTTCATCTGGACTATAATCATAATCATCTTCTTCTTCAGAAGGTGGTCTCGAGCCAGACCTAAGGCATCTTGTGGCTTCTGGACTAGCAGTCTCACTATATAATTGTTGTAATGCTGATTCTGGTTTCTCAATCTCCTCAGGCACCACCTCAGGGGTCTGCTCTGGTATGGGCTTGTCCATGCTTTTGTCGTAACCGTACAGTGCTAGTAATTCCTCCAAGGGCATATCACCTTCTCGCTGAAGGCTGTTGAGTTCGGCTTTAGGATCTTGCTGCTCTCCCGCCGCCAAAGCTTCTTCTTCGTCTAGTGTTCTCTCGTCATCAAAATCATTTACCATCATTTCAACAGAGGGCTCGAATAGAGACTTGTCGTTCCCCACGTCCATACTCGCATCGTGTTCGCTTACATTGGACACCAGCGCGCAATCTGACATGACTACTACGGTACCACACTAGGGATATTGTCTCACCAAAACATGATAAGTATTTAGTGTTATTATAATTATTTTACGTAATTTAACATTAAAATAAATAGAAAACATTACAATTATGACATAATATGCGATTTTTTATTAATTATACGAAGAACAAAACAAAAATATTTTGACACGACAGCCCAAGTTTTGTGAGTTCTGTTCTGTCAATGTCAAAGTTTTTTTTTTGTTGTAGCCAAACCAAAACCCAGTCTTTGCAGCAAAACTGATTATAGTCGTAATCCCTTTGTTCTCAAAATTAAGCTGATCTACGAGAGTATATTCTGAGAAATTATTTTGGATTGATTTTAAAAACATCTATTACATACATTCAAAACGTTAAAAAACACAACATAATGTTACCTACTTGCCAATAATAATATAAAAATCAGGGGTCAGTGAATTTCATCTTGATAGTTCATTCATATATTATTTTTTCCTAAAATCTTTCATTAACCTCGTTGACTGTCTTGGTCTAGCCTCACAGAACTGGCGTAACCCTCATGCTTATTTACAGTAATGCTAATCTTAGAAATGCTCTAAGATGCTAATGGATGACTGGTTATGTCATCATCATTCTTCCCCATCACAATTTATTTCTATTCTATTGATACATATTAATAAAAAAAATGGATCTTTCAGATTTATAGGCTTTGATAAGTTATTATCTTAGAGCATTTAAATGCTCTAAGGTTATTATAGAAGTAATCAAGTCATACAAGAGCTAGACTTAGACTTGACAAAGAATCACTCCCTTACTAATTCACGTCAGTAGGTACTAAAAATAAGTCTGTGGTGTGGTGCTGTAAATGTCAAACAAATGTCTGTCAAGTGATGAAGTGGTTAAAAAGCCAAGTTGAAGTTCTTTGCAAATAATTGTTATTTGTAATTTTAAACCAAATTAAAATGATGTTTGATAGTTTTTCGATATTAAAATAGTAGTTTGTGGTTTCTCCGCCTTAATCAATCACAATGTGGCGAATCCTATTCATATTGTTTGTGACAATCGTCAAAGTAACGCACAGTTTTTCGGACATAGGAAAATGGGATTTACCGCTGAATGGGGTGAGTGTATTTTGCATTTTATAATAAAAAAGTTTACAATGTTAATACAGTATTATAAGAAGTCCTTCCATGTAATCATACAAACATAGTTTTGCTGATATACTGATGTTGTTATCCGACACTTTAAATCTTGATTTAAGGATATTTTTCTGATAAATGGTATAACCTTATTTAATGATCATTGGCGTACCTTGATTACTTAGTTTTTACTTCCATATTGTTTATTCAGAACATTGTTTTATACTTTACCTAGTTATTACTAGGTTGTGGAGGTCAGATAGGCAGTTGTTCCCTGTAAAAAACTAATATTCAGTGCATCAGGTTAGACTTGAAGCCGATTCGAACGTACTTGGTAAAAGGCTAAACTGCAGATTGTTGGTTTAAAAAAATAATAATCTGAAAGGCGTTTTTACCAGTTCAAAATTAAAAAAAAGAATGAATGATTACAAAGATTTTAATGATTTTTTATTTCTTATTTTCCAGAACAATTGTGTGTTTACACTAGCTAAGTCACTGTTTAAGGATTCTCAGCTCATTATAATGTGTAAGTATTAAGTATTAGTACATAATATATAGATAATTTATACTAAATTAGTACAGTTTATTATCACTGCTTTCCTCTTATTATCGGCAAAAATTAGAGAATATTGCATGTTACATCCTTGTATTGAAATCACACCCGTAGTGGCTTGTTTCTCTATAATCAAACATATATAAACATCCAACACACATCCCTTTTGCAAGCACTGATAGATAGAAGGTACTTGACTAGATAAATAATATCTCAACATTGAATTGCTTTTAAAATGTTGAAGGAAAACACTGAGTAAACTGGCATGTCCTGGAAATATATATTCAAAGATATGTTACATCCAGCACCTTAAGCCGTTGGTCCCGGCTGTAATTTGTGCATCTTTGACAGGCGATACGGGTCATCAGAAGCCTGAAAAATCTGACAGCCAGTCTTACCAAGGGGTATCGTATTGCCCAGTTACTGGGTTGTGGAGGTCAGATAGGCAGTCACTCTATGTAAAATACTAGTATTCAGCTTTATCCAGTTAGACTGGAAGCCGACCCCAACATCGTTGGGAAAAGGCTAGATGATGATGTTACATCCAGCAACCCCTTCAGGCATTATGGCCCATTCCCTCTCAGTTACAGGAGGCCTGTTTCCCAGCAATGGGAACATTATTGGCTGATTATGAGAGATAAGTGGTGTAAATGGCAGTAAGTCCTTCTAAGAATCCAATGAGATAGCATAATCAGGCTATAATGTTCCCACTGCTGGTACACAGGCCTCCTCTTGGCGAGGAATTGAGCTGTATCCTACCACTCAGGCCCAGTGTGGATTAGTTGGTTGCCTCACAATGTTTCCCTTTACCATTTTGAGAGCAGTAGGATTGAAATTATTTACACAAAGTAAAAGCACCTGCCTGGATTTGAACCAACAACCTACAAGTCGTAAGTCCTACTGCTCCAATAGTGCTCTATAAGATAAAGTCTGATTAAATAAGATATTTAACATGAAAACTAAATCATTGAACATAAATACAGATAATGCACTTCCGTTTTGTGCTATTTTCTGTTGCCATGGTTCCTTGAAATGGTTACAAAAAACTATGTATCTCAACAATATTGATTATCTATAGGCAGCCAGTTGATTTCCTTTTTATGGGTGTAAAATTTCACCAAAATGTACTTAATTTTTGATTTGCCTTTCTGTATAAATCTAATAACATTAACAAGGAGTAAACAGGCATTATTCTTGAGAGATATTTCTGAACAGCATGTGAAGCTAAGTCAGAGGCCCATGAAAACTCTTAACTTTTTTGTGTGGTTTTTCAGTAACCACAAGAAAAAAAAGAAGAATAGGTATCATTAAAGGCTACTGGTTATAAATGTATGGGGCTTATTGTCGTTACTCAATGGTCTAATAAATTATTAGTACTTAACATTCACTAAGCCACTCATTAAAACAACCTGTCAGTGATAAGTTTGAGTTAATTGGCTCTTGATACAGAAACTCTTAGCACAAAATCCAGGGCTATATATGTGTACACAATATACTTGTGTACACACTTGTGAATACACACATCGATATAGATGTGTGTATTCACAAGTGTAAATAAATAAACAATTATTATAATATAGCAAAATAAAAGGCTTGATTGATTTAAAAAAAATGTTATTCGATCTATCTTGACCCCACACATGAGAAGTGTTCTCTCCCTGTAAGAAATACCTTTGGCAGTGTTTATTTATTTTATTTATTTAAGCATCTTTAATTCCTTAGTAATAATAATTCAGTGGTTTTTTTTTAGTATAGTATAGGCCTCCTCCATCTCACTCCACTTTTTCCTATGTTGGGCTGTTCTCATCCAGTTATTGTATCCGAATTGTATCATTTCGTATTTCCATCTTTCAGGGGGCAGGGGGGCAGCCCATGTAGTAATTTCTCTAGTCCCAACTCCCTATATCTTTTTTTTTTGACGGTGGGAAATCGTCAAATGAGTCGTCCCGCTCTGGGTGGAGCGGAAGGGAGTGCCAGACTTTTATCGACTAAAACCCATCCGTGTCCCTTCCTTAGCCTTTTATGTTCCGGGGTAGCAGTAACCCTTTCGGACAATCCCGCTTATCTCTCTTTATCCTGGCGTGCACTTGACTAGCCCACTTCTATTTAAGTTACTAACAGTGGGTTAACGCATCTATAACTTTTTGTTCTTTCTCGTATTTCGCTGTGTCGTTTTTTGTCTCTGTGTTTCAAGTTAAGAATGCTTCTCTCCATGGCTCTTTGGCATTTTTCAATTCTTTCTGTCGTGTCAGTGTGCCTAATATAAATCCATTTGTCTGTGTATTGGAGTTAAATCAAGCTACCAGTATTATTGGGAATATGGTTTCAATGATTGCGGGTACATTAGATACTATCTTATCACTGGCGAGTTATCCGATGCTTTTAAGATAAAACGTTACAGCAGTGTTATCACAACTGTAGAACTTTATTACGACTCATGTTCTAATGGTTGAATGATACTCTTTTCTGATTGCAATGCTATCAATCACGCTTTTTATTTGCCGAAGGGTTCAGCCATATTGTACTATATTTTAACGTTTGTAAGGGACAATATTAAAACGATTTAATTGCCGAGAGATTAGGTTCTTTCCTCAAAATAACATTTCAGAGCGTCATCATTCTCCTGCCCTTATCCCAGATCCTTTATCAGAGCGTGATTGTCCGAAATGGTTACCACTGCCGCGGAACATAAAGGGCTAAGGAAGGTACAAAGATGGGTTTTAGTCAGTATGAGTCTGACACTCCTTACCGTTCCACCCAGAGCGCGGGGATGCGATGATTTCTGAGGCTCCAAAAAAAAAGAAGATTTTAATCGACATGGTCCTTACTTGACTTGGCCAAGATTATGGACAGAACTACTTCAAAGGGTTTGTTTCAATGTTTCTTCTCAGAGTAGTTGGGTTAAAAATGCTAAAAATATATGAGGTGACTAATTACGGATAGCCTATAATTCCGCATGGTCCAGTTAAATAACATTTTGTTCTAGTGTGTACAGATGCCAGCACATCAAGCTATCCCTAACTGTCAAATTTTCTCAATTAAAAATGAACCTTATGTCTTTACAATAAAGTTGAAATACTATCAAAGAAATTTGACAGATTGTGGTAACTTGATGTGCTGGCCTCTGTACAAACACTTACACGGTAAAAATATATTTTTTTGAAATTTGACGCCCATGTTTCCTATAAAAATATTCTTAGAAGAAACTAAAACTAAGGCAGAGGTCAGACACTTTGTTAAAAATCAAGACATTGTCTCGGTCAGATCATGTCAGGACCTTGCAGATCAGCGTCTGTGGTGAAATTTTGAGGAAAATGCCAAAAAGTATTAAGTGGGCCTGTCCAGTCAGTGCACTCACGTATCGGTAATAATTCTCTAGTTGGATACCTTACCTTAACAATAATCTTTTTTTGTTTCAGTCAAATGTGAGGTGACCAATGCTACTGACATCACTGTAAACTATAAGTGGGGGAAGTCTAAATGTTCGCCTGACTATCTACATTATTTCGAGCAGGTAAAGTTCAATACATATCTACACAGTCATCATCACCCCTTCTCTGAAAGAGGGGGTAGGTACTGTAGAAAGGTTGAAGACCTTCTACTGAGGGGGCTCAGTGGTAGAGCGTGTTTTTCATGTGTATCGGGTATTTTCTATGCTATCAATGCAAACACACAGGACGATAAACACCATATATATTTTATAGCTTGATTATAACGAATACATCTGCCAAGCCCCGCGGCCTGAGGTGCATTCTCCATTGTACAAAAAGCCTAACTATTCTAAATATAATTTAAAGGTTCGAATGCCGTAAGATTATTACCAGCCATGTTTAAAATAAGGTTTCACTCAGGCTTTACCAGCCATGTTCAACCTAAGGTTTCACTCAGGCTCTACAGCACCTACATTGGACAGAGGGCTGCCTACATTTCGCCAGATTTATTGTAATTAAGAAAGTACTTAAACCTATTTGCTAGATCCAGATTCTGGGCTGCTTTTGAGAATGTGCAAACTTTGCCCGACCCCGATATCGAACCCAGAACCTCATTAAATAACACCCGGTTATCAGTTTTTTGCGCGCTGATTAAATAAGTCTAGCTATTATTAAGTGTATGTAACGGAGCCATTTTTCCCTATCGCTTGGAATAGGTATCACGAATTTAATAGGCTAGCAACAAAATTCTTAATGGATTCGTAAACGTTACTCATATCGTAACGTAAACGAAGTACTTCCATTGGTTTTCCGTTTTATCGGAGGGTAATTGTAGATATACAACGAAGACGTAATTAAAGTAAAGTCGTAGGACTTTTATACTTTATCCATAAACCCGGCTGATTTTTGGAAGTTCGGCTATTTTAGAGGTGTATATGTCGCAGTAAGACGTTTGAAGTCGTGATTAGTCCCTAGTTTAATTGATAATTTATCTACTAAAACTTTATGCTCAAGTAAAAATACCGTACAAAAGCGGACTTAATGCCTGAGGTATTTTCTACCAGTGAACCTTTGGGTGATACAGACACAAAACATGACAGGTACAAAATCAAATAACTAAAGGCATAAATACAGATACGAGTATATATAATATACATCCATATAAACAGAATAAACTTTGTCAGGACAAATAACGATCGGCAGAGGAAAAAACTAATCCAGTATACTTATCAGCACTGGGATGTTTCCTCCAGCTTCTGCATATGGTCGCGGGCCATCACGTTAACCTTTTGAGCGCCTGCTGTCGGCTAAAGCTGACAAGAAAATGACATTTTTGTGTGGCTTGGCATAGGAGGAGACGCCGAAGCGTTTACGCTCTGATGTTCAAAAGGTTAAAAGATAAACGATTGAATTCTAATGATCTTTATATAATTTTTCTAGCAAGTGGTATCCTGCACAGACAGGGTGGACCAGTCCACGGCCGATTTAAACGGTAACGGCACAATGCAGCTGTTAAAAGAAGAAAAGGCGACGATCTCATGCCAGCACCCTAATCAGATCATATTCCTTGAGCCGACACAGCCGGCGGAAACCAAGAAAGATGGCGTGACTACTGTATCAGTAAGTAAATGTATTTTTCAACCTTTTAACCGCCCCATTCGGACACATATGGTACATGTTTTCGGGCCCGTGCCGCCTGAGTCGTGTTTATACGACTGAGAACTTATGTTCGATTTTGCGTTTTTACGTCACACCGTATTTGTCAAAGATTTGTCGACTTTTAAGCTGGGCGCTGGAGGTCCGGCAGTTAATATAAAATCGAGCGGTCAATAGGTTAAGGATTTCTACAGCTAAGGGGATTTGGCAGCATTTGTTACAAAATCTATACAAACCTCAAGCAATTATTACGCATTCAAACACTATCATCAGGGGGATTATCCGAAAGGGTTACCGCTGCCCCGAAACTCAAAGGGCTAAGGAACGAACATGGCTTGGCCTTTCCTTTCCACCAGAGCAAGAGGAGACAATTGATGATTGTCCATCATTAAAAAAAAACATACTCTCTACGTATTCATTTCTCCATTCGGCTCGTGCCCATCGACCAAACTTCGTATTGCCCTCGCTGAATCCTGATTAATCATGAAATCTGAAAAACTACTGGGACCTACAGAGATGAAATTTTGGAAGGTAAATTATGAGTAGGAGACGTTAGCTAAGAAAGAATGTTAGGAAACTTCTCCCGTAAAGGGGTGAAATATGGGTTGAAGTTAGGGGGCGTCTATAAATTACGTGAGATATTTTAGGGGGGAGGGGGTCGAGTCAAATCTCATCTAATCTTACGTTGGAGAGAGGGGGGGTCTCGGCAAATATCACGCATTTTTTTTTCTGATTGAAACAAAAAACATATGTACTATTTTGATCCATGCTTAAGATTAAATCTTAAGCGTAATCATAATACGATTAAGATCATTCACATTTTTTTTTTTCTTTTTACATTAACAATCCAACGCCTTTACGTAAGAAACCTACATTTTGAAAAATCTCACGTGAGATTGGGGGACGGGTGAGGGGGTTGAATAAAATCTCACGACATCTCACCAAGGGGGGAGGGAGGGACAGAAAATTAAAAAAAACACATCACCTAATTTATGGACGCCCCAGTATGAAAAAAAAATTACATAGTCGCGGGTGGAGCCGCGGGCAGCAGCTAGTGTCCACATACAGAGTTGATATGACAGAGGGGCATTAAATTACAATACGTAAACTATACGTGTTTAGTATTAATTCGATACGGTATAAAAACTCCTCTCTCCTAATGTTGCTGTGCCCGACAGGGTCCATATTGTTTTTTTTTATTATTTTGATTACACCATCTATGTAATACATATGGAAAGCAATAAAGATTTGAGTATTGAGTATTAAAATAAAAAATGAGTTTTTTTTTCAAACAAACTATATACATAGCTTACATATCAGAGTAAAACGCAACCACCCTTTGTAAATAAAAACTGACCTTGTAACAATGCGGCAACGACGAACGCCGGAGCGTTGTTAGGAAAGATACATGGTGTTCTAACACTTCTAACAAGGCAAAAACTTAAAAAATCATTTGCGACTAAATTACTGCTCCTATTTAATTGATTTTTGGTACAGCGCTTGAAAATGGTACCTAGTATAGGCAGTTTAAAGGAAAGCCCCTCTGTCATATCAACTCTGTATATTCGAGTGTGCCGCCCGAATGATCCGAACCAAGCAAACGTGTGTGTAGCACGAGAGCATGAGACTTTGCATGGCGTTAAATTAGTTAGTACTTACAAACATTTAAATTTTGCTGCAAACAAGTCTTAACAACGTAAAAAACATAATTTTAAAGTCTTTTATTTTCCTGAATTAAATAACTAATTAGTAGAATAATTAAAGTTTTGTAAAGGCAGCGGAATATAGTTTCACCGTGTAAGCAACAGTTTGGTGATAAGACCTATTTTTGCATGCATAATTAATTCGTTGAGTCCTGTTTTTTTAATACTATTCTTCAACAGGTAAAAAAGCTTATCAAATGAAATACACTGAATTATTTTTTTGCGTCGTTAAACGCATTGTTAACCTGAAATTGTTTTATGTGTAACTAAATTACTCTTGTGAAGAATATAATATTGATACAAAAAATCTTTAAGACTCCTGAGAAAGACTGGAAATAATAATTAGTAAAATATTATTATAATTATATAAATAACTACTTTTTCGATTGTTACTTGTACTGCAAATTTCAAAGGATTTCTGTTCATTAAAATAGAAACACTGCGCCTTTGATATTACAGGCTTGCAGAAGAGGGACAGGTATTAGCCGCACAATAGCTTTGTCTCTTTCTAGAGAATGGTCATTTTAGTAAGGCTAAAGCTGAGTCCATTCTCTATTTTTATGGATCACCGTGAAAGTCGATACTTTTTATCATTTTATGCACATCAAGCTATTCCAAACTGTCAAATTTCCCCAATTGAAAATAAACCTACTTTTATAATAAACTTGAAAAACTATCAAAGAATTTGACAGCTCAGGGTAACTTCATTTGTACGCGGGATTGTCCGAAAGGGTTACCGCTACCCCGGAACATAAAGGGCTACGGAGGGAACATGGATGGGTTTTAGTCAGTAAGAGTCTGACACTCCCTTCCGCTCCACCCAGAGCGGGCGCAGTCATTGGATGATTTCCCAGCCTTAAAAAAGGGTAACTGCATTTGGCCTCTGTACTTATGCTTTTTTTTTTTTTTTTTTTTTTTTTTTTTTTTTTTTTTTTTAAGGCTGGGAAATCATCCAATGACTGCGCCCGCTCTGGGTGGAGCGGAAGGGAGTGTCAGACTCTTACTGACTAAAACCCATCCATGTTGTTGTTGTACTTATGCTTGGAGAATGTTTTCAAAGAGATTTTTCCGAACACTTCCCGGGCGAAACCGCGGGCAGAACCTAGTAGTATATAATACTAGCTGCCCCCGCGAGGTTTCACCCGCTGCTCGGCTCCTATTAGTCGTAGCGTGATGTTACATAGCCAGTTTTCCTCGATAAATGGACTATCCAACACAAAAATAATTTTTAAATTCGGACCCGTAGTTCCAGAGATTAGCGAGATCAAACAGACAAACTCTTCAGCTTTTTAATATTAGTATAGATTATTATTTTTAAAACGTCTTTCTTTATTTTAGAAATCAGCCCGACACACGTTACTGACAGTCGAATCGGAAGGCATATACGTGTTAAAGATGAGCCTGACTTCTGCCAAGCAGTTCAAGGCTGTGGCGAGCATAGAGATGCCGGCACCTTCAGGATACCTGTCAGCTGCCATCTGGCCGCTATTACCGGTAAGTTTGGGTGATACACAATTGCCATAAAGTTGACAAAAGATAAGAAAAATGTCTTCTTCTTTTTGTGTGGTTAGTGACTAACCTGGTGTCAGAGATTTTATCCTGCCCATGGGCTTCGGACTTAGCTTCACATGATGTTGAGAAATATCTCTCAGATAACCAGCATGGTTTCCTCACGATGTTTCAAGTGATAATTTATACAATACGCACATGAATCCGTAAATTCGATAGAGATGCGTGCTTTGGGTTCGAACTTGAGACCTATGACTTGGCAGTCCGACGGTCACACCACTAGGCTATCACTGCTGTAAAATGGTGAAAGTTAAAGAAAAGAAAATACGATTATTGCCGGCAAATATGACGCAGTAAGTTGGGGCAAATATGTATGTATTGTTCAGCATAATGCTTCGACTCTATGCGAGACAGAGACCTAGCGCTGGTGGATGTTTTGTGTATCAGATGTGCTATACACAGATGCGTTCTACTTCTAACATAATAAAGTTGTAATTGAAAAATCATCGACCCAAATTAAGATTATAAAATTAGCCTTAATTGTGAAATGACAAACATCATGCAAGGTGATTCAAAATTTCAATTTTAGCTCAAATAATCAAATTAAAGTACTCAATTTGTTATTGACATGTATGTTTTCTGATCCATTTGTTTACGTTTTCCTCAGATAGTTTTGGAACTGACTATAAAGCGGAGTCACTGTCATTCGTGTCGGTGTGTTTGACTTTAAACACCGCGCTCAAAAGCAACAATTTAATGCAGTTTTTCTAAGGTTGACCCTACGTCAATTGGTTCCCAGTTCTTCGGCGTGATGTGCGGCCTCTACACCCTGCTGTGCACCGGTTGGTTGCTGGTGTGCTGGCTCCAATGGCGCGACCTACTCCGCATACAGTACTGGATCGGAGCCCTAGCACTGCTGGGCATGATTGAGAGCGCCACTTACTATGGAGTTTACTCTTCTATCAATAGTTCTGGGTGAGTGTGTTTAGTTTGTTTCGGCATTTCGCCTCAGTCAGATATTATAAGTATTATAACATCTAAATTATTTAAAAAAAGACCAGATAGTGATTCCGATATCCTATTTAAGATCCAGAATAAACAGTTTCATTTCATTCATATGGTTTAATGCTAGTTAAATTATTTATGGCCAATATAATTGATGAAAACCTCGGGTCAGCTCTGTTTACAAGGTGTAAAAATACCCATCACATAGCTGTCAACTACGCATTCTGTAAATCACACTAGTAACATTGAACAAAAATGCTTGCTGGAACATTTTCCACCCCGAAAAACCGATGTTTACCGCAGCAAGAAAATAAATCATACAATAACGGGGACTTTTTTGTTCGTTGAGCGCTTTTGTACACCCATTATATTTCAATGGTCAATCGTAAAATATTAATGCCAAAAGGTCGCATTGGACGATACCTACAGCCAACATTTTCATACATAGCGAAGCTATGTAGGCTGCTGTGGAGCGGCGCCTTTATGCTCACGGGAATAAGGTTTAAAATGCTATGATTCAAATGCGCTCATATGAAATGTAAGAAATAATATCTATTTAAGGAGATATACATACGATAATTACGGAAAAAAACTGTTCTTTTTTATTTCTAAGTTTTTTTTTATTATTTTCCAGTTATTTCAACGCGGAAGTGTACATGTTTGCGGAGTGGATATCAGTCGCTAAGAGGGCATTGGCGAGAATGCTAGTCATCATCGTGTCCTTAGGATTCGGTATCGTCAAGTAAGTGCACCTACATAAATCGTCATCCGTCTAGCCATATCATAGGATCTCAGCATTATGCTGAGCGATGGCTTTTTCGTGAATGTGACGCATATTTTCCCCCAACTTGTTCTTTTGTGTTTGTTTCTGTGCATTATGTTTTCCAAAAATAAACGAAATTTACTTTTAGTGGTATATAATCTGGATTAATACATAGGTTACTTTTTATCCTGGTAGCAAGGTCACATGGGGTAATTACCACCCGTGGGCGGCGCCGCTAACAGAACTTTGGTTTTATAATCTGTAAGTTTAATAACAGCGGGTCGATATATCAGGTTATGCGACACTTGCCGGGGTTGGTCCGTGTATGGGTGAACATCTTTACATACTGAGACTCCTCCGTGCCTCGGAAAGCACGTTAAGCCTTTGGTCCCGGCTGTCATTTTGACAGCTATCTGCATCTTTGACAGTCATTACGGGTCGTCTGAAGTCCGAAAATCTGAGTCTTACCAAAGAGTGTATTACCCAGTTACTGGGTTGTGGAGGTCAGATAGGTAGTCGCTCTATGTTTATACATAGAGCGACTTTTACTGGTATTCAGCTGCATCCGGTTAGTTTGGAAGCCGCCCCCAACATAGTTGGGAAAAGGCTAGGCAGATTGATAGATTGATTGTAAGCTTTTTTTATGACTGGGAAATCATCAAATCGTTGAGCGGTACCTAGTGCCAGACTCTTACTGACTAAAACCCATCCATGTTCCTTCCTTGACCCTTTATGTTCCGGTGTAGCGGTAAATCCCGCTTGTAAGCTGTCATTGTCGCTCATACAGTTCCCCAGGTGTTATCAACCTACATTTACCTCTTTCTTAGTACAAGCATATGTTTTTTTCTCCAGACCCCGATTGGGCCCAGCATTACAAAGAGTGGTTGGCACGGGTGTGTTATGGGGCATCCTAGGCGGAATCAACGCTTGGCTGCGGCTTCATCACAAGGCCAACGACTCCAACAGAGACCTGCTACTGTCAGAAGTACCGCTGTCACTGCTAGATAGCGCTATATGTTGGTGGGTGTTTGTCTCGCTCGCACACACTATGAGGACGCTGCAACTGAGGAGGTTAGTTATGTTTTGTTAAATAAATATAAGTTAAAACAGTCCATAGACAACTTGTCTTTGATATTCTGAGAGGCAATTCTCATATTTTTAAGAACTTTCGCATTTTATTCTCTGTGACTATCCATTAATTACTTCTGTGAGGAAACGAGCTATTTTTCTAAACGGCATGTGAAGCTAAGTCAGAGGCCCATGGGCAGCATAAAAACTCTGACACCAGGTTAGTCACTAACCACACGAAAAGAAGAAGACCTCTAATTAACCAACACTTTCAACAAATTAGTGAACCTTAATTGACTAAAAAGTAAAGATAGTATTATGCTATGTTAGTTAGTTCAGTCTTAGGTATAAATATGGCGTTTTGACATATCATTTTATATAGGTACAAAAGCAAAACGCCTCTCATTCCTTAGATAAAAGTCCCCAGAAATTCTGACCATTTAAACATCGGTCTTTAGTAATCTCTTCATAGATATTAACCGGCACGGAATTTAATCCGCATCTGTATAAGATATAAACTACGATAAGATGACGCGCCCCTCCAAATTACTGTTTCAATGTTTGTAGTTACATTCTTACGAAAAAGTTTGTATGTAGTTGTGAGTATTCATCTTCAGTAGCAGGCCGGCAGCGACATGCGTTGTGAGTCCTGGACGTGGCGCTTTGTAATTACTTTCACAAATAATTACACACGTTTTGAGTTTTTTAGGGGCGGGCCATGTTATCCTAGTTTATCTCTACATTTGTGTGCTTGTAATATTAAAAAAATAATTAACTTAATTATTTCTATTGTTGCAGAAACAACATAAAGTTCTCGTTGTATAGACATTTCACGAACACGCTGATATTCGCTGTGATATCATCTGTAGTTTTCATGCTATACTCTATCAAATTATACAGGGTGCTTCCATGTATTACCGTAAGTATTCATATATCATAAGATATGCGTGGTGTCTGGTATATACGTGATGAGTCCAAGAATCTTGTGACGGGTTGTTGAGCTCCCTAAAATAGGGTTGAGCTACACGTAGTCATCGTGTAGCTCAACCCTATGCATTTATGTATGTTGGAAGAGGTAAACTCAAAGCTGCAATGGCGCTTTTAAAAGGTCCTGCATTGTTAGACTCCCAGAAGATCTTTATAATACAATGTTTGGTTTTTAAAAGAGACCATGACCTCTGAGTTGGTTTCGGCATTTCTTCTCAGGAATAAGTGAGGTAGGAAATACTGGCGCCATCTAGTTTCAAAATATTGACGTGTAAAATTGTCTTAAAAGAAGTACCTACTTACTGAAATAAAAAAAAAACAATTTCGTTGATTTACATTCGACATGCTAATAAAAGAGATAACAAAAAATAAATTTTAAAACTCAGTGACGTCTTTGGTCGAGATATGTGTATCATGGTCAGGGGACCATGCAGCTCAGTGTCTGCAAAGGTATTTTGAGGCAAGAATTACACAGCTTTCATGGATATTTGACTTGTCGTTACGGTCGTCAGAAGCCTGGCAGTCTTACAACTAGTCTTACCAAGGGATATTAAACCAATTACTGAGTTGTGGATGTCAAATAGGCAGTCGCTCCATGTACAATACTAGTATTCAGCTGCATCCAGTTAGACTGGAAGCCGACCCCAACATAGATGGGAAAAGGCTAGGCAGATTGATTGAACTACCCAGACCAGGACTTGCCCTGTCCGTACAAGCATGTTCCCGTAATCGTATAGCTCAACGTAAAGACTTGTGTGTTTCCAGGACTGGAAGGAGGTGTGGATGGATGAGGCATACTGGCACATGCTGTTCGCTAGCGTGCTGACAGTCATCATGGTGCTGTGGAGACCAACGAACAATAATCAGCGATATGCCTTCACTCCACTTCTTGACAATGCTGATGACGACGAAGGTATGTCTTTAGCAGTAATAGCGTAATTGCCTACTGTCAAAATTACAGGGTGGGAGGGACTTTGATTGGAAACCGGTTATTGCCATGGATTAGTCCATGATAAAATAATACGTCGGTTATTAAAAAAAAACTGCGGTTTCATTCATAAGCTAACGCAGTGAAAGTATGGAACAGCAATTTTTTTTTTGTTAATTCGAAATGTTACTAAGAAAGACAATTCGTGAAAAAAAAAAACAAAATCGGCAGAAAAGTGGGAGGAGTAACGCGCTTTTGAAATTCAAATTCAAATTCTTTATTTCAGACACGAGTCCATAGTGTTAGTATAACAAAATAAATTACTTAAAGATTAGTGTTAGTTATAAAAGAAAAAGAAAGGTACAAAAGAAAAAGAAAGGTATATCAAGGTAAAAAGGGGGGTAAGGTAAATTATTCTTCCATCCTTGTCACGCAAAACGATCACTGTTCCGAATGGCGCGGATTATGACATTCCTGTGTTTTGACGTCTGATCGTAGCAGTGCCTTTTCCCTTTTTTTGAGGTAGGGAAATCATCAACTGGCTTCTCCTGCTCTGGGTGCAGCGGGATGGAGTGTCATCTTTATGTTCTGGAGTAGAATTAACCCTTTCGGACAATGTCGCGTACCCGGCAGGCTTCAGCCCTAACGGGCCCCTTCCTTGCTCCTCATGACTACAAGTACAAGTCTATAATTCCTCTATGAATTATAAACTTGTTCGTCATCAGTATAAATTAGTAAAGTACACTATTTCTCTTTGGAATATACGTTCTTCATTCACACTATTAATTAATAACTGTAATTTTTATCGTGTGCATAATAAAGAGTATTCTCAATTCAATTTTTTCAATTCAATTTTTATTCAGTAGCAATTTACACTGCGTTCGAAATAATCCAGCATGGAACATGATTACAATTTTATTCTAAAATATTATTTGGTCGTAGTTGGTTGCTTTTTTAAACGCAATCGTTTCTGCTGGGTTCGATTCTCAGGTTAAGCATAGTGTTATTGGATTTTTTTATTACAAATTTGAAACAAGCCCGATTGATGGCAATCGGCTGTGCCCCTCCCTCCCATTACTTGGCGAAATGTGTGTGTACCTACAACGGGTATACCTCTACCCATCCCTTCGCGGAAACAAGTCGTGATGTTATTTAAAGTAAAACACTACTATTTATCTTAACAGAAGAGGAAGAACAATTCGTGAACGACGCGTACGGCGTGAAGATGCGCGGCACCAACTCGTCGACCGACCAGGGTGACGCCAGAGAAAGGGAACAAGACCACAACAACAGTTTGGACTCCGACCTACGCTGGGTGGAAGAAAACATACCCACCAGCACATTACCACTGCTCGACTCCGACGAAGAGATCATTAATACCAAGTTTGAAGTGTCCAAAATGCAGTAATTACTTATAGTTTGGTCCTGAGGGTAATATATAAGGTGACTGGTAATTCGTGACCGATATTTAAACACGTGATTGTACTCATGATTACAATCAACTTTCCCAAAGAAGCTTTTTTTGTATACTCAATAGCTGCTAACAGCTGATCGGCGCGAAGGGCATTGAACTTTGCGCGCGCCAGTTGTATTGTTATTGTGATAACAATAAAACTATTGAGTAAGTATACAAAAAAAGTTTCTTTGGGAAAGTTGATTGTAATCATGAGTACAATCACGTGTTTAAATGTCGGTCACTAATTACCAGTCATCTTATATAACCTCGGAATTACATGACTGAATGAATTCGTGTAAATGAAGAATTCGCTTCTTGATATTGTGGTTGTGTTACACGAAATACTAAAAAATTTAATCAATTTTTTTTATCGCTTCTTTTTTTTTTTGGTCTTTCAGTATTGTGATTGGCTTGAACGTAATTGGCGAACCCTTCGGGGTAACAACGCGTGATGTTATGTAATGTGATTTTTTGTAATTGTAAGTAATGTTTTTTTTTTTCGGATATTTATTTTTAGTTAACCGTTATCTATGTAGTAACAATAGACACCAGAAAATACCGGTTATGTAAGAATAGTCGCTTATCTACGTTTTATGTTAGTATAGAATAGTCCCAAATTGCTTAAAAAACACGATTTCTGTTTGGATACCTAATTAAATGGCTCTGATATCTATTGTAAATGGACGCTGAAAAATGTTTCGAAGATATCTAGGTTACCAAATGTTTAAGAACATCGAAGAATGTAATGTTAAAGGTGCTTCCCAACTATCAAAACATCGTCGACGTGTTTTAAAACGCCGCTTAAAAATCTTACTAAAATACTAAACCTAATGAAATCGGCACTTAATCATCTACCTAACGACCAATAAATGCACAAAAAAAGTTCAGAAATACTCGTTAAAGTTTGGATATTCCAAACGAAGGTAGATATTGCCGTTAGTCAAAATTCCATAAAAATTTTTGGTAGCTGCAAGATATTCAACCGTCCGTACAAATGGGGGGGCTTCACTGATGATCGTCTAAAGTAAAGAAAAACATCTATTTGGAAATACCTGGTAGCAGCCGATCAAGCAACGACGTCGTCGGCTTTAGTTGGCGCTTACCTACACTAGTCGCTGACTTAGTGCGAATTTCACCAAAGTAACTGAACGCGATCAGCACATCTAAACCGCGTTCAAGAACTGTCAGTGTCAAGAACTGTCAGTGTCAAGAACTGTCAGTGTCAAGAACTGTCAGTGTCAAGAACTGTCAGTGTCAAAAAATGACAGCTCTTTAACGTGGTTTACTTGCTGATTAAGTAGTTGCATTCGTGAAATTCGACCTTAGAACGTAATCAGCCGGTCTACTCTGTAAACGACCACCGTGATACTTAAGTGAAGTGAGCTGTGAATCCCTAGCATCAAGTGGAATGACAGCTGACGTCAGTTATGTCTATATGGTGAGATTATTTACAAAATAGGCAGCTTAACTAGCCAATAACGTTACAAGGTGCGGGACGTTGTAGCGAGTGAAGTGAGCTGTGTAAAGGTAGACGCATCTAACCAGGTGGTTATCCGAGCCGAACGCGTCGAACGAATCGAAGTCAAGGAGGCCTCGCACAATATCATGAATCGACCGGATGATTCGACGCGGGGAAGTGATTTCATGAGATTTCATACACAGAATTCTAAAATTCGTTTCGTTCGGCGCGTTCGGCTCCGATAAGTGTGCGTTCACCTTAAGACGCTCGTGAGGTTCATCTTTGTGCCTTTCTGAGTGTGGAGTAATGTTTCTGGGCCGCGCGCATACCACCTATATTAACTTCAGACTCTTTTCTGCGCAAGGGCTAGTTCAGTGTGCGTAAAGTTCTTTTGTTTAACCCATTAGACGTTCGCCTATTAGAAGCCGAAGAGCTCCACGATCTATACGGTTATATTTATTGTCGTTTCGAGAGAATTTTTCTAAAGAACCTATGGGGTTCATTTATTTAAGGGTTAAGTAGGTTACATGATGTCCGGATGCAAAAGCGTTCGGTTCGAAAACCATGGATGTGGCTGTTTTGACAAAGTATTTGAGACTAATGTCTCGGTGGCGTCCCGTGGTATACCGCGCAAGCGCTGCGGTCGACACGCCACCACGCGGACTGATGGTGTACTAATTATAACTATATTATTTAATACTGTTTTCCTATTACTTTTGGCAATATTTGTAATATCCTCTACTATTTAGAATTTTAGTATTAAGTTTGTAAATATTTCATCATGAATTATAATGTATACTGAACTATCTGGAGTTTCTTTCAATACCCGAGCGCTAGACTATCATAAAATTAACCACATGTTTATTAATTTAATAACACTCTTATTTTAAAAGTATTACAACTCCGGCCTTCTGTGCCCCTTATGGATACCGAAAGGGTTACCGCTACCCCGGAACATAAAGGGCTACGGAAGGAACATGGATGGGTTTTAGTCAGTAAGAGTCTGACACTCCCTTCCGCTCCACCCAGAGCGGGAGCAGTCATTGGATGATTTCCCAGCCTTAAAAAAAAAAAAAAAAAGGTACTCTTGTTTAAGCGGGATTGTCCGAAAGGGTTACCGCTACCCCGGAACATAAAGGGCTAAGGAAGGAACATGGATGGGTTTTAGTCAGTAAGAGTCTGACACTCCCTTCCGCTCCACCCAGAGCGGGAGAAGTCATTTGATGATTTGCCAGCCTTAAAAAAAAGTACCCTTGTTGGCAACAAAAAATATTATTTCAATGTTAAATCCCTTTTTGAAGTTTCGTTCCGATTCACCCCTGCATCGTTATTCACCCCATTTGGCGGTACTTTTTTATCAGTCTATTATACAACTTTATTCTCCTAGAGGTATGAAGAAATCACATAGCTTGGATGTAAAGCTCACATTTATAATTAAAAAATCAAAGTAGCATTTAAACTTTTATTTATACATACACATTTAAATATATTTGTTCTTTAGACACGATCTTTGGTATATAAAATATAATATTGGTATATGGCCACAATACATTAGGTTAAAATGGAAGTTTAATAGAATTCAGTCGATTACAGCATAAATGGAGAATCAGTAATACATTATAACAATAATTTAATATTTAAGATATATGAAACTATCAACTATAATTAAAATACTTTGTGCTCTCTTACAAATGTAATGGAAAACTTTTATTGGAAATCATTATGAGATAATATCATTTTATATGTTTTATTAAGATTTGTTGAGTTTATCCTGCGCCCACAGTCTATTTTTAAATACAAAATAATACCTAGTGAGCACACTAATCTGGTCTAGTTCTTTTTGGTAATGGATCTTTTTTGTACCTTTACTTCTGATTCTGAAACTATTGCGACCTAGGATCTAGGAGTTAGAACTTAGGTCCGCTATATACTGACTTAATGATGACCCTAATTCAGTAGCAAACTAGGTATACTAAAATAGATTTTTCTGTAATTTGTAATACATAGGCTGGTTAAAGGAAATGATATCCTTTAACCAGCCAGTTTTATTAGTGATTATTTATTTATAAAACATTCATGTCGTTATTCATCACTTACGCAGACCATAATAATGTTACGACTATATTATACGAACTCAACAATCCCGTATATGACATCTAAATCTCATTAGTATTCATTGGACGCCGTCGGACTGCGGACGTACGCCCACGACGATGCACCAATATAATAAAATTAATAAAGATTCCTAATTTGGTATCTTATACGCTATTCGATTATCTGACTAAGGACTTTACTCACTAGACTGTAACACATGGTAACATAACTGAAAGATTTGAAGCAAAAGTTGTCAGTACCCATGTCATATGCAGAAAATAACTGGCTTTGGGTACTTTTCGGATAATACATTCATGTTACAATCTAGTAAATATAGAGAATAACTCTCTTAATTAAGTAATAATAATTTTCGCTACAAAAACGATACTTCTAATACTATCTTCACATCCCACATTCGATTCTTCGTCAAATATAAAACGACGTAATGACCACTTTTATACACAAAAATATAGAAAGCTTGTTTAAGAATGATAGTCTTATTTAGTTATTATCGTAATAAAAATCGTAATCTTCCGGCTCGTCGGGTATTTGTGGCGGGTCCTTAGGAATATCGATACCTTCGGCGTCAAGTAAACGCACTTTTATGTCCATCGACAATAAAGTTTCCAAGTCATTTTCGAAAGATTTACTCGACATCTTTTCTTTCAGAAGCGCGTTGATGCCGTCCGTCCAGTAGTCGAATATCTGCTCATCGGGCGCGACAAAGTCTAAAGAAGTCACTTCAGCAGACTTGATGATAAGGGAGAAAGCTAAATGAGGCGTTATTTTCCTCCCCCTCAAGTCCTTCATGTGAGGACAGTCTTTGCCTATTATCACACACTTCATGTCAGTAACAGGCAATTTGTTCCCAAGCTCCTCTAAAGTTGGCGTACTCTTTTCATCACAGTCGCCATAATGGAGTACTTTATGATTCGGCGAGAGGCGAACATACCAGAATTTGTCCTTGATCCTTTGCCCTCTGGTGGAATATTTCTTGAACCTCGTGCCCCCGACTAAGACGCCTAGCCTTTGCTGTTGAATGAGATCAATGATTTCTGGAGTAATTTTCTCTTTTAGTTCCACAATAGGCCTTGCGTGAGACTCCCACACTTCCCTGTTGTTTCTCTCCTGCTGCCAAAGTGTAGTTATCTCTGTATATGTCAGTTCGTTTATCTTTTTCTTAAACTTGTCGAAACCTTTTGGAGAAGATGAAAGAGCCCTGCTTATTTGCTCCCGGACTACACTGGATACTTTAATGAAGTCCTCTGCGGTTGCTCTCATTTCCTTCCAAGTTTTGTTCAGTAGTACTATGCAAATGCAGAATAATTCTTCAAAGGGTCTGTCATGGGTGAAGAATAGTGGATGATAAGTCTGTCCTTGTTCACTTGGAGGATCACCTACTTTTAAAATGTCACACAGTAACTTTACCAGCTCTACACTCGTCTTGCCAAAGGGACATTCATGTTCATCAGCTCTACAACTATTTTCTAAGACAATCTTTGTGTAATCCTCTGAGTAGTTCCTTGCAAAGTACAGCATGCAGTCCAGGGCTAAAACTCCAGGAGGTACTTCATTAAAATCTTTTATAGGGTCAATCTCACATTTGAAGCCAAGTTTTTTGAAGTCCTTTGAATAGGTTCCCATTGGACGCCTCATGGTGACTTCTATATTAGGGTTGTTATCATTATCAAAAGCAACTTTTCTCAATTCTTTAATTTTTTCCTGGGATTCCTGCTCTTGGGCATCAGCCCTCTGTCTCATTTTAGGTTCTAAAAGACCGAGCATCAGAGTTTGAAGAACATACAATTGGTGAGCTAATTCAGTTCCCAAACCTTGTTCTGAAGCGTTCTTAGAAAACTCGCTTGCTCCAATAAGGTTTTCATATATTACAGATCTTACTTGCTTGGAGGATAATGTTGCGGCTATTGTTTTCCTTTTAGTCATATCAGCTTTAGAGAATATTGCATTTATAAGAGCTATGGCATTCTGTTGGATAATACTGTCTTGGTGAGTATTCTGTAAATGTGATATGAGACTTGGAATGGTAATCTCTTTCTCCACATGAGAATTCTTGGAACTATTCAGTACAATGTTCTCAAGAATTGATAAACAGCACTGTATTACTTTTGGATCTTGAGTATTTGCTTGGTTACTTACAAAACTGGCAACTTTATTAATGAATTGATTTTCAAGGATGTCCCAGAATATAACTCCGTGATCCATGAGCTCCACGAAAGTTACAAGAGCGTATTTGAGCAATTTTCCCTTGAACTTACCGTTTTCAATGTTGTTTATGATCAGTGTCAAACCTTTCTTGTTGATAAACTCGAGTGCAAAAGTAAGATCACTGCTCAATACGGATAATTTGGCGAGGGCAGCGACTTGATCGACCTCAGAGCCATTGTTTATCTTTGCCAGGATATCCTGAACAGTTTTTGCTGGCGACAATTCCAAACGTAAAACAGAACCATTCTTTATTTCGTTTCGGTTTTTTTCCGTAATATAATTCTGGTTGTTACTTTCGGAAAATTGTAGAGCGTAGTTTTCAGGGTCGGGGAGTCCCCAAGGCTTGCAAAGAAGTTGGATGATGCTTGATAAGGGCTGACTTTGATCGAATTCTATCAACTGTGGTACCTTGTCTGGAGCATTTAGCATCTCCACAGCGATCTTCAGGATTGTAGAATCCTTTTCCTTTGTTGCCGACGGCATTTTTATTGGTTTAGTAGACATTTATTGAACATTTGACACGATACAATCACCACAACACACCACACCTCGCGAGTTTAACGCCTAATTTTCCCGTAAGTTGACGACATCAGATAGCTGTCAAACAGAATTGACACATGATAGTTCTATTTCCCAGACATTACGTTTCGTTATCCCAATGAAAGGCTATTGTGAATTTTAACTATTTATTTTCGATAAGGAGATTTGCTTCGCTGGTTTGCATCATATGTTAGTAATAGATCACAAAGGGTTGTTATCAAAGGATTCCACTCGGCGACTGCTGTCGTAACATCTGGCGTACCCCAGGGCTCAATTTTAGGGCCTCTTTTATTCATTTTGTTCATAAATGATATTGGAAATTGTTTCAGACACTCAAAATTTTTGCTCTATGCTGACGACCTAAAAATCTTTAAAGCTATAAGAAAACCTGCAGATTGTTGTCAGTTACAAGAAGACTTAAATCGATTCTCTGAATACTGCGTTCAAAACAAACTTCACCTTAGTATTTCTAAATGTTTAACTATATCATTCACAAAAAATAAAAACGTTTTAAATCATAATTATACTTTAAATAATGTAACTCTATTGAAAGCTCCATACGTGCGAGACCTAGGGGTACTGCTAGATAACAAACTTCACCTTGATCAACATATTGATAACATCACCAAAAAGGCTTATCGTATGTACGGGTTCGTTATGAGATCAGCTACTGAATTTAAACACGCAAGCACTTATTCTCATCTCTATAAAGCACTAGTTAGATCTCAACTCGAATATGCAGTGGTAGTGTGGAACCCTTTTTATAATAAATATGTTGAGATGCTAGAAAAAGTGCAGCGCAAATTCCTCAGATCGATGCATTATAGGTGCTCCCACAATTTCCCAACCTATAAAAATCTACTTAATAGATACAATCTGATGAGCCTGAAGTCTGGACGTTTATATCTAGAAATTATGTTTCTTTTTGATGTATGCTATAACAGGTATAACTGCTCTGAGATTACTAATAAAATATGCTACTGTGTCCCAAGAACTGTTATTAGACGAGAGGTGCGCGCACGTCCTCTTTTTGCTGTGTCCCGCTGCCGCACCAATGCTGGTCTGCGGGCGCCCCTACGTCGCTTATGCAAAAACTATAACGATTTTTGCTCGGAAACTACAGAATTAGATTTATTTTCAGTGTCAGCAAATAGATTTCGTTTTGCTTTGTTAAAGAAACTTAAGGATTACGATGTATAGTTATTTGAACAGTCTTACTCGCATAGATTGTTCATTAAAGTTACATGAATTGTATATGCTGTGGATAACGGTGTGGGTTTCACATTTATATAATATCTTTGTTTATATTGTTTGTGCAGATATAATGTGTTACTGTTTGTTTGTCCCAAATAAATAAATAAATAAAAGACGTATTCATTTTGCGCGACTAAAACAATTGAACAATCGTGTCTTCCTCAATTTTTAAACTGATTTTAAATTCGCTTCAGTGTTCATTTCAAGTGTAAGGTTACCTTTCGACAACCTTTGTAGTACAGGGACGTACTATAGATCGCAGCGGACTAATAATCTCTAGTGAAGTTCTATCATAATTTACAACAGTTGATACATTATGAGACGAGGGTGCTGGAGTAGAGTCACTAACATGGAATACGAATCAGTAACCCTGAAGATACATACATTTCAATCTAGCTAATTAGGGCAGCAATACGATCCTTGTTGATACACGATCTTGCAATAAAACTATCACATAATGTCCTAGTATTTAACAGACTCATTAATACCATGTTCAGTTCACTTATCTACACGACATCGGAGAGTAGACAAGACTGTTCTTAAAACAAAAATGTCGATTTTCTTTTATTTATTTCTTTTTCTCCTGATCTTACGCACTGCAATTAGTTTTCGATGTGACCGAAGACCGTATGGGTCGAATACTCAAGCTTCAGAACCTGATGGGCGCTTCAAGCTGCACGTAATAGGCATCAGCAATAATGCCTATATTCCTGAACAGCTTTATACAGGTAACTTTTTAAACTCAGCGATCGTTATACGTAAATCATTAAAACTGAATCATTCAATTACTTTGCAAAGTCGTTAGAAGGACCAGTTAAGTTGCCTGGTTTTTTAATACCTTGCATGCTAAATTATCCGTTTTTGACTTTATTATTTTGCATAGGTATTGACTGGTAAACACCCTTAGGTATGCCAAGGGATACCATGTTTCCATTACCAGCAAACCTGTATCTATACACTCACGTCACAATGAATGGACACCATATTGGCTTCTTCCAAGTTGCGTTTTATCCGATGGTTTTCAGTACAAATAACGGAAACAGACGGCCAGTCCCACTTCACGGGTTTTATGATATCTGCGGAGGGTGACGTCAAGCCAGACCCGCGGAACCCCAGGCGAATAGTGTCACTTTACCCTGGCGAGTTGAGGCCGCTAACTACTGCCACTGCAAAGTTTAGTGACAGGTGTCTCTACTCCGTTGAACAGGCTATGGGCTCCTATAAGACGTCTGTTGAGGTAACTCATCACTGCCGTAGTCTTTTCCAAACTAACTATGTATTTCTAAATTATGTATCTAGAGTCTGTTGTCTTATATCTTTTTAAACAATGCGACGAGAGCGAATAATCTCATACTAAACTCAATCATCTTTTGAGTTTGCGATCACGGCGCCGGCGCTGTATTTATCGTTAGATATGGTTTTACTTTCAGCAAACTACATTATTATCTGTTACAAATAGGCAATTTTCTTACGAGAAAGATGAGTTTAACCCCAGATAACTTTTTTAATAGGTTTATTGGCAAGCTCCAGTCTCGGGCAACGGCTGCGTCACTTTACGCGCCATGGTGGCTATAAATGAAGAAGTGTGGTACGAAGATGGAGCTCCTTTGACTCAGAAGTTGTGTGAGGACCTAAGGCAGCCTGATGATGTGACGCCGCAACTGAACTACGAGTGTGGCATCTGTGATGAAGCTAAATATGAGGTAATTTCGGCACATAATTGCATAGTGTTTTTTTTTTTTTAAGGCTGGGAAATCATCCAATGACTGCTCCCGCTCTGGGTGGAGCGGAAGGGAGTGTCAGACTCTTACTGACTAAAACCCATCCATGTTCCTTCCATAGCCCTTTATGTTCCGGGGTAGCGGTAACCCTTTCGGACAATCCCGCTTAATTGCATAGTGTTGGCTGTAATTTTATGCGTAAGTGCCAGGTTTTGTTTTGCACCATAGTTTACCCGACGCTACCAATGCTACAGAAGTGCCTCAAACTTTCCACCTCTGGTCAAAAAAAATATTTGGATTTAGTTACGTATTTAATTTTCGAAAAAAAATAAGGTGTTTTCCTGTTACAGTTGACTTTTACCGGGATATGGTCACGTAACACACACCCATACCTTTTCCCTGAGAACGACTGGCTTCCAAAGTACAGCGATCTGGTTGGAGCTTCCCACAACGCGGATTATATCCTTTGGATGCCGGGGACCCTCGCTACGGACGGATTTAGAGATCTGGCAGAACATGCCAATTCCAGCAATCTTGAAGCAGAGATTCGAGGAAAGGTAAGAAATTATAACATGTCGTTTTGTCATGGTTTAATAATAGTTGTGTAGGACTTTTTCCATTATAATCAATTATGGGACTTTTCCAGATCGGCGATGGTGTACGCACCCTAATAAAAGGCAAAGGCCACGGTTACCGCAAAATGGCATTACCCACTTACTCTTTCTTCCGCGTCGATAAAGAGAACCACCTGTTCTCTGCGGCCGTGGCATTTCATCCATCTCCAGACTGGTTCTTAGGAGTCACCAGGTTTGAATTATGCCAGGAGGATAACACATGGCTGACTGAAAGGGAGCTAAATCTTTATCCATGGGATGCTGGCACGGACAGTGGCGTGTCATATGAAGTACATAATCAATTATCTTTTTAACCGGTTCTACTATTATACTATTCTGTTATAACTACAATTTCTTCTATTATACTATTTTACAATTTCAGGCTGCTAATATCGTAACATATCCCCAAGACTCAGTAGCTCGTGTTCAAATGAGTTCATATGATAAAAATTCTCCATTCTACGAGGTGGATATAAAAGACATGCATCCATTTGGAAAATTCAACATTAAGTTGATAAGGACCTACCACAGGGAATGTGAAGAAGAAACTACAGGTAAGTAGACACTTCGATTTCAAAAGAAATCTTTCTGGTATCAAAGTCAAAAGACCAAAAATTATGGCATCGATTATGTCATGAATAAACACAAAACCTTAAATTTTCTTCGAAAAAGCTGTTCTCAATGGCAAAAGTCTAAGTTTTGATGTCTTTTCAGAAGAACCACCTGCAACAGAAGCCCCTAAATCTTCAGAAGAAGAAGCTGAGACGAGTGTGGAGGCTAAGCCGGAGCCTCCAGAGCCATCCAGGTATCAAACACAACTAGATAGCGCCGAGGACGGGCGGTGAGGCTTAGTTGATGATTAGTAGAATAGCAGTAGACTAGAACACACCATGTTCCATTGATCAAACTCAAGTTAATAAAAATGTCTTAGTTGTATACAATTTTCGAAATAAAGTTTACGCCTTTTAGCCATCACCATGTCATCTCATGTTCATACAAAGCGTTGTGTAGACGGAGACGCTATACAACGTTATAGAAAGAGGGTAAATTAAATATAATAACGCTAAAATAGGATTTGATTGTTTTTTTTAACCTGTAAATTAGATAATATTGCATGTTGTAGTTAGGTTAGTACAGACAGCCGATAGGAGAACTCAGGACAAGGTAATCACTAACCACACGAAAAGAAGAAGAGATGTCAATTTATGAGCCACATTGTCCATCAATTTCGAAAGCATGCTATTGCCAATTCAACATGAATTATCTGCTACAGCGGATAGATAGTTCGACAAAATACCTTTTCCAAATAGCGAAGCTCCTCTGGTAACCGACCCAGAGTCTTCAGAAGACTGCCCAATGTCGGCGTGGCAGGACTGGAGTGCGTGTGACGGAGAATGTGAGGAGGGAAAGGTGATAGGCTTCCGTTGGAGAGAGCGGTACCACCTGGTAGACGGGGTTCCTGTCGAGAAGTATGATCCTCATGTAAGTGTAAACTGCATGTCATAATGTAGGTATAGGTATTTTTCTTGTCTTTACTTTTTCTATCCTTCGATGAATTTTATGATTTCTGGGATTTATTTCACCCTCAAGAAGTAAGAAAAAATTAGTGTCCAATAGCACCAACCGAATGGCAGGCAGATAGGACATAGGTAATTACGGTATGATTCCATCAGCACCCATTACAACGTTTACGTTACGTAGAGTGTATCCTGTTATAGGCACCTGGAAGGCATGGTAGCCTACAGCAGTCCATTCCTGGACATTCACTTCTTCAACTACAAGCTATTCAGCTCGTTTCTTGGCGATTCTCATCCAGCTTTTACCAGCCTCCCTGCAAATATTGTCGCTCCACCTAGCTTGGTGTCCTACCTTACTTTTGCCTACCCCTAATATTCTCAAATAAGTATACTATAGTCAATATTAAGGGAACCTACCACCACATTTAACATTATAAATAAATGTAAATTGATTTTTCCGCCACAGGCTAAGTACCATCACAAAGTGAAAGAAGTATCCAAGTTCTGCAAGAACCATTTCGATACATTCGAGAGAGAAGCCTGTGAAGATGAATGCACCATCAATTCCGAAAAAGACGAAGAGGAACTTACAGGTTTTTATTTATTTTTAGTCTTCTCCAAACCATGCTTAAGTTCCTAGACGCTCGGAGTCTTCTCGAAGGTCCCGAAGTTGGTGATGAGTAGATCACCGATTGTTTATGCCTATTTTTTTTGAGGGTGGGAAATCATCAAATGACTCCACCCGCTCTGGGTAGAGCGGAAGGGAGGGTCAGACTCTTATTGACTAAAACCAATCCATGTTCTTTCCTTCCAGTTGTTTATGCCTGGGAAGTTGGATTAAGTAGTCTGTAAATAATTTTATTTTTCCTTTCAGTCGAACGTAGAATCATGGCGCCAATATCGCCTGGAGGGAAGTGGAACTCAAAACGAAGAGATTTGAAGGCAAGAAATAAATTCCTTCACCGTTAGGAATCCTTTAATCCTCATTGTGGAGGGGACAATTCCTGTCTATCTATTGATTAAAATTATGTTAAGGTTAATAAATAAACAAAAGTAACACTGATTGTTACTTTAATAGAGATTATTTTACTTCCTACCTTCCACCCGAAGGGTTCATGACCTATTTCCTCATAGATTGACGTTGATAACTAAAGAATTAATCCCTAGGAACAACGGTAAATTGAATAAGTATTAAAAAAAAGGAATTGCTACGAGATGTGGGAATCAATGCACTTCCTATATTGAGGCTGTAAAGGCGGTGGTCGGCGTTTAAATACCGGGTCCGAGTCGCAAAGATTCTGAGATTAAAATCTGTCAATAGAGAATTTCGGGGTACAGACAGAGCAAGAATCGACTTTTGGTGCAGGTCACACGAATTTTCCCATTGGTCCTAATAATGTTATTCCGACTGCGTCAATGCATTTCTAGAACAATACCATAAATAAATATGTACAAAAATATCAACCTATTTTTGTCCTATTACGTCATTTTAATATTTTCGCTTTATGCCAACATATTAAAGACTACAATCCCCTAACAGCATATTCCAGGACACTAATTAGTCTAAATGAAGTAATAAGCGCGGGAGATGCAGCAGGACTATTAAACTAATTGTGAATGAACGGTTTAGTAACACGACGACCTGTGGCCATATGGCACCTATTTAAAGTACTTACATTCATGAAGACATAAAGTTGAAAATGCGTTGGAATTTTTTCGGTAAGTCTGGATTTTATTTGGGCCTCCTTTCGCACTTTTTAATACTTAGGAGTGTAGGGCAGGTCACAATAATTTGTCATATTTGATAAGTATTACCTACCCAATACTTATCTACGCACATGGCCCACACAGTCCATCACATTCGCTGCAAAGAAAGACATTAATGGATGGAGTCAACACGAGAAAAAAAGTGGCAACGATTGGAAAAGACTTAAATCTCGCCATCGCCTCCCAGACAACATCTTTTTCTCGTAATGACTCCATTAATTATTGTCCTTCCTGAATGCTAAACTTCTGACAAGTCATTGTCACCTAATTTAATGATAAGGCTTTATTATGGCAGTGAGATGCAACGATGCAACTTACAATCTTAGTTTCAGGTCCCTACCAGATCACATTCCTTATCGTGGTTTTAAAAACCTGTACGTGCAATGAAGCTGAATTTTGTAACCGACGACCTCTGGGAACCAATACGGACCCCTTGCCTCCCGACAACCGGTTCATGATAGACGTAGACGAGATCAGAGAGAACATGTACATCCCGAACACAGAATATACCGGTAGGAACGTGATTTGTATTACTTGGTAGGTAAAAATTAGCTCGTGGCTAAGTAATATTAACAGCCGCACGGATCGATGCATCAGGTTAAGCTACGCTTGCCGGGGTTGGTCCGTGGATGGGTGACCATCTTTACATATCGAGACTCCTCCGTGCCTCGGCAAGCACGTTAAGCCGTTGGTCCCGGCTGTCATTCGTGAAACTTTGACAGTCGTTACGGGTAGTCAGAAGCCTGAAAGTCAGACAGCCAGTCTTAACAAGGAGAACGGTAATACCCAGTTACTGACAGGGTTGTGGAGGTCCGATAGGCAGTCGCTCAATGTAAAATACTGGTACTCAGCTGCATCCGGTTAGACTGGAAGCCGACCCTAACATAGTTGGGAAAAGACTAGGCAGATTGGTAGCTAAAAATTTTGCCTCTGTCTCCTGCAGTGGGAATTGAACCACGGTCGAAAAAATATTTCCATTCAAAATACAGTGCAGTTACTAATTATAGCGTGACGTTTATATCAATGCAGTCACTTTGCAATAATTTAGGTGGATGTGTGAACATTTAATGAATGTCAAATTGCAGTTCAAGTGAGATGCAGTCTGGTCCTTTAATCCCAACTATAACACTTGCATCGTTTTATAGTTCGCCTATCTTCCCGAGACGGTATATCTCCCTTCATCGCGTTCACGATATCCCTTCTAGAGGATAAAATGGAGAATAAAAACAATCCTAGGAGGCCTTTACTGCTAAGTCCCGGTAAGCTGGAACCTCTACGTAATTCTAACAACACCAAGACACTGTCCAACTGCGAAAATACGGTCATACAGTCCGATATCACGCCTAAGACTTCTGTTGAGGTGAGTCCAAAAAATATAATAGCGCCGCCACCTTATGTGAGCTTTAAATTTGTAACACAAATTCCTTACTCTCGTTTTATTTTATTTGTTAGGCGAAATGGACATCACCAAAGAAAGACAACAAATGTGTTACAATCTTTGCGTTCGTGGCTGTGAAGCCAGATGTTTGGTACAGTTTTGAAGGGCCGTTGTCGAAACGTATCTGCGAGGATCGGAGAAAGGCAGACGATATGCAGCCGATGGAAAACGAAGACTGCCAAGTTTGTGAAGATGCGCGGTACAAGGTATGCAGGTGTTCTCAGAAAATACGCTCCAAAAAGCTCTTTTTTCAAATTATAATTATGCAGCCTGCATTTCGAAGTACCGACGAACGGTACGGTAAGGTACGTAGGTACCGACGATCGGACAAAAGGTATGAGGAACGTTCTTCTAGTCATAAGTAGATATATTGACGATTAGTGATGATTACTACCTTGCAACCAAATTTAAAATAATGTATTTTTTTTAATATTATGTTGTAATTATCGATCAGATAAAAAAGTGATTTTCTTTTTTAAACAGCTGACATTCGAAGGCATGTGGTCTTACAACACGCATCCCGCCATGTATCCCCCAGAGGAGGTAATAGCAAGGTTCAGTGACGTCGTGGGAGCCTCGCACAGCAAGGATTTCACTCTATTCAAGTACAACTCCGAAGCCAGTGAGGGTCTGAAGCTCCTGGCTGAACAAGGAAACACTACCAATTTGGAGGTTGAGATTTATCGGGAGGTAACACAATGTACCATATAAGGCAGCAATCCCCTTGAATTTGATGCTCTGAGTCTTGTTTGCTTTACTCAAAAAAGTGGAAAGGCCTTAGAGCAGTAAAAGCAGTGATCACAGTAACGTATCTCTATGTTTTACAGCTTGGAACCAACGTCAGAACTATAATAAAGGCTACAGCTCCACCAAACACAAATATGAAGACCCTTTCAACCTTCAGAGCGAGCAGAAAGCATCACATGGTCTCCTTGGCTACTGCTATCGTGCCTTCTCCTGATTGGTTTCTTGGAGTCGCAAACTTAGAACTGTGTGATGCCAAGACTCACGAGTGGGCGGATCCTGTCGTCTTCAATTTATATCCGATGGATGCTGGCACGGACAGTGGAAAGAAATTTGACGTGCGTAAACCATTTTTTTATTTTTGTATCACTCTGAATATTAGGATTATTTAGAGGATTATATATTACTAGCTACTCCCGCGCGGTTTCACCGGCTGCTCGGCTCCTATTGGTCGTAGCGTGAAGTTACATAGCCTATAGCCTTCCTCGATAAATGAACTATCCAACACAAAAAGAATCTTTCAATTCGGACCAGTAGTTCCAGAGATTAGCGCGTTCAAACAAACAAACAAACAAACTCTTCAGCTTTATAATATTAGTATAGATTGAGAGGAGCTCCTGGCTAAGTACTAACAGCCGCACAGCTCGATTCATCAGGTTAAGCTTCGCTTGCCGGGGTTGGCCGTGGATGGGTGACCATCTTTACATACCGCGATTCCTCCGTTCCTCGGAAACCAGGTTAAGTCGGTTGGTCCTGGCTGTTATTAGTGCATCTTTGACAGTCGTTACGGGTTATCAGAAACCTGAAATCTGACAGCTAGTCTTACCAAGAGGTATCGTATTACCCCGTTACTGGGTTGTGGAGGTCAGGTTGACAGTCGCTCCGAGTAAAATACTGGTATTCAACCAAGCCTAGGCCGATGAGATGATTCTGAATATTAGGATTATCATGGCATTGCTATTTTCAGTATAGGAAAAGGACGGAGGTCTAAGCCCGCAGCCGCTGACTCTAGTTCGTAGTAGTTTCCATATTACCCATATTTGAATGTGGCTCTGAAGTTCTTTTTCTTCTATTTCAGTCATCCAATGAGGCGACGGCTCCAGCACAACCGATTTCTTCCGCGAGCATAGACACCGACATACCCAAAGAAAATGTGAAACCGTTCGCAAGATTGGTGTTTCGTTTGATACGAACTTATTACAATCCCAATTGCACGGTAGACACGCCAGTTACTGAAGAATCAGGTATAATAGGTACTTTTTGTTTCAAATAGGATGTAGGTATTCTCTATGTAAATGTGTATTATGAACCAGCGATCCGCCCGTGCTTTTCACGGCTTATGACCTGATAAAACATTGAGATTTCTTTATTATAATATGTTACTTTAATACTAATTTATTTTACGCATAAACCTTCCGAAATAAATTATCTGAATATTGGTGAAAACCGCAACAAAATCCGTTGCGTAATTCAGAAGAACAACGCGGTCACAGAGACACATGGATGCAAAGTAGCTGACCAAATCTGTGCTCGGATAGTTGACTATTATACATAGATACTATTTTAAGATTTAAAAGAACTATAGGTACTTTAAAAAAAGTTTTAAAAAGATCGAAATGTTTTAAGCAAGTAGTTAGACAATAGAAGAAGAACTCGAAGAGGAGCTCGTGGCTAAGTAATAACAGCCGCAAGGATTGATCATTCAGGTTAAGCTACGCTTGCCGGGGTTGGTCTGTGGATGGGTGACCATCTTAAGATATCGAGACTCCTCCGTGCCTCGGAAAGCACGTTAAGCCATTGGTCCCGGCTGTCATTCGTGGATCTTTGACAGTAGTTACGGGTAGTCAGAAGCCCGAAAGTCTGACAGCCAGTCTTACCAAGGGGTATCGTGTTACCCAGTTACTGGGTTGTGGAGGTCAGATAGGCAGTCGTTCCATGTAAAATACTGGTATTCAGCTGCATCCGGTTAGACTGGAAGCCGACCCCAACATAGTTGGGAAAAGGCTAGGCAGATTGATTGTAGTCAATAGAACAGTTGAATTATCTATTATTTGTTCATGTGCAGGAGGTGAAGGTGAAACAGAAGAAATTGGAGAAGGTGGTGATGGCGATGAGGGTGAGGAGTCAAAGAAATCTGAATACCGACCGCCTTCTCCACCAACGACCACTACTAGGTAGGTGACCGAGCCTAATAGAAGTATTTGTAGTATAGAAATGGCCAGCCGGGTGCCCGTTGTCCGTCATATTTGTGTTCGGATACACCATCGAGTATATGACGATCTTTCCAAAACCAACTGTTATCCCCTATAAAATCTCTTTAGGGGATTCATATTCAAAAATCCTTCCTTAGTGCTTTGATTATTTATGGAACTCTTGTTCAATACTATAAGCTTCAAGACGCAGTGGATTAGACTGTCAGTGAATTAATAATTTCAAGATTTAAGTTAATAATAAAGTTGCATAACCAGCCAGTTTCATCTTCTTCATCGCTTTTATTTCGAACAGTGAGGAGCCACCGCCTGTAGATCCTAAGTCATCGCCTAAATGTCCCATGACTCCGTGGGAGGATTGGCAGGATTGCGACGGCGAGTGCATTGACAACAAGCTGGACGGATATCAGATTCGGTTCCGGTACCTTATCGGAGTGAGTCTATGGTGTACTTATGATGAAAACAATGACTTCATAACGTGTTCAATTGAATACCTACTTAATTGACGGCCGTTTCATTTGCAGGATCCTGCACCTGAGTGTTTGAAAGAGCCTCTCACCGAGACGCAAGCTTGTGAAGAAGAATGTGAGGAAGAACAACCAGAGGAAGAGCCCGAGGAAGAAGAAGAATAGTAGTTACAACTCACAAATAAATTAATGTTTTACTGGCAAAATTAATAAAGTTAAACAACTAAGTACATAATAATTACATTGTATTTATGAAGCATATTATCCCTTTCCTAGTCCAAAGCTGGCTCAATAAAACTGTTTCTATGCAACCAACATTATTTACAAGTTGAAAGTATCCGAATCATTCTGAGAAATATCTTGAACAAGTCAACAACCCAGGTCAGTCCGCTTCTGTACATTATTTTGTGTGTTTGGATTAAAATAATACCCATAACATTAGAGTTCGAATACATTATATAAGGAAAGGTCGAATAGAATGAGCGTTCTTAGGAGATGGTGAAAACCGGCGCTAAAATTGATCAGTTTATTTAATGATTGAAACTCACAAATATTCAATTTATCAGGGTTTTTGCAAGCTCTTTGTTCGTATGTGTTTGCAGTTAAAATGTCCTATCCATTTTTCAAGCACTTTTTATTTTTCTGTTTTTAACACCTACAAATCTATTTTTCAAGCACTTTTTATTACCTACCTTTTTTAATACCTACAAGAAAATTGAGTAACGTAGATCAAAGAGTAAACTAATCATTAGGGAAAACTTAGATTTCCGAACGTTTTTTTCCTTACGTCATCGAGTGAGTGAGACATTCGTTCGTTCGTGATTTTGTGATTCAATAGAGTAATTTAATTTCATCTGGGTCAGGATTTAGAGGATTCTGGAAAAACAATTCGTATTATACCTTTTTTATTATGCTTACAAAGTCTCCAAAGCCTGCGTACAAACGGTACATTACTTGGGGTTTAAAAGGTGCATTGCTGCTGGAAGGAATTGGGCTTGCCGCATCCTACGGTCTTTGGTACAAGTTGAATTCCGACAGAAGTAAGTATGGGGACTGGTTTATTTCTGTATAATATAACGTATGTATAACATCAGGACAACGACATTTATGTTTAGCACTATCGCTTCACATATCCGGCGAGACGAAAATATAATTTGAAAAGTAAAAAAAAATCCTAGACGTCAACATGTGTACTGTCTAAAATAAATGACAGGTCAAAAACCTGCATCAAGCCTGCAGCTTTGTTTGTGCTTTCGAAATAGTGTAAGTAGTCTTTGAGATATATGAATAGGAATTCCACTGGTCAGAGTCATAATTACTTGACATAATTACATCTGCCATTTATCAATCTTCTTTTCATACAATAATTGCTGTATTACTCCCAAATTCCTCTGTTCCACTAAGAAATAAACAAAACCACTAAGATCTTGATATGTAATTTCCAGGTTTCCGTCTGTACATGTTCAAGAACCACAACTGGATACTGGAAGGTTACTACGGACTTGGTGAGGTCGTTACTGAGAATAATATCAGAGATCTCGATCAGGCAGTTTGGAGAAACGAAGGGCAAATTTAAACAAGCGGTGAGATGTCTGTTGGTATTAGAGCCACGTTTTGGGTGGTGTCGTTTGGGACCCTCGGTTACGCACTATTCAAGTTGGTCAAACCTGATGATGAACTTCTTAAGCAGGTCATTATTGAATTCCGTAATCATTTATGTTGATTGTGGTCACTGATTGTTTAGCTAATCTTATTTGATGGTTTTCTTGGGACTAATATTTGCATGTGTTTTGAAATGTGATTTTACATGTGGGGCTTGTGTGATGTTTCTGATTCTGGTATTAAAATCTTGATTTAGACAAGTAGAAATTATATGTACAGGCAGTTGATTTAGTTATTTCATCAGTTCTTGGCTAACTGCTGACTCTGAAATAAACAATCTAATATATAACATCAGTGTCCATTCCATTGATCATTCATGTTGAAATTGAATATTTAGCTTATGCCAACATCTATTCATCAAGTTTGATCCATTTTGATTCACCACTTGGTACTGACTGAGTATAGTTCACTGCTTAGTATTAGACTTGGGGAATTATTAGGATTGAAGGGACACAACCAAAGTCA
Organism: Hyppa rectilinea; assembly: GCA_951799385.1. Classification (NCBI taxonomy): domain Eukaryota; kingdom Metazoa; phylum Arthropoda; class Insecta; order Lepidoptera; family Noctuidae; genus Hyppa; species Hyppa rectilinea. Next base: position 3,686,114 of record OX637310.1, on the reverse strand, counting down.
CCACACTGATGGGTGGTTCATATAATAATCTCTGAGGATCTGTAACGCAGGTCATTGTCTTGCTATCCCCAGGGGTGGTGGCCTCTTATTTACTTTTGATCTACAAAAAATAAAAATATCTCATCTATTTATTAAATATAATTATTTATGTTGTGTTTGTTTTATAGTTTGACCAAGAATCCAAACATACAGATGCGAGAAGAGTTAGTCATCAAACTGTTAGTGTTTTAAAAGAAGCTGCAAATCAGAATTCGGAACTCAATAAAACAATTGACGAATTGTTAAGAAAAGGAAAATGAGTGACAGAAATACTGTTTTAGAAAGATTAAGTAGGCGAGATGCACAACGTTTAGAAAAACTACAAAAGGCACATAAGGCAAAGGAAGAAGTAGATGCTTGTGACGAAAATGAAGATTTCTTCTCAGGCTCATTCAAAATCAAATCTGAATATATTGAAGACTTGCTGATGCAAGTTCCAACACTAGAACTGCATGCATTGCCTCCACACTTTGATAGCATAAAAAGAGAAGTAAATGAATTACAAAAATATGTTGTGACATCAGCATTCTTCTTGAAGGAGTTCAATATGCGCAAATATTTGGGTATAGTACAGAATCTTCAGACAAAATGCTATGAATTAGAAGAGATCTATGTACCCCGAAAAAAGTTTGGATTCTCAAAGAAAAAGCTTCCCAAGTCCCACACTGAGAAACAAGGCTCACTTGATGAAAATGATGCAGCAAGAAAAATAGACAGTAACAAATGGGATGATAAACTTTTTGGTTTCGATTCACAGAAAAACAAAGTGTTAGTCCTTGAAAATGATGAATTGTTCCAGAGAGATGTTGCTTTACGAAATCTTACTAACTGTACAATTGGCCTCAAGGGTGTCATGGGAACTTTGCATTTAACCAATCTTGACAACTGTATAGTGCTTTCTGGACCAGTCACTTCATCAGTATTTATGGAGAAATGTACAAATTGTAAGATTGTTACCGCATGTCAACAGTTACGAATGCACACATCCACTAATTGTAACATTTACTTACATGTGACAAGCAAGGGGATAGTTGAAGATTGTACTGAGATATGCACTGCTCCTTACAATTTGTATTATGAAGACCTAGAGAAGCATTTGAATATGTCTGGTTTGGACCGGAATTCTAATAATTGGGATCGTTTGGATGATTTCAACTGGTTGGCTCCAGACATCCCTTCACCTAATTGGTCAGTTTTAAATGCAGAGCTTCGCATCAACAGTTGGGATGAATGGTGGTCACGGATTCCTTCCTAATAGTAGATAGTAGCAAACAAAATTTTCAGTGTTATTTAATAATCCATACATAATAGGGTCTAACATCTAACTAATTTAGTAACTGCAATTAATTTATGTATAAAGGCTGATTCACATGAGTTACTCTTCGATTCAATTAAAATGTAAAAAATAATTATTGTGAAAGTGCAACAAAATGAAATGAAATCTTTCGTCTTGAGCCGAGTATACCCAATCCAGCGTCACCAAACCGATTTTGACAGTTCAGTTTCGCGCACTTTTCCCAAAAAATTATGACTTCAAAATTCTCAATCTTTTAAAAAATATGACGTAAGGCACTCATTTTGGAACACAGACTTAAGCAAAGAAAAAACAGTTTACATGTCTTCATTTAAATAACCATTGTTCTAGAAACTGATTTTATTTTTACATATAAACTTTTTATACTTTTTAATTTAACTAATTGCCTTGCCTTGCTAGTCTTTTGACAAGTCTAATTCTGATTACAAGCAAATTATCGCAGTATGAAGATACAAAAGCCATTAGAATATCATATTGCACTTATTCAAAAAACAGGCACATTGGAGGCACGGCACGGCAGAAGATCCTTCGGAATCGCTACATGTAAGCTACATTCTAACGGCGACGATGCCGCAGTATCCTTAGGCATGCCGCGACATCATCATTGATATTTAAATCTTATTGTCACACTATTAGGTTATATTTTTATTTGTAGCATAAAAATCCCTTGCCGTGCCGGGCCGCAAATGTATGGCCGGGCTTTATACTTGGCTAATGCCAAGTATAATGATAATTCATCTGACTTCTCTATAGACCGTTGTCATTACAGGCATGCATACACTGGTATTCACATCCTAAGCCTTTTCTAATATTTACTCGATAAAAATATCAAATGCGCCTTGTATCTTTCTTCTGCGATGATGGTCACCTATTTAATTCAAAAGTTCATATATTTTTTTCTGATCATCTTTATTTTAACAAACTATGTCAACCGTAAATTATGTTAGGCGAATATCTGCTTATTTAATTCACTATATTGTATCTGTGGTGTCTGGTATATACATGATAAAGTCCAGAATCACGTTTGCTACAAATCACGCACATATTCGCTCAACTGTTGAAATATCAATGATTAAAATATGATTGATTCAAAACTCAGTTTCGCATTAGTTACAGTTGAGCTAATATAGAAGTAGGACACTAGCAAGAGACTAAACCGAACTAAAAAAAGAAATAGTATCTATTGGTAACGTAAAAACAGAAAATCACCAATTTTGGACTTATCATGTATATAACAAACACCATACATATAATTTATCAAATGAATAAATGTATTATTAGTATAAACTGTTTTATTTACTAGTTAAATCCCTGTAATCCTGTTCGGTGTCGACTCTAGTCTTCTCAATCATAATTATCATAGCGGAACCTAGAACAGATATAGTATGTTTGTAATTAGACTGAAATATTTAGATTAAATTCGATTTCAAGTATAATAAATAAAACCCGATAGTGTTGATGGGTGAAGAGACAAGTGAAACATTTAGGTTGTTGCCTGGGTTAAAAAGAGGGCACATATTTAGATGGTTTGCCCGCGCGCTGTTGCCGTACACAGCGAACTTCACAGGACCTAGATCTCTTTTACACGCTTAATAAGTACAGACGCCAGCACATCAAGCTATCCCTAACTGTCAAATTTTCTCAATAAAAATGAACCTTATGTCTTTGCAATAAAGTTGAAATACTATCAAAGAAATTTGACAGATTGTGGTAACTTGATGTGCTGGCCTTTGTACATAGAGTAGGCAGAAGCTACAGATCGATCTTACATTCTCCCTTTGCCTCGTTTACGTCCATATATCTGGTTAATGGGCAGAGGCAAGATGAAATAATACTGCTGTAAGGACTTGATTGATGAAAAAGGTACTTGGTTGTAGGATTTTAATCCTGCCACTGCTTGCCTGGCTTAGCCCTCTTACGCACTAGCGGTTATATGCGGGGGCGGCTAGCCGCGCGGTTTGCCGCTTTTCCATTTTTTATATGCAACAAAATTTCAAGTACGGCGCTAGCCGCGTGGTTAGTCGCCCACGCAGTTAACCGCTTGTGCATAAGAGGGGTTACATCGCTCATATCTCCGTTAGAACTTAAAAAGGACATAAGCTCAATAGAGATACGAAGAAAAAAAATCAGCTGATTGCTCAGTGTTTCGCTTCTCATCTCTTCTATCCGCTCATCTGCGCTTTGGTGAATATACAGTCTAGTAATACATAAAGACCATTTTGTACGCCCTTATTCTCCGAATTTTTAATGATGAGCAGAATCGTGAGGTAACATTACATTACTGCGTAAAAGAAACTCAACTATCCACTGAAGTAGAACGTTTCCAACTTTAACTTTAACATTTGCAAATTAATGGATTGCAGCTTTGAAAAAAAATGTTTTCAGTAACTGTCAACTAAAGAGACACCTCCGACAGTAATAAGGAAGATAAATGTAAAATATGAATAGTGTCAAAAATAGAAACACAGCACGCATCAAAAGCCTCAGGGCCAAGCCTGCCGGGTAAGCGGGATTGTCCGAAAGGGTTACCGCTACCCCGGAACATAAAGGGCTACGGAAGGAACATGGATGGGTTTTAGTCAGTAAGTCTGACACTCCCTTCCGCTCCACCCAGAGCGGGAGCAGTCATTGGATGATTTCCCAGCCATAAAAAAAAGCACGCATCAAAACAAACCCCCTGCTACAACAGTCCCAATCACAAATAGGTACCTATGAATACAAAATAAAAGTCACTCAAAACAATAAATAATAATTTATTTATCACTACATTGGGAAATATATAAAACTGTCAAGTTGCTAAAATCACAGTAATTTTGCAAACTTGATACAAATCTTAAAAAAGGAAGGGTCCCAGGAACATTTAGGTTTGTCAGTGAGGTGGCAGCGTTATTTTAATTGTACCTAATTTAATAATAAATTGGCAGCACTTCTACTTCTGTCAAATCGTGCGCGGTATCTTCAGCAAATGCAATCATTAAACACATTTTAACAAATTATGGATGGTATGGTATAGCTAGATATTTCATGCTAGTCATTCCCATTCGCTTTAAAGATAATATATAATGTAGGGTTTGTTCCTGGAAAACGATTTAGAATACCTATGTACAAGTTAAAGAAGAGTTCAGATTATATAAAATACGTATATACATAATGCTTGCTTGGTAAATAAAAATTTGTAACATTTTGAACACTAAAATAATGGAGTAGTTTTCATTGATAATAAACGAAACACAACAGTAAAAACGAACGCCCTAGGGCGTTACACGCTATTTTAAACTTTAATGCAGTTATAATTGTGTTAATTATCCATAGATCAATGAAAACTGCTCAAGGATTTTGCTGTTCAATGTGCGCTGACCGTAAAACAAGGATGATACGAGGCTATCATTCTCCTGAAAATGACATCTAGGTATTCACTAAAACAGAGTTAGCACAAGATATTATTTTTGAAGCCCGGCTCACACAGGAAACTAAGCCGCCTAAAAAATGTATAAATCCATTTTTTTATTAGTGTAAAGTTTTTCTTTCAACAATTTTGAGATCAAGAAGTAATACCTACTTGTCAATGCATTTTCTTTGATTATGTCCTAGTAGTAAATTTCATAGCTTTTTCTCTTCATGATACATTATACAACACATTGGGCATTCTTAAAAAAAAATCTTTTAATGTTAGTTAGAAGATAGATCAGTCAGACTTAAGAAAATCGCTTTTAGGATATGACACTAATAAATTCATTTTCGCCTTTAAACTTAGATAATTATAATAATCGCATATTATAAAATAATATAATTGTATGTGTGTTAATACGGACACCAATTTCAATAGATAAAGACAGAAACATAATTAAGTTAGATACACTCCCAGGAAATCACAATGTGGGCTCCAAAAACCAAACCAAAAATTTACACTCAATCCGATTTCCACTTGATTAAAAATTTTACAACAATTTCTAAGTACTACATATAATTTGGATAGTAACTAAATGCAGTGTCCCATGTTTAAAATAATCCAACTAAGTACAAAGAGCCTTAGACTAAAACTTGTACGGAAGAATAACAAATATTATTAAAATGATTATTTTACTGTAGTGTATTGTGAGCCTAAATGCATCACTTGCACCTTATATTTTAATTCGCTACGTTCTTGCGACAAGATAGATAGATATATTGAAACCGTGCGCTAGCACGTATCTTCTGAACATAACCTTATACAGTGGTCAGTCCTTTTTATGATGAAACAATATTTTATATTATTATGTTCCTAACACTTAAAATGTAATTCTATTTTTAAGAACCAGGCACAACAAATGCCAAAACGTCTCTAGGTAAATGTATGTTACCATTGTTTTTCTCTTACGACTTAGAACTCTATATTCATAGCATATCAGAAATATATAAATGCTGTAACTATATTAATGTTTAAATATGTGTTTAAAAACTTGGTTACTTTGATAAATTTTTCATTGAATACGAGATTCTTTTATGTTTCTGAAGAATTAATGTTTCAGATTAGTTGTATTTTTTTTTTGTTTTTATTATATTTGAAGTCTACCAAATATTAAAATTTGACACAAAAAAATATTTCCAATTTTCTGTGCCTACTAAATTGTTAGTGATTAAATACTTGAGCATAAGACCAAAAGTTTATCATTAAGCAGTAAATATGTATTTTACAGGAATGTTTCACATATTGTTAAGTACATTATTTTTCTACAAAATGTTTTACAATGTATATTATTAATAGACGATCTTTAAGAAGACGACACAGTTAAAAATGTAGAATTTCTTACGAATCGCATGGCGGTAAAACAGAAAATATTTATCTTAAAAATCAGTCTTTAAATTTATATTTTTGACTTATTTATCCAGAAGACTGGTCCAAATATTTAGAAAAATGTGTTATTGTAATCTTTGTGAGATTAATTACAAATAAAATGTTGTTTTCATTAAGAATAAATATTTCCCATTTTACCGTGAACATTGTAAAATGAATGTATCAAATATATCTAGCATTGCTAGATTACTGAACCACATTCGGCAACATCGTCTTACGTGTAATGGCAAAATATAAAGTCATACTCGATTGTGACGTGTTTGAATCGATAGTAAAATATTAAGGCGCTGGCGCTAGAGCAATCAACGGAAGTCAATTTTTCTTGCGTTTTTTTGCAATTTTCAGGTCATTAACAGGTTGTTAACCATAAAAAGCAGGTTGTATGTAGGCATTACTTCAGTGAAAAGAATATTTAAATTTAATAACAACGGACATTACAGTTCATGAAAAAAAAAACAAAAGTAGGTTACATTAGTTCACAATTCGCTTTGGTGCCAAACGCATAGTTTCATTTGATGAGGGAAAATAATTTAATGTACACATAGGTACTTTATGTACAAGGATAGCGTGGCGTGTATGTGTATATCTGTATTTGTATTATTTTGTCAACACAAACCATCACTAATACAATTAACATTAAGTCATTAAAAAGATATTGTCTTTTGTTTGCGTGAAAACAGATGTTTTCAGGGCAATTTTCAGGTCAGTATGTGCGACTGCGGTGTTCTTCAAACCTCGAATTTGGATGCAGTTTTCACCATTAGGATAAAGATAATGTATTCCAGAAGCTTATAATACATTTATATTAAATTAACATAAAGGCATCTCGATATTTTGTCATAAAAACCGTGTGAAGCATGACCGTGCTGCTAGTTTTGTCGTAATTACAAACAATCATAAAATCATCGATTCAAACACATCACATCTGTCCTAAAGAAACTAACCGAAGCTTACGGCTAAGTATAACAAAGATTGAAATCGTTAGATTCAATCCTACACCGCCCTACCGTGTCAAAAGATGGCCACGTTTCGTTGACAATGACATTAGAGTAATACTGTCTCGCTCACTCATACTGACAATCGTATTTATGCGTGAGTGAGTGGCTCTTCTCAGTGTGTTCTTCCATGCTTTTTTTTTTCCACGCGACTGAAGTACGGTGAGGGTTAATCTAACGAACGTTTGAAGGTATAAGACTTGATCCTCACCAGTTGGGTTTATTGTGCGAGATGGTCCACTGCTGGTAAGTGTTGTTGGGGTCACAGGGGACCAGGCCTAGCTGTCGCGAGTGAGGCTGGAGGGTGAGGCAGTAGTCGTGCAGGCGGTGGATTATGTGGTTGTGTTTCGGGTCGAAGCTGGAATACATCGAAGTCCGTTTAGAGACGCACATATTAATTTACATACTTGTTTTTTAAAACTTTAGAAACTCGGTATGTAGTCTTTCCCAGTACACAAATACGTTGCTTTAAAAACATCTATAGCATTTTAACATAAGCGATAAAGAAAATAACTAAAATAGTGTCTTATTTAATTAAAAGCGCGTGAAGGGCCTGTTTGACTTGGCTGACCCAGGATCCCGAGAAATGTCAAAGACACTTACTTATTTTTTTTGGATTGTTGCGGTCTAGATCTTGAAAACTCATTGGATAATGACCTTAATGACACAATACTTTAGGCACTTACCTCCAAGGGCCATCCACAGTTCCGAGCCTGCAGAAAGCTTGCTTCACACTGTCCACGTCGGCTTCAACGCACCGCTCTCCCACTCCTAACTGGCCAGCCTCGTTGAGGCGAAACAGCTGACTGTTGCCAGATCCATGGCATGACGCAGTGCCTAGAAATAACGGGGAATATTTAAGTGACCCTATAAATCCATGGATGTAATTGAATTCCAAAAATTAGTTGAAACTGGATTTATGAACGTTTGGTAGGATTTTTTTTCCGGCCTTTTGTTTATTAATTGAAGAGAATAAACGTTGAGTTCCAATTTCAAAATATATATTTTTTTAAGTATATACATAGAGTCGACAATAGAATAAAAAACGATAACTTACCAATATAAGCTGGGGCACCCTTCCCCATTGTGTCAAGACACACTCCAGTAGCCTTATTCTTCACCATGCCCCAGTAAATATTCTTGGGCAGTTTGGGGAACTTGTCGTACACATCATAAGCGACATTGTCCATGAACCAACTGAAACTCTTGCACTTCAGACGGTCCTTCAAAGCGAGCTGGTCAGTTATATCACCCATGTCCAAATAACGGGCCATAGGTTCTCTAGTATAGAAATACTCCTTATGCTCATCATCGAACCAAGTTTCAATGACTCTCTTGTAGTTAATGGTAATAAGAGATCCCTTCCTGTTCTTCGCAAGGTTCCCGAAGGAGTAAGGCATGAACGCGCGGTAAACATGTCCCACTCTGGAACACGGCACCCATTCGATGCTTCCTCCACATTGCCAGATTTTGAAGCTGAGCTCAAAGTTCTCTCCCCCCCATACGAGTAGCCCAGGATCGTAAGCTCCAATTTCAAGGAAATATTTCCTATTGATCGCGAATAAGCCTCCAGCGTGGGTAGGACTCTTGTACGGTTCAGACTTGTGTTTGTGTAGGTTGGATTCTCTGTCGGGTACTTCGTTTTCTTTGTAAAGCATGCCCCATTCGAAGATGCCTCTGTAGTTCATGCCGTGTTGGTAGACGGGCCTGTATTCGAAGGTTCTGTGGTCGACGCCATCGATGACGGGGACTGTCATTGTCCTGTAATCTCTGTAGATGGGGGCAAGGAGTGGGGGCAGCCAGTTGAGGTTCACTTCACAGTGAGCATCAAGGAACACGATGACCTCACCAGTCGCTTCCTGCGCTCCTCGTGACCTTGTTCGAATGAGACCCTCGCGTTGAGAATTTCTTACAACGCGGACCTTTCCCTTCCATCGTTTTACGTAGTTGTCGAGATTTGATTTTAGGTTCTCCTTGTCTGAGAAATCGTCCACCTACGGATCATAAATTAACATTAAATAAACACATGTGTAAGAATGGATAATATTATGTATAGTAATGATAAACCTGAAGGTATGTTTTTTTGATTGAACGCGCTAAACTCTGGAACTACTAGTCGGATTCGGAAAAGTCTTTAATATCACGCCATGACCCTTAGAAGCCCATCAAAAACAAAATGTAAGAAAAACTAAAAACCCTAAGCAAAAACGCAGTAATCGGGGGGACAGGGACAGCTTTAGGATATAAAATATTTATGTTAAAACAAGAAATTTCACGCAGATGTCGCGGTCAGAAACTAGTAACAAAATAATACTGCGACATCCTAACAATAAGTCGTGAAATAATACTGTACTGGCCTTTGAATAAAAATTTCGTATCTATTATCATTTTGTAGAGAGAATGAAGAAAACAGTAAAATTGTTTATGGTACAACAGGTTTAGATAATAGAGCTCGCGCATCCGTTACAGCTTTTAGCCGCTGAAACACTATTTAATTACTGCAAAATAGTTTTTAATTATTTTATTTGAATGAGTTTTTTTAAACCGTGGCAAATACACTTCCATTTTTCTTTTTCCATAAACAATTTTGTTTGGTCTATAACGGACTAGAAAACTGACAACATGTGTGTACTGTATAGAGATTCATAACCTGCATGGTTTTCACATGCAACCTTTTTTAGTAATTATAAGATAATGGCATAAGATAATGAGATGGAATCTTATTTATATTAAAAATAGAAGTAATCCCCTCTGTGGAATCAAGCTGTGATGTATGTAATAAGAGAAATGGAAGCATAGCTGACTGGGATGTCAATGTTAAACATCAAAGACTAAAATAAAGGAATAATGTTCACATCACGAGTGAGTATAGGCCGTATGAATTTTTTTGTCGGAAATTTACCAATTTTATTGCAGTATCTGGTGAACCTTGTCCATAGGAAACACTGAAGGTCTAAGAACCATGTCCAAAAATGGTTTTTTTTCCTGCTTATACTAGTGTAGTAAGCGTATACTCCATGGCTCCACCTCCTACAACTTCTCCCCTAAAACGACCGTTAGGCTGCTACATAAAGCATAGCATAATCAGCCTATAATGTTCTCACTGCTGGGTCAGTCTTTTGAAAGCAGTAGTGATGAAATTATTTACAGAAAGTAAAGCGCCTTCCTGGGTTCGACTGCTACCCTACATAACTTACTCTACATACGAGTAAATATGAAGTTTAATACTTTTGAAGCTGGTCTTTCAATTGGGTATTTGACAGGGTAGTCAATAACGTTTCTTTTTATGAACTGTCAAAACGCGGAATTCGTACGTGATTTGTATGAAATATAACATTGTGACGCCACAGACTTTTAGAATCAAATGGAATACTTATTAGCATTAAATGCAATTTTAAAATTATATTTTCGAATAATATTTAATTTTTATAAGGTGATGGGAGTTTTTAAGACGAGCGGTCTTTTTTCTATGTGTATTTATACTTTATTTTTGACTGTTTCAAATATTCAATTAATTTCCCTAAATTTGTTAGCAAATAAGGAAGTTCGAACGCAACGCCAAATGTTATCAACATCATCCATTAAAATTCAATAATAGTTTATCGGTTATACCCACATCTTAGCAATTAATGCTTAATTTTATCGACATCTATTTACATAATAATGGTGATTACTATCGCGCTGTTAATGCTGTTAACTCTTAACGTTTTGATAACAGAGCTGAAAGTCGCTTGTTAGATAACTTTTTTATGTTTCTATGGAGTTTAAGGTTTAGGTTTTGGTTCCTAGGTTCTTGTTAAATGGACCTATATGCTTTAATGAATGAAGTGAGTCACGGCAGTTGCCCCATGTAAAATACTGGTATTCAGCTGCATCCGGTTAGACTGGAAGCCGACCCTAGTGTAGCTGGGAAAAGGCTAGGCAGATGATGATGATGATGCTTCAATGAATGACTGGAGGTCAACCAGAAACTGGATTATTGAGGTCATGTTGATACTTCCTCGTAAGACTAGGTAATATTCAGCTGGATATAGTGAGACTGGATGCCGACCGCAACATAGTTTAGGAAAAGGCTATGCATATGATAGTCTATCTGTATTTGGATAAAATGTGGTAAATCACAATCTGAATGATTTTGAAGGAAAATTTTTCGAATATGTGAAGCAGTGGATTAGAGATATCTAATCCACTGCTTCACATATTCGAAAAATTTGTCTACCAGAGAACGCAAATAACGCAATGAATGTTCTTTAACTGTCAAAATGATAGCCTTTGCTATTGTTAGTGTGCTAAGCAATCACACCGACACAATGCATGGAAATATTCAGAACAGGTTTGAATTTATGTGTCATGTAGGGAACAAGGGGCAACTTGTATGGACCCGGATTCTAGTGTTGTAGCACTTTCTTACCAACGTAAATTGAAGAACCGCAAAAGATTTGAAGACACCATTAATAGAATAAACAAAAAAAAAACAGCCAACTGAGAGTCGAACTCGCGCACCAAGGGAAGTAAAAAATCACGTTTGTTGTATAGGAGCCCCTTTAAACATTAATTTTACTCTATTTTTTTATGTTTTTGTTATAGCGGCAACAATAATACATCATCTGTGAAAATTTCAACTGTCTAACTATCACGGTTCGTGGGATACAGCCTGGTGACAGACGGACGGAGTCTTAGCAATAGGGTTCCGTTTAACCCATTGGGTACGGAACACCCAGAATAAAAATGTATACACACACACAACATAAAAGAACATACTTAAAAGCAGAACTAATCTAGTCATTAGCCTTTTTTTACTAAGGCTGATTCAGTGGCCAAGGCACCTAATTCGATCACGAACCGAGTCGGTTGCTAATCAATGATTTGTAATTCGTAAGATAGGACGGCGATTTCTAGCTAATGCCGATTATAAGGCAGTCTTTTTCGATAGTGAACACAATCGATTAGAAATCTAGATTTGTAATTCGTATGCGCTCTAGCGTATACTTTTTTTTTTTTTTTTTTTTTTTTTAGCCTACACTGTCCCACTGCTGAGCAAAGGCCTCCCCCAAATCCTTCCAGACATCTTTCTCTTGAGCCACCTCGATCCATCCCTTGTGGTTTACTATACGTATACTAACTGAACTAAACTAAATCAGGGACTTGACTTCTTTTAACCAGCAGTGGTAGGCTAGGGGTGTGACCGTCGGTCTGCCAAGTCACAGGTCTAGAGTTCTAACCCAAGGCAAGCACCTCTCCGAAAGGGTTACCGCTACCCCGGAACATAAAGGGCTACGGAAGGAACATGGATGGGTTTTAGTCAGTAAGAGTCTGACACTCCCTTCCGCTCCACCCAGAGCGGGAGAAGTCATTGGATGATTTCCCAGCCTTAAAAAAAAAAGGCACGCACCTCTACGTGCTCTGATTTTACGGATTCATGTGCGTGTTGTATAATGATCACTTGCTTAAAAATCTGTGAAGGAAAGCATCGTGAGGACACTAGCATGTCTGAGAGATATTTCTCAACAGTATGTGAAGCTCAGTTAGAGGCCCATGGGCAGCATAAAAACTCTGACACTAGGTTAGTCAGTAACCACACGAAAGGAACGAAAGAAAGACCTAGATAGTAGATGATAGTTTCCTTGCAATGACGCCCGCCTATTTTCAAATTTTGGTACTGAGACAAACGTTGAAATAAAACGTTGATATTTCTCAACAGCATGTGAAGCTGTCAGAGGCCCATGGGCAGCATAAAAACTCTGACACCACACTCATGCCGTCACTGAAACATAATAAACGCTTCAGAAATCTCAAGCCGTGTGCCCCTGCCCGTTGACATTCCTCTCGTACAAATGACGAACTTCTATATCATTTTTCATCCCATTTTTTATCCATTTAGGGGTGTTGTTTTTCTAGGTAAATACACTCGAGAGCAATGAATCCGGGTCACTTAAAGAATGTTAAAAATCTCGGAAACTAAAAATGATAGGTTAATGCAATAAATTGTATTTAATAGACAATGTAATACTCCTTAAATGAAAGTAAAAAAAATATGAGTCACCATACATTTTATTAACACAAAATTACATAAAGAAAAAAACTGCTGATCTCTCCTTAAAACAAAAATAGGAAACATGAAATTTTTGAACTTTATTACGATTTTCTTGAATTTTAATACTTCGTATTGCCTCCTCGTGCTTCCATTAGGTACTGCGTTTACGCGGTTTGGCATGCTGTACACCAAGTTCCTTATACGATTTTGGGGAATATTCTCCCATTCCTCTGTGAGAGCAATTTTGAGCTCACGAAGCGTGATTGGGGGAGGGTTTCGTTGTTTTACGCATCTGCCTAGCTCGTCCCAAGCATGCTCGATCGGGTTGATATCCGGGCTGCGCGCTGGCCACTCCATACGAGTAATGTTCATCTCTTGAAGGTAGTCATTCACAATCCTACCTGTATGAGGTCGGGCATTGTCATGCATAAATATAGCATCCTCACCTAAATTCACCATAAATGGACCAACGTGATCATTGAGGATTTCTTCCACATATCTTACGCTAGTTAAAGAGCCGTTTTCTATGATCACCAGCTCTGTGCGACTTTCAGAAGAAATTCCGGCCCACACAAGTACAGACCCACCACCGTAGGCTACTTTTTCTTCGATGCATGCTTGCTTGAATCTTTCCCCTGGTCTTCGATACACTCTGTGTCTTCCATCGTGCTTGTAGAGCATAAATTTTGATTCGTCGGAGAACATAACTTTTGACCAATCTTCAATACTCCAATTTACGTGGCCCTGGGCATATCGTTTTACACGTGCAGCCTGTGGGTAGATTACACTCAGAAATCGTACAGCGCTCTTCGTGTTCAATATAATAATACGTTCCGGGTGTTGATGGGGCTGTTCCGCTTCTGTAGCGCATCAGGGATGTTTGCTGAAGCTCGCATTGATTGCTTCTACGCAGTGATGCGTAAAAGATGCGCCTCCCTGGTGCGCCGGGTGCGGGCCAGCCCCAACATTATTCTGCGGTGTGTCGCGAGCAGACTGGATTGTTTGTGTGTGAACCGCTGCTGCAAGCTTTCTACCTCGGTGTTGGGTTTGTAGCAGGGGTTCACATACCTTGTTGTGTTGTGTAGAATAAGTTACTAACATAGTCGTTAAGGAATATTGTTACTAACAAATTGAGTCTTTGTTACTTTTAAATAAATGAATTATTATTATTATTATTATATCTTAGTCTTGAAATACGATGCCCACGCTCCAGTTTAGGGCCGTTTGCAGGTCTAAGGGGTTTTAAGTTAGATTCAGCAAGCCGACGTCTTACTGTCCATGCACTTGGGTTACTTCCTCCGAGGCGTCGAAACTGATTTGTGAGTTCAGTTCCTGTGAGAAAGCGATTTCGAAGCATGGTGTTCACCAAGTATCGGTCTTCTCGTGCTGTGGTACACCTGGTTCTGCCCGTTCCTGGTCTGCGTAGGTTAGAACCAGTTTCTTCGTAACGTCGGAGAACTCTTTGTACTGTTGACAGCGACACACCGACAGTCCTGGCTGTATCGCGCTGACTCCGGCCGGTTTCCAGCATTGTAAGTATTCTGGTGCATTCTTCAGGCGTAAGCGACATAATTTCAGCTTGAATAATGAATATAGAGCACTATCAACATGGTTTATGTACCCACATAAATGACAGATTACAAACAAAAGCAAAACCAAATGCTGTAATTTCGTAGTTCCATCTTCGAAAGTGGCCCTTTTTCAAATTTGATTTTTTTATGATATAACTTTACAAAAACTAAGAAGTTTTAATACCTTCATTTAAGGAGTATTACATTGTCTATTAAATACAATTTATTGCATTAACCTAGCATTTTTAGTTTCCAAGATTTTTAGGATTCTTTAAGTGACCCGGATTCATTGCTCTCGAGTGTACTTTTTCCTGTTTAGGTGACCATCGAAACAAACTATTGTACAGACGCCAGCACATCAAGCTATCCCTAACTGTCAATTTTTTTTAACTAAAAATGGACCTTATATCTTTGCAATAAAGTTGAAATACTATCAAAGAAATTTGACAGATTGTGGTAACTTGATGTGCTGGCCTCTGTACAAACTTTTATGCTGCAACACGTCTGGTGTTAGACCCGTGCCGTACGGAGACCCGTGCCGTACGGCGCGTATATGTTCCACGCGCGCCTCAAAGAGATGTCAGCATATGAAGGGGCTCCTCAGGGCCAAGCCTGCCGGGTAAGCGGGATTGTCCGAAAGGGTTACCGCTACCCCGGAACATAAAGGGCTACGGAAGGAACATGGATGGGTTTTAGTCAGTAAGAGTCTGACACTCCCTTCCGCTCCACCCAGAGCGGGAGCAGTCATTGGATAATTTCCCAGCCTTAAAAAAAAAAAAAAGCACGTCTGGTGTTGCAAGCGGTGTTGCTTTGTCACACTGCGTTGTCTGTCAGTGGTTGAATAAATGTGAAAATTTTGTTAAATAGATTTATGTGTTGCTTGGGACTTGGGAGTTAGTTGCATAATGTTTCGTTTCACAACTTTTGGCGAAGAATCCTAGAGGGTTCTCATAAGCTTCACATTAGATTAAAAGTCAGGTGCCTAGGCAGTAATTATAAGAAAAAAAATGCATTTTTGCCAGTTGTCAAATTTCAATTTTAAAACCATGTTAACTAAGTCAATTTCAGAATGTCAAAATCAAGATATTAAAGCAATATTGGTTGCAGTGAAAACTGAACTGTATTCAAGAGTGCATTCGTTCTAAATGTGGTCGTTATACGAGCAGCGATACGCTGCGTAGATTGATTGATAAAAATGTTTGTTCAATGTTTTATTTTCAAAGTTTACATGTGGTTATCGGGGCTGTATTGTGAATTTATTGCGTTTTCCGAAGATGGTGTGTTATCGGCACACCATGCTCTAATGGCAGTTTTACTCAATCATGAAATTTTACTTACAGGTGAAAATGGACACGCACGCTTATAAATCACACTAATATTATAAAAGCGAATGTCTGTGTGTGTGTGTGTTTGTATGTTTGTTACTTCTTCACGCTGAAACGGCTGAACATATCTGGGTGAAATTTGGCACATATACAGTTTATAACCTGGATTAACATATTATCCCAGAAAAAAAAAACTGTTCCCGTGGGATGATTACCAACACACACGCGGGCGGAAACCGTTCGCAGAAGCTAGTAGCGATATAAAAGGCACTTAGGTCCCTAACTATATTTTATATTAACAGTTAATCCACTTTATCCTTTTCCCAATTATGTCCAACTATGTTGGGGTCGCCTCCGTCTAACGAGATGCAGTTGAATCACCAGAATTCAATATGTAACGACTGCCTATCCGACCTCCACGACCCAGTTACTGGGTAACACGATACCCTATGGCACAGCGTGCGATACTATACCTAAATAAGTAGCAACTTAGTCGGTGCATAGCATGTCACCTACATGCTATGCACCGACTTGCATGCATTGCAGCATGTTCTTAAGTATTCTGTTCTTACTATTTGTGATTTTGACGTGTGGGCAAAGATCAAAATAGAGCATCTTATTTTAAATCTTCAGCATGAGTATCAAATATAGTTCTTCGAGTAAATCCAAGAAAAATCTGATTCAATTACCTGAGGAACTTTACTACAAATAAAACAGAACGGCTAGTATCAAGAAGCAACATTAATTGTAATACAAATAAATACCTGAATAAAATACACCTCCACAATTCCGCTTGGGTAATTTTAGAGCGTGCAATAATAAAACCGACTTCATGGCAAAAAGATAAGGATAGAAATGGCTTGTCAATTTCCTGTCGGCACGCTAAACTAAGGCTGTAAGAACGTTCCAAAGTGCGTGTATATTAGAATGAAAAATACGTGTTAATTTTAAAGATAAAATAATTGCCCGGGGACGAAACGGACACTCATGCACGTTTTCACTAATACTAAGCGACACCTAAACAAATGCTATAATTAAAGCACGCTGTTTTATTTCAGCGCTTGTCACATCATCATTATCCTGCCCTTATCCCAATTTATTTGTGGACGGCGCAACATGTCTTTTTCTTCCACACTTCTCTATTAGTCGTCAACTCGGGAGTCACTTTCTTTCTAGCCATATCATCTTCCACACAATCCATCTATCGTTTCTCTGGTCGTCCTCTACTTGTATAGCCATCCACATTCATACTCAAAACTTTCCTGACAATATTTGCCTTATTCCTCCGTATAACATGCCCATACCATGACAACCGATTTCCACACAACTTTTCAGTCATACTTATTCCGTATTCTATCCATTCGCGTAACACTACACATTCCTCTTAGAATAACGAAGTTTGAAAATAGGCGGGGATTATTGCAAGGGTAGTATCATATTTACAAGTGGAAGTATCTAGGTCTTTTTTTCCTTATTTTTCGTGTGGTTACTTTCTAACCTAAATGGATAAAAAATGGTATGAAAAATTGTATAGAAGTTCGTCATTTGTACGAGAGGAATGTCAACGGGCAGGGGCACACGACTTGAGATTTCTGAAGCATTTATTATGTTTCAGTGACGGCATGAGTGTGGTGTCAGAGTTTTTATGCTGCCAGCTGACAGCTTCACATGCTGTTGAGAAATATCAACGTTTTATTTCAACGTTTGTCTCAGTACCAAAATTTGAAAATAGGCGGGCGTCATTGCAAGGAAACTATCGTCTACTATCTAGGTCTTTCTTTCTTTCTTTTTCGTGTGGTTAGTGACTAACCTAGTGTCCAGAGTTTTTATGCTGCCCATGGGCCTCCGACTTAGCTTCACATGCTGTTGACAAATATCTCTCAGGCGTACCGGTTTCCTCGCAATGTTTTCCTTCACCGTTCTTTGAGTAAGTGATAATTATATAATACGCACATGAATCCGTAAAATCAGAGGTGCGTGTCTTAGATTCGAACTCGAGACTTAATACTTGGCAGTCCAAGGTCACACCACTAGGCTATCACTGCTGTTACTATCTAGGCATACCTCGGTTACTACAAAATACATCTCGCAAAAGGAAACTTGGTCAGTATTAGCACGTATAATTGAATGCATGTTAATTTACACCGACACACCACAAAACATGTTTTTTTTTGACACGCTTCGATTTATTACTAAGTTTGTCATTAGTGGACTGTTTCACAGTTTCAGAAAATTTTAAAATGGACTGTAATGAAATTTTCTGCCAGCTAAATATGTTAACTAGAAATAGTCCAGCGCCAATTGCGTGTTGTAAACTTCTAATTCATTGCATCATAGGTTTGAAAGATTCGTCAGCTCAGCAACACAAATAACGCAATGAATATAGTGTTGTTGTCCAAATGAAACGCATTGCCATTGCTTGATCATGTGTTACAATTGTTAACGAGGGTTGGCGCTGATACCTATGTATAATTACAAAATATTAGGCTTTAGCGCGTTAGACGCCAACAACAATAGTTTTTCTATTGTGTCTGCTGTGTGGCAGTCAACGACTCAAGTATTTTAGTAGGTAAGCAAGTAACATACACCTCTACCTACTTACCTTTGACCTATTTTCATTGTAAACCTTCTTTTGTTTTTAAGTACTTGAAGGTGCAAACTATTTCAGCGTTTTACGCAAGAGATGGTGCAAAAAAAGGCAGTCGTTAAAGCTGCGTTGTAAAAACTCACCAGCACAATTTCATGGAGCACTTCCGGCGGAGACCTGTCAATGACGGAGTGCACAGTCCTCATGAGGACCGAGAACCCTTCATTGTGGAACACGATGATGACAGACGTCCTCGGCAGCTCGATGGGGTAGTGCCAGTACTTGCACTCTTCTAGACGAGTGTCGGGAATCGATCTGGGGATGAAAGAGATCGACTGAGCCTCTAGGTTTTCTTAGCGTTGTTATATGGTAGACGTAGGAAGAAGACGTATTGCGGAGACCCCAAATAAATTGGGATGGTGATGTTGGAAGGTAAACTCCGTTTGTCATATTATTATCATTACAGCCGAAAGACGTCCTAGAATTCGCCTAAGGGCCACATTTACCAGCCCTGTGCTTCTCGCGACCAGCGGAAGCCCGCGTCGTTCACAAGGTTTTCGTTGCCCCGGAACACAAAGGGCTAAAGAAAGAACATGGATGGGTTTTTGTCAGTAAGAGTCTGACACTTCCTTTCTCTCCTCCTTGTTTAAAAAAAAGGGTCCCACAACATGGCCGATGCAATGGCCATGTTGTGGGAGTGCTTAAAACGCTGCGTCTTCTGGTTCGATGCGGTAGTCTGAGAAAAGTAGCTTTTCTCTAGGAATGGGTTGGAGGCATTCGAGCCCTGTGATGCGGGCTTCCGACGTCCCGCCTGCCGACTGATGCTCGGTTTAAACGCTAGTACTGCCATCGTTCACCGGATTGTTTGATGCGAAAGCTCATTATGAAACCAGCTACTTGCGGTGTCGACTATTCAGTAGCCAGAATGTATGAAAATGAAATTATTCTCTGTGCAACTAGAAACTGGCTACGGAGTGGCAATAAAGTCATAATAGAAAGCAGGTAAAGCGTAGGTATAACTATGAATCACATTTGGATCACAAAATTTATCAGATTGTCGGAGTTCGTAGAGGATAAGCCAAGGTCTTGCCTATTATTCAATATGCTAGGTGTGTCTGACGCACTGCATCACGTATTATAACAGAGACAGAATAAATATTTAAGCTGTTAAATAGAATGAATAAAAAGCATTAGGCCGTTGGCAATATTTATTCCACTGATAAAAGTTATCTGACTATAAAAAAATCAGCCCTAAGTCGATTTTAATTAGTTACCTATTGCTTAAGTCCAGTGATTCCTAAGACATACGTTTGAAAGCTAAAAATATTCCAATTGTTGATTAAAATAGAACAGAATGAAGGTATGTAGCCGTCGGCGGAATGAGAGAGTTCTAGATTCGTTCAGAAAATCTAGACATAGGCATAGGCACAAAATAAATTGTCACAGAAAGTCGGCTCCATAATAACAAACGAAAACGCACGCACACATAGAAACACTGGCCGACGGACGACAGGCAATTGTTTTATGGTCTGAGATCTAAGTGCGTACGCGTCTATGCGAGCGTGCGCCTGCGATTCATTCGTTTTATAGAGCCAATACCTATCATTTTTGTGATAAGAATAGGGCATTCCTTTTGCTTTTTTCAAGTACCCACAATCTTACCTATTCATAGCTATGTCGTTGGAAGCAGCGATATTCATGCCGTATTCACTTTCCGACTCTGCAATGTCGTTGGCCCTGTCTTGAGCCATGTGGTATGGCTTGCCTTCTTCTCCGGGGCCTTTTACCGTGTTCAGATCTCTGGGCTCGAAATTGCCGAGTTCTGAAACAATAATTAGTCCGTTACATTTAAAAGAAAAACCTTGTCTCATTCTCTGATTGACTCGTTAGGCCGGGACTCCACCAAAGCGGAAACGAGACGAGCGGAGAAGATATGTTTTTAAACCACCAATAGAATTTCGTTATTCACTCATCCCGTCTCCGCTTTGGTGGAGTCCGGGCCTTACTCAACCCTCAGACCGCCTGCGCCTCGTACTGTCAGGAAAATTAAATGATAAGCAAATTATGACGATTTTTCGTGTTATACCCATTTCATGCTACTGTCAAAGAATGTCAATTGTGATTTGCATATACACCGTACAATTTTAGTCGTCTTACAACGACAGTCCAATCCATGTATCCATTCACTACTAATCATTAATCCTACTACTATTATAAAGGCGAAAGTTTGTAAGTATGGATGTATGGATGTTTGTTACTCTTTCACGTAAAAACTACTGTATAGATTTGGATGAAATTTGACACAGAGATGGTTTATATCCTGGATTAACACATAGGATATTTTTTATCCCGGTAGAACATTCCTGTGGGATAATTTCCGACCTCCACGCGAGCGAAGCCGCGGGCAGAAGCTAGTAAAACAATATATATATGATCATTTGGATTCAATAAATAATCTAACACTAATATAATCATATTTACATTTAAAAGCTAAATATTCATAGAAATATGGATAGTTAAAAAACTTACAATATCGTAAACGCACGACGTTGTTTAAAACAGCCTGTAGAGGAATATTGGACGTGGACTGTTGGCTTTAGAAATTTTGTCTCATAGAAAAGGGGGATGGAATGATCTACCGTTCGATACGTAAACATTATTAACAGTATGTTACTTATTGTAATGCATTATTTATTTTTCGTTGTAGCTATTATCTGAATTAATGGTAACAACTTTTTAATCACGCCTAGAGGTTATTTATGTCGGATGCATCAAGTGGACCACATTTGTAAGACGACTAAAATTGCACGGTGTATACGGTCAATTAGATGGTAGTCAATTAAATTAAAAATAAATTTTCCTGACAATACCAAGAACTCTGAAATTTAACACAGAAGTTTCCATAGTCTACAGATGGGTTAATAAATGTAATGAACAAAAGTTTACGATTTTTTCTACAATGGTTACCTACAATTTCTATTATTACTTTAATGAAAATAGAAATAAGGATAAACTACTTGCTCCCTTTCATCGGCTTCATAAAGTTCATAATTGGTATAACCTTTTATAACAAGCTTTCCTCTTCGTTGCTAGAATTGCCTTTTAGGTAATAGGTACGTTTAAAACTAAAAGTAAAATCTATTCTTTGTTCAAAGGCTATACTACCAATGACTACTTAAACAACAATAATAGTTGGTCGCTATGATTAACACAATTTATGTTCTTTCTCTAGATTTAGCTTCATAAGATGAATTATTTGATTACTATTCATTGTGTTTTGGTTGTTTTTATATTGTGTCATTATTGACATAATCTACTCATTATAATGTTTTTTTTAATAAGTTGTATTGCAATATGTGGTGTGGTACTTGGTAGAGACCTCAACAATTAATCATTTATTTTATTTTTTAGGTCTTGCCGACCTTGGTGATGTCTTTGTAGTACTTATTAGCAATTAATTGATAGGTTTTACCTCGATGGCCCTAGTTTACGATTTGTAACTTTAAGTGACGGCTGTATGGACATACTACAGTATTGCACATGTAAGCGGGCACGCCAATAAAGGGCGTGGCCGCCTGCAGACTCTTTAAAAAAAATATTTATTT
The DNA here is from genome assembly GCA_951799385.1 of Hyppa rectilinea. NCBI lineage: Eukaryota > Metazoa > Arthropoda > Insecta > Lepidoptera > Noctuidae > Hyppa > Hyppa rectilinea. The sequence goes on along the minus strand of OX637310.1, from coordinate 3,663,809 downwards.
ACGCTTGAGTACAGTCAGTTTTCAATATTTTATTTGTTATATTGGCGTGTGCTAGCTGGCATGTGGCAAATGATTGATTTTAATGCGATGTGTTTCGTAATGTTAATTACTTTTCATACGATAAATGTGCGCCACTTCTTCCCAGCTAAAACACTAGGAGGTGGTGAAGGGTGGTCGTTTTTGGGGGACTGTCTTGTAACTTTGACCTTCAAAAAATGCTGATTTTCAGCCTAATTTGAATACATGACTTTTGATTTTGAATGCTTTGGGTACAAAATATTATAAGTTAGGTATATACTTTCTAGATACGTTTTATCTAAATAAAAGCTTAACAGCTATTATTAAACATTTAAAGCAAAAGCCCAGCTTACTCAACTTTTATATATGTAGGGATACATGAAAGAACGACGTTCCCTTTCTAAGTAGGCGAAATAATACGTTCGTCTTACTGCTGGAATAACGAAAATAAGACTATTATACACTATGGTTATTTTCGAACTGAGGAAATCATTCGAAAGCGAAACAGAAGAGTGTTAATTAAACAAATTACTAATCAGTAGGTTTTCTTCTTATTTAATTCATAAATTTCCTGAACTGAAAAAATCTTAGTGTGTTTTTGTATTCTTGGAGGGTGTAGTGATTAGTAGGTATTTATTTCTTACTAGCTTTTGCCCGCGACTTTGTCCGCCTGGAGTTCGGTTATATCGTAATATGCGGAGATATTTATGAAACAAAAAGTAGCCTAATCTATCTCTCCGCGAAATTTTATCGATATCTGTTCAGTGGTTTAGGCGTGAAAAGGTAGGGTAGGTGCTCCAGTGAATGAACACACCCCAGTAAATGAACAAAACGGATTTTTATGTAAAAAAATAATAAATTCAAATATTTCTACCAAACGCAGTATTTTTTTCGTAATTGCTACTCTTTTTTCTTGCTTAAGTGTTCATTCAATTAAGTACTTGCCCTAACATACAGATAGACAGACAGAGTTACTTTCGAATTTATAATACTTATTACTTAGTAATTAAGAAAGTAAGGATAATTTTATTTGTTGTAAGAAAATCTGCGACTGCTGCAGAGCGTGTGCATAAATCCGGAGACTAGGCCACGAGAGTCAATGTGTGACAAGTTCATAGAGAAAATCTACGAAAGATGATAGACGGTGTGGCGTCACTAGCGAGTTGCGCCGCAATTGCAGACACTATAGGCAATTACTGGGTTCCTGTACTTAGGTTGTTGTCTGCGAAATGAGGGTTTTGATTCTAGGTTACAAATGGAAGCGATATCATGATAATAGGACTAAGCAGTGTAGATGTTATTATTAATTTGTGATTATATTGGGAAAATAGGAAATCGGCACATGAATAAATAATATGGATGTTTTTCATCCTGGAAAGTATAAAATATAATATTAAATAATAATATAAATAAATTAATTACATAAAACAAGCCCGCAGTGTATACAAAGTGGAGTCTGCAATACAATCATAAATTAAAATGTGTATATCTAATGCTGTCTCCAGCATGCATATGAAAATTCAATCAAATATATCCAATAGTTTAGTCACTATAGCTAGTCAAAGATTGAAAAAAACTCATAGTCGGCCCGTCACTTAACGTCGAAACGCCTATTTGTAAGTGGGGGATAATGGTGTAAGGAAGATACTCTGAAATCAAATTCATTACGACATGTGTGTCCGATCTAATGTGATGATGACATTTTAACATAGATTATCATGAAGAGCTTTTAATTGATTTTTATCAATGAGAAGTGACAGATAACTATCTAAGATATTATATTTCAACGAATTTTAGATTAGAATGAACTAATTAAATTGATTACCTTCATGTCGAATCAAATTAATCAATTAAAGCTGAAGAAATAAAAACAAATATTTGCTATTGTGAAGTTTCTTAACACAATAAACCCATAATTAGTAGTTCAATTCCAATAGAAAGCAAATACAAATGGCATGCCACAATAGTTTGCGACACAGCTGAGAATACAACAATACATAGCAATGTGCACAATACTGACATAACAAAAACACTGTGAACTCTATGGCGCTAACACGCCGGGCCTGTGGGCCACATAACAGTACTTATTTTTAACATTAATCAGCACAGAATAATAGCGTGTATAAATGTTTTTAAGTCAATAAACTTTGTTACCTGTCTTCAACGTTGGGTAAACATCGAGGTGGGATTTAAAATGTTCAGCATGGGAGTCTGAAATTGATCTAGCATTGGATTCTGCGGCAGCTTTATCCGCGGAGTACTTAATCAAACCGTATAAGAAAGATAATAAAATCAGACAGGCTGTTGACATGCGGACGATTCGCCCTCTTCTCACATTAGTTATCCTCATTTTTTTTATTTATATTAGCACATAACAACTGCAATTTTAAAATAAATATATTTTCAGACGTGCCGAGAAATCGACGATCGACTCGCGGGTGACGTTTATATGACAAATTGTCAACGTCAACACGCTACGTTCCATATTACGTTCAAGTTGTGCTCACTTCGTGATACGTGTTCCATGGTTATCATATAATTCTTTGTGAGTCACTAGCCACCCACTTTGTAATATGAATTACACAGTTTGTAAAAAATATAAGCTTTTATAACTCTGGATAGTTGTATTTCTAATTATAAGGTTTGAGATGTTTTCAATGTTTCCGAACGAATGTCTGTTTTCACTTCACACGCTCAAGCTTGACAGTTCGACAACGATCCGGTGGATTTTGAATATTTGAATGACCTGTTTGTTTGAGTGAGACTTTTATTGTTTGTTGCGAAGTGGAAAAGCGTTATGTGTAAACAATAGTGAAAAACGGATACGGAATAATATCTTGTGTACAGTGAAACCAATTTTATTGTTCAAAATTAAATAAATCAGAAGTCACAATGGAAAGAAGTATGTATGATTTACCTTTCGTAGAAATTAGAATGCTCACTTTCTTTCCAAAATTTGTTCTGTGCAGAACAAATTTTCAATATCTTTTGAAGTATTTCTATGGGCATTAACATTTTTAATGTATCCCATGACCTTACATAAATTGGTAGCAAGACCATAATTGTAAGTACATTAGTTTATCATATCTTTAATGTTGAAGTTACAAATGATTAGTAACATCATACATTCTACAGAAATAGTTTGCATTGTTTTTGGGAGTTCCTTATTTATTTGCATTTCCATTACAGCACAAGCATTCACTATGGAGAACTTCATAGGCAATTGGAATGGGGACTTTCCAAACTACCCATTGACAGGTGCCGACCTGAAAAAACCTCATGCTGTGATGGGAGCCCTGTTTCAGGTGTTTGATAGACTGGGAATCGATATTGATGCTGTACTTGCTGTAAGTATTATATTAATCTATACTAATATTGTAAAGCTGAAGAGGTTGTTTGTTTGGACGCGCTAATCTCTGGAACTACTGGTCCGGCTTGAAAAATTCTTTTTGTGTGGGATAGTCCATTTATTGAGAAAGGCTATAGGCTATGTAACATCATGCTACGACCAATAGGAGCTAATTAGCGGGTTAAACTGCACGGGAGCAGCTTGTATTTTATAAATTCACAAGCGAAAAAATGTACTTTGAAAACAAATTATTTAATTAGACTAAACATGTATGTACTTAAAAAACTAAAGGTGGTTGACATTTAACTAAAGAAATTAATTCCTTTTTTATTGGAATTTGATAAGCAATATAAACATGGTGGTATAGAGCAAACTGTTTACATGGATTCAATCATACTTACATGGTTTTGAACTTGAACTGAAATTTATTAAAGTTTAACCTTAAGTTATTATAAAAATATGAGCTAATGAGGTCACATACTTGTCTATGTCCCTGGTATAAGATTTGCATTTTTTTTTTTTTTTTTTTCTGTCAAGTTTCTTGTATGCTACATAAGCTTGCCTTAACACATTTCCATGAAAAATTGCAGGCACCTCCCAAAGAAGACCGCAATGAGAACACCATTTACTATTGGGACCTGCTTCCCGTAATCAACATGACTCGAGTAATCAATCACTTGGTCTCCGTAATGCCTCAAGTAGATGCTACCATTAGCATCATACACTTCCTGCAACCTACAGCAACTACATCACATTCTATACTGTTGCTACTGTTCAATCTGATGGTGTTCAATGAGGAGCAGTTGAGGAATATTGCTCCGCATGAAGAGGAATTGTTTGCAAAGACTGACCAGGTATACTTATATTCATAACAAGCTTCTGACCGTGACTTAACCCGCCTTTAATTTCGGCCTCCGATCCACCATGTCCCAAAGCATGGTCTGCCCGAACTGACTATTTGAGATGGTCAAAAATAAATTACGAAATCACATAGAAAAAAGACTGCTTGTCTTAAAAACTTCCATCACCATACAGAAACACATTGACAAGTCACATCATTATATGTATTTCATACAAATCACGTACAAATTCCGCGTTTTGACAATTCATAAAAAGTAATGTTTTTGACTACCCTTTGAAATACACAACGGTTTACTTAAAGGTCTTTCTGACTTTTGTTTCGCTCAGATACCTTACAATGGAACTCCAAAATACTAAACCAGTTTTCGGATTTGCGTAATCTTAGTGTGATGGTTACAGGTAAAAGCTCTAGAAGAGAAGAAAAACAGGCTTCTTGAAATGCTCAATGAACAAGCTGAGGAAAAAGGAAAACGTGCAGGAAGACTGGAAAAGGTAGATATCACACTTAGTTTCTTATATTTCAGTGCATTTTGTTAAGTCAAAGTCAAATCATTTATTTCAAATAGGCACTAGAAAGGTACTTCTGAACGTCAAAAATGAACAAGAAATAGAATTGATTCTAGTCGCCCCTTCCAAACGGTAGTTTCGTGTGGAAAAGAATGGGCAAGAAACTCCACCATTACTCTTTTAAAATGTTTTAGTACAATGTTTTAATGTCTATTACCAATTTGTGATACTGCTGTTGCAACCGATAATAATGCTAATCTCGTTGCTAAGTCTAGCGACACATGTAAGGATAATTAAACGATGGAAACAAGTATAGACTGCCTCGGCCTCGTCGGTCTAGTGGTCACAAGCGCTACTGCTTGTATCTGGAATTTAGGTTTAGGTCCTCTGAATCTGGAATTTCTTAATAGCAGCCCAAAGACTGGATTTGTGCCCGGTTGAAGGCAATAGGCTTGCCATTTTTGATACTACGAAATCAGCACTTTTTGAATTACAGCCCAGTTTTTTCTTATTTAGTATGAATAAATGTTTTTCCATTGCGTGTCGCTAGGCTAAGGTAAGATACAGAGAATCTTAGCTTAAACATACTAATTTTGACTAATCGAAGCGTAATTTTACACTAACGGTCGTCTTTGTACCGTACAGTAAGTTCTAGGTTGAAATTTTTTTTATTGGTTTGCCATCAGTGAAAATTCTATCATCAATATTCCAGCTTGATCATGACATAAAACAATATGAAGAAGATTTAAAGCAAGAGAAGGAAGTCCACGACGAAGAGAGACAGGAGTTAGAAGCGATATCTAAGGAGAACAGACAGACTGAGATGCTGTTAGAGCAGAAAAAGACTCACAGAGATGCTCTGGTGGCGGAGGTTGCGAGGAAGAGGGCACTGAGGTAAGAGGGCCATAAACTTAAGACCCGCTAATTCTCAAGAAAGGGATATGAACAATTAATATTGTGTCTTAGTATTCAAGATCTCCAATGTGTATGCAGTGTACCTGCTGCGCGTTAGGTCCAGCTAGGGTACGAGCCCTAGGTCGGGCAAAAACAGCTAAGTGTTCGTTATTCAGTCAGTCAGCGAGTTAGGAAGTTAGGCTGTGAAATACCCTCGTGGTTCGGTGCGCACGTTAAGCCGTTGCCCCTGCGCATGATCTATCTGCCGTCGTGTCGGATTGCCTTTCCATCGAACTATGATAGTGAGGGAAGAGAGAGTGCACCCATGGCTGCACTACACAATTTTATTGTGCACTATAATATCTCCCGCTTCGAAGGCTAGTCTCTATTGATATTGGTCGCTATCTAGTGGACGATTTTTTTGTTTATTTTCAATCCATCGTCAATTTCCAGGGTATACGACGCCGAGGACATAAAGGCCCAAGCAGAACAGGCTACCCAGAACCTTCAGGAGTTGGAAGAAAAACTGGACTCCCTCAGAGCCATACTCATGCAGAAAGAGAACAGCCTCAAGAACTTGCAGACCATCAAACCTAACTTGGATTCCGCTAACAACTTGTTACACGAGATTATGAAGCTGTCGGATAGTTTGAAGTAAGTATTAGTATACTGAACACTAACCCTCCGCTTGTATTCCAAACAAGCTTTTGCCAGCGGCTTCGCCCGCGTACATTTATCCGGGATAAAGAGTAGCCTATGTGTAATTTCAGACTACAATCTATCCCTGTGCCAAATTTTATCCAGATCTGTTTAGTAGTTTATGCGTGAAAGACTAACAAACATCCATACATCCTCACAAACTTAGGGCTAATTCGACCAGACTCTTTTACCAAGTATAAGTATCCCAATCTGCCTACCCTTTTCGAACTATTGTTGAGGTCGGCTTCCAGTTTAACCAGATGCAGCTGAATTCCAGTATTTTACATAGAGCGATGGATGGATGGATGGTCGATCTGACATCACATCATAGTAGATTAAAGATCTTTCGCCATAATCATTAGAGTTTTAATTGATGGCGATTGTTAGTACCTGGACTAATAGTAGCGTTTACACACGACGACGTTTTGTTATAGTGTATGTAAAATGTAACTTGCCAGCAAACCTTTTTACATCAATCCCTCCCACAGCGACAGGGGTGCCCTTAGCGTGTAGTCTCAGCTTGTAAGATTTTAACCCTGGCTGCAGACCTTAATTTATTGAGGCAGCCACAAGCGGTTAAGCAGTCGACAACCACAAAGGCTGTCTTTGTGATGCCCATTAAAAAAAAAACTTTTTCTAGTGGAACACCATACTAGCCTGCATAAGAAACAAGTTTGCCCTAAAAAGCTTCTTCTTTTCAAGTCGATGGAATATGTGACGTACTTATATCATGTAATAAATGACTTGGACCCACAAGATCGGTTAATCTTGGCGAACCGCTTTTGTCACCGTAAATCAATTCTTACAAATTTGTACAGGGACTTCGAGTCCGGCGACCTAGACTCGGAAAGCAAGGAGGGTGAGCTGGACGTGCTCAACACGGAGCTCGGTGAGCTGTCAGCTCAACTGTCGGAGCTGCAGGTCGCCAGGGATGATGCTGCAAGGAAAAGGGGTGAGAGCCAGGCTAAGAGGCAGCAGGAGAGAACTGTGGCGCACAGGTTTGGATATTTCCTTTGTAACATAACAACACGTGTGTGCTCACCAAAGAAGCAGGCAGAGAAACCACCAAATTCAAAGTCAAATCATTTATTTCAAATAGGCACAATAAAGGCACCTTTGAACGTCAAAATGAACAAGAAATAGAATTGATTCTAGTCGCCCCTTCCAAAAGGTAGTTTCGTGTGGAGAAGAATGGGCAAGAAACTCCACCAAAATGTTATAGCCCGACCGCTTGACTGAGACCGTGCCTGATGTAGCTACGCAGTGCGGAGGGGGCGACAGTTGTCACAAGTTCCACCTAATGCCAATGATTGACACTATTGACTGCTCACTTTAAACTCACTTCACTTACGTTTTCATGGTGAGATTTTTACAGAATAGCACTACAGGACCGAGCTCAGTTAAGCGGTCGGCTAGTGTCACCATTTTGGTCTCAGCATTAGAATATATTGCATTGTAATGCCAAAACTGCACAATGTAAAGCCATCTTCTTTGCATTTCTGAAGGATTTAAAGATGTAACACTGCCAGACTATGACATTTCCATAAAAAAATATATAATATGTACTGAATAAATCCATCTAGAAATCCAGGCCATTAAAAAGGTTTTATTTTCTTGTCAAATTGATATTGGTCAAAGACGTTTGCTATTTAGATTTTTGTTATCAATCTATCAAAATTTAGTTTTCTTTACAATTTTCCTTGCCGGAGTTTCATAAGGTTTTAAATGTCCTGGTACAGCAAAGAATTTGAATACTAACGAAAATATAGAAGACTTGACTGTATAGTACGCGTCAAACTTTATGGCGGCTCTGAAATGCGCTACTCACTGCGCAGTAAGCGGTCACATGAATTTGTTATTGCGCAACGGCTCGCCTCATGTTCAGAGTCGTCATAAAGTTTGAATACGTAATAAAAAGGCCGCCGCCACCGGGCCTTAACATTGAAATTTTGACTTTATTACCATACTATTAAGTTATATTTTTATTCTACGCCTAAAAATACCTTGCCATGCCATGCCGCCAATGGGCGCCGGGTTTAAATCTACCTTACAGCAGCAGTGATAATTTTAAAAAGATAACAGGCTTTTAAAAAGTCTGTCTTCAATAGTTGTATTCATGATATAAAAAATTATTTTGTATATAATTACAGTGCAGTTCGAGAGGCTGAAGAAAAAGACAAGAAGCTACGCGAACGATCTAAGGAGGCGCTCCGACGGACTGAAGAGATTAAAGAGTTGACAACTAAGTATGAAGCGGAGAAGATCGCTGGGTTTGAGCAAATAGCCTTGATCAAAAATGAATTTACTAGCCAGGTAAAATCATAATGATGCTTTCATTTATTTGAAAATAGGTTTCATCCGCGTCTGGACTTTCCTACAAATCAGAAAAGCTAGCAAATTTCACGCTGCATGGCAGCAGTATACAATAATAAACGAATCAAATCACTTGACGCGATTTGACAACAGGTTCGATAAGAGTTTCAGATCCCGAGTGTTTGGTTCTATTTAACCTTACAATGTGTATCTTTATATACACATGAATTTTCTTGGCGTGTCTAGGTCACTGAACTCCTTCTAAACGGCTGGTTGAGTGGGTCCCTGGATGGTTTAGCTTCTAAATTACACCCGTTAGGTACCACTGCGATTGAGTTCTAGGAAACAGAACAACGTCTTTGTCCTGTCAGCTATTTCAAAATAAAATTAAATCATTCATTCAAGAAAAGAGATAGATTTACATAATCGGGTTACAATATGCAAAATGACATAATTGGTATTGATTTTAGAATCTTATGATGACATTTATTTTCAGATAAAAACAATGGATGAAATGTTAGAGAAGAAAGTCAGGGAAGCTGCGAAAATACTTGAAGAAAAACTGAAAGACCGACACGGATGGTCCAATAAATTTTAATATATTTATAGGTGTAGTCTTATTTACCACAGAATATTCAAAGGCCATTTCAGGACGTTCTTAGAAGTGTTTTTGCCGCTAATATACAACGTGGCGCTACAATGGACATTGATTTAACACACATAATTTACGTTTTCAGATTCTCGTTTCATGAAGACATTATAATTACCTATATCCATTAAACGTTATTATTTACGGATTAAAATAGCATTTGATCTTAACATTTGCATCAATTAAATTAAAACGAATAAGCAATACTATTAGGATGAAACAACTACAAAAATTAAGCGAATTGATTTTATAATTTAGTTTGTTTGATTCTCTTTTTTTCAATTTGCGATTTATTTTAACCCATCAACATTTATATGATTAATGGGCACTAGCCCTACCCGTGTGTTAAATGTCACAATTGTAGTGCCACGTTGTACACTGTTATGTGAAAAGGATAGCATGAGACGATAAACTGTTTGGGTATTTTGCTTCTTAACCTCTTTTTCATAAACTTTGCAGACAGAACAGCAAACTGCTCGAAGAGTATTTAGTTGGTAAATGATAATGAACTTAATTAAAACGGAAATAGTGTTCAATATATCTTGCAAGATTTATAGCGTGTCTTGCGCATATTTTCAATCAAAACGTGACAACCAAAGAAAGTTTGCGCGTGCGCAAGCATTTTGCTGCTTTGCCTAAGCTGATCCTTATGAAACGGTGTAAATCGTCTACTGCCTTAATTCATTGACATGGAAATGCTAGCAAACTTGGCAATTTACAACCGGTTTATAAAAGCCGTCTTTGTTTATAATGCATTTATATATGTCATCATGTGCGGGCGTAATTGCTTGTAACGGCTATTTTTAATTCATAAGATATAAGTGACTTATTTGTAATTTTGTACCTAAATAATTATAAGTCAGATAAGCCCTACAAACTAAGAAAATAAAAAGAAGGAATAAAAATTGAGTTTTTATCATTACTTCTTTTTTTCAATCCGTATTGTCCCACTGCTGGGCAAAGTCTCTCCCAATAACTTTCCAATGTTCCTTGTGCGTTGCTTTCTCTGCTGGCAGTTAATCAAACAGTAGTATAATAATATCTTAAAATATTCCATTATTTATTATCTGTGAGACTTAATATGAAGTACTATGTTAAACATACTACTCTGTCAAGAAAGTACCGGGAAAAGATCAATAATACACAAAATGTCTGTTATTCATCCAAATTTATTTTATCACCTTCAAAGTATGCTCCTTTAGAAACGATACACTTGCGCCAACGAATAATCCATTCATCAAAACATGTTTTAAACGCTGCTTCCGGAATTGAGTTCAGTTCTCGCCGCGAATTCTCCTTTTTCGGTTTCGGTTCAGTTGGAAGGCGCCACTCCGAAGCTTGTTGACTAGTTTGCATGTCAAACTCGTAAACCCACGTCTCGTCACCAGTAACAATGCGTTTCATGAATGTTGGGTCCGAACTGACTCGTTCTAGCATGTCCTCAGCGACTTTCATGCGATTGAGTTTTTGGAGAAAATTCAGATCTTTTGGGACTAGCCGAGCAGCAACATGTTTCATACCCAAATGATTAGTTAAAATGGTACGGATCGACTCGTGAGATACAGAAAGTTCGGCGGCTATCTCTCTCAGAGTTGAATGGGGATTTTCAGTCACTATTTTCTTCACTTTTGCGATGTTAACTTCAGTTGCAGACGTTGACGGCCTACCAGAGCGAGGCAAATCTTCCATCACATCTCGACCGCTTTTGAACGCTTTGAACCACTCATAAGCACGAGTTTTTGATAAAGTCGATTCACCGTAAGCCTTCTGTAATATTTTCAGTGACTCCGAACACGAAATTCCATTGGCGATGCAAAATTTAAGACAAACTCTTTGTTCGATATTTTTGTCCATTATGAAATTCGCAATACACACTATATAATTATGATATTACTAAAACCAGCACTGTATCTATATATATAAAAGAAAGACGGGTTTGTTCCCTTCGTTATAACTCGAGATCTGCTGGACCAATTTTCATGGTTTTTGTTTCGTTGGATTTGTCTCCACCCTGAATAGCAGAATACATTTTAATTTTTTTTTTTTCGATCAGCTGCTGATTTTCCTCCTATAGGTAGTAGGTAGGTAGGTAGGTAGGTAGGTAGGGTAGGGTAGGTAGGTAGGTATGGTAGGTAGGTAGGGTAGGAAGGTAGGTAGGTAGGTAGGTAGGGTAGGTAGGTAGGGTAGGTAGGTAGGGTAGGTAGGTAGGGTAGGTAGGTAGGGTAGGTAGGTAGGGTAGGTAGGTAGGGTAGGTAGGTAGGGTAGGTAGGTAGGGTAGGTAGGTAGGGTAGGTAGGGTAGGTAGGGTGGGTAGGTAGGTTAGGTAGGTAGGGTAGGTAGGTAGGGTAGGTAGGTAGGTAGAGTAGGTAGGTAGGGTAGGTAGGTAGGGTAGGTAGGTAGGGTAGGTATGTAGGTAGGGTAGGTAGGGTGGGTAGGTAGGGTAGGTAGGGTGGGTAGGTAGGGTAGCTAGGGTAGGTAGGGTAGCTAGGGTAGGTAGGGTAGGTATCACAGTTAAGACAGGACAACGTCTGTCGGGTCAGCTAGTTTAATATAAATAACAGATGCAACTCAAACTCCGCGCCAAAATGGAAAACAGTTGTGCCAGTCTAACAACTACAAAAAAACCAAAAATTTGAATTTGGAACCATAAACAAATCATCCATTCCCGATACTTTTTTGACTGAATGTAGGTACAGGTCTCCCAAAGTGATAATGCGCATAGAAATCTTCGCCACTGTTCGGCAACGGTCGTATTCCCCGAGCGTCGGAAGACGATATGTATATAGAGTGGTTAAGTGCATTTTCTTCATGCATAATTTAGTAAGATTATGTGTTTTGTCCTAAAAGAGATAAATATTGATTTATCAGTAACGAAATTTGATTCAATAATTCCATGTAAGTAAATTGCGAGCTATAATTCATATAAGCCTAAAACTGATTTTTAATATGTTTTTTCTAGTACTTATTATGTATTTTACGTATGTATTTTTAATTTTTTAAATTGAAAAAACGTGAAAAATGTTAGTATATTTAAATATTTTACAAAATTAACTATTTAAATTTGAATAAGATAATTAAAGTTGAAATTAAATTCACCTTTGAAAACAAAACCAAGAATGGTGTGTAATAGCAGCTCTATATAATTCCAGACAAAGAGAACACGTGCAGTCACCACCAATATAACAAGACGACTGACGGACCTTTGACTGACCGTCGACCGCCGCCGACCGCCCGAATTGTTTTCGATTGTGTACACATGATATTGACTCCTATTTCTTTCGAACAAGGTGCAAAATGCAAGTGCATTATTAAGGACTCGAACGATTCAATGATTCGGGCGTTTCCGGGAATACGACAATTAGCGAAGATCTGCATGTGCATTATTAATTTGGGAGTACTGTAGTTGTATTTTTGTTCATTGCTTTTGCATGCATTTGCTACCTGGGAAAAGGCTAAGCAGATCGATTTGTTTTTATATACGGTGATTTTTAATTCACTACTAACCTTTCAGGGCGTGACAGTACCCATGATTATGAACAACTTTGACTATGAGACAAACTCTGAAATATCGAAAAAAAACGGTTTTTCATACAAAAGTGCAATATTTAATTGATGAGAAGTATAAAACAGACGTATTTTTTTTGTTATTTTGTTGTTGGTCACGCACGTGCGTTTATGCTCTGGCGATCAAAAGGTTAATTCGAATTGGGTTTTTATAAGTAAGTATAACGAATGCATATCAACGAGTACCATACAACTCTTCTCTTCTCTAGTCTTTTAGTGACACCCTCAGTGATTTTTTGCAAAGCAAATTTAAGGATCAGTCTAACCGATTATTGAATGTTTGTCACATTAACGCTCAAAGTGTTCCAAGCCACTACAGTGAACTGTACGACGTTTTTAATCATTGCAACGTTCATGCCGATCCTAATCTCCGAAACTTGGTTCAAACCGCATCTCTTGTCCACCACCTATCCTCTTACTGGTTCACTTTGATACGGAATGATCGGATTGGTAAAGGAGGGGGTGGTGTGCCATATACCTTCGCAGTGACTTCCCTTATAAAATTCTTGCTACTTCCTCTTCACACTATTCTGCTTCCGCTGAGTTTATTTTCCTTGAAGTCAGTGTCAAGGGAGCCAAAACCATTATTGGTGTTGTCTACTGTCCTCCCACTGTTGATTACTTCACTGAATTCGAATCAGTACTTGAATCGTTGGGTTCTGAGTATGCACATCACATAATAATGGGTGATTTCAACACAAACCTCCTTGCCCACAACTCCCCTCGATCCCGTAAGCTCCTCAATCTTATCGAGTCTGCTAGTCCGCATGTGTTGCCGCTCCAACTTACGCATTGCAATACAGTCGGGAATGACACCTGGCTCGATCTGATCCTCACCTCGAATCCTTCCCTCGTTTCCTCTCATGGTCAACATGACGCTCCTGGTTTTTCCCATCACGACATGATTTTCCTCTCCTATATCCTGAAACCTCCGAAACCTAAGTCCAAGGTTCTGTACAGGCGTTGTTTTTCGCGTGCGTCTGTGGTGGAAGAAGATGCGTCTGTGGTGGACTGGGAGCTAATGACGGAAGCTACTTCAGTCGACGAGAAGGTCGCAATTTTCAATGATGTTGTGGTCAGCCTTTATGACATCCATGCTCCTGTCAAAAAAGTGAAGGTCAAACGCCCACGTGCACCATGGATGACAAGAGGGATACAGATGGCTATGCGACGTAGGGACCGCGCGTTTCGGAAATTTAAGAGGGATCGTACTGATGACAACTGGTCACTGTTCAAAACTGCAAGGAATAGATGCAATCAGATGATACGCAACGCGAAACGCCGCCACATTCTTGATACTATTAATTCTTCTTCGTCTGCCGATATTTGGAAATTTCTTGGAACTCTTGGTATCGGCAAGCCGCGACATTTGGACCTTCCCAATTCAATTGACTTGGACGATCTCAACCGACATTTCTCCACTGTACCAACCATAGATCGTCTAGCCAAGCAACAAACTTTGTCCCTAATTTCTGGTCAAAAGCGGTGGGATGTGACAACATCACCCGCGGTATGATTATAACAATTCTGGATCACCTCCTACCCGCGATTACTCACATTGTAATTTTTTCCCTATACACCAGGGTATTCCCTTCCTTGTGGCGTAAAGCCTATGTTCGTCCACTACCTCAGGTTTCTAATCCTTCTCTTCCTACCCACTTCCGCCCTATTTCTATCCTTCCCTTTTTATCCAAAGTGCTTGAGGCCTGCGTCCATAAACAGTTATCCAAATTTGTTATTTGCAACTCGCTCATCAGCCCTCTTCAGTCAGGGTTCAGGCCCGGGCACAGCACTACTTCCGCCCTCCTTAAAGTGACTGGCGATGTAAGGGCAGGCCTGGAAGACACCAAAGTTACTGTACTAGTGTTGGTCGACTTCTCGAATGCTTTTAATACCGTCAGTCACGACATCCTATTAGCCATTCTATCCCATGTTATGGTCTCTCCTGATGCACTCAAATGGTTCTCCTCTTACCTTTAGGAGCGTCAGCAGTCCGTTCATATTGGAGTTTCATCATCATGCTGGTGTGATTTGGAAACTGGCGTTCCTCTTTCTCCTCTTCTGTTTTCTATTTTTATTAATCTTATTACCACCGAACTTCAGTGTGCGTATCATCTGTATGCTGATGACTTGCAGTTGTACTGTCAGGGGAGGGTTGACGAAATAGCTGAAACCATTGAACAATTAAATAGGGACTTGCGGGCCATTAAAACTTGGTCTGATGCATTTGGTGTAGCTGTGAACCCTAACAAGTGTCAGGCAGGACAGGTATCATTGGTAGTTCTCGGAGTATGAGTAAGGTAGATGGTTCAACCTTGCCTCCGGTCCTCTTCAATGGTACAATCGTTCCATTTAGTACTGATGTGAAGGACTTAGGCTTGCACATTGATAGCACTTTGAACTGGCGTACTCAAGTCGCTAGGGTCAGCCAGAAGGTAACTGGAACGCTGCGGGCTCTGTACAGACTAAAAAATGTATTACCACCGACTACGAAGACAATGCTTGTGCAGACCTTAATTTTTCCAATCATTGATTATGGTGATGTGTGTTACTACGACCTGAATGCAGATCTTCTCGACAAACTTGACCGTCTTCTCAATTATTGCATTCGATTCGTTTTCAATCTGCGTAAATATGATCATGTCTCTGCGCATCGGTCGCTTCTAAAGTGGTTACCCATACGCCAGCGCAGAGAGCAAAGGGCGCTGACCACCTTGTTTTCTTTTCTTGATTCGCCCTCTTCCCCTAGCTACCTTGCCTCCCACTTTCAGTACATTTGTGCTAATCACAAAAAAAATCTACGCTCTTCAAATAATTGCCTTCTTCATTGTCCCGCTCACCGCACTGACTTCATGCACTCTTCCTTCTTCATTCAGTCTATCTCTCTGTGGAATGCGCTCCCCCAGGAAATTAGGACGGCTACCAACCGTTCATCTTTTAAATTAAAAGTTCGCGAGCATATTCGCAAGAAGCTGGCAGAATCATCACGCCGGTAATGTTCTCCCATTGTTCGTTTTATTTATTATAGTAGGTATAGTATTAAATTTATTTATATAATATAATTAGATATATATATTTTTTTTATTATATTTATAGTTTGTTTATGTGTATTCGTAATTAAATAAATATTTACACTTAATTTCCTATTGCACCTACCACTGTTTATCTCTGCATCACCCGAAGGTTAATTGACTGGAAGAAAATGCCTATGGCATTAAGTCCGCCTCTGTACATTTCTGTGCTTAAAGTATTAAATAAATAAATAAAATAAATAAACTTACTTTTTAATATAAATTGCGTGATAATCTTTATAAAATGCATAAAAAAGTTTTATGTAAAGTAAATATGTGGCATTCTTCTTCATAGCGTGTCGATGGCAATCTAAATGTACTCGGCCTAGAATTCGGCTACGTGTTTGGCGCCATCACTAGCGTCCATCAATTCCTGTAACGTGCGTACGGAGGACATAGAGGACTTGTGGCATTTATAAGAAACGAATCAAATCACTTGACACCATTTTGCAATAGATTAGATAACAGTTAAGCTATTCTCGGTTTGAGAACCCGGGTGTTGGTTTCCACTATTTTACCTACCAATGTCTGTACAGACACCAGCAAGCTATCCCAAACTGTAAACATTTTTCCAATTGAAAATGTACCTTACTCTTTTGTAATAAAGTTGAAATACTATCAATGAAAGTTAACAGGTTGCGGTAACTTTATGTGCGGGCCTCTACATAATGTAAAATAGATAACACAATGAATGGTTTTGAACCGTCAAAATAAAACCCATTGCTACTGTTAGTTTGTTACGCAACTGCTTCGCACAACATGACACGATAAAAATCAGCTCTGTCTGCGCTGACCGTACTTTTCTCCATCTACCCTCTTATTACGTTGACAACAAAGACAAAACCGCTTCCTATAAGCCTTTATAAAGCATTTATAAATATCTAATTTTCATGCTTATTTCTTTAGTCTTTTTTTACCTATATAAAATGTCGTAATAAATTTTCATGTTATGTCCTAGAAACTAAGAAAAGAAAACGATAAAGTAATAAAAATTAGTTTTATTGCTATAAATGCATTATAATAAATTGCATTGTCACACTGTATTATATCATGGAATAAGCGATTATTTGAAATCCGTGAAAATGTTGATACTATAGAGGGTAGGTATTTATAGATTGATACGTAATAGGGTTTTTCTTAAGGTTGATGTTCCAGGGTAGCCCGCGAAATTCAAATTTTCTTAAGTTTTTTGCAATTTGCAGGCCAGTGATAGGTTGTATGTTGATGAACATTTGATTCGCGGCTGTAAGACGTATGTAGTTACAGAATTATAATCATTAAAATCATTAATACAACCCTCCGAGCTCATAAAGGTGTAAAAATGACTTTTTACAAGGTCAAAGTCATTCCGGAACCTGAATTTCGCGGGCTGGTTGGAGCATTCACCTTAACGCAAAATACGTGCATCGTCGTCGTGGAGTTGCGAGCACTTACCTATCACATAGTATTTTTTTTTATAGGTATTAGGTCATTACAATACTGGTGATATTTATGAGCAATCCGTAACTGACATTTTCATATATAAAATACATTGTAGGTATAATAGGTATGTATCTAAAGTTAAGGATATTTATAATATAAATCTTTGGTATTGCGTCCATGCTATAGTTTAACAGTTACTAATGTCAGGCAGAGGCTTTCCCTTGCAGTGGTTCTTCCATCCGTACCACGCCTCGAACTTGTGGCGTTTGTAGATCTTCTTGGCGCAAGTAGAAGCCAAGGTAATGTCGTCCAACAGCATTTCTGTGAATTAAAACAGAATATTATAAGTTAAGCGGTTTTCTGGGAGCTCCGTTGAGCCTGTTAATAGGAATGGGTCGAACATGGGTTTCACCGAATATGAATATATGAACAACCGAATATTCGACCGAATATTCCATACTGCTGGCAGTTTGGTCAGCGGGATTGTTCGAAAGGGTAACCGCTGCCCCGGAACACAAAGGACTAAAGAAGGAACACGGATGGGTTTTAGTCAATAAGAGCCTGACACTTCCCGGCACTTCCAGAGCGGGATGGGTCATTTGATGATTTCCCAACCTCAAAACAAAAAAGAAGGACTCAGCAGTTCAGTCTGTCAGTGTTTTAAGTAGTGTTTTGCAGGTACTCACGAGCACAAGTGACATTGCAGTCCTTCCCAGGGGTACTAGTGAGGCTACACCAGTATTTGTCGTTAATCTGGTACAGTCCGTAGTCTCGGGAACCGTTCTTGTTCACTCTGCCCATCTTGTCTGTGTGCCTGCCGCTCTCGTTGTTAATCAGACATACCCCTGTGGAAAATTATTGAGTATTATTGAGCTTGAAATATTACGCTACTAACATTAGCCGTTAGTTCCGGCTGTCATTTATAGATTTCTGACAGTCGACACGGGTAGTTAGAAGTCAGAAAGTCTGATAAAGAAAGTTAGGTACTGGGTTATATAGGTCAGTTAGGTATCATATCCATGTAAAATACTGGTACCTATTTAACTCGGTTAGACTGGAACCCGACTCCAATGAAATTGCGAAAAGGCTAGGCATATAAGTGCAAAATTGCACATGGAAAAAATATACCACGAGAGAAAAACAGTGGAAGCGAAACAAGTTTGCTTGCTCATGATAATTAACGCCTACTGGATCTGCGTCCGGCTCTATCAATTGCTTTACTAATTACTGGTAATCCCCTGAATAGGCAATACGACGGACATCATATGCCTAACGATGCTAACAGCTATTAATTTTAAGGTTTAATTTTACATAGGTGCAGTCGCCAGCACATCAAGTTACCACAAACTGTCAAATGTTCTCAATCAATTTTGAACTTAAAAGTCAACGTGTTAAGGTTTAATATAATTTGAAGAAATTTGACAGTTTGGTATAACTTGATGCACTGGTGACCGTACATTTTGTGCTCCATAGAAGATTGAATAGCAATATTGCACTCCTTATCATAACATTTCTTTATACGCATTGTGGTAAGGTCAATGGAGGCTATTGCAACTATGGGGCTAAAGCAACTAATAGCGATATCTTCAATTCTCATGTTTTTTAAATACAATGCCATCTATGGGCCTGGAGAAAAGTCATAGTTTAACCTATAATAAACAGATGGCGTCAGAGGGATGAACACTGTTTGACCTACAGAGATTTTATGTTAGTCGCCATTTTGAACACGTGTTTGGTGACGAGCGTGTCATCAATTTTAAACAAAAAAAAATACTTTTCGTGCATTTTAAACACGGTTTTATGCAGAAACGAAGAAAGTGTAAAGGTAAGTTCTCTAAACACTTGCGTTTTTAATATTATATGTTATATTTCGTAAGATAATGTAGTAGTTACATTAGCCTCGTACTTATCTCTTTGCGGGGTTATTGCAACTAGTTTTTTTGGTTACAATAGCCCCTTCGTGCTTGTATAAAATAAAAGAAAGCCAGTGATGTCGAATATCGATAATTGTAAATCGATATACTTACAGCATACTTTAGAAAATTCTCGAACTGAATCCATTCGGGGCCTGGGATAAATTGCGTGAATAAATGTTATAATTTATTTTATTACTATTTGAACTAAGATTCAAATCTATTTTCCTTTCAAGATGGATATACTGTTGTATGATTAAATACTGAAGTTAAATAGGGGGTCAGACCTAATGCATTTAGTTCATGACTTCGTGCGTAGGTACTATAACAACCCATACTACTTAAAAACTCTGAACTAATTTGATATTTGACTTGTTTTAGATGGTCCGAAATTATATTAAGAAAAAAGAAAGGAGCTATTCAAAAGAAAAGCTTCTAGAGGCACTCCAGTTGGTTAAAAGCAAAACGTTAAATAGTTATGAGGCAGCAAAGACGTTTAATATTCCGAGGTCTACTATAATTTCACATTTATATGGCACACGTGGTCAAAAACAGGCAAACCCTGGAATGAAGACTGTATTTTCAATTGATAGTAGCTCAAGTATAGCTCTAAGTAAAGACAAACTTAATATTGCAATTTAGAAAAAATGTTATCTTAAAGATTTTATATAATTTTAGATTTTTTTTTAATGTTCTTAGAAATTTTTGTATTATGTTTTGAGAAGTATCTAAAACTTATAATTTTTGATGTGATGATTACAAATAAATAATTTTTGATATGATGATTACAAATAAAAAATAGAAACGAAGCATGGTTTTATATTACTTATGTACAGTATCGATTGCCTACACATTTTACAATTTATCGATATTTTTTACGTCAACACAACACTAACTCTATAGAAAATAGTCACTTTAGCCCCAAACATTACGAAACTGACTTTTAGTTGGATCGGGACTGTACTGGTTCAACTCTGAGAACATGCCTGCGTAAATTTCACACTGGGTGGCATGTGCTTCGATTGTGAGCATATAAGCTACAAAAACCAATGAGTTAGTTTAAATAGTCGCATTTGCCCCAACATGAGGCTAATGTAACTTTTTCTAACCGCATGGATCTTTTAATAAGATTTTAACTAAATCCTATGGCTTTTTGACATTGTATTATATCGAAAGTAATCTCAGATATATGCTTAATTATATAGATTTAATAGATTACCCCATAAAGTCAAATGTTCATTTTTGGTGTAGGTTCAAGTTTCAACATATTTTTTTTTAGTTACAATAGCCTCCATTGACCTTATAAATAAAAATTAATAAAAAAAGGACCAGTTTTATTCAAACTGTAGCGTTCCAAAATTAAACGAAAATTAAAAAAACTTACAATCCCTCATCTTATCTTCAGGGAAGCCCTGCCTCCTCAATTCATGGACCAGGTCACATTGTGTCGCGAAGTATTTAGCGTCACACAAGCATATCGTAGCAAGCGCAACGAGAAATACCGTTAGCTTCTGCATGATTCCTTGTTCCGCACTACTTGTTCGTACGAACACTGGACTGTGTATGAGGAAGATTCAGTGAGCTGTATTTATATAAGATGTACGTAGGTACCTACGCTAGGTAGGTATACTGTGAGGGTGTGTGCGTGAACTGGGAACAGGGGATTCCTCACAATCAGAATAAAAACAGACGGGGTCACGTATGATAGTCGTTGCGAAGTCATTTTGTGTAAGTAGGTATATGAACATATTTACAAAGATGTTGGAAAACAAAGACTCCATCTTAATATTTTTTCGTGCAAGGTTACAAGGGGAGTATGATTTGTGTGGTTTTTTTTTAACACAATGATATATTATAGGTCTGAACTACTTAACGTTGCGTATGTTCGAATGAAAAAAAAATGCTTTATAATAAGTCGACAAATAGGTTTAATTTCGGAAGTTGGTGTAAAAAACTGAAAATATAAGTAGGTAATTATAAACTAATGACATCGACTTCCGAAATTAAAACACATTTAAACACTTTTCAATCTAGTTTTTTTAGTCTGTTGTTTTTTTTTATGAAAAAAAGTCAAGAGAGCGCAACGGAACTTCTCTGCTAGACATAGTAGGTATAAGGCTTTTCCCGAGCACCGATGTAACGGCCGGACCTGGTGCTTCCCGAATCCCACATCTACACTGGCCCTGGCCCTGGCCCTGTGTTTACGTAACACACCTACTGGCGACCAACTACCATCTCAGCCCCTATTATTGTAATAATAAGTACGTTGGTTAAGCACGTTAAGCCGTTGGTCCTGGCTGTCATTTGTGCATCTTTGACAGTCGTTACCGGTCGTCAGCTAAAGCCCGAAAATCTGACAGTTTTACCAAGGGATATCGTATTACCCAGTTACTGGGTTGTGGAGGATTCAGCTGCATCCGGTTAAATTGGAAGCCGACTAAACATAGTTGGGAAAGGCTAAGCAGATTTTTTACTTCACATACGTTGGAAGGAGATGGAGCTCTAGGTTCCTGTATAGCTTCATCTGTGTCTCCC
Organism: Hyppa rectilinea; assembly: GCA_951799385.1. Taxonomy (NCBI): domain Eukaryota; kingdom Metazoa; phylum Arthropoda; class Insecta; order Lepidoptera; family Noctuidae; genus Hyppa; species Hyppa rectilinea. The sequence goes on along the minus strand of OX637310.1, from coordinate 3,642,015 downwards.
ACTGAAGTATAAACGTTAAAATAGTATTATTTTAACGTTACTTCATTAACACCCGCGCTTCGTTATATGCTGTGGATAACGGTGTGGGTTTCACATTTATATAATATCTTTGTGTATATTGTTTGTGCAGATATAATGTGTTACTGTTTGTTTGTCCCAAATAAATAAATAAACACCCGTATGGGTGTTAATGAGGTAATGGTTGGCTCTCAGACTTTTGTTATGGGAAAAAGAAGAACATACGGTAACATCTTTTTACTCCATTCCCAATATCTAAAAATCGCTCTTAGCATTGAATTAGATTGTCCGAAAGGGTTACCGCTACCCCGGAACATACGGGCTAAGGATGAGAGAGAGGAAGAAACATGGATGGGCTTAAGTTAGTGAAAGTCTGACACACCCTTCCGCTCCACCCAGAGCGGGAGCAGTCATTTGATGTCTTCCCCCGATGCTATATCCTCAAAAAAAAAAAACAAAAGTTGCCATATTATTATATTATAAGATTTGTTTATCTTCTGAAAAGTAGCTACATCTTAACAGTTATCATTTCGACATTGTATTGCCAATAAACTAAGTAGGTACCTATTAATTCCAAAGTCACCAAACGATAACGCTGAACTGATTTTATTAATATTGCATTAACCAATAGGTAAACATTTCGTAATTTAATTGTATACGATAAGGTTTTTATGATGCATCAGCAAATGCAACAGATTTCCCAACATTTATAGAGCCATTGTTTACCAATCATATTTAATAAAGGAGATTCTCTCTTTTGATTGGGAATTGATGTTCCCATGAGCTATTTTGGAACATAAATAGAGCAATACAAATCTGCCTAGCCTTTTCCCAAATACGTTGGGGTTGGCTTCTAGTCTAACCGCATGCAATTGAATACCATTACTTTACATGGAGCGACTACCCATCTGACCTCCACAACCCAGTAAGTACGTAATTGGGTAATACGATACCCATACCTTGGTAAGGCTGCCTGTCAGACTTTCGGTTTTCTCTGCCAAAGATCCACGAATGACAGCTGGGACCAATGGCTTATCATGCTTTTCAAACCACGGAGGAGTCTCGGTATGTAAAGACCCAATCCACGGACCAACCTTAACCTGATGGATCGACGTAAATCGTAGATTATACTACGATTTTACTCTTACACTCCCGATACAGCTGATAGAATTTCATTTCAATTATTGTCTTGGCTGACTGCTGGCTGGCCAATCTGTATTAGGTACTTTCATGAGCTGTTTTTATGCTCGTGGCCAACGAATAACAGCCATAACTACGTCGATCCATCAGGTTAAGGTTGGTTCGTGGATGGGGTCTTTACATACCGAGACTCCTCCGTGGTTTGAAAAGCATGTTAAGCCATTGGTCCCAGCTGTCATTCGTGAATCTTTGGCAGTCGTTACGGTTAATTATATTATATATTTATTTTATTAAAGAAAAGTTTACAAAAAATCTTAATTTATGAACTATGCCCCACAAAACCAGATGAAATGATACTTCTGTGATTCCGTTCTTTCCTCAGTACGGAACCCTAGAAATGGTATTTGACTGGGCTGTGTTCGTGGATGAATGGGAGGTGATTTGAGTGAATAATTGTTTTGTCTAATTTCGTCTTTCACCCGTTTTAAGTTAATGTAAGTTTAACAAGAAATTATAGCCTAGTGGTGTGACCGTCGAACTGCCAAGTCATAGGTCTCGAGTTCGAACCCAAGGCACGCGGGCACGCCTCTGATTTTACGGAATCATGTGCGTATTGTATATTATAATTATCACTTGCTTTAAAATCGGTGACGGAAAACATCATGAGGAAACCAGCATGTCTGAGTCTGAGTGATAGTTCTCAACAGCATGTGAAGCTAAGTCAGAGGCCCATGGGCATCATAAAAACTCTGACACCAGGTTTGTCACTAACCACACGAAAAGAAGAAGTTAAAGTGAAAAAAAAACCGGTTGAAAGGGATTGCCACTTAGACTTGTCTAGACCCTCAGGTTGGTGGAGGCCGACAGTTGAAACCACGCCGGACCTATCTACCTACTTATTTACGGTCGCTTGGAGATACTACTCAAGTCGGAAAGATGTTTCTAGACACAGAATTAAGCATAAGTTAGTACTTATTGAAGCTAGATTTGATAAACTGCTTTAATTATAATTAATTGTTGAACGTTTATTTTAAGGCGTGAATATTACCTAAGATATTCACGCCTTAAAATAAACGTTCAACAATTAATTTTCCTTATTAGCAGTGGCTGAAGTAAATATTATTCGAACTTTGCGGTTTAAGCGACTTTGTTATCAGTGTCATTAATATTATTTAATTAAATACATTATTGTATTACTAGCTTTTGCCAGCGGCTTCGCCCGCGCGTTTGTAGGAAATTACCTCACGAGAACTGTATATTTTGCCGGGATAAAAGTATCCTATGTGCTATTCTAGACTATAATCTATCTCTGTGCCAAATTTTATCCAGATCCATTCAATAGTTTTTGCGTGAAAGAGGAACAAACATCCATCCATCCATCCTCACAAACTTTCGCATTTATAATATTAGTAGGATTATTAGTTTTCGTCAACGTTGGTTTTAATGTCCGATATGGGTTGTTTCCAGGTCTTGTTATTCGCCATTTTTAGAGGTCATCTAAAGTTTAAAAACAAACTGAAACTATCAGATACCTACACAGCTAATAAATTTATGTGTATGCTGAATAAAATCTGATAATCTTATTAGAAATATCTGATATTTTATATGTTGTGCGGCATTATTTATTTATTTAATACTGTAAGCACAGAAATGTACAGAGGCGGACTTAATGCCATAGGCATTTTCTACCAGTCAATCTTTGGGTGATGCAGAGATAAACAGTGGTAGGTGCAATAGGAAATTAAGTGCATTACTTTAGATTTCTGACATGCTTATTAGCTATAACGAGTTACACATAACTTCACATAAATAAGCCATATCTGTCCTTTTTTTGGTTTTGTTCTTTGAATCAATGAGCTTCTTAAGTTCTGAGTTGAGCTGCACGATTAATGATAAATGCGTGCACTGGCTGGACAGGCCTATTCAATCTTTATCGTTCTTCCCTCAAAAGACCATTTCACACAAACATACTTTTTTTTTTTTTTTTTAAGGCTGGGAAATCATCCAATGACTGCTCCCGCTCTGGGTGGAGCGGAAGGGAGTGTCAGACTCTTACTGACTAAAACCTATCCATGTTCCTTCCGTAGCCCTTTATGTTCCGGGGTAGCGGTAACCCTTTCGGACAATCCCGCTTACCCGGCAGGGTTGGCCCTGAGGGGCCCCTTCATATGCTGATATCTCTTTGAGGCGCGCGTGGAACATATACGCGCCGTACGGCACGGGTCTGGTGCTGATCGGACGGTGAGTCACACATTACTCACCGTCCGCAGGCCCGCGCCTACGGTGGCCGGGAGTCGTCACGTGGCTCCCGACGCCCGGGGCGTCTTCTGCGGCGGCTGGGACGGGAGGACCTTTCTCTCTCCCATCCCGCCACCTCCTTCGCGAGCATGACTTTTTCGCAGAAGGAGGTGACTGCCTCCCACTCCCTCTCGCCCCGGACCATGGCTTGCACCAGGGCCGGGCGCGAGAGGTCGCCGCCGCCGATCGCCTCTACGAGGAACACAAACCTACTTGGTCTTCACATGACCTGACCGAGATTACGTCTGAACTTTAAAAGAGACTGTGACCTTTGAGTTTGTTTCGGCCTTTTATCTTAGAGTAGTCAGGTAGGAAACGCCAATCTCATCCAATTTAAAAAATATTATTGACGTGTAAGTGTTTGGGAAAACTTGTTTACAAAAAAAAAAATGATTTATCATGCGTGTGTAGGTATAAATTAATGGAATTCATCAAATAAATAGGAAACTAATACCTTACATTGAGGGAAATGCCCTCTAAGTTTTAGTGATGTAAAACTCGAGCCAAAACATGAAAATGTTTTGACGGGGATTCAACGCGCTATATTTAGTAAGTCAAGCACCCAGCCACTTAAAGCAAGACCAATCGAGTTATAAAATTGTTACAAGGAGTCGTGATCTTCAAATTAATATGTCTGCCTCCTATTGAAGCGCACGGGGACGCCCCTTCAACAATGAGCATGATAAAAAATTCGGTCAAGTGCGTTGCGGTTTAAACGCTCGGGTTGCGTAGTAATTGCGGCTATACACTGTAGGTACCTGGTGTCTAGAGTGTCTAAAACCTAGGTATTTCAGGTAATAATGCATTTGAATTTTAGTTATTTTGTCAGCTTGTTCAAGTCATTCTGTATCAGGTAGGTACACACTATGGATCCAACTACACTCATGAGTTGGTTTATTATTATTAGGTAACTAGCAGCTGCCTGCGGCTTCGCTCGCATGGATGTCGGAAATTATCCCAAGGGAACATACTACTGGGATAAAGTATCCTGTATGTGTGTATGTGTAAATTCGGCTCATAAACTACCTCTGTGCCAAGTTTCATCCAGATCCGTTCAGCCGTTTGAGCGTGAAGGACGGACTAACATACAAAGTCACACACTCACTCACAAACTTAGAGAAGTGTGATTAGTTGAAATGACTAGAGCGAACTGAGCGATCCTTATTTTTTTTAGTTATTTAAAAACCAAATAGCATGATTTTGGGTACTTTACAAATATACAGGTGTTCTGCAACCCAAAGGGACCATGAATTATCCGATATGAAAGTTCAATTCCTTTTTTAAGCGGGATTGTCCGAAAGGGTTACCGCTACCCCGGAACATAAAGGGCTACGGAAGGAACATGGATGGGTTTTAGTCAGTAAGAGTCTGACACTCCCTTCCGCTCCACCCAGAGCGGGAGCAGTCATTGGATGATTTCCCAGCCTTAAAAAAAAAAAAAAAAAAAAGGATAATATTTTTTTCGGTTATACAATGTTTTGGTCTCTATCGTCGAGTTTGTTGGTCTGTGCTACTCTTAAATTCTGATACCTATGCTATAATAGCATCGTCATCATCACAATCAGGCTATAATCTTCCCACTGCTGGGAAACAGGCCTCCATTCGGCGTGAGGGAGTCGGCGCAGTGCGGGTTGGCAGATGTCACATGTTTGCGTATGTTTGGTTCTAGGACATGCCGGTGATGTTTTCCTTCACCACTTTGAGAGCAGTGGTGATGAAATTATATACACAAAGGGTCTGTCTCGATTCGAAGTCATGACCTACAACTCGTGCGTCGGATCCGATACTACTGCATATTTATGCTACATACATTAAGTAGGTGTATTTTAGCTTACGGATTCCTAAAAAAAGACAATGAAAGCAAACACAGTCTGTCTGTGTTGATTAGTCACACATATGATGGTTTTGGTTAATATAATTCCAGTAACGCACCTCTTGCGTTTTCCTGCTATGCGGTTTTTGTTTAAATGTGACTTAAGTCTTGTTTACTTTTAGCGAGGTACTTAATTGTTGCACATACTTTTATCAGGAGTTTAAGATTAGACTTTTAATAGTCTTTCCGTATTGAACAATATAACAAAGACATGTTTTTAATTTTTTTGATTGGCAAACAAATCAATAACCTTGATATCACGTGGTCATACGGACGGTATCTTGAATGGCGAACGGGAATCGGTAAACGCCCTTTTTTTAAGGATGGGAAATCATCAAATGACTCCTCCCGCTCTGGGTAGAGCGGAAGGGAATGTCATACTTTTACTGACTAAACCCATCCATGTTCCTTCCTTTGTCCTTTATGTTCCGGGGTAGCGGTAACCCTTTCGGACAATTCCGCTTACCCGATCGGTAAACGCCCTGAGGCTAGGTCATAGAAACGGCTAGGTGGAGTGACGATCTTCGTTGGGTGGCTTGCAGCAGCTGAATGAAACATGCCGAGAATCAAGCTGAATGGCGTGCATTTGAAGTGACCTTTGTCCATCTGTGGACTGCTACAGCCTGATAATGACGATGACGGACATCTGCGATTCCAGAAGTATCGTAGGTCATACCGGAGACAATGCTGAAATGTCTCATGTGCCTGTGATGTTATTGCACAGTTATCAATAGATACCTACTACTATTTACTGTAGTTATTATTATATTATCAGTCGTTTATTTTCTTATCTTAATACATTTTGTAAATATTATGAACTTTCATATCTTTTTCTTCGTGTCGCTAGCACGACTGTCTTGTTGGCCTAAAACTTCGCCACTTTCACAGCGTCGTAGGTGGTAGCGCAGAGTGATCTCTGCGCTACCACCTACGACGCTGTGAGCCTATGTGATCATAGGCTGCATGCTTTGGGACACATAGGGTAGAATAAGAGGTGGAGCATAGTTAACGATATAGCTCCTCATCCACACCTTACTGCCGTACCGTGGAGGTGGCCCCACTTTACCAGGTTGGAGAAACATCTTCCTATTTGTGCCCGGAGACGGTTCAGCAACTCCCAAGTGCAGCACGAAAGGTAGGTATAACCTGCGGGGAGACCTGCTCTTTTGGTGGAAGATAGTAAGTAAGAGAGGGAAGATTATCCTACCACAGTTTGGAATTTTCTTACCATAATACTTTTGTAAATATTTCTTAAAATAAAAACAAAAAACATTTGTAGGCTTAGAGTAAAAAACAGAGGACGTCGTAGGGTCCAAAAGTTCGGATAGTCAATGGGGAGACCTGACTAGTAGGTAGAGGTCAGCTTAAAAAAATACATTAATGTGATGTAAAAAACGAGAACTCTAGGAAGAATTAATTGAGGTTGTTCGATTTACCTTGTTTGATTTATAACCCGATACGATCAGCTGCGTGGGAGTTCCTACCTACTAAGTAGGTACGTTGTAGTGGTGTAGCGAGATGCGTCACATGCGCCGAAGAATCCCCGTTTATTCACAACAAACTGTGAATGTGAAATCGTCGACAGAAATTAAATCATCACTAGTGTGATTGCTATTAGATACCACACACATTAGGTTACTAGATCGTGGCAATTTTTTAAATGTTAAATCTGATGTTTTAGCTTTATGTAGAAATCAGACGGCCTGGATGATAAGCGGGATTGTCCGAAAGGGTTACCGCTACCCCGGCACATAAAGGGCTAAGGAAGATGCCTATGGATGCGTTTAAGTCAGTAAGAGTCTGAAACTTCCTTCCGCCCACCCAAAGCGGGATGGGCCATTTGATGATTTCGCACCCTCAAAAAAAAAAAAAAAAACGGCCCGATGAGACCTGAAGAGATGGTCTCTGTCTATAGATAATTGTAAAGGTGCGGTCTACACTAATCGTGCCGAGCACGAGCGGGACCGCTCTGCGCGTCGTCGTTCACGACGTCAAGTGAGGAGTTATAACAAACCTACAACGATCACTGTGCATAAAACAAATGTCGTTTAGTCCCTTTGTGTTCTTCTATAAGTACTTAATATTCTACAGGAGGAAAAATTTGTATGTATGTTTGTTTGTAACGAATAAACTCAAAAACTACTTAATGGATCTGGGTGAAACTTGGCCCAAAGATAGATTATAGTCTGGAATAGCATATAAGCTACTTTTTATCCCCCTATCCTATAAAATTTACAGTTCCCGTGGGATAATTTCTACATACCTACACGCGGGCGAAGCCGCTGGCAAAAGCAAGTCGTCAAAAAATGGCGGAGCACAGCCAAGTGCGAGCCAGCAGAGCACACCTAGACGCGCTAGTCCGAGAGTCGTAAGTCGGTCCACACTAAGCGAATTCGTAGTCGACTCGTTCAGCGTAGACGCACCTACACAAGCAAGAGAATACCAAGCATCTTTGAGATAGCGTTAAAAGCACATCATAGGTTTACCTACCTAGGTCTTAATTACCCACTTAGCTCGTGAGTATTACTTATTAATGTTGGTGTTTGAATTTTAAGAGATCGTTAATCTATCTGCCTAGCCTTTTCCCAACTATGTCCGGGTCGGCTTTCAGTCTTACCGGATGCAGCTGAATACCAGTATTTTACATGGAGCGACTGCCTATCTGAGCTCCACAACCCAATCACTAACAGCGTAATACAATACGCCTTGGTAAGACTGGCTGTCAGACTTTCGGGCTTCTTACTACCCATAATGACTGCAAAAGATCCACGAATGACCGCCGGGACCAACGGCATAACGTGCTTTCCTAGGCACGGAATCTCGATATAAAAAGATGGTCACCCATCCACAGACCAACCTAGGTAAGCGTGGCTTAACCTGAAGGGTCGATCCGTGCGGCTATTATTATTTAACCATGAGCTTCTCGAGGAATTTTAAGAGATCTTATCATTCAATTGAAAAATGATTAAACAAGTGTGAATGGTTCTTAAGGATATTGTGCTGTGATAAATAGCTAAACTAGTTCTTATTTACTTCACAATCCTACTAATATCTGTGGTACCTACACATCTTCAGTTTAACTTCTACTTATCTATTGTGCGGGTCCACTTGACATTAAGTTTATCTTAAAGTTCAATTTAGCGGTAAAAAAATGAAACAATTAATTATTATCTGTGTATTAGTGTTAGTGGTTCATTGTATGTTTTATGAAGCTAAATATTTTGAAACTCATTGTGATTTAGTACAAGAACTGAGGAAGCAACAGTTTCCTGAAGAGAAGATGGCAGATTGTAAGTACCTATTTATGTTACTTAAATTCAACCCATAAAATAATGTTGCGAGGTTTCAAAATGGCGAAATCGAGGCAGATGGTAGTTATGTCAGTATATGTATTATGTATCTTATTATATCCACGGTGTGTTACCTATTTTACTAATATGTATTTTCAATCATACCATTAATTTTTTTTTATTGTATTTTTTAAATGCGTTAAAATTAGCAAAATAAAATTGAATCTGTTAATAATTTTGCATGCACATTATTGAAATTGTACTATGAATAAGCAAGAAATAAAAGGCTTTTTATTTTACGTTTATTTATTTACATATTACGTATATACAGGCGAACAGTCGCGGGCAGCAGTTATTAATTAAGTAATAATTAATTATTATAACACTTCTTCTTGTTCACATAATATTTTTATGTTCACGTTTTTGACGAGAACATAAAGAAATACCGTTTTTTTTTGGACTTTCCCTACATTCATTATTATATTTTCAGGGGTATGCCTGATAGACAGTGAGAGTGCTCGCCACACGGATGTTGTGGGTAAACCCAACAAGAACGGATCCCGGGACCACGGATTGTTCCAGATCAATGACAATCTGTGGTGCAGTAACACCACAGTTCCCGGAAAAGGATGCCGCGTCACTTGTGCTGGTTCGTTTGAATAGTTGACAATCTACATCATCATACATAACATTACGCTTGTTATGGCAGAACTTAGGCATACTTTAGGATCTCTATAGCCTAGATAGTAGACTAATACTTACTGAGAATGTGTATAACACTAACAGCACTTAGAATTAAGTGCTGTTAGATGTTAAACAATTAAATCAATACTTTTGTGAGTGTTAATATAGATCTTAAAAATTGAAGCACTCGTAAGTACCTACGTATTTAATGACATGAAACAAATTAAAAGACACCATGGGTATGTGGAAGTCATGATAACAAAAAGAAAATTAATTTGTAGCTTGGCGTGGAGGGCACGCGCGTGCGTTTATGCTCTGGCGTTCAATAGGTAAATAGGTACTAATTCCTAAAAAAATATTTCCAGATTTGGTGAATGACGATATCACGAAGGCGTCGATTTGCGCGAAGAAAATCTTCAGGCGCCAAGGGTTCCTCGCCTGGCATGGATGGGAGAAACGCTGCCAACTGACATTACCTGACATAAGCGACTGCTAGTGTAAAGAGCGGAGACTATTTCTTATCAATATATGTACATATATTTTCATGCTGTGTCAATAGGTATCTACCTCCTTGCAAATACAGTATGATTTTAACGTCATTAATTAATTATTCCAGTTTCGTTATTCTTGTCTTTCTCTTTAGCTTATAATATTGGGACGTAGGTAAATTTAACTTGACCTTAAAACTCAATAAGCCATTATATGACACAGCAGTAGATTAGTAGAAGATGGAAAGTTATGTTGTTAGTTTCCAAACCGCTAAGCTTAGCAGGGACAGATATTAAACTATTAATCTAACTAAATGGATGGCATTGTCAGACCGATACGGTACACTGAACGCAGAACACACAGAGTCCTTTTGCGAATAAGTGATTAATTATTCAAAATCTATTAGAAAATCGTGTAGTTTCAGTTTTAGTTACTCGGAGAGTATTGCTTTGGTATTATTTCCATTACGTTACAGCCAGTTACTAGAATTGAAATACTCCAATTACAAGTTGATTGGACTTCCAAAGTCCCATGTGTGTGGTAAAACAACCTTGAGGAGTTTTATTCAGTAAAATAGGTGACAATGACAACCATTAACATATATGCTTACAGCTGAAATAGTGCCGAGTGTTACAAAACGGTAGTATCGATAGTCAATACTCTTATAATGAGTATTCAAGTAAGTGAGGAAGAAAGCCAATCGGCAACTGCCTGCAATCAAAATTAAAAAAAGAAATAAAATTAAAATGGCGGTCGTAGCTCCACGCATGCGCGTGTCATCGACTCGTGTGGCCGTAGCACTGTGTGGCGGCAGTTTGTCGTTCGCTTCGCGTTGTGATGTTCGCGCTCGAATGGGAGGCGCGGGATGGGCGCGCGGCGAAGCGCGCGTTGCAGATGACTCGGACTTTGAAGCACTGAAGAAGCTCCTCGCCTCCGAAATAGGCTGGACCCTGGAGTACGAGAAGGAAGGCGTGAAAGTGTGGGCCGAGGATGCGGCACACGGCGCGCTTAGAACTGTCAAGGTGTGTTGTTGTATTGTAACTTGAAAACAAATAGTAAATCACTGTTTCTATGGGTACCGACAACCAGTGATTGTAAACGACAATCCGGTTTACTAGACTGGTAAATTATTTACTATTGTTGTAGTCGTTTTTCTTATAGAAATTAATTTTGTATCTCTAAACGTGGTAGCCTTGTAGTTAGTGGCAATAAAATATAGAATATGAATAAATAGGTATGTATACACCTGTGCCCGCCTGTCCGCAGCTGCGTTCACAACTTTTTACTTTGTGACCACTTTGATATTCCGACAAGTTCCAGACATTCCGTTCTCAGATTTATTTACATAATCAGAAAAGTTTTGTCAACGGTTTCGGCAATCCTTAGTCTTAGCGAATACTTTAAAAGTTTTATCTGTCGTCCAAAATGATACAACGCGGCAACGTGAGGAAATTTATCAAAATTTAATTTCCACAATTTGAATAGGTACCTAAGCAATGCGGATGTTTCGGAGTTATTGAGGCTCACACACTCCTGGAAAGTTATTGCAGGCTAGGTAGCAGGACTAACAGGTTACAGGTACGGTAGGTAGTTTCATCTTGTACTGAAAACACTATGTCAACGGTTGGTAATTATGTCGGCCTGCATATGAATGGCGGTTCTGCTCAAAACATTGCTTTTCAAGACACAGAGCGAGATGCCTCAGACCTCCATAAAATGCAAGGCCTCTCTGAATTCCTTTTTTAGGTGTTTTCATTCATACCATTCATAGGTTTCTAATTTTCAGTAAAGAGTAGACTCTTTTATTCATACTCATTGCCACTTCTTTGTTGTGGCCATTTATTCTTTAATTAATCCTCAAGATCCTGGGGCCCATTTAATAAATCCGACAGGCGACAGATCACAGCTGACAATCCGATAATTTGTGAGCTTTTTTCATACGTTTCGGCTACGTTAAACAACACCTGTGGTGAAAATTAAATCATTATGTATTTTAAAAAATGTCTTACATCAGAGGGACAATTCACGTATTTTTTTTAGAACATTCGAATTCTAATTACAGTTTTAATATCTTAACTAGCATGTAACAACTTTCTGACATTGATTATCGCGGACCGTAATTAAACGTTTTTTTAAGTACGAGAATAGGTATTCTGTTATCTATATATATATACTAGCTGCTGCTCAGGGCTCCGCCCGCATCAATGTTGAAAAAGTTTCATACAAACCACCACCCCTAACCCCCCTTAATCAGTGAATGAGCGTCATTCACTTACTGATTAATCACGAAATCTCAAAACTACTGGATCTAAGATGATGAAAGATGATGAAGAATTTGGCACCAAAGTAGATTATGAGTAGGAGACGACAACTATGAAAGAATTTTAGGAAATTCTCCCCGTAAAGGGGTGAATTAGAGGGTGAAAGTTTGTATGAAAAATGTTCAATATTGACGCGGGCGGAGCCGTGGGTAGCAGCTAGTTTAAGGTAAATGAGGCTCAATTTCGACCCATTCATTACTCTATCAGAAGTTACAAACGAACGTGTTTCGTTTGCTAATGTAATATGGTAACTAATTCCAACATTCTGTCCAGATCGTCCTTCAGCTTTTCAGTTTACGTTACTTGTTTGTTTAGGTCCAATTTAGCAATTAAGACTATGCTCGTTTATGTTTGAGATGACCGGCTATGTTTTGTGTTTTGGGATTTTCGGAACACTTAACGAAGGTTGTTTTTGGGGCTTTGTTTCACACTTTGCGTACGCCTAAAAACACGGAGCCATTAATCTAGTTTAAATACCAGTTTAAATAAATAACAAATAGCCGCAATGATTCGCCTTTTTTCATTAAAATGGTCCCATGCGTGTTCTTTTACAATGCAGTAGATAACATTATAGGTACCTACAGGGAAATTAGATAAGTGTTTGTAACGTGCCATGATGCATACATGGATGAAGAGGTGGGATGTAATGACGCACCTGCTGTTTTAATAAATATTCTTTTTATTGGTGCTGACTTTAGTGCACTTAGCTACGCCGCCATTATACAAGGCCCATAACTGTAGCGTTATATTCTATAAGCAAAAATAATACAAAACCTGGTCCAAAAATGCATAGTTTCGAAGATATCATCAATCATTACTAATTTATCTCGATATGTACATAGATATAACCCAATCATATTTCACCTAAGCGAGTTTTACATTATTAATCGTGACATTGTCGAATTATTTTGTATGAAAAATGAAACCAAAAGAAATGGTTAGTAATTGAAAAGTAATTTATATGCCAGTTGATTCTTTGATCTGGTCTCATTCATAGCCTAGAGTTATGGGATATAAAACACCTTGTTTATAGCTGTCCTGTCCCACGCAATTTGCTTGCTACCACTCTAGTTGTACGTTTGTTCGTTCTATTTGTTATCTTGGAGCCCTGGAACCTTTTTGTTATGTTCCAAAATGCCTGAATTTGATTTTAGTTTCAACTATACCTATGCAGCTTTTTGTAGTCATTCAACCTTTTGTTTTTTTGGGTTCCGTACCTCAAAAGGAAAAAACGGAACCCTTATAGGATCACGTTGTCCGTCCGTACGTCTGTCAAGACCGTTTTTCTCAGGCACGCGTGGAGGTATCAAACTGATATTTTATATCTAATACTCAGGTCTACAGTCCCTTGGAGCTGTGAAAAAATCAAACTTCTAAGCCAAAGCAATCAAAAGATACAGCTGTTTATGCCGCAAATTTTCGAAACTCGCACGGGAATCAAAACCTACCGGGTACTTCCCATGAACTTAGAATCTTGAAATTTGGTACAAAGTAACGTCTTACAGTGCAGATAAAGGAAAAATTGCGAAAACAGTAAATTTTTAGTTAGGTACATCATATAATAAAAAAAAAAAAGTTTTTTTCAAAATATAAAAATACCATAACTATGACTCGATTCTCGTGATGGGTGAACTTTTAGTTATATACCTACAGGTTTGTACGGAACCCTCGGTGTGCGAGTCCGACTCGCACTTGGCCGGTTTTTTAACAAACGGCACCGCTCGACCGCGCGGTAGGAGCAGTTTGCGGTAGAAACGAGCACCGCTCGACCGCGCAGTCGGGCTGTGTACGTGTGTTAGGCTTCAACGGATTTCTTAGAGACCAATGTGACACGAGATCCGCTTCATCGCCTACCGCGTAAATAAGCTGTAAATCGCCTAAATTCTCTGAAGTGTTGGCTACACAATATAGAAACACACAAACACATACATGCTTATAAAAACAAAATGCTGAAAAAAGGCGTTAGTTTTTCATATAGATCGATATAGAGACGCTTGCTCATATTTATGGGGTTTTTCACTTCTTACAGTAGTACTGTTACCCTTTTTTGTTACACATCTTCTTACCAAAATCACTTGGATCGAAAGAAGCGTGCCTTTATGCCTGATCGTAAACCTCCACGTTTTGTGGCTGCCTACTGCGGCATAACGTATCGTAATTTTACACCCTATTTTATAGCTTATGGCCACAATACCTAGTTTATTGCCTCTTGGGATAACCGCTTGTTATTGTGCTCCTATCGGATAGAAGTGATTCAGAATGAGCTTCATACAAATAACATCGGTTTACTCTCATTAGAAGTGTGCCCGTAAACGTACCTTAGTACGATTATAGAATCGAAAATAATGCTTTTTTTTTTGAGGGTGGGAAATCTTCAAATGATTCTCTCGCTTGGTGGAGCGGAAGGAAGTGTCAGACTCTTATTGACTAAAACCCATTCATGTTCCTTACTTAGCCTTTTGTGTTCCGGGGCAGCGGTAACCCTTTCGGACCATCCCGCTGACCAATTTTTCGCTATGAGCACACATAGATATGAGTCACGTTTTAAAACTATGAGAATATTATATGCAAAACGAGTATTTTAACATTTTCGTTTTTATGTTGCGATTACTGCGTGCTGCTGCGTGATTAGGCCCACTGACGTCACACGTGTAAATGTTTCCAAAGGATAAGAAGAGACAAGAGAAAGAATAAAGAACATACGTTTATTTGCGGCAAACATGACGCAGTAAAAAAAAAACAACTTGAGGGGAAGAAGTGTAGGTATCTAAAACTTAATAATTCAATTATGGTATTTTCGAGTTTCCAGTTTTCGAAAAAAGACTTTCTCCAGCATTCTTGCTTCAGGGCTTCCTTCTATTGTCCTATTTCAGACACAATTCATTCCCATCGCGTTTTTTTAATCGCGGTCCCCTTTCCCCGTTTACAATAGCTTACAGAAAAACCCAATCAACTTCGCACGTTATAAAGGTATTGTACCGAGTCGTGCCAGCGATCAATAGAACGATGATTAAAAAATATAAGCTTTATAACATCGAAAAACCATTATTTTTCATTTAAACGTCGGTTCATAGGAGGACTATAATGAAAGCTAACGGTAGATACTGAGTAAGCAAAACATGTTTCATTAAACGTAGGTAATATACATAGAAAATATTGTGTGTTCATCTCTCGGGATTTTACCAAATGGAGGGTAATTTTTTTCATTATTCGACCTTGGTTTCTAGTCGCACATCACTAGTCAAAGAGCTGAAAGATTGGGGAGAGAACGCTGGTTTTAGGGATCCGTAGATACAGCCATAACCATAAATATAAAAAAGCATAACTGTGCAAAATCATAAACAAAGTACGTTGCAGATTTTAAAAGTAAATGGAGAGCAAGAAATAAAACAAATTATGTTAGCTAAGTTCGCGTCTTTAGTAAAAATTATAAACACGTTAAAACTTATGGTGCCCTGAAAAAAGTCAAATAATTTATTTCAAATAAAAACGTGATACGTTAAGGTAGATTTGTACGTCAAAATTTAGAAAAAAAAATTGAATTGGTTCTAGTTCGAGAAACTCCACCGTTACTCGGTGAAATATGTATGTATTTTGTCAAATCAAACAGCTTTCGCTGTTAAATATTTTCCCCAACTTTGTACTTAAACAAAACAATCTTTCTTCTTTAATGTTTTTAGTTTATAAAAATCAACATTCTGCAGTCCTCTTTATGTTTTTAGTTTTTCTTCTCTATCCACATTCTTATCATAACATTTGTTTAGATTTCAAACTTTTCTCTAAAACAGTTTAAGTTGTCCAAGATTCCGGGCAGATTTCTCGATTCAGACAACTTTTCGAACTTGTGTGGAGCAGTTGGGATAGCGTGGGTGAAGTTTGTCACAATAATTTTGAATGGCGGATGGTTTGCTCACATTGGATCGCAAGACGGCCGCGTCATAGCAAAAGACATGTTACCTACGTAATACGTTCACATTGGTATGAGATTATCTTTGTCTTGTGAGCGTGAGTTTGTGTTGTTCACTTTCTCGTAGGGCCTTATCATACTAGCGGATTGCGAGCGTCTTCAAAGCGGAGCGGGCGCGCAGCGAATGCGTCGCGAACACGCCGCGGCTGCTCAGCGAAGACGTCGCGGACGTGCGGCAACTTTGCAACGTGTTCGTCGCGTGTTTGTAGCAAGTTAACGACGCACAATACACTCAGTAACAAAATGGATTCTGACGAGGAGACACTGCTGTTGGCTTTGTTACATCGAAGACACAACACACGACAACGACATGAGACAAAAACGACCGTAACGTATTCGTTGCGCGCCCGTTCCGCTTTGAAGACGCTCGCAATCCGCTAGTATGATAAGGCCCTTAGGTCGACTAAAAGTGAAATAGATGGTTTACCCCTATGTCAAAATGATCAGTTAGCAAGATCTGTAATGAAGCTTTCTTTTCGTGTGATTAGTTTCTAACCTGGTGTCAGTTATTAAGCAGCCCGTGGGCCTCTGACTTAGCTTCACATGCTGTTGAGAAATATCTCTCAGGGATGCCGGTTTCCTCAGGATGTTTTTCTTCACAGTTTTTGCAAGTGGTAATATTATTTATATACAACACGCACATACATCCAAAAAGTCAGAGTTGCGTGCCTTGGGTTCGAACTCGAGACGACTTGGCAGTCCGACAGTCACACCACTAGGTTATTACTGCTGTTGGTAACGGAGCTGACTGTCCAGTATGCAACAGCTGTAAGCACTTCAGTTAGCTAACATACCTATGTAGGCTAATCCAGTAGGCTCTTAACTTGAATTATCATCAGACCTCCTTCGGAAGTTCTGATCATAATTCAAATAACAGCTAAGGACAAGCAGACAAGCTTTAAAGTAGACTTCATAATACTTTTCGACCATCAATGTCTAAAAATAACGTATTTTCAGTCACTTAGCTGAACAAAATAATAAAATCACATATTGTTTTTACCAGTCAGTTTTTATTAAAACAGCACAGCCATAAAATCACAAATCTATTCGAAGGACGCTTCCATTTCATTCGGAAACATTAATTTATCACACTTTGTGATACATGGCAGATGTCCTTGTGAACCTGCGATTCGTCCACATGTTACTAAATATCGACATTTATAGTCTGTTCCAAAAGTGTCTGAAGAAAATGTAAACAAATGGGTTATTCAAACAATAAATTAAGTAATGATCACAAAGTCAAAACTGTATTTTTTTAAACTGATTGCTTTGAGGAATTCACAAGTCACAACGCCTCCAACGCCCCAGAGACAAATGTGATATGATAATATGATTTATCATTAGATATAAGGACTTTATATCTCATTTTAAGTGAACTATGTTTTTTAAGTTCTTATGAGAAATAAATATCTTTAAACTTAATTAGTCTGATACCGAAAATATATGTAGTTTTATAATTTGTTTGTCTGGATGTATCTTCATGATTAGTACAAAAACGGCTGAATGGATTCGAATGAAATTAGGCACACAAATAGTAACATAATAGTAAACTGGATTGTCACATAGGTTTCATTTCAATGGGATATCGTCCGACACGCGGACGACGTCGCTGGCAAAAACTAGTTGTTGGATAATGTGTTCATATATAAAATAGAAACCTTTTAAAAACAAATGAATATGATACCATTTCAGAATAATTTTATTTGAGTTTTGTTTTCACTTTCATCAGTTTCTTTTGGAACAGAGCACAGTCGGTAACATACATTTAATATTGGTACATGTATAGCTATGTTTAGGTTAGACAGGTTGGGGTGCCGCTTGATTATTTTAGGTGTTTACTCAACAAACAATGGAACACAAAATTAATTTTGTTGATACAGGAGGAAGGAGAATTGAACAATAAGCCTTCTTTCCGTAACAACAGGAAGAAAGCTGTGATAGCTTAATATTGACTTATGGTAAAAGATAATAAATAATAAAATACTGAGTTATGACTGCTCAAACAATTTTGCGGCAACAAAATGTTACTGCTTCTATTAAACAGAAACTGTTGCTTTTATTGAGCAAGTGCGTTTGTTCTTAAATTAACTTTTGGCGTCAAATGACCAACCTAATTTTGTCGACCAATATTACTTAGACTAGACTGTGTGACTCGTTTTAAACCTTACGTAGGTTTTCATAAAAAATCACTGAATACGTTTAACTCTAGACATAATATTAAAGCATTATTCTGTGGATTAAAATTAAAGGTTTATTCAGCATTAGCGACCCGCCGCGGCTTCGCACGGGTGCAATGTAGATACTATCGCGTGGGCAAAGACGCAGGCAAATGCTAGTTAAACTATACATATAAACCTTCCCATTGCATCACTCTATCTATTGTTAAAAACCGAATCAAAATCCGTTGCGTAGTTTATAAGGTCTAAGCGTAACAGACGCGAGGAGCGTCTTTGATTTATCACTACATAGTATAAAACAAAGTCGCTATTTTTGTCTGTTTGTTTGTCTGTATGCTTAAATCTTTAAAACTACGCAACGGATTTTGATGCGGTTTTTTTTAATAGATAGAGTGATTCAAGGGGAAGGTTTATATGTATAATTTGTCGACATATTTTGCGGGCGAAGCCGCGGGCGGAAGCTAGTACTACATAAATGATTGACTAACACAGAAAGATGTTTAAATTCGTAATGAGGTGCATGCGGGCCAGGGAAACATAATGAGATACTAAAATATATAAAGGCCTTGAAATATATACGCTGACATTGCTCACTGAAATGGCATGAAAGCATCTCTAATTTGCTAATCTATTTCAGGAGTTTAGAAGGGTAAGCGTGACCCAATCGATATTGAAAGCTGCGAAGAAATTAGGAGCATTCATGCGAAAAGGATACATCAAACATATTTTTTGAAATACTCCTTAAGGCAGGGAGTACACACTACACACGCCAGTGGCTTGCACGAAAGTATGCAAGTTTAAGTTTGCCATTGTCAATGTCAAAGTCAAGTTATTTGTATCCAGTAGGCCTTTAAAAGGCAATTTTGAAAGTCGTTTATCAAAAGGGAGTTTCGTATGAAAAATGGGCAAAAAACTCAATAATTACTCTTTCACCATATTTTACAATACTTTGTGTTACATTAATTATAATTATGTGTGAAAAAGATGCTTAGAATAAAATTACATTAACTACTAAAATAGGTAAAATATTATAAGAAACTAGTTGACCCGTCGTCCTGCCTTAACTATGATATCCTCCTACCTTTCCTACCTACCCTACCTACCTACCCTACCCACCCTACCTACCCTACTTACCCTACCTACCCTACCTACCCTACCTACCCTACCTACCCTACCTACCCTACCTACCCTACCTACCCTACCTACCCTACCTACCCTACGTACCCTACCTACCCTACAAAAAAAAATTTAGGGGTGGACTACCCCTAACATTTAGGGGGATGAAAAATAGATGTTGGCCGATTCTCATAGATACCGGATAAGCACAAAAAATTTCATCAAAATCGGTCAAGCCGTTTCGGAGGAGTATGGCAACGAAAACTGTGACACGAGAATTTTATACAGGGTGGAATTTTGTAATGCCCGTGGAGGGAAAGTACTCTTAATACTGTAGATAGAAAATTTTACTCAAAGGAAACATTCCTTTATTTTTGAATAGAAAGAAAACTGCATTCAAAGATTTCCAAAAAATCGCTTGCCACACCCGGGAATCGAACTGACTAAAATCTGCAAAAAGTACACACTGTACTTTTATTGCCGCGATCGTTAGTATGAATTATAAGGATGAAATCTCTCGAACAAACTTGATAAATTAAATGATAGGAAAACCATGAAATCTTTAATTATTTACAAAAAATTGTAAACTAATTAATTTGTTGCTCGAAATGGGCTCCATTTTCTTGGATACACAAATGTATTCTTCTTAATAAATACCTTTAATACCTGGATTGGTACAAACGGCACAATCAGATGGCCTGCGAGATCACCAGATCTCATCCCTATAGATTTTTTTTTACGGGGATATGTTTAAAACCAAATTTACATTAAATCTTATGCGAATGTAAACGAGTTGAGAGTTGAAGTTCAGAATACGATTTATAATATTCACCACAACACGTTATTAAAGGTTACAAGAACTGAATTTGTTAGAAGAATACATTTGGGTATCCAAGAAAATGGAGCCCATTTCGAGCAACTAATTAATTAGTTTAAAATTTTTTGTAAATAATTAAAGATTTCATGGTTTTCCTATCATTTAATTTATCAAGTGTGTTAGAGAGATTTCATCCTTATAATTCATACTAACGATCGCGGCAATAAAAGTACAGTGTGTACTTTTTGCAGATTTTAGTCAGTTCGATTCCCGGGTGTGGCAAGCGAATTTTTGGAAATCTTTGAATGCAGTTTTCTTTCTATTCAAAAATAAAGGAATGTTTTCTTTGAGTAAAATTTTCTATCTACAGTATTAAGAGTACTTTCCCTCCAGGGGGCATTACAAAATTCCACCCTGTTTATTAGATAAGTAAATTATGTTGATAGATCCATGGTGCTCATATCAGCATAATCGGCTTATAATGTTCACACTGCTGGCACACAGGCTTCCTTTGTGTCAGAGGGAATGGACGGTCCAGTGCGGATTTGTGGATGTCACATGTCTTCGAATTTTTGGTTCGGGGACGCGCCGGTTTTGAAAGCTCGTATAAAATATGTACCTATTTAGAAAATTGCAACCGTAGGTAGATGTTTTTTCCTAACATTGTAACCACAGAACAGATAAAGAGGCCATTGTTACATACCCATGTTGTCATGTCACGAATCTCAAAATGTCAAGTAGAAGAAAGAAAGTAAATACGTTTATATGCAGCAAATATGACGCAGCAAGCAAGCAAGCTACTATTATACTATTCAACCCCTCAAATGTCGTATGAACCTCATAGGTTCATAAGAAAAAAAAAACTTAGAACTCTTATAAGCAAATGGCTTCTAATAGGCAAACATCTAATGGGTTAATAAGGAACCTTCGATACTAACAAAACATACATACTCATATACATATAAACATGCCTTCTTCCCGTGGGAGCAGGCAGAAATTACAGTACACCACCTACTACGTTTCTTCAAAATCCCTTGCAACGATTACACACAGACGCCAGCACATCAAGCTATCCCTAACTGTCAAATTTTCTCAATTAAAAATGAACCTTATGTCTTTGCAATAAAGTTGAAATACTATCAAAGAAATTTGACAGATTGTGGTAACTTGATGTGCTGGCGTCTGTACATACCTGTCGGTCGATTATGTATACATCTAACCGTAAAGACGTAGGTGAAGTGAGTTTCAAGTGAGCTGTCAATAGTAGCAATGTCTGGCATTATGTGAAATTACAGCTCACTTCACGTTTACACAGTGATATAAAAACAGAATCGACCGATTAGTCATACACGCACACCGATTGCGTACGCACCTGACCTTTCTCAAGAACTTACCAATAAGGTCACTATATTATGTCCCCTAGGGCGTCTCCTGCCGGCGTGTCCACTCACATCTGCCTTATAAATTCCCTTCGTTAGTCGACTTTCATTAAAAAGAATACAAAAAAACATTACAACACAGAAAACTCGATTGTAATTACTGCCGCCATAATTTATTCAGCTGTTTACTTGAGTTATGGGTGCATTACCATGGCGAGCCCCTAACCTCCCTATCCCGATTTCCACACGCAAACTGCATTAGTAAAAAAACTTTACAAATTGTTTTTTTTTTAAGTTGTGAGAAAAGTTCCAAACTAACCTTAGGCTCACGTCCTTTGCTGAATAATTTGGACTCGAAAGTTTTATGATCCTCTCGGGATTAAACTGTGAAAACTTCACATCTTAATTTAATGTTCTTGGGGCTAATTCATGGTCGAATAGGCGGGCTAAAATTAACATTGAACTGGCACAATCTCTTGAATAAATGAAGAAGTGTTGCGAACACACACACACCTAAGAGCCACACACATACATACCTAAGAGTAATTATAACTTGGAAGTGCATTAGACTTTAACTTGATTGCTTGCATTGTTATGTATACTGTTAGATTTTAAGTTTAAAATACGATAAGAAGTTACTTAAAAATGTACAACTAATAAAAACAGCGAGGTGCTTTAATACTTATTTATTTCTATGAAATGTATTTAATCCCCACAAATCATTGTGCAAATACAGAAGAAATAATTAACGTGTAGGAAAATTAATAATGTCAGCTCAGTGCTACGCCGTAGCATAGCTCGTAGCGTAGCGAAATGTAAGGCTACGAAGTAAGAAGTTATGTTAGTCCCAGATGTTACGAGTAGGTACGTGTTCGGGTAACTATTTAGAAGTAGGTAAGGCCCAGTCCCTGTGTTTAAAAGCAGGTACATTGTTGAGGATTCTAAAAGGGAATGTATTGCGATAAACGTATATGTTTTCTTAATAAAAAATCAATTGTTTTCTCGGAAAGCTCTCAACCGTAAACAATAAATGGCGGTTCGCTCCTTGTCATATTGACACTGACCTTTACATCACGCATTCAGGGATTCAGGGCGTCTCGAAATTAATTTTCCCCTTAGTCCAAGAAGTGAAACTGACCGTGGCGAGTTCAAAGATCTCGATTACTTGAGGTAACTTTGTTAGAAAACAGACCTTAGGATTAACGAAGTAAGACCGGGATTAGCATGAAGGGAACTTTGCTAAGTGTAACGTTAAGCTTCAAAATTACTTAGGGGCTGCGGAAAATATTAACGAAAATTATGTTATTAATTAGTTTTGATTCTTATGACAGTATTAGTTGATAACCCAAACTGTTAATTAATCCCATCCAACCTCGTTAAAACTATCTGAGGATGAGTTTACAAATTATGTTGACCTTAATGTTTTTTTTATTTTTCTGTTAACCAGAGCTGCGTTAACCTTAGGGTTAACAAGGTGTTTAGGGTTAAAGGTGGGCCAAGCCTGCTGGGTAAGCGGGATTGTCCGAAAGGGTTACCACTACCTCGGAACATAAAGGGCTTAGGAAGGAACATGGATGGGTTTTAGTCAGTAAGAGTCTGACACTCCCTTCCACTCCGCCCAGAGCGGGAGAAGTCATTGGATGATTACAAAACCTCAAAAAAAAGGGATAACGCAGGTATTTCTATGACTAAAATAAGGACAGTCTGTTCTATAAGGTAGGGATAGCCTTAACTCGAGAGGTTATTGTATTAGTGAGTCAGCTTCAATATCATCAGGATTCTGCCTGAATATATCAGTTAATCGTGGCCCGATGGGCATGGTACTTCCCTTACATCATTTTTGATATCATAATACAGCCGCCATGCACCCATGGACTAGACTAATTGTCACCAGCCAGTGTTATTCTTATCCGGTCTTTTTGGTGATTCCTGTAACTTTGTAACAAAACGAAGCGGCGCCACTTGCTGCCCCAACAGGTATACTTGCACATTTGTCTCCATTCTCCAACTTCTTTAAATTAACAATCAGTTTTGCACAAAATCAAGCATTTTCCACTCATCTCAGGACATAACCTTTAAGCATTCATCATTTACGCAATATAAATGATTCCTACATAAATACTAATAATAATATCAATGTGCGCCACGTCCCACAGATTTATGACGGCCATAGATAAGGAAGCTTGTTTTATTTACGCCGCGCCTCTTATTTATGGTCATCGTCCATTCCGCGTTGGACATGTGCGGATACGCCATTAAAATCGGTTTATCGTTTCAGTTTCAGTGACACGATAAATCGCTAGCTCATAAACTCTTAAATACGGACGTGTTAAAAAATTCGAATGGAAACCTATGTCATGTTGTTAGGTTGGTTTGAAAAGCGTTATTTAAAAAAAATGTGGAATGGAAAAATCTGCTCTTGACGTCGATCACGCCTGATGGAAAGCGATGGATGAGGTCTGCCAAAAACTATAAGATTTTGGAAAACTCAGTGCATCTGTCAGTCATTGCAAAATTCTTTTGCGCAATAGGTATAATCAAAATCAAATATAAAACAAATCTAATTACAAAAGCCAAATAAAACTTAACCAGTCAACACAATAAAAGTGGTGGAGGTTTAAATCAGCTCAGATGAAAGCGCCAAGCGGGTACAAGCGGCTAGAAATAAAAGCTGAGCCGCCTGTGTTGATAGTTTTCTTCATAAATTCATTAGTAAAGCGTCTGCGGGGGAACTGGTGGAACTTGGGAACTGAAGGCAAAGCCTGTTTAAACAATGCTCCACGGGTAGTTAATGTCGCAGCCAGCTGTTTCATCGTTAGGGTTGGCACTTGCTTATCTGTTTATTCTGTAAAAATCTCAACGAGAAAACTTAAGTAAGCTTGAAATTGAAGTGAACTGTCATTCTACCTAATGCTAATTTTCACTGAGTCTTTCTCAGTGAAAACTAGCATTACATGGCAAACGTAAACGTATTTTGTATCTATGCCAAAAAACGCATATTAATTTTTTACGCTTGTTTTAATTATCTGGTCATCTTAATTTACCTAGTCGAGTCATAGATCTCGAGTTCAAACACAAGTCACGCACCTTTTATTTTACGGATTTATGTGCGTATTGTATAATCACATCGTGAGAAAACCAGCATGTCTAAAAAATATTTCTCAACAGCATGTGAAGCTAAGTCAGAGGCCCATGGGCAGCATAAAAACTCTGACACCAGGTTAATCACTGACTACACAAAAAGAAGAACAAGACCTACAAATAGAATAGTCTATGAAACCGTACGCAACATTCGCGCATTAACGTGGAGTTGCGAACACCAGCCCGTATTACCTACCTATATTCTATGAAAGCTTCTGGTAACCCTGCATTGGCATTCGAAATAAAATTCTTTGAGAAAATGCAAACGAGTCTTGAAGTTTTGCCAATAAAGAAATGTCAATCAATTTAAATCTTGACAAAAGACATCGTCAGGAATAGAAAAGGATTTCTGCTTTGACAGCCTCGGCTCAATCAAAATAAAACCCCGGAATCCCCGAGATTCCACCCCATTTTCCCTAACTGGGGACTCTAGTATTTAACACCCTGTGTTTAAGAGCCAGCCATTGTGAAGAAAATTGGGAGTTAAGTCAGAAAGGAAAATTAAAAGTATTTCGCCTTATAAGTAGCCAGAGAATGAAATGGTTAATTTTAGTCAAGTGTACGCTATTTTTGATGGGAGATTTACGTACTGAAAAAAATAACTACCTCTAAAAAGCACTGAATGAATGAAATGAACGAAAAGTTGTCACCAAAATGAACTGTTCATAATCCAGTCTTTACGTAAAAGTAATAAATTTGTATTACTTTACTAAAATAGCGTAGAAGTAAAACTTCTAAACTTTGGTAGCCTACCAAAGTTTAGAAGTGAGAAGAAATCTTGCCACAGTTAAATATTTCATCCGCCTTATTCGCGGTTCCCACTTCAATTCCTCGCTTTTACAGTACATTTCCTTTAATATCCCTCGCCCTATCCGTCATACACTTCGCCCTCGGCATCGTCCTTTATTTTCAGTGCCTCAAACCGGTCCCAATTCCCTTAAGACTAGTCCACTGTATGTAGCCCTCACCCTCATTAACAACATTTTGCTATTTGACGATACATTAGATATCTTTGCAACTGCTGAGCTGAGATTTCTGGACACTGCTACTCGTTACCTGGAGTCCATTGCTACCCCTAGCACTATCACTCTGCACTAATGTTACTTATTTTTACTATTTAATTTTATACTATTGTTAACTTATTATTATTTTATATTTCTTATTTCAATTGTTTTTTATTTCTATTTAATTTGATATCTTTTTATTATTTATGGTTAATTTCATTATTTTTCAAATATTGTTAATTTAATTATTGTAATTCCTAATAATTTCTTATAGTCTAAGCTTTTGTTTATATTTCTAGTTTTTCTTTTATCATTTTTTACAGACCAATAACTTGTTTGTGTGGTTGTTAGACTGTTAATGCAAGTTGGTTATAATAAATAAAAATTCGTTGTATTTACATTTAACAGCAAAAAAAAAAAAAAAATAAATAAAAAAAATAATTAAAAAAAAATATGACCCCTCTATTCCTCTAGACTCCCACACCCCTAACGAGTGACTCCAGTGTTTAGCTACCTCATAGCTTCGAACAATAAAGTATGTTGGACGACGATAATGTATTACTTGCCTAGTGCTGAGACGGCATGACACAGCGTTCTTGTAAAGCGATTAAACGTATGTCTATATTTGTACAAGTGTAGGGTGACCATCTTTACATACCAAGACTCCTCCGTGTCTAGGAAAGTACGTTAAGCCGTAGGTCCTGGCTGTCATTTGTGCATCTTTGACAGTCGTTACGGGTCGTCAGAAGCCCGAAAATCTGAGAGCCAGTCTTACCAAAGGGTATCGTATTGCTGAGTTAATGGGTTGTGGAGGTCAGATAAGCAGTCGCTCCATGTACCATACTGGTGTTCAGCTGCATCCGGTTAGACTGGAAGCCGACGCCAACTTAGTTGGGAAAAGGCTAGGCAGATGATGTTGTATTGTGACGTAATAATCTTTAATATTGATCAATTACAAAGGAGGATGGTTTGAGACAAAAGAGGTGTCAGTTGTGGCTTTCTGGTATACCGCATCGCGTTTGCGAAACACTCTTGCAATCCAATTGCTACTCCATTGCTTTATATGTTTGAAACACTCGTCTGCTCGACAACGTAAATCACGTTATGAATGTTGTTGATTGACAAAATAAAAGGCTTTGCCGTTGTTAGCGTGTTCCCAAAATTACTCCGCCGGTACCCCTCGCGCATACAAATAACCTTTGAAAACTGGGTTACCAATTAATACAAGTGTTGAAGCTATTTTTTTGGCGATATACAACCAGCCAGTTTTCGCAGGTCGAGATCTACAACCGTTATTTAGTACGTGTTTTGACCTATACATGTTCCCGTCCCTATCTTGTAATTGGAGTTTAACACGTTTGCGACAGTGACAGGCATAAGTAAAGTTTATAGATGTCAGTCTCCGTCTAGAAAAATTGATAGAATAGGACAAGGCAAGGTCAGCTGAGCCTAAATATTTGTGGCATTTAGAAAAAAAAACTCAATAATTGGTTTGCTAACTGTTCTATTATAATAACAGTCGGAACCTTTTTTAACTTGTCCAACGCTGATGCCCAAAATTCGTAGCAACAAAATCCCATGAGATGACTGATATTTCCACACATGACGAAATCAACCCGCCAATGTAAGCGTACCTATGCCTGAAATCCCTGAGGAACGGAAAAGGTGTGTTATTCAAAACCCACAGCTCCCGTTAATCAATCTGCCTAGCCTTTTTCCAACTGTGTTGGGGTCGGCTTCCAGTCTAACCGGTTGCAGCTGAATATCAGTATTTTACATGGAGCGACTGCCTATCTAACCTCCACAACACAGTAACTGGGTAATACGATACCGCTTTGGTAAGACGCCAGTTTTATCAAAGTAGTATCGTTATCAGACTTTCGAGCTTCTGACTATCAGCCTGTAACGACTACCAAAGATCCACGAATGTCAGCCGGGACCTATTTATTAACATGCTTTCCGAGGTACGGAGAAGTCTCGATATAAAGATGGTCACCTATCCACGGAGCGACCCCGGCAAGCGTAGCTTAACCTTATAGATCGAACCGTGCGGCTGTTATTATTTATCCACGAGCTCCCCCACACCCACAGTTCCCTATAATATTATTCAAACTATACCCTACGCTACACTAACAGGTTAATGCAGGATGTAGCCACACGCGTCGCTAAAAGCGTGTACAGGAACGTTGAGAGCTTTTATAATTTTATTATTAGTATCAATAGGGGTGGGCAAGAGAAAGTTGATGATATCGATATTCTTTCCAATAACAATAACATTGAAGCTTTGATGTGATATGCATTTTTTTATGTTTGTGCACAATCTAGATAGCTCATTTTATTTTAGAAAAAGGCTTTGCGTGCGAGTCTTTAAAATTTGAAAAATCGAGATGACTGTTTTTTTAATGAGTAGTGTTGGCGTAGTTGTAATAGGCACGACTTAGTTGTAGGTCGTAGTTACGAACTTAGCCAGGCGCTTTACTTTGTGTATACAGGTTGAAATTGAATACATGGGCAATATTTTTGTACTCATCATTATGAACAACTTTTATTTTGGGAACACACTTGAAATTGCGAAAAAAAATCAGCTTTTCCCTACATTTTGACGAGTTATGCGAGCATAATGTATGGAACAGCTGATATTTTTTCGCGATTTCATAACAAAACGGTGAAGGAAAACATAGTGAGTATGAACATTATAGAAATGGGTCTGGCTCTATGACATGTTTGAAAACCAAATCAAGGCTTCATGCATCTAAACTCACCTGCAACTAAAACGAGAATACAGCAATGCGGCTGCAACCAATATTGGTATGGGGGAAATAATTTTGCAGACGAACTTCACAAACAGCTGTCCATTACTCAGGAAAGTGGTGATTAAAACTCTTTAGTTTTTTTAACAGTTGACAGAACCATGTTCAGCATTAAGATACCTTTTTTATAAAACGTTATTTTAGGCAAAAAAAAAGGATTTATTTTGAGCTTAAAAGACTCGCACACAATACCGAAGCGTCGTGGGAGTGAAAAGCTTAGGCAAGGTGCCAGCGGTGACGTCAGTGATCCTTTGTACTAGGTAGGCTAAGTAGTACGCACGTAAGACAGGTATGTATATACCTTTGATATTCAGTATTAACACCATTTTCCAGCGTAGAAAGTACTAGATTTTTATAACGAGAGCACGTTTAGTTGGAATGTGTCCTATTTTGGGCTTACACACAAAACTGCGAATGGGAATGCGATGTCGCATCGTAAGATTTTGCGAGCTCGAGGCTTGATATATTATGTCAGTAAATGGTTGGTAATTTTTTGAGTTGCGAATTTTGTTTTAAGATGCGTTTTAGTGGAGATCAATGCACTTCTGTGTTCTGTCTTATTAAGCGGTATATGGGACTTGCATTTCGCCAATACCTTTATAAATTATTTCTAAGATTTTAATTTAATTCTGAATAAAAATATTATTATTACTTTACTTTATTACTTATTAGTTATGTAAGTAATAAAAAATCCAGGTCTATAAGCTATTTAGAATGCGCGAGTATAGTTTTAGCGTACATCCCAAATTATTCTGTTTACATATATATATGGTTACCCTTTAATATTCAATCAACACACATCTGATTTTTAAAAGCTTTTAAAGTCCGTAATGGATGCATTGCGTTCAACGTTTACCGCTCCTCTCTAACTATGCGTAATTGAATTCCAGTTGCTAAATTCTTCCAGGGGTAAATCCAGGTTTACTAGAAAATTCAATTTCCTAGGTAAGTTATTACGCTTGAATGAAGCGTCGGGAACTAGTAAGGGTGAATTTGCTACTTGCTACGTAGGTATCTCAAGTTACTGCTTTGGTTTGGAGATTATAGAGTTTCAGAATATTGTCGTTATAATGGCTGCCTTGTTGGTCTAGTCACCACAAGCAGTACTGATGAACATGAGGTCCAGGCTTCGATCTCCGGGTGGGGCAGTGTTGTTGGGTTTTTTATCTAGCCTGGAGTCTGGATTTGTGCCCAGTTGATGGCAATAGGCTCGCCCCCTGAACTCTAGGTGCGCCTCCGATGTTATTTATGTATCGTTTAAATGTAGGTGGCGGTGATGATTCCATTTACTTTCTCATTCCATGTATATAACAAAATGCAAAGTCGTAAAAACTATTAAGTGGAAGTTTAAACTTTTCTGACATAAAATCAAAGAGATTAAAAAAGTTTTTTTTTTGGGACGAGATATCCGGCATCTAGCGACGGACATTTTGAAACACCCTCGATGTTTAAGTGATGTCTGAAGGGACAGTGAAACACAAATGTTGATTACAATCGATCTTGGCCCCAAAACTGTCAATGGTAACTTAATTAGATAGAAATTCTTGATAGTTATCTAAAACTCATATCCATCGAAGACCCTTCAGTCATTATCCATAGAAGCCATTACAGTAATAAACTGAAACTGGAATAACTCAATAGACACTAAAGAAACGTGTGATAATGACGTAGTAGGTAAAGGAAACTCGGTTCACAAGTAATAAGCTTCTTTTTATGTACTCACTGTAAGGTTTTCCTTTGGGATCGTACAATAGAATATTATTATATTATCTTTTTACATTGTTATGAAGTGAGGCGGGTTGCTTGGTCACGTAGGATGTGGCTCTAGGAGTTGAGTGTCTGAGGGGCCTCTTGTGGGTTGAGAACTTGTCAAATGAGGAGTGCATTGGCATGCTAGTGTTATGATTGCTGAGTAGCAAATCCTCAGATTCAGTTATGTAATATGTCAATGTAAAGCACTTAGAAATCTGGAATTTCTCGGTAGTAGCCTGGGGATTTGTGGCTGGTTGATGGCAATAGGCTCGCTCCTATTACATGAGACTTACACATAGCTGGCAAATTGTGGAAGTACTATAGGTACACTTCTGCCTAACCTTTCGGGGAATACGGGAATGATATTATGTTAAAAATCTTCTTTATTAACCGAATAAAAAAAAGGAGAAGGTTCTACTTCTATGTTCGTCTGCGAGTTTTTTTGGTAATGTAATTAAAGTATGTTCGTCAATAAAATATTCGACTGATTTCTGGAATACGTGTCCAATATTTTTCAATAACTGGCAGGCAGATTAAAAAAAAAAATATATTATAGTATAGTAGTTCATTTATTTGTCAGAATATTCTTACAAAGCTGTTACAATTTTAAAAGTGCATAATATTCTGCCGTTTCCGGCGTACAAATCCATTTTCAGGGTTTTGGTTAGTTTGTTAGATATAATATTGAATTAAATAAATCAAGATCACATATCATTCAAATTGCAATTAATTATGGGAATAAAAAACTATTAAATTAAGTCAAAGGGTATTAAGACTTATATTAAGTCAGCTTTTCATTCATATAGTCATTTTAATAATTGGATGGATGGCTTTACAAGTAGAGGAAGACCAAAGAAACGAGTGATGGACTGTGTGAAAGATGATATGAATAGAAAGGGAGTGACTACCGAGATGACGACTAATAGAGATGTATGGAAGAAAAAGACATGTTGCGCCGACCCCAAATAAATTGGGATAAGAGCAGGAGAATGATGAATGATGAGTCATTTCAATCATCATCCATACACCTTTCGGTTACAGCTGCTTAATACTCATAAAAATATTTTTGTAATGACATAAAAACTTTTATTCTAACAATTTCTAACATAGTATTTTTATCTAACGACGACGCGCTGCGCGCTTCAGATAAAACTACTACCTATCTAGATCCATTTCAAACTGTTACTAGTACCTCGGGAGTGTTCTACATTTCCTTCCTAACATAAAAAGGCGAGCATAAAAGTTTCTTCGCAATAATTCCATAGAGTAAAGCCCACAGACTACCTATTTACCAAGTCGGTCATTCATAAACTCTAATGGACAATGCTACATTTGCTAAATTGCCTCCAACAGCGAACTGTTTGGAAAATCTATAAATGATTTGTAAAATAGGAATACTTTTTGTGTATTTATTTATCTAACCACTGGAACACTATACCAATTTAGAAAGGAAAGAAAGAAATAATACGTTAATTTGCGGCAAACATGATGCATTAAAAACCAAGCAATAAATAAACTAGTTGTGGGGAAATACGCGTCATATCCACGCAAAACAGCCCTTGCTCAGCATAATGCTACAGCATACGGCACAGGATAGAAACGGAGCAAAAGATACTTCATCTGATTTCCATCCATCCTGTGCACGGTAGACATCGAAGACCGGCGATGGATCACGCACACTTACAATGACAAGCAGTGTTAAGACACTTCTCCATAGTTCTATAACTCCATCCATATTGCGGACATTGAATATAATAGAATAGTCTTTGCGTAGAATATAGGTACCTATATAAAAATAAGTTGTTTAAATATATTACAGGATCTATGTACAGAGGGCCAGCACATCAAGTTACCACAATCTGTCAAATTTCTTTGATAGTATTTCAACTTTATTGCAAAGACATAAAGTTCATTTTTAATTGAGAAAAGGAGAAACCCAAACTTCATAGAAACTTGGGCCTGGCGTTACAGAGCTGGAATTTTGCCATAAATTAGAGCACCTAGGAAGATTTCACGAGCCCAATTTTCACGTCTCTCAGCAATGGCCAAATTGGTAAAATCAGACAATGTTTACCTGCATACATGTTAGGTTATTTTTTTAATTTTCTAACTGCCCTACACTAGGAATTTCTCCTGTGTCGTAGGTGTGTTTACAAACATTTAAACTCACATACACAAACACCCAGACCCGGAACAACTACATGTAGTCAATACAAATATTTGTTCCGTGCGGGAATCGAACTCGCTACATGCTGTACAGCAATCGATCAGCCACCGTTAAACTGAAAAAAAAACTTTTTTGAGGCTGTTTTCTACTTAAATATGGAATGCACTAAAATGCAACAAAAATGATGTCTGCTAGATAAGGCCCACTTACATCACTAATGGGTTGCATTTTTATATATTGTATTTACTACCAGGGGATTTGATGCTATCTCAAATTACAGTAAACTGAATCTCAGTTAATTAAATAAAAAACCGTATTATTGAGATAGGGTTTTACTAATCACCTAAGAAGGTGATTAGTTATGGAGTTAGGATTATCATAATATAATAATACAGTATCTAGGAATTCGTTCGTCGTCAGAAGAGCAATATCCAGATCCGGTTTTCCAGCAATGGTCAGCAGGAATCGCAGGCTACGGTTTCCAATATTCAAGCGAGGGTCTGTCAGAAGGCAATCAATTTCGGAGTCCAGTATTCGAGCAGTCAGCAGAGGTTCAATATTGTAATAAATCTCGAGAAGTCGAAAAACACATTCACTTGCGCAAAGATACGAAAAGCGAATGACACTAATTATAACTATGACATTTGCCGTTTACTAGTGCAATCCATGTGCAATCCGCGTTGCAATCGATTTTTTCGATTATTTATTGCCTTTAATGATTTTTAATCGTGCTTACAACAAAAAATAATTATATTCCTGATTTTTTTTATTTTACAATGATTTCTATACCTAAAAAGCAATTATACTAAAATAATGGAGTATTATTCAATTATATTTTATAATTGAATAATAATTTATATTTATAATTATAGATATCCGCTAAATCGGTTACATTCTTAGGGTACGCTCTATTGTTTAATGCCAGTGTTTGCAAAGTAAGTGACGTATGATGAAATAAGTGCTGTAACGGTTTACAAAGGTGGCTTAAAACAAAAAAATAGAAATGTATTTTTTTTACACTCTGCCATTGTAATTGAGGCTAAGATTTAAATGGTTTAATTAGGCAGAATAGTAGATTTTTTTGGTACATATTTGATTCGTGTAACGGCTAGGCCCAGAAATGGGTTTCTCCTTTGACAGTTAGGAATAGCTTGAAGAACTGGCGTCTGTACATTCAGCCTTAACATAGCATGCAAATGCAGTACAAAGTAGAGTACATACAATAAGATATTCTTTGGGATTTTTCTCGTTTTTTTTTTTTAATTAAACACATTTACTCAAATGAAAAAAAAACGGAAAATTTTGATGTGTCATGCTTCCTGACACAGGTTGTGTGTATTATAAGACTAAAGCTAGCTTTCCGTATTTCGACAAAAACTTTTTTGTGAGAGAACCTGGTGAACTAGAGTGAGGCCGACTATCACCACTGAAACTATCCGCGATCAGCACGTAAACCGAATATTGACTGGTCTTGAAGACGGTTAAGTTGTGCCGACCGCGTTCAGTTTCATTGGTGAAATTGGCAATTAGTATTCTACTACTAGAAAGATATAAATACAAATAGAATATGTAATGAATTGTTTAAAAGTCTATTAGACTACTGTTATAAACCTAAGTATTCGAGACCCGCCCTGCTATGCACTGTTTTGGTAAAGCAAGAAGCAAGAAGAGCATCAAGATTTCCTTTTTAATTTATTTTACTACCCTTAAACTCAAAGTCAAAACTCAAACTCAAAGCATTTATTTCAAATAAATCAATTACAGGCACTTTTGAATTGTCAGAAAGATGAGAAACTCAGTGGGCACTCTTTTAAATCAAACTCTGGGTTACGGCATTCATGTTGAAGTATACATACATTATTATTCGTTTTTCATTTCATAGGTAGGTACCTAATTAATTCATAAAAAATCCATAAAAAAATAAAACTTTACTGTATAAGTATCAATAAGCTAAAATATTAATGTTATTATGCACATACATTATTCGGAATAAATTCTTTTAACCATGGTGAAAGCTGCATCAAAATTTGTTGCATAGTTACAAGAACTAAGTGATCACACAGACAATATGCGAAAAAAACAGAAAGCCGTGATAGTGGTGTGACCACAGAACAGATATGGGTGTGACCGACGGATTGCCAATTCTTAGGTCTCGAGTTCGAACCCAAGCCACGCACCACTGACTTTTCGGATTCATGTGCTTATTATCTAATTATCACTTGCGTAAAAAAACGGTGAAGGAAAACATCGTGAGGAAGCCGGCATGCCTTTTTTTTAAGGCTTGGGAAACACAATGACTTCTCCCGCTCTGGGTGGAGCGGAAGGGAGTGTGAGACTCTTACTGACTAAAACCCATCTATGTTACTTCCGTAGCCGAGAGATATTTCTGAACATGTGAAGCTAAGTGAGAGGCAGCATTAAAACTCTCACACGAAGAAAGAATGCGTAAAACCACTATAATTTATAATAATGTATACCTGTGTGGATAGATCAGTAAGTATTGTATTTTAATCAAAATTTATACTTGGGAGTCTTCCGAGAACACGCTCCTGGGATTATGAGCCTCACTTTGTATTATTGAAAAAAATATAGCGTTCTTTTACCGGCTTCGAAGAAACTCGAAGGACGTTTTTTATACGACTCGTCAGTTTTTTCTTTTATTTCGTATACGTGTCGTCAAGCAAGATACAGTACCTAAGATATTAGCATAACGACTGTATTCCTAGAAGAATGAGGTTAGTCAGCGGGATGGTCCGGTCAGCGGGATTGTCTGGTCAGCGGGATTGTCCGGTCAGTGGGATTGTCCAAAAGAGTTACCGCTGTTCTGGAACACAGGGCTAAGGAATTAACATGGATGGGTTTTATTCAGTAGAGACTGACACTCCCTTTGGCTCCACCCAGAGCGGGAGAAGACATGTGATAACTTTTCATTATTAAGAAAAAAGGGGTGTAACCACAGAGTAGGTACAGACGCCAGCACATCAAGCTATCCCTAACTGTCAAATTTTTCTCAATTAAAAATGAACCTTATGTCTTTGCAATAAAGTTGAAATACTATCAAAGAAATTTGACAGATTGTGGTAACTTGATGTGCTGGCCTCTGTACGTTATACTATACTGGAGTACACCTATATTTCGCCAATATTTTTACAAGCTATTGTTTTACCTAAAGTTATGTAATATCAACTGAGACAAGCCAAGCATAAAGCTCTGTTTATGTAAATAAAGACAATTCAATGAAATGGTTACTCTACAGATTGCTACTGAGGTCTTGAATTTGAATCTACTTGAAGTAGTTACCGATTTTCTTTTGGACATTTTTTCAGTAAGAATCTGTTTGGAACTGTGCCCGATGAATGGAAATCGACTTTTTCATCTATATTTATAAAAACGAAAGGTCACTGATCACAGCATTGATATTGGTGTGACCGTCGGACTGCCGAGTCATAGGTCTCGAGTTCAAACCCAAGGCACGCACCTCTGTATTTACGGATTCATGTGCGTATTGTATAAATTATCACTTGCTTAAGAATCGGTATAGGAAAACATCGTGAGGAAACCAGCACGTCTGAGAGATATTTCTCAACTGCATGTGAAGCTAAGTCAGAGGCCCATGGGTGGCATTAAAACTCTGAGACCAGGTTAGTCACAAACCACACGAAAAGAAGACTAATTAATTACGAAATCCAAAAAATTACTGGACCTCCGAAAATGAAATTTGGCACAAGGGTAAATTATGAGTAGGAAACGTCTGCTAAGAAAGGATTGTAGAATTCCTCCTGTAAAGGGGTAAAATAAGAGGGGTGGAACTTTGTATCAATTTTTAATATTGACACGGTCGTTGCCGTGGGCAGAAGCTAGTAGGTACTAACTAATATTAAATATTCAAAAATAAAAAGTAGAACCGTTGCTTCGTTAAATAATATAGCGAACCATACTCATATTGCGGTTTGGATTCCAATGTATCATATCCAACGGGAATTAACTCGACCGCAATCAAGCTCTAGTACAAATTTAGCTGTTGCAAATATTTATCATACTAGCTTTTTACCGCGGTTTCGCCCGTTTGGATAACGGATTTTCGCATGGGGTCGAAGCGATAAGCTGTGCGATGGCCGTTTTGCGCGGATGTGACGCAAATTTTCCCACGACTTGTTTTTTTTTGTTTTGTTAGAAAATAAACTTACTAGCACTAGTACCTAAATGGTGAAGGATGGGCGTTTTTGGGGGGCTGTCTTATGTAACTTTGACCTTTAAAAAGTGTTAATTTTCAGCCTAATTTGAATGAATGACTTTTGTTTTTTTTTTGTTCAAATTTTTCGTACAAACGAAATCTTCCCTTTCACTCCCTTTAGGGTCGAGTTTCCTAGAACTCCTTCTTAGTGCACCCCTACAGTATAAAATAAAGCAGAGCCATTAACAATTTAACGTTCCTAGTCCCAGTAGTTTCAAATGTGCGTGATATGTCAGTCAGTTAGTCAGTCAGTTTCTCCTTTTATATAAATTCATTAGAGTGAAAATTGGAACCTGCAGATAGGCAAAAGGCCTGGCAATTAAGCAAATATCACATCTATATCTTCTATATCTATACATATAATAAAACAGTAAAAAAACTGTGTCTGTACATTGAATATATTAAAAAAATAATAATTGAGGGGGGTTTAGAAACAGTAATGGAGCATGAATCCAAAAAAAAAATTTGTTTTTTTTTTGGATTCATGCTCGTTGTTTGTATACGGTAATCTTCGGAACTACTGGACGGATTGGAATGATTTTTTTTTTGTTGCATAGGTATTAAGTCTGGGCAACATATAGGCTATAATTTATCTTGGAAACTTGAACACCTGATGCAGAACCGCAACAGACCAGCTAAACTATAAGAGATACAAAACTGATACTATAGCAAAAATTGTTCCATGTGATGAGCATTTTCTGCTGAGGGAATAAATTTGAAGATCTGGAACACCTGTTGTGGAACTCCAAGAGCCTAGCTACACCATAACACAAATAGGAATGACGTCTTAGCAAAAGCTGTTCGGTCTGATGGGCATTTCCTGTTGACTTATAAAAATTGAAGATCTGGAATACCTGAATTGTGAAACTCCAAGAGCCTAGCTACACCATAACACATATAGGAATGACGTCTTAGCAAAAGTTGCTCGGTCTGATGGGCATTTCCTGTTGACTTATAAAAATCGAAGATCTGGAACACCTGTTGTGGAACTCCACGAGCCTAGCTACACCATAACACATATAGGAATGATATCTTAGCAAAAGTTGTTCCGTCTGATGGGCATTTCCTGTTGACTTATAAAAATTGAAGATCTGGAACACCTGTTGTGGAACTCCAAAAGCCTAACTACACCATAACACATATAGGAATGACGTCTTAGCAAAAGTTGTTCGGTCTGATGAGCACTCTCTTTTGACGTATAAAAATTTAAGATCTGGAACACCTGTTGTGGAACTCCAAGAGCCTAGCTACACCATAACACATATAGGAATGACGTCTAAGCAAAAGTTGTTCAATCTGATGGGCATTTCCTATTGACTTATAAAAATCGAAGATCAGAAACATCTGATGTGGAAATGAAAGCTATCACAAATTTTACGTGTAATTATAAAATAAAATAACATAAACTGGGAGTACCTGCACGCGGTGAAGGCGGTAACAGTTTAGGACTGATTTTCGATGACGATGGTATATCATTGAAAATTTGACTCTACTGGCCAAAACTCCTATTTATTTTTTTATTTTATCGTATGAATATGCCTTCGGGCTTATGTTGTTTGAGTGTTTAATTTCCTTTTCCATTTATCTTCGTGACACTGTAGCCTACCCGGTAACGCAGGGGAGCAGTCATTTTAATTTAGATTTTTATTGATCAGGTATCTTCACAATAAAACTATGACCATGCCTAGAAAGAGGTCAAATCTTTCCCAATGTTCCAAGAGAGCAAAAAGATTGAAGATCATAAGATCCCAAGAATCTACCGAAGAGCGTCAGGAGAGACTTGATGTTGTTCGAGAACATTAGGCTGCAACTCGCTCCGTGGAAACCTCTTCGGGTCGCGAAGCACGCCTGCGTTCTCAGCGTATTCATTAGGTCTCTAGAGACCAGTGAAGAATATGATGCGCGACTGACCGCTGATCGTGAACGTCATGTATTGTCTCGCGAGTCAGAGACGTTCGCGGAAAGAGAATTACGCTTGAGTTCCTAGCGTATCTACGCATCGACTTCTAGGTCTCTAGAGGAAGAATATAATAATGCGGTTACCAAAATGAAAACGATGACAAATGGACTGTATGTTTTGGTGGTTGTTGGAATGAAATAAAACTAAAGCTCAGTGTGATAAAAGATTTAAATGGAAAAATGATAAAAAATAACATAAATGGTGACCCCGTTGTCGCTGGCATAAGCAACAGGGTCCGCGTACGAAGTCGCGGGCAGAAGCTAGTTGATAAATAAAATTAATGTACTGTAGTTCTTTAATAAAATAAATAGTGCTTTTACTGGGTTTTGTTTATATAATAGCAAAGCATAAATTACACGGTGCGATGATTGCCTAACTTCCAAAGTTGAACTACCAAATAAATTGTTCCATAAAAAAACCGACACGACTATGCATGTTTGCAGCTTCAATTTTATTGTATACCACATGCTATATTACTTACTGTCTAGTTCTTAACTTATCGTCTAAGGCTTAACTGCAAGGAGATATCTATTTTACACCAATAACTTTTATCTGAACAATAAAAATGGCGGTTTGATATATTTTCCATACAAAAGCTGTCAAATGCCTTTTTTATTCCTCCAATGAAACTTACCTGATTATTGAAACACCAGCCCTAAGTACAACATCTTACATTAATTCCAGAACGATGTTATGCACACAGACTATTAAACTATCTATATCCTATAAACTATACATAAACCTAAAAATTCAGCAATAAAAATTAATCTAAAATATTTTTTCATATTTGTACACTTTTGCATACCTACACATTAAAACTGAGATAAATGCAAGAAAACCTGCAAACGTGACAAACTATGGGGAAGATTAAACACAGAGTACTTTTAAGTACACTGAAAGATATAAAACAACAGTTTCCAAACTGAAGCAGACCACAAAATGCAGAAAATAGTTAACTCCAATATCCATCATAATGAAAAAAGTTGCAGTTGTAAGAGAATCCCATCGCTTCTTCAGTTTCGTTTAGTACTTTATCGTAATAAGTGACTAACATTATCGTTTTACACAGCTGTAAATGTAATATGTCATTTATGCATCTTTGACAGTCGTTACGGGTCGTCAGAAGCCCGAACATCTGACAGCCAGTCTTACCAAAGGGTATCGTATTACCCAGTTACTGGGTTGTGGAAGTCAGATAGGCAGTCGCTTCATGTACAAAACTAGTATTCAGCTGCATCCGGTTAGACTGGAAGCCGACCCCAACATAGTTGGGAAAAGACTAGGCAGATTGAAGTGTAATATGCCTCGCACTCCTCGAATGGATGTATCATTGATTATTTAATGTAACAGGTGTCGTAAAGGGTTCTGTGCTCGGACAATAATTCCGATCACGAATCCATTTACCGTATCTGCTATTATCATTAAAGGTCATAATGTATTATATTCCGGTCACGTTCTTCGCTGTTGTTAAATAAGGGTATCTAGAGGATGAGCAGAAGAATATCCTTTGGTCCACAGCTATGC
Source organism: Hyppa rectilinea (assembly GCA_951799385.1). Taxonomy (NCBI): domain Eukaryota; kingdom Metazoa; phylum Arthropoda; class Insecta; order Lepidoptera; family Noctuidae; genus Hyppa; species Hyppa rectilinea. Next base: position 3,601,854 of record OX637310.1, on the reverse strand, counting down.
GCGCCAATCATTGTAGTTTAGATCTTATTGAAAAGGCCATAAGAGTCGCATGACGGAACGTTTCTGATTAACAATGGCTATACATAGATACTACTAATCTAAAGCCCGTGATTTATCATAGGTAGCTCTCTATAGTGTGTTAGGTTAACCGAGGGACATACTTTTAGGGGGTACTATACTCATGAAAATTAACAACTTTGTCATGAAAAAGAAATCAGCTGTTCAGTACTTTTACGTTCGCAAAACTACGTTCAAAATGTATGGAACAAGTGATATTTTTTTAATATTTCTGAGTTGGTTCCATGGACAAAGTTATTGATTTCCATGAGTACTATACAACCTGAAAGTATGTCCCTTGTTAAACCTAACACACTGTATAATCTAAAAAGATTGTTTAAATCATTTACGATACGTTCAAAGATTTAAATCGTTAGATTTACCTTCAAAGTACTAAGGTCGTTAGATACGAGTGAGCCAGACAATAATTCAATTCAATTATCATTGGCAATGAAACAGAAACGTGATCAGCTTTTGAAGCGGCAGGTTAGGCGAATCTAACGATTTAAATGATGCTAGGTTTACGATGGATAGATTATCACCTACCTATTCCCTCACAGGTGGTGGCAGAGTTCGAGGACGTGGAACCAGATGCCTTGTACGATGTCCTCCACGACCCGGAGTACCGCTCGGTGTGGGACACACATATGCTGGCCGCCGAGGACGCGGGCCACATCAATGTCAACAACGATGTCGGGTATTATGCGAGTGAGTATAGCTTGATTTTATTTTTATAACGAAAAATATATCGTGGAAAGATTGGTGTGCTGTCGGTCGGTTCTGTCAAAATCTCACTGTGAAAACTAAGATGAAGTGAGCGTGAAGTGAGCTGTTGTTTTAGTTAATGCTAGGGATTGATATTACTGACAGCTAACTTAATGTCACTTCACCTCTGAGAGCATTTAACACGTTGAACGCCAACGCGGTCACCGTGTGTCCGACAAACAATAGTTTTTCTATTGTGTCTGCTGCGTGGCAGTCAATGGCTTAACCTATATGCTCTAAGCTTCACCTACGTGTACACAGTGATATTTTTTTAGAATAACACTAGTTACTGGTTTATTTCAAGAGGTGAGAAAAAATACTGGTAAGTTAACACAGTATTTGGGAAAATTATAATATTAGAAATGTCTTCTGTCTGATATTTCAAATGTTACTATCGTCAGTAGTTATATGAGTGAACTGCGACGATTATACCAGGGTTCCTCAACCCTTCAGCGGTATTGTTCGAAATGATTACCGTTACCCCGGACCATAAAGTGATAAGGAAGAAACATGGATGACTTTTAGTCAGTAAGAGTCTGAAACTCACGGGAGAGTTTGATGATTTCCCACTTCTAAAAAAAAGGTTCGTCAACCTGCCCGCGGGTCACCCGCTATAAGCCGATGATAGTCTTTTTTAGAACAGATTTAGGACTTCAAACAAGGTCTCAAAATATTTTGCTTCTTATGAACCGGATTACCGGAGAACCCGGATTACGTCCGATTTGTCCCTCAGATTTGTCACCAAAATTATGATAAGTTGTTGCAAGAGAATCTATTTAAGGGAAAGGGTAGTGAAGTTTTTTTTTAGATTAACTATGTTTTAGGTAACTTAAAGTTCCATTTGGTTTTAACAACCAGGCAGATAAGTACCATAATTGTAGGTAAGTGTTATTGACTAGATGACCAGTCGACTGGCACTGAATCAAAATTATGGCCTACCTTCACAATTGGTTGGGTAGCGTTAGATTAAACGGAACATTATTATTAAATAGGTACCTACTGTTGTGTGTACAGAGAAAACAAGTTGCCAAAAGCGACGTAACGTGTTACAGACATTGTTTGTTGTGTCATTGTGTCAGCTTACGGCACTTACTTTGAAGAATACTGTTTTCCTACGCGCACATAGTTGTGAATTGTATTTCGAGACCTTTGTTACAAAATGCTGGGTAGATTTCGGAATCGTTTCTAGTAGCAAAAAGATGTCAAACGGAATGCCGTTTTCTCTGAAAAGTTTCGATCAAATGATTGAAGAAAATATAACTGTTATGTAGTAAATATGTGTTATGTGTTTTGTCGCTCTTAGACTCGGCACAAACAGGCTACCAACAATGGGCATAAGTGGCTGTCGCCTCTTGCTTCGGCGTTGAGTAGTACTGTACTTAGCAGGTGGCTTCCACCGGCCAGACTTGTGTGACGCACCCTTACAAAACGTATGAAAAAATGAACTGCTTATCGCTGGGCTATCGGTGGCTGGTGGTCCTTGGCTCGTTTGCACCGAGTCTGCTTGAAAAAGCAGGCACTGTTTGAGAGAGAGTTAAAAAAGACACACTTTTCTAAAGAACTGAATAAAAAAACACAATAAAAACACAAGTCCTCTTAGATTAAGATCAGAGAACCACTTAACGTTGCACTGAGCTAGAATAATTGAGATCAAATGATAGCGAGTACGTTCTTCTCACCGGAAAAAGAGCTCATTAGTAGCTAGAACCATTACGTAGTTTCATTTTCTATCTCCTAGCATTTAACGTTGAAAGAGTAACATAGGGCTAATTTTTCAATAGCCGAATAACTTTTATCCGAACAATAAATATGGCAGTTTGACGCATTTTGCATGGAAAATTTATTATTAAAGTGCAAGTGCCATATTTAAACTTCATAATTATAAAGATTAGCCGCCTTTTTAAAAATTGACAGTTGCTAATATACAAAGTGTTAGGTTAAACGAGGGACATACATTCAGGTTGTATAGTACTCATATAAATCAACAACTTAGTCCATGGGACCAACTCTAAATTAAAAAAAATTATCAGCTGTTCTATACATTTAGACGAAATATGCGAACATAAATTTACTGAACAGCTGATTTTTTTTCCTGATTTCATGTAAGTTGCATAGTCAAAGTTGTTCATTTTTATGAGTAACCTCTGAAAGTATGTCCTTCGTTTAACCTAACACACTGTACTATATAAACCTAATCTAGTGTTTTGTTGAACTTAACAGAAAATAATGAAGATAAATGCTTGCTCCTAACGCCAGACGCACTTGAAACAATTATTTATAAATTGGCACTTAATAAAGGCATCCCTGCTGAGCTGGGCTGGAGCAAGCGCTTGATTGATTTGAAATACATCCCTGGAGGAAGTGTTGTGGTTAGAAGATTACTTACATGCGTGAGCGAGACTTTTATTAACTAGTTAGTAGTTAGTTATATTCAAAAATAAAGGAATGTTTTCTTAGACTAAAATTTTCTATCTACACTGTTAAGAGTACTTTCTCTCTAGGTGGCATTACAAAATTCCACCCTGTATAAATATGGCCAGATATGACACAGCTTAGAAGTTCCTTGATGACTGAACGGCTAAAACAGTCATGTCTAGCGTCTCTGGTAATGACCGATACTTTAAACACAAACATGACTTTACTCAAAATTATGAACAACTTTACTTTGGAACCAAACTTGAAAACGCGAAAATGATATCTTCAGCGCGAGCGTGATACGATTGTACTATCTTTTTATGGGACTGGAATCATGCTGGATTTAATAATTTATAATACGGCACCTGTTTGTTACGTCAATCAGGCTGGTAGAATAATAACTCTTCGATTACTGAAGCAACGAATTAATTTACATATTATAGATTACTTGGTTTTTGTTTCGAAAAAATAACGGTGATATTTTAGGCGTGTAGGAGTGAAGACTTCTTCTTGATATTTAATCGGTAAACATTTAATATAATTTCTTATTTAACGCATTGTCGACATAGGTCACAGATCAAGCAAGCAGAGCAAGCTTCAATGGCAGTTGCCGGCCATATTACTCGTAGCTGTAGACTTTTGGGGTAGAAGTGTTCTTGAATTTGCCCAGCTATGTTGAGGTCGGCTTCCAGTCTAAACGGGCGCAGCTGAATACCGTTTCTATTTTGCTAGGGTTACAAAGTAATTAACGTTAAATTCTGGCTGCAGGTGTATTTTCTGGTAGCAAAGCAGCAACAGCAGGTATTTACTCAAGCGAAATGGCTGTAGTTTAGTCAAATGTGGTGGGTCTTGTGCCAAGATTAATTATGGACGTTAACTATACCCACCTAGTACCGGGGATAGGGTCAACCCATAATGGCAACCATCAGAGCCATCACGTTATACATTGGATACGTACAATAAAAATAGTGCTTGGTTTTGTTAAAGTATTTCGAAATTAAATCCCTAGAAAATGTGAGAAAACAAACTGGTGAGAAATAAACAATTTTAATTTAAAATTATTCACTTAACCGTTGGCCCTACACCTGGATATGATCCACCACCTCAAGCAGTATTATTTCTGTGTGAGAATGAGACGGAGCTATACAGGTCATATAGCTTTATCCTTTAAGGTATCGTTCCGATTATTTCAGCAAGGTCAGATATACCATTTATTAGCCTCGTAAACAATATCCCTCAGTTACTCCCTACGTGTAACTCATAATAGCTCATATATCAGGCACTTAAGAGCTGGGTTAAGCTGCGTCTGAAATAACGCTATTACCTTACTTGATGTCCTTAGTTTATTGGTATAGATAAGGTCTTTTTATTATGTCTTTAGACGATTGAAGAATTTTTATGGCAAATAAAAACTAGTTTTATTAATGACAGCAAACAATAAACGCGGGACAGTTCGTTTCATTAATTTTTAGAACATTTTTATGAAAGAAATAAATGTCATTGGTAAAAAGGGGAAAAGTTCATAGGGCGTCAAAAAATTCAAGGCTGTCAGTGGGAAATGTGCCCGAAAGGCTGGCAACGTTGCCACGTTGGATGGCAATGCTGATTCTTTGACGCCCTATGAGCTCTTCCCTTTTTTTACCACTTGTACATAATAGATATATTTTTTAGTTTTATTTAATACTAGCTTCTGCCCGCGACTTCGTCCGCGGAAAATTGCGATATACTGTAACTGTTTAGGCAGCGCATGCAAATAATTCTGTTTTTTGGAGGTATTTCTTTCCGACTTGATAGACGAAAATTGCAATAGCTCGGCTAATATGTATGATATAAATATAATTTATACCCTATAGCACTCAAGAATAATGTAGCTTTCTATCAGTGAAAAATTTTTGAAATTGGATCATTAGTTCCGGAGATTACCCCCTAAGGTAAAATTTGTAAGTTTGTATGTACAAACTTACAAACTTACTACCTCTTTATAATATTAGTATAGATTTGTTCTTAATCAATTCCTTTCAAACGGAACTTCAGGTCAATCCGCGAATTTTACTTACGGGTGAGAAAATTGATAATTCGATCCACCTCAGCTCCTCAAGGAAGGCCAGCAACACCTTCACTTTGATGGCTCTTTCTACTTTGTTATTTTCAAAGAATCTTATCTTCTTTTCGTGTGGTTAGTAACTAACCTGGTGTCGGAGTTATGATGCTCCATGAGCCTCTGACTTAGCTTCACATGCTGTTGAGAAATATCTCTCAGACGTGCTGGTCTCCTCACGATGTTTTCCTACACCGATTTTTAAGCAAGTGATAATTATACAATACGCACGAATCCGTAAAATCAGAGGTGCGTGTATTGAGTTCGAACTCGAGGGCTATGACTTGGCAGTCCGATGATGGTCACACCAATAGGCTATCACGGCTCATCATTATCTGCCTAGCCTTTTCTCTACTATGTTGATGCAGCTGAATACCAGAATTTTACATGGAGCGACTGCCTATCTGACCTCCACAACCTAGTAACTGGGCAATACGATATCCCTTGGTAAGACTGGCTGTCAGATTCTCGGGCTTCTGACGACCCGTAACGACTGTTAAAGATGCACAAATGACAGCCGGGACTAACGGCTTACCATGCTATCCGAGGCACGGAGTCTCGGTATGTAAAGATGGTTGCCGGGGTTACCCGTGGATGGGTGATCCACGGGCAATCCCGACAAGCGTATGGTGCTGTAGCTGATGGATCGACTTGTGCGGCTGTTAGTAATAGGCTATCACTGCTAATCTTGTTAAAACTATTCATATTCAAGGTTATTTATTATACCTAGTTAATACTCTACAAATCCGCCATGGCGGTCAAACTCAACGGAGACCAGCTTTCAGCGCGGGAGATATTATAGTGCACAAGTGTATGCGCAGACACAGGTACACTCTCTCTTCCCTCACTCTCATACGACGGCAATCCGAAACGGCTAGAGACAGATGAACCACTCAAATGTCGTATGAATTCCATAGGTTTGTAAGAAAAATCTCTCGAATCGACAATAAATATACCCGTATTAATCTTAGACCTCTTATAAGCAAACGGCTTCTAAGAGGCTAACATGTAATGGGTTAAACCTAGGTCAAATAATGACTATTAAGAAGTATCTCAAGTACTCAGGAAATAAATTCTCTATAAAGATCTGGTTTGCAAAACCTGCTTTCATGCAAAATTCACTTGTCTTCAGGGACCCGTAATTCACTACACAGTTTCTCAAAAAAAAAAAAAACAGAAAATGTCTCCACAAAACTTATCTAAGCACATTTCTATCCCAAATAACCTTTCATCGGAAGTTTTACGTGCGGAACGGCTCGTAAAAATAGATTCCTATAAAATGGTCCGTTCGTAGAATCGCAGTTTTACCGCTAAATCACAAGGGAGCGTGTTAAACAAAGCTTGTGTTTTATTCGTCTCCGGAATGCGAACGTGACACGTGTAAGAACGCACTAATATTCTAAGCATGGCGGTGGAAGATAACGTTACACATTCTTGGAGAAGACGAGATGTGGTTGAGGTATGACTGAATCAACGTTTAACCTTTCGTATGCCCTAATTACAGACACAATTAAAAAGCGATTGTGTCTCGCGTATGCGTTCCTGCAGTCAATGGGTTAAGGGCAGATTTCACCAATGAAACTGAACGCGATGTGCATAAACTCGTTTAAGAGCTGTCATTGTCATTATTTTCTATGGAATATTGACACTGACAGGTCTTTAAAGCGTTTTAGATGTGCTGATCGTGTTCGGTTTCATTGGTCTAATTAGTATTTAGAAGGCGAATTAGGTTGTGATAATTTAGCTACCTTTTTGTGAACGAATCAAAATCAAAAGTCATTTTTTTTGTCGTTCAAACTACGCTGCAAATCAGCACTTTTTGAAGGTCAAAATTACAAAATTATTAAAGACAGTCCTCCAAATCCGCCCACCCTTCACTACTTCCTAGTGCTGTAGCTGGGAAGAAGAAGCGCATCAAACTCGGCAGCAGCACAGCTGTCCAGTTCGAAAATAGTGAATGGTATGAATAATAATTAATATTAATTACGAAACACAACACATGCAATCAAATTATTTTTATACTAAAGAAAACATTTAAAAACCGGCTATAATCAAGGATAAATAATGAAATAAAAGCCTCCAGCCAAGAATATTCTAGACTCGACTAAAAGCTATGCTTTTCTTCTCGTGTTATAATATTATTGAAAGTAAGAAAACAAGAGTACCTACTCTATTTTGTTAATCCTCGTAGGTTGGTAAAAGTTAAAAACTAACTGGTACAAATTATTAAAAAAAAATCTGTCTATTGTCCAACTTACAATAGGTCAATGATACCCATCATGCTAACTGTATTATTTTAAACGATTAAGTGTCCTTGTTGGCAAGCAACTATATTATTTCAACGTTAAAGCTATCATAAAGTTTCGTCACGATTCACCCTTGCATCTTTATACACCCCGTTTTACTGTACCAATGTATGCTACATTTCTCCCAAATAATTCTGCGTAGCGCTACGGCGTAGCGTTCGTAGGCTTCGTAGCTGACTCTGCTACGCATTCCTATATTGTAAAGAATGCCATATGTACTAGTTTATCATTGTATGACCTACCGTATGATGTAAGCGTGTGATGTCAGGGTAGAATATGAATACTAGGAATTTAATAAAACATTGAATAATTGATGTGGGACGTCTCGTATGAGGACATTAAATATTGTTTTAATACTACTGAAGTTCTTTCTAATGTTTATGGCAAATATGATGTAGTGGGCTACTTGCATGGAATCAATCTCTAAATATTATAAAATAAAACTTATCTGTAGTCGCATAGTCCTTCCATTAGATCATATACCTTCCATTAGATCATATAATTCTTAATTAATTTCATTTCAATAATATCCATTTACCCTTGCCGACCCGGTGCGGACGCGAAATTAATATACCAGGGTATAGTTCAGTAGGTTTTATTCAATGCACAGATGCCAGTAAATCAAGCTATCCCAAACTGTCAAATATTCCAAATTGAAAATGAACTTTTTGTAATAAAGTTGAAAACCTATCAAAGAAATTTGACAGATTGAGGTAACTTGATGTACTGACCTCTGTACCATTTATACAATGAGAAAGCCATTGGACCAATAATAATAAACCCCAATATACATAATTCTAGTATACATACATATATGTACAGACGCCAGCACATTAAGCTACTACAATCTGTCAAATAACTATAAACTTATATTTATTTTTTTGTTTTATTTTTGTTTTCTAAGAAAACTTACGGACACCTAAACAGTTATACGTATAGTAATAAGCAAATTAACAATTGACAGTTGCCAATTACAAGCTTCCACATTTGTATAACAATGGTTTTAAAAAAAAGAACAGAGAAAGAAATTAAGTATGGAAAACAAGTAGGTATGCCATGATAAACTGCAAACATTCACCACTGGTTCGAAAATGATTGGGAAAATTTGACAGTTTCGAGTAGGTTGACCTGCTGGCATTTGTACATACATACATGGACGATAGAACTACAAAATCATACATCGGTATCGAACGATTAAATCATGCCTCAGAAGTTTACAAAGTCTCTCGGGACATACTCCGCAAGTGAAACTACGTGATCTTGCCTAACCGTCAAAAGTTATCAAGCGGTTTGCGCTCAATAAGTTTTGTGACCGCTAGCGCAATATCTATTGGGTTGGAATGTTTCTTATGATTCTTTCTACCTATGTTTAGTTTAGCTTTGGAAATAAATAAAATAAATATAGTGGAAGGCAATCTTTAGCCTCCTACATATTGTAACGCTTCAGATCTTCTTCTTTTCATGTGGTTAGTGACTAACGTGTTAGAGTTTTTATGCTGCCCAAGGGCCCCTGACTTAGCTTCACATGCTGTTGACAAATATCTCACAGACAAGCTGGTTGCCTCACGATGACGCTTCAGATAAAAATGATTATTTTATTTTGATTGATTGCCTCGTTCGTCTAGTGATTGCAAGTGCTACTGCTAACATGAGGTCTTGTTTATTGGGTTTTTCCGGTTTTCCCTTAGGTATTTCTTAGTAACAGCCCGGATGATAAATCAAATCAAATCATTTATTTGTTTGCAGACATGGGTAAATAATTAATAATAATATCCTTGGACATTTCACACAACGCCATATCGTCCCAAGCTAAGCAACCTAATGCTTGTGTTATGGTAACGAGATGGCTGATAAACTACTTATATATACATTTTTTTTTTGTAAATACATACATATTATAAATAGAAAAACACCCAGACTCGTAACAAATACTTGCAGGTCGTACAAATATTTGTTCCGTGCGGGAATCGAATCCGCGACATAGTGCGCAGCAGTCAATCGCTCAACCACTGCGCCAACCGTGTCGTCAATTGGTACATGGATGTTGTGATAGAAGTAAGCTCTCCATATTCTGCCGTCACATGGGCATGCAAAACATTATCAAAAATAATTTCAAATAACAATTATTAGAGTTAGAAAAAATATAGAATTCTATTTTACAAATTACATGTCAAATTATTTTAATTACAATAAATAGAAAAAAAGCTATATTCTCCGTGCTTCGGTAAGCACGTGAAGCTATTGGTCTTGCGCTTGATCTCTCCTCAGTCGTTTGCCGCCCCATCGTACATCGGGCCCTGGATGAGAGTGAGCGCACCTGTATCTATGCGCACATACTTATGCACTTTAATATCTCCTGCGCCATCAGCTAGGCTCCACTGAGATTGGTCGCTACGGCTGAAATTCGTGCTGGAGGACTAGTATTACAATAACAACAATTTGTAGGGAGGGAACACGGCAATTTTCGCTTGTAATTTGTACTGGTCAGTTGGCTGCAAAGCTTACGGTTTTTATTTAAAAACCGGTAGCTTTTGCCTCCCAGCTTTTTGGAACGCTGCCACATTTCGCCAAAAGGCTTTGACGTACAATAAATTATTGCGATAAATTGCAAAGTTGAATTAACATTCTGGTAGAACAATAAATCACATTCAAAGTCATTATGACGATAAAATATTGAGTCAATGTGTATCATTTAGGACGATGTGTCGGAAAAAATGTAGATTTATTAACTGCTGCTAGCGTCTTCGCCTGCGTGGATGTTGGAAATTATCCCAAATATGCTGTATGTTAATCCAAGTCATAAACTACCTCTGTGCCAAGTTTCATCCAGATCCGTTCAGCCGTTTAAGTGCGAACTCACAAACTTTCGCCTTTTTAATATGAATGTGATAACTATTAAAGTTAAAGGGGACTCCACTTTAAAAATGTCAGTAATAAGTTTATTATTTTTTTATTTATGTACTAAAGGCTGTTTCAGATTGTTTTGAAGGAATGCGTGTTTTACTAATATTATTTACTTTCATCCCCTGTGATCTCACGCAAGACTAAAAGAATAGGTATCTGTAAGTAAAGATTTAAAAGACTATAGCGCATGGTTTATTTGTTTTCCTATACTCCAACTTATCTACCCGTACGAGTAGATAATTGCATGATAAACGTACATATAGTATACATAAATCTATGCCGCAGTAAGTAGCGAGAAAGGGTCCCGCTCGTCGAAAGGAGAAACCCATTTCTGGGCCTAGCCGTTACACGAATCAAATATGTGCCAAAAACATCTACTATTCTGCCTAATTAACACATTTAAATCTTAGCCTCAATTACAATGGCCAAGTGTAAAAAAAAAGTACATTTCTATTTTTTTGTTTTAAACAACCTTTGTAAACCGTTACAGCATTTCTTTCATTATACGTCACTTACTTTGCAAACACTGGCATTAAACAATAGAGCGTACCCTAAGAATGTAATCGATTTAGCGGATATCGATACTTACAATTGAATAATACTCCATTATTTTAGTACAATTGCTTTTTAGATATTGAAATCAATGTAAAATAATAAATTCAGGAATAGAATTATTTTTAAACGTAAGCACGATTAAAAAATCAATAAAGGAAATAGATAATCGAAAAAATTGATTGCAACGCGGATTGCACATGGATTGCACTAGTAAACGGCAAATGTCAATATCAACGTCTGTCAATTGTCATCGTTATAATTAGTGTCATTCGCTTTTCGTATCTTTGCGCAAGTGAATGTGTTTTTCGAATTCTCGAGATTCATTACAATATTAAACCTCTGCTGACTGCTCGAATACTGGACTCCGAAAGTGATTGCCTTCTGACTGACCCTCGCTTGAATATTGGACACCGTAGCCTGCCATTCCTGCTGACCTTTGCTGGAAAACCGGGTCTGGATATTGCTCTTCTGACGACTGGTGAATACGGTATCATGAGCTTATGCATTAATTGTGGAATAGCAACGGACCGCTGCAACACAATAGGAAGGCGAAGATTGGAAGATGAAGTGATTCTTTCAATTGTACAGGAATCGGTCGCGCCTCAATCGGTTAGTATGCGATAATTATATAACGTAACATTTTTACATTACCAATATGCACAGAACCTGCACAGTTAATTACAGCCAATTCCTTCTCTCTGAGAAAAGTCCTGTGTCCATGCAGTGGGAATGTAATAAAGCCGCTTATGTGTACCTAAATGTGCCACTCAGATGCTTATTGCTAAATGCTAGTGCTAGAACTAATAGTCAAATGATAAATGTTTGCTTCAGGTAAATGAAAATGACTTTATCGTCAAGTTTGCTGGAATCATGCCAATGCTGTATCTCTTGATGGAAATAGACCAGCAGAGAGTAAACAGACACCTATAGGAAACCAGCGAGTGTGTATTCACTGCGGACATTCTCTTCGTTCATTCGGCACCAGGGTAGTCAGTTACCGCCTGCACAATTCCTAGATACTGTATTATTATATTATGATAATCCTAACGAAGAAGTTGATTAATAAAACCCTATCTCAATAATACGTTTTTTTATTTAAATAAACCTATTGTTGCAATCTCAGTTTACTGTAATTTGAGATAGCATCAAATCCCCAGGTAGTAAATACAATGTTTAAAAATGCAACCCATTACATCACGTAAGTGGGCCTTATGTAGCAAACATATTTTTTTGCTGAGGTTTTTAGTAATTTTAATCTGAATTCACCGCTTTTTATGTAAGTAGGTACCTAAACCTCATCATGATAGGTTGCAAACGCTACAGCTCGGCGCATGTGCGTTCCATATTTACGTAGAAAACAGCCTCAAAAATTTATTTTTAATTTAAATATCGCGGTGGCTGAGCGATTGCTGTGCAGCATGTAGCGGGTTCGATTCCCGCACGGAACAAATATTTGTATTGACTACATGTAGTTGTTGCGGGTCTGGGTGTTTGTGTATGTGAGTTTAAATGTTTGTAAACACACCTACGACACAGGAGAAATTCCTCGCGTAGGGTAGTTAAAAAATAAAAAAAGATAACCTAACATGTAAACATTGTCTGATTTTACCAATTTGGCCATTGCTGAGAGACGTGAAAATTGGGCTCGTGAAATCTTCCTAGGTGCTCTAATTTATGGCAAAATTCCAGCTCTGTAACGCCAGGCCCAAGTTTCTATGGAGTTTGGGTTTCTCCTTTACGATTTTTATGGGAAGGCCAGACCTCATACACTCTCCTTTATTTACCTAATAAATAAAAGATCTGGAACATCCCGATTTCTAATTCATGAGACAAGGAAACGAACTCATCGTTGAGCTGAGCCTTATTTACTTAACTCTTTGAATGGCTTAAGGGCAAATGAATTGAATTGAGATTAAGTTACTGAATAACCTATTTCGTTGGTTTAGTGGCCGCAAGTGAGACTGCCGAGTGCTGTGTGGAGTCCTGAGAGCCAACCACCAACTTAAAAGGATTATTTTAACATTACTTTCGTGTGAGAAAGATATGGATCTCTTTCCCGATATTAAGCCGGTGGTTGGACCCCTCTATTGCCACGTGTTTCTGTGGCAATAAACGTATATTTTGTTTCTTGCTATCTACATGTACATCTACTGTCAATCCTATTGAAACTAATAGATATACGAAAAGCTTTGAAAGCGATTGTCACTTGTCTAGGCTCACTGATTTAAGACCGAGGGTCGGGCTAAGTCTTATTGGGTTTTCGTTGAGAAATTCATGAGTTTAGTGACAATAAGTTCCGTAGTAGTAGGCAAAATGTCTGTGTAGGTACTTAATATAATATGTATACCTCTGCCTTTACCTTCGGGAACGCGTGATGTCAAGTTGTGCGGAATATTATCTACGAAACCAGGCAAGTGGATATAACCAGACAAATAGGTCGACGTTGAGGTGTTCCTCGCTTAGCTCAGCTCCGTTCGTATGTTTCAATAGATAAGAGCCCTCGTTTTCGTAAAAGATGTGGTTGGTTTTAAAAGATCTTTCTTTTTGAGAGTCTCTTTTTAAAAGATGTCTGAAAACCGACGGTTCGGTTGAAGAGACAATTATGGCGTGTTGAGTTCTCACTCACGTGTGCTCGTCTACAATGTTAGGTATTCGTTTAAATTGCTTTCGGGTTAAAACGGAGAATGTTCTTTTAAGGATAGTTGGTATAATCTTTTTGAGAAATAGTACATTTTATTTGAGTCGTTTTCCTTATGTCGACCGCTATTGGTTAAAAATTCTACCCTCGTTTTTACGACATTATCGAAGCGTAGTTGAGCACCCTCGGATTGCATACTTAAGTATTCCAAAAGGACGCATTTTTTTATTATTCAAAACATTTTGTAGATCTACAGGTTCTCGACTCTTGAGTGCACGGGATTTCTAAGAGGCATACTGAGAGTTAAAGATTAATCTCGTGAAGTATGTGTAAAGTGCGTTCCTACTTCACGCATTCATATTTTCTGTGACAGCCTCTTATTAATAAAAATCACCCGTCAACATGTTTATTTAACCATTTATTTACACATAAAAACAGACAAGAAGAAAGGAATAGAAAATACATACAAAGGTGATGCTTATTTCTAAAGAAATCTCTTCCAACATACCAGCGATGTAGACAACGTGTGTAAGATTAAAAGAGAAAACATAATACAAAGAAACAATTCACTAATTTATATATAAACATACACTTAGAGAATAAAGATAATAAACATATCCATAAATCATCTCGAAAACTACAAAAAATCTAAAGTAACCAACTTAATTTATATTTTTTTGCATAAAACATGGTTTACAAAGATGTTATAATAGAGTATTTGAAAGGGTAGTTCAATAACGTTAATTTTTATGAATTGTCAAAACGCGGCATTTGTATAAAATATAACAATGTGACGTCACAGATTTTTATTAGCATTAAACGCAATTTTACAATTACATCTTAGCAATAATATTTAATTCTGTACGGTGATGGAAGTTTTAAAGACGAGTGGTCTTTTATCTATGTGATTTCATATTTTATTTTTAGACCGTTTCAAATAGTTAATTATTATTGCGTTAAGAGTTTACTTAGGAATCACACCTAGAACAAGTCTGTATGAGTCACGCCGATTACGAGAAATTACATTTTCAGCTGTTGCGAACAAAATTCCTCGGTGACTCCATATAGCTACCAAACTCTTATAACAAAATGAATCGCCAACATTTCATTATTGCCACACAGTTCATTTTCTCACTAACATCGCTCGCGGCAATACCTACCATCTTATCGCTGATATAATAAATGATCGAACAAGCTCAAGTTTCTTCTTGTCTCCAACTTATGGCATTCCATTTCCCTCAGAACTTTGGTAATCATGATTTATGCGCGTATATGATGTGATTAAATTATTTACGCGGTGTTTCGTGATGATAAATATTAATTGGTGTCGTAAACATGCGGTATATTGCAAAAGTTCAGCTTTCTTCCGGCTGGATTACGAAATATGAGCCTGGTAAGTTTAAAGAGCGTACCTTCATATTACATAGGTAAGTATAACTAACAGTCCATACGAATAATAATATGAAAAATATTCGTAAAAAGCTAACTTTTATTGTCGTTTGCAATACTTGTTTAAGTCCAACTTCGTAATCATGGGTAGTTTACTTTAGTACGAGATACCTATATAGGTTCCTCGTATATATGTATATGTAGGTCTCTCAACGTTCAGTTCAGGAGTCTAATCCAGTGCGACCCCATTCTACTCATTATAAACCTTGAATATAGTGGAATCGAAAATCATTATTTATAACGAAGCAGGTGCTTGCCGAATAAAATATATTTAACACAATGGTATATTTTTGAACAGTTACATCATCTCCTTAGCCTTTTAACAACTACATATGTTGGAGTGTGTTTTCAGTCTAACCAGATGCAGCTGATTACCAGTATTTTACACGGACTGACTGCCTATCTGACCTCCACAACCCATCGTTACTGGCTATAACGATAGCCCTTGGAAAGACTGGCTGTCAGACTTTCGAGCTTCTGACGACTCGTAACAACTGCCAAAGAAGAGAGTTATTTGGTGTTGCCAGTAGCGTTAATAAATATACGAGCAGTTTACCAATTGCTGGGTGATAGTCGATTTGCGCGGATGTGACGCATACTTCCCCAACTTGCCTTTTTTTTCCTGCATCATGTTTTCCGTAAATATGCGTATTTTAAGCAGTGATAGCCTAGTGGTGTAACCGCCGGTCTGCCAAGTCATAGGTCCCGAGTTCGAACCCAAGACACGCACCTCTCATTTTACGGATTCATGTGCGTATTGTATAATTATCACTTGCTTAAAAATCGGTGAAGGATAACATCATGAGGACCAGCATGTCTGAGAGATATTTCTCAACAGCATGTGAAGCTAAGCCAGAGGCCCATGGGTAGCATGAAAACTCTGACACCAGCTTAGTCACTAACCACACGAAACGATCACGATCACACGATATCTTAAAAATGACTGTCAGGTAAGAAAGGATTGTAGAATTCCTTCCTTGAAGGGGTTTAATGGGGGGTGGAACTTAGTATCAATATTCAACATTGACGAGGTTATTGGTGTCATTAACTACAAGAAAAGATTAAGAAGCGTATTTTCTCTCTTCTTTCTAACTACATACCAGCCAAATCTTGTGTCTGATTCTTCACTATTTCTGACAATCGATTGAAAAGAAATACAGTAAACGTAGTACTGAAGCCAAGACAATTTTATGGTGCCATAAACCATCTCATGAATCCGATAGAACGGCGGAACATAAAACCGTTTATATTTTTAATTAACTTTTCACTCGTTTTTATTTGTTTCCGTAACTGTTATTGTTTGTGATTAAATTTCTGAATATCTTTTTTATTTGTCACAATAATCTTTAGTATGTTAGTATCTTAAAATGGAATAAAAACGCAACATAACATCACGACTTGTTCCCTTGAAGGGATGGGCAGAGGTGTTCCAATAGTACACTGACATTCGGCCAGTTATGTTTTAAGACCTATGTTATATGTAACAGCAGGCAAGCCTGTTGCAATCAACTGTGCCCAAATCCAGACAACGCTGCTACTGGGAAATCCTCGATGGAAAATAAATAAATATAAAACAATTTCAATTGTTATTTTTTATTATATTATATTGTGAATTTAATTTCTTATATTGCATATTCGTTATAATTTCAAATAATTTCTTATTTTGCAGTGTCAGGGTTTTTGTTTATATTTATAATTATTCGTTTGTAATTTTTATCTTTTTACGGATCAATAACTTCTTTGCGTGGTTTTAAACTGTGAATGCAAGTTGGTTATAATAAAATAAATAAATTAAACATGTTAACTCACACATCATCAAAGAAAACAACAAAATGATCTACTAGTACTATACTTAAACATACAGCATTACCATAATACCTTTTTTACGAGTTGTAGGTCACTTAAATTTGAGTATTTTATTTTATCACCACTGCTCACCAAACAGTGAAGGAAAACATCGTGAGGAAACCAACATGTTCCAGAATCAAAAATTCGAAGACATGTGACATCTACAAACCCGCACTGGGCCTGCGTGGTTGATTATTGCCCATTCCCTCTCAGTTAGAGGTGGCCTGTTTCCCAGCAGTGGGCATGTTATAGGCTGATCAAAACCTTTTTAAATTCACTCCCAGATAGATAACTAAACCAAAAATTGGGTGAACTTGTATAGCAGATATAAAGTGAAGCAAGAAGTCGAGATACATTTTAGACAAGATGAAGCACTTTGTAAACTTGTGTAGGAACTGCTTCGCTTTACCGTAAACTTTTAACGAGCTGTCATAAACAGCTTCATGATATATCATTCTTATTGTGTTTTACTTTGTATGTGACGTATGCAATTGGTTTCTGCTTTTATAGCACAACTTCCTTGCATATTGGCTGTGTTATGGTCAAACTTGCTTTTTCACAACACAAAGTTAAAGTATGACATGTCCAATATTTAGCTACACGAGCTATGCTCACTGCCGCAGTCATAAGTAAGCCGTGAAAACCGTGAAAACTAAGGATAAGTGTGCTTGAAGTGAGCTGTTATTCCACCTAGGGATTGACACACTAATGACAGCGGACTTCACCTAAAGGCGATCCCTCATCGGGAGCATTTTCATGTAATGTAACCTTTAGGTACTCGCAACTTAGACGTATTACTAATATTGTCGGGGTTGGCCGTGGATTGGTGACCATCTTTACATACCGAAACTCCTCTTTGCCTCGGAAAGCACATTAAACCGTTGGTCCGGGCTGTCATTTGTGCACCTTTGACTGTCGTTACGGGACGTCAGTTCAGCCCGAAAATCTTACAGCCAGTCTTACTTACCAAGGGGTATCGTATAACCTAGTTACTGGATTGTGGACGTCTGATAAGCAGTCGCTCCATGTAAAATACTGGTATTCAGCTGCATCAGGTTAGACTGGAAGCCGACCTCAACATAGTTGGAAAAAGGCTAGGCAGATTGATTGATTTACATCTATAGATTAGAAAAAGTCTAACGGGGTCAAATCCCACGATCTTGGTGGACAATTCACTTCACCTCTGTGAGAGATAACCCTACCCTCGAACCGTTTATATGCAGAATGCCATTCACTTTGAGCTCCTGGATCAGTTGGATCTTGTACGGGAGTAGGCCCAAGTCCCGACGCAAAATTCGCCAAATTGAAGTCTGCAAAAGGCCGTGTTCTTGTGCACGGCGAGAAATCGACTGCCTCGGACACTCACGGATAGCAGCGATGTTCTCGGCCGATCTGGCATTCCTTTGACGTAAGGGTGTTGGTTGGTTGTTTATCGAACCAGTCGTCTCAAATTTGATCACCAAACGTTGGAGAGTCGACTTTGAAGGGCCACCACATTTGCCGTAAAATGGACGTAACGCGCGCAACGTTTGCACTAACAAACACTCATTTGGATTGATAATAAAGTTTTATCATTTGGACGTGCTGCTCAATCTTGTAACTTACCATGGTGATTTGGCATCAGTAACTGAAGAAAAAACAACGCATTTGACAGATGCCGCCATATGAACATGGCCGCCACAAACTGTCAACATCGACCCGCCCTATTTGAAAGACTCTTTACAATACAGATTGGCAGGTGCATCAAATGCACAAGTGACAGAGCAAATAAGTAAGGTTTGCTGCGTTTCCTGAATTGCTTTCATCCTTTGGCCAATTTACTTGGTTTAACCCACAGTTTAACCACAAAATGTAAATAATAGTTTTCAGTTTCTCAGTATTTTACCCTTCACTTAATCATCACCAAGTGGGATTGTCCGAAAGGGTTACCGCTACCCCGGAACTTTAACGTGTTTTAGTCAGTTAGAGTCTGACACTCCCTTCCGTGCCACCCAGAGCGGGAGGAGTAACTCGATGTCCGACTCCCAAAAAAAAGGTCTGTCTCTTTTAAAGCTATACTTATTCAAACAAGAAAGTGAGCTGCTTGTACCTTTTACAGCTACAGCCGTCCTGTCACCATTTTTACATCACCCAGCTTTAACATTTTTATTATTCATCATGTCTCCGAAAAATAATATTAAAAACGCATACGCGTGTGTACACGCCTTTCATTACGACCTAAAGGGTTATTTGTATGCAATCCGCATGGTCAACCATTCCTGCGACCCCTCTCTCGACGTCGTTGCTTTCGTGATAGAAATATAGAGCGGGAAAACAACATTGATGAGTGAACGAATGGATGAATGACATGGGAATGGAAGTGTGTGAAACTTCACTTATTAAAATGTTTATAAGTGTGTGAATTAACACACGTGTATTCACTCTACTACTAAGTTAGGCTTTGCAGTGAGCCCTCAGGCCATGTGAACAGTCCATGATTAAAGGGCTGCGGTTTGACCCTACACACATCCCGGGATAGTACTATATAACGTGGCGCTACAATGGTGACATACACATTTACGTTTTCACATTTTCGTTTCATGAAGTCATTATATTTCCACTAAACGTTATTATTTACGGATTTATTTCAAATGTTAGAAAATAGCATCTAGGGTCACGGATCGTAACATTCGCATTAATGAAATTCAAACGATAAGCAATACTATATAAGTGACCTCAATTTAATTTACTTTTTTATTAATTAGTTTGTTTGATTTTTTTTAAATTTATTTTAACCTATCAATATTTATAAGATTATTGGGCACTAGCCCTACCCGTGTATTAAATTAATGTCACCATTGTAGCGCCACGTTGTATAGTGTTGCAAGAGCAATCATTAGTCTTGTGCAAAAGTGAGATGGAGCTATGTACAATATAACGGGAATAATTAATAATATCACTCTGTCTTTTAGAAAGTAACTTCTATAGCTATAAATATACTTCGTAGTATTCACCCAACCCATTATATTACAAGCTTTTGACTTGACAATGAAAGAAAACCTCGAAATTGTTATAAATTGATAACAATGCAACATCCACAGAATATTTTACTCA
Source organism: Hyppa rectilinea (assembly GCA_951799385.1). Taxonomy (NCBI): domain Eukaryota; kingdom Metazoa; phylum Arthropoda; class Insecta; order Lepidoptera; family Noctuidae; genus Hyppa; species Hyppa rectilinea. Next base: position 3,581,726 of record OX637310.1, on the reverse strand, counting down.
TCAAACTATTGTTAGAATATGAATATTTTACTTCGTAGTCACGAACCAGAAATACAGTTAAGTGCACTTATTATTGGTTAAGTGGACTTGACTTTCTCTTCAATTTAAGGGGCGTAGATTGAAGCGGGATTGTCCGAAAGGGTTACCGCTTCCCCGGAACATAAAGGGCTAAGATCATGAATGGGTTTTAGTCAGTAAAAGTCTGACCCTTCCGCTCCACCCAGATCGGGTGAATTCATTGGATGATTTCCCACCCTCAAAAAAAAAAGGTTTGACAACAGTTGTTGCAAATATTATACAGATAGGAATATATAAGTCATTGAGTCTTAAATCTAACTGCACAACCAATTACCGGCAAACACCACATGCAAAATGCTCTTTGTGATTATAACTTAATGTACCTACTGTAAATCTATATAGTTATAAAAATTAAAAACTATCACTAATTACGTCTAACAAACGTCGATATTGAGTCTGCGTCAACCAGTATTATAGGTTTACGCAGCAGAGATCCCTCTGCTGCGTAAACCTTTGGATTCTGGGATATAAATGCACTTTTGTGAAGCATCTCCTTTCATATTTACATAAAAGGCTTTACTACTTTAAACTTAGAACAGTCTGACCCATCTAACATCGTTCTGTCCATTTCACCACGGCCAAACTGTGGACATTATAAAGAAAAAAAAATACAATACCTGTAATTTATCTGACACTAGGATCCCGCTCTTGGTTCCCACCGGTGGTGCAAAGTTAATAAGTCAAGATTTCTGTACTAAATTAATCTAAGTGAAATATTGAAACCCGTCGAGTAGCTGAGAAAACAAAGCGGTTATACGGATAGACTTGAAAAACGAATTTGTTTATAGATACATATTATTATTTTATTTGTTTAAAGGTACTCCATTCGTTTGGATTGTGGTCAATCTGTCACTGTACAGGGGCATTATTTTAAGGGATTATTGTGATCATATTATGCTGCTGATTTTTATTTCTCGATTCCAGATTTCCCTCATAGTCGAAGTTGTTCATACTGATGAGTACAATGACCCCTTAAAATTCAATTTCATCCTGTGTAAGGTAGTAGTTCTAAATACACGCGTAGTGGAAAAACAAAAGACAATGGTAAAAAAAGCAAACATAAGGATAAAGAATACAAATACAAACAAAAATAAATGAGGTTTATGTACGAATACAAAAAAAAAACTATACTAATATTAGCTGAAGCGTTTGAGCTGAGCGGAAGAGTTTGTTTGATTGTTTAAACGTGCTAATCTTAGGAACTACTGGTTGGAATTGAATAATCTTTTGCTTTGGATAGTCAATTTATCGAGGAAGGTTATAGGCTATATAACAACACGCTAAGACCAACAGGAGCGGACCATCAACGAAAAACGTTGTAGAAAAAAAAACCCAGAAAATTCATGATTTAAACCACTCTCCCTCTTAGGTGACGAAGACGAAGTTGTGCGGATCAGCTTTAGATAATAACAAAACCTGTTTTGTCTCCAGTGTCATGCCCAGCCCCCCTCAAGAACCGCGACTTCGTGCTGCAGCGCTCTTGGCTGGACACGGGCTACGAGAAGATGATCCTCAACCATTCCGTCTTCCACAAGGACTACCCGCCGAGGAAGGGATATGTAAGGTATGTCAAGTAGACCCATCATGTGGCCGATCTTGTGTCATCGCATTCCTCAAATAAGTATGGTTTTATAATTTTTTTATGTCAACTTTTTCTATTCGGCTTGTTGTGCGAGGCGCCTGCAAGAGTTAGGTCTTGGACAGCTTCCAGTCCAACTACATGCAGCTGAATAACAATATTTTTCAAACAGTTCTATCTATCCCAGATACATAACCCAGTAACTGGGTAACACGACATACCTGCCCCGTCGGTAAGGCTACTCGTCAGACTTTTGGGCTTCAGACTGCCCGTAACTACAGCCAAAGATCTACGATTAACAGCCAGACTTAACGGCTTAACGCGCTTTCCCAGATAAAGGAATGGAAAAAAAAACCCTAACTAATTTCCGATTTTGGAAACCCTAACCCTAGATTGGTCATCAATTCTGAATTGTATTTTTCTATATATCCTTTGCAGCGCTAAGATTATTTTGCTGAAATCGGAGTTCCAAAGCTGCGTTTGAAAAACGTAAATTCATACAAACCTTTCGCGTTTTCATTAACTACGGCGCGTCCAGGAAATAACTCTCAAAGTGAATTTTACCTGTACGCGGAATGGCAATTCGAAGCCCATAGATATGTCGACAGAAAAAATGTATACCTAGACCCCAACGCATCCAACTATCCCTAACTGTCAAATATTCCCAATTTGAAATAAACCTTATGCTTCTGTTATAAAGTTGAAAAACTATCAAAGAAGTTTCACAGATTGGGATAACTTGATGTGTACGTAGAAAAATATGTACTTGAAATTAAAAGTGTAAACCTGTCATTGTCAAAATGGGAATAGAACAGAATATAAATTTATGTGTAAATAGAACAGAATATAAATTGTAAACATAATTATTTTGATTTAAAAGATTATCCATGGAGTTTCTTGCCCGTTCTTCTCCACAGGTAGGTAGGTTACTGCTTTAGAATGAGCAACTAGCTTCATCTTTCTGGCCGACCGACCCCTTGACAGTTAAAAAGTGGCTGTAATTGGTTTATTTGAAATAAATGCTTTGAGTTTGAATAAAATATAATATTTTTATTTGCGTTGAAACATGGTATGTATAAAATAATGGTGAATTCAACTTTTTGTCACATTATCAGCTTGCCATTTGTCTGCCCCTGAACTTTTAAAATGTTTTGAAGTAGGTGAAATATTACACCCAGAACTGACCTCAGTTAAAAAGTCTTTGATCCGTAAAGACCAGAAATGGTTACAGAGTCAGTGACCCGAATAATTATCGTCAAAATGGTCTGGCCTTATAAAATATCACCACGCCTGTATTACCAGAAAGAAAGGTTAGGCACGTGTATTGTACCTACACTCACCTAGCTCTAAATAGGTTTCTGATAAATAGTTTGTCATTGTTGCCAAGGGCATGACGTCTGATATTTAAAACTGTTGCTATCACAACCTACGTTGCTTAATTCATGTTAAATTGTGACGTGTCACCTACCTACGTAATTTGATACCTTCCAATCGATGTACAGTCGCTAGGACATCAAGTTAACACAATCTGTCAAATTTTCTCAATCGATTTTGAACTTAATTGTCAACGTTTTATAGTTAAAAATCTTTGGAGAAATTTGACAGTTTGGAATAACTGAATGCGATGGCGACCGTACCTTCTCGTTTATAATGTTAAACGTATTCTAATGTTCTTTGTTTTCAAAGGTACATGTTTTGGGAAGAAATTCATACATTATAATAATGTAGATGTATTTTATTAGTAGCTTTCTCGATTCGTCTTCTCTTCGAAATAAAAGGCGTACATTTCTTCTCTTCTAAGAAAATACAGCGAGTCAATGCTAACTGAAAACTTTCCTCTATATTATATGCAAAGCATACTTATAGACAAGAGAAACAAAGGTGCAGAAAATCGATAGAGGAATACCACCGCTTACTTCCGCCATTTAAGTCGGCTCTATTCAATTTCACAAAGGAAATAATTCGCCAAATACGTTTTAGTAAGTGCTACGATTTCGCAGCTCAATTTCTCTTGACTGCGCTTCAACTGGAAATGTGAAAATGTTGAAATACGTATTTAATTATTGCCTGGCGTAAAGTGTCTCAACCAAATTGATATCAGCTAGAAAACTCGGCTAGTTTATGAGCGAAGATAGATTAGTTCTTCCTTTAAATTACGGCAGATTGGATAAGTTTTTGTTTGACGGCTGGAAAAGTTTGAGTTTCTGGAGTTTTAGATGGCACTTTGTAAATATTGGCGTGGTTATTTTATGAGATTTTCAAGTTTTATCGTGAATTCTAGTTGGAAAGTGTTTGAGAACTGTTCATTTATCACAAAGTTCCGATGATAGTAACAAAGTCGACACAATGTTTGCCTTAGTTTAGTGGTAACTTTTATTTTAATTTATCAGTAATCTTAATTGTTACTTTATGCTGTATGTTGGTAATTTTACGGAAAAAACTCTTTAGTGATAGTCCTACATAATAATTGCTTGCTAGTGGACTATTGGCTGAACAGTCGATAGTAATTTTTAAATAATCAGTTGTCGGCTGATGCTGCGTCTAAAATACCTTACCCCTTTTTTTATGAAGCATACGCAACTCCAGGGCAAAGGCCTATTCTCCACTCCATATTTCGCGAGCCCGCTCGTCCTCCTACCAGTTTTGACGGAATCCATCCAGCTCGTCCCGCCATCTCCATCTTCCGCATGGTCTACCGCGACCCTCTTATGTCTCAGGGCACCAATTCTATGCTAGTAGGGAAAATATTATCCCTTACTTCGACGAAATACTTATTAGTTTCGTAGCCTTAAGTATTACATATAATACATTTGTTGTAAGGCTAGTTACGTAAGAAAATTAGCACCACAAATGCAATTACACTAAAAACGAGTCTAATTATATGATGAGTAACTGTACCTAATGAAATCTAGAATGACAGTCAATTTAGTCCCCTAATTTATCCCCTCCGAACCTGATCAAACATCCCAACCGACTCCACCTTTACCTTAATAATAAACTTACCACAATTACCTTAACGAGCCTTTAGTCAAGTAGTGTAGGCAGATAAATATATATTTCGTTGGGCAGAATAAAAAAAAAAGAACAGGAGAACATCGTGTCAGATGGCAACACTGGCACCTAATAAATCTTCAGCTCGCTGCGATTAAAATTGGAACACTTTATTTAAACTTGAAAGTTCTTTTGTTTGTTTCCCAGCGAAGGTTAGCAAGGTCGGATTTTTCCTTTAGGAATTTCTCAGTCCGGGTTTGTGCCGGGTCGATGGCTACGGGTCGTCCCCTATTAAAGACGGATCCTAACATATATACATAGATATAACTCCATATATAACTCATATAAAGTAGGTGCACACCTGTGTCTATGTCTTCGGGGTATACAGCTACGCCTTTATTTATTTAAAAGCTCTAAATGACCTGTAACGAATCTTTCCTAGAAAACGTAGTGTAGGCGTAGAGTGGTCCTGTTTCATTAGTTTATTTGCACAATTTGCGGTCGCCACTCTAGTGATAAGATAACGTTATCACGCGCGTCAATCCGTGACTGTGTATCAAGAGGCTCCGACGATGCAAGGTTGGTTGCAATTTACGGCTTTTCTGCATCTGTGTGTGATGAATGAAAGCTTTTGATTGGCCTTGTAGAACAGAGTGCCCGATTTTTTTATTATTATGTTTGTGCTCATCTTTTCGTGTGGTTAAAGAGTTTTATGCTGCCCATAGGCCTCTGACTTAGCTTCAATTGCTGTTAAGAAATGTCTCTCAGACATACTGGTTTCCTCACGATGTTATGTGCTATGTTATATTATGTGCTCATATTTATATACTATTCGGCATATATACTTTTATACTTAAATACTTATTTGTCCCACTGTTTTCATTATTTCACCTACCACATTTATTACAGATAGAAAATTCAGGTGGAATTAAGTCCGCCTCTAAACATTTGTAATAGCATTAAATAAATTGTAGGCTCGGATACCGTTATCATTTCTGACGCAATTGACCAGAAATGATCAATAATTAAAGATATTGTTCGATTATGGCTGAGGGTCGTTAAACTGGCGAAGGTCATCTACGAGGCAGTTGTAGTTACTGCGTAAGTAAGCTCCAGGACCGAAGTCCAGTATTTTCTGATGTTCCTCGTTTTACTGTTTGGTGAAGGTTGATTTTGCTGGAGGTAAATATCAGGTTCCTCTTCTACAGGGTTAACCGAAAGGGTATATACATACAAAAGCATATGCTACAGACCACCAAACTGAACAACTTTTACTATGGAACCAACTGCGAAATCGCAAAAAACAATCAGCTGTTCTATACATTTTTGGTCACGTGACTCGTCGAAATGTAGGGTACAGCTGTTTTTTTTTGGTCCCATAGTAAAAGTGGTTCAGTTTGGTGGTCTGCAGCATATCGTTTTGTATGTACATATATATACCCTTTCGGTTATATCCAGTATACACTTGACGGCGCCCAATTTTTTACGAAGTTATTGGATTTATCGAAGAGGTGTGATAAGAGTGACACTGGCTACTGATAGAAGATGTTGCCAGGGAAGCCACCAGGGCCGCGGGTTGGTAAGAGAGAGTTACCTGGGCCCTGGTACAAGCAAAAGAAGGAACACGGGTGGGTAAAAGTGTGACACGTACCCCGCTTCCCAGATGATATATTATTTCTGTTGCTGCTATAACAACAAATACAAAAAAATAGAATAACATAACTATGCTCCCATACAACAAACGCGATTTTTTGCCGTTTTTTTAGATAATGTGCGCGAGTCTTACTTGCCCTGTTTCTTTTTAATACATATATTTTTCTTTAAATGAGTGACTCATTGATTTCTATTGAAATTCAGTAAACGAAAGGTAAAAATGGTCTGTAAATCTGAAACTCTGACCAAATAATAAGGACTTAGTAGAGTAGTACTGTTAATATGAGAACCGCAGTAAATTTTACTAATCGACGATACTTTCTTTCTTCTTCCGATTTTGTTTTTTATTTATACTTACATTTTTTTTCTTATTTTTTTTTTATTTAGACCCGCGGGTCCTTGATTCAAGAACCTCTTAGTATATCCCGCGTATGTATATAGAATACCCACGTAAGCACGAAATTATGTAAAATTTCATTCTGTCTCAGAGAATTCCTCCGTTTTTCTAAACGGAGGAATTCTCTGAGACAGAATGAAATTTTAAATGAATTTTTTTTTTTTTTTGAATGAATTTCTATTCTAAGATCTGTCGCCTCGTCGTTAAACCTTCCTTAGCGTTATGTTTATTAAGGCTTTAGGACAATCTTAAATGCTAAGGCTCGCCGTCCACGACGCGACGCGACTCAAAAGTACACATTCACAAACTTAAATCATCAATTGACTTAACCTTTTAAATCGTTGAGCTCTTATAAGCAAACGGCTCTTAACAGGCGAACCTATTGTAATGGGTTAAAGAAGTCATAAACAAAGTCTAACGATCATTATGATAAAGGGTTTATACGGTTCGATTTTAGTTGATCATCTGCTAAGTCGAAATCGATTTGAACTGTCTAAACCGCCTTTCACTACAGAACGGAATTTATAATTATATTTATAATATTATATAGTTATAATATAAATGCTGTACAATATAATAATAAATTCCGTTTTGGAGTGAAAGTCTGTTTAGACAGTTAATCGATTTCGACTAAGCAGTTGATATAATTACCTATAATTATATTATATTATACATTTGTATAATCAATCAATCTGCCAAGCCTTTTCCCAACTATATTGGGGTCGGCTTCCATACAATATACTATATATTCTATATTATTTATAATTATACAAATGTATAATGATATTATATTATAAATTGTAGAAATATTAACTAGAATTAAAATAGAAGTAAAATTAACTAGCTTTTCAGTAGCGAGGTGGACGATGATCTTACTGGCGACGGAAACTTGAAATTTAAAGGGCTTTTAGCAGCTTTTTGTAGACATTTTATATAAGTGTTTCTGTTAAAAACTTGAAAGCAAGGTAAAATGATTATTGTTAAAAAAAAAAGGAATATAAGCCTCTACAGAGATAAGGAGGGGAATGAAATCTCGGGAGGCTTACCGAGGAGCTGGCTTAAGCGCCACTAATGAAGTAACTAAACGTTAATTAGTACCACGGGCTGGGTAAACCAGATTCAATTTATCGTGGTCAAATCATTCGAGTTATTTTTTTTACTGTGGACTACTGCTAATGGTCACTTTGAAAATGCTTGATTTCTTGCATTTGAATCTTCTTTGAAATTTCATTTAAACACTTGTAAATTACATTTAGAAATACATTGTGTCAGACTCTTACTAACTAAAAACCATCCATGTTCCTTCCTTAGCTCTTTGTGTTCCGGGACAGCAGTAACCGTTGCGGACTCATCATCATCATCTGCCTAGCCTTATGCCGACTACGTTGGGGTCGGCTTTCAGTCTAACCGGATGCAGCTGAATACCAGTATTTTGCATGGAGCGACCTATCTGACCTCCACAACCCAGTAACTAGGCAACCTTAACGGTAAGCGTTTCGGACTATCCCGCTGATAGTGAGATGACCTTGGCTGCAGCATCAGGTCATCCCAACCAAAAAATATTCAAAAACACACAGAGTAAGGCATACAAAAACTGTCACCTTGATGGACCAAGAAGAAAATAACCAAAAACGAACAATAAATGATCTTCAATAAATCATAGAAAAAGTTTTTAATATTCTGCCCGTGGCTTCGTCCGCGTGGATGTCGAAAATAATCCTACGGGAACGTAACGGGCAGTGGCGGATTTACAGATTTGCCGCCCGTAGGCTATTCCATTTTTGCCGCCTCTAAAATGTTTCCTAGCTTTTGTTCTCGCAGGAATGAAGACAGACTTTTTAATGATCCAGAAATTGGTTTCATTGAAATTCTTTCAGACAAAATGTAGCTTTGAAAGTGTCCTTCCTACACTAAGTCTGTTTCTAAATCATTAGGATACATTTTCTCAAAAAATCTCTGTATAATTAACTCATTCCGATTAGCATTTCCTGAAAAAGTTGGCTTTGTGAAAAAGTTAACAAATGTGTGTACTAATGTAAACATTCAATTTAAATAATTCGTGTACGACATGAGCGCTTGAGGCATGCTCATTTGGATTTTCCACACTTTTTCTTAGCACAAATAAAATAATTAACTAATGAAATGTATTTTTTTTCATTTGTAAATAGAAATAAAAAAATATGAACTAAATTTGCCGCCCCTTAAAATTCGCCGCCCTAGGCTCCAGCCTACTCAACCTGCTGGTAAATCCGTCACTGTTAACGGGATAAAAAGTATCCTATGTGTTAATCCAGGTTATAATTTATCTCTTTGCCAAACATCCCTTGAGTAGTTTTTGCGTGAAGCAGAACAAACACGCACACACACACATCAAATGTGTTAAATTTAATAGGGAAAGGAATAGGAATTTGATGAAAGGATAAATAAATAGAAATTGTATTTAGTCCGTCAGTCAGATAATAAAAAAAATATTAGACACGTATTTTTGCTTTATCATATTAACAAAAAATTACTGAGATAAAACGCTTTAAAGTTGGGGAGTTGGGGCTCGCTACGTCACAAGTAAGTAATAATAATATCGTTGGACTTTTCACACAACGCCATATCGTCCCAAGCTAAGCAACCTAATGCTTGTGTTATGGTAACGAGATGGCTGATAAACCACTTATATACTTTTTTTTTTGTAAATACATACATATTATACATAGAAAAGACCCAGACTCGTAACAAATACTTGCAGGTCGTACAAATATTTGTTCCGTGCGGGAATCGAACCCGCGACATGCTACGCAGCAGTCAATCGCTCAAACGCTGCGCCAACCGTGTTGTCAAGTATGAAATGTATCAGCGTAATCTTTGGATTACGTAAAAAAAAGAAATACGTGTCCACTATTTTTAAATAACTTAGCTGACGGACTAAAAAATAAATTTTAGTCATCATCCCTATTCTGAACATCACAAGCAATAACGCAGTAAGTTGCGTGACGTCACCAAGCTTACCCGCCTACTTTGTATAAAAACTGTTAAGTGGGAAGGCTTAGGAAAGTCACCTATTTAACTGGCTTATTGCCAAGCTCTCGGTAAACTTCACCCCTGAAAGTGGTCTCGATTTTGTCGAGTTTAACTAACTTATTAGTAAGATCGAGTTTCGTAGGCAAGGAGCTAAAGAATTTTTATTGACTAGCTTCTGTCGGCAGCTTCGCCCGTTAATTTCGGAAATTAACACACGGTAACGTACTACCAGGAATAAAAAGTTCTACATATGTGTTAATCCAGGATATAAACTATGTGTGTGCCCATTTAATTATAGTTTAAATTATACAGTAGTTTATGCATGATTGAGTAACAAACATCTTCACAAACTTTCAAATTAATTTATAATACCTATTAGTAGGATATTAATTGCATGGTGCAGGAATTGCATGGCACGGAGGGGTCTCGATATGTAAAGATGGTCACCCATCCACAGACCACCCCCGCAAGCGTAGCTTAACCTGATGGATTAATCCGTCCGGCTGTTATTACTTAGCCACGAGCTCCTCCTAGAATAATTTTATTAATTTTTTATTCTCAATTGTTCAGTAAGGTTTTTGGAATTTATTCATTACTAACTTTTTAGGTCCTGAATCCAGAGTTGGGCAGAGTGTTGGTGGGTTTTTTCGTGGGATTTGTGCCCGGTTGATGGCAACGGGCTCGCCCCTTGAGACATGGGACCTTAAACATAACGGGCGAAATGTGGGTGTACTATACAGGGTGGAATTTTGTAATGCCCCCTGGAGGGAAAGTACTCTTAACATGTAGATAGAAAATTTTACTCAACGGAAACATTCCTTTATTTTTGAATAGAAAGAAAACTGCATTCAAAGATTTCCAAAAAATCGCTTGCCACACCCGGGAATCGAACTGACTAAAATCTGCAAAAAGTACACACTGTACTTTTATTGCCGCGATCGTTAGTATCAATTATAAGGATGAAATCTCTCGAACAAACTTGATAAATTAAATGATAGGAAAACTATGAAATCTTTAATTATTTACAAAAAATTGTAAACTAATTAATTAGTTGCTCGAAATGGACTCCATTTTCTTGGATACACAAATGTGTTCTTACTAAGTACTTTCCCTCCAGAGGGCATTACAAAATTCCACCCTGTATATGCACCTCTGTCTAACCCTTTGGGAAATACAGGCGTGATATTACGTGTTTTATGTAACTTTAACCCGCGGCTTAGGTCCCAGGGTCTCTCCAACACAAACAGTGCATTGTTTCAAAGTCTATGTTGGTATCCGGCCGATATATATCAATGCAAAAAATCACGACACAAAAGAAGGACAAATACTCGTTTGCATTTCTCAAATTAGTCTTTTTAGTTAGACATAATGGTATAATGGTAGGATAGAACTGACTTGCCGGGTCAGCGGGATTATCCAAAAGGGTTACCGCTACCCCGGAACATAAAGGGCTAAGGAAGGTACATGAATGGGTTTTAGTCAGTAAGAGTCTGACAGTCTCTTCCGGTCCACTCAGAGCGGGAGGCGTCATTTGATAATTTCCCACCCTCAAAAAAAAAGGTTAGGACTGACTTGAAGCATACGATCGTAAGTGAGCTGAAAGTACCTACACAGTATTAATTTGTTTAAATATTGTTCTAAAGTAAACCCTAAACATACTTATTCCTATCACAATATTATTCAGGTTGTCAATATTACCGGGTTCACCCGTCGAAAGCAATTTGAACCGCCTGAACAGACTTTAAATCAAATTGAATTTAAAATTCAAATTATTTTTGAGCAACAAAAGCTGTTCAACTAAAATCGAACCATATAAACCCAGTTTAAGTTCCTCCTAGCGTGCAGTTTCTTCAGCAACACAGTGATAGTTATTGTTAAGGAATAATACCACGTTGGTTGTTATTGTCAACGATATACAAGCAATAATTTGCCGCTACAACATTGCGACTCAAGTTGCTGGCTGGTTTTGTGGCATTGAAAAGCGGTGTGACATTGAATGGGTGACATCCCTAAGCGCAGTGACGTCACTGCTTGCATTCTCGGATGGAATTCTAAAGCCGCTCCGGAAGCCTTCACTCGTTCGTTCGTTTTCTAGATAGCTTTTTGTTCGGAATTCTATTTTCAAAGCGGTGCGGCGGTTGATTTTAATTTTTTGCGGCTATATTATTTCTTGCTGCGAGGAGCTTTATTCTATCAAAGTGGTCGGTGAATAGAATGTTCGAGAGCAAAATATTTTTAAATTACGTAAATAAGGCTACTTTAATAAAACCGTTGAGTAGTATTATGGTTGTTTTTTATTTCTTGGTTAAAGTACACCTACACTGAATAATCAATCAGCGTAGCATTTTCCCAGCTATGTTGGGGTCGGCTTCCTATCTAACCGGATGCAGCGGAATACCAGTATTTTATATGAAGCGACTGCCGATCTGACCCCGACAATCCACTGGTTATACGATACCCCTTGGTAAGACTGGCTGTCAGGCATTCGTGCTTCTGACTACCCGTAACGACTGACAAAGATCCATGAACGACTGCCGGGACCAACGGCTTAACGTGCTGTCCGAGGCACGTAGGAGTCTTGATACCTATGTAAAGATGGTCACCCATCCACGGACCAACCCCGGCAAGCGTAGCTTAACCTTATGGATCAATACGAGCAGCTGTAATTACTTGGCCACGAGCTGCTCTGAATAATAATAAGGCTATTTCTTACTTATTTAAAGTTCAAAATGAAATTGGTTCAAATTTGATAGAGTTAATAACAAAATTAGGTTAAATTTATGATTATCGACAAAGTTTTGAAATCATGTCATTCATTTGGACGCATTTTAAGCATTGGAGAAACGACGACAGAAACTTAAGAAGGTTTTTTTTGTGATATAAAAGTATATTTCGTTAACAAATATTCGAATCCTTTTAACGCAACACACAGAGCGGAGAGGCAATTTTATATCAATTACTCGAGGTGTGCAAAGAAGGGCAACAGGTTGAAAAAGCGACACCTGTTAGATAGCTGTTATCTCTTTAGTTAATTAAATCCGTCGCCGCGCCGTGAATTCATTATAAAGCCAGTTAATTGACACTTTCCAACTTCCTCTGAAATTATGAAGTTTCAGTGATTGCGAAGATCGGGTTTGCGTTTAATAGCTCCCAAATACGATCTCTGTTAACTAAGTGTTGAGTGTTCTGATATTTCGACTTTAGATTTGAAGCTATGTTTCTTTATACGTCTGCCTGTCACTCACGAATTAACCCCTCAAATGTTGTATGAACCCCATAGGTTCATAAGAAAAATTCTCTCGATACGACAACAAATGTATTACAACGGTATAAATCGTTGAGCTCATATAAGCAAAAGGCTTCTAATAGGTTAAAAAGGTTAATAAGCAGTGATAGCCTAGTGGTATGACCGTCAGACTGCCGTGTCTTAGGTCTCGAGTTCGAACTCAAGCCACGCACCTCTGACTTTTCAGATTCATTTGCGTATTGTATAATTATCACTTGCTTAATAAACGGTGTAGGAAAACATCGTGAGGAAACCTGAGATGTATTTCTCATCAGCATGTGAAGCTAAGTCAGAGGCCCATGGGCAGCTAAAAAACTCTGACACCAGGTTAGTCAGTAACGAATGAAGAAGAAGAATGGGTTAATGAGACCTACTTATTTTATGAGATAGATAAAAAATCTAATATGAGTATAGTATCGTGCCTGCCTGATAGTGACTGGATGAAAAAGGCGGGAGATCTTGCGCTGTGGCGCTCCGTGGGGGAAGCCTATGACCAGCAGTGGACTGCAATAAGCTGAAATGATGATGATGATGATCCTATGTACAGACGCCAGCACATAAAGCTATCCCTAACTGTTAAATTTTCCCAACCGAAAATGAACGTTATGCTTTTGTAATAAAGATTAAAATCTGTCAAAGAAATTTGACAGATTGGGGTAACTCGATGTGCTGGCCTCTGTACTCAATTTATATTTCACCATGATAGTACTCGTATATTTTTTATTATTTTATAAACTGTTTTTTCTACTGCTGAATCCTTCTCTACTGTACACCAAGGAATAAGTACCTACCTACTCAATTTTTCAGGAACATTAACTACCCAAACTCAAAGCATTTATTTCAAATAAACCAATTACAGGCACTTTTGAATTGTCAAGGGGTCGGTCAGTCAGAAAGATGAAGCTAGTTGCCCATTCCAAAGTTGCAGTAGGTACCTATGGAGAAGAACGGGCAAGAATAATATTTTGCGTAACTTTACTAACATTCTCATTAATCTTCTTCTCAGAGCCGTGTCTTTGCTGACTGGCTTCGTGGTGCGGACACGATCTGGTGCGGGAAGCTGGCTTGGATACGTCTCAAGGTCGGACCCCAGAGGAGCCCTGCCCGCTTGGCTTGTTAACAGGTGCGTTTTTTTAATACACATATTTGATTTTCCCAAGAGGTAAGCATGGGTAGTGGGTACATACGTAGCAATATAAAAACTATCGCCTTTTCCCATGGGGGTAGGCTAGAGAACTGAACCTGGGCCGATCCTAACCGTAGAGATAATCTACGATAACATGGCACGCCGCTCCAAATTACTGTTTCAAACAAGACCTCTTTCGTAAGGATGTGAATCTTCATACATCCTTACGAAAGAGGTTGTATGTCGTTGTAAGTATTCGTCGTCAGTAGCATGTAGCAGGCTGGCAGCAACATGCGTTGTGAGTCTTGGTGGCGCTTTGTTATTACTTTTACAAATAATTTCAAACGTTTTGAATTTTGGATTTTTATTTCGCTACTTACATAAGTTTTTGTGGAATAGGTTTCGACCTCTACGTGGGTGAAACCGCGGGAAAATGCTAGTATTCACATATTTGACAAAGTGGTTGGCTAATCACTCAGCTTCAATTTCCGCAAGAAATAAATATTTGTAAGGTCCATAGATGTCTCGAATCTGAGTGTTAGAGCATATTGCTAGATTTGTGTCTGTCTGAAACCCCACCCACACACAATTCCTACATGAGAAAATCCTAGGATTTTAACTGAATGGAAAAATGCTAACCGATATTGGAAAATGCGAGCTCCGAGTGCGGAAGTGAATATAAAATTGAATAAATAATCTGCAGTTGGTCGCGTCTCACGGCTTATAAAATACCTTTTATTCCCTTTCTATAAATTATTTCCAATTGAATAATACATCACTAGTGATTATAAGCCAGCATTGAGGGTAATTAGTTTTTTATTAGGTAGGTAGTTCAGTACGTAATAAAAAACTTACTAAGAGCCTGAAAGTTAGCTTGGTCGTCCTCTTTGTAACATGGAATGAAGGTACATGGATGGGTTAAGTTTCAGTAAGAGTCGGACACTCCCTCCCGCTCCCCCCAGGGCGACAGTGGTTATTTGATGATTTTGCAGCTTCAAGAAAAGAATAATGGTAAGGGCCTCTTCTCATACAGAGAAGGAGATACCACGCTTGCTCAAGACTAGTTGATGATTTCTCACTTTTATCAATTATCTATAAGTTCAGTTTCCAAGCTAGGCCAAGCTAAACTCTGAAAGCACATATAAATGAAGTCGCTTTGGTACCGGTCCTGATTTAAACCCACAATCTCGTGCATGAGAGGCGAGGCCGTAATCTCTTAGCCATTTCAATAATATTTATCCAGGGTAACCGCACAACTTGCACCACGGCTGGTCCAGCAGCTGCATGCAGCAGCTCGCCGCTACCCTGGATGGAAGGCGCTCACTGACCTGCCCTATCACAAGCCCTGGAGACACCCTGAGCAGGTGCCGCCGCTAAGGATCTCACTAGCGGATGTAAGTATAAAATCGACTAGATTGAATCTTCTTTCTTCTTTTGAATTCCTTAGGGTAGCATATGGTTTATGGACACTATTGTTATTATGAGATCAATTTTTTATACCCATATTCTTAAATGCATAAATTAATTCGATTACTTAATGACAATAATATACAACCTAATACAATAACAACTTATACATACTTAAATAAAAACACTATCTAACGAACTATATACAAAAAATTATTTTTAAATAAAAAACAAAAAACCGACTTCAAAACCTTAATAAACACTAAAAACTTAAAAATAATATTAAATTGAATAAGTACAATCAAGAATTATTAACCTAAATAACCTTACCTAAAGGACAATGGCAGCCGCCCATACATTAATTTAGCTGAGATAAAATACTGGCGTCTTTAAATGAAAAATATCTGGTTTAACTCGCCGTCAACTTCTGAATTAGTTTGTGTAAGAATTTTCGTTCTAGAAGGCCGAGAATAATAGAAATTCAGTGATGAACTTTTGTAGGTTATGTCTATAGTAATTCCAATTCGAGGAAGTAAAAGGGTAACATTGCATTAGTATTTCTATTCTTATCCAGTTATTATAGCATGCAATGTCTTTTTTATGGTTGGTAACTAATCCCAGTGGTTATAAATACTCTTTGGCACGCCTTACTATAGGTATACAGTTGGTATCATGTACACACGCCGGCGACGGCACATCAAGCTTTACATTATTTTCCAGTATAACGTGGCTTCGCTTTGTAATTATATTTTCTGTACAATGAGAGATCCATAAACTGGTTTTGTATAGCTTGATCAGCCGTCGTGGGTAGGTAAGTACAACAGGTCTGACGCTGCCAGTCACCGTCAGCATAGTTTTAGGTATCGAAGCAATTGGATTATAATTGTATTTAGGATTTTATAAATACTTGCTAACTTTCAGGAAATTAAGTATTTATAAAATCCTAGAATGTGTGTGAAATATGTTGAGTAAGTTGATAAGAACCAATAAAACAAGTTTTTTTTTTTACATAATATTTATTCTTCGTCATCCTCTCTTACAATTATTTCATCCAGAAATTCTGCAGGTGCTGTAATATTTTGCTGATGTCTGGCCCATCCTAAGTACCAGACTAGCGTCATTACATGAGCGCAACATCCTACTGTGCGCCGACCAACTAAGCAATTACAGCAGTACTTACTGATTCCTGTCGGTCCAGGAATATCATTTTCTATTAAGATATACACATAAGATTGCTTCCTGCTTACGTGACGTGACTTAATTTTACCTCTAATTAGTGTTGTCATGCCAGTGCTTCTAAGATTATATTCAGAAGAGGAACCAATGTGTTCACTGGAAACTTCAATTCTGTATCCACCATGGAAACATACATATGCTCGCCATAATATGAGCAAGCTTGTTTTACTTGGTACGTTCCCAGGGCAAAGAGAATCTGAGAAGTGCTCAGCACATCTACTTGACAATTAGGAGTTGGGTCTGATGGATTTGATCCAGAAGGCTGATCATCCTCTTGAGCTGGTTGGGAACTACCAGGTAGGGATCTAGTGTCATCAATAATGTTACAATACCGTGCTTCTCTTTGAGTGCGTAACCAACAAGGGTGGCACACACGATCAGATACTGTAATCTGCAAATAAAGAACAAGAAATTAATAGGCCAGTAATTTCAAGCTCCTATGTAGTTGCTGCCGTTGCTGGTATAGAAACTTTTACTTGGAATTCCCCGATGAAATAATATGAGACCCAAGACGGTAACCCTATTAATTCTTTTGTGTTTCTAATGTCACATCGTTTGTCGTCGTTATTTGGGGCATATATTAATGCGTATAACTTTTAAACAGGTTGTGGAGAATGTAATTTAGTAGTATACCTGTCTTGGTGCAAATCTGCTTTCTAGAATATTTATCATAGACTGCTGTAGTTCAGAAGGGTTATCTCTCAGTATTCTGTCACTTTGTCTACGTAGGATAGAACGGCCACAAAAAGACACACATTAGTGTGGCCTTGGTGACTTGATCCAGCTTGTTGGCTATCACTGCTTGCAACTTTTTGTTCCAACTCATGATTGACACTAAACATTGCAAGATTTCTGCATTCTTCGCAAACATAGTCATCTTTAGTAATCTGAAACCAATTGAAAATATTGTTATTTGCAATTGTACCCTATCAGAGTCTTCTAATTAGTAACACAGAACTTATATTATTGTATCTGTCTTGTATTCATAAAAATGGCCGGTTCTTAGTGCCAATGTCAACATCTACAATTTGAACAAAATATGTGTCTTGGTATCTAAAATGTAAACTAATAATAATAAGGTACATAGTCAAGCTACTTACGATTCGGGGGTATACCCAGTTACACAGTCATGTAGTCACTCGAGTATCAAGTTCCAATGCACAATATCGGCGCAGTGTATTGACGCATATATTGCAGTTGATACACATAATTCGTGTCGGTCTGCCACGACGACCTTCCATCTTAGCGGTACTTAGCAAACAACTAGTTCAGTAATAACTAATCCAAATAATGAGGCAAGATCGGAGTCCAGATAAGAAAAAGCATAATGTTACACAGGGAAAATCTCTGAGTCCGTAAACACGCATAGGGTCACACAGGGGAATATCACAGTCCATAAGCAGTCCGGGACAAGTGAATTAAAAGAAATAGAAAACGGAAAACAATCGAAATCAACAATCGAAGCGCAAGCGCACAACCGTCTGTGACATCAACAAATGTCAAACGCAATTTATATTTTTGTAGATTTGGGACATTAGTCTTTTTGCCAGTCAATAATAGAAAGTAATTCATTTATTTTTACAGTAAAATATTTTTACCTCCCTGCAAGGAACACTTCCACTCAGAAATAAACAATATTGTTACTTATTTTACTCAGTTTAATTACAATAACAAATGAAAACTGAATAAAACACAATAATGCTGAGTTTACTGTTACTAGGCAGAACAAATATAAAATGGCAACACTCGACGTCAATGAAAAAATCAATTAACTTTTCATTTAAAATATTTTTTTTATCCGGCCTTAACTAGTTAATGTGATACTTTGAAAAAACGTAGAAAAATAATGGAACTGCCTTCATACATAAGTCACTTTTAGACGCTCAAAATAAATTCAGCTAAGATTTCGCCATTGTCCTTTTATCTACACTATATTTTACAATTTAAAAATTTTTGGAGTCGGTGCCAAGCCAAGTGCATCTAATATGACCATAAAATATTTTCCCTTAATTTTTATTACAATAGCTTACGAGAGTAAATTAATTTCATATGATTAGGTACAGATTTTTTTACAAAGCTGTTAAAAATTTTAGTCAGTGCTCGATAGATGGCATTGTACCGTTTTCAAAACAACTCTGTCTTCTTCAGTTGATATTCTGTTTTGTGTTGTAATTTTTTTTTTCAGTTTGTTTTGTTTTTTTGCTGCTATTGTTCTTTTTTTTTAGGTTAATATTTTGTGAGTGCAGGCTTGGCACCGACTCCAAAAATTTTTAAATTGTAAAATATAGTGTAGATAAAATTTAGGTAAGGTTATTTAGGTTAATAATTCTTGATTGTACTTATTCAATTTAATATTATTTTTAAGTTTTTAGTGTTTATTAAGGTTTTGAAGTCGGTTTTTGTTTTTTATTTAAAAATAATTTTATTTTCTAGTTTTTAGTTTAAGTTTGTACATAGTTCATAGTTTTGGAGTTTCTTTTTCAATTTTTAAACTAGAAAGAAAATTCATTTTGTTTAATATGGGTAGGCCTACTAAACGCGCTGCTCAAATGAGACAACGCCGTTTGGAAGAAAGTAACGACGAAAGGAAAGAACGTTTAAAGAAAAGAAGGGAAAGAAATACTAGAAACATTTCAAATGAGAGTGATGAGCAGCGAGCGAGACTTTCTCAGAAGAGAGCAAACACGAAATTATCAAGGTTTAATGAAAGTCCAGAAAGTCGTGCTCAGCGGCTCAGTTTGATTCGTGAAAGATTATCAAACGAGACTCAAGAGCAACATTCTCATCGTCTTGATTTAATTCATGAACGTTTGTCTCACGAGACCGAGGGAGGAGCAACGTGCTCATCGTGTCGATTTAATTCATGAACGTTTGTCTGACGAGACCGAGGGAGGAGCAACGTGCTCATCGTGTCGGTTTAATTCATGAACGCTTGTCTCACGAGACCGAGGAGCAACGTTCTTATCGTCTCGGTTTGATTCAGGAGCGCTTATCACACGAAACCGAGGAGTAAAGTTACCGTCGTCTACACGTGCAATACGAGCGTCTATCCAGTGAATCTGCCGAATCCAGAGCGACTCGATTAGATATTATGCGACAAGCTAGTCGTAATCGTAGGGAGGTATCATCAGTAAATGATTTTGAACAGGCTATTAACATTTTCGCTGACATGCCATGCTATTTGTTATAAAGCTTACAGTACGTTAATACCCGAAAAATTGGTGCGTCTGGGTAAAATCGTAATATGCTCTCGCTGTCAAAACAATATAAGGAAACGAAAAATTTCACCAGCAGCTTTCTGGAATAAAATGACAGTCGCGACTGTACCTCAGGAGCTAACTAATTTTCCAAAATTAGAAGAACAATTTTTTTGCCGTGTTGTGCCGTTTCTTAAAATAATGAAGCTACAAAACCGTTTCTCTCAAGATTGGTTCAAGGGACAAGTTACACATACACAACATATCTACAACTGTAAAAAAAATAAGATGTAACAATGATAAATTACACCTTTACTGTATTATTGTTACAATTTTAAAGCGCCCTTAAAAGTGAACTGGCGTAATATTATGTTATGGTATGTCGTAAACTATGCATACACAAGCAATCGCAGCAATCGCGAGACATGTGCTGTCGTTTTTTGAAGATTTCTATCGTCTATGGTTAGTCCATCACCTCCTGACCTGATGATCACGAGATCAAAATGACAAACGCCCTTTCAAACATCATAATAATAAGTTACTAAATCAGTCGATGCCTTCTCCTTACTGTTAAGGAGTTGTACCTTCCATAATCAGCTCAGCTACATGAGGTGATAATTAACATACGCAAGTACTTAAATTACTTCATAAAATTGGCGAAAAACGGTGTGTAAGCCCATAAAATTTGAGGGTTGCCCTCGATTTCTCCAGGATCCAATCATCAGATCTTAACTTGGTGACTATGGGACCACTTCAGAAGTATCTCCTTTCGAACAAAAAAAGAATTTTGAAAATCGGTCCACAATTGGCGGAGTAATCGTGTAACAACCAAACAAAAAAAAAAAAAAACATACCGTCGAATTGATAACCTCCTCCTTTTTTGAAGTCGGTTAATAAATCCAACAAAAAAAAATAGGACACTTAGGTGTCGAAGTACTCATCCACATCGCTGTCGTCCGGAAACGTGCCCAGAAAACAGCATTGCCACGTTGAATGGCAATGCTAATTCTTAGGCCAAAGAACAATCCAACCTTCTGGATTATGATTGTGATTATGATTCTTTAGGTACAATACCAATACCCAGTAGTTACGAAAACCTTGCAAAATGTTGATCACGTTTGGGCTTTATCACATTTAAATCATTCGTTGCCGCGATCGTGTCATATTTTTGACGCCCCCATTTGAATTGTATAATGTGACAAGGGTATAGGTAGGTATTGTAGAAATTGATGAAAAAAAAATTCTAGGAAAACTACTAACATACATTGATACATCGCATTATTCGATAACTTTACCTACGTGCTTGGCGTGAGTTCCTAGACGAGTTCAAGCCCCTATTCGAAGTTATAAAAGTACCTATTCTATGGAAACATACTAATTTATTGTCATCGAAACAGTACCAAGAATCTAGCTACTTTAAATGTAGAATGTTAAGTTATGGAGATGGTACAAGAGAGATCAAGTAATGTAGTAACGATTATAATACATATATAGTAATGGTCATTGAGTTATGCGGCCAAATTATTTCATAAAAATATGCCTATAGAATAAAACACTATTCAATTACTACTTAGTATCTTAGAGACTGGCAGGTTCTCTAAGGTAGACCATCACCTCACCACCGGCCACCGTAGACGCGGGCCTGCGGACGGTGAGTAATGGGTAACTCTTGGGCCGATCATTACCAGGCCATCGTGTTACACGCGCGCCTCAAAGGGATATCAGCATTAGTGAAGGGGCCCGTTAGGGCCGAAGCCTGCTGAGCCAGCGGGATTGTTCGAAAGGGTTACCGTAGTAATTTAATAAAATAAAATAATTTGATTTCACAAAAATATGTACAAAACTTTCCTTAAATCAACGGCAAACAAAACGAACAACCAATGGAATCACGTAAAAAATTACCATAGCAATTACCAAAACAATTACCATTGTAATTAACATAGTAATTAAAACTTCTTTCGAAACAAAGAGGGAACGAGAACAACTAATCCGCGTCATTTTGGAGAAAAAAAAAAGAAAAACTTTTAACGAGTCCAGAAGAAATCCTCTTACTTAATGACATTTGTCTTTCATTACAGAGTAGACGCAAAAGAAGCTAACTCACAAAGTTACCACAGAAACGAAATGTTACATAAACATGAGCCCTTAGGAAGGCTCTCGAATAATTCCCCAAGTTACTTCGGCCTCCCAAATCCCTTAATATCGATTATATTGTTTTCAACTTCAACCAATTCAGTGTTTGTTAGGTAAATCGTTTTGGATTTTGTTCTTCTACTTAAGTGTTTTGTTTGAAAAAGTCTACTGTACAAGTATTCTTCTTTTGAATTTTGTGGTGAAGTGGTTGAATATTATATTAGTCTAATTTTGTTCGTAGTAACTTTTTTTAAGCCTTAATGAGACACGACTGTGCTACTATTATCGACCCATACTGATTGCTCTGTGCACGGAAAAAAATTGGAGATATTTTCACGCGTTTGATTCATGTCTTATGTTCATTGTTATAAAACTTTTAGGTAGGTAGTAGGTAATAATAGACTCAGGGATGTGCCCAACAGGCGTTGCACAGAAGGGGTTCCCGAGTGGTCTTTTAAGATGTAACGGTGGGGCCCTTCCATGTCCTGATGGCGATCACCGGGGTGGTTTCAGTGAGGTAAAAATCCCACACTCCCTGGTCTTTTCCCCAAAAACCCAGGCGCATTTTGAATGTTTCCCCCGAAAGCATAAAAAAGGTAATCATAGACTATTTTATATAAATTAAAAACCAGTTACGCAGTCGGGTAGCACACTAGCTGTGCCGCGATTTCACCCGCCTTGCTTAGCTTGTATCTTAAGAAATTAGGTTATTAAATGTATAACAATTTTTCAATTTCGACTTCCATACATAAGTGCGTTCAAACAAACTCTTCGCTTTATTACAATACTAGCTGACCCGACAGACGTTGTCCTGTCTTA
This sequence comes from Hyppa rectilinea, assembly GCA_951799385.1. Lineage (NCBI taxonomy): Eukaryota > Metazoa > Arthropoda > Insecta > Lepidoptera > Noctuidae > Hyppa > Hyppa rectilinea. The sequence continues at coordinate 3,558,812 of OX637310.1, read as the reverse complement.
ACTATGATACCTACCTACCCTACCTACCCTACCTACCCTACCTACCCTACCTACCCTACCTACCCTACCTACCCTACCTACCCTACCTACCCTACCTACCCTACCTACCCTACCTACCCAACCTACCCTACCTACCCTACCTACCCTACCTACCCTACCTACCCTACCTACCCTACCTACCCTACCTACCCTACCTACCCTACCTACCCTACCTACCCTACCTACCCTACCTACCCTACCTACCCTACCTACCCTACCTACCCTACCTACCCTACCTACCCTACCTACCCTACCTACCCTACCTACCCTACCTACCCTACCTACCCTACCTACCCTACCTACCCTACCTACCCTACCTACCCTACCTACCCTACCTACCCTACCTACCCTACCTACCCTACCTACCCTACCTACCCTACCTACCCTACCTACCCTACCTACCCTAGCTACCCTACCTACCCTACCTACCCTACCTACCCTACCTACCCTACCTACCCTACCTACCCTACCTACCCTACCTACCCTACCTACCCTACCTACCCTACCTACCCTACCTACCCTACCTACCCTACCTACCCTACCTACCCTACCTATGCAAAAATAATATGCCTATGTCCTTCTCATGAATGCAAACTATCTTCATACCAAATTTCAGCAAAATCGGTTGGGTGGTTTAGGCGTGAAAAGGTAACAGACAGACAGACAGAAAGACAGAGTTACTTTCGCATTTATAATATTAGTGTGGAGTGTGGACTAGTGGCTACCAGCGGTTTGCTCGCGTGGATGTCAAAAATTACCCCAAGGGATAAAAAGTGCAGCCGTTCAGCCATTTGAGCGTGAAGAAGTGACAAACATACGAACAATATTAACACACAACATAATATTAATGTGATTAGTAGCGATATACATATTCGTACTCATTATCGGAGCCAGCTCTGCATTTACACCTTCAGCGGTCGCTATGAAAAGTTATCACTGCGGGTACAAAACTTTTTGCACAAACGCGGGTACAAAACAAAACACAAACGAAATGAGCTCTAATGAGTTTTTGCATTATAGTGCTGCTGATAACCGAACAGTTGTACAGCCGCCAACACATCAAGCTACAATGTGTAAAATTTATGTTTAACTTTATTACAAAAGAATAAGGTTCATGTTTAATTGGGAACAATTGTCAGTTTGGAATTGCTTTATGAAATTTCAGCGATATTTCAGCAAGTGAAGTACTTATTTCCGTGACTACAGAACATCATGTGCTGTGAATTATTATGCAAATGTTTCAACCGTTAAATTACGAACACCTTTCATAATATCACTGCCAGTAATTCGTAATATATTTGTTTTATGTTGTTATAATAGTACAAGGGTGGAAGTACTTAGGTAGCTAAACTAGCAGACTGCTAAAGTTATTTAACCTTTTCTTGAAAAAAAATGTATTAAATTAAACTAGTTAGTAAGTTGTATTAAATTAGTTTTTCTTTTATTCTCTTTTGAGGACAAGTATTGAGCATTGAGAAAAAAAAATACAGGGTATCTAAATTTGGAGATAATCTATGTATCTCATACCCTCAGGTTTCAATACAAGTACTCGCGCCAAAAATAAACTTTGCAGCTTTGCATAACAAATAACTATTTATCGATTTGATTAATTAGCAGCATCATTGAGCATTTGAACAGATAGGGGCATACCCTAGAACGCTGAACGGATTTCAGTGCTCATTTATGTAAGCAGCAGTTTTTTTAAGAAGATAAATTAAACATATTTATAAGAAAATTAAAACAATTCCTAATAAAAAAATGCTATTATAATATAAACGAATTTTTGAACGATAAAGTATAAAGAATCCCTTCTATTGTATTATTGGATTTATTTTAGAAATTAGATGTAAGATTAGCTAGTTAATGAAGGCTTCCTCTCTCCTACTATTTGTTGCTGTGCCCGACAGGGTCCATGATGATCAAAATTTTAAATTTACCACCTAAGTATACATTGTGGAATGCAAATAAAATTTGAGTATTTGAGTATTTGAGTATTTGAGTACATGATCTACATCGTCAATACATTGCGAACTCATCATACTGACGTCACACAAAATCCTTCATCACGCAAGCAAAGTTTACCGCGCAACTAGCTTATTATATATGCAACGTCTCTACATCAATCATCGGGCAGAAGCCCAACAGATAGAACACCCGCCTGGTCAGAGGATCTACCTTTTCTGTAGAGGTTGAGCTAACTTTACACATTGGATGATTTCCCAACCTCAAAAAAAAAGACTTACTTATTTCTAAGTACACTATTTACCTTAAAATTTACAACCTTGGGTCTGTTTTACACTATACTAATAAAAAAATCCCTTAACGTATTGTTGTGGGCGTTGTGGCCAATAAAAAGACCTTAACTCGTTTTATCACCTAAAAACAGATCAACAACGTTTTATCTCCGTAACGTTATGAAATGCAATAAATTGTGACCTTACTGTTCCTTCTTAATTCAGAACTTTAATAGATAAAGGAAAGTACTAAACAAAGTCAAGGTTGTTGATTACATTGAAACTAATGTTACAAGGGGATAAAATTGTTTCTTTGTTGGTTATCTAAGAGCCAATTTCACCAATGAAACACATCACAACCGGTACTCTAGCTACTAACTTGCCGAATGCGATATGAATATGGTAGGTATAGTTCGCTTCCACGCAGACCGAAGTCCCGGATAAAAGCTAGTGTTGTAATATAATAGAGCACTGTCTAATGTCTGAAAATGACCAACCTGATAATTACTGTGCTCGCAATAAGGGCTTGTCAATCTGATCAAATTGTGAGGAAACCCTCTTACCTAGAACCAAACATTCGAAGATATGTGACATCTTCCAGCCCGCACTGTGCCTACGTCCATCTCACTGAACGGAGACCTGTGTACCAGCAGTAGGAATATTATAATAAATTATGCTATTTATTAAACTTTTCGATCCTATAAGGCGCTAATTAATAGCACAGTTTGTTTATGAATTGACAAGTTCTTGAATCATGCCTACTCAAACTCAAAGCATTTATTTCAAATAAACCAATTACAGGCACTTTTGAATTGCCAAGGGGTCGGCCAGTCAGAAAGATGAAGCTAGTTGTCCATTCCAAAGCAGTATGTACCTATGGAGAACAACGGACAGGAAACTCCATGGACACTCTTTAAAAAAAATCAAAATATCGTTATAAAATCTGGGTTACATCATTCATGTTGAAATATACATAGGAGACCTTTCCAAACCAAATTAACACTTCTTCTTTTCCATTTTCCAGTGTGTTGACCCCGATGTGCCACCACCTCCTGAAGAACCAAAACCCGACACATCTAAAGGTAAACTGGAAGTTCCACATCCCAAAGAAATCGAGAGCCACAGCGTCGAAGACCTTGGAGACATATCCTCAGAATTCAGCGTGGAAGTAGAAGAAGACACGCTGGACCACGCTCAAGACCCAAAGAAAAAGGGAAAATTCTACAAACTGGTTAAGTCCATGAAGAATAGAAGGAAGAGTGTGCAAGTGGCGAAGAGTGCTGATAATCTCGCTGAAAAGCCTTTAGAAGAACGGCATGAGAAGAAGAAAGGGTTCAAGTTTCATAGGAGATTCAGCCTCAGTCGGGGGAGGGAGGATTGAGCTTAGACGAGTTGTGACTTAGAGCGTTAGAGGTAGTTTGAGGAAGTTGTTTGTGAACGAAGTGGTTCGTATGACTTATTTGTATCTTCGCAGCCATCTATAAATTATGTTATACGTTAAAAGGGACAGACAGAGGGGGTCAAAAAGTGTGACAGCATCTGACAAGACGAGTGGGGTATGCAATGGCAGTAAGTTTTGTGATGTCACATCTAAAAAACAATTTTTTTAAACAACGCGTTTCAACTGTAACGAAATGCTTTTAATATAACCAACACTACCAAAATAATCTATGGTTCCATTTAAAATTTCATTTTAATTATCCACTTGAGAATAGGATGGGTGAGCTCCAAAAAACACGAAATTCGCGTAACGTAATTGATGGATAACGAGGGTTTTAAAGCAAAACTTGCAGCTTGACATAATTGATTAAATTGGATTAATTAATTGTGAATTTTCGCCGAGGTAAAATATTAAATAGGCATTGGGACTATTGGTCAGGCGGCAGACGATATATTCTAAAAAAATCTTACCGTGACAACTTAGCTGTCATTCCACCTGAAACTAGGGGTTGACACTTTTGACAGCTCACTTCTGCTTCTTTTGCTTTCGACGGTGATATTTTAAACAGAATAAACCGCTATATCGAATATTATCTTGTACAAAGGAATGAACATTTGTCTGCTCCTAAAATTTAAATTATTGATCTTTCGGTAGGCGAGTGCGGAAATCCAATCGGTTCATTCATGAATTAATTTTTCACTTTAGTTTCACGTCAAACGACACTGAGGTATCGTCACTCGTGGCGTGGAGGCGATTTTAAACCCAAGTCACGTGGTTCGTACACAATCTCTTTGCTGTATAGGAAGTCAGGTTCGGTTCCCTTGAAATGCCAAAAAATACCGCTGTTAATATTATTATTAACAGCGTTATTTTTCAGATCAATAGGAGATGATATAGTATAAACTAAATCATTTCCTATTGATCTACGTAGCCCTGTAAGCGATTATATTGCTGTGAAGAAAATTTATAGTTGACTTCGTTCTTTCTGCTTTACTACTTAGACGTAATTCTCAGTAACTTAAAACTTCACTAAGGGTGAAACTAGCTAACAGTCACAAAGACAAATAGACTTTATAGTTAATACATGACGTGCAAGTGACATTCAACCTTATGGTAGTGAAGCAAAAACAACAGCACGGTCGATTATCTAACGTAAGAAATTAGTTTCGTCTAATCGACATCTGACTTCACTTGCAACTCCTTATTATACTCCTCCTATATTATGTATCAAACCTACCTAAGTTTAAATTTTTCTACATAAAATCTTTTAAGCTATTAGGGCACTTGATTCGGTTCCGTGCAAGCGTACTGTAAACCCTATATCAATGTTTTTTTTTCACTTACGGACTGATTTTTCAATCGTCAGATAAATTTTATTGGGGGAATAAATATGACAGTTTGACAGATCTTGCATACACAATATTTCCAACCGCGATTTTATTCTTCAGAGAGAAAAATCGACTCTAAATCAATAATATAATAGACAGCGAACTCAAGAAAAGTAATAAAGTTAAAATCAGCATTTTCTTTTCTTGACTTCTATAAAAAGAACAATTTTTAATTACGTGTATTGTGCGTATCGCGAGTGCAATATACCTCATTATTATATAGCCACTTGTAATTCTTGTTTAATAAAACTATCTCGTTCATACACTTATTCATATTCTGACAATTTGTGTACATGGAGGATGTGATTGTAGTTGAAGTGTTCGAAATCGTTTGGACGCACGAGTATTTGTAACGAAACGCATAAAACAGACATATCCAGAAGCGCACATAATGTGGAGACGACTTGTAAGTATGTTTCAATTGTTCATTTCATGTGTAAGAACCATCATTGTTTCGGTGAGTGAGAGAGATGAAGCTATACAAAAAGAACGCCATTTCTTTTTGGCAACGAAAAAATTACGGTTTTTACACTTTATATTAAGACTCAAGTCGATCATTGTCATCCAAAATATTAACTATAAGAACGTTAGCTCTCAAAGTAAAGTTTATTTCCATTTTCTAATCCCAATGTTTAAAACAGAATGAGTGTGTGACTTCAAGTTATTTTATTTAAAATCTAGATGCTGTTGTATGAAAATTGAAACAGAAAAGTGTTTTTCTAGGCGTGTCGTTACGTATTGGTAGTGAAACTCAAATATTAGCTAGTGTTCTTTTAAAATATTACTCGGAAGTGTCCACAAATGTCGTACAAATCCTTTCAGTATTATACCCATTATTATAGCCTGTCCTCGTGAGAATACATCCCGTCAAAAAATCTACTTTCTGTAAAAAATCCCGTTGTATTTAGCGCGAGATCCTAGTGTGTGCACACATTTGTTATGGCAGTAATACACGGTTCAACTAAAATTATTCATTTTGGTTGAAAGGCAATAAACACGCAGAAATTTGATGATTGTTTAGTTAATTCATCCAAAATGAAAGGCAAATCTGAACCGTATATTAGATGCCCATACTATAAGTAAATTACAGTTACTTAGTTCTCCAATAGAGATAGTATTTTCCGGTTAATGCGAGCAAAGCCGCGCTTATTTGCTAGTGTTCAAACTCAAAATATGTTTAAAGACAAGAGAGAGACGCTAAAGAAATCATGTTGTGTATAAAATGCGATGTTTTGTATAAATGTAAGACGTTGCTGTAGTTGTTAAATCATTAAGAATTTAAGATCTAGTTTGTACTAACTTCTCATGTTAAATGTAACTCTAAACTTCTTATCGCTAATAAACAGTGATAGGATAATCGGATGCATATTTACCTAAAGTGTAGTTGTTGGTTATTATGGAATGTACTTTTGTATCGAAAAATCCCGCGAATTCGGAATCGACAAATTTAGTTTTTGTACTATAGAATCAAATCGGGTGTAGGAATATTTACTTAGTTTAAGATGTTGGATAATATTATGGAATGCACTTTTGTATCGAAAAATTCCCGGGATTTCGGATTCAACAAAATTACTGTTTTTTTTATAGAATCAAGGCGGGTGTAGGTATATTTACTTATCTTAAATTTTATATTAAAAAAAATATGTTTTAACCAAAAATGAACTTTAGGTAAATATGCATCCGATTATCCGATCACTGCTAATAAACTTCATTTGACAAAAGTATTTTTGAGGTATAAAGTGTGCTTTGCCTCGACCGCCTCTATCTGCAAAGGGTGCAGTTTTTCTTCTATAGGGGTACCTAATAATTAAATATAAAAAAGGTTAAATTCATAACGTTTCTGAAAAAACTCATCATACACATTTTCTATTGTGATTTTTGTAATCGTAATTGAACTATGGTTAAAGCTATTCCTATTCTTATGTGCACCGACTGAGCTTGACTAGATTGAGAGCTATCTGTTACTGTCGTCATCATTATACTAGAAAGAGTTACTGATAGATGCTGCAGTTTGTTCAATTTTCTTCTATTTTTGTCTGGTTTTACCTATTAAACTTTTGAACGCCAGAGCATAAACGCACGTGCGTGCCCTCCACGCCAAATAACAAATTTATTTCTTCTTGTTATCATGAACTTCTCAATATGGTGTCATTTAATTTGTTCATCTCATTAAATACGTACGAGTAAACGCACATAAAAGTAATGATTTAATTGTTTATTTCGTGTTGATAGTGTACCGCATTGTCACACATTTGTGTCTTTGGCGTACAGGGCATGCGCTTGCTTGTAAAGTATATGTGACAATCAAAAGGTAATAATAGATAGCAAAGAAAAGAGATAGCAAAAGTAGAAGTTCAGTTCAGGTAGGTGCACATTAGATTAACGGCCTTTGTCTAATGATTGTGAAAATGCCTTCTATTTGAATATAAAATTGTGCTAACTATTCTAACTTCTTCACATTCAGTTCTAAAACACGACTAAATATAAAAAAAAACTCTTCGGATTATTTATATATGTATAGTGCCAAAATCACACCCGACATACTTATTAAAAAGTTTAGAATTTCCACTTTTTCCAACAAAAATGACTTGCGAATTTAATCACGTTTGTAATCGAATACAAATCGATATAAAAACTCGATAGCGCAGTGGACAAAAGATTTTTTTGGTCGAATCTAGAGAATTCCGGCTGTCTATGAAAAAGATTAGCAATAACACAAAAGGTGGTTTTTTAGAACATTTCGATAGGCGTTCCGTTTTTGTGCGGTCAAGTTCAAGGGGACTGCGGTTTTAGTATCAAAGGAGAATTTGTCCTTGCTTGTGTTATGTAAATAAATAAATGAAAATGGGTTGTGATTTGATGCCTAATAGGTAATCTTATTTCAGCTGAACCTAGACCCATTAAATACTTACCTTTCTTCGGCTACATAAATAATATCACTACTTCATTTTGTCTATGTTTTATGTAACTAAACGCAAGCACAAAACCTTAATACAATGTCACTTACTTAAACCTTTACCATTTATATGGCCAGCTATGGCATAGTTAGGTTCAACGAGGGACATACTTTGAAAATGAAAAACTTTCATTATAGGACCAACTTTGAAATACGAAAAAAAATATCAGCTGTTCCATATATTATGCAAACATAAATGTACTGAACAGCTGTTTTTTTTTTCATGATTGAGTTCCATAGTCAAAGTTGTTCATTTTCATGAGTATAGTACTTAGGTACCCCCTGAAAGTATGTCCCTCGTTTAACCTAACACACTGTAAATCAACCTATTTATATTCTGTATTCCCTTCCTTCATAATAATTATTTAATATTTTAAACTGTTTAAAATCCGCTTGGCTGTTATTACAATGTATGTATATTTAACAAGTTGCTGTAACGTGTACCTTCTAATATAAGTATCCTTCGTACTGTTCATATGTTTATGACGCGTGCCTTCAATCTTTTATCTTTGTAATTTTATTGTATTTTATGTGTAGATATCGTTTTCACTGTAGGTATCCGTTAAAAAAAAAGATATTCGTATTGGTGAAAAAAAAAGAAAAAGACATTGATAGATATACTTTTTGGAATACCAAAGGGCTCCTTGTCCGATATGTATCTCGAATAATAATTTGGAATAGCTACTGGAAACTGATTCAACAAAACGCTCGAATTGAATTTTGCTGGCATAAGAACCATATTTTCATTTATCAACAGTTTAAATGTGGACTGTAGATTCATAGACAACTCCGACTTCGAGCGTAAATGAGGTGCTGTTCCACAATCGATGGGACACTTAATATCGTGTCCTGCGTGTCCTGCCGTATGCACGTTACAGGAACTGATGGACGCTAGTGATGGCGCCAAACACGTAGCTGAATTCTGGGCCTTACGTGACGATGGCTATCCAAATGTACTCATATTTAGATTGCCATCGACACGCAAATAAAAAGAACAGTTTAAATACAATTTTGTGCTTCAGACAAAAAAAAGTCAGTTTTACCTACCATAAAGTGAAAATGATATCTAGCGGGCACTGTTTTTGCGAAATTGAGTTCCTCAACCAGTTTGGCAAAAACACTATATATTCTTAATGTAATTTCTTCAATATAATCAATAAATTAAGTGTGGTGTATAATTTTCGAAGTTCTATGCTGTATTGTATTTAAGTGCTCAATTTTGTGTAGTGGACTTGTTCTTCGGTCTTGTCTTATTTTAGTAGTGTATTGTCATTTTGAGGGCCGGGACAAATTGGAAAAAAAAGTTGAAAACTGTATTACCTATAAATGTAACCGTTTTATAAAAAAAGTATTTGCAATTATTTTGATTACTTATAATAATTAAAAAAAATATCGACAATTTTAAATTCAAAATGTTGTATGTATAACTTCATAAAAGCTGAATTTTCCACCTAGAAAAAAAAATACGGGTGACCTACTTACATAATTTAAATGATATAGAGTTTTCTCCATTCTAAGTAACATAAATATGGAATAGCCTCCATGTTCAATTCACTATTAAAATAAGACCTTTTATTTTTTATTGTTATTTTAATTAATAAAACTGAGTACCGATACAAAACGAGTGAAACGATTTTAGTTTAGTTTTTTTTTAACATGTTTCATTTTCATCTAAATAGGGATTACATTCAAGGTGATACAACGTTACGAGTATAAATTATGTGTCATGTAAAGGCCCAGTTTCACGATTGACTAAATACCTAAGTTAAACACAGATTACTTAAAACGAACATGCCTACCAATCTATTCTATAAAATTCCATTAAAATATAGGTGAAGGGAGCTCTTATACCATCTAAGCCGCCTGTTGGACGGACACAAAATAATATAACATTGTTCAAAATAAAAATTGCCAGGCGGTTTGGTTGAAATAAATAAATTTAGTCAACTGTGTATTCGGGCCTCTAGTCGAAAGTGTCACCTTGTGTAATACATAGTAATAATCACGTATTTTTAAATGATAGACATAATTACAAATTGGTGTCCCTATGACAATAAACAATGATTTTAGATATTTAAAACAAAATTCTGTTCTTGTTAAAACATAACTTTCTAATTTTTTTCTACATTAGACACTTACTCTATCTTATTCTATAGGTATAAAATCATATCTTTAGCAAGTTTTAAATTAAAAATGTAAACAAGTGTACGTCCTGTGATGCTTGGCTTATTTAAATTATTTATTTATTTTTCCATCTCAATGTTCCGATATTGTTAATACGTACCTACTGCCCAACTGTCGGGCAGTAGAACCTGGTAACTTCACAATTATTTATCCTGTAAATAATATTATGTAGGTGATGAATAATTTATTCGCACTTTAGCCTGAGGTGTAGTACTTGTCGTTGTATGTATTTAAGTAAATATGTAATATTTTAATTAACACTCGAGACGAAGGATTTTTTGTACGTTTGGTTTGTGGATGTTTTAACGAAACCTTAACTCGGATAAAAATACGCCTATCCTATGTAATTTAATATAGAGAAAAAAAAGTAAAGTAATTGTTAATTTAACCTTGATTTTATTTAATTTACTTAAAAACCAGAAAGACAACTAGTAATAACATATGATTCTTATTAAACCTAGAATTTATGTAAAATAAATGGAAAACAAAGAAAAACACGCTTAGCTCGAGGCAATAAAAACATTCTAACTACCTACTCGAATCCATTGAATTCATCTATTTGTCTATTTTGCTACGGACAATTTCGACTTTATTTCTTCGCCTTTTTTGTATGTAAAACGTACATTGTCGTGTCTACACCGACAAACTTATCTCTGCGTGTGGCGCAAAAGAGAACTATCACGGAATGTATTCGATTTGACAGATTTTTGACATCTACCCTTTGCAAGTAGCGCCACCATGGAATGCAGATATAAGTTTGTCGGTGTTTAATAAATATAGATTTATTTGTAAATGACATTATGTACTGCACCTCAACAAATAATAAATAGTTATGTATCACGCGTTGAGTGTTAGAATGTTTATAGTCATGTTACTGTTCTATTTGTTGAGCCAATTAGTTTTAATATAGAAAATATACATTATGGCGAAATAGTGCTTGTTTTCTTTGCATTGCTTGTAGAACCTTTTGTGGAAAACCGTGAACCCAGTTGTGGAATATTTTGAATTCTTTTTCTTCTTCTTAGCGTGTCGATGGCAATCTAAATGAGCTCGGCCCAGAATTCGACTAAACGTTTGGCGCCATTTTCAATTGAAATATTCACCTCTCGTCAGGTAGTCCCCAATAAGAAGAACGCTGCTATATTCAGCAATAGGTATATTAATATGATGCCAACTTTTTTTTGAGTTTGGGAAGTTATCAAATGACTCCTCCCGCTCTGGGTGGAGCAGAAAGGAGTGTCAGACTCTTAATGACTAAATCCCATCCATGTTCTTTCCTTAGCCATTTGTGTTCCGGGGCAGCGGTAACTCTTTCGGACAATCCCGCTGACATTATGATGCCCCTTGCATCTGCCACTCTCAAGCCTGTTCCAGGGTTTTCACGTAGCTCACAGCAAGTAAATTCTGTGTCTCTTGAAATTTGAACTTTCCAGTATTATCCAGGCTGAAGACTTTGGGCACGCCACGATAGTGGCGGTAAGGCCCCTCTTTGAGGAGTGGCTAGAGAGGCGTCCCGGCGCCCTCACCTACCGCCTGACGCAGGTTTTCACCGGACATGGATGTTTCGGGAGGTTCCGGCCCATAATCAGGCGGGAGGAAACGCCCGGGTGTCACCACTGGGAGGATCACCCAGAGGATACGGTGGAAACGTGCCCCGCTTGGGCGGAGCACCGCCGTGTCCTCGTAAAGGCGTTCGGCAGCGCCTGTCGCCCGGCCCTGGTGCAAGCCATAGTCCGATGCGAGTGGGACTGGGAGGCAGTCATCTCCTTCTGCGAAACAGTCATGCTCGCAAAGAAGGTGGCAGGATGGGAGAGAGAAAGGTCCTCCCGTCCCAGCCGCCGCGGGAGACGCCTCGGGCGTCGGGAGCCACGTGACGACACCCGGCCACCGAAAGCGCGGGCCTGCGGGCGGTTAGTAATGGTTAGCTCACCGCCCGATCAGGACCAGGCCCATGCCGGACGGCGCGTATATGTTCCACGCGCGCCTCTAAGAGATGTCAGCATATGAAGGGGCCCTTTAGGGCCAAGCCTGCCGGGTAAGCGGGATTGTCCGAAAGGGTTACCGCTACCCCGGAACATAAAGGGCTACGGAAGGTACATGGATGGGTTTTAGTCATTGGATGATTTCCCAGCCTTAAAAAAAAAGGCTGAAGAGTTTGAAAACACTACGATGAAAAGGTAGGTAGTGCCCCTGCTCGTACAGATGGGGGACTACCCAACCCCCACATAACGTAATGCTCAAAATAGAACCTTGGATTGAATTCTACGTGTGGAAGACCTTACCCGCATTACATAAATAATTCAACCATAATAATTGCTTTATAACCGCTATAAAACACGTTATAAGACACATCTAGGTCATCACTGGTAATTTCAAGATTAACTCCATGTACTAAATAAATAAATATACACATAGGGGCTCGATCGCATGTACCACAAGTACACCACAACGACAACACGTGGAGAGGCGCTAATTTGTAGTATGAAGATGAATAGTCCATTCAAGCGGACCACAATATTGGATGGCAGAAGCAACAGTGTGGTCGATACCGTAACAAAGCTACGGCGCAGCCACAGCGTAACCACAAACGACACCGCGCACTAAAGGCCGGCCTTATCGCTAACACAACGCTGCGTCGCGTCGACGCGACGACACGGTCACACTTCTTCTTCTTCGTGTGGTTAGTGACTAACCTGGTATCAGAGTTTTAATGCTGCCCATGGGCCTCTGACTTAGCATCACATGCTGTTGACAAATATCTCTCGGGCATGCCGGTTTTCTCACGATGTTTTCCTTCACCGATTTTAAGCAAGTGATAATTATACAATACGCACATGAATCTGAAAAATCAGAGGTGCGTGCCTTGGGTTCGAACTCGAGACCTATGACTTGGCAGTCACACCACTAGGCTATCACTGCTTTTGACCGTCACACTTTTACAGAATAAGTAGCATTGCTGCTATTCTGTTAAAATCTCACCCTTAAAATACTAGGGATTTTCAGGTGAAACGACAGCTCACTTTAAGCTCACTTCACCCAAGTATTAACGGTGAGATTTTCAGAACAGATCGGCTGGATTCTATCTGTCTGCAAACACTAACCACATCAAAACTACTCAGACTATTTATTTCCACATGCATTCATGAAAGTTCTACACAAAAACAACGCTCAATCTTATTGAGGCAAGATTATTGTAATTAAGTTATTCGCTCACAGTTTGTCTGGTAGTGGACCCAAACGTAAGCCCCTCTCCAATTCTAGATTTTTAAGGGGTAAAGTGAAGCAATATTTAAATGATACTGCTATAAGAGGTGGTGGTTGGCCTCTACTGTCCACATTTTGTCGCTAAGATGTGGTGTGGGGTAGGTATGTCTGATCGGGCCCTAAAAATGTGTTCCGAATTTTTTTTTTTTATATATATCCTGCTACTTAGCAATCTGTTTCCAAGGAACAATAATCTAATATGGTGTCAGATTTTCATTGGGATTATTATCTTCAGCTGAGCTGAGCACCCATTGATGCCATACTCATCTTCTGTCCGCAAATCTCATAGCTAAATCTGGTATACTATTTCTCTTTAGTCGAGAGAATCTCACACTGCCCTCTCCCCTCAATTCAGCAGCCAGTTGATTAACATGTTGGTTTAGTCTATTTTGATAATTATTGCTGTATGGCTCTATTTCTTCTTTCACTGTTCGCAGGTTCAAATCTAGGTTTACATATCGATTGTTTATGTACGGTGGAATATTAAACATGGCTCTCATTGTTTTACTTTGAAACCTTTCCAGTATTTCAACGTTACTATGACTTGCTGTTCCCCATAACTGTATGCCATAAGTCCATACAGGCTTCAGTATAGCCTTATATATAGCCATTTTACTGGCTTCTGTCAGTTGTGACTTACGACCAGTGAGCCAATACATGCTTCGAAGTTTGCAGTCTAATTGTTTCCTTTTGGTCCATATGTGTTTGCGCCAGGTTAGGCGTCGATCAAGGTGCATACCTAAGTACTTGGCGTCATCTGAATGTGGGATTTCAGTATTGCCAAATTTTACAGGTGGACAGGTTTTCCTTCTGAGTGTGAAGGTTACTTGAACCGACTTATCTGTATTGGCTTTAATACGCCACTGCTGCAGCCATGTTTCGATCAGAGTCAGGTGTTGTTGGAGCATTTCGGAGGCAGCCTCGTGATTCTCGTGTGTTGATAGGATTGCGGTGTCATCTGCATATGTCACGGTAGTGGTCGAAGCATGAGTGGGTAAATCTGCTGTGAATATAATATAGAGAACTGGTCCCAGTATGCTACCCTGCGGTACTCCAGACTTAATTTCATGCATTTGAGATGCGTCGGAATTATATTTTACTTCGTAGCATCTATTTTCGAGGCAAGATTTTAATAATGGGAAGAAGGAATGTGGAAGCGTTCTTTTGATTTTGAAGAGTAGCCCATTATGCCAAACTTTGTCGAATGCTTGGCTAATGTCTAGGAAGACTGCGCTACAGTATTGTTTGTCCTCCAGCGCTCTACCAATAACATCAACTAGCCGATGCACTTGCTCGATTGTACCGTGGCCCTCCCTAAAGCCAAACTGATGAGTTGGTATTATCTCTGCTAGATGTTCTCTCATTCTATTCAGTATGACCTTTTCCAGAAGTTTTCCAATTACCGGAAGGAGACTAATGGGTCTGTATGATGCTACCTCTTGAGGTGCTTTGCCTGGTTTCAGTATCATTATTACTTGGGCAATCTTCCACTGGCTTGGGTAGAAGGACAATCTCCGACACGCGTTGAAGATAATTAGTATAAGCAGAAGCCCCTTTTTTGGAAGTTGGTTCAACAAAGTAGCGTCAATAAGATCGTAACCGGGGCACTTGCCTTCCTTGAGATTAAGGATTTCGCGCCTTAGTTCTTGTGGTGTAACATGCTTCAAAGGCAATGACATTTGATTAGGAGAAGTGAGGTATTTGTGTATTTCATTGTCTAGCTGTTGATTGCTGCTAGGAAGTGGTTCAAAGACTTTATGTAGATGATTGGCATACGTGTTAGCTTTTTCACTGTCAGAGCGAGCCCAGGTCCCTGATTGTGTTTTTAATGGTGTTACTTGTTGTTTAGGGCGCTTTAGGTTTTTTGTAGCCTTCCACAAGGAATAGTTTGTGGCACTAGTATGTGTCAGTTTTGCCAGATATGATTGCAGGTTCTCATTATTCCATTCCTTTATTTGTGCCTTTAGTTGCTGTGAGGCTTTATTAAAGGCAGCCTTGTCTCTAGGATAATGGGTGTCTTGCCATACGGAGCGAAGTCTACGTCTTTCCGTTATACAGTCTTTGATTGATGCTGGGTACACATGTTCTTTTGCGCTTCCCGCTTTGTTTTGAGGTGTGGACCTGTTTGCCGCGTCATGAATCAATTTATTTAATCCTTCTATAGCCTGTTCTACCTCTTCTGTGGTTTTCAGAGAGATTGTAAGCTGACTCTCCGCTGTGATGATATCCTGATACTTTCTCCAGTTGGTTTTCTTATTGTAGATTTTGGGTAGTCTTTCTGTAAGTATTATCTTATTATTCAAATTAAGAATAACTGCAGAGTGGTCTTTTTTTTTTTTTTTTTTTTTTTTTAAGGCTGGGAAATCATCCAATGACTGCTCCCGCTCTGGGTGGAGCGGAAGGGAGTGTCAGACTCTTACTGACTAAAACCCATCCATGTTCCTTCCGTAGCCCTTTATGTTCCGGGGTAGCGGTAACCCTTTCGGACAATCCCGCTTACCCGGCAGGCTTGGCCCTGAGGGGCCCCTTCATATGCTGACATCTCTTTGAGGCGCGCGTGGTGCAGAGTGGTCTGAGGTTAGATCTAAGTCTGATTCCATATTGATGTTATTAATTGATACGTTTTTTGATATGAAGAAATCTAGTAGGTCTGGAGTTTTTTGTGGGTCAGTCGGCCAGTAGGTAGGACCAGTGGATAAACAATCAAGATTAAGATCTCTCACAGCTTGGTAAAGCTGTCTGCCTCTAGTAGTTATAAGTCTAGAACCCCAGAAAGAGTGCTTTGCATTCCAATCACCTCCACTTATAAAGCAGCGCCCAAGCTTAGAGAAGAAAACTTCATAGTCTCCTCTTGATATTTGATGTTTCGGAGGGCAGTATATTGCAGCAAGTGTAATGTCTGAATTTTTGTCACTGACATTAATTACTGTGGCTTGTAGCTTGTCGGTTGAGTAGGGTTCAAGTGGGTGGTGTTTTATGTTAGATTTAATGAGTATTGCAGTTCCTCCATGAGCTTTTCCCGATGGATGGTTAGTTGTGTACATAGTATATCACTTTATTGAGATAAAGCTCGTGCTTGTAAATCTGGTCTCGGATATGAGTGCCACATCAATTCTTTTCATGTTCAAAAAGATTTCTAGCTCTAGTCTACGTGCAACTAGTCCGTTGGCATTCCATGTTATAATCTTGAGATTATGATTAAATTTTCTTTTGGCTGCTTAACACTTGGAGAAACCGATCCATCATGCTGTCTACCATGTTTATCATCATGGTTTGAATTCTGTTGAACATTTTATCTAAAATGTCACCGAGTTGTTGTATTTGGGGTGGTTGGTCTGGATAAATTATGTTATCTGTAGTATTTTTAGTCACTTCAGCGTAAGTTGCTGTGGTTCTTTTGTAGTTACTCAGTTTCTTTGGCTGTGGTTTGTCAATTTACGTTATCCGGTTGTATTGGTTTCTATTGGGCTGTGTTGATTTCGGTTGGATTTTCAGTATATGTTCTTTATATTGTTTATATTTTATACATCCTCTATAGCTAGCCGGGTGTTTTGCTGGCAGTTTGCGCATGTAGCTTCTGTGTCTCTAGTTTTGGTACAACTGGTTGTTGAATGGTCGTCACCACATTTGACACATCTGAAAGGCCGGTGGCATTGATTTTTGGAATGACCAAATCTTTGACACCTTTTACACTGGAGGATTTCTTTTTTTTTGTATTGAGGTTCAAAAGATATTTTTGTATGATTTAAGAATTTCAGTTTGAATATTTCTTTATTGTTTGGCTGTGGTTCCAGGTCTACATAGAATAAAGGTAAAGATTCTTTTGACATTCGGTGACGGATATTTATCAGTTGTCTTACTTCATGTCCAAGTTCTTTGAGTTCTTCCTTTATTTGGGTGGTATCTTCTGAACTATGAAGGCCTCTCAGTACAACTCTGTAGGGTCTTTCACACTTTAACATGTACGTGTAGTGACTAATGTTGTCCTTAATCAAGCTTTCTCTTATTGATTTGTATACTTCTATACTTGCTGGCATTATTTTCACAATGTGTCCTGATCTAAGCGTTGTCATAATATAGTTTTCTGCTGTTGTCATTTTTAGTAGTTCCTTTCTAAGAGCAGTGATATCTAGGACTCCAGTTACAAAAATTCGTTCTGGCTTTGGAGGCTTGACTGACTCTTTATCATCTGAAATCTCATTCTCATTGTCTAATATTACAAATTGATTTTGTGTGGGTACTAAATATACAGTTGTATTGGATTTTTTCTTTTCATTTTCTGCCTGTGGTGAGTTGGTTTCCACTCTTTTCCTTTTGGCTTGAGGTATTCGATCTTGCTGCCAATCGTTTTTTTTACGGTCGTTTGCACTAAATGCTATTTCTGTAGCATTAATGTCTTGCGATATATTGCCGAGTGAGTTGCTACGTATTTTGGTGAACATACTCTCTTGTAGAGTTTGTTGGATCATTGTAGGGTTTATTTTATTTTTAAGATTTTCGTTCATGTTGTTCCCACGAGTATTGGACGAAATAATAGGTCACTTAGGGGTGACGCCATTCCCTAAGAAGGCAGAGTACAACTACGTTTGCCATGTCCGTAGAGGTTGATCGCTAGTGACTGGACGCCCACCAGGCATGCAGTCTCTTGGCACGAGATCTCACCGTAGACTTGGGGTGATTTTTTATAGAAGTTGTCTTCTTCATGGCCCAGACAATTAAGCCAAGGCCGCCGATCCTGTTGAATCCATCCATCGGTTGCGGTTTGTGAGAATCATTTCCTATTCTCACTGATAAACCAAGCTGATTAGGCTGGTATGGTCGGGTTAGTTGACCGCCGCCCGAGACCCGGCGTTGTTATTCATTTAGCACCACCCGGGAGGCACGTGTAGGGTTGTGGTTAGGTAGCTCCTACGGACGCGAATAACATTGCCCTCCGTTCCGAAAAATAAAAATGTTTGTTTGTTGACATTGTTATTTTATCGCTTGTGTATTAGAATACATACAGGTGATTTGTAACAAAAATAATATAGTGCACTGCACCTGCACTTCCCTTACTCCAATAGTTTGATAGGACGGCTGCCGACACGACGGAGAGAGATCAGGCATAGGACCAACGGCTTCCTGATGGAACAAGAACGAACCCACGAGACCAACGAGGCATAAGTTTAAGTACTAACAATTTATATGGATAAATCTGAATTAAAATATTATTATTATTATTATAAGATATCCCTGTTTAGAAACTCACGTACCTGTATATGCAACATTATTTTTAGTATCCGCGAAACCTGAATATAGTTTGTTCTAAATGAGGAACTGAATCGATTCCAATGATTTTTACACCATGTTATATTTTTTTCCAAAACTTTTTTAAAAAAGGTTACAGTTGGACACCGAACATTATCTATAAGCGCAAGACGATGCTGGAGGCGCGGGCGCCGCCGCACTCGCGTAGTGACCATGTTTTTGGACAACCAGGTAACATAACAAGCTTATAACTTTGTGTTTTTTCATAATACAGTATTGAAATTTTGTAAATAGATTCTTTACTTATAAATAACGTGTTCCGGGTTTCACATATACTAAAACTTATGTTGTATAGTTCCCTTATAATACCTATACACTGTTTGATTAGATAAGTCAAATGTATTTGATAGTTTATTTATTTTACTCTCTAAACATCATTGATAAGTCGTAAGTGGGTTGTAACGAATAAGCTACAAGAATAGGCTTTTTTTGTTGAGGGTGTGAAATCATCAAATGACTCCTACCGCTCTGGGTGGAGCGGAAGGGAATGTCACACTCTTACTGATTAAAACCCATCCATGTTCCTTCCTTAGTAGCCCTTTAGCTCCGGGGTAGTGGTAACCCTTTCGGACAATCCCGCTGACCCGGCAGGCTAAGGCTGTAACGGGCCCCTCCACTAATACTGACATCTTTTTGAGGCGCGCGTGGAACATGTACGAGCCGTCCGGCACGGGCCTGGTCCTGACCGGACGCTGAGCTACCCATTACTCACCGTCCGCAGGCCCGCGCCTACGGTGGCCAGGAGTCATCACGCACATTAAATAGGCTAACGCCACATTGTTAAATAAAACGGTAGACTACTTTAGTGTCGGCGCTATGTGGTTCGCAGTTTCAGACAAGAAGGCTGCCTTGCTGCTCCAGTAGACGGTAAGTGATAACTATAAACCGCATGTTTGCCTAATTTGCATATTTAATAATTAATATGCAAATCGGTATTTATCATTGTCACGTTTCATTGTAACCCTAAGAAATGCAAAAATTTACAGACATGAAGATAGTGTAATGTATTAGATAAATATAAATTGCAAAAATATGTGTGAGACCGCTTTCACATTACGACGCGTAGCGCGACGGAAGCGCCTGCTTTCGTCGCAGAGACCAACATTTCGAATACTTAACTTATAGAATATTATTAATTATTTCGTTGAAAGCGTCTAACGTCTGCGGTGATACTATGTGCTGCTGCTGCAGGTAGTCTTGATCGTTAGTGTTTTTAAAAACAAAAAAGGAGAAATTTGTTTTATAGTGATGTATTAATACGTTTTTTTTGTAAAAATAAAAAGAACTAAATTTGTATAAAAAGGAATAAAATGTAAGTAAGTATTTATTTGATTTTTGATGTTGCTTGTTGCACCCTTAGGTAATTTCTTGGCTATTTCGAGCTTTTATGAGGCATGTTTCGGATTGGATATAATTTGACATACGGATAGACCATGACTAATATTAAGACATAGGATCTTGTTTCATCGTAAAATCAGTAACAATCTGCACTTTAACAAATAAAATAGTTATTTGTTATGCAAGGCTGCAAAGTTGATTTTTGGCGCGAGTACTTGTATTGAAACCTGAGCAAGCGAAGGTTTCAAAGGTACGAGACGCAGAAAAGCTTTGCTGCCGAGCACAACACACAACTTTTCACCTCACTACAGCGAGGAAACTGCTAGGTGCAAGAAAACAGGTGTTATATGTTGTGTTTTATTTTGTTCGAGCGTCTCATATACATTGACTCATGTGAAGAAAATAACAGATTCTTGGCAATGTATCTTATGAGATACATAGAATATCTCCAAAATTTGATACCCTGTATTTTTTTCTACATCTTACTTGTCCTGAGAGACATGGAGAATGAAAGAAAAAAACTAATTTAATACAAATAACTAACTAATTTAATTTAATACATATTTATTGTTGCCAAGCATAGGGTTAAATAACATATTATATTAGTATTTATTTTATTAAAAGAAATTAACTTTAATTACTACACAATTTGTGTATTTGACAGGGTAGTATTTTTATGGCATATTCAAATGTGACTTCACAGATTTTTTTAATCAAATGGAATACTTATTAACCTTAATTCCAATTTTACAATTATATCCTCGCAAAATATTTAATTTCTGTACTGTGATGGAAGTTTTTAAGGTGATCGGTATCATTTCTATGTGATTTAATATTTTATTTTAGACCGTGTCATGCATTTTCAGTGGACTGGCAGTTTAGAAAACTATTAAATAGAAGGTTCAAATTTTAAAAACTCTTTCCACGCTAGCGAGCAAAATGCAATTTTGGGCTTTTTTTATTTTTTAAGGCTGGGAAATAATCCAATGACTGCTCCCGCTCTGGGTGGAGCGGAAGCGAGTGACAGACTCTTACTGACTAAAACCCATCCATGTTCCTTCCGTAGCCCTTTATGTTCCGGGGTAGCGGTAACCGTTTCGGACAATCCCGCTTACCCGGCAGGCTTGGCCCTGAGGGGCCCCTTCATATGCTGACATCTCTTTGAGGCGCGCGTGGAACATATACGCGCCGTCCGGCACGAGGTCCGTCCGCTCCGCCGCAATTAGCCGCGGAAACGGAGTTTCCCCCCGGCTTAGTACCTCCGCGCGCCATTCGTACAGGCGCGCGAGGACTATCGCCTCCAGATCCCATGGCAGCAGTCCGACAAGGAGGCTTGCCGCCTCGCCCGAGATCGTGCGGTACCCCCGGATCAGCCGTATGGCTACCACCTTTTGGGGCGCGTTCAGATAGTGGGCGGCTCGCCGCCGCAGTGAACGCGCCCACACCGGGGCCCCGTATAGGGCCATGGACCGCACGACTGCCGCGTAAAGCCTCCGGCAGGAGGCGTTCGGCCCCCTAATATTGGGCAAGAGCCGCTTGAAGGCGGCCCCAGTCCGTTCCAGCTTGGGGGCCAAACGTCGGAAATGCTCCACGAAATTCCATCGGCTGTCGAGGACCAGACCTAGGTATTTCTTCGTGGTCTCGACGCCGATGTGAACCCCTCCTACCGTAAGTTGGGATCCCGATGGTGGCCTATTCCGAGGCCCATGAAAGGACATGGCCTCGGATTTGTGCAATGCCACCTCGAGACCCAACTGCCGGATCCTCTCAATGACTGTCGCAACCCCGCGTGTCATCGCGTCGGCCACCGCCTGATGCGACATCCCCTGCGCCAGGACCAGCGTGACGCCGTCAGGGAGGTCGGCCCGCAGCACCCAGTCGTAACCGATGTCCTACAGGATCGGCCCCGGAACCGATCCCTGTGGGACTCCGCACGACATCTCTCGCCGGTTCCATTCCCCATTCGCAAAAAGACAATATCCTAGGCAATCATCCTATTTATATAATCTCCTTAATAAGGAACTTGAAATATACCTACTAACATACCGCGAATGCAAAAACGTCTTGACAAAATGGCTTAAGTCCTATGACGAAATAGAAAATATGGTACAAGTGATGAGAACATAGTATGCATTTAATACATGTACCACATTACGCTATGATACTTCATCCGCTAATGGACCAACCCTCACTCCCACACTCACACTCACTACTCAACACACATTCACCCCCCACATAACACACACAACCCAGCGCGTTTTCTTTTTTCATTCCATTTTATTATATTTAATTTTCTATTTATTTTCATTTTTGCTCTCATTTGTGTTTTCATGTAGTTTAATTCTTATTGTATAAATTTACATTAACCCTGAACGAGCTTGAGACAACCTTGTAGTCATTATTATAACAAAACTAAGAGAATGCCAGAGCTTCGTAACACAAGCAAATTATTTGCTTAAAAGGATGCTCCATATTGTAAATAGAAATAAGAATTTTAGTTGATGCAAAAAACATTTATTATTATTATTATTATCGCGACCGGGATATCTGTCCGTCAAGTACGCGCAATTTTGGGCTCAGATTTCGAATGACAAACAGACTCTTTCCGAGCCTGTGAGGAGAAAAAAAAAAACTATTGTTTTCAGACAGCAATACATGCGCATACACTTTGTAAAAATCCTATCTACCTCATATAATTGATATACAACAGAGTCTTGTGGCATACGAACAGATAGACATCGTAGGCTCAGAAATATGATCTTGTGAGCATTCGTTGAACTCCCAAAAGGAGCATATTATATATTCAGGCACCACGGTTTGGTACGGTTTGGTTTGGGGAGTGGCAATTGGTAGCGCGTTCGAATCCAACGAGAAATGATTCCTGAGTCTGAATAATTATGTAAAAAAATATATTTTTAAATAAATATTTATCACGCTACTGAAGATAAGTGTTCTTTTTTTATAAGTGCCTGTGAGTATAGCATCGATTAAAATATAGCTGTACGAAAAGAAACCCTATTATTTTAATCAATCGTAAAATGAAGAGTAACCGCTCTTAATTAATTTTCTATGTTTTTTCGCAACGAATAGTCCGTGGAAAATCACAATTCGATCACTGATCAATTCAATTTCGATGTAATTAGCCCTCTGAAACCATTTGACCGATGACCTTCACATTGGATTGTCTCTGGTATTTTGCATTTATCTACGATCACACGCGGCACAGATTATATTCGCGCGCGGCACTCTAAGGGCGATCGCGTTGATCCCGCCGAAAAGTGTTCCATTTTTAAAAGTGACATTTTAATAGTTTGTGTTTTGTTTTTGATTTCTAAAATGAAAATCGATCTGGATGATGGGGTGAGGAAACTATTTATTTTACATGATTGAAGGGTCGTAGCTTTTATTACTCATGAAAGGATAAAAAGAAGGCTTCCTGTAGAAACAATTAAGGCCCCTTTCAATAATAGATTTATATTTTCATAATTACTTCTACTAGCCCAATTACGTGTTTTTTTAGGAAATTTTTAATCTATTAGTTAATAATAATAATAATTTATCGTTTATTTTCTCTTACACAAAAGTTTACTTAATATTGAAGTGTACAGAAAATGTCGCAGCTGCAATCCACAAACTGGTCTTTTGCTTCATATATTATGTTTAACAAAATCGTCTTTTCGACAACATAAATAGTCCATTGAACTTTGTTGATATGTCAAAATTAAAAGCATAGCCATTTCTAGTGTTTTACTCAATAACCCTACAGAATTCAATGAAAATACTAGCTTTTAAATCGTGGTAAAATTGCCACCATAAAGACATCTATTTTTTTTATAATCACATATTTATTATTCGTAATAATAATTGAAACACGTAAAATAAGTGTAAAACCTGTTATACATATTAACTGGCTCACTAACAAATCTCTTTCCGAGCCGGTTGAATTAGTATTAAAATTATTACGTAAACACGGAAATAATAATATTTATTGTATATTTATTTGGTTCTGTCTATTATGTTCACACCATTTAAGAATAATATTATTTTAATGTTCAGAATTAATATACGTTGAAGCTTTCTCCCGGGCGAAAGTGCACTTGTTGCTACGCGGCTACGGGTTGCTAGTGTTGCTACGGGAGGCTACGGGAACTACGGGCTACGATAGCCTACGTGTTTTCGGACGCTCCCGTGCTAGGCTATTATTATGTCGATCGTTATCTCGAGTGCTTCCACTTCCACTTCCAAAAACAAAAAGCAGGGGCACTACCTACCATTTCTCGAAGCGTTTCGTAGTATTTATATTCATGATAGCTTCCTCCTGGTTAATGCAATAGAGCTCAAATTCTCAGGATAAGATGTTAGTCAGAAAGCTTCACTTTCTGCTTTATATCTTTGCTTTGTCTAGCTTGTATACTTTGAATATTATTAATAATTAAAATACGTCGTTTTACTTAGGTACAGACGCCAGCACATCAAGCTATCCCTAACTGTCAAATTTACTCAATTAAAAATGAACCTTATGTTTTTGCAATAAAGTTGAAATACTATCAAAGAAATTTGACAGTTTGTGGTAACTTGATGTGCTGGCCTCTGTACTTATCAAAAACTCTAGGGCACTGCCCAAAGTCATAGCAAGCTAAATTTTGGCAAGCTGGCTACGATTTGGAATTATAAATTTTCTTTCACACTATTAAAAAAAAAAACTAAATAAAATTTTGAAAAACAGCTGTTTAAAAAAAACTTCAGTTTAATTAAAACACGTTTCTTTAAATCTTTAACTGCTTTTATTTTTTTATTATTTCTTGTTAAAGCGGCTACAGAAATACACAATCTGTGAAAGTTTCAACTGTCTACCTAATAATAATAATAATAATAAAAGCTGTTTATTTCAATTAAAATGCAGTTTTATACAATTCTTAACTTAATCTTAAACAAAAATAGAAAAGATTTTACAGTTAAGGAGTTGCTATTCGATTAGAATTCATTAAATGTCGCTTGAATATGTTATAGGTCTGCCTTTTATTTTTGTTTTCCAGTTTACAAGCTATGTGTTTTGGCAACTTGTTTAGTATTCGGGCGAGACTGACATTCCATACTCTCTCACCATAATCGTTATGACATTTTGGTATTTCAAAGGTCGGGAGGTAGTCTAGTTTACGTAATGTGATTAATCTTTTTCTCCTATTCAATTTACACATGTCACTACTGTACTGAGTTACAATTGCTAAATCTCTCTTATCAAATATACTCAAAACCTTACAATAATGAAACAAGTACCTAATATGGTTTATGAGATGTAGTCTGCTGACAGATAGACCGGCGGAAGGACAGCGAAGGCTTAAGAATAATAAATGGTTCCATTTGGCAGCCTTCCACTACGGAACCTTAAAAACACTTCTAGAACTTTCATTGTATCAAAAGTAAACATTACTCTTTCGCACAAAAACGTAACAAAGCACTTTTTAGTACAAATCTAAGTGGATCACAAGAAAAGGTGTTAGTTTTTATCCAGCTCTATTCAATTTAGAGATAAATTGATTTACCATACAACTGTTTTTTGTGGAAAATTGATTGAGCAGTTTAAACAATGATTTATTTGATAACGTTATTATTGTCAGTTTAGAATGGCAACTTGGTCAGCGAGATTGTCTGAAAGGGTTACCGCTGCCAGGAACACAAAGGGCTAAGGAAGGAACATGGATGGGTATTACTCAGTAAGACACTCCCTTCCGCTCTTCCCAAAGCGGGAGGAGTAATTTGATAATTTCCCATCCTCAAAAAAAAAACAACACGCGATCATGCGGTACTTAATACTTTTTTTTTAATAACATAAAATAAACATAATTATATAACACTGTCAGTACGTTGTTAGAATAAAAGTTATTGTTATGTATATGGTGGTTGTAAAATTCTGGTTAATTGATCAAATAATGCAGCAGCGTAGCAGTAGTATCCCAAAGCGTAGCAATTTTCCTGGTCTCATCATCATCATCAGCCTATAGCAGTCCACTGCTGGCTATAGGCCTTTCCAATTGCACGCCATTCAGCTCGATTCTCGACAAGTCTCATTAAGCTTATTCGGCGAGCTATATCGACAACTTTGGTTCCCTTTTTTGGTTAAAGGAGAATGCCCATTTTAGTAAGGATCACCGTTGCGTATCAAACAGTTTTGTATGATAGGATAAAATGCATGTAAAAGAGAGGCGATGTCGTACTTTCAGAGGAAATAAAGATGATCCGTTTGTATTGTGGGTGTTTTTTGATTTTCTAATCAGGTTTGAGGCTTTTTTTTTGAGGGTGCGAAATCATCCAATGACTTGTCCCGCCCTGGGTGGAGCGGAAGGGAGTTTCAGACTCTTACTGACTAAAACCCATCCATGTTCCTTACTTAGCCCTTTATGTGCCAGGGTAGCGGTTACCCTTTCGGACAATCCCGCTTACCCGGCAGGCCTGGCCCTGACGGGCCCCTTCATATGCTGACATCTCTTTGAGGCGCGTGGAACACGTACGCGCCGTCAGGCACGGGCCTGGTCCTCATCGGGCGGTGAGCCACCCGTTACTCACCGCCCGCAGGCCCGCGCCTACGGTGGCCGGGAGTCGTCACGTGGCTCCCGACGCTCGGGGCGTCTCCCGCGGCGGCTGCCTCCCGCGGCGGCTGCCTCCCGCGGCGTCTGCCTCCCGCGGCGGCTGAGGTTTCAGGCTTGAGGTTAGTTTTGTGACAAACCTTCCACCAAAAAAAGCAGTCCTTTACAACAAATTGATTTGAAACCTGGTCTGTCATATCAAAATTGAAGATGGGAAGATAAAAAGGCCTACATAAAGACTAGATTATGTGCATCTGCATAACATTGTAATGACAATAGAATATTGAGATGATTCTTTTCATAATCTCCATAATTCTTGTGATTACAAGAAAAACATGGATTTATGATAAATATAATTATGACATTATGATCCAGCATTATGAACAATGTAAGAAGAATAGACTAAACAATTAATGTCACACGAGTCTAGGGAATTACGTAGCTAGATTAAATAAATCTCAATCACTTGAGATACCTAATTATCTATGGAGGTATGCATTCATTAATGTATTCATTCAGGTACTTACATAGTCTCTAGAGCTGTCTTCTAATCGTGTCGCTCGTAGTCGCTCGCTGTTCCTTATTTTAACATTCCAATCATAAAATATGTTAAAAACTTTTTTGATCAACAAGTGAACATCGCAATTGACAATTGAGAGATATAGCATGGAGGAAGTAAGTACATATATATATAAGCACTAAGCAACCAGAAATTTTAGTTTTTGTGATTTTTCTGATCACTTCTAAATTTTTCAACATAGAAGTGGGCGGAGCTGCGGGCAGATACTTCCACCTCTATTTCAAACTTTTACGCGGGAAGTCTTAGCTGAAGTCTTCTACTCATAATCTATGTATGTACAGTCACGAGAAAAATTATGTATACAGTTACTCAGTTACTTAATTTCAAAAGAGGTTTTCTACTTATTTATTGTATGAAATTGTATGTTCATGCACATATTGCATTTTCGAATCAATAGGTTTACTGAACCTGTCGTATATCAACAGTTGAAATAGTAATTTTACGAGAAAATCGCTACTGAATATTGCTAGGTGTATACATATTAGTGCTCGTGACTGTACCTCGGTGCCAAATTTCCTCGGTGTCTAGTAGTTTTTGAGATTAATTCTTGATTATTCAGTGAGTGACCCGTCACTTTTATATATTGTGTAATATAATTGAATACCAGAAAATAATTTCAAAGAGCCATCATTGTCGTGTAAAGTGATGCGTTGTTCCAAAATAATTCGTATTAATGGTATTGAGCAGAGCTCGCAGCTTAGTAATAACAGGCGCACGGATCGATCCATCAGGTTAAGCTGCTCTTGCCGGGGTTTTTCCGTGGATGGGTGACCATTTTTACATATCGAGACTCCTACGTGCCTCGGAAAGCACATTATGCCGTTGATCCTGAATTCTGTCATTTGCGGATCTTTGACAGTCGTTACGGGTAGTCTGCCCTAAAGTTTGACCGCCAGTTTTACCAAGGGATATCGTATTACCCAGTTACTGGATTGTGGAGTTCAGATAGGCAGTCGCTACATGTAAAATACTGGTATTCAGCTGCATCCGGTTAGACTGAAAGCCGACCCTAACATAGTTGAGAAAAAGTTAGTCAGATTGATTGATAAGTATTGAGCAGAGCTGCTTCGAGTCTTCAAAATAAATAACATATGTTATTTCAGTAGGTTTTCGTTTATAGGATTACATTTGACAATAATGGTCCTTGAAAGGCGTCTGTTACCTACGAAAGAAGTACGAAAGGTCGTACAGGTAAAAGTTTTTCTACATAAACATAATTAATTTTATACATTGGCACATAACATAATTATGACCATGTGTGACGTATTCGTTAATGTACAGACGCCAGCACACCAACCTATCCCAAAATGTTATTTTTTTTCAATTGAAAATAGACGTTATGCTTTTGTAATTAAGTAAAAAAACTATCAACGAAATTTGATACATTGGGGTAGCTTAATGTGCTGGCCTCTGTACTCATATCGATCGCCATAATTATGTTTACCTTACTGTAACAGTAGAATGATACCACCGGCCCTTGGCTGACGCGGTCCACGTTTTTGTCCAGCGTTTGGTCTTTGTAGTCTCTTTCGCTTCAAGTTCTTCACCGGATTTGTCTACTTTAAGAACCAATGACGGAAATCGAAGAGGCAAATGACTTAAAAAAATATTAACAGCTTGAAGTATTGCCATTTAGAGCATTCCAAGTTCAAAATTCTATCACAAATCAAAAGTCGCATCTATTATTTAAAAGCACGTGCCAAAGCAATGCCTGTTAATGATAAAATAAAAATAAAGTTTCTAAAAATCTTTACAACATAAAAACAACTCCTTTATAACTCAATGCCATTCGCTTACAGATGCCCCCGAACTTATCGGAGAGTCTTCTCCCGGAGTCAACTCCTCGGAAGCTGGAGAAGGCCAAGTCTTTGGAGTCGTGTGCCAGTTCCACCGGCCCGGACTGCAGCTGCGATGAAGTTAGCTACGGTATAGGTTATTAAACTGTCTATATACTTACTTCCATTCTTCTTCTTCTCTTATGTTTTGCGTTCCTATATCTTAAGGCTGGTTGCTGCGATTTAGTATAGATTCTTCTATCACTAAGTATTTTAGCTTTATTTTGACTTATTGTTAATATTTGCTGTAACTTACAACTTTGTCCGATAATTCCAAAGTTCAGATTTGAACTACGCAAAATCAGTTGAGAAAAAAAAACTCTGTTTTATCGTAATATTTATTTGTCTTTGTATTTTCTAGAATATTGCGCAATCTACAATATTGAGTAAGATATCTTACGGTTCCTTTCATCATCGTATTTATCTGAACTACCTGATAGATTTGTTTTATTTATTAATAAAAGTTTACCAGCTGTAAAAAAATATGAGCTGTTCCATACATTTTATTGAGTTACGTGTGCCTAAATGTATGGAACAGCTCATATTTTTTTCGCGATTTCAGGGTTCATCCCATAGTAAAAGTTGTTCATAACGACGAGTACTATGCTCCCACGAAATTCTTAGAGTTAATTTTTTAACACCTTATATAATAGATAAAATAGATAGAGAGATAATAGATAGAATAGGTCAAATTTTGTCCAGGATTTGCAGGTTCACCAACATTCTCAAAATAAATGATTGATGGTGATTAAAAATATAAAAGTTATGATTTTATCATCCCTCCAGGAGACGCAGTATTCTCCTGCTTCATTGTGGCTCCTCATGTGGTCAGCATTTGGCGAGGAACGTGGGGCCTGATGGATCTGAAACCACAGCTGTTCCCTTTCGCGCAAATATACCTGCTTGGCATCGTCATACACATCAGCTTTGCGATTGTCAGGTTAGTGTGTGTGCCTCTTCCGCTCCACCCAGAGCGGGAGCAGTCATTGGATGATTTCCCAGCCTTAAAAAAAAAAAAGTGTGTGTGCCTAAAGGCGGGATTCCAGCAAAATTGTGTTCAGCACATTTGCTCCTAAACATTTTATGCCGTACTCCAACAGAACACGTACTGAGCTACAGTTCGTTAGATTTGAGGGTGGGAAATCATCAAATGACTCCTCCCGCTGGACGTAATGAAAGCGTACATTACAGCTCATTTGTCAATGTTTACTTGAGTTTATGCCGAACACTGTGTAGTACAGTGTCGCACAGTGGCGCACTCTTGTGGAAAGCGCCTCAAGAATTACTCTTGAAATCATTACCAGTGTTGGAAAACTGTATGCTGGTATTCGGCGTTTATGCAATTCAAACAAACGCGTCACAGATTTAAACTTTTATCAATTTATTTATCTATTTACTATTGAGTAAATGACCTTGTTAGGCAGCAAATTAACTTAAAACTGTAAACTATTTCTGCAGATATTCCTGAGGATTGAGTATAATAAGCCTGTAATGTTCACACTTCTGGAACACAGGCCCCCTCTCAGTAAGACGGAAGACCCCATTGCGGGTTTGTAGATGCCTCTCAAAAATCCTATTAAACCGGTGACTAAAACCGACTCCGCGGTACCATTTTGAGGTCTAAATTCCCACAGCGCAGCGTGTAAATATCGATGATTTGGGATGTGGATGCTGTGATTGCTAAAATAATACAAAACTTAACCCTGTTCTAAAATTTACAGTTATTGTTAAGTATGTGTAGAACTACTTGTACTGATTTAAATACACTACACAACGAGTATTATCGTTCAAGGCTACAAGAAAACTATGTAACTGAAGTGAATGCTCCGAGCATGCCGTCATAACAGGATTATAATACAAAGGTTGCATCTTAGAAAATCTTCAATGCTTTCCTTACACCTGCGTCTTGTTTACGTAGGTATCTACAGGTATTATACGAGAACATCATAGTAGAGTTTCTCCAAATATAGGTAACATTATTTTTTTGCGTTTCTTAAACATGATTCGTGAGACGAGGGGCTTGTCGCTATGTAATCAGCGGTTGGTCCGTAGATGGGTGACATCTTACAAACCAAAACCCCTTCGTGTCTCAGAAAGCCGGTTAAGCTGTTGATACCGGCTGTCATTGTAGACCTTTGGTAAGGGTCATCAGAATAACGAAAGTCTTACAACTAGTTTTTCCAAAGGTATCGTGTTATCCTGAAGTCAGTTGGGTTTTGGTGGTCAGATAGGCAGTAGCTCCGTGTGAAATACTTGGCTGCATCCGGTTAGACTGGAAGCCGACCCTAACATACTTGGGAATATGCTAGGCAGGCAAATTGATTGTAAAGGGCACAAAAGCGGTAACTTTCACCGACCGACTAAGAGGGATTCGACATAAAGGGAATAATTTGTTTCATTTAATGTAAAAAAAGGCCATTTATCTTTATCGTAAACGGCGTCTAAAAGAATGCATAATATACTTTACCTTGTCTAGCCAAGATCTGAACCAACCTTGCCCTTTAACATAAAAAGATAATTATTAAACAAGCGTAATACAAATGAAACCCCGAAAAGTTTCAAATCATTGCCGTCAGAATCACCATTTGCACTCAATTACTTAAGTGCCTGTGGAAAACGAAATAGCAATCATTTTTGTTACTACGCGTGGTTGCTATGTCAGCGAAATAGTGATGTTTCTTATTTTCGCAAGTCTGGGTGGTAGTAGGTATTACAAATTAATGGAATTGCTTTTTGTACGGTTTTTCTATCTACCGATTGAATAGAGATAAATAATTTTGGTTCTTCTTATTAAAAAGAACTTTAATACCTATCTTTCGCCGACGGCCAATAGGAAGCTACAGTTATTGTGGTCGTTTTAATAAGGAAGTATACTTCTAAAGAACTTTCCAAAGCGTTAACTAGGTGTGACAAAACTCGCATTCGACCCGAATGAGGGTTGTTCAGTTGTCGTTTATGAACACTTTTTGTCAGATTAAACTTTGCTGACAGAATCTGACCTACAGATTCTGATTGATATCTAGATTTCAAAGTATAGGTATTGCAAGTTAGTTACTCCTCTATACTGATATTATAAAGAGGAGAGATTTGATTGTTGATTTTTTGCATTGAATAGGCTTCGAAATCAGTGAATCGATTTGAAAAATTCTTTCACTGTTGGGAAGCTACACTATTCCCGGCTGACAAAGGCTTAGTAAGGATCCTTAATTTTTTGAAAATATAATATGTTTTCAAAAAATTGGGATCATTACAATAATGTAACAACTCGAGCGAAGCCGCGGGCATAAGCTGGTTATTAATAAACCCTTAATTCTTCAGGACAAGACTGCTATCCCGTTCAGCAGGGGCATGGAGCAATCCTGAAGGTGGACCTGTATCCTGGGTGAGGGAGAGGATCCTGTCACGCGTGTACACCTACATCTTCATCCTGAGCAATATCATGCACTGGCGGGGCGGAT
Source organism: Hyppa rectilinea (assembly GCA_951799385.1). NCBI lineage: Eukaryota > Metazoa > Arthropoda > Insecta > Lepidoptera > Noctuidae > Hyppa > Hyppa rectilinea. The sequence goes on along the minus strand of OX637310.1, from coordinate 3,526,204 downwards.
GGGGTCTGCTGGATATGTCTGTGGATGCCTTACTGCCTGATGTCAATGACCCTCATAGGTAAATATTGGAGTTATGGACCTTTGAAGTAAAATCAATCTGCCTAGCCTTTTCCCAATTATGTTGGGGTTGGTTTCCAGTCTAACCGGATGCAGCTGAAAACCAGTATTTTATATGGAGCGACTGCCTATCCGACCTCCACAACCCAGTAACTGAGTAATACGGTACCCCTTGGTAAGAATGGCTGTCAGATTTTTGGGTTTCTGATGACCCGTAACGAATGTCAAAGATGCACAAATGACAGCTTTGAAGTAATGGCTAGCAAATAGTGACCATGGAATGTGGTTACTAAAATCTCTCAATGATGGACAAGTATACTGGGTGTAACTGAAAGGGTATATACATACAAAAGGATATGCTACAGACCACCAGTACTTTTACTATGGGACCAACTCCAAAATCGTGAAAAAAAAATCTGTATGGAATTTGCATAAGCTTTCGAAATTTTTAGTAAGCGGTTTATGTTCATAGCAGTTGTATCTACCTATCTGATAGCCAGCAACTCCTCCTAACACAAATTATTGTGATGTTATGTTCAATGTTCATGTTCTACTTATTTAGTTTGTATCGTCCCACTGCTGGGCATAAGCCTCTCTCCCATTTCCACACAGTTGTGTCACCTGCTATTCAAATTCAAATTCTTTAATCAGACACGATTCCATAGTGTTAGTTTAACAAAAACTTTTTTACAAAAAATAAAACCGACTTCCAAAAAAAAAACACTACAAAGAGAAAAATAATTTTAATTTCGAAAGTCGGTGGCAAAAAATGAAAATACAAAACCGAAGACACCGACTTCCGAAATCAAAATTATTTTTCACTTTTTAGTTGTGGTACCTACACAACCCCCGCCCCCCCCAAATTTTAATACCACTACCTGGTATGTAAATTACAGTGACAGGAACTTATTAGAACATCGTCCACATATATTAAGTAGGATTTTTTTAGATTTTTGTTGATTTTTCAAAAACCGCTTAGCCGATTTCGAAAAATTTTTTATGGGACCATTTGAAAAAGAATTTTTCAAATCGGTTGGTAAGCAACGGAGTTACGCGCGAACAAACATAAAAAAAAAAATACAAACATCCGAATTGAGAACCTCCTGCTTTTTGACGTCGGTTAAAAATTATTTAAAGACTAGTGTAAGTAATAGAATAAGAAAGGTACATCCTCAACTGGTGTGGATCCTTACCCAGTGGCAGAAGGGAGTCCCACCGATCTTGGAACACACTCAGGAGACTATTATAGTGGCGGTGCGCAGCCAGACGGCCATGGATGCGGTCCTTTTTCTTATAATGGCGTAAAAATCGTCTTCACAAACATACCGGACGAACTACAAGCCACGACAGCCCCAATAGTATCCTGAACGCGTTATTGTATTGGACACGCAGATCGCTGTACGTCCTCTGCGTAAAACTGGTTCAAAGCCTGCACGGTTTAAAAGACTGGCAGAAAGCTTTAAAAAGAGTTAGCTTTACCTTTGCGTTTTATTGTTGTTCATGTTCTAAAATTTGTTTATGTTTGCTACAGGCCCGTGCTGATAGGTGCCATAACCCTGTCCTTCTACATCGCGATCATGATCCTGCGGGCCTCCCGCAACCTGCTCGCGTCGCCATACTTTCTAGTCACTGATGGAAAGGAACCCACATACATATTTTCAACTAGGTTTAAGATTTCCGTAAGTATTTTACACCAAATTCTTAAAAAAAAAGAGAAAAAAGGAACAAATTCGGTAATAACGTATTTATTTTTGTGAAATATAAAATTTGTTAAGTGTCGTTACAACTCTGAAACTAATGAAGTATTGACACCAAACGGCTAGCGCGAATACAGCATGCCACTTGAAAAAAACTAAAAGAGGTTAACCTAAAGAGCATAAAGAGGCGACATTATACGGGTGAAATTGAATTCATGGGCATTATTTTAAGGAGCGAGCATAATGTATGGAAAAGCTGTTTTTTTTCGAAATTTAAAATGGTAGGTAATCCCATCGGTTGAAGTTATCATATCATAGACCATGAGCAATTAGCTAAGCACTGGTTTCATGTGTGCTTATTGTTTAGCCTTGGTCCGATTTTAAAACTAACACATTTTTTTTACAATTTTTTTTTATTTATCTCAAACCAGGTCAAGGTTTTTTCAAATTATAATCTTTACAATAACGATCCAAAAGCCACGGAGTTAAATTGATTAATAAAAAACATTAATCCAGTTGAATCTTAGAGTTGAATTGATGAGTACCAGTAAGCGTTGCAAGCGTAGTGTGTTAAGAAAATCCTGCCAATCCCTTAACCCATTAACTGCCGGAACGCAGGTCTATGCAAGACACATTGGCTTTTTAATTGTGTCTGTAGGTAATTACGACGTACGAGCGGTTAAGGCACATCCACAGAAAAAAAGGAAATTGCCCATACTTTTGGTTGGAAACACAAAGCATTGATGGAAAATCGAAAGGAGTAGTTATTTACAACATCGTTTTAGTCTCTCTCCGTAATAGAGATCAACGGTCAATGCCGGCCGTATATGTAGTTATAACACTTAAGACCGAATCAGTTAGGAAGTACGCAGTTACTGCCCTACTGATCGTGATTCGTTGAGTGAGTGTCTTATTACCTTCACGGTCACTCTTACGAGGATCGCGAGGGCATACATAAACGGTTGGTAAAGCCCACGTTAGACCTACGAGGTTAAGCGGGACTGTGCGAAAGGCGGAACATGAAGTGCTAAGGATGGACATGGACGGGTTTTAGTCAGTAAGAGTCTGACATTCACTTCCGCTCCACCCAGAGCGGGAGGAGCCAATTGATGATTTTCTACCCTCAAAAAAAAAAAACCTACGAGGTAACCTTAGCACGTCTGTATTATTTATTAAATCCCATCGATTGTGGAACAGCACCACATTTACACTCCAAGGCGGAGTTGTCTATGAATCTCCACCTGAGCAGGTTTTCCTTGCTTCGGCCAACCTGGGTCCGGAGTCTGTTAAAAGACTTCCAAGTTGTGGCCAGTTGTGTTGGCTATAAATCGAATGAAATGGTCCGATCCGAGAATGGAATCCAGGACCAACCGTCAACCCAAACCGGAGTCAACTGTCGCGCTTGTGACCAGACAGACGAGACAGGCGCATATCATGTACATCATTGATATAGTGTGTGTCGGTGCAGTTGGAGTAATAAATAATGTTCAATTGAGTGTGTCTGCAACTCACTGTAACTCAACTGACTTTTGTGCAACAAAGAAGAACTAAGCATTTCTCACAAAGACGGTTATATGTTGGCGGTTTCATACTTCAGCCTGTTAAGTAATCTCAAGATTATGGTTATATTGCTCTGATAAGTAGCCTTTGGTTGATACGGTGATGAGAGTGTAAGAAAAACCTTAAAATTTATTGGAATCAATTCAGCTCCTCGAAGCTGACGTTTTGCTGCAACGGTCGATGAAAATATAGAAATCAGAAGTGGATGCCAACTTCAACTGAGGAGGCCAAACCTGATAAACACAACATTCTCTGGAAAGGACGGTGACCAGTTCAATATGATGCCTCATGTAAACAAATTAAGTTATTACTAAACATGATTGATTACTTGATCGAGGGATAAAAAATTACAATATTTACCTAATATGAAGCACCTAGCGCCATTATACTAATAAGGAAGAGCGCTTTAAGGATGCGGAAGTCTCGTTTGTTTTCACTTCGCATCTCGTCTTTATCGCACAGGAATTTATAAAACTGCAAGCCTGTGATGTGCGTCATCAAACACTATCTATCACCTAGATGCACTATTTGAGCTGGTTAAAGACCTCTTATCTCACATAAACGATCCTAGCATCGACATTAGCTAGTAGCGTAGAATCATACGCATAAGCGTTGAGTCCCGAGCAAACACGGGTACGTCAGAGCGCGGGACGGGTGATAATGCAATTACTTGTAGTAATCTGTCGGCGCGTTGTGCCGGTGGGAGTCAGTCTGTCAGTCAGGCGCGCACAGGCACACGGCAGACATGCGCGGAAGCACTGCTGGGCTGGCCGACACGCTGGCGAGCGGTTCGCGCGCGCACGCAGCCTTGCTGGAATGCGCCGACGCGCTCTTCGCGAGTCTGGTGGTCGCGCCCGCCGTCGTCACCTACTGGAAGTCCACCTGGACGCTCATGGATCTTTACGTGCTGCCCGATGAGCCCGTGGGCAGCGCGGCCGCGTGTGCCGCCTTCGGACTGTGCTGTGACTTGTTGTTTTCGGTGTTCCAAACGCAACTAAGCAAACAGCTGCGGCCGGAGCGCGGCAGGCTCACGTACTACGTGGTGTCGCGGATGTGCACGGCGGTGGCGGGCGTGGCGTGCGTGGGCGCGTGGCGTGGCGTGTGGAACCTGTTGAACGAGTGCACGGGTGACAGTGCACGCACGCTGCTGTCCACGACGGCGGCGGCGACGTTGTCGCTGGCGGCGTTGCGCGCACTGCGCAACATCTGCGCCGCACCGTTTGCCGTCGCCGTCGACTCACCGCAGGACTATTTCGATGTGCCCACTATGTTCCGTACGGTTGGTACCATTTAGAACAGCTCATTATCTCCATGCATGCTAAATCTGGTTGATCAGATAACAAAATGGGAATGCAGATTCTATTCGGCCATGTCAGAACAATCTGGTCCAAAATGTGATGTTTGGTTATATCCGTTAAACGCTACACCTATTCACAATCAACTCCCCTGCTCCATTTACCCATATTCGCTGTGACAGAGTTATGCTTATACATAACTCTGCTACAGTATGGGTGCAATTCCCCTTTATAGCTAGGAAGTCTGAAGCTAAAATGATATATCACAGACTGTTAAAGTTTTATGGTATTCACCATAAAATACGTCCAAAGATGCGTATTACTCATAGTTTTACGCGGTACCTGTTATCAATATAACAACATGTTCAATCATTTCCTATTATCTTAAGATTTCCTGCTAACGTAAGGTTCATCAAACCTTCGAGTAGTCGAGTCTTACAAATAAACAGTCGCAGATTAGTCGAGTGCATACTTGACACACAGGATCAGCTGATCATTCATTCATTCATTCGCGCGTGTTCGTTGATACGAGCACGATAGAGTACGGGAGGTATTTACAATATTATTGTTATGGAGCTACTTTTTTTTTTGAGGGTGGGAAATCATCAAAGACTCTTACTGACTATGATTGACTTCTTCGCGAAGAATTGATATATATTATGTTAAACTTTATGGGCTTAACCTGTGCAGTATGTATTTTGTGTTTAAAGAGATTTAATGTGTTTTAGACAATTTTTTTTTATCATTCCAATAATGTACGAGGATTTCCCTCTTGTCCAGCATTCTGAATAAAACCTACCTTATCAAGGCTTGGGCGATAAGACCGCCTTTTGTGTCACCCATTCTAAAATGTTTTACATGTACCTACAGATATTAGTTTTGAAAAGCTCGTCAGCTTACCTACCTTACTACATCCTATAATATTGCTTTTTGGGGCAAAATAAACTGATTTCTGTCTAAACCAGAGCAATACATTGAATGCGATTCAGAAAACTGAAGATTATGATGTAGGTGTGGGGGTAACAAATTAAAATATAGCGTTTGTAAAGAGGCCAGCACATCAAGCTACCCCAATCTGTCAAATTTCTTCGATAGATTTTCAACTTTATTACAAAAGTATAAGGTTCATGTTCAATTGGAAATATTTAACAGTTTGGGATAGCTTGATGTGCTAGCTTGATGGTCTGTACCCAAGACACTGGCAGCATTGCCAAGCTGTAAGGCAGTGCCACCTATGGGGATCTGTGATAGAGATAAATGATTACTATCATCTATTGTTAAACAATTTTACAATGAATAGTAAAAATGGTTTATCTAACATTTTATTCAAATAAACAAATAAATCCACGTTTAGACGCAATAATGGAAATAATTGAAGGATGCACATTAATTAGGACCAAGAGGCAGTTTGTATATTGGTATACCTATACATAATTTCCATAATTCAATTTGGATAGGTAATTTATCAATCGCCGACAGCCTTAGGCATTTGCTACAAGTCAACCAAGGGTGGTGAAGAAGTTAGATGGCAGGTGCTTGTATGTACCTACATATATCATTTCGAACTATGAATAAAATAGGTACATAAATAGGTTATAAACTTATAACATATACAACAATAACAAAAATAAGTTTAAGTCCGCTTTTGTATATTTATTGTGTGCGAACATTTCAAATAAATACATAAAAAATGAAATCAAAAGAAAATGTTAACGAAACGAATGACTACAAAATGCAATTTGTTGGCGATTGATATTTACTATAATATATAGGTACCTATAATATAATATCTGCAAAGATATACACGATGATTTTTAATTCACTATTAACCTTTCAGGACAGTAGGTACCGATGACTATGAACAACTTTTAAATATGAGACCAACTACGAAATAACAAAAACAATATACATCTGTTTCATACATTATTATCAATTAAATATTGCACTTTTGGATGAAAAAAACATTTTTTTTTCGATATTTCAGAGTTGCTCTCATAGTAAAAGTTGCTCATATCATGGGTACTTCATCTTTCGTGTGGTTAGTGACTAACCTGGTGTCAGAGGTTTTATGCTGCCCATGGGCCTCTGACTTAGCTCATAGGTGATAGGAGCTGAGATGACTCTACTCTCTCTCTCGATTTTTAGATAATGCCACGAAATCAGATGTTTATTTTAGTGTGTAAAAGTGAAGCTACTTCGCGTCAGCTGATGTTTGTCAAAATACTTTATGATTATGCTCATAGGGATTACTTCAGTGTTCACTATCTTAGTTCAACATTGATATTTAATTATGTTAAATTGGTTTATTGCTCGGTTGTTATGCCCAAAACGGATAGCAACCTAATTAAGTGGTGATTAGCTAATTAACACACAATAAGTGGGTTATATTCTATTACTAAAATTATTTAGAAAGTCCTAGAATATGCGGTCCAAACATGCATAGTTTCGAAGATATCATCAATCATAATACATACAGCGTGTAAGGTTAAACAAGGGACATACTTTCAGGGGGTATAGTACTCATGAAAATGAACAACTTTGACTATGGCACCAACACTGAAATATGAAAAAAAAATCAGCTGTTCAGTACATTTATGTTCGCATAATTCGTCAAAATGTATGGAACAGCTGATTTTTATTTTGCTGCAGCTGACTTTTTCGAATTAATTTGTATGATAAATGAAAACACACAAAAAAATATGATGGAAAAATAATTCATATGCCAGTTGATTCTTTGATATGCTCTCATTCATACCCTGACATAAAAAAAAACACCTTGTATAAACCGCTGAAAATCGAGCTATCAATGCAATTGGAGAGGCTTATATCCAGCAGTGGACTGCTATAGGCTGATCATGATGATGATGATGAGGTTCTGATATCTCAATAGTAACTTTTAGATCTAGGTACAATAATAATGAATTGCGAGTGTCTTTCTTAATTAGGTAGGTATAAAGTAAAACTATTCTAAGGCTGGGAGACCCAACCTCTCTTACTTTCACTTTATTTTAAAATAATTACGAACCCGAATTAATATTAAATATTATAATTATACTTTTATTTTTTTATATTTTCAAATAAGATTCATAATCCTACTACTATTATAAAGGCGAAAGTTTGTAAGTATGGATGTATGGATGTTTGTTACTCTTTCACGTAAAAACTACTGTATAGATTTGGATGAAATTTGACACAGAGATGGTTTATATCCTGGATTAACACATAGGATATTTTTTATCCCGGTAGAACATTCCTGTGGGATAATTTCCGACCTCCACGCGAGCGAAGCCGCGGGCAGAAGCTAGTATATAATAAATAAGCAAATAGGTTTAAAAGAATAATGAGTACATAAATATAAAAAATAATGCAGAATAACTTAAGAATGAAGAGCAAGCTAAGCGAGCTATAAAGATATTCACCCTTTCGGATAGGTTACATTTTCTTTTGATCATTTAAATAGAAGTAGGAAATATTTCTTCGAGTTATGGAACAAAAAGTCACGAATATGAGAACGCATTGTAAGACGAAGAAAAATTTGGCAACATTTTAGATAGGCTAGACAATTCTCTCGACCATTCAAAAATAGGAGTTTGTCTATACTAATAATATAATTTGTTTGTTTGGTTGTAATGAATAGGCTCAAAAACTACTGGACCGATTTTAAAAATTCTTTCACCGTTGGATAGCTTAGTTTTCTAGGAGTAACATAGGCTACTTTTTATCCCGGGAAAAATAACGGGTCCCACGGGAAAGACCACGGGAGCGAAGCCGCGGGCAAAGTGCTAGTCTGTAATAATAATGTAGAATGTAAGAGCGAGCGTAATAAGTTTCCAAGTTTAAGCACCCTGCTTCATACCGGTTTACTCTGACCTCTCATACAGGAAGAAAAAAAACTTATTTTGTCGACCAATAAAAATCATTTAAGTATTTCAGCTAAAGAACACCCAAAAATAATATAAAATAAAACAAATAGAAACAAGAGCCCATTTTTATAGCATCTAAGTAAATATTATTAAACGTTTGGGTTTTGCGAATCTAACCTTTACCAAGAACAATCAAAATGAATAAATATAGACAGTTTATTTTTGGAGCTGCCGCGTCTCGTCTGTCACCCCGCAGGTGCTCTAAATGTCTTCCCATTAAAACCGTAGACCTCTACGAGTTCAATTTTTGAACTAAGGCCTAATTGAACAAAAATATAAAAACACGGAACTGGAACTTCCGTTTTTTTAGAGTTCCGGTTTGATGTCATAAATATTTGTCCGTAAGTTGTACACAACAGTTACCCACATAAAAACTTGGCCGATCCACGTCATTAAATTCTGTGATTATTTCATGCCCGTTGAACAAACTGAAATTAGTTACAAAGTTGATAAGAGGTTAATGATGAATATACTCTCTTGCATATTCTGGTCCTTTCCAAAATGAACCGCCCATTTGTCTCTTGCGCCTATTGAGTGCCGCCTACGCATAGATTAGTAGCAAATCTGTTGTTCTCAGTTGACGATCATAAGCGGTAAAAAGCGGTCCATAAAAGTCTTTATCCACAGGTAAGATATCTTACGAAATGTTTGCCTTGGGGTTTAATTTTTTCTCTCTCCTTCTTTAGGTTCCTCTTTGGTTCTAAAATAAGCAATCTCCTTTTATACAAGTTCAGTAGAGCTTAAGATACACCTTGTGGAACTTAGAGCCTGGTATGTTAGAAAATAACTGACAGCATTCGACCTTTCAAAATGATAGAATAGTGTGATAAGTTTTTATAAAAGGAATGAAGAAGTCTGCCAGTAGCCGTGCTGCTTGACGCATGTATTCGTTAAAAAGGAATGAAGAAGTCTGCCAGTAGCCGTGCTGCTTGACGCATGTATTCGTTAAAAAGGAATGAAGAAGTCTGCCAGTAGCCGTGCTGCTTGACGCATGTATTCGTTAAAAAGGAATGAAGAAGTCTGCCAGTAGCCGTGCTGCTTGACGCATGTATTCGTTAAAAAGGAATGAAGAAGTCTGCCAGTAGCCGTGCTGCTTGACGCATGTATTCGTTAAAAAGGAATGAAGAAGTCTGCCAGTAGCCGTGCTGCTTGACGCATGTATTCGTTAAAAAGGAATGAAGAAGTCTGCCAGTAGCCGTGCTGCTTGACGCATGTATTCGTTAAAAAGGAATGAAGAAGTCTGCCAGTAGCCGTGCTGCTTGACGCATGTATTCGTTAAAAAGGAATGAAGAAGTCTGCCAGTAGCCGTGCTGCTTGACGCATGTATTCGTTAAAAAGGAATGAAGAAGTCTGCCAGTAGCCGTGCTGCTTGACGCATGTATTCGTTAAAAAGGAATGAAGAAGTCTGCCAGTAGCCGTGCTGCTTGACGCATGTATTCGTTAAAAACAATATAATTCAATAGCTGCTGCTTCGCGTGTTTGTATTTTGTAGGATAGAAATTCCTACAACTCATTACACGAGCTCTACCTCTAAGCTTCTAGAGTGAAGGTCACTCTGGCCTTCACAGTTTCATCAGACTGCTAGACCAAAAATTTTGACAGATTAATCAAGCCTGCTTAGTTTGCTGGCATAAAAATTATTCAGCCATTGCAGCCATTCCAGCAAAGGGGGATATTATATGGCACAAAGTGTGCTCGGACATAGGTACACTCTCTTTTCCCTCACTGTCATAATCCTATGGGGCGGCAATCCGACACTACCAGGACCGGAGAGAGACCAGGCACAGGGGCAACGGCTTAACGTGCTTGCCCAGGCACATGGGTATCACACCGCCAACTTCCTAAATCTGGGCTGGTACTAAAAAGTTCCTGACGGAAACCCATTTTGCCCGCTGCTGGGGCATTTCAGGGTCGGGGTATATTACACAAGCACACAGAATCCCGCAGTAAATATATATCAATTCAGAACTGCAAACACTACACGTGGCGATTTCCTAGAAGAGACTATTGTGCTCAAATGGTAACGGTGTCTCGTTTTCAACTACAATAACCCTTGTCGTCACTGATTGCGGTATACATATTTTTCTATTATAGATAGGTACCTAAACGAGAGAATAGACGCTCAAATGGCACCCGGGATTATTTATGTTCCGGCAATTTGCTACTTATTGCCTGTCTGTTACTCCGTTCCTAATTTTTCTTCCGCAATTCAAAAGTAACTTTTCGTAGTAAATCTTGTTCCGGAGTCATTTGTTTTTTTAAGTCATTGACTGCCACGCAGCAGACCCAATAGAAAAACTATTGTTTGTCGGACACACGGTGACCGCGTTGGCGTTCAACGTGTTAATAACAGTTGAGGCTTTTCCAAGAGTTATTACTGCTTAGAGAAATTATGGACCTGGGTATGACCGCCGGACTGCCAAGGTCTGAATTTACGGATTCATGTGCGTATTGTATACATATACGTAACTATCACTTGCTTATAAATCGATGAAGGAAACTATCGTGAGGAAACTGGTTTGCCAGAGAGATATTTTTCAACACCATTTAAAGCTAAGTTAGAGGTCTATGTGCAGCATAAAAACTCTGACACCAGGTTGGTCACTAACCACACGAAAAGAAGAAAAGGAGAAATTTAACTTTAGCTCTTTATTTAAATAGAAAATTTGATTCGGGTAACGTAAAAAAACGTCCAGTCTGAGGACCACCGTTCAACCGGCATATAAAAAACTACTAAATGATTTGAATTTGAATTCTATATACAGCTATGTAAGAGTGGCTATTATTTACAGAACAGCCGAGAGACGATGCTGTATATCCTGGACTGCATCTTCTCTGTGGCGGTGGTGGGGTCACTGGTGGTGTTTGTATGGCGAGGCTCCTGGGCGCTGCTGGACATCTTCCTCTTTCCTGACGACCGGAGTAAATCGTGTTGGACATCACTGGTGAGTTATTTAAGGAATCATTTCGACTCAAGCTTGAGCCTCCAAGGTTCTCACACCTCCTTTTATCAGATCCACGTAAAGAGCAATGTTCTAAGAGGTTTTAGAGAGACATCGCCTCATGACCTTTTTGTTTCAACAGTAAAAAACGGGGAAGTTTCTACAACTTTCATTCAGGTTTGGTTTAGAATCAGCACTTTTTAGGCTTACAAATACAGACCCCAAATGCCTTCTTTTTACCGTGACGTATTTTTTAAAAGTGAGCAGCGTTTGCCCAGTGGTACCGGCCGCCATTAACGAATTGTAGGTCGTAGATATTCGAACCTTGATAGGCGCGCCCTTTTGTGCAAAAACATTGCAGGAAAACATCAACCGAAAATTCGAAGACCTGTGGTCAGGCACATTAGGTTTGCGTGGTGGATTCTAAAGTCAAAGTCACAGTCAAAGTCAAAACATTTATTTCAAATAGGCACAAGAATGGCACTTTTGAACGTCAAAATGAACAAGAAATAGAACTGATTCTAGTCGCCCTTCCAAAAAGTAGTTTCGTGTGGAGAAGAATGGGCAAGAAACTCCACCGTTACTCTTTTAAAATGTTTCACAATGTTTTGTATACATGTATTATAACATTATATGTGAAGACGATGTACCCAGAATAAAAACAATACATCGCAAAAGGTGAAAAGAAAAACACATGTAGCAGTGGCAAGTAAACTTAATTATGTCATAAGTGCATGGTGCTCACATATTTACAAACATTCTAAAAGTTAATAATAATAAATTAATCAATGTGTGAGAAGTTATTCCAATATAATAAAATAATATGGTACAAATTACCTAATTTACTTAGCAACCAGTTTGATTTTGTCTAGACACTAGATTGTCCTGTGGAGCAGGACCAGCATGTTTCCAAGCATCCTTATCTTATCTTTATGTGGTGGAGAGGAGTCTTGTCCCAGCAGTGGGCACATTATAGGCTGATTTATCCGTAGGTACAGACGCCAGCACATCAAGCTATCCCTAACTGTCAAATTTTCTCAATTAAAAATGAACCTTATGGCTTTGCAATAAAGTTGAAATGCTATCAAAGAAATTTGACAGTTTGTGGTAACTTCATGTGCTGGCCTCTGTACCAGGTGGAAAATCTCTTCAAAACCTATATAATTATAGTCAGTATATTGTATTATAGATACTAGGTAGACACAGGCACTCGTGGCTAAGTAATAACAGCCGCACAGGTCGACCGATCAGGTTAAGCTACGCTTGCCGGGGTTGGCCGTGGATGGGGGACCACCTTTAAATACCGAGACTCCTCCGTGCCTCGAAATGTCGAAAAGCACGTTAAGCCATTGGTCCCCCCCGGCTGTCATTTGTGCACCTTTGACAGTCGTTACGGGTCGTCAGAAGCCCGAAAATCTGACAGCCAGTCTTACCAAGGGGTATCGTATTACCCAGTTACTGGCTGGTGGAGGTCAGATAGGCAGTCGCTTCATGTAAATTACTGGTATTCAGCTGCATCCGGTTAGACTGGAAGCCGACCACAACATAGTTGGGAAAAGGCTCGGCAGATGGAGGTACTAGGTAGGCAGGAACTACAGAAAGCACATGCTACGATCCTTGCATACTCCTTTTCCTTCGTTCACGTTCATATAAATAATTCTATCATACTCTTCGACTGTGTTATGATTTTCCCGCTTAGAAATTCAAATCTATTTACAGTGTAGCTGCTCTAACTAAAAATAGATCGCCCTTACTTTTAGTGGGTTTTATACTTTTTAAGATCCCATTTCTTTTACATAGGTACATAAAAAGAGTCACGTCGGTCTTGTTGTAGCAAGTGCTAGGTACTAGGTACTGAGCATGAGGTTCCGGGTTTGATTTCATAGTGTCACCTAAATTTTTACGGTGAGATTGTTACAGAATCGATCGACAGATCAGTCAGTATTTTGTTTGTGGTCCATCCATTGTCCATGGCCGAGATACTAATTTTCATTGGTTTTTAATGTACAGAGGCCAGCACATCAAGTTACCACAATCTGTCAAATTTCTTTGATAGTATTTCAACTTTATTGCAAAGACATACCTAAGGTTCATTTTTAATTGAGAAAATTTGACAGTTAGGGATAGCTTGATGTGCTGGCGTCTGTACAAGGTTTATTTGCTTTGCACGGGTGTATTTAATGACATTAAGTTTCTTTTTTTGGAATGTGCGTTTTGCTCGTGCGGAATAACCATTTTCCTTCCTTTCTTTCTTTCCAAGCATCTCACCGTAAAACATTGGTGAGCTCTGTATAGTGCCAATCCCTAGCATGGAGTGGAATGACAGCTCACTTGAAGCTCACTTCATCTACGTTTCACGGTGAGATTTCTACCGAATAGACCCTAATAGAATCTAATATTTTTATATTATTTGTCTTAAAGACGAATCAACATTATTCCTAAAGGTCTTAGGAATTTACTAAGTCCTCGAATTGAGACGTTATTACTCTGCGGCACAGTAAATAAAACTTGATATCAATCTGATATCTTCATAATGAGATGAAGTCGTATTTTTTTAAATATTCATAAAAAATCTGTGTTTGAGATTTGTAGGTCAAAGAAATTAAATTTACTTAAAGGTCGATTGCCTCTAACGTAACTATAATTAGCATCTTATGATATGTACAGACGCCAGCACATCAAGCTATCCCTAACTGTCAAATTTTCTCAATTAAAAATGAACCTTATGTCTTTGCAATAAAGTCGAAATACTATCAAAGAAATTTGACAGATTGTAGTAACTTAATTTCCTGGCCTCTGTACTTCTGTAATCCTTTTATATTATTTAAACTTCTTAATAGTTTAACTGAACAAATAATATTAAACTTAACAATTGTTATGAAATGTTTTATGTTCTTTGACATTGTTTATAGAACGATGTCAAGGCATAAATAAAATTAGGCAAGATAAGTCATTTAACTTAATTTAAGTTTATGATGTGTGCGTAGAGTGGACTTTGCTGTTTATTTTCCACGATATAATATAATATATATTCCCAATAAAATCATTAAGAAACATCTTGTAGGCAGGTGTTTCTTAACCCATTAGATATTCGCCTATTAAAAGCTGTTTGCATAAGAGCTCAACGATTTATACGGTTATTATTGTCGAGAGAATTTTACTTATGAATTGGGTTTGAGGGGTGAAATGCTCTATTTGATAAACTATTTTTGTTCATGCTAAAGACCAGTAAAATCACACAAAAAAGCATGTGTAAATATAAAATAACATCACGTTTTTTATCCCCGAAGGGTTGGCCAGAAGCCCGCCCCAAACCTAGTAATTTTTTTTATACAGGAGGTATATTTTGGTTTCAAAACTTCAGTAGGACCAACAGCAATAACATACCCTCGTGGGTACCTACTGGTACCCACCTGCCTACCTACTGGTAGGACAACATAGTAGGACTACAAGAAAACACCCCTCTAACCAACCCTAACACATCTACGTTTCACCCATTTTACTAGTTATGTATGTCAGTGTCAAAAAAAAGTGACCTTTAATTTTTTCTAATCATATTCTTTTTATTATTTTCTCTTTAACATTTCCTTCAGTGGTATTCTTACCATCTTTCGTTTCTTAAATGGATATCTCTTTTTTAAATTTTTATCCAGTTGCTCCGCTCTTTATTTCCCTTTAGTATCGAAAAGTAAAATATATCTAAACCAAAATCATAGTTACTATATTATTCACATGTTTTTATAAAAATCCCTCAAATAAACCTGATACATTTTCCGCATATAGGTTATAATGCGCACTGAGTCAGTGACCACTTACGTGTACGCAATTGGGTCTTCCTCTCGTTCGTCTTGCGTCCCCCAGCCATGTTTGTAGTAGCGTTGTATCGGATTTTAACTCTGTACGAATTACGACGGACGGTTTTGTAAACAAAAGTGGAACTTGACTTTCTAGAACTCACTTTAATTCGCTGATCATAGTTAAATTTAATTATTTTCGAGGGACACTTATACTCCGTTTATTATAGCATTAGACAAATAACGTCTAAATAATGACAGTTGTTGTGTAATATTGTTGACATAACTGCATTTTATTTTTACAGTCGTTTTTTTTTATGTAAATGGTTAATAGATAACATAGCTTCGTATATAACGAGAAATAACGGAGTTTAATGTACGTCTATTTAGAAATAACGACAGGTGATAACCGTTATTTTGTCTAATGTTATAACAAACGGACTATAAGTACTTGCAAATGGCTCTAAAACGGACTTTCCCAAACTCAAATTCAAAGCATTTAATTCATTTAAACCTATTATAAACACTTTTGAATTGTCAAGTGGTCGTTTAGTTAGCCAGAAAGTTGAAGCTAGTTGCCCATTCTAAAACGTAGACGGAGGTCAAAAACTCCAAGGAACCATAAACGTGGATCTCTATGGAGAACGAACACTCTAAGAAAACTGTTTTAAATCAAGATATTACAAAATCCTGTGTAGATTGTTCTTGTTGTGAGAACATGTATTAAACACATACGATAAAACATAAGCCTTGGCAGTAAAGAAATGACCAGTCTCAAATGACGGTTCACGAGCATGACGCCTGGATCAGCACCATACAGCTCAACCATTTTGTAGGCAACGGAATGATCCAACACACGCGCCATCATAAGCGAGACATTTAAATGAGCAACGACATACTCTCAACAAGCTCTTTTAAATCAACATAATCGTCACATAATACACGGCTCCATAAACAAAATGCTTCTAAATTATACAAAACTATAGTTTGTCCTTTTTTTTGCTACCGCAACAAGCAACAACAACATTAGAAAGAACTGCAAATGAGGCCACTTTACTCTGTTGATCAACAAAACCATAGACACAGTCTCGTGCACGTGCACAATCTAATTTGCAATTGAACCTCATAAGGGCCAAGACCACCTCCCAAGTTTACACAAACCTCGTCCATTACCAACCCAGTGACATTGAGCAAATTGAAGCACGTGGGCAGTTGAGCCGTTGAACAGAAATACCGCGTTATTAGTAAACAGAACTGCGAAAGCATTTACCTTATTAAGGGTTCCTGAAACGGAACACATCTTGCACTTGCATACAAATTGGATAAATGCTCTTTCCGGACTATATTTAGGATCAAGACGTCATTGTACTTACTTTAGTAGTTGTGACTTCGCAAGCTAGCTGGCCTCCTAATGGCCCGGTACAATGAACGGTCGCGTATTACCATAATCATCGGCCGAATTGGCGATCGCAGTATATTTAAATTAGCGAACAGGATGGCTATATCTATAACCTTCTCGGTATTCGACTTCTTTTCCTTATGGGTGATGATGAGATGAGCAATCATGATAATCTACGATTTCCTTACTGAGGCTGAGGATTGAGCCTCGTTTATGAAATTAGCTTTAAAGTGAGCATAATGTAATGACACAGACGTTCAGCTCATCATCTAGATGTTCGTTGAGTGATGTTATCAAGTTCTTGGAGCTATATAAGTTAATCAGGGAGATTGCAAAGATACAGTCTTGTTAATCTCGCCAATTTTTGTCTTCAAAGTGGATGGAAGAGGCAATAGATAGGATTGATAGAGATAGGATCAGTCAAATCATCGTAGTTCAATATTATCACAAAAGTTTCTCGAAGGCAGAGTTGAAGTGCCATGGGCAAAGCACGGCTGCTCTGATATATCGTTCGTTAAATTGTATATATCTATCGACACAACAAACTTTAGATCTGACAATTACATGTTTCCCATTTTCCCAGAGACAGTGGGATGAGCCGCTCTGTAGGTTGATACGCAATAAGCTTGTCTACATCCACCTATACTGCTGAGCGTGTACGCCTGCTATCTTTGGGTGAACGGGCATTGTTTGGTACTTCACGATGGGAAGAGACTAGACGGAATGACCGTAATGCCTTGAGAATCATGGGACCAGTGGGATGCAACATGTGTTGACACCCTTGCGCCATCCCTTCCCTAGTAAGGCGGGCTGTGCCTGGGCGGCTGCTACCAGTATGAAAATCCTATAAATCAAACGGCGCAAATATTCCAGTCTTATTGAGAGTTACATAAAATGTACATATATGTTCGGGCCGTTCAGGATCGTAACACTAGAGCCACGAGTCCGAGTGCCCATCGAATGGTCGACTCTTCACGTGTCCAGAGGGCTGGCCTATCTTTGACTTATAAATCAATATCACCATACATCGTAGCAATAGTTACCGTTACCCCGGAACATAAATGGCTAAGGAAGGAACATGGATGCGTTTTAATCAGTAAGACTCTGACACTCGCTTGCGCTCCACCCATAGCGGGTGATTGATGATTTCCCACCCTCAAAAAAAAAGCCTTCTGCGATGCGGACAAATGTTTTTCATGCCTTATGATTTTTCCCTCCTTTATATACATCTACATATTATTAAGTCGGTTAGCTTAAATGTACAGAGGCCAGCACATCAAGTTACTACAATCTGTCAAATTTCTTTGATAGTATTTCAACTTTATTGCAAAGAAATAAGGTTCATTTTTAATTGAGAAAATTTGACAGTTAGGGATAGCTTGATGTGTTGGCGTCTGTACTTACCGACTACATACATTATGTATATTATGTAAATATAATCTCGTCTTAGGAACAATCAAGACCAAGGCTAGTTCACGTGTTTGATTTCCGTTCGATAGTTTTGTTTGTTGATGTGTGCATTGAATGCACAATATAGGTTTTTAAATGGGTCGATAACAATGTACTGGGCAATTGGTCACGTCTAGTACTTTTCCAGGATGATAAGAATTTTAGTGTGTACACTGTCTAATATTATGTGTGCATCTTAACCTATTCAGGGACATTGTTTTGTTGTTTTAACGTCGTTTAATGTCCGTTTATTGTCCACACAATTAAGGATTCATTTGGTTGAATAGTTATCTTAATTGTAATTACAATCATTAAATGATCAATTAGCTTGTGATTGAGTACCTCGTAGTAGATGCAATTTTTTGCAAATACGCTGTTTGATTCATGATTGTAAAGCATTCCCTTATTAATTTTATTGAAGATGGGTATTTATTCCAATAACTTCTCCCGCTCTGGGTGGAGCGGAAGGCAGTGTCAGACTTTTACTGACTAATCCATGTTCCTTAGCCCTTTATGTTCCGGGGTAGCGGTAACCCTTTCGGACAATTTCGCTTACCGGTAGGCTCGGTCCTAACGGGCCCCTTCATATGCTGACATCTCTTTGAGGCGCACGTGGAACATGTACGCGCCGTCCGGCACGGGCCTGGTCCTGATCGGACGGTGAGCTACCCATTACTCACCGCCCGCAGGCCCACTGATTTATCTCCTACCATTATCATCTGCCTATTAGAATATCCCAATACTGGGACACATAGCTCCTCTCTGTGAGCGGGAGAGTGGGCCATAATTCACCACGCGGGCCCAGTGATTGTCGGCAAATGTCACACTATGTCTTCCTTCACCGTTTTAAGAGCAGTGGTGATGAAATATTTTACACAAAGTAAAGTGCCTACTTGGCCTTGAACCCACGACCTATTGCTCGTAGGTCGCAGCCGTTACCACTGAACCTCTACCGCTGCTTACATACAATCATCTTCTTTGTTAATTAATATTTTCGCACGATTATAATGGGATGATAAACTCTATATTGTTATATAAAACATATCCTACTATAAGGAAAGAGAAAGCTTCACAACAATCGACTGTAGTTTCTATGTATACCATAAATCAATCTATCAATTATATCGTTTACAAGCTATCCGTCCCAGTTTCGCATGGCTGCAATGTAGATACTATCTTGCGGGCAAAGCCACGAGTAAAAGCTTAAACTATTCGTATAAACCTTCCTCTTGAATCACTCTATCGATTGATGAAAACCGTATTTAAACCCGTTGCGTAATTAAAAGATCTAAGCCTATAGAGGGACAGACGGCGCGGAGATGCTTAGTTGTATACTATGTAGAGATTAAATTAAATATCCTTATTGATATTACAATCTCTCATCATTGTTCTTCAGGTCTTTCCAATCTTTGACAAACAGACTTTCTATTTCAAGACTAGTTTACAATGTTTATACTTGTGTTTACTACAAATTAATGTTTACATAGCTTTGTCTGTAAATCTTTAATTTGTATAGTAGGGTCGATCTCCAGAGGCCTATTTTTTCGTGTCGGGCTGGATAAACCCATGCTAAAATCGAAAAACTTTTTCAAAATATTTTTTTACATACAGTTCGGTGTCTAATCTACGTGATACAAGGCTAATATTATGAATAAGTTTATTTTAAACATAAAAAAAAAAATCTTAAACCCTAAAATCCTGATCGCTCTGGGTTGACCCAACTCCCGATTCAATGAAAAAAATATTCTTTAACTTTTTAATGAGAAGGTTCATATGAAACAACTTATTTAGATTACATAACAAATAGTTAATCTTCATGGAAATAAAATATTTTTAGTTATATTAACAATACTTTTGCCACAATTTGAATTTAAAATAGTGACCGGGCATTTTATCTCATCGCTCTGCGCTGAGGTAAAACATCGCGCTCATCCCTAGTTACGCGTTATAGACACTCTATTCCCATCCCGCGGGGCAACGTCAGTAGTAGTCTAACCGCCGAGGAGGATACCTATGTGCCACGTTCCCACGCTCCAACATTACGAAGGTAAGTTTATGATTGCTCTGGATTTGGTTCTCGAATTTTATGATTGCTATGGCACGTTATTTAAATTAAATAGTAAGCTTGTGAATGTGTTGGTTACGTGAATTAAGTGATCCTTATGATGTTTTTTATGAGACGTAATCACAACTTTCTAGTGCTTTTAAATTCGGCAATATTTATGATTTTGTGACTTTTTCTGATCGCTATGGCTGTGATTGCTCTGTCCAAAAAGACCAGAGCGATGATATTTTGCAATTATTGTACGTTATAAACCTATTTTAAGTAGTAGTACCGGACTGTAACAATGACAAACGATAAACTATGCATATAACCATTAATTTATAACCTTTTCTGGGTTTCTTTGGGTAACCTAAATCCATATACAGATTTTGACGTATTTTACCTTGATGGTAACTATTGTTGCAGATTGAAATCATACCTCGAAATAAATTATCTATTGAAGAAAAACGCCTTAGGAAGAAATTGGCTGAGCGTCGTAGAATGGCCAAGATAAAAAATGATCCAGATCTATAAGCACAATGGCTTGTAAAATCATGAGAGAGTTACTAAAGAAAAAAGCTCGGGGCACAGTACTACCAATGAGTGATTTGACTCCGAGCCAGCAAAAGGTTCGTAGGAAGAAAAGTAGGCAGAGTTCTCGACGATATTATTTAAAGAAAAAAGTGGATAAGTTACCAGCAACTAATGAGCTCCCAATAGTCCCAATAAATGAAGAACCTATCTATATCTCTGAGAACCGTGATCCTCTTTCAAATGTTCCTCAATCATCTCCAACCTTAAGCACCAACAATGTAAAAAAACATAGAGAGATACTGCAAACTGTAACACAAGATGTTGAAAATGAGTTTAACATTATTAATCGTGTAAAAGCTCATTCTCAGACAAGTTCCTGTCTTCCAGAGACCTTCAAAGAATACGAAAATTTGTCTTATTTTGATTCACCCGCGTCACCGGTTAGTAGACTAAGAAGAATAACAAGATCTCAGCGGCTATCGCAAGATACGAACGAAAGAACAAACATGCATTGGCAGTGCTTCCTCCAGCATCTGTCTCGGTAGTCCACAAAGCTCAATTAGCAACTCACATACGTCTCAAAAAAGTCTAGATATATTCCCTAAGCATAAAATATCGACAGTTACAAAAAAAAACCTCTCCATGGAAAGCCTTATTAAGAAAGAGGAAATATAGAGCTAATAGGGAATTAAAACTAAAAGATCAAAAAATTCAAGGGTTGAAAATAAGTAATGAACGTATTAGAAGACAGTTGATTTTTAAACCTATTCAAAGTTAAAAAATCAAAGTAAAGAAGGTAAACGTTTAGAAAGAAAAATGTTGGTTTCAACTCCAAACAAAGATAATGTACAAGAAATAAAATATACAGTAAAAATTTATAGTTTTTGTGTACGTGTACATACGTACACTGAATATGACTGAAAACGTCTATATAAATAATATTTTATCAATATTATTTTTTTTGTTTCACTGATTTCACCATTTATGATTGCTGTGGCACCAATTATGATTGCTCTGGTCGCGAAATTTTTTGAACTTAAATATTTCCATAACTGTTTGTGTAAATTGAAGGCCAATAGTAAAAATGTACTATTTGAATATCATTCTTTTTAATGAGATACATAATTACCATTAAATATCAATATCTGAAAAGCACCAGAGCGATCACACGAATACGCCCGTTTTGGAGATTGACCCAGTAGTAGGTTTTTATCTCTTATGGCTATTGATAAGGAAATGTAGAAAGGCATAAATACAGGCGCAACAGTGTACCCAAAGCCTTCAGATTATAGATTTTACAGTGACAAATTGGTGAGCAGTGCTGGCCGAGTGCTATCGGCCTCGACTTACGAATTCTAGGTCGTGAGTTGGAACCCAAGCAGGCGCTTTAGTTTGTGTTTTTAATGTCATCACGGAAGCAAAACATCGTGAAAAAACCGGCATGCCATAGAACCAAAAATTTGAAGACATATGTGTCATCCGCCAACCCGTACTCGGCCCATGTGGTGGATTATGGCCCACTGCCTCTCTTAGAGAGGAGGCCGGTATCCCAGCAGTGGGAACATTATAGGCTGATTATGAACGACAAATTACTTACAACAAGTTATTAATAAGTTTTTGTTTAACAGTAATTTGTTTCTTTAAAAAACTGGAAGTTAAAGTAAACACGGAACAAACGTTGACAAGTTTTTTTTTGCCAAGAAAACAAGGCCGTATGATATTGTCAATAATGTTATCTGTCTCATCAACATTTCAACAGTATTTAACATCATTTACTTTGAAATATATCAATTAGTTGGTACTTAAACTCAACAGAGGCTTAAATATGTATAACACACCAGTTAATTAAAAAAGTGTTTAAACAATTAATTCAAAAAGGATTACATTTAAAAAATCTATTGAAAAATCAGCCTAGACCTCAGAATTTCAGCGGGATTGTCCGAAAGGGTTCCCACTTCTGCGGAACATAAAGAGCTAAGAAAGGAACATGGATGGATTGTAGTCAGTAAGAGTCTGACACTTCCTTCCGCTCCACACGGAGCGAGAGGAGTCATTCGACCCTCAAAAAAAAACCTCTGCATTTCCAAGAAATGTTTACATAACAATACCCGGTAATCTCGAATCGGTAGGCAGAGGTTCGACAGTTATGTTAAGTCCCATGTAATTGGAGGCGACTCTATTGCCATCAATCGGGCTGCTATTGAGAAATCCCTGATGGAATCCAATAACACTTTGCCTGACAAGAGAATCAAACAACCGACCTCATGCTCAGTCGCAGCGTTTGGTACCACTTAGATCAATTAGACAGTCAAGGCTTTTTATAATTTGATTAATTAATATTTAATTAAGGAATATGGAAAATAATGCTGTACTTTCAACCCTTTCTTTGTTTGCTCCCCACAGATAGTTGGCTACGCGGTCGTGATAGTGACCTTCGCGCTGCAGGCCCCGGTCCGCTGGTCAGCCGCCAGGTTACATGGAGCGCCCAGGCTCCTGCTGGCTGACGTGTACCACTTTGTCTCGTTCGTGGCGACCGTCAACGTCTGGCGGGGGGTGTGGGGGCTGCTTGATATTTACTTCTTCCCTGGTAAGTTTTGCGTGAAACTTGGGGAACTGTTCTGTTCGGTTCGTGTAATACAGAGGCCAGCACATCAAGTTACCACAATCTGTCAAATTTCTTTGATAGTATTTCAACTTTATTGCAAAGACATAAGGTTCGTTTTTAATTGAGAAAATTTGACAGTTAGGGATAGCTTGATGTGCTGGCGTCTGTACATAATATTAAAATGACCTTATAAACTGGAAATAATTATGAAAACGGAATAATCAATGAAACTGCTGCCCACAAAAGCACAATTTTCCTTTTATCAAACTCAATTCCTAATCTTATTGAAGTACTTAGTCAGAAAAGTGCTAAGACCATTCTCCAATCATCATCTGCCTAGCCTTTTCCCAACTATGTTGGGGTCAGCTTCCAGTCTAACCGGATGCAGCTGATTACCAGTATTTTACATGGAGCAACTGCCTATTTATGTACTATATATGTACAAGACCATTCTACAAGATGCAATCATCACTACATAGTATAAAACCAAGTCGCTATTTTTGTCTGTTTGTTTGTCTGTATGCTTAAATCTTTAAAACTACGCAACGGATTTTGATGCGGTTTTTTTTAATAGATAGAGTGATTCAAGAGGAAGGTTTATGTGTATAATTTGTCGACATATTTTGCGGGTGAAGCCGCGGGCGGAAGCTAGTATTTTTTATAAAAACGAAAACCTCTCAGGTAGGGTACACATTTTCACCATTATTATAATATCTAATCAAACCAATATGCCTATTATAGAAACGCCAAAGCTCAGTAACTGGTGCTCGCACATCGTGAGCTTAACACTCCTCATACTCCTAAACTGCTCCAACTCAGTCATCGTGCGAGGAGTCTACATTGATGCAGAGGAACCAGCAGGAGAATGCGTTGTGTTCCCCTGCCACTATCTCCGGCTCTTCTTCCACAAAGAAAGAACCAAGAAGAGGCATAGAAGAGCGCTACAAGCTGCAGCAGCTGCTGGAAGAAAGCCAGAAGATGCCAGTCTTCCTCTACAAATACCAGAGGAGAAAGTATAGCCGGAAGAAGGAAGCTTTGTCACAGATTAAGTTTGAAGTTGGAACTTTTGTTGTATGAATAGAAGCCCCAGTGATGCAGTGTTAGTTTCTGAAGTGACTAAATATAAACGATTAGCTAGGAATGCAAGTACAAAAAGAAATTTTAAAGTGACTCCATATGATTGTAATATATTGGGACTTAAGCATTATCTAATATTAGCCCCTCACACTGTGCTTAATAATCTCCGAAATTTTGACTACAAATGTGAAAGACGTAGCATGAAAATTCGTAGCAAAAGTCGTAGCACCGTAGCCGCGTAGCCTTAATATGATTTTTGTCGTCTTAAGCGCTAAGCCGACGATGGACCCTTTAGAATCTTATGGAAATCCTGGGAGTCGTATTTGTCATACGTGAGCATTATTGCATAGATTACGAATACGTTCTATTGTCGCAGACAACTTGTCCATCATCTGCATAGCGCTGAAAGGCCGTCTGGCGAAGCGCAGCTTAGTCATCACTGTCACACAAATATCGACCTTGCAGCAGTTGCAATTTTCAAATAAATTGTATTCTTCTTCTTCTTGCAATAAAGTAGAGAATAAATAAACTTTCATAATTCTAGACCGCATCTAAAGGTAAGAGGCGCGCGTCTCAAAGTATTTAGTATCGGCTTAATTGTAAGGAAGACATTTTTTTAAATTTACTTGGCAGTAACTCGCCTCGCCAGACGTGCGCCAAACCTTAAAAGAGAGTCCATATTAAAGTCTAAATATTCTGTTTTCACTCAGGTTAACTTAAAACTATTATGATGCATTATAATATCTTTAGATTTTAAGTTTATGTTATGTCTGAAAATCCTCGCTACGCTAGGAAAATCTAGCTTTTAAACTTTCTCAAACTCAGCGCTGTAACTTCGAAAAAATATATTGAGTATGTATTATTTTTTAATGTTGTACAAAATGTTGTTGTATTTACTATTATTATGAAGTGTTGTCGAATTATAATAACAATGATGTTTTAAGTAAGCTGTACTTTACTAGGTGCGCACACACAGCTTTGATAAGAAATCTAATCCTTTACTATTTTTTCACGTTTGTTTTGGTGTTTCTTTCCTTTAAAAACAATACCAGTGTGCGCACGCTCTTAATTAAAACTACCTCTTTCTTCGTCTTGTTTTATAATATTCTGCTGTTTGTATTTTATAAAATTTTCTTTCTTAATACTTAAAAATAGAAATACCTTCTATGATTATTGGTTTGCATGTTGTAAAAGTGTCTGTAATGTTTTGTAGTAATACTGTCGTGAATATTTTGCCTGGAGAATCTTCACTGTTTCACTTTTCACCCCCTAAGCTTAATTTAAAATAAGTATTCGTTCTAAGTCAAACTAAAACCGTCTTATTACAAAACGAGTTCTAACTTTAGTCCGACACTAAACCTTCAAGACAGTAAATGTATTTTAACTTTTATTCTGAGCACGGTAACGTTCTTAATTCTAAATTGACGAGACTTTTTGTAATTAGAACTTTAACTTACTTGATATACTGTTCGAAATTCAAAAATGTACGATGTTATTAAAATATAACTAACGATAAACCACGTTTTGTAATAAGGCCGTTAAAGTCTTTACTCGTTTGTAAAAGCAAAATATGTAAATATGGTACAATGATGTTGTAAGCACTAAGTTATTGTAAGTAACTGTTGAACGATACATAATAAACGTATTGCTATTTTATCTTTTGTTTTATTATTAACTTTAGTTAATGAATTAAATCGATTACAACGATTTATTACGTCGGCGGTGGATTACAAAGCGCGGTGTGTGGCGCGATATCTCGCTTTGTTGTGGTAAAGGAGGTAAGTAGACCTCCATGCATACATGTAGGCATCCACTTGAAATAATGATAGAAATTAAATGCTTGTGGGGGTTTGATAGCCAACGAAAATGATCGAATATTTTTGTAAAATGAATGCCACCAAGTAAAACAGTTTCCATTAGATCTAACAATAAATCAATGAGCAAAAGTTAATAGGTACATAAGTATTGAAAAATCCACCTCCCAAAACTCCTAATTTTTTGACTTATAAATCAGTAACTGTAGTTTTCTATGGTGACAAGGATCAAAAAATAATTCCGAAGAGTTGTAAGGGTTAGAATCTAAAAAGTCAGTTTCGATAAAGCAACTGACTTCGTGTAATTATCAAACATATTTTTTGAAGAAGTTAAGCGTTAGAGTTACAAAACACCATTTTTTATTCAATCTTTGACCCCTCAAATGTCGTATAAACTCTCGAAACAACATTAAGCGTATAAATCGCTGAGCTCTTTTAAGCTAACGGCTTCTAATAGGCGAACATCTATCTAAAAGGTTAATAGGTAATGCTTGATTGTGAATTTCAGCCCCTACTGCTTGGCTTTGGCTGAAGGGCTGCAAAGCCGCCCGTACAAGCCCTTTCCATTTTTTTTATGAAGTCATCCTCAACCTTAAGAACGCCGTCAACTCCGTTAAGAGGGACACTTTGTTGGCTGAATTAAAAATGAATTCCCGAATGATTTTTTATAACACTGCTACCAGGGACCCACCAAAATGATTTTAAAGAGAGAATCCAGAACTCAGTGGGTTCTGCAGTCGGATGCCAACAAGGTGATCCTCTCTGTCATTTCCAGTTTAGCTATCAACCCCATAATATAACAGCTAAACTTAGGCAGTGGTACGAACCGCTCTGCTGGTTGGTATAGAATATACTCATTAAATACGTCCACTACACTGCTGAACGTGCCCACCTGCGATGTGGAAGTATGGAAGTCGGGCGGCTTTGGGCGCTACCCTCACCTAGCATAGCGGGGCTCCACATCACTGTCAGTAGATACTAAAATATATCTGAAGTGGGCCAACTGCCAACTTAACAGACCCCAATTTGGACTTAGCTCTAATATACACCCCATGCTTTTGTAGAATCGAGTTTTTTTTTTCGAATAAGGCTAAGCATATCAATTACAGACAGTATGCCTATGTATCATATTCTCAAACAAAGATAAACAGCAATAAATTCCTCATTCACTTCATTAGTAACGTCGCTACACTTTCATTGAAAAAACCGCAATCTCCATTCAATTAAAAACACTCAATCAATGAACTTTATTGAATTAAATGCGAAAACCAGTGCATGCGAACTATCGCGCAATTATTCACAATTATTATAATAATAATTAATGACATTCCAGTCGGAGAAAGCAAAAATACTTTCCCGACAGTCTATTAATAAGTAAACTATGGAAGAAAACCAGAGGTCCTTGCCCTTAATAGACCTTATGCATACAACCCCGCCATTACAGTGACCCTTATAATGAAAGCGATAAGGTTGATAATGCTGCCGAATGGAAGCAATTCCGCAGATTCATTGAGACGACAATGGTGATATGTTATCGCATAGGTTACATGTTTTATTGCAGTTTCATATGTTTCCTTTAGTTTTGCTAATGGGTTTGCTTGTAAAACTTGAAAATTTTATTTGCATTTATACGAACACATTCATAAAAAGAGTCATTATCTTGGTATTGACATTATCTTTCCAGTCTTACGAAGGAGTACCATATTACCCATTACTGGGTTCTGGAGATCAGATAGGCAGTCGCTTTATCAAGCATCCGATTAGACTGCAAGCCTTTTCCCAACTATGTTGGGGTCCCAACATAGTTGGGAAAAGGCTCAGCAGATTGGTTAATTTTTAATCTTAGTGAAGTGAATCGTAGTAACAACACTATTATTGTGACACTTCTGACTCTATGGCAGTCTGGATTCTTAAAAGTGAATAATCTAGCTGCGCCTAGTTGACCGCCGTGCAACAAATAATTTATTTAAATTTACAGACTTGCTGATAATTAAGCACCTGTAAAAATTTAAACTAAGTACAGAGGCCAGCACATCAAGTTACCACAATCTGTCAGATTTCTTTGATAGTATTTTAACTTTATTGCAAAGACATAAGGTTCATTTTTAATTGAAAAAAATTTGACAGTTAGGGATAGCTTGATGTGCTGGCGTCTGTACATACGAAAACGTGTAAACTATAATACCGGAACAACAAAGAATGCACGCTAATCGAAATAAGTACAAAATATTCCAAATGGAGTCAGGCCCTAATTATTCCGTATATTTCCACGAACAAACAAACAAAATATTAACTATCTTACATACACAGGATACCTACCACGTCGCGGTTTGTGTAGTAAATATTGTATTATTGATATTATTTACGATATTCCCTTTATCTGGAGACATATGCTCACGCGCACAATAGCGGCAGTCAATGTTTATGTCTGAACATGTATGTAACTCATTGGTTATGTTAACCACCAATGAAACTGCGCGATCTACGTATCTAAACCGCGTTCAAGAACTGTCAGTGTCAATATTCCATAAAAAATAAAGACTCACATCAACAGCATATTCAGATCACATGGTTGGCGCCGTGTTTTAGCGATTGACCGCTGCGCAGCATGTCGCGGGTTCGATTCCCGCACGGAACAAATATTTGTACGACCTGCAAGTAATTGTTACGGGTCTGGGTGTTTTTCTATTATAGATAGAAAAACACCCAGACCCGTAACTACCTAAACCGTTATATGTATGTATTTACAAAAAAAAAATGGTATATAAGTAGTTTATCAGATATCTCGTTACCCTAACACAAGCATTAGGTTGCTTAGCTTGGGACTATATGGCGTTGTGTGAAATGTCCATGCATATTATTATTAGTATTCATTACTCAACAGCATGAGCTAAGTCAGATACCCATAGGCAGCATAAAAACTCTGACACCTGATTAGTTACTGACTTACCACACGAAGAAAGAATAACACTGACATCTCTTAAACGGTGTTTATGAGCTCATCGCGTGGTGAAATTTATGGCGATTGGTGAAATTCGCCCTAAGTGAACCACGTGTTTGCTGCTGTTGTGTTTGTTTGCTGAACCATGCTGTTTGCATGAAAAAAAATAAAAGTTTGCAGCGCTAGACAGAGCGTAGGATGTAGATGAAATAAGGGCGATAATTGCTTGCAACTGGATTGAAAATGTGGTATTGCTGGTCGCCGGGAATCGTCATGTTCGAATCGTCTCCCGTGGCGGCTGGGACGGGAGAACCTTTCCATTTCCCATCCCGCCACCTCCTTCGCGAGCATGACCGCTTCGCAGAAGGAGGTGACTGTCGCCCACTCCCTCTCGCTCCGGACCATGGCTTGCACTAGGGCGGATGCGAGAGGTCGCCGCCAATCGCCTCTACGAGGACACGGCGGTGCTCCACCCAAGCGGGGCAGGTTTCCACCGTGTCCTCTGGGCGATCCTCGCATATTGGTGACACCCGGGCGTTTTCACCCGCCTGATTATGTTCAGGAACGTCCCGAAACATTTATGCCCGGTGAGGACCTGCGTCAGGCATAGGTGAGGGCGCCGTGACGCCTCTCTACCCACTCCTCAAAGAGGGGCCTTACCACCACTATCGTGGCGTGCCCAGGTGGTAATAAATACTTCCCTCGTTTTTCTGTATGTACTACACTGTGCTTATGTAGGTAGACGTCAATCCAGTTAAAAAACCTCCAAATCACACAAAGTTAAACTTTCAAGTATCTTACATTTATTTTACAAAAAATCACCTTAAAATTATAAACATACCGTTACAAAATTATAACCAATACTAGAACCGTATAGTGAAGTCGGTGTACGCGACCTTGGTGACGTATTCCCAGTTGGTGAGGTCGCACTTCTCTATCTTGCAGTCAGGAGACCCTGTGGTGCTCAGCCAGTTAATCCTGAAATCCGAAAAATATAAAGCAAGTAGGTATATGATATTTGTTTTTTTGTAGTTCTGTCCGTCTGTCACCAGGCTGTATCTCATGAACCGTGATAGTAAGACAGTTGAAATTTTCACAGATGATGTATTTATGTTGCCGCTAAAAAACAGAATTAAAAAAATATTAAAGGGTCTTCACGTGCGCAGGCCGATGGGACTCCGCACTAATAGCGCACTGTATAGGCCTACACGCGAAAGCAAATGCCTGAAATATTTTCGTTGTTTTGTTTTATTTTCATTTTCATTGTTATTATACTATTACTAACGTAGGCTAAGAACATTGTAACTAACAAGTTATGGAAGCAATTCTGAAATAAATTTTATTATTATTATTCATTACAACAGACGTGATTTTTTGCCGTTTTTATAGATAATGGTACGGAAACGTTCGTGCGCGAGTACAACTCGCACTTGGCCGATTTTTATTTCTACCCGCCTGCGCCTAGACAGATATGTACGTAGTTATGTTTTTTATTATTTTTATTAATTGTAGGTGCAACTAATAAACAGAGTCTGCTTTACTAACGTTACTCTATGACTTGTCTATGGTCTGGTATAAGAGTTTATTATTATTTACAGTTCTATGGTACGATAAAGAATTGTTTGAATACGAACGATTGAGTATGCAATATAGGGTGTAGCAGACACGTAGATCTTATCCGCGGAGTGAAGAACTGGGTACGATCTTCTGCTTATAGATAGAGAGTTTAATTATATGTATAGGTGCCACAAATTGCCACAAAAAAAATTCCCATTTTTGTGCCAGGTCCGTGCAATAAATTGGGGACAATTGAAAAACTTGACACATCATAAGTCATTTATTTCTAGCTGCTTCATATTTTAGGTTCGTGAAGAGAATTATAACCGTAATAAACGATGAATTTAATTTATTTTAACCGTTTCAATTTCCTCTTCAGGAGTCTGGATTTGTGCCCGCTTGATGGCTAGAGGCTCGCCCCCTATTACATGGGACTCAAACATAAACTGGCGAAATGTGGGTGTACTATAGGTACATCTCTACTTAACCGTTCGGGAATTATGGTCTTGATGTTATGTTTATGATGTCTTCTTTGGCATTGCCTAACAACTCATTATTTGCTTCTGACATAGATTTGTTGCACACAATCATCACACTAGATCAATCAGGAATAAGTACTAGACCGTCGTCATTTGGATACTATCCAAATTATTTAATTGATATTGATATTATGGGTAAATAATATATAATTTTTAATAATACTCCACATCGTTTATAATTGTCTAAGGGTCCCTGCGAGACTTCAGCCCCTCATAAGCCTTCCACAGGACCCCTGGGCCCCGAGATGTGTCAAAGACCTTTATAATAAACATTCAGGGAAATAAAAATATTTCGTTCATCAGAAATAAGGATTAAATTAGTATAAAGATCACGGATCATGGATATGTTGAACAACAAACGTGCCCAGCAACCATGAGCCTTATTCTTAGCTATGAGCAACCGATGGAAGATATCATCGTGGGACCTAAAAAAGTATCTTGAGAGACACCGAAGTTACACTTTATATAGTACCGCTGCAAAAGTCAAGCTAAAGACTTTAGAATCAAGGATCATCATAATAATAAATCCGAATTTATTTTAGTTTCTGGTGCTTCATCTATTTCTCCAACGAATGATGTAAGTAGGGGAACCTTACTGGGTTGCGACAGTGGTTCATTCCATGGAGTCATTTGATGATATCCCGCCCTCAAAAAGGGGGACCCTTACTGTCAATAAATAAGTACAGAGGCCAGCACATCAAGTTTTGTTTAAATTTCTTTGATATTATTTCAACTTTATTGCAAAGACATAAGGTTCATTTTTAATTGAGAAAATTTGACAGTTAGGGATAGCTTGATGTGCTGGCGTCTATACTTACATGTGGTCTTTTTTTTAAGGCTGGGAAATCATCCATTGACTTGGATGGTCCGCTCCCGCTCTGGGTGGAGCGGAAAGGAGTGTCAGACTTTTACTGACTAAAACCCATCCATGTTCCGTCCTTAGCCCTTTATGTTCCGGGGTAGCGGTAACCCTTTCGGACAATCCCGCATACACTTACATGTGGTCTAGCTGTGCCTTTGTGCCTTGTATCTTGCCGACGATGGTGCCCTTCTTCGAATTCTTCACCCAGCCTCCAACGCGAAGTTGTTCTGCTAGCTCCTTACAGAACTTTGTGAAATAGCAACCTGATGGACAATAAATATTACATAGTGCATACAGGGATAATCGATGGTTGGTGCCTCCTCAACATTTAGAATATTCTAAGGGGCCTCTGCGAGTTGGCTTCGGCTCATCGTACGTCTTCCGAAGGTCCGGGACCCTGGCGTTCCGAGAAATGTCAAGAAACAGAAAAATATATAATAATACTCGCTGCCGGCCGCGGCACCGCCAGCTTCAATGTTGACATTTTTTGAAACACTCCCTTTTTCACTCCTCACTTACAGAGGGAGTTTCATCTCCTACTCATAATCTACATCTGTGCCAAATTTCATCTATGTAGGTCCAGTAGTTTTTAATCAGTGAGTGACTGAATATATGAATGAGTGACCTATCGCTTTTATAATATAGATTAGAATAGATTGAATTCAATCCTGAGCCATATGGACTAATCCCTCTTATAAGTGTTAATTTCGTCCCGACGTCTACGCCTGGGTTTTCCGCGATGCCAAAGGACGTTTCCTGGAACCCATGAGGACTAGCAGAATGGATGATGATGATGATGGAGAAACAGTACGATTCGTTTCTTTGCACAATTGTACAAAGTGAGGAAAGAACCTGTTTGTAAGAAAGTATCTGGCCAGCTTACCATTACGCCGATAACGGCTAAAATGTGTCTACCATTACGCTGATAATGGTTAGAACGGATCAGTCCATTATTCGTGTAGGTACTATGTTTTCTACTTTACAACAGACTAAGTACACACAAACGGGCAACACCTAAAGCTATCTACATATAATATATATACCTATAGGCTACACAATAAAGAAATCGATAATAAACTAATAATGATAATCGCAATAAAAAATGTTAATGGGTATTTAATTAATTTATGGAGCGATGAATTACAAACATACACATATATATAACACAACAAACAACCTACAATCCTATTGTAAATTATGTTTAGACAGGCTATTTAATTTTAAATTGAATTATGAGTTCATCATAAAAGTAATATTAGGTAATGCCTTGATCCCCATCATCAGAGATTTCGGGATATCTAAATCACTACAAAGTATAAAACAAAGTCACTTTCTCTGTCCCTATGTCCCTATGTATGCTTAAATCTTTAAAAATACGCAACGGATTTGGATGCGGTTTTTTTTAATAGATAGAGTGATTCAAGAGGAAGGTTTGTGTATAATTTGTCGACATATTTTGCGCGCGAAGCCGCGGGCGGAAGCTAGTTAATAATAAAGTAGTGAGCCAAAGCGGATATGATACATAAAATATGGCGTCTAAAAATGCCTCTGCATCGCTGTGGACTGATAATATACCCAGGAGACTGGCGGCAGCATTGTCACATTGTCAAGGTAAAAGACAGCGCTTGGGTCACGAGAAGTGTCAACCAACCCAATTTAAACTAATGAAATGAAATTGTTAATTCTGTAAGTAGGATATCGGAATAACTTTGACACATCATATTAACAAAAAATATATTAATAAGCCCAGCTTATTTTTTTTTTAAGGCGGCTTTTCGTATCTGATTTCCCTGAGAAGAAAAGCCGAAACAGATCATGTGAGGACCACGTAGATCCGTATCTGAAATAGTCGTTTGAGTAAAGAACCGCACATGTTTGGGTGGACCTGTCCAGTCAGTACCTATCATAATATAAAAAGCAAAGTTTGTGGGCAAACATTGTTACTTAGGTACGTTGGTGATATTCACATGAGAAAACTAGTACTTGGGCTATGTAAAACATGCATTAATTCGTTGCTGTAGTCGATTTCACGTCCAAATCGCTCATTGACATCGACCTACATGCAAATGCTCTAATTATAAACCGTTGACTGATTAGCTCTATGTTTAGATCAGCTGTTGTTATTCTGATTGATTGACCAATCAAATTGTATACTGTAAAATTGTGCTTAAATTGATTTTGTTTGAGCGGGAGTTGCGCTAAAAAGACCCCTTTTTAAGCCAGTTCCTTTTTGGTACCTCATTTCTGGGGAGATTTTCCCAAAAATCAGGTAAGATTCCTCATATCTATACTAATATTATAAAGCTGAAGAGTTTGTTTGTTTGAACGCGCTAAACTCAAGAACTATTAGTCCGAATTGAAAAATTCTTTTTGTGTTGGATAGCCCATTTATCGAGGAAGGCTAGAGGCTATGTAACATCACGCTACAACCAAAAGGAGCCGAGCAGTGGGTGAAACCACACGGGAGCAGCTAGTTTCTAATATAGGGAATCGTTCCTCATTACACGAAACTATACCTAACTACCAGACACTTTTTAAAGAGGGTTTTAACCTTTTCAACCGCAACTCCAATCATGAGGTAAGTAGTTTAGATTCATACAAAGATAGTCACAGAACTACTGACCTTGAACTTTTCCGTAGACCTCAAATTCTACTGCAGCCAAAGCATTGGGATCATCAGCACCCATCACAGAAAAAGTCAAACCGTTTATTAAATCACAATATTTTAAAATTCAAACTACAAAAAAAGCACGCTCACCACACTGAAAAAACGAGACTTCTTTTCAACGTACAGTATCGCGCCCAAACTATTGAAATCCGCCCGCCCAAGTGCCAATAGTTCGCTAGCTGCCCTAGTTTATCTACCCATATTTATTTATATGTACACAGATTCAAGTGTGCGTAGTATTTATGATGATTGTAAAATACATTTATTTTATTGTGGTGTTTCAATTCAATGATTTAATACTGGCCAGCGGCTCCGCCTGCGTGGTTGTCGGAAAATTATCCCACGAGAACGTACCACCGCTGCAACACCGGAATAAAAAGTAGGATACTTTTGCTATTCCAGAGTATCTATCTACTATAATCTATCTGCAAAATTCCATCCAGATTCGTTCAATAGTTTTTTCGTGAAAGAGTGACAATCATCCATTTACATCTTCACAAACTTTGACGTTTATAATACTAGTATGATTAATTATTATGATTGGGATAGGGCCTGGTTCATAAATTAAATATTTTCATTCTTATAAAAAGTGCATAAAACGCGTGATGAAATTGTTTTGTTAGTTGTCGAACAGCCTGTCTTACCAAGGGGTATCGTATTAGCCAGTTACTGACTGGGTTGTAGAGGTCAGATATAGGCAGTCGCTCCATGTAAAATAGGTATTCAGCTGCATCCGGTTACACTGGAAGCCGTCCCTAATATAGTTGGGAACAGGCTAGGCAGACAGTGGTCGAACAAGCTGACAGACTCAATCTTACCAGCACTTACAAAATCTTATGGATTGTCAACGTTAATTCGTGTCAGGTTCCTGCAGTTCATAATAACCTTCTTTTTTCAGTTCATTTCAGTGACTAGTTAGTGTGAGTGTTTGTGTACTCCCAATGGGCCTCTGACTTAGCTACACTGCAGGCTGAGAAATATCTATCAGGCATGCTGGTTTTCTCACGATGTTTATAATAATATATCTAATTATATAAATGTAACATAAGTTAAGGTATAAACAAGTCAATACCTACTAAAACAAATTTTAAAAAATTGGGAAAACATACTAAACATAACCTAATATTGAAATGCATGCTGGTCCCTTCTTCTTCTTTTCGTGTGGTTAGTGACTAACCTGGTGTCAGTTTTAATGCTACCCCTGGGCCTCTGACTTAGCATCACATGCTGTTGAGAAATATCTCTCAGGCATGTTTCCTCACGATGTTTTCGTTCACCGATTTTTAAGCAAGTGATAATTACAGAATACGCACATGAATCTGAAAAGTCAGAGGTGCGTGCGTTGGGTTCGAATTTGAGACCTAAGACTTGGCAGTCCGACGGTCATACTTCGTCTCTGGAATTGTTAAACAAATTACTGTCTACATAGATATATAGAATACTCTTCCACTCACATCAACACTCTTTTACTATTCCTGTATCCATTATTTCTTTTGACTAGGACAGTAGCGTTCATAAGAGTCATAAGTACACCAACAAAATCCCATCATTGAATCCCCTGTAACACAAACATAAACCGGTCATTCAAGAAGGAAGCTCCCCCCCTCAGGGCCAGGACCTGGAGTGGACGGTTCCGCAGGCAATTACAAATTATATGATTGCCCATTGATTGCACTAACAGTTTCCTAATAAACTGTGCCGGTGACGCTCAGGGAATATGGGTGAAGGATTTAGTTGAATGGGGCCACTGATTTTGTGGTACGTTTTTCATAACACCAGCGAGGTAATTACCACACAGGAGCCATCGGTTTGATTTTGACAGTTCAACAACATTCATTGCGTTATCTACGTTGTTTAGGAGATGAATTTTTCGAACATGATATGAAGCAATAGTTTAGCAATATCCTTCAAAATCATTGGGATTGTGATTGATGTGTGTTACGCCATATTTATGTGCAGGTCGGATACTTCCCTGCATTTTCTTACACGATATTTTTGATATTTAATGTCCCAGACATTAATTAAAATAAGACTTTTTAAAAACTCTTTGTCAGTTTCTTTCGCTAACTCCATCTAAAATGTTAACTTGACATTAAAATGTTAACTCCATCTATTTTATTTTTTCAAATATAACGTGTAAAAGTGACTCCTGTAACCTTTTTTTACAGAATAATAAATAGGTTTTAAACATGTCATTTCCTGTAACGAAAAAAAACTCGTGATTTAGCTTAGATTTAGGTACAGACGCCAGAACATCAAGCTACCATTACCTAACTGTTAAGTATTCCCAATCGAACATGAACCTTATTCTTTTTCAATAAAGTAGAAAATCTATCAAAGAAATTTGAAAGATTGGGGTAGCTTTATGTTCAGACGCC
The DNA here is from genome assembly GCA_951799385.1 of Hyppa rectilinea. Classification (NCBI taxonomy): domain Eukaryota; kingdom Metazoa; phylum Arthropoda; class Insecta; order Lepidoptera; family Noctuidae; genus Hyppa; species Hyppa rectilinea. The sequence goes on along the minus strand of OX637310.1, from coordinate 3,489,069 downwards.
AGCACATCAAGCTACCCCAAACTGTCAAAAATGTTTGATAGATTTTCTAATTGAAAATCTACCTTAGTCTTTTGTAATAAAGTTGAAAATCGATCAAAGCAATTTGACAGATTGGGGTAGCTTTATGTTCAGACGCCAGCACATCAAGCTACCCCAAACTGTCAAAAATCTTTGATAGATTTTCTAATTGAAAATCAACCTTAGTCTTTTGTATTATAGTTGAAAATCGATTAAAGCAATTTGACAGATTGGGGTAGCTTGATGAGCTGGCCTCTGTACCTAAGTATAAGTAATCAGTTAAGTATTTTTGGTTCTATAGAAGCAACGTCTCAGATTACGTTCTTCCTAATGGCGTAGTAATCTTAAAGATTTAATGTAGAAAAAGCTGATTATGTCTTAAACGCTTCAGTGGTTTTACAGCTTTTATAACTTAGGGCGAATTTCATCATAGAAACTGAACGTGATCAGCATATAAAATATCACGTTTAAGAACAGTGTCAGTGACATTATTTTCTGTGGAATATTGACACTGACATGTCTTGAACGGGGTTTATACTTATTTGATCGAGTTCAGATTCATTGGTGAAATTGGCATTTGGTCAGCATAAAATGTTCTTACTGTTGGAATTCTACTCTCTCTGTCACCACGCAATCTTAGTAGGTACATGTTGGTGGATTTAAAATATCTCCATTTTTTTTGTTCTAGGACAACCCGGATTTCTCACTCTTATTGCAGCAAATAGCAGTCAGCCAAGCCTTTCCCTAATATGTTGGCGTCGGCTGCCACTCCAACCGGATGCAGATGTATACCTGCCAGTATTTCACATGGAGCGATTGTCGTCAGATAGACAATCGCTCCACACTCCAGATACTGTGTAACACAATACTCCTTGGTAAGACTTGTTATCAAAGTTTCATGCTTCTGACGAACTGTAACGAATGTCAAAGATCTACGAATGAGATCAGGGACCAAGTGCTTAATGTCGTTTATTAGGCACGGACGGGTCTCGGTAAATTATAGATGGTCACCCATCCACGAACAGACCGCTCCAGCATAGCTTATTCTTCGATCGACCTGTGTGGCTGTTATCCTGTTATCGTTTAACCACGAACTATCCTATATTTTTAGAATGGCAATGAAAATAAATTGCATACATATTTATGTGACCTTGAGTTCGAATCTACGAACTTACAACCCATACCTAGGTAAGACGGTTCTTTTACCGCTGCGTAGGATTGTGTTTATTCTTATGTAGCTTTTAGCTAGACTTTATATATCGATGCATCTTCATCATTTCAAATCAATCATCATAGTAATACGAGGTTGGCACATGTTTTTCGTCAATATAGACTGTGACCACAGCGTAATAATTAATGGGAAATATTGGTATTCAGCTGCATCTGGTTAGACTGGAAACCGACACCAACATAGTCGGGAAAAGGCTTGGCAGATTTTTCTTATTTAATTGATCCTCTAAAAACCTTCTAGTGATGAACGCTTTTTTAATTTATGTGCCTCGAGAAATATGTTGGGCTTCTAATGATGTAAATATTTTTTTAACGCATGTGCCTCTTTTTGTTTTTCTGATGTTTCCTCACAATTAGTCGCTTGATCGATCCGGTAGAGAGTCGTATCGAACCGTTGTGAATAACTATGCTGACCACATAAAGGTACAGACGCTAGCACTTCAAGCTTCCCCAAACTGTAAAATATTCCCAATTGAACATAAACGTAATATACTTTTGTGATAAAGTTGAAAATCTATCAAATAAATTTGACAGACTGGTACCTTGATGTGCAGGCCTCTGTACAAAAATCTTGTATCTTCTTTCGTCTGCCAAACGTGTTGGAGAAAATTCACTATGATTTATCACTTAGACTAGTCTGACTTGGTGGCCAACTGAACAGTAGACATACCTACCTAGGTGACAAGAAGTGCAAGTGAGGTGTTAGAGATATCTACTACAGTCTATCCATTCACCTACTTCACATACTTTATTTATGAGTATGAGTCGCCTCTCACACAAATTTATGAAAGAAGTAATTTTTTGATGATAGCTATCGAACGAAGTGTATTTCAGCTAAACTTTAGTTTGATAATAAGTCATTCAAATGAGATTCGTTTCAACTACGGTCTCTATTAAAATAATACCCAATCGGGGACTACCGTGAATATATTTCCGACTTAATGTGTCTTACCAACAGTATGGATGCAAGAACTAGCTGTGCTTTAATCTAGATTTTATGGAATTATTAATATTATTCCTGACCGTTTTACTAACTCCTGAAATTTTTATTCAATCTTTCATCATTACAGCGTTAATATTACTCTGCTACTGTTTTATTTGCAGGCGTTTTTAAACAACATGGATTTCTTTAAATACTGCTCTTTTATGATTATAATTATAGTATACATTATTTTGTTTATTATTTACCACAAAAATTTAAAATAATAGTTAAAATATAATTTACGAGCTCAAAAAGTTTCAAGAATTGTTTCAAGAAACATTACGTGTATCCGAACGGTGCTGCTGTCACTACTGACAGCCCAAAACTTCCAACGTTATCTAAATCGCCTAAAATCAACCTTATGTTTAGGACGTAAAGTTCATTTTAATTTTCTAAGTAACAAAAATAAAACTGTAATTTAGTGCAATTTGTGATCATTCGCGAAGTTAGTAAAATCGGTGGTTTGTTCATGATATTTCAGTAAATTCTGTGTGAAGTCCGGAAACCGACGCGCGAACAGTAGTATCGTGAAACACTCGTGATTAAATTCCTGGAATAACTTGACTGCTTAACATTCAGTTCGTGTTTGGATCCGGAGTTGAATACTTTTCGAATTAAAAAACACCCTTTTTATATTAGAATCTTGAGTAAAATGTCTGTCTGTGACAGTGGGGATGCTAAATTAGATGCAGCGGTAAACAGGTGGCTGAAACTCGATAAGGTATGTGAATATTTCATGAATGCATGGAAAATCTAGAGAATGCTAAGATCGATGCACGACCCTGACTTGTCACCTTTGGCCTCAGTGAGATTGATATTGTGCAGGGCAAGTTAGATTAATGTCTTGTAAGACAAATTACTTTTAGAACCTACTTCTTGTTAGGTACTAGATATGAACGTTTTTTTTTGTAATGAAGATATTTAAAAATCATTGCAGAAGAATTACTCAACATTTTAAAATATTTTAGCACTTAGGTATTAGGTAGGTATAACATAACTATTTCCTTCTCTATTATTAAACTAATACCTATAAGTAAACAAAGGTAAAATCAATGTTTAGATAATAATTTTAGTTAATAATTAGGTACACACATAGCTAAAAACATTCAGAAAATATTACTTGGGTATTAGCTTGTATTATGGTGCTTTAGTATCATAGACTGATGTTCCAGAAACTATTTTACTTGTCTTTCCAACAAGAGTCAGTAATTTCATCATACAGTTGAAAATCTGCAAATGTCCCATCATAGAATTGCATTGGTAAATTTTCTAGAACATTCCGTACCATACAATGCAACATTCTTAAAGTGTACCTATTATATTTATTATAATGTGATAGTTCTATATCAATGAAATACTATAATTGTGTACTATATGTATTCTTATGCAAATTTACCGACTGTGACTATTGTTGGAATGATACTTAAACATTACACTGTTATATAAACTTGTTTATTTATTTATAATAAGCACACAAACAGCACTGACTTACAATTCAAATAAAATAACATCTAAAATTAGCATTTTAGCACCTAAACATGCATAGAACAGAAAAAAACAACACCTTTTTTGAGTAATATGTGTATTGTTTCCACTGTTCGAATAGGGCCAGTTATAGGACATTGTTTTCCTTGTGTTAACTCTTTAAAAAAAACTATTGTATTCTATTTTCTTATATCAAAAAACCAATTTGCAAAGTATTTTTTTTGTTTTGTTACCATACATTTAATATCATAAATATTCATAAAATGCTGTAGAAGTTATACCTTTTTTATTTATTTATTCATGAATGATTTATCATTGTTTCACTCACAAGTCTCGATGAATCACACTCTTTTATATAATATAATAATGTGGGTGAACTTAGCAGAGCAGTTCCCAGCAGAGCGCAAAAAAACAAGAGTTCTATTCGCATGCGGAAGAGTTCTAGAGTTCTTGATACTTAAAAAAAATAGTTCTGGCGTTTTTGCCTGAAAAAAAGTCGAATGAAAATATGCTCTGCTAACTTCCGTTAGCAGATCACTTTTTCCAAAATTAAAATTAAAAAACTGTTTTAGACGCACAATGGTGAGTTCTATAGTTCCTTATACTTTTCCGAAAGAGTTCTGCCGAGCTAACCCAATAAAAAAATAAAACATAAATATTTACCTGTTTCTAGGAAACGTCAATCATTTTGCTAAAACAGGCATAAATAAGATAATTTGCGTATTTTCGTAGATTTTTCGGGCCATAATTAGTATACAAGAACCCAGTAACATAAAAAAATAAAAAATAAAGCAAACGTCTCATAGAAGTATGATCAGAGCATGGTTGAAAAGCAAGATTTGTAGAAATCGAGATGTTATTGAGTGTTTTACTAAAAAATATCATAAAAAAATATTGAATGGCACTGAGGATCTGGAACTCCTCGTTTCCTGTTTCACCTGTACCAGAACTATCTGAAAACATGCAATTGGATCCCAGAACTCCCACTCAGATATCAGCAGAGCATGGTTGAAAAGCAAGGTTTGTAGAAATCGAGATAATATTGAGTGTTTTAGTAAAAACATCAAAGAAAATATCCAATTTCACTGAGGATCTGGAACTCCTCGTTTCCTGATGCACCTGTACCAGGACTATTCAAAAAGATGCAGAAGAATCCCAGAACTCTCACTCAGATATCAGCAGAGCATGGTTGAAAAGCAAGGTTTGTAGAAATCGAGATAATAGTGAGTGTTTTAGTAAAAACATCAATGAAAATATCCAATTTCACTGAGGATCTGGATCTCCTCGTTTCCATATGCACCTGTACCTGGACTATTCAAAAAGATGCAGAAAAATTCCAGAACTCCCACTCAGATATCAGCAAAGCATGGTTGAAAAAAAAAGGTATGTAGAAATCGACATATTATTGAGTGTTTTAGTATAAAATATAAAAAAAAATATTGAATGGCCCAGAGGATCGAGAACTCCTCGTTTCTTGATGCACCTATACCAGGACTATCTGAAAACATGCAATTGGATCCCAGAACTCCCACTCAGATATCAGCAGAGCATGGTTGAAAAGCAAGGTTCGTAGAAATCGAGGTAATATTGAGTGTTTTATTAAAAACTTAAAAAATAAAATATTAAATGGCACTCAGGATCTAGAACTCCTCGTTTTCTGATGCACCTGTACCAGGACTATCCAAAAACATGCAGGAGAATCCCAGAACTCCCACTCAGATATCAGCAGAGCATGGTTGAAAAGATAGGTTTGTAGAAATTAGATATTATTGAGTGCTTTACTAAAAAATATAAAAAAAAAAATTTAATGGCACTGAGGATCGAGAACTCCTCGTTTCCTGATGCAGCTGTAACAGGACTATCTGAAAACATGCAATTGGATCCCAGAACTCTCACTCAGGTATCAGCAGAGCATGGTTGAAAAGCAAGGTTTGTAGAAATCGAGATAATATTGAGTGTTTTAGTAAAAAATATAAAAAAAATATTGAATAGCCCAGAGGATCGAAAACTCCACGTTTCCTGATGCACCTATACCAGGACTATCTGAAAACATGCAATTGGATCCCAGAACTCCCACTCAGATATCAGCAGAGCATGGTTGAAAAGCAAGGTTTGTAGAAATTAAGAGATTATTGAGTGCTTTACTAAAAAAAATAAAAAAGAAATACTGAATGCAACTGAGGATCGGGAACTCCTCGTTTCCTGATGCAGCTGTAACAGGACTATCTGAAAACATGCAATTGGATCCCAGAACTCTCACTCAGGTATCAGCAGAGCATGGTTGAAAAGAAATGTTTGTAGAAATTAGATATTATTGAGTGTTTTAGTAAAAACATCAAAGAAAATATCCAATGGCACTGAGGATCTGGAACTCCTCGTTTCCTGATGCACCTGTACCAGGACTATCCAAAAACATGCAGGAGAATTCCAGAACTCCCACTCAGATATCAGCAGAGCATGGTTGATAAGCAAGGTTTGTAGAAATTAAGAGATTATTGAGTGCTTTACTAAATAAAATAAAAAAGAAATACTGAATGCAACTGAGGATCGGGAACTCCTCGTTTCCTGATGCAACTGTAACAGGACTATCTGAAAACATGCAATTGGATCCCAGAACTCTCACTCAGGTATCAGCAGAGCATGGTTGAAAAGCAAGGTTTGTAGAAATCGAGATAATATTGAGTATTGTAGTAAAAAAAAAAAAAAAAAATATTGAATGGCCCAGAGGATCAAGAACTCCTCGTTTCCTGATGCACCTATACCAGGACTATCTGAAAACATGCAATTGGATCCCAGAACTTCCACTCAGATATCAGCAGAGCATGGTTGAAAAGAAAGGTTTGTAAAAATTAGATATTATTGAGTGTTTTAGTAAAAACATCAAAGAAAATATCCAATGGCACTGAGGATCGGGCACTCCTCGTTTCCTGATGCAACTGTAACAGGACTATCTGAAAACATGCAATTGGATCCCAGAACTTCCACTCAGATATCAGCAGAGCATGGTTGAAAAGAAAGGTTTGTAGAAATTAGATATTATTGAGTGTTTTAGTAAAAACATCAAAGAAAATATCCAATGGCACTGAGGATCTGGAACTCCTCGTTTCCTGATGCACCTGTACCAGGACTATCCAAAAACATGCAGGAGAATCCCAGAACTCCCACTCAGATATCAGCAGAGCATGGTTGAAAAAAAAAGGTTTGTAGAAATCGAGATATTATTGAGTGTTTTAGTAAAAAATAAAAAATAAAATATTAAATGGCACTGAGGATCTGGAACTCCTCGTTTCCTGATGCAGCTGTAACAGGACTATCTGAAAACATGCAATTGGATCCCAGAACTCTCACTCAGGTATCAGCAGAGCATGGTTGAAAAGCAAGGTTTGTAGAAATCGAGATAATATTGAGTATTTTAGTAAAAAAAAAAAAAAAAAATATTGAATGGCCCAGAGGATCAAGAACTCCTCGTTTCCTGATGCACCTATACCAGGAATATCTGAAAACATGCAATTGGATCCCAGAACTTCCACTCAGATATCAGCAGAGCATGGTTGAAAAGAAAGGTTTGTAAAAATTAGATATTATTGAGTGTTTTAGTAAAAACATCAAAGAAAATATCCAATGGCACTGAGGATCTGGAACTCCTCGTTTCCTGATGCACCTGTACCAGGACTATCCAAAAACATGCAGGAGAATCCCAGAACTCCCACTCAGATATCAGCAGAGCATGGTTGAAAAGCAAGGTTTGTAGAAATAAAGAGATTATTGAGTGCTTTACTAAAAAAAATAAAAAAGAAATACTGAAAGCAACTGAGGATCGGGCACTCCTCGTTTCCTGATGCAACTGTAACAGGACTATCTGAAAACATGCAATTGGATCCCAGAACTTCCACTCAGATATCAGCAGAGCATGGTTGAAAAGAAAGGTTTGTAGAAATTAGATATTATTGAGTGTTTTAGTAAAAACATCAAAGAAAATATCCAATGGCACTGAGGATCTGGAACTCCTCGTTTCCTGATGCACCTGTACCAGGACTATCCAAAAACATGCAGGAGAATCCCAGAACTCCCACTCAGATATCAGCAGAGCATGGTTGAAAAAAAAAGGTTTGTAGAAATCGAGATATTATTAAGTGTTTTAGTAAAAAATAAAAAATAAAATATTAAATGGCACTGAGGATCTGGAACTCCTCGTTTCCTGATGCAGCTGTAAGAGGACTATCTGAAAACATGCAATTGGATCCCAGAACTCCCACTCAGATATCAGCAGAGCATGGTTGAAAAGCAAGGTTCGTAGAAATCGAGGTAATATTGAGTGTTTTACTAAAAACTTAAAAAATAAAATACTTAATATCACTGAGGATCGAGAACTCCTCGTTTCCTGATGCAGCTGTAACAGGACTATCTGAAAACATGCAATTGGATCCCAGAACTCTCACTCAGGTATCAGCAGAGCATGGTTGAAAAGCAAGGTTTGTAGAAATCGAGATAATATTGAGTATTTTAGTAAAAAAAAAAAAAAAAAATATTGAATGGCCCAGAGGATCAAGAACTCCTCGTTTCCTGATGCACCTATACCAGGAATATCTGAAAACATGCAATTGGATCCCAGAACTTCCACTCAGATATCAGCAGAGCATGGTTGAAAAGAAAGGTTTGTAAAAATTAGATATTATTGAGTGTTTTAGTAAAAACATCAAAGAAAATATCCAATGGCACTGAGGATCTGGAACTCCTCGTTTCCTGATGCACCTGTACCAGGACTATCCAAAAACATGCAGGAGAATCCCAGAACTCCCACTCAGATATCAGCAGAGCATGGTTGAAAAGCAAGGTTTGTAGAAATAAAGAGATTATTGAGTGCTTTACTAAAAAAAATAAAAAAGAAATACTGAAAGCAACTGAGGATCGGGCACTTCTCGTTTCCTGATGCAACTGTAACAGGACTATCTGAAAACATGCAATTGGATCCCAGAACTTCCACTCAGATATCAGCAGAGCATGGTTGAAAAGAAAGGTTTGTAGAAATTAGATATTATTGAGTGTTTTAGTAAAAACATCAAAGAAAATATCCAATGGCACTGAGGATCTGGAACTCCTCGTTTCCTGATGCACCTGTACCAGGACTATCAGAAAACATGCAGGAGAATCCCAGAACTCCCACTCAGATATCAGCAGAGCATGGTTGAAAAGCAAGGTTTGTAGAAATTAAGAGATTATTGAGTGCTTTACTAAAAAAAATAAAAAAAAAAATACTGAATGCAACTGAGGATCGGGAACTCCTCGTTTCCTGATGCAGCTGTAACAGGACTATCTGAAAACATGCAGGAGAATCCCAGGACTCTCACTCAGATATCAGCAGAGCATGGTTGAAAAGATAGGTTAGTAGAAATCGAGCCTAAAATTCAATGCTTCAGTAGGAACATCAAAGAAAATAACCAATGGCACTGAGGATCGAGAACTCCTCGTTTCCTGATGCACCTGTACCAGGACTATCTGAAAATATGCAATTGGATCCCAGAACTCCCACTCAGATATCAGCAGAGCATGGTTGAAAAGCAAGGTTTGTAGAAATTAAGAGATTATTGAGTGCTTTACTAAAAAAAATAAAAAAGAAATACTGAATGCAACTGAGGATCGGAAACTCCTCGTTTCCTGATGCAGCTGTAACAGGACTATCAGAAAACATGCAATTGGATCCCAGAACTCTCACTCAGGTATCAGCAGAGCATGGTTGAAAAGCAAGGTTTGTAGAAATCGAGATAATATTGAGTGTTTTAGTAAAAAAATCAAAGAAAATATCCAATTTCACTGAGGATCTGGAACTCCTCGTTTCCTGATGCACCTGTACCCGGACTATTCAAAAAGATGCAGAAAAATCCCAGAACTCCCACTCAGATATCAGCAGAGCATGGTTGAAAAAAAAAGGTTTGTAGAAATCGAGATATTATTGAGTGTTTTAGTAAAAAATAAAAAATAAAAAATTAAATGGCACTGAGGATCTGGAACTCCTCGTTTCCTGATGCAGCTGTAAGAGCACTATCTGAAAACATGCAATTGGATCCCAGAACTCCCACTCAGATATCAGCAGAGCATGGTTGAAAAGCAAGGTTCGTAGAAATCGAGCTAGGATATTGACAAGCACAACCATTTTTAAAAATTCTATTACCACGTATACAAGCAGAATAAAGCGTCTAGATGCAGAGTTTAATGTCGCCCACTTAGCACAGTATATAATAAAAGAACCAAGCTATACGTGTCATGTTGAATGTTTCTGCGGATATTCCAATGAAAGAGAATATAATTTTTTAAGCATTCACATTGACACGATTATATACAGTGGATTCCATCTGATGCAGGAAGCTATTGATGACGCTATGGCAGGGGAAAGGTCTTGTTGCAAATGCAAAAACTTACTGAAATGTAGAAACTATTATGGACCGCATGTAATAATCGATACATCGGTTATAAGCGATCCCGGATATCCCAGCAGAACAAAAGTGATTATTCAAAGATTAGAATCTCTAGCAAAAACAATTAAGATTAATAATAAGACGTACGTATTATCTGCTACCGTAAATTACTGTTCCGAATTAAAACACTATTTTACCTACGGGTTAACAGGCGAGTACTGGCATAAATACGATGGCCTCTACAAAAAACGAGAAGCAATAAATTCAAAGACTGTAATAACTCCTCACCTCATAATATATACAATTTTTAAACATTAACCTCCCTTTTCAACCATGCTCTACCTGAGTGTGAGTTCTGGGATCCAATTGCATGTTTTCAGATAGTCCTGTTACAGTTACATCAGGAAACGACAAGTTCCCGATCCTCAGTTGCATTCAGTATTTATTTTTTATTTTTTTTAGTAAAGCACTCAATAATCTCTTAATTTCTACAAACCTTGCTTTTCAACCATGCTCTGCTGATACCTGAGTGAGAGTTCTGGGATCCAATTGCATGTTTTCAGATAGTCCTGGTACAGCTGCATCAGGAAACGAGGAGTTCCCGATCCTCAGTTGCATTCAGTATTTCTTTTTTATTTTTTTTAGTAAAGCACTCAATAATCTCTTAATTTCTACAAACCTTGCTTTTCAACCATGCTCTGCTGATATCTGAGTGGGAGTTCTGGGATCCAATTGCATGTTTTCAGATAGTCCTGGTATAGGTGCATCAGGAAACGAGGAGTTCTCGATCCTCTGGGCTATTCAATATTTTTTTTATATTTTTTACTAAAACACTCAATATTATCTCGATTTCTATAAACCTTGCTTTTCAACCATGCTCTGCTGATACCTGAGTGAGAGTTCTGGGATCCAATTGCATGTTTTCAGATAGTCCTGTTACAGCTGCATCAGGAAACGAGGAGTTCTCAATCCTCTGGGCCATTCAATATCTTTTTTTATATTATTTACTAAAACACTCAATAATATCTAATTTCTACAAACCTTTCTTTTCAACCATGCTCTGCTGATATCTGAGTGGAAGTTCTGGGATCCAATTGCATGTTTTCAGATACTCCTGGTATAGGTGCATCAGGAAACGAGGAGTTCTCGATCCTCTGGGCCATTCAATATTTTTTTTTATATTTTTTACTAAAACACTCAATATTATCTCGATTTCTACAAACCTTGCTTTTCAACCATGCTCTGCTGATATCTGAGTAGGAGTTCTGGGATTCTCCTGCATGTTATTGGATAGTCCTGGTACAGGTGCATCAGGAAACGAGGAGTTCTCGATCCTCTTGGCCATTCAATATTTTTTTTTATATTATTTACTAAAACACTCAATATTATCTCGATTTCTACAAACCTTGCTTTTCAACCATGCTCTGCTGATACCTGAGTGAGAGTTTTGGGATCCAATTGCATGTTTTCAGATAGTCCTGTTACAGTTACATCAGGAAACGAGGAGTTCCAGATCCTCAGTGAAATTGGATATTTTCTTTGATGTTTTTACTAAAACACTCAATAATATCTAATTTCTACAAACCTTTCTTTTCAACCATGCTCTGCTGATATCTGAGTGGAAGTTCTGGGATCCAATTGCATGTTTTCAGATAGTCCTGGTATAGGTGCATCAGGAAACGAGGAGTTCTCGATCCTCTGGGCCATTCAATATTTTTTTTTATATTTTTTACTAAAACACTCAATATTATCTCGATTTCTACAAACCTTGCTTTTCAACCATGCTCTGCTGATATCTGAGTGGGAGTTCTGGGATTCTCCTGCATGTTTTTGGATAGTCCTGGTACAGGTGCATCAGGAAACGAGGAGTTCTCGATCCTCTGGGCCATTCAATATTTTTTTTTATATTATTTACTAAAACACTCAATAATATCTAATTTCTACAAACCTTTCTTTTCAACCATGCTCTGCTGATATCTGAGTGGAAGTTCTGGGATCCAATTGCATGTTTTCAGATACTCCTTGTATAGGTGCATCAGGAAACGAGGAGTTCCCGATCCTCTGGGCCATTCAATATTTTTTTTTATATTTTTTACTAAAACACTCAATATTATCTCGATTTCTACAAACCTTGCTTTTCAACCATGCTCTGCTGATATCTGAGTAGGAGTTCTGGGATTCTCCTGCATGTTTTTGGATAGTCCTGGTACAGGTGCATCAGGAAACGAGGAGTTCTCGATCCTCTGGGCCATTCAATATTTTTTTTTATATTATTTACTAAAACACTCAATATTATCTCGATTTCTACAAACTTTGCTTTTCAACCATGCTCTGCTGATACCTGAGTGAGAGTTCTGGGATCCAATTGCATGTTTTCAGATAGTTCTGTTACAGCTGCATCAGGAAACAAGGAGTTCTCGATACTCAGTGCCATTAAATATTTTTTTTTATATTATTTACTAAAACACTCAATATTATCTCGATTTCTACAAACCTATCTTTTCAACCATGCTCTGCTGATATCTGAGTGGGAGTTCTGGGATTCTCCTGCATGTTTTTGGATAGTCCTGTTACAGGTGCATCAGGAAACGAGGAGTTCTAGATCCTCAGTGCCATTTAATATTTTATTTTTTAAGTTTTTAATAAAACACTCAATATTACCTCGATTTCTACGAACCTTGCTTTTCAACCATGCTCTGCTGATATCTGAGTGGGAGTTCTGGGATCCAATTGCATGTTTTCAGATAGTCCTGGTATAGGTGCATCAAGAAACGAGGAGTTCTCGATCCTCTGGGCCATTCAATATTTTTTTTTATATTTTATACTAAAACACTCAATAATATGTCGATTTCTACAAACCTTTTTTTTTCAACCATGCTCTGCTGATATCTGAGTGGGAGTTCTGGAATTTTTCTGCATCTTTTTGAATAGTCCTGGTACAGGTGCATATGGAAACGAGGAGATCCAGATCCTCAGTGAAATTGGATATTTTCTTTGATGTTTTTACTAAAACACTCACTATTATCTCGATTTCTACAAACCTTGCTTTTCAACCATGCTCTGCTGATATCTGAGTGGGAGTTCTGGGATTCTTCTGCATCTTTTTGAATAGTCCTGGTACAGGTGCATCAGGAAACGAGGAGTTCCAGATCCTCAGTGAAATTGGATATTTTCTTTGATGTTTTTACTAAAACACTCAATATTATCTCGATTTCTACAAACCTTGCTTTTCAACCATGCTCTGCTGATATCTGAGTGGGAGTTCTGGGATCCAATTGCATGTTTTCAGATAGTTCTGGTACAGGTGAAACAGGAAACGAGGAGTTCCAGAACTTCAGTGCCATTCAATATTTTTTTATGATATTTTTTAGTAAAACACTCAATAACATCTCGATTTCTACAAATCTTGCTTTTCAACCATGCTCTGATCATACTTCTAAGAGACGTTTGCTTTATTTTTTTATTTTTTTATGTTACTGGGTTCTTGTATACTAATTATGGCCCGAAAAATCTACGAAAATACGCAAATTATCTTATTTATGCCTGTTTTAGCAAAATGATTGACGTTTCCTAGAAACAGGTAAATATTTATGGTTTATTTTTTTATTGGGTTAGCTCGGCAGAACTCTTTCGGAAAAGTATAAGGAACTATAGAACTCACCATTGTGCGTCTAAAACAGTTTTTTAATTTTAATTTTGGAAAAAGTGATCTGCTAACGGAAGTTAGCAGAGCATATTTTCATTCGACTTTTTTTCAGGCAAAAACGCCAGAACTATTTTTTTTAAGTATCAAGAACTCTAGAACTCTTCCGCATGCGAATAGAACTCTTGTTTTTTTGCGCTCTGCTGGGAACTGCTCTGCTAAGTTCACCCACATATATTATATGTATTATAATATTATAAAGGAGAGGCAAATGTCGAGTGTGTGTGTGAGTTTGTATGTTTGTACGTCCTTCGCAATGAAAGGGCTGAATGGATTTGGATGAAATTTGGCTCAGGGGTAGTTTATGACCTGGATTAACACATAGGATACTTTTTATCCCGTTACTATGTTCCCTTGGGATGATTCCCGACATCCACGCGTGCGAAGCGTGTATTTCTTTAAAATCACTAAGGCAGTGCGCACAATATTAGAAATTGCACCAAAAATTTACTTATTATTTACAGCTGTCACAGCACTCACAGCTTAGGATAGTCCTATGTTTTTTTGGATTTATGTTTCTTTTTTGCACACTATTGGATTTCAACCTTCAGTGCTATGCCATGCGTTTACAATCCAACGACTCGCTTTTATTAAGCCATTCATGTAGGTGTCCCCTAGAGTATGTGCAAAATCGGCATTATTCTACTAATATTAAACCCCAAAATTTTGTGCAGAACCCAGCAACTCGCAATGAGGTTCTCGATAACATCTCAAACGCGCGCTGGGACAAGCTGCGCGGCTGTATGCTGCACCGCCTCAAGTTCGGCACGGCTGGGCTGCGCGCACGCATGGGAGCTGGCTACAAGGCTATGAACGACGTTGTTGTGTTGCAGACTGCACAGGTTTGTTGTTTTTGATAGAAATATTTTAGCTCGTAGCAGCACAGTCTGAATTTGTAAGATCTTCTTCTTTTCGTGTGGTTAGTGACTAACCTGGTCATCATCATCTGCCTAGCCTTTTCCCAACTATGTTAGGGTCGGCTACCAGTCTAAGCGGATGCAGTTGAATACTTACCAGTATTTTACATGGAGCCTATCTGATCTCCACAAGCCAGTAACTGGGCAATACGATACCCCTTGGTAAGACTGGCTATCAGATTTTCGGGCTTCTGACGACCCGTAACGACTGTCAAAGATGCACAAATGACAGCCGGGACCAACGGCTTATCGTGCTTTCTAAGGCACGGAATAGTCTCGGTATGTAAAGATGGTCACCCATCCACGGTCAACCCCGGCAAGCGTAGCTTAACCTGATGGATCGACCTGTGCGGCCGTTAGTACTTAGCCACGAGCTCCTCTAGTTAGCACTAGTGACTAACCTGGTGTCAGAGCTTTTATGCTGCCCATGGGCCTCTGACACAGCTTCACATGCTGTTGAGAATTATCTCTCAGACATGCATGCTGGTTTCCTCACGATTTTTTCCTTCACCGATTTTTAAACAAGTGTAATTTGTAAGATGATTTACGACAATAGACTCGAAACTCCAGTCGAGTGCAGTGAGGTGACGTATGCACCTAGGCGTATGCATCATTATTACCTACGAATTAATATCGTTGTCTTTTACAAACTTTTATTAAACTTGCAATTTGTTTTGATCGGGTCAAATTCTGCAACTGAATTTTAAAGTAGTTCTCCTCAACCGATTAAACTGAAAGTTTGCATACATAGTTTAGTTTGGATAACAATGCATGGTTAGATGAGTGACGTCATTCTAAATCCTGTGTCGGGAACTGCCCAAGACTAGTTATGTTTATGCACTACTTCAAAAAATAAAAAAAACGTTTATTAAAACAAGCTTTTATTTACAAAAAAATGTAAATGCTTTTAAAAGAAAAAAATGAGCTTGAAACTAAATTAAACCTATTCATTTATGATCCTTTTTTGAACCTCACCTGGGAGAAAGTACTATTAATACTGGAGATAGCAAATTTGACTCAAAGGAAACATTCCTTTATTTTTAAAAAGAAACCATCTCTAATCAAAGATTTTTGTAAATTCGCTTGCGACTCTGGGAAATCGAACCGGTTAAAATCCGCGTTGAATGCGATTTTCATTTTACAATGCGTGTAGCGACATACTCCCCAAAATAACCGCGCAAATTAAATTAGCACCTCACCGCGCAAAATCTGTATTCAAACCATAGATTTTAGACAAATTTTTTGTCACCAATACGAAAGTCTCTGAAAGGTAATAGTTATCCAAAAGAAATAACAGATCTAATCAGAGAAAAAAGAACTTCGAGAAAAAAGTGGCAGCGAAACAGGTTTCCCTAAGATAAAACACTATTAAATGGAATAAGTAAACGAATTACGAAGGCAGTCCAGAAAGTTCGGGACGAAAACCTGACTAGGCATCTTCTTCAACTGACTAATGATCGATCGACTGATTATTCACTATGGAAAGCCACAAGAAATCAAAAACAACCTATTGCTCACATACCGCCAATAAAAGAACTAAACGGACAATAAGTAACGAGCAAAAAGCATCAAGGTTTGCCCAACACCTAGAGGAAGCCTTTACACAAACCGAGAGCGCTGACCAAGATCTCCATTGGGAACAAATACAACAAGTAGACCAAGACATAAAACTTGTAACACCAAAAGAAGTATCTAAAGAAATCAGAGATCACATCAGTTCAAAAAAATCCTTAAAAAAACCTTATCACAGGGGAAATCCTAAAAAATCTACCGAGGAAAGCCTTGGTAAAACTTACTAAGATAATCAATGCTTCTTTTAGACTAAAGCATGTTCCAGACCTATGGAAGGTTGCAGAAGTGATCATGATCCCCAAATCAGGGAAACCACCTCAAGATGCATCATCATACAGGCCTATCTCTTTGCTGCCAGTGATGTCAAAGATATTCGAGAAATTACTTCTAAAACGACTAAAACCTATTATAGAAAATAGCAACATTATACCAGACTACTAGAAAAACATTCTACAATAGATCAAGTGCATAGAATTACAACAGTTATTGAAAAAGCTCTTGAAGATAAGAAAGTATGTACCACTGTATTTTTAGATGTAGCCCAGGCTTTTGACAAAGTATGGCATAAGGGATTGATTTATAAACTAAGAACTATGTTGCCAAAACAGTTCGCAGATATATTAGAATCATATTTATCTGGCAGAGTATTTAGATTAAGGCAAGAAAATGCCTATTCAGAACTAAAAGAAATAAAAGCTGGTGTACCACAAGGAAGTGTTCTAGGCCCGGTCCTGTACCTATTGTACACATGTGATATACCAGAGCTAGAAACTGCAACTATTGCTACTTTTGCTGACGATACCGCAATAATGACCACGGGATCCACTCACAAAGAAGCTGTGGTAAAAGTACAAAAAGCAATAAATCAATTCTATGATTGGACCAAAAAGTGGAGGATCAAGTTGAATGAAACAAAATCTATTCACATTGACTTCACTAATAAGAAATCAGAATACAACCCAGTGTACATAAACAAAGAAAGTGTACCGTACGAAAATACTGCCAAATATCTTGGTATGACCTTAGACGCAAAGCTTCGCTGGAAAGCTCATGTCAAAAAGAAACGAGAAGAATTAGAAATTCGTTACAGAAGCATGAACTGGTTACTAGGAAGGCATTCCGCGTTGTCAGTTCCTAACAAAATCCTGCTCTACAAATCTGTCCTTATGCCAGTATGGACCTATAGTATACAACTATGGGGTTGCGCCAAAGAAAGCAATGTAGAAATTATACAAAAATTCCAGAACAAAGTACTCAAGAACATCGTGAACGCACCTTGGTACATAAGAATTGACGACATCCATCGGGACCTGAATATAGAGTTCGTAAACAACATAATCCAAAAATATGCAGCAGCTCATGAACATCGGCTTCATCATCATGTTAATGTCGAGGCCATCCAGCTCCTCGATAACACGGACATAGTAAGAAGGCTCAAAAGGACTAAGCCTTTTGAGTTAGTGTAGTGTAACAGTGTAACTTATTTGTGGCTTTACCGCGAGTGTAATATAGTACCTAGCTATTTAGATGGTCACAGGAACAAAGTGACTTAAGTAAACGCAATGGACGTGTTCTTAGATATAATTTTACTTTTAGCAAATTAAGTTAGATTAAAATTGCTTATTAGCCTTTTTAGGCTAGATTGTAATATAATAAACAAATATAAAAAAAAAAAACCAATACGTGTAGCTACGTAAGATACCATGCGTTACAGAATTGCGACTAGAATTTCTCGCGGCTTTTTATCGCAGTGCGTGCTAGACCTAATGAACAAAGGTTCGATTAATATAATAGTTTACTGTAGGTTCATCGCTACGGGATGTGATTTATTTTGATAACATATCGCTGAATATCGAACTTGACCTAACACTTGACCTTCCATGAAGATAATGTCTAAGCGACGCTGAAAGTCAATATGTTGGAGTATGTTTTACCCAAACTTACTTACTGAGTTGATGATTTAATGCTATTGCATATTAGGATCTATTGTTTTGTGCAAAGAAATGAATGATTTTGAACCTATCTATATGAATATCTATAAATAAAATTGTAGTGTATGTTTGTAATGACAAAATAACAGATTTTTACTGAATGCATAGAGAAGCATATATACGGTGGCTGCAAGTGCGATACAGCGTCTTAACCGACAATGCGCACCATGCTTTAATGTAAATAAATAAACCATGCTTATATTTTGTTCAACAGCTTATTACTTATATGTGTAATGGCCTTATTTTTTTTTTCTTGATTTGTGATTTATTACGTAGAAGATGTGATTGAGGAAGGAAATTTCGCTCGTATATACCATTCATTGCTTTGTCTGTCACAAAGAAATTATGACATAACATCATCCTGTTTGCTGAAGGGCTATAGGCCCCGAAAAATCAGGGAAGGGAGGTGCAGTCGATTCGTCGTTGTTTTATACTTACGTTAACGTATGATCGTATAATTTTTACAGAGTAGTCCGATACGACGATTCTTTTTCTAACTAATTTCAATGAAAACAAATGGGAGCCAAGTAAAATCATGGCAGCTTGATTGATATCTGTTGGTTGTTTCCTTGGCTCCTCATGAAAATCAGTAACTTACATTGATTTAGGAGTTTAGTGGAACCAAATGTTTATTGTTTAATATTCGCTTTTTAATTTCCCTTTTTTGTCGTTTATTTTTCATGCTCATGGATTAATTTTCAATAATTTTATATACCTAAGTAACTTAACCATACCATGCTTAACATAGGTAGGTACAGACGCCAGCACATCAAGCTATCCCTAACTGTTAAATTTTCTCAATTAAAAATGAACCTTATATCTTTGCAATAAAGTTGAAATACTATCAAAGAAATTTGACAGATTGTGGTAACTTGATGTGCTGGCCTCTGTACTTGTTAACTTTAAGTTAGTTTATGGCGGATTTTAAATATCTACCAGGAAATGCAATTGTTTTAAATTCACGGCGTAGACAATGATGGTACATTAAGATGTTAGATTAGTACAGTTTATGTGGCGGCATTATCTTTTAATAAAACCTACCTAATGATAAATTCAATATCGGAACCTTTCATTTCGTTTCCATTTTCTTTTCGATTAAGTTGCCTTTCAAGGCATTCACGCTTTGAAATGTAGATGCGTAGTAGATGGTCAAATATGTTCAGACATTAACAATGAGTCTAATTGCCTCTATAATCTAAACAAATCCGATAAACTCAAAAACAAAATCCAATACATTAAGTTTTTCTGCGGAGCTCGTGGCTAAGTAATAACAGCCGCACAAATCGATGGTTCGGTTAAGTTACGCTTGCTGGGATTGGTCCGTGCATGGGTGATAATTATCTTTACATACCGAGACTCCTCCGTGCCTAGGAAAGCAAGTTATGTCGTTGGTCCCTGTAGTTTGTGGATCTTTGACACTCGCTACGGGTCGCCATTAGACCGAAAGGCTGACAGCCAGTCTTACCAAGGGGTATCGTATTACCCAGGTACTGACTTGTGGAGTCTGATAGGCAGGCCCCCTCCTGTCCCACTATCCACTATGTGGCCTATCTGACTTCCAGTTTAACTGGATGCAGCTGAATACCAATTCAACTGCCTTCTGTTACACTAGAAGCCGACCCCAATATAGTTGGGAAAAGGCTAGGCAGATTGATTGAATACATTATTCTTTTGTTTTCAGGGTCTATGCTCATATTTGAAGAAGGTTTGCAATCCGAGTCAGATCCAGAACGGAGTGGTGATTGGCTATGATGGCAGATATAACAGCAAAAGGTGAGATCTTCACTAAGTATGGGTTCTGACTAGTCATAATCACCTACGATGTCTCATTGATTAACTCAAGAGTCCAAGCCCAGCACCCTCAGTGTGACTGTCCGAAAGGGTAACTGCTACCCCGGAACACATAGGGCTAAGGAAGGAACATGGATGAGTTTTAGTCAGTAAGAGTCTTTCGCCCCTTCCGCTCTACCGCCTCACCCCTGGTGATTTGATGATAAAAAAAAAATATTTTGCATGAAGCCAAGAAGTTGGTTATTTCAGCTGCGATTATTTATGTCAAACACTAAAAGAAGATGCCTATGTCCAGCAGTGGACGTTTATAGGTTGAGATCATTTTGAACGCTCGCTGATGTAAAAGCAGATTCTTGTGACTCAGGATTAGCAGTTTATTAAAATAATCTCTCTGTAATCGACTGTTCAATCGAGTCTACCCACAACGTGTATCGATTATCTATAAATAGAACTATTTTGTGCTATCAAGCAATAACTTTGATTACTAAGCTGTGCATTATCTGTTTGCGGATGAATGGACGAAGATTTTACTGGCATGTCAGAAGTTCTATGATAATTTCATCAGAGTTTTGCATTTTTTAAATGTTTTTTTTTCCTTTTTCTTTTAATTATTGTACTTAATTGGTCTATAACCATTTCAATTATAGTTAAATAAATAATTAAATTATAATAATCTTCTTCAACGTGACGTCACATAAAATTGGGCAACGACCCATCGGTCGGGCTACTATTGCGTCAGAATGTTAGACGACCACGAAAGGTTGTGGGTCGCAAATTGATATCAATCAGCTGTTGGTCTTATCGTGACGTCACTCCAGGTCATGTGACAGGTCAAGAAACAAATATTTGGGAGGAAGAATTGGTAGAAGATTGTTTCGACTATGTTAAAACAAGCTATTGCGTTGGCTGTTTTTATTGTTTTTTAAAGGCCGACGCACACCTGGCGATGCGCTGTCGTCACTCCAAACAAAAATCAACCTTGTGAGTCTAAAAATAAAGAAGAGAATAAATTGCCTAAGATGCGCGCCACTTTCCGCTTTAACGCCTAGAGCTAATAGAAGTTTATTTTCTTTCAACTTTATTACAAATCGTATAGGGGTCGATATTTATTTTGGAGATTTTTTTGAAACACACTTTTTGGCGCCAAAGATCAACGGTTTAGCTTTTTTTATTATTTCATGATACCTAGTTACATTCGCGCAATAAGGGCGAATCTAACGCCATAGCTATAAGTCAAATCAGCCGTTTAGTAGTTACGAAGGAACATAAGGACGGACATACATACACAAGTCCAAAACATAACCCTTGTTTGTAGCTATAACTCAAATCGCTTCAGCTGTTTAGTAGTTACAAAGAAACATAAGGACGGACATACATACATACACAAGTCAAAAACATAACCCTTGTTTTTTTTGTCTTCGCTGCAGTTGGGTAAAAGCCTGAAAATGTTAGTTCTGTAGTAAAACGTCAGACTAAGAATGCTTTTGAAGGTTACATTATTAATATCTTCTTTTAGAAGAACACTAATGACATAGTCACGACACGCTTTGTTTGGACAAGCGTTTATTGAGTTAAAGGTTTACGTAAATGTTACGACAAAATGTGCAAACGTCAATGTCATATTATAATCTGTGCTGTAATTCTGCTTCTTCATCTCATATTTTTATGGCACCATTGTATTCGCTTACTGTAATCACACTCTTTTTTTGTGGGTGGAATCTCATTGTCATCAAATGACTCCTCCCGCTCTGGGTGGAGCGGAAGGTAGGGTCAGACTCTGACTGACTAAAACCCATCTATGCTCCTTCCTAAGCGTCTGTTCTCTGTGACGGGGTAGCGATAACCCTTCGTCACCCAGGACATAGACCTCTCCCATCGCACCAGCTGGTGAAAGAAGGTAGGTACTTACACCTCTGACTACGGTTCCTCATCAGACAAGCAAACAAGGGCGAGTTTTACCAATGGTACTGAACGAGATCCGCATATAAACCCCGTTTAAGAAACTGTCAGTGTCGTTATTTTCTTTGGAATATTGACACTGATAGGTCTTGAACGCGGTTTTGACGTGCTGATCGCGTTCAGTTGCATTGGTGAAATCAGCCCTTAGTAGGTAATGATAACAAGGTTAAGGATGGAAACTTGGTCAATTAAGGAAAATTCTAGAATTTTGATGTCTTTATTATACCTGTCTGTCGCAAATGACGTGACGACACAATGCAAATAATGATAAAGCCTATATATATACTATGTATCAAAATACGAGTAGCACCCGTACTATGTTGATTTTTGATGTTTTCGGTGTCATTACATTTATTCTTGTCTTTGAGTACAGTCATTACATAAACGGTGGTCCGTGAAACGAGTTCCAATGCATGTTTTATAAGCCTCTGTCTTTGGGCTTCTCGAAATACCCCCATGTACCTATGTTCAACGATTATTTATAGTGTAAGAGTTCGCTAGACAGTTATTAATTATGGGATATTGTCACGCGTCTTTGGACTTTTTTATTTTTCTCATTCTGCGCCGCATTATTTGTGAACATTTTTTTCACTTATAAATCTCTCGTTGATAAAGAGTATCTGTTCCAACATCACCCAAATTGACACCCTAAAAGTATTAAAAGCCGACTAGTTCCTAAACTATAAATAATCGCTGCACATATATGGAATTTCGGGCAACCCTTGGTTGGGGAGAACTGAAATTTTGCTTCGGACCTTGTTTCACTGGCCATCGTCAAGAATAACTGATATTTCTCGAACATTTATTATCTATAAGAAATAAACAAGTTATTCCTAGTCGGCCTAGTTTGACTTACTTTTGCCTAGAAATGCATGCATCCTGAGAATGACCCATATAGGCATCAGATTTTTTTAGAACGTTCTCCAGCGTCTTGCCATTTCCCATGAATATTCATCGCTTATTTTTAGTTCAGAAGCTTTATTATTAATAGGAATTTCGGTCCACTGTAAATAAAGCACACTTTTTTTGAGTGCGGTAAATCATTAAATGACTCCCGCTCTGGGTGGAACGGAAGGAGGGTGAGACTCTTACTGACTAATCCCATCCATATTCCTTCCTTAGCCCTTTATGTTCAGAGGTAGCGGTGACTCGGACAATCCCGCTTAAATAAGGCCTACTGTATAACACTTTTATCAAACATACATCAATTCAAAGAAATAATCTCAGTCCAGCCACACAATGCAACAGAAACACTGTTCTTTTCATTCCGTGGCGCTCGACGATTGTCGAATGTCAGTCGTTATACAAATTCTTAGAACATGAGCCACCGAGTAGCTTTAGTATTGATTGAATTCCTTTTAAATGCATCGATGGACTGCGGACAATATAATAGGTCTGAATATGTGGTTCATGGATAGATAAGAGGTATGGAACAGGGTGCGGGCAGAGCTGTGACTATGGTATACCCACTTTTTGCCAGTTATTCCAGCTGTTCTAAATATCTAGTTAACGCATTGGATGATCGCCCATTAGAAGCCGTTTGCTTATAAGATCTCAACGATTTATATCGTTATACAACGTGACGCTACAATGGTGACATTAATTTAACACACGGGTAGGGCCAGTACCCATATATCATATAAATGTCGATTGGTTAAAATATATCGCAAATTGAAAAAAAAGGCGATCAAACAAAACAATAAAATCGATTCGCCTTAACAGTTCGATGTTTCATCCTAATAGTATTGCTTATTAATTTTAATTTCTTTGATGCGAATGACCCCGGCTAATGACCGCTGCGCGACAGTTCTTTAAGTACGGGTTGCTCTAAGATGCTATTTTCTAACATTTTAAATATATCCGTAAATAATAACGTTTAATGGTAATTTGAAAACGTATATGTGTGTTAAATTAATGTCACCATTTTAGCGTCATATATACTGTTGTATGTTGTTGTTGCGTTGTATATTTACTGTCGTTTCGAGAGAATTTTTCTTATGAACCTATGGGGTTCATACGACATTTGAGGGGTTAATATACCTAGAGAACCTACTCAACGTGCACACCTAGGACCTGTACAAGGAGGTTGCCTGTTTCAAAATTCAAGGCATTCCTAACGTCAGCGAGATTGTCCGAAAGGGTTACCGCTACCTCGGAACATAAAGGGCTAACTAAGGAAGAAACATGGATGGGTTTTAGTCAGTGGAAGTCTGACACTCCCTTCCGCTCCACTCAGAGCGGGATATGATTCTCACACCTTAAAAAAAAAGGCATTCTTTAAGACTGGTTTAAAGCCATTTAGCATAAGTAAAATCAGCCTATAATGGTCGCATGAGACACAGGTCTCCTCTCAGTGAGACTGAGTGAGCCGTAAATAACTATGCGGGCCCAGTGCAGGTTGGTAGTGGACGACTTGTTGTCGCATTGTCACTCACCAAAATTCATTTGATTATGTGAAAGTAGCTTTAAGTAATGCTTGATTCTGGTCATGTCTATGGTTCTGTAAGGCTGCGTATCCACCAGAGATGAGCGAGGTAGCTAAGCGGTGTGCGAAGAAAAAATCCACCAATAGGATCACTTCATTTTCATAGCTTGAGCTAAGCTAGCGTTGTCATTGGTTAGTTTAACGCACATTCGCCGTTCCGCATCCTCGCACATCTCTCGTGAGGAAGGCATCCAAAAACTGGCTGTAATAACCGAATCAATACAAGATGGTATATTTGCCGTCTATCTTCATCTAAGCACTAACAAAATAATTAATGCCAATAAACACCGTTGGTATCATCTCAATTGAAACCAGCCAGGAGACTGAATAATTGATTCTAGCTCGGTGCAGTCTTGTCCAATTGAATGCGTCTTCAATTGAATTGGTCCCGATTAATTTTGATGTAACGTGTTGCCAATAACAAAGAGTTTCGCGAATTTGCTTACGTTATTGCGTTTATGGTTTCTTTTGTCGAAGATTATTTTTGGATCGTTCTAAAAAAAGATATGCGTTTCGTAGAGTAACTGTGGAGTGTCTTGCCCATTCTTTTCCATACGAAACTACCTTTTGGAAGGGGCGATTAGAATCAATTCTATTTCTTTTTCATGTTGACGTTCAAAAGTGCCTTTCTTGTGCTTATTTGAAATAAATGATTTGACTTTGACTCAAAAACTGCAATTACGTAATAACTCGCAATTACACATATTGACTGCCCCGTTGGTTTCGTGGTCGCAAGCGCGACTGTTGAGCGAGGGATACTAAGTTCCGATTCCTGAGTTGGATAAAATGTTATTGGGTTTTCCATTAGGAATTTCTTAGTAACGACCCGGCTGATGTTGCCCGTGTGATACCCGCATGTCTCGGAAAGCACGTTAAGCCGTTGCCCCTCCGCCTGATCTCACTCCGGTCGTGTCGGATTGCCGTCCCATCGGACTATGAGACTGAGGGAGGAGAGAATGCGCCTATATCTGCGCACACACTTTTATAGTTTAACATCCTCACCGCCGAAGGCTGGTCTCCGCTGAGATAGGTAGCCATGACTGAAATTCGGTCTGAGGGACTATTAGTATTTATTACTATGTCAGAGCCAAAGTGATATTCAATTGCCTTTAGCCCACTCAAGGCTAGGGAAATGAAATTTCTTTACGCAATCCGAGAAACATTCATAATTCGGAATTTGAAAACAAAAAACAATAGTTATTAGTTATGCAAGGCTGGAAAGTTGATTTTTGGCGCGAGTGCTTCTAAATATAGAATCCTGAGCGTAACGAAGGTTTCAAAGGTACGAGACGCAGAAAAGCTTTGCTGCCGAGCGCAACACACAATTTTTCACCTCACTACAGCGAGGAAACTGCTAGGTGCAAGAAAACAGGTGTTGTTGAGTTTTATTTTGTTCGAGCGTCTCAGATACATTGACTCATGTGAAGAAAATAACAGATACTTGGCAATGTATCTTTATGAGTTACATAGAATATCTCCAAAATTAAATACCCTGTATTTTGTTCTATATCCTACTTGTCCTCTAAGGAGAATGAAAGAAAAAAACTAATTTAATACAAATAACTAACTAATTTAGTTTAATACATATTTATTTTTGCCAAGCAAAGGATTAAATAACATATTATATTAGTATTTATTTAAAAAAAAAATTAAACTTAAATTACTACACAATTGGGTATTTGACAGGGTAGTATTTTTATGGCATATTCAAATGTGACGTCACAGATTTTTTTAATCAAATGGAATACTTATTAACATTAATTCCAATTTTACAATTATATCCTCGCAAAATATTTAATTTCTGTACTGTGATGAAAGTTTTTAAGGTGAGCGGTATTATTTAATATTTTATTTTAGATCGTGTCATGCATTTTCAGTGGACTGGCAGTATACAAAATTATTAAATAGAAAGGTTTGAATTTTAAAAACTCTTTCCACGCTAGAGAGCAAAATTCGATTTTCGGCTCAGATTTCGAATGACAAACAGACTCTTTCCGAGCTTGTGAGGTGAAAAAGTCATTTATTCAAACTAAGCTGCAAATCAGAGCACTTTTGAAGGTCAACGTAACATAAGACAGTCCCCCAAAAACGCCCACCCTTCACCACTTCCTAGTGCTTTAGCTGGGAAGAAGAAGGGTAGTCAATAACGTAACATTTTAAGAATTGTCAAAAACCGGATTTAATACGTGATATGTATGAAATATAACAATGTGACGTCACAGATTTTTAGAATCAAATGGAATACTTATAAGCATTAAATGCAATATTACAATTACATCTTCGCATAATATTTAATTTCTGTACGGTGATGGAAGTTTTTAAGACGAGCGGTCTTTTGTCTATGTGATTTCATATTTTATCCGGATTTAATACGTGATATGTATGAAATATAACAATGTGACGTCACAGATTTTTAGAATCAAATGGAATACTTATAAGCATTAAATGCAATATTACAATTACATCTTCGCATAATATTTAATTTCTGTACGGTGATGGAAGTTTTTAAGACGAGCGGTCTTTTGTCGATGTGATTTCATATTTTATTTTTGACCGTTACAAGTAGTCAATTACAGGCTTCTTTCAGTCCTTCACCGGGTCTGAAAGAAGATAATTAATTACACGATTATTATTAATTAATTAATTAATTACTCATCAAAAATAAAGTTCATCCTTTGTCCTCCAGGTTCGCGGAACTGACAGCTCAAGTATTCCTGACATCATCGATCCCAGTCCACATGTTCACAGAAGTATGCGCGACACCTCTGGTTTCTTTCGGGACCATCCTGTACAACTCAGTCGCTGGTGTCATGGTGACGGCCTCCCATAACCCGAAGGAGGACAACGGATACAAAGTGTACTGGAGGAATGGCTGCCAGATCATATCGCCTCATGATGAATACGTGCTGGAAGAGATTAAGCAGTGTTTGGAGTGAGTACTGTAGAGCCTAAGCGCAACCTCGTGGAACTTAGAGCCTGGTTGTTTAGAATATAACTGACAGCAACCTTTCAAAATGATTGAATAGTTTGATAGGTTTTTATAAAAGAAACTAGCTGACCCGACAGACGTTGTCCTGTCTTAAATATGACACTTATCTTACCTACCCTCCTAGGGTAAGGAGGGTAGGTAAGATAAATAACCTCCCCTACCTACCCTACCTACCTATCTAACTACCTAACCTACCTAGCAACCTACTCTACCTACCCTACTTACCCTGCCTACCCTACCTACGCTACTTACCTGCTTTTTAATTTTTATAAGAACCTTCTCCTGACAATAACAAACACAACAAAAAAAAATATTGAAAAATCGGTTCAGCCGCTCTCGAGATTTTCGCTTAACAACACATTCAGCGATTCATTTTTATATTATAGAAAGATGAAGGAGTCTGTCAGTATCCGTGCTGCTTGACGCATGTATTCGTTAAAAGCAATATAATACAATAGTTGCTGCCCCGTGTGTTTGTATTTTGTAGGATGGAAATCCCTACAACACGCTACACAAGCTTCCTTTGACCTCCACAGTACCTACTTGAAAAGATTCATTCTAGCTTTTGCCCGCGGCTTCGTTCTCTCGGCTTCGCTCGCATTGGTAAAGATTTGATAATAAATTCGGGTCTATAATAATAAATCAATCATGATTGGAAAGACACGTAGCGCCATCTATTATCATAAAAACGTTAACGTTGTTTTCCTCGGGAACAGTACTTTTTTTCGGGATCAAAGGTACCTGATGTGCGTTTCCGAACACCTGACTACGTATATACAAAATTTCAGGATTATCGGTTCTGTGGTTTAAGCGGGAAAATGTAAAAAACCAATTTCTTGTTCGTTGGTCAGTAGTTTGTGAGTTTTTGTTATTAATGAGTAAATGACCTCGCTTTTATATTATATAAGGTGTTAATAAATAAACGAACAACTTTTACTCCCATAGTAAAAGTTGTTCGTAACGATAAGTATAAAGCTCCCGCGAAATATTTAGATAAATATTTTATTAAAATTAAAAAAAAAAAAATTCAATTATGATGTGGTTCCCCGAAAAAACTTGTTCCGTTTAATGGTCTGTACCACTCACTTAATTTTCGCTACTCATTTCCCAGACACACTGTATATAGATCAACCAAAGTTATCACTATGCTCAAACATTGTTATTAGATATATATCCCTATATCTTATTTTATCCACCAGCATTCCCGACGAACACTGGGACATCAAGAACATTCGCTCCAACCCGCTTCTCTCGGACTGCCAGGACGAAGTCACCAACAAGTACATGGAGACCATCATCAGCCTCAGTCCCGAGGTCTTGGAGGAGAACAAGAAGGCAGCTATTGATGTGGTGTACAGTGCCATGCATGGAGTGGGATATGAATATATCCTGAAAGCTTTTGCTACTGCCAATTTGAAGGTGGGTTGACACTAAAAAATACTTGATTTTTTTTTCAAAGAAATTGATGAAGGTTTCCGCTTCCGTGGCTTCAACACCACATGGAAGTTTGAATTTTTCACTAGAATTAGGTAGTTACGAGTATACTGTTTGTAGGAAAAATATTAAGTTTGTTTAGCCGGCTGTGTCAGAAGGAGGTACTTATTTTTTTTATCTTTATTTATTAGGGACTTGTCAGCCCCATCTTATTCTTTAGCAAGTTACTGGAGCTACTTATATTGTAATATATTTATTTGAACTTCATGCTACCTTTACCTAAGAATTTTGTGCCTTCCATAAGTCTTTATCAGCATACTTCAATGTTCACATCGTTTCTAAACAAACCATCTTCAACTTTTTGTTTGCGACGACTCATTTAAATAAATGATTCACTAACAGGCACCGATCAGCGTAAAAGAACAACAGGACCCGAACCCTGACTTCCCCACGGTAACATTCCCCAACCCTGAAGAGCTGGAATGTCTGAAGTTAAGTACGCAACTGGCAGAGGAGAAGAAAGTCAAACTGGTGCTGGTGAATGACCCTGATGCGGACAGATTGGCCGTCGCTGAATATGATGATAGGTGAGGACTGTATTTTGAGGTGACGTTACTATAGTCAAGCTGCCCTGAGTCAGACATACCATGTTCCTGACTCAGGGTATATTTCACTTAAGCGGGATTGTCCGAAAGGGTTACCGCTACCCCGGAACATAAAAGGCTAAGGAAGGCGCCTGGATGGGTTTTAGTCAGTAAGAGTCTGACACTCCCTTCCGCTCCACCCAGAGCGGGAGAAATCATTGGATGATTTCCCAGCCTTAAAAAAAGGGTTTATTTTACTAGCACACCGTCCGATGAGGACCAGGCTCGTGCCGCACAATGTGTACGTGTTCCACGCGCGCCACAAAGAGATGTCAGCATTAGCGAAGGGGCCCGTCAGGGCAGAAGTCTGCCAGGTCATCGGGATTGTCCGAAAGAGTTACCGGTACCTTGGAACATAAAGGGCTAAGAAAGGAACATAAATGGGTTTTCGTCAGTAAGAGTCTGACACTCCCTTCCGCTCCACCCAGAGCGGGAGAAGTCATTGGATGATTTCCCACCCCTCCAAAACAAAAAGGGTATTTTCTGAACGCGATTAGTGCTTTAACCACGTTTAAGAGCTGTCAATGTCATTATTTTCTATGGAATATTGACACTGACAGCTCTTGAATGCGTTTTAAATGTGCCGATCGCGTTTAGTTTCATTGGCGAAATTGGAACTTAGTGGCCAACGTCACATGGAGCAAAATGTGATGGCTCAGATTCGAGGCTCTACCGCTGCAAGGTGCTATTGACTGTTTCAAAACATTTCACAAAACAATCGCAAAAACTTAAAAAACAAAAACAACCAACATCCAAAAAACACTAATCACGATATTTTGTGCCTCAGAGTAACCTCATATCAATCGACGCAAGCAGTGAAGTTGGCATCTTTTGGGGTAATAACAACGACTGAAAAGTTTTTATTGGTTGATTTTCTTTTGTTGGATTATCGCGTGCTGGCTGAAATATGGCAAATAATTTCGTTGAATGTTTTGTGTTTCGTAATATTAATTACTTTCCACACTTTTTATTGTATAGAATCAAGTTCTTCTAACATCTAACTAATCAAATCATTTCAGCACAAATTCCTGGCACATATTCACTGGCAATGAGATGGGAGCTCTCCTAGGCTGGTGGTTGTTGGACCAGTACTGCAAGCGAGTGAACCACATGCCGGAGTCTGAGGTGTACATCATGGCCAGTATTGTGAGCTCCAAGATGTTGAGGGCCATCGTAAAAGGAAGGGGCGAGTTTGTTGAGACTCTTACCGGGTTCAAGTGGATGGGTGAGTTTTTTTAATACTAGCTTTAACGACATTTTGAAAGGCATATTTGACTTTGACATAAAATAATAATAAAGTCATACAGAGTTCATACGACAGAAGGGCTTTTCTTGTAACTACCCTACTTGTTTCTTGTACAAGGTACCATTTTCAAGCTCTGTACCAAAAATGAATTAAATACCATCAGTAGTTTAGTCGCAAATCATTTTTTTTAAGTTTTGCCCCGTTTGAACACGATGTATCTTTCCTAACAGCTGATTATGTTTATACGCATAGGTCATTCGACCTTAAAACAATTTGTTATTTGTATATCGTATCGAATTATTACTAAACACGTATACGTTGTGTAATTTAATGCCCCTCTGTCATATCAACTCTGTATAAATTTTTTTATGTTGGAAATCCTACTAATTTATTCAATTATTTTAATTCCAGGCAACACCACACTTCTCTTGGCACAGCAAAACAAGGTTCCTCTGTTCGCTTTTGAAGAAGCTATCGGCTACATGTGTGATCACCGCGTGCCTGAGAAAGATGGAGTATCCGCTGCCGTACAGGTAAATTTAGTTATGCCCGCGGCTTCGCCCGCGTTTAGGATAGGATTATCCCACGGACACGTACAACGTACAATCGAGTACGTTTTTTTTTTTTCAAAAATTTAAATTTATTCTATGTCCTAATCATCTAGTGTGCCAAACATCAAAATTCGTTCAGCCGTTGAGGCATGGAAAGGTAATAGAGAGACAGAGTTACTTTCACTATTGAAAATTCGGGCTGATAGGGCACGGATAAATTAAGAAATAAATATTAAATAAAATACAATTAAATATTGGTATTTGTGAAAATAAAACTTTTATTTAATTAAATAATTATAGTATGCGCGTACGCACCGTCGTAACATCAGTTACTTGTCTATACCTTTAGTATCTATACATGCATGCTATATCTCTATGATGTACTTTTATTCTATTTCAGGTAGCCTCCCTAGCGTCTCACCTATACTGCACGGGCTCCTCAGTCCTGAAGCAATTGCACGCGCTATACGCTGAGTACGGCTACCATGTGACGCATAACAATTACTATATCTGCCACGAGTCGGCCACTATACAAAGGATATTCAGGCGTATCAGGAACTATACTGGACCGGGAGAGGTATCTATGCTAATATTATAAAGAGGAAAGATTCGATTTTTTGTTTGTTTGTTTGAAATGAATAGGCTCCGAAACTACTGGACCGATTTAAAATTTAAATTCTTTCACCGTTGGAAAGCTTAGTTTTCTAGGAGTAACATAGGCTACTTTTTATCCTGGGAAAAATAACGGGTCCCACGGGAAAAACCACGGGAGCGAAGCCGCGGGCAAAGTGCTAGTGTACTATACAGGGTGGAAGGGACATCGACTTGAATTCGGTTAGAGTTAAACTACGATAACACGGCCCGCCCCTCCAAAATTGGGTATTTCAGAGGGTAGTCAATAACGATACTTTTTATGATCTGTCAAAACGCGGAATTTGTACGTGATTTGTTTGTACATACTCGTAGTATAAAGCAAAGTCGCTTCCCGCGTCCTCATGTCTGTATGTATGTATGCTCAGATCTTTAAAACTACACAACGGATTTTGATGAAGTTTTTCTTAATAGATAGAGTGATTCAAGAGGAAGATTTATATGTATAATAACATTTCCGTCATCCAAGCGGGCGATGCCGCGGGCAGAAGCTAGTATCAAATATAACAATGTGACGTCACAGATTTTAATAATCTAATGGAATACTTATTAGCATTAAATGCAATTTTACAATTATATCTTCGTGTAATATTTGATTTCTGTAGGGTGATGGCAGATTTTAAGAAGAGCGGTCTTTTTTCTATGTGATTTCATATTTAATTTTTGACTGTTTCAAATAGTCAATTCAAAACGTTTGAAAGTTCTTGTGAGTAAGTAATTACTAAGCGCCACCAAGCCTCACAACGCATGTTGCTGCCGGCCTGCTACTGAAGACGAATACTTAACAAACTCCTTCGTAAGGATGTGACTACAAACATTGAAACAGTTCATTGGAGGGTCGCGCCATGTTATCGAAGTTAATCTCTACCATAGATTTAGTGTATGAATCTGAACCTGCCTACTCTGAAAATTGCTATTCCATACATTTTCACTGCGTAAGTTATTGCACTTTTCTATGAAATAGATTTATAACAACCGACGAAAAATTATGTTGGTTTTCAGTACCCTAAGAAAGTGGGATCATGTGAAATTGTGTACATCAACGATTTGACAGCTGGCGTCAAGATACCCGAGAATGTGAACGGGGAAGCTCATCTGAGTAAGTGCATATACCTATGTATTTATTTATTTAAGGTGAAAGCTACGGAGTAGCCCTTGATTTAAATTTTCTTTCGTTTGATTGCAATTTGCGGGTGTCGATGATTTTAATCATATAAATACACTTATTAATTAATCTAAAAAAAAATACTATTCTCGAGGAAAACAACAATAACGTTCTTATGATAATAGATGGCGCCACATGTATTTGTAATCGTGAATGATTATAATATATTATTATTATAGACCCAAATTGATTCAGCGGTATTATCCGAAAGGGTTATCGCTGCCCCAGAACACAAAGGGCTATGGAAGAAACATGGATGGGTTTTGGTCAGTAAGAGTGACACTCCCTTCTGGTACACCCAGAGCGGGAGTAGTCATTTGATGATTTCCAAACCTCAAAAATAAAAGACCCGAATTGATTGTCAAATTCTAAATTAACGCGAGCGTAACCGTGGACAAAAGCTAGTAAATACAATATATTCTCTATTATATAATATATTCTATATTCTCTTTCTAGACGTCCTGGGCACCGGTCTGGATCAAGACTACACATCAGGCGAGATGATAATATTCCGGTGCAGTAACGGACTGACCGTTACTATCCGCACGAGCGGTACGGAGCCCAAACTGAAGTACTACTCCGAGCTAGTGTGTGAAGCACCCACTAGGAGGTAAGCAGACATCTCTCAAACTTGTCTTACAGTGACCAGACTTTAATATGGAGTTTAATTAATTATTTAATATGGACCTTTTAACCGCCCTAGTCGGAAAAATACGACAAATGTTTCGGGCCCGTGCCGCCTGAGTCGTGTTTTATTGATGACTTAATGCTGTACCTAAAGCAGTATTATTTTAAAATTACTTCCGTGTGAGAATGAGGCGGAGCTATACAAGACGTATTCTTTGCCATTGTGAAGTAATGTTAAAATAATCCTGCTATATGAGGTGTTGGCCGGCCTGTTTTTTATTTTTTGTTACACATGATAGAACTTCCATTCCATTATGCTTGAAGTAAGATACTTTTTAGAAATCAACTCAAACTCAAAGCATTTATTTCAAATAAACCAATTACAGGCACTTTTGAATTGTCAAGAGGTCGGTCAGTCAGAAAGATGAAGCTAGTTGCCCATTCCAAAGCAGTAGGTACCTATGGAGAAGAACGGGCAAGAAACTCCATGGACACTATTTTAAATCAAAATATGTTTACAGAAACTGGGTTATATCACTCATGTTGAAATATACACGTGAGAACGATGCAGAACTTAATAAAAGCGTCCATAATTACAAGATTTAAAAAACAATTCAAAATTAATTTAAATATTAAAACAGCCGTGGCAGCTAAGAGGTGACCAGTCCCTACTGACGGCGCCCGTTCATGAACATGACGCATGGATTAGCACCATTCAGCTCAACCATTTTGATGGGAGCTAAATGATCCAAAATACCGCCACTATCGGTGAGACATTACAGGGAGCATGACATGCTCTCAGCCGCCAGGGCACATTCAAGTCAATGTAAGACGTACTCAGTAAATGGTAGCTTTATAGTAGGTACATAGTACTCACAAACGTGCTATGCAATTATACAATGCTAAGAGATTGAAGTTATATAATGAAAAAAGTTTTTGTGAATCTTCAGCAGCTCCAGGAGTAATCTCAGATGCTAATCAATTAGTTTAGAATATATATATAAAAAAAAAGAATATTCAATATGTAAACAATTGGAGCAGCTCAATCCCAAGCCCTTTTGTCTTCAATAAAGTCTTTGACAGTATAATAAGCATTCTGGCACGACTTGCGTTTAACGAACGATTTGAATTTATTAAGGCTTAGATCTTGAACGTGGCTTGGAAGTTTATTATAAAAGCGTATACATTGACATTTGAACGAGCCTCCTATTTTTTTGAGCCTTGTAGTGGGTACAACAAATTTGTGTTTGTTCCTAGTATTCTTATCATGAATATCACTATATTTTTTAAGCAATTTTATATTTTTATGGGCATACTAAAGATTTTCAAAAATAAACTGTGAAGGTACAGTCATTACATTTAATTCTTTAAATTTTTCTCTGAGAGAGTGTCTCGGACTTAATTTATAAATTGCTCGAACAGCTCTTTTCTGCAAAACAAAGATAGTCTGAATATCGCCGGCATTTCCCCACAACAAAATACCGTACGACATTACACTATGAAAATAGCTAAAGTACACTAAGCGGGCTGTCTCTGTGTCAGTTTAAGTACGAATTTTTCTAACAGCGTATGCTGCGGAGCTTAGTTTTTTTTGACAATTTATCTATATGTGGCCCCCACTGAAGCTTAGCATCCAAAGTTAAGCCCAAGAATACTGTGGTATCTTCAGGATTCAATTCTTCGCCCTTTACCAACACTTTGGTTTCCACCTGTCTAACGTGGGGTAACGTAAACTTAATACATTTGGTTTTTTTTTTCATTAAGAAGTAAGTTATTAACATTAAACCAATGAACTACCGTTGCGATCGCGCTATTTACATCGTCAGTAACCAGCTGCTGACGTTTAAGTTTAAACAAAAGTAAAGTGTCATCTGCAAATAACACTATATCATGACTATTTTTTATGAGGTAAGGCAAATCGTTAATATAAATAAGAAACAAAAAAGGGCCAAGAATCGAGCCCTGTGGGACTCCCATTGTTACTATAGATCCGGGAGATCTTTTTCCATTAACGTCAACGCTCTGAATTCTATTACTCAAGTAGATTCAGAGCGGTGCTTCGGATCCCGTAATGGCGGAGTTTCTTGATTAATGTTTCATGAAGAACGCAATCGAAGGCCTTAGACAAATCACAAAAAACCCCCAAGGCGTCGCATTTATCTTCCCATGCATTGTAAATATGTCCTAAAAGTTCAACACCGGCATCGGTAGTTGAACGACCCCTTGTAAACCCGAACTGATTGGTGTGTAATAATTTATGTTTGTTAAAAAATCTTTGTAATTGCTCTAGAATTAATTTCTCAAATATTTTACTGAAGGTAGGTAGTATTGAAATAGGTCTGTTAGTGGGGTCTGATGTACTACCTGATTTAAACAAAGGTATTACATTACTATTTTTCATTAGGTCAGGAAACTCCCCACAGTCGATACAATTATCAAAGAGCTAAATTAGGTGCTACAATGACAATAACAGATTTAGCAACTTCTACAGAATTACCCCACAAATCTGCAGTCTTTTTACATTTAAAGTGTGAAAGGTTTTAATTATGTCTCTACAAGTAATATGCTCAAAATGAAATTCCATATCGCAAATATTAACATGTTCCTTAAGTAAAGACTCAGCAACAGAAGATGATGAGTTTAAGGATTTAGTAGTTGAAACGGGAATATCCGAAAAGAACTTTTCAAAGGCCGCGGCGACTTGTAAGTCTGATTTAATTATCTTGCCATTAACAGACAAGCTGTAGTCAGAATTTCGGTTACTAGACTTTCCCGTTTCACTATTAATAATGTTCCAAGTCGTTTTAATTACATTACTACTGTTTTTAATCTTCGCACTAAGATAACGCGACTTGGCTACGCAACAATTTTTTTTAAATAATTTTGAGTAATTTCTAACATATAAATTAAATTCAGCAGTATTTACAAAAGTCCTTTCATTGTAACTCATAAAGGCGTTTTCTACTTCTATGAATACCAGTGGTAGCCCAGTCACTAAAAGATGCGCTACTATTCACCGAGATAGTCTTGGGAATAAAGGTGGAATTAAATTCTTTACAGTACATATTAAAAAAGTCATCATATTGATGAGTACGCTCAGCATGACTAGACACCACCGGTAATTTACTATTGAGTTTAAATTTAAAAGCTTCCAAACGACTTGCAGTTTTGGGGTTAACCGTGATTTACTTCTTAGCCACTTTGCTGTTAATGTTCCGAATAGTAATTTTTTGCCCGCAATGATCAGAATCTAGTAAATTTATAATTTCTTTGTGGCTCGGTATAGCATCAGTGTAAATATTATCAAGGCATGTGGCACTAGTAGGTGTTATTCTGGTGGGCTCCAAAAATAGGTTTACAAGATTGTAGGACTGAAACAGACTTATTATTTTACTGCAAGGACCTGAATTTTCTAATAAATTAACATTCAAATCACAGCAAGCAATAATGGATTTGTTTGAATTACAAATCTTGTGTAACACTTCATCCATTATCTTTTCAAAGCAGTCATACAATCCTGAAGAATCACAATAAACCTTTTTACAAAAATTACAAAGCAATACAGTAATTTGACACTGAAAACACTTATATTTCACTTTATATTAGTAAATTAATTGGAAAGAGGCCTTAATAAGAATGAAATCTAATCATTTAAATTTTAAAGACGAATTCAAATCAGCTGTTAGCTGTAGTGTTGCCACAGGAGGAAAAAAACTAGTGTCCGACCGAAACACGATTTTTAGCCGAAACCGAAACCGAATATTCGTTTTTTTTCTGATTTCGGCCGAAACCGAAACCGAAATTTTTGAAGATGTATCGAAATATTCAAATTTACTGTACAAATCGTAAGGAAAAGGTTATTGCAAGGATTTCTTATATGCGAACAATTTAAGAGAAAACTTTTTTTGTTAAACATAATAAAAACCTTTATTTTTAATGAAAATAGATATAATTAGAGGTAAATTATGAAATTTTGAACTCAATAAAATCAAATCTTTAAACTTTTGAACAAAGAAACCTAATTAATATAATACCTGGACAAATTTAATTGCAAGATAAATCACAGCTTAAACATAAATCAACTTTTACATAAATTATTGTATTATCACTGTAATCAGAGATCTTGAAACAAACTTTGAATTGAATTTAACTATTTACAATGTTTATTCATAAATGTTACCAAAATCGCACATCAGAACAATTGTATCGAATTCAAACTTAACAAGTTATTATTTATTTACGAACAGAAAAAAAACTTACTAAAATTCGATCTAATTATTGGTTTTAGAGTAGGTATTAACTTTTCTTTTCTGTTTACCAACCCTAGCATATCTATGACTAACGTACAAATTTAACTTTTCTGTCAATAGGTAGATATTACTTGGTGACAGTAGGTCTTCAATTCATTGCGGTAAATAAATAAGTTATATATCTGCTATTTATAACTTTATACGTTATGTTATTTACTTGTCATTCAAAATAACATACCTACCTACATATGTAACGGATAGTATTAGGGTTAATAAGGTATTCTTTTACTGCAGTTATCAAGACATCACTAATTCGCGGCATAGGTATTATATTATTCAAAACAAACAACCTATTCTTATCACGTCTAAACTAAATTCATAATCCTAATATCAAACGTATTGTTCATTAATCACAGCATAAAATGCAGTAACAGATTCAAAAAAGTAAATAATAATTTAATAAATAAACAACACTCACCATATTTTGTCGCGCGCCACGTGGTTCACAAACAAACCGAGCGGCCGGCCCAACGTCACAGCTGGGCCGGCCGCCGATGCATTCTCATACCTACCCGGCCAAGCGTGCACGAATTAAGCCGAGTGTGCCCGAATTAAGCAGAGCGCTCCCGATGCGAGAGGCTGCGAAGTAATTTCGGCCCGGCCGAAGGCTTCGGCCGGATTCTGGCCGAAACCGAAACTTCGGCCGAAATCACTTTTTTGGCCGAAATTGGCCGAAACCGAAACTTCGGTCGGACACTAAAAAAAACCAATCAGTGTAGGATTCTTAGAAAATAATTCCATAATGCGATTGGTCTTCTCAGCATTAACATACCTATTTTTTTCTTTCCAGCGAACAGGAATCCACGAACGCGAAACTGCAAGTAATCGTGAAGGAGTTTGTAGAAGAATTGCTGCAACCCAAAGAGAACGATCTGCTAGGCTAAACTGAAGCAACCAAGAGACCCTCAAGTTTAAACTTAACGCGTTCAACAAGCTACAGCCGAAACATTCCAGGTTTTTCTTTTCTAAATTCCGAAATATACCGTCACGGAAATTCATTGTTGAGCAAGCACATTGAGAGCCCCCGTCAATTTTCCGTGTTATAGCCATTTCATACTGTTGGGGTCAGCCTCCAGTTTAACCGGATGCAGCTGAATATCAATATGATATGGAGCGACTGACTATCTGACCTCCACAACCCAGTCAGTAACTGATTAATACGATACTTGGTAAGACTGGCTGTCAGACTTTCGGGCTTCTGACGACCCGTTACGACTGTCAAAAATCCACGAACGTCAGCCGCGACCAACGGCATAACGTGATTTCCGACGCACAGAGGAGTCTCGATATTTAAAGATGGTCACCCATCCACGGACCGACCCCGGCAAGCGTAACTTAACCTAATCAATCGATCCGTGTGACTGTTCTTACTTAGTCACGAGCTCCAGTTGTGATTTGAATATAACGACAGTTTAAATTGGTAGCTGTTTTGCATAACAATTAATTTCCCCGACTTTGCATTTATTTTAACGTAGCGTGGTGAATGATATCGTAATTTCGGTTAGTAAATGAAATATTCCAGACTTAAATAAAAATTTAAAAAAAAATACTTTACATTAGCGCTGTATTCTTAATAAGTGTAGGTGATGTTATATCAGATACTTTTGGAACAGGCTATGACCCAAATGTCGCTATTTGAGTTATACTTCAAATCCAGAAGTGAAACATGTGTGCATCTTCACGCTTCTTCCTATATAGAGATTCGAATCAACTGGAAAACGAGATATTAGAATTCCACAAAATGTTCACTAAAGTTAGCTAGAGTCAAATAATCGATTCCTAGAATCAATTTGTATAATATTTAAAGTCAATATCGATCTTTTCGGAGCTGTAATCGAGTTTTTTTTGAATTTGTTTTTGTATGCTATTATGTATTTAATTTTTATTTTAAGCTACTGTTTTCTACAGGTATTTTATCAACGTATCTAATATCATATTTTTTATTTCAACGATCTTTGTATCAAACACTTTTTTGTTAAGTTAAGCAATTCGTAATGTTCAACTAGATAGATAATTATAATCGCATTTTAAGCATGTTTCTGCACAATTTTTAGGAAAAAAAAGTCGCAAAAACGCCGTAAATATTGAAAACATTTTGTAAAAAGATTAGAATAGGTATTTTATACCAAAGAAATTATATTAAAATCATTCCAAACTGTGATTGTTTTGAAAACATATATTTCCAGTGATTTTATGAAGCAAGTAATTTATTTAGTAGGTATTACTGCAATGATTCAATTTGTTTTATAACAATTAGTTTAACATGTTTGTCACACAAGCGTAGGCAGAAATGTACAGAGGCCAGCACATCAAGGTACCACAATCTGTCAAATTTTTTTGATAGTATTTCAACTTTATTGCAAAGACATAAGGTTCATTTTAAATTGAGAAAATTTGACAGTTAGGGATAGCTTGATGTGCTGGCGTCTGTACTTAGAGAACATTTAACCGGTTATCCCATACACAGCCATGAACACGTATGTGTGTTGAAGGCACTGAGCTTAGAATAGCACAAAAAATAGTGGCAGTGTTTGTGTTATGTGAAACAATGATTATTTTAGCACTCAAAAAGTTGTTACGATAGGATAAGAAGAAATAAACAGCAATTGAGTATTAGTGAGACGTCATTAAGGACCAATTTCACAAATAAAGCTGAACGCGTTTAGCACATCCACAGCTGTCAGTCTCTATGTTCAAAATATGACACTGATATGACAGTGATAGCTCTGGAACGCGGCTTAAATGTGCTGATCGCGTTGTTTCGTTAGTGAAATAGGCCTTTAGTAAAGTAATTTATCTACTGTGAGACAAGGATCTATTGGCGCTTGAAAAGCATTCAAAGCGGTCGTTGTCGTAAATATTTGTGAAATTGTTTTGAAATAAGATGGCGGCGTGACTGACAATGGCATGGTCACCCACCATCAGGGATATAATCTGTGATTTAGTGAAAATTGCGACAACATTTGGGAGAAAACAGATAATCGCAAGGTGTCCTAGATTTAGAGATATAAATGTGGCCAAGCTGGGATGCAAGATGCTCCCAACTTGGCCACCTACAAACGTTTGAACCACTGATCGACAAATTTCGAATAATGAGCGACAAATATTTGTGTTATCAAAATTAAAATCCCTGATGGTGGCCATGCCAGTGTCAGTCACACTTGAAATGATCACCTGACTGGGAAATACCTTCAAAAATTGTTACTGTAAAATGTGTTATTTTATATTTAGTTTTATAAATTAAGTTATGTATTTATTTAGACCTCTTGTGATTTGATTGTGAGGCTAAACGCTTACTGATAACCAGACCTAGGCTGTATAGTATATCGACCACTGCTTGCCGCAACGTACGTTCAAAGAGCGAGAATTTTAAGCAATTTTCAAATACACGCGTTTTTCACATAGCGGGTGCTTGTCACCTTCTGTATTCAAAATGTATGGCTTTTGGTATCGGGAAAACATTAAGGTGCAAGTGAAAATGATCCTTATGCTTAACCTTAATTCGTTGACTGTAAATTACACATACATTAGCCAAAGTCTGGGTATTTAGCCCATAAAAGTTCCTGTTAAAGAGGTCTAACCTGCATTTAACGTTATACCATCATTTATTGTTTAATGTTACTAAGAGCGGTTTTACCAATGAAACTAAGCGATAAGCACATCAAAACTGCGTTCAAGACCTATCAGTGTAATCATTGTTGTGGATTATTGACAGTGACAACTCTGAACGCAGTTTAAATGTGCTGCTAGTATCTTCGGTGAAACTGGCACTAATCATTAAAACGACGAATAAAACCATACAAAATTATTTAGTTTTTGTTTTTTATCATTAAAAAATGTTTCAATAACAATAGTTTCGTAAATATCGACAATTATTTTAGAATTTAGTATATTAAATCTATATAACACGATAATAATACTATTAGTGAACAAAAAAACTTAGATCTTTTATTATCAGTGATGCAGTTAGGGTGTTATATAGCGAAGTATCCCCTTTGACAGAGATATTTAAGTAAAAGGTACAGAAAACACTATGGTTGCAAACCTAGCGACACCTAGCGACGGTGTTATACCTATAAAAATTAATATTGGGTGACAACATACGGTGGTAAGGTGAGACCCCACCTGCTTCGTTCTGTAAAAGTCTTATCGTGAAAACTTACGCGAAGGGAGCTGTCAATAGTTGAACCTCTAATGACTCAGCTCACTTCAAAGTGAGATTTACAGAATAGACCGATTGTTATTACTCTACCCTCCTTTACAATGACAGCACGTCGGCCATTGACATGGAAACAAAAACACCTTTGGCGACAGAAATATGAATATTAGTAGGCACTTCCCGGAATGAAATGTTATAGACAAGTTATTTTTACAATGCCCAAGTTCATGCCTGCGAGCTTGGGATGTCTAAATGCTCGGATATATTTAACATGTTCGCTGTCCACAAAATAGTTAAACAATCAACATGAACTATGTCTAGGTCATTGGGCAGTGAACGGGTTAATATTGACTTAGAAGAGTTTCTTAGTACCAATTTCACTAATGATACTGAACGTGATATATTACAATTATATTCCACAGAAGATAATGCCATTTCTTCTTCTTTTCGTGTGGTTAGTGACAACCTGGTATCAGAGTTTTTATGCTGCCCTTGGGCCTCTGACTTAGCTTTACATGCTGTTGAGAATACCTCTCAGGCATGCTGGCTATCACCGTGTAATGGCACTGACAGGCCTTAAAAGAGGTCTATGTAAAGACGCCAGCACATCAAGCTATCCCAAACTGTCAAATATTCCCGATTGAACATGAACCATATTTTTTTTGCAATAAAGTTCAAAATCTATCAAAGAAATTTGACAGAATTGACTGATCGCGTTTAGTTTCATTGGAGCAATTCGGCCTTAGTTAAGCTCTGACTTAGCCGACGTCAGAGCATATAGGCAGTAGTTTTGCCTACTACGATTTAGGTCCTCGCAAAGAAGATACTCCACACAAAGCTACACCCACGCTGCGCCACAATTCTCTTCTTCAAAAACCTAATCACTCTCTTGTTCTTCTTCTGCTTCTTTCGCTTTTTGTGCCGCTAAAATTTCAGCCTCCAGACGCTCTTGCTCTAGTCTCGCAGCTTCTAACTTATTCAGCTCTATGAGGTTATCAAGTTCTGGGCTCAGGAGCACTGCTAGGCCGGCAGTGAAAGGAACCTGAGCAAAAAAAACAGAATTTATTATAGTCTGGTGTTGACATTTCTCCGGTCCTGTCAAATGTATGGGCAATTGACCGCTTTTAAGTAGTTCTAAATCAGAACTTCTAAGGTTATGATAAAAACTAGCTTCTGCCCGTGACTTAGTCCGTGTGAAATTCCTTGACCCTCCCTGTCTCATAGCATTGCCTGTCCGCGCCATAATGCTTCGTATTCGCTTAGCATTCTTTTCCTAGCGTGATGTTAAATAGTATAAAAACTTTCTCAAGAATAAAGCGTAGTCGAG
Source organism: Hyppa rectilinea (assembly GCA_951799385.1). Lineage (NCBI taxonomy): Eukaryota > Metazoa > Arthropoda > Insecta > Lepidoptera > Noctuidae > Hyppa > Hyppa rectilinea. The sequence continues at coordinate 3,445,420 of OX637310.1, read as the reverse complement.
GAAAATATTTTTTCAAATCCAACTGATAGTTCTAGTGTTCAGCGCTTTCAAACAAAAAAATCAAGCTTTATTATTAGTATCTATTATGTTTAGTTACCCCTGCAAACACTGGTTTCGAGAAATGCCACTTCTCGATATGGGATTCGAGGATTTGAGTGCACGTCGCGACTTTCGGAAGTATCTCGCCCAATAATCTGCAAAGAGAATTGTTTTTGTTATCGGGCGTGAAGGCATCAGTATGTGCTGGCCTATATTTATCAGCGTCAAACGACACCCGCTTACCTGAGGGTCACGCAAAAAGTCATTACTTTCGTTAAGTTTACTTTCAGGAGCTATAGTACAGATAGTACTGCCTGCCGGGTAAACGGGATTGTCCGAAAGGGTTACCGCTACCCCGGAACATAAAGGGCTAACGAAGGAACATGGATGGGTTTTAATCAGTAAGAGTCTGACACTCCCTTCCGCTACACCCAGGGCGGGCAGATTGGATGATTTCCCAGCCTTAAAAAAAAGGGGTGTAGTACTCATGAAATATATAATTTAGACTATGGCACCAACTCTCGACATACAAAAAAAATTATCAGCTATTCTATACATTTTGACGAATTATAAGAACATAAATGTACTGAATAGCTGTTTTTTTTTTCGTGATTTCAGGTTTGTTTCCATAGTCAAGATTGTTCATTTTCATGAGTACTAACCCCTAAAAGGATGTCCTTCATTTAACTTAACACTCACTGTATAATACCTAACAGTGCATCGGTTACCTACTTATAGGTAAACACCACATAGGTAATAAAACAAATCAGAGAAACAACCAACAACAAAAAAATGGAACAATTGGCAACAGCGGTAAGAAGGAAATTAAATAGAATTAAATAATATACAACGTGGCTTTAAAATGGTCACATTAATTTGACACACAAATAGATACTTACGTTTTCACATTTTCGTTTCATGAAGACATTATATTTCCATTAAACGTTATTATTTACGGATTTATTTAAAATGTTAGAAAATAGCATCTTAGAGCAACCTGTATAAAGAAATGTCGCGCAGTCGATTTGCCGGGGTCACGGATTTTATCATCAATGAAATTAAAACAAATAAGCAATACTATTAGGTTGAAACAACTGGAAAAAGTAGGCGATTTGATTAAGTATAATATTTAGTTTGTTTCAATTTTTTTGTTTTTCAATTTGCGATTTATTTTAACTTAGATTAATGAGCACTAGCCCTACTCCTCTGTTAAATTAATGTCACCATTGTAGCGCCACGTATTATATTGCCACAGGCAAATAAATTGCACTGTGTTTGACTTTAATTACTCACATAAATAGTGGTATCACCGTGGACTGCAGGAACTCAATCTCCAGCTCAGGTATAAAGCATTTGTCCCTGTCCATGTTTTTTGGTGGCAAGTCGCCGCGCATCTTCTCGAGTTCACCTTGCTTGAAGAACTCCGTCAGCACAGCTGCCTGATCAAAAATAACGCATACACTAACAGAGGCTCCCAACTTTTTAACACACTTTCTTCTAAAATTACTATGCACCCCGAGTTATTTTGTCGACTTATAAAGAATAGCTGAAGCTCATTTCACAGCATCTAAGGATTATGAAAAGTTGGGTAATCCCTGTCGTGTGCGGACCTCGGCTTAGGGCGCCGCTGGATAGGACAGATTGCTTAAAAATCAAAAAACAAAAGTCATTTATTCAAATTAGGCTGAAAATCAGCAGTTTTTGAAGGTCAAAGTTACATAAGACGGTCCCCCAAAAACGGCCACGTTAGGAACGAAAGGTATTCCTCTGCCTAACCCTTCGGGGACAGCAATTGTGATATTATGTTGTTATGTCTATCGAAATATCAATAGACTTTGCACCAGACGAATTCTCTAATCACTATAATTTGAAATGCGTTTACCGTTAACTGTATTGAGTGATTTGTGGTATAAAACATAGTTAAAAGGCGGAAGGCAATGAATCGAGTGTTTTTGCGCAATTTGGGATAGACATCCAGCATTGGCTGATGATCATTGATTGATGAATGTTGAAGAAGAACTAACAGCAGTCTTCTTCACGAATCCCCAGTCCTTGATCTGATCGCTTAGATCTGCAGCGGTCATCAGTATACCGAGTAGCGCATGCGAGTGGAGTCTGTTCCCAATCTGGAAGTCCATCGCTATTGCTTCGTTTGTGTGCAAGTTCCTGCAAGACGGAGTCCAATATAAATGGGCACCTAAAAACCTTTTTGTCTTTGAATAAAGCCTGGAATCATTGGAATACACAAATGCAGTAAAAAAGCATCAAAATTTCGAGTAAAATACACATCATAAACTGTCTAACTTTAACCGGTAAAGACACAGCCGCTATTAAGAATAAGACGATTTGTGACGAAAACAATCAAATTTATGTAACGATGGAGAAATAACATGTTTACATGTTACCTATGAATACTCCATTTACCTAATAAAGCATTAAGCTAATTAATGACAGTTTTCGCGTAGAATTATCTCCATTTTTTTAAATGTAAATGGTAAATAAATGGCATGGCTTCGTATTATCTTGAAATTACGGACTTTTTTATACGTTTATATCCAAGTAACAAAAGGATTAAAACCGGTGTTTTTCTAATGAGTTCGGGCTACTCAGTACCTACACAAACGTGTGTAGGTATTGAGCAGCCCGAACTCGCAACATTGCTATGGTGGTTTGTATTAGTGGTTGAATAAGCTACTATTATAAACCTTACTTGAAAAAAGTTGCCAGGTCAGTTGCTAGGATGTTATCCCGGAGCATCATGATGGCTCTGTCGAAGTCCCTTCGAGGTAAGGACTCGAGAATGTCGCAGCCCTCGGTGGTAAGTATGCACATAGCTTGGGCTATATGATGATGTTCCATCACGCTGCCCTCGCTGGAGTATAGGGCTGCTAAGTTTGTATCTGTGTTGGAAGTATTTTTAAGAAGTTTTCGGTTAATGGTCAATATGTGAGTGAATCATGCAACCAGCAGAAGAATTCGTTTTATTTATTTTCTAGCTACTACCGTTGACTTCGCTCGCATGGAAGTCGTTAAACACCACAGTATACTAAACTAACAGCCACATTTTTATTTGGAAAAACCTGCCTCGTGTTGAAAAGTGATCGTAAACGCTACTGTTGATATGAGGTCCTGGGGTTGTTGGGTTTTCCATTTGGAATTTCTCAGTAGCAGTCCGAAGTCTGGATTTGTGCCTGATCATTAATCAAAGCAATAGACCCCCGCCCCACTACTATATGGGACCTTAACTTTACCGGCGAAATGAGGGTGTAGTTACTACACGTAGTCTTCTGCCTATTGTATTAATTCTAAGCTGACTGTTGTCTGAAATGGCCCTTTACTTCCTCCGGGAGCGTGACAATGAGGGTCTAATGTATGTGTAAAGTTTAAAACACAACTTTTCTAGGCGTAGTTGAGGGGGATTGTCTTATACAGGACTGCATTATAACGATGGATATTTTGGTCTACCAAACCGGTTTTATATTTCCATGACCATACCTTTAATTCTGTTTGCTACCTCCTAGTAGGTATAAAAGGTGCAAACTGCTATGAGTGCTTATTATAATAGGTACGCTGAATTCAAGGATCAGAATTAGGAAGTTTATAATCCTTACGGTTCTGTCAGAATTGTTCCTGCCTTCCAGAATTGCTAGACATCCTTCCGAATTAGAGCTTCTGAATTAAATGTTCTGTAAGTACCTACTTTAAACCAGATTATAAAAACAAAACTGTTTCGTCATTACTCACGTCCGAGCACCTGGAAGCTGCTGGTCGTGCCGCGGTGGTCTATGTCGTGCACCAAAGCTGACACCAGGAACATGAACCCTTGCAAGTCACTGCAATGAAAACATTGTTAATAACCTTAAAAAACATTCAGATCGCGATTGATAAATGGACTACACAATTGGGGGGCCGTCCCTATGCTTGATTTGCATTCAGCGAAGCCAGGCTAGCTCAAGGTCGGGATTGTCCGAAAGGGTTACCGCTACCCCAGAACATAAAGGGCTAAGGAAGGAACATGGATGTGTTTTAGTCAGTAAGAGTCTGGCACTCCCTTCCGCTCCACCCAGAGCGGGAGAAGTCACTGGATGATTTCGCAGCCTTAAAAAAAAAAGGCCAGCTCAAGGTCAAAGTGGTACTACAGACGTGTAGTCTACTGTACGTATCCACTGCAAAAATATAGGTATTCAAAGTAGGTTACGTGAAGTATCCACGTGAAATAAGCTTGAAGTTCACCATAGCAGCGTATGCCCACTGGGCAACGTTGAAGGCATGTACCCAGTTGTGGTAAGGGACGTCACGGTAGCCCTTCTTCACGTACAGAATGAAGCGGGCAAGCTTTGGTGTCTTTATGTTGAACCTAGAGGGAGAGAGGAACAGTTCTATAGATTCAGCTTTACGTTTTAGGAGGGAACAATTTTCGTTGATGCTTTTGCATTAATTAACTAAAACTTGCTAATGCATTGCAACTAATGCAACATACTTGCAATGCTTTTAGTTACCTATAGTTTCGCTATGTCCGTCTGTCCGTCCACAGCTTATCTCAGCGACTCTTAGTACTAGAAAGCTTTTATTTGGCATGGATATATAGGTATATTAATTACGCCGACAAATTAGTTAACCAAAAGCATGGAAAATAATATATTTAGGGTACACCTGTACATTGTATAGTGTTGGATTTTTGTGGGATGTTGTTGGATGGGTCTTTCAAAAATATTGCAGTTCGTGGTAACAATTTTCAAGGGATCCCTTTTTGAAATACATATTTATTGATCAATCATCATTTATTTACATCAATATAAAAGGAAAACTATTACAGTAGGCTTTTCACGTTTACGAGTAATAGTCGACCAACTTATGGATGCAGTTGGAATATGTGGGAGAACATGATTTTCAACTAAGTAATAAGTTCGTTCTTGGTAAAATTAATCCCAACTGCGGAACCGTTCATTGTGCGTGGTCCGACGCGTACTTTTTTTTGGTTAGCAACCTTCTCCGACGCGCACACAACCACTTACCAAAGTTTCATTACAATCGGTCGAGCCATTTAACAGTTTCTGAGACAATGTATGGCAATTGATTTTACACGTTTTATATTAGCTTCACCTGTATGTTTGTTTGTATGTTTCTAACCGACTCCTTTGGGCGCGATTTTGACCCACTTTAAACGGCCAGATTTCGTTCAAACTTTGTAGATTTATTGAGGACCGATGACAATACATTAATTTGTGCAAATTATTCCATTTTTCTATTTGCAAAGTAAGTTTTTTTTTAATTTATGTAATTTTCATCTATAATCGATAAGGCAGGAATTCAAGTTTATTTTAAATTCCAACTGTTATCTTTAACCGATTTATCTAATATTAGGAAATTGTGGAATACTAAAGAGAATTTCTAATTCAACAAAGCAAAGTTCAAAAAAAAACTTAAAAAAACAGGCTTTCAAAAATAAACCAAACTAAAAAGTAGGAAATAAATAATAGTTGATTTAATTTTTTTTAAAGCGTGGAATGCATGGTGGTGATGGATATTATTTTTTTTTTTTTTTCTTATGTATAAAATTTATTTTCTGTTTAGTTTAGTTCGGTTTTCTATAAAAAGCGTGTTTTAATTTTTTTTTTAATTTTTATATGTTTATCTACATAATCGGTGGACCTTACAAATGTTGTAAAGGTCCATTCAATCTTATGTGCCTTACGACAAGCCTTAGGGATACGTACTTCTTATCAAATCGAAGATCTGTGAACAGCTTCAGGGTATAGCAAGGCAGTTCTCGAAGCGGCAGCGCTCGAGGGTTGAAATGGAGACTGGTTATGTGGGGGTGCTGGTGGAAAGCGGTGCAGGCCAACAAGTGAGTCACCTCATCATCCGCTACCTGAATCATAATTTTATTTATGTAGGTGCTTCTTTATCGGCAGACAAACGAGTTACAGCAGTGAGGTGTTTGACACCCCGCGCAAACGTCTTAAGGTGGCCCATCATCGCGAGCATACGCCTGTGTACAGTGTGTGCATGCGCAACCTGTAATGTTACAGATTCGAGACTTACATCGGTGAGGGAGGAGAATCAAGCATACAGTGCGTATCCTGATATAATGACTCGTATAATCCTACTAATATTATGAACGCGAAAGTTTGTGAGGATGGATGGATGGATTGATGTTTGTTCCTCTTTCACGCAAAAACCACAAAACAGATTTCGATGAAACTTCCTAATATGTAAAGCGCTTATACATCAGATACACCCATCAATCAATCTATTTATAAAGGTTTTGCGTGATTTGCTTGGTGTGCACTGCCTAAACCGATGACTTACACGTAGGTTATGTATTGTGGGACTGTTTGTCTTAAACAGCTGTATTCTATTATAAAAGACCGCGACCCGTCAGTCACTCAACAGTCACTCGTCAGTCAATTGTCAGTTTGTCAGTCACTCAGTCACTCGCCAGTCACTCTCTAGTCTACTCATTAGTCACTCGTCAGTCACTCGTTAGTCACTCAAATACTCGCCAGTCACTCGCTAATTCCTCGCCAGTCACTCAAGAGTCACTCGTTGGTCACTCACCAGTTACTCGTCAGTCACTCGAGAGTCACTTGTCAGTCACTCGTCAGTCACCCGTCAGTCACTCGTAAGTCACTCACTAGTCACTCGCCGGTCACTCGAGAGTTACTCAACCGTCACTCGTCAGTCATCCCCTGTCACTCGCCAGTCACACTCCAGTTACTCGTCAGTAATATTTTGATACAACTTGTAATGCGGCCTAGTGCGGGTTGGTGAGATGCGGATGTCACACGTCTTCGAAGTTTCGGTTCTAAGAGAATATGCTGGTTTCCCCACGATGTTTTCCTTCACCGCTTCAAGAGCAGAATCTCACAAAACAGATACAAAACACACACACACACACACTTCACACTTCTGTGGTAAAGAAATAATTTACTTAAAGTAAAACGCCGAACGGGTTCGAAACACAGAACAGCTGTTCTGGGGTTTCCGCAAGACTTACTACTCGGAAGTCGCGGCCGTAACTACTGGGCCACCACTGCTCCAACACAATTTGTGAGAAAAAAAGGAAAATCACTAACCTTCATATGATACATAACCAGTTCAGTGGCTAAAGCATTCCTGATTTGTGCCTCTCGAATCTTTTGGTAGGTCACAGAATGGATGACGCACGCGCCGCAGTAAATGCTGAAGGCCAAAGCCAACTCCTCATCCATGCCGTCAAAATAAGGGTCCCCTATTTTGTTGACGAGTTGGCCCACTCCAATGATCCCAGTTTGCTCTCGAATTGGAAAGCATAGCAGTTGTCTAGGTGGAAAATGTTATGGAATGCAATTGAGTTACGGGTAGCAAAAAAGTTAAATAAAACGTTGAAGGACATCTATTTGCTCAAAACACTTCGCACAGGTCGATCCACCAGGTTAAGCTACGCTTGCAGGGGTTGGCCGTGGATGGGTGACCATCTTTACAAACCGAGACTCCTCCGTGCCTCGGAACGGAGGAGGGTAGAAGTAAGGAGGACCATCTCAGTGTATTGAAAAGTGTCCGTTGGAGCAAATGAAGGTGGCTACAGTAGCAAGTGGAAGAATTTTACATAGAGTGCCACAAATTATTAGAGAAGGATACTAAATTAAAAAAAGAAAGAAACATTTCCGCTTTGTTACAGCGCAATTTTTTAAATTACATATAGACAAACATGAGTATGGAATAAAATTATGCAGTGTTTTCAAGTACCCCACTTGCTACACTAGCGCTATTTCGGTGAGAGTTCGAACAATAATTTGCTGTTTACAAGTGGACACTTTTTCGACTAATCCCCCATACAAGACGGTCCTCCTTACTTCTACCCTCCATACTCGGAAAGAACGTTAAGCCGTTGGTCCCGGCTGTCATTTGTGCATCTTTGACAGTCGTTACGTACGGGTCGTCAGAAGCCCGAAAGTCTGACAGCCAGTCTTACCAACGGGTATCGTATTGCCCTGTTACTGGGTTGTGGAGGTCATATAGGCAGTCGCTCCATGAAAAATACTGGTATTCAACTGCATCCGGTTAGGCTGGAAGCCGACCCCAACATATTTGGGAAAAGGCTAGGCAGATGATGACTTTTGACAATAAGTCCCAGTAAATTGAAACTACATTAAACCTTATTGTTTTATGACGTGCAAAAGATATCCTGGTATGCAATGCGTTGGGTACGAGACTGACTTAACTAGGTACAGTCGCCATCACATCAAATTACCAGAAACTGTAAAATTTTCTCAATCGATTTTGAACTTAACGTTTTAAGGTTTAAAATAATTTCGAGTTTGACAGTTTGGTATAACTTGATGCGCTAGCGACCGTAAATAATTAGTTGAAAGTGATTTACTTGCAATTGATATCCGGCGGGCAATCAATGGTGGGGTTGAACAAGGGATGTCCTGTTGGTTTCTTAGTGTTTATGAGCGTCCCAGTCTTGATGACCTCGCCGGCTATTCCCATGTTCAGGGGGAAGCGACGTTCTATTCCGTGTTCTCCCTAAAATTAGTGGACGTTTTTTTGGAGTTCCTACACCAGCGGCACTCTATGCTGGCGATTGAATTGACTATCTGAATCGGTCAAAAATAAAATATGAAATCACATGGAAGAAAGCCCGCTCGTCATAAAAACTCCCATCACCGTACAGAAATTAAATATAATGCGAATATATAATTGTTAAATTGCATAAAATGCTAATAAGTAAGTATTCCAATTGATTCTAAAAATCTATGACGTCACATTGTTATATTTCATACAAATCACGTACAAATGCCGCGTTTTGACAGTTCATAAAAAGTAACGTTATTGACTACCCTTTCAAATACCCAATTGACAGGTAGGAAATGACCAACAAAATAAAAAATAAATGTTACCTTCAGCGCCATCTAGCGGGAAAATGGCGAGGATAGACCGTATGTTTCAACATAATAATAAATCCGCCATTTAGTAACAAGTTGTTTCGAATCATGTCAAACGGGGATGTAGATACAGTATTAATTGTCGACGATGATCTACACCGTAATCACCTAACACACGTGTATAAATGTATTCCTAATCCATTGCTTCACGCGTTCGCTAAATTCATCTGCTCGGCAGCGTCAATGAAGCAATGATTGTTTTTGAATTGTCAAAATGAAAAAAACTGGCATTGCGCATTTATCCTGCTGATAAAACAAACGTATGAACAAAATAATAACGATGAACCAAATACCAAAATTCCCTTGAGAGGCTCGGCGGCATGATAGAGCTGCATCTTATCCAAATCGATCAGCATGATTACGCAGTGCTCAGCTTGGACTAACAGCTTAGCTTGTTCCATCGCCATTTGCATCAGGTCATCTAATTGCGCCACCTAGATTTTGGATGTACCTACATAGGTACAGAGGCCAGCACATCAAGTTACCACAATCTGTTAAATTTCTTTGATAGTATTTCAACTTTATTGCAAAGACATAAGGTTCATTTTTAATTGAGAAAATTTGACAGTTAGGGATAGCTTTTTGTGCTGGCGTCTGTACGTCAATACTAGGTAACATTATTAATGCAAAAGTAACTCTTTCTGACGGCCTATCTGTCTGTCTGTCACCTTTTCACGTCTTCGCTGGCTACTACAGCCTGAAGAAATTTGAATGAAATTGTTCACGCCATGATCTGGGTTAGGAAATAGTATACCTACTCCTTTATACCGGCAGTATGATCCCGTGGGATAATTTCAATCTCGGTGACGGTACGGTCGGAAAAACGGTGGCAATAGATTTATGGTGTAGTTTGCCGTCCCCTAACATTCCGTGGGTCAAGGTTCTACTGAGGAAATTCAAAGGGAACTAGTCGGTTAGGAGTAAGTACATCGATATGCCTACTTCCATTAAGCAATGAGCATAAATGTTCGGTGGTGTAATGCGGGTAAGTACCTATACTATGTGTCCCTACACCCCTGCCTAATCCTTCAGGTATTACAGGCGTGATGTTATATAAGCTGAAAATTCAAATCCGGCAGCCATGCACACTATACGTAGTTTGGCGAGAACGTTCCTTAACAACTATGTAGACAAACATCAGCAATTGACGGCATTTTGATTGCACGTTTACGCTCTTTAAACGTGTAACCTTCATTGTTAATCTGCAAGACACATACAAAAAGGATACATACTAAATTAAAGAACTAATAGCCCAAAAAAGCTTACTTTGGTAAACAGTCTCTTAGCGACCCGCAGTAGTTGCTGGCATTTTACCTTCAAATTACGCTCATGCTCCAAAGCGATCGTCTTCTTTATAGTCGGCCAGGCGAATCTAAAAACAACACAATGTTGTAGTTAGTAAGTAGATTCTATGAAAATGCTTAAGCTTGTGCTTTATAGCATAAAGACCGAGTCCCACACGTCCTAAGCCCGATCCAGCTTGTCCCTTGCTGTCCTCCTCCAGCGACGCCCTAAGCCGAGGTCCGCACCCCACAGGGGGAGGGTGGGAAATCATCCAATGACTTCTCCCGCTCTGGGTGGAGCGGAAGGGAGTGTCAGACTCTTACTGACTAAAACCCATCCATGTTTCTTCCGTAGCCCTTTATGTTCCGGGGTAGCGGTAACTCTTTCGGACAATCCCGCTTACCGGCCGGCGATTGGCCCTAACGGGCCCCTTCATATGCTGACATCTCTTTGAGACGCGCGTGGAACATGTACGCGCTGTCCGGCACGGGCCTGGTCCTGATCGGGCGGTGAGTAATGGGTAGCTCACCGCCCGCAGGCCCGCACCTACGGTGGCCGGGATTCGTCACGTGGCTTCCGGCGCCCGGGTGCCTCCCGCGGTGGCTGTGACGGGAGGACACTTTAACCCTTCCATCCCTTCTGCTTCCACTGCTTCGCAGAAGGAGGTGACTGCCTCCCACTCCCTCTCTTGCCTCCCTCTCGCGAGAGAGGTCGCCGCCAATCGCCTCTACGAGGACACGGCGGTGCTCCGCCTAAACGGGGCAGATCTCCACCTTGTGCTTCACCGTGTCCTCTGGGTGATCCTCGCATTGGTGACACCCGGGCGTTTCCTCCCGCCCCACAGGGGGTGCCCTTAGCGTGTAGTCGCTTATTTTTTAAGTTTTTATTAAGCTCTGGCTTAATTAAAACCTGGTTACAATTTTTTGTGGCATCCACAGGCAAGTCCGGTTAAGTAGTAGACAATCCTATGGTTGTCTACTGATGGTTGTCGCAGATGTACGAAGGTTTACGATATCGGACAACAAGTTATTGAACTCGATTGGGAGTTGGGCAGGACCCGATTAAGGCGCAGCTAGGCAGTGGCGTCAACATAAAGCAAAAAATACGTGTCAAATATTTTTTTATTATCTGATTGATGGACTAAATATAACTTCTTTTGTTTTTACCTAGGTATCATCCCTTGTTTGCCAACAGCGCCCCTAAAGGATCCGTATTGCAGTTTAAATAGGTAGAGTAATACGAAAGACTACGTACATTGCACATTCGTGTATGATTACCGGAACTTTGTCTTTGAACAGCCTTGGCCCCACGATGAAGAAGATCGCAACAAACGTTTTGCTTCCAATTGGCATCATTAAGACGCGTTTGTTTTTGTTGTCTTTGGGCACGTACTGTAATGTTAACGGATGTCAATAGTCGATTAATAATGTGGGTAACGCACCGAAAGATGCGCGCGCAATATAGTTGCGCTAGGATCTTTTCAGGTTCCAAACTAACGCCCCCATCTCGTCTTCCTATAAAATTGAGATACAAATACAACCAAGAGCGCACTAAAAAGAGCCAAGCGCCAAAGGTTCTTGTGTTCTTTCAGATGACGAGGCGATGACAGGTGCAGCAGAAAGCGAGAGTTGTCGAGAAATGGTAGATTAAGAGCGAGATGGGTAGATGACCTTGAAAGGGCCACGAGGATGAAGACTTGTACATATGAATATAATTCTGAGGTAAAATACGATTTTCGATACTGACGATATAAAATGATTATGAACTAATTTCGTGAAAAGTTTGGTAGTTAGTTCAATCAATCAAAATCGACGGTCGGAATGGCTCTAGAATTCGGGTGATAGTGGGTCCAGTCTCACGGCAAATCAGTGGTAACATTTGCTCTATGAAAGTCCTTTACTGGAACACTTATAATAGGTACATGACACAAAGGCGCCGTTAATCCCAAATTGTTGCCACTAATGTACATTTGACTGTCCATATTTCTGCTAAACTTACAGGCTCGATAAGGGTTTGGACATCCTGATCGATGTCTTTTAAGAGCTCCGTGCGATCCATTTTAGTCTTCACCATATCAGCGTACATAGCATTGAACTGTGGGAAATAAACTTAGGTTAGCAAAGTTAGCGACAAAGAAGGTAAATCTGAGATTAAGGGTGCGTTTCCACTGAAGCGGAACTGGGTGGAGCGGAGCGGAGATGTGCAGGAATCGTCCAATCACAATGGTCGAAAACGTCATCGCGTCACTCGTCTTGTCTGTGATTGGACGATTCCTGCACGTCTCCGGTCCGCTCCGCCCAGCACCGCTTCAGTAGAAAGGCACCCTAAGGATTTGACACCCTGCCTTCCTACAACGCTGGCAAGGCTTCACAGTTATTTTTGTGGACTGAGCTTCGCGGGGCGAGCAAGATTATTTTGGTACGCCATAATTAATTGGGTAGATCAATCTCATAAAATACAGGTCATAAAGCGGAGGTTAGTTAGCTGATGGCCGCTAACATATTGGTACGCCGTCGTGACTGCCACGGATCAGGCAAATTGTTATAAACCTCCCGCAGTTCACTTATCCATAGCCTAGGTGCGAGGGGATCGCCCAAACAAAACTATATAGGTATTACACAAATAATATCATACGTTTATTTTCATTTTCCGTGGCAAAGCAACCGTGCCAATAACTTCCAAGTAAGCCTCTTGACGGTCACAATTCACAATTACTTGAAACACAAAATCTGCATCACATTCTTCGCATAGCTGTAACATTTTAACTTCAAGTATCTAAGGTAGATAATAATATACACTGTAGCTAAGGCGCGTCGGTGTCGTCATCTTCAAGAGCTACCAGCACCAACTCTAACACGTGGTAAATAACGTTTTAAAGTTATTAGCATTGCGTTCGTACTGGACGCAATACATTTTCGTTGGAGAAGGTCCAGTTTAATTTCTCGACCTCTGACAATCCATTCGTTATAAATCACTTACGTTTGGCAAGCGATCGATTGGTTTTATTGAAATAAAGATTTTCCTAAACTTTCTTTCGGTAGTATCGAGGCTTCAAACCTACTAACTACTTAAAATAAAATTGTGGATTAACGTTAGCTACATACATATGTATTTATTCTCATTTGCAGTGCACTACATGTATCGTCGGTTAAACTCATTATCAAATCTAATATCTTTCCCGGGTCACTAAATTCAATGGATTGTCGTTTGTGTTTCTTACTATGCGTCATTAAAGCCATGTTTATTTTTTAAATTATGGATTAAACTCTGCCTGTTTAGATTAAGTAAGTTTGTTTGTAATTAGCCCCAATATTACAATGCAATAATATTAATGTCATCACCAATTGACATGGAAGTGGCGCAGTCAAAACTGGCATAAATGCTTATTTTTTGGTAGACCGCCTTATTTGGTGCAACAAAAAAAAAACAGCCAGCTAACTATAATATTAGTAAACCTCTTCTCTGCTGTGAACATCCAGTCGCTCTAGGTTAAATGCTCTAAGAGTCGCTCAGATCTAGGCCTTGCAGTTTTACTTCGGGAAGGCTGCTTGCTTAGAGCATTTAAACTAACTGCTTGTGACTGATGGCTCACTGTGTGGTATTGCACCTTAGAATTAGTAGGTACTTCTGTAGCACAGTAAGAAAATAAGAAATCGATAAAAATATTGGAAGTAGTTTTGTTTCAAGTAATTTTAGATTGGGATGAATTTATTGATGCCCTTTGAGTTTTCCCCTTGTTTACCACTTGTACATGATAAATATATTTTCTAACTTTAAGGTTGTATATAAGACTAGCTATCCCGCGCGGTTTCACCGCGCTGCTCGGCTCCTATTGGTCGTAGCGTGATGTTACATAGCCTATAGCTTTCCTCGATAAATGAACTATCCAACACAAAAAGATTTTTACAATTCGAACCAGTAGTTCTAGAGATTAGCGCGTTCAAACAAACAAACAAACAAACTCTTCAGCTTTATAATATTAGTATAGATTTGTTCTTAATTAGTATCGTTAGTCTAGTAAGTTTGTATTTAGGCTTAGAGCTAGGTTAAATGCTCTAAGTATTTAGGGATTCCTAAAGATAGTGTACCCTATCTTTAGGAATCGGCTGTATTTAAAAAAAATCGACGTAGACGAAGTTGCAGGCAAAGTGCAGTAATCTGTAATCGTCATTCTATATACACAGTCAACAAAGCAAATACAAACACAAACGATAAAACTAATAACTTCGTGTGCAAATCGAAACGCATTCGAATTTTATCTGTGCATTGCGTTCTAGAAAAAAAAACAGCTGATGACGGATAAGTGATGAATGATTATTTTGATTGTGAAATTGTAACAAATTATTGAATTATTATCTTTTATAGTTAAAATAACTTAGATATGGCAGAAATACAAACACTCATCGAAATGGGATTTAGCAAAGAGCGAGCGTAAGTTTTTACTTAATTTTTACTTGACATTAAAATACTATACCGAATCGCTACCTAACCTCAAATGTCCGATATTTTCATGGGTTTTAGGGAGACAGCCCTTGCGGTGACGAGTTATAAGGGTGTGGAGCCTGCGATGGAGTGGTTGTTAGCACACGCCGACGACCCTACGATCATCGCGACACCGACGATCGCGACTTCTACAAGCGCGGAAGCTGTACCGGCCCCCGTGCCCGAATCTTCCACGTCTTCCCAAGATCCGGCCGACGCTGACTCTGAAGTTGAAGTCAAATCCTTCAAATGTGACGTGTGCGGGAAATTGCTCAAAGATAAGGACGAAATGGAGTACCATGCCGCCAAGACTGATCATAGTAGCTTCTCAGAGTCCACGGAAGAAAAGAAACCTTTGAGTGACGAGGAGAAGAGGGCTCAACTGATGTTGTTGGAAGAGAGAATGAAACAGAAACGAAAAGAGAGAGAGGAAAAGGAAAAGGTTTGTTGGTTTTTAGACTTTTGCCTACCATTAGTACATAATGCATGTTATTTTATTAAGATGTCATTGAGTATTTTTAATTTCGAATTATTGACTATATTTGGATTGAGGACGTCGTCGTCGGGTGGACAGAAGCTCGAAAATCTGACAGCCAGTCTTACCAAGGGGTATCATATTGCCCAGTTACAGGGTTGTGGAGGTCAGATAGGCAGTTGCTTCATGTAAAATACTGCTATTCAGCTGCATCCGGTTAGACTGGAAGCTGACCCCAACATAGTTGGGAAAATGCTACGCAGATGATGTTGATTTGGATGGGGTACACTTGTTTTGTTTTTGTTTATATGAACAAATAGCTAATCTTATAGATAAGGTGAATTTCAAGACAACACAAGATAATATTTTGTTTAGTTCAGGGAAATCCACACAAAACAAAATTTTGGTTTTGTCTCTTGTTTCTAAAAATATGTCTCTCCTCCTGTATCTTTGTAAAATGAAAGCTAGACCTGGAGACAGAACAGCTTGGTCTTGGTGACTGATTTTTGATCATGACTTGTTGTGTAACAAAAATATTTGTGTAACAAATTTTTGTGATGAAACAATTATTATGTATCAAAGTTTATCCGCCAACCTGCCCAGGACTTGTGTGGTGGATTATGGCTCACTCCTTTCTCACAAAAATGAGGCCTCTATTCCAGCAGTCTGAAAATTATATCTTGTTACATCATTTGTGTAGAAGAATTGATATTGTCATATTTAAGTGCTTATATCTCTTAATCTTTCTACAGCAGTTTTGCATTCTTCCTAAATAATCCATTTTTTAAATTTCCAGGCTGAAGCATTAGAACGGGAACGTATACGCATAAAGTCTGGCAAGGAGATGCAAGACGCCCGTCAGCGTCTGCAAGAACAGGAGATGCAGAAGTTAGTGGAACAGAGGCGACGGGAGAAGGTTGAGGACCAAAAGGCGAGGGAACGGGTGCGCGCGCAAATTGAAGCTGATAAACAGGCTAGAAAGTAAGTTAACGATTCAATGCTTTTATTCAGGAAATCATGGTAAGATCAGGACAGTACTATTTAGGAGTTTAATTTAATCTACAGCTGGTTCTCGGTGCGAAGGAGCTCAGTACCTGACCTGTGCAGGCTACAGCTCATTCATTACTTATATCACCACCTGATTTTAGTGATTACAAGTCTGTACGTCCTTGCTATGGTTGCAAATCACATTTTGCTCAACATACAACCTGATACTGTACTGCAAATTGCAATAAACATGAACTTTATAGTTTCGCAAGCTACCATACCACTTTCCCCTTAGTTTGTAATAAGTAATAACGTACAAATATTTACATTTCCCGTCGGTAACCAGATAACCATGTTAAGTAGAGTCCGTTACGACCGCCCTGAGAAAAGTCGAAAACCGAGCACCTGTAAGAATGAAAAACCCTCGAAGGACCTACATGGACTTTATTTAATGAACTAATGAAGTAGGTGACCAAGAAGAGATGAGACGGTGTATAACTCAAAACTTGTATGAATTGCCAGAATAGCAGCAGGCGGCCAGCCGCCCGTGGTGGCGGCCCCGGCGCCCGCGCCGCCCGCGCCCAGCTCGGCGCCCAAGGTGACGTACGAGCAGGCGCGCATACAGATCCGGCTGCCCGACGGTAGGACTTTCGCGCACATCTTCGGCGCTAAGGAACAGCTGGCTGCCGTCAAGTATGTTAACAATGGTGTTCTCTTGGACTTACACATCTTTAAAGCCCACATTACTGGTTGTCGTCGTCAATAATGAAAAAAAAAAATCTGCTGTTCCATACATTTCGACGAGTCACGTGACCAAAAATGTATAGAACAGCTGATTTTTTTTTGCGATTTAGGAGTAGGTCCCATAGTAAAAGTTGTTCAGTTTTGTGGTCTGTAGTATATGCTTTTGTATGTATTTACTCTGTCGGTTACACCCAGTAATGTGGGCTTTACAGATGTGTAAGTCCAAGGGAACACCTGTATATACCACTATTGTGCAAAAATTTAAATGAGTAAGGTTCTGAAATGAATTGCTTGCTGCTGCATCTGATACTCCTGATTCCCCAAATGTAGCCATTAGTCTATATTCGTTTCGTGTTTGTTTTGCCCAAATGAGGGTGTGGTTTCACATTTAGATAGGCATGTATGTCAATGCCAATGTTACAGCAAGCTAACTCCATCAATCAGGCATAAATCCAAATTCCAGGTTGCTATAGAGAATCCCTTATCAAAAAACCAATCACACTGCCCAACCTCGGGATCGAACCCTGCAGGTAGTGAATACTTACAGTCATTAGACAATTTTATTTGTAATAGATGTTTCGCTGGCCTCGTGACACGACTCCTCCGTGCCTCGGAAAGCACGTTAAGCGGTTGGTCCCGGCTGTCATTTGTGCATCTTTGACAGTTGTTACGGGTCGTCAGAAGCCCGAATATCTTACAGCCAGTCTTACCAAGGGGTAAAGTATTGCCCAGTTACTGGGTTGTGGAGGTCAGATAGGTAGTTGCTCCATGTAAAATACTGGTATTCAGCTGCATCTGGTTATACTAGAAGCCGACCCCAACACAGATGATGAACATGATGTTTCGCTGGCCTTGTTTATTAATGTACTTATAAAACTTCTTATTGTAGATTATACCTACAACTGAATGCAGCAGAGTATGCTCAAGAAGAAAACTTTAAGCTGATGACCACATTCCCGAAGAAGATATTCACCACAGAAGACTATGATAAACCTTTGGATTTATTAGGTTTGCCCCATTCCTAATTAAAATAAGAAAAATTATATAGTGGATTGTGTAAGGAATCACTTAATGTTAAGGTGATGACTGACACGGCAAAATGGAAGAGAAATACACCGTTCCCCAAGTATCATGGGACCAGGATAGGCCGAATGAATGCTTACAGTTGCCAGTTGCAGTTGAATTTGAAAAAGTTAGGCTTTGTAAAGCGCCATTTTGTATTCATGGTAATTTAAAAATGATCTGGCTCTGTATATATCTTTATCTCTTGCTGTAGTGAACTTTGACTCTTGTGTCATTGTTTAGATCGTGATAAAGACAAAGTAATCACTTACTCAAACTGAAACTCAAAGCATTTATTTCAAATAAACCAACTACAGGCACTTTTGAATTGTCAAGGGGTCGGTCAGTCAGAAAGATGAAGCTAGTTGCCCATTCCAAAGCAGTAGGTACCTATGGAGAAGAACGGGCAAGAAACTCCATGGACAAACTGGGTTACATCATTCATGTTGAAATATACACGTGAGAACGATGCCGAACTTAAAAAAAAGCGTCCATAATTACAAGATTTAAAAACAATTCAAAATTAAGTTAAATTTTAAAAGAGCCGTGGCAGCTATGAGTTGACCAGTCCCTACTGACGGCGCCCGTTCATGAACATGACGCATGAATTAGCACCATGATTCAGCTCAACCATTTTGATGGGAGCTAAATGATCCAACATACGCACCACCAGAGTAGAAGTTAAACATACCCAAAAACACCCAAAAAGGCAACTTCTTTTAAGTTTTTTTTTAAGTTTAGGAGAAATGAATAATACCAACAAACCATAAACTATCGAATTATTCACGAAATCTTCTTCAGTTGCGCTTGCGCCTCTTAATTGTTAGTTTTTTTTGTTTGATAGCATTAATTAAATATTTATTGAAATACTGTTTTTAAATGCTAAGTAGGTAGGTAGGTACATATACGAATTTCATCTATAATATTTTATTTTCAGGACTAGTACCGTCAGCAGTGATCATAGTGTCCCGGGGGCCGCAGTAAGACTCCAAATATAAATTATAATATGAATGGTTATGCCGACTGTACTGTTGTCTGGTTAAGTAATGTATATGTGGGGGAGGCACAAAAAGTTCAATTTATTATGTTAATTCTCTAAGAAGACTTGGTGGAAATAAAGTCTGTGTTGTGTATGAAATTGTTTTATTTTTTGGTCCATATAATCAATATTGTAGCTCGCTTAGACGTTCATTACAATTAGCATCTCAAATACTTGTAGGAAACAAAAAAAAAGGAGTGGCTTATAAAACTTCGCATTAATTCAAGCCAAATGTCGATCGTTTTTTCATAAACCGAGCTTTACCAAATATACTCGGCTTCCTAACTTTATCAGCGATAATGCTACAATGATGGAGCTCGAAGGATTAAAATATAGTACAAAATTGACCATTATTCCTTTTACAAAGAACTCATATTACAACGTTTATACGTTGCCATCATATAAAAAGTTTAACCATGTGCTCTCTAGATGGCGTTGTACCATTCGACCGTTTTGCTGAATCGCGGTGTTAAGTTTTTCCTGCGGATAATGACCTCTCGCGCTTTCGTTTGGTTGTTAATTGTAATCTTAACAACTAATACAGTCGCAGACAGTAACGTGGCTCCACTGTACCAAGGACAACTGCAGGACTACTTCGAAAAGTGAAATTGTGATAAAGTGTAAATAAAGTGACTAGTGAAGTGGTATGTAGCTTTGCCTCAGAAGCGCCTTAGCTAATAACAAGCGCACCTACTTGCACGCGCGCGTTAATCGTCTTGTTCAGTTGGCCTCTAATGGCCTGCTGACACTTTTTGGATTATCAACTCGCCGTCCCGGCCCCCCATTCGACCAGCACACGGGCACGAGCGCGCAGCGAAAGTACCGTTACTTCACTTTCGAAGTTTTGGCACGAATTGTAAGGAGGCGACATCTGTTTGCAAATATGACTGGTTTACCGAATCAACGTTCCCGGTCATTTGCCCAGGCTGTATTCTCATATGACGGCATTGAGGACTATGAACGAGTTGAGAATTTTTTGACTTCCGCCAGGAAGTACAAGTCCATGAAGAACATAGTTGATAGCGATGCACTACGAAGTTTGCCCCTCATTCTGAAAGGCAATGCTGCCTCCTGGTGGAATGGAATTAAAGATAACATTGCCACTTGGAATGAATTTGAGACTCAATTAAGGAAAGCCTTCGCGCCAAATAAACCGGGTTACGTCATCTTCCAAGAGATAGCTGCCCTGAGACAGCAACCAGATGAACTAACGGAGCGATTCGTAGCTAAACAAAGAGCTCTTTTAAATCAGTTGAGTCCACCATTAACTGAAGTAGTACAGTTGGATATGATGTATGGATTTTTACACCCACAAATCCAGGAACAAATTCCTCGAGAATGTATTAATTCATTTGATGGCTTGTTAGAGGCAGCCAGAGCAATAGAACAGGAAAAGTTGAAAGGTAAATCACCAGCCACGAGCTCTACTGAAAATCGTGCAGGAAAGAAAAGGGTGCGCTGCAATTTTTGTAGAAATTTTGGCCACATGGCTGATGTCTGCAGGAAGAAACAAAAAGTAGAAGCACAAGCAGCAACGAGTACATCGATACAGAAGTCTGAATCACCTGCTTCTCCGGAGCCGACTCCGTCATCAATAACGCCATCCTCGCCTGAGGAGGAGTCTAAGAATGGAAGCTTCCAATTTGACGCGAGACCCCTGCTAATGATTGAAATAAGTATTGGTACAGCGAAAGAGATGGCATTTGTAGATACCGGTGCTGGTACAAGCATTGCATCCCATAAGCTGTATACATACTTGAAGAATATCGGATTTCATTTTCAAGAGGATCATACTACGATCACTTTGGCTGACGGGATTCCAAAACCGCAAAACGTTCTGACTGGTCGCATTCCAGTCAAACTGAAAGATCGTTGTATATTGACGAAGTTTATGGTGTTGCCAGAAGCTGAAAACTGTAAGACGTTGCTTGGTTGCGATTTCCTCGTTGACGCTAACATAGAGTTGAATTTGCCTCAGTTAGCATGGAGTTTTAATGATGAACCTGAGGTTTATTATGATCTGATTCAGGAAGATTAATCCACTTCAACAATTGCCATTCCAAACAGTCTTTCTTCCTCAATGTTTTCTGTTTTAATTTTAAGACTATGCTGATTATTTGTGTTTTGTCATTTAAATTTTTTAATATCATTAACTTGGTGTTTTATTGTGTCTGGGCCGTCAGCTCACTATCCTATATAAATTTTTTAATATCCTTATAATTATATTGACTTGTTTTATTAATTAGCATAACTGAAAATAATTAAGTTAGTTTCTATTTCTTTAAATTTTATTTAAAAAAATTGCAATAAAGAGGCTGTCCTAGTATCCTAAATGTTTGGTCCTGAAGGTTCTTTTAATCCTTATACAAAACTGCAATGGCAAAGCATAATACGAACTTGACGTTTTTATACCTAACTGTACTATTTTACAACAATCTGTGAATCATCATCTGCCTAGCCTTTTCCCAACTATGTTGGAGTCGGCTTCCAGTCTAACCGGATGCAGCTGAATTATCTGTGAAAAAACTATCAACAATCTGTGAATGTAACTAGTTAGCAATTACCTACTCCAACAGTAACTTATGGGTGAATCTCAAAAAATCATATTTATATTCTGATTTTAAATTTATAAGGCTCTCACCTAATCTATACATATAATAAATTTGTAGAAAAGTGGTGTCTGTACAATAGAAATATATAAAAAAAAAGTAGCAGGGGTTGTTATTATATCGATGCCGAACCCGAAATTGTAATTATTTTTTTTTTTGTCTGTTTGTCTGTGTGTTTGTGCACGCTAATATCAGAAACGGCTTAATCGATTTAGATACGGTTTTCAGTAATATATTGGTGTAAGCTTCACTTAACATTTAGTGTTTATTTCATGTCAATCGGTTCATAAATAAAAAAGTTACGTCAATTTAAAGAATCACGGCAAACATTTGTTAAGGTATTCTATCAGAGTACGTATACGCATCGCGCCTGCGCGTCCGTGGCTATATAAAGCGCGCTGAAAGCCGCGCCGCTGTTACCCCCGATCCAGCTGTCCCTTACTGTCCTCCCCCAGCGACGCCCTAAGCCGAGGTCCGTACCCCACAGGGGGTGCCCTTAGCGTGTAGTCGCTTAGTTTGTAAGTTTTTATAAGCCCTGGCTGGAGGCTACAATTCTTTTGTGGTATCCACAGACAAGTCCGGTTAAGCAGTATACAAACCTATGGTTGAGCTGCGAGATGCCATTATCAGAAAAAAACACGCCGCTGCCATAAGGATTCAGTTATTCGTAGCGAACGCACGTATCCTGGAGAGTAAAGGCGAATAGTTGCATATAGCTGAGAGAATAAATTTGAAGATCTGGAACACCTGATGTGGAACTCCAAGAGCCCAGCTACACTATAACAGATATTGGAATGACGTCTTAGGAAAAGTTGTTCAGCCTGATGAGCACTCTCTGTTGACGCATAAAAATTTAAGATCTGGAACACCTGTTGTGGAATTCCAAGAGCCCAGCTACACTATAACATATACAGAGTTGATACGACAGAGGGGCTTTCCTTTAAACAGCTTATACTAGGGACCATTTTCAAGCTCTGTACCAAAAATCAATTAAATAGGAACAGTAGTTTAGTCGCAAATGTTTTTTTAAGTTTTTGCCCCGTTTGAACACGATGTATCTTTCCTAACAGGGCTCCGGCGTGCACGCGTCGGTGCCGTTGCGTTACAAGGTCAGTTTTTATTTACAAAGGATGGTTGCGTTTTAATCTGATTTGTAAGCTATTTAGTTTGTTTGAAAAGTAAAAACTTCATTTTTATTTTATTTTATTTTTATACCGTACCGAGTTAATACAAAACACGTATAGTATACGTAGTGTAATTTAATGCCCCTCTGTCATATCAACTCTGTATAGGAATGACGTCTTATCAAAAGTTGTCCAATCTGATGAGCACTTTCTGTTGACTTATAAAAATCGAAGATCTGGAACACCTGTTGTAGAACTCCACGAGCCCAGCTACACTATAACACATAGGAATGACGTCTTAGCAAAAGTTGTTCGGTCTGATGATTTCCTATTGACTTATAAAAATCGAAGATCAGAAACATCTGATGTGGAAATCAAAGCTATCACTAATTTCACTGTATAATTATAAAATTACATAAGCTGGGAGTACTTCCACGCGGTGAAGGCGGTAACAGTTTAGGACTGATTTTCGCTGACGATGGTACATTCGCCAGCAGATCAAGCTATCCCTAACTGTCAAATTTTCTCTATTAAAAATGAACTAATTTCAACTATATTGCAAAGGCATAGGGTCTTTGATATAAAGTTGAAATACTATCAAAGAAATTTAACAGATTGTGGTAACTTGATATGCTGGCCTCTGTACTTATATCATTGAAAATTTGACTCTGCTGGCCAAAAGTCCCATTTATTTTTTTATTTTACCAAATAAATATGCCTTCGGGCTTATGTTATTTGAGTGTTTGATTTCCTTTTCTATTTATCTTCGTGACACAGTAGCCTACCCGATAACGCCTGGGAGCAGTCCCTTAGATTTTAATTGATCACTTATATTCACAATAAAACTATAACCATGCCTAGAAAGAGGTCAAATCTTTCCCAATGTTCCAAAAGAGCTAAAAGATTGAAGATCATAAGATCCCAAGAATCTACCAAAGAGCGTCACGAGAGACTTGATGATGTTTGTTAACATTCGGCTGCAACTCGCTCCATGGAAAACTCTTCGGATCGCGAAGCACGCCTGCGTTCTCAGGTACATCCAGGTCTCTAGAGACCAGTGAAGAATATGATGCGCGACTGACCGCAGATCGTGCAAGTCATGCATTGTCTCGCGAATCAGAGACGTTCACGGATAGAGAATTACGCTTGAGTTCCAAGCGTATCTACGCATCGACTTCTAGGTCTCTAGAGACAAGTGGGGAACGTGATGCGTGCCTGACCGCTGATCGTGCAAGTCATGCATCGTCTCGCGAATCAGAGACGTTCACGGATAGAGAATTACGCTTGAGTTCCAAGCGTATCTACGCATCGACTTCTAGGTCGCTAGAGACAAGTGGGGAACGTGATGCGTGACTGACCGCTGATCGTGATTCAGATCTTCGATTTTGACGACCCCGTTGTCGCTGGCATAAGCAACAGGATACGCGTACGAAGTCGCGGGCAGAAGCTAGTCATTAATACAATACATCCATCTAAAGTAGAATTTGGTCTTAAATGTGATGATTAGGTACTGAAATAATATTTTGATCAAAATACAGTCAGACACTTAACCGCAAATGACGAAAAACTTGCGCATCAACTTTAATACCGTAGCTCCTAACTTTTAAATAATAAAAAAAAAAAAAAATGGCCATAGGTAAATTTTCATAAAAGTGTGTAATAGTTATACACGGTGATTTTTTAAATTCACTATTAACCTTTCAGGGCGTGAAAGTACCCATGATTATGACTAACTTTCACTATAAGACCAACTCTGAAATATCGAAAACAAAATTGGCTTTCTCACACAAAAATGCAATGTTAATCGACGAAAATGTATGAAACGATGTACAGAGGCCAGCACATCAAGTTACCACAATCTGTCAAATTTCTTTGATAGTATTTCAACTTTATTGCAAAGATATAAGGTTCATTTTTAATTGAGAAAATTTGACAGGTAGGGATAGCTTGATGTGCTGGCGTCTGTACATATTATATATCTACATATATTTTTTTTGTTATTTCGTAGTTGGTCCCATAGTGAAAGTTGTTTATAATCATGAGTAGGTACTATCATCTCCTGAAATGTTAATAGTGAATTATAAATCACCGTGAATTAAATTATTATTTTTTCCATAATATACAAAATTATTTTATAAAATTAAACGGGCATTAGTAATTCATTGCATTACGGCTTTGAAAACGTATTCATCACGCCTTTCAGAATTATTAGTCACCAGTTTAGATAATATTATCACCTATGGTTTTTTGACTGCCTCGTTGATTTAGTGGTTACAAGCACTACTGCTGAGTATGAGGTCTTGGGTTCACTTCACGGGTCGGGCAGTGTTGGGTTATTTCGGTGGAATTACTTAGAAACAGCATGGAGTCTGGATTATTGCCCGTTGATGGCAATACGCTCGCCCTCTATTACATGGGACTCAAACATAACTTAATTAATCTTCCCCGAGAATTGGGCTATCAAATACAAAACGATTTTTTCAAATACGAGAGCGCGTAGAATGAAACAAATTTTACAGATTTATTATATTCGTCGTAGAGACACAGTTCAAATAACAAATAATTAAACTAGGGGTGAATAATTAAACAATTTGGTGGCAAAAATATAAGCCCACCAATTAAATTACTTTTCGTTAAAACTAATCGAATCAGATGGCGGGAAAAGTTTTGCCCCATCTCATTCTTCTGGTTTTTCAGTCAAAGAAAGTTTTTGCCGCCATAACAATATCATGCGTTCAGTAAATAATGCCAAACGAAAATGATATTTCTTGTAAAGTAGGTTGCCAAGACTTAGGTACAGGCACCAGCACATTAACCTATCCCAAAATGTCAAATTTTCCCAATTAAACTTGTTCCCAATTAAAGTTCAAGATCTATCAAAGAAATATGACAGATTCGGGTAGCTTGATGTGCTGGCCTATTCACATAACGCCTTCACCGTTAAAAAGTTATCATATCTAGGGTAGACCCGAATCGCTCACTCTACGGACACTCATCTTGGTTATACATACGTATTTTAGGTAAGAATTAATACATTCCAAAGTATAAAAGCTAGGCAATTGAAACTTAGCGTGTCTTTATAAAAATCTTATGAGAATTTGATCTCTCTTTGTATTATCCAGGCTTTTTTTTTTAAGGCTGGGAAATCATCCAATGACTGTTCCCGCTCTGGGTGGAGCGGAAGGGAGTGTCAGACTCTTACTGACTAAAACCCATCCATGTTCCTTCCGTAGCCCTTTATGTTCCGGGGTAGCGGTAACCCTTGTAGGTAAGCTAAGCTATGTATTTGAAAATACGACGAAACGCTTCGAGATAAGGTAGTTTCCCTGATATATTTTTTTGGTTCGTCTTAACAGTAAGAAAATGGAGTGACATGGCTTGATAAAAAACAGTTTGCGAAAGACTGCTTTATGCAATAGCAGGATAAATTAACCCTTTAGAATTATAACAATTACTATCTATCACTTGAAGGTTACAGTCAATAACATTGAATTCTTTGTCGAGGCAAATGCGCACTTCTTGCAGATAGAACACTTCATCTATTACGAAACATCCAATCATTGGGTCCTTCGTAGTTTTCGCTTTCACGGCATTCACCACATCCATAGGATCCAAGTGTTTTGTATCATCAGGGAAGATGTTAGCGGCTTCAAGCATTTCCGATACCGCGTATTTCTGGTTCCATTCAACGCTTTTACTGAAGTATTTCAGCTGAGTATTAAAAGGTTCAAAAACTGCAGCGCATGTCCCATGCTTATTCCATTCCCAGGACCAGAAAACGTAGGGCTTGTTTTCTGAAATTGAAAGTTTGAAATTTAGAAGTTTGCCTTCTTCTAAAAACTCTATATGTAACTGCTTCTTCTAAGATGAATGACACTTAGTAGATAAAAAAAAATTGCAAAAGAGCTGTCAGAGCCATCTACAATCTACGTCGTCGCGAGTCTCTTAGGGAACTACCTAATTAAAAAGATTTCGTATATGTCGTTACTTCGGTCGCTTGCTAATTCATGTATGAAAATATTGTGTATGTAAAACAATTGCTATATTTGTTTTTCTTTTGTGGTGTACCACAAAATTATCCACATATTATATGATTTATGTATATTAATGAATATACATTTATCATTTTAAGAGTAACGGTGGAGTTTCTTGCCCATTCTTCTCCATACAAAACTAAGGGTCAACTAGCATCAATGGATTTTTTTAAATTATGAAGTTCAGAGTGCCTTTCATGTGCTTATTTGAAGTAAATAATTTGACTTTGACTTAGATCAAATATGGAAACCACACTAGATTTTATTATCACTAGGTACTCACTAGGTATTATAATAGGACAGAATTACTGTAGTCTTTCTTTTTCGTGTGGTTAGTAACTAACCTGGTGTCAGAGTTTTAATGCTGCCCATGGGCCTCTGACTTAGCATCACATGCTGTTGAGAAATATCTCTCGGGCATGCCGGTTTCCTCACGATGTTTTCCTTCACCGATTTTAAGCAAGTGATAATTATACAATACGCACATGAATCCGAAAAATCAGAGGTGCGTGGCTTGGGTTCGAACTCGAGACTTATGACTTGGCAGTCCGACGGTCACACCACTAGGCTATCACTGCTTATTGGACTTATTATATTACTACTGTAGTGATATTTTGTAAAAATCTCACCGTGATAATGTAGGTGAAGTGAGCTGTCAAGAGTGTCAATCGCATTAGATGAACGGCATCTCGCTTCAGGCTCACTTTATTCAAGTTTTCACGTTGAGATTTATTTTTACAGAATCGACCGGCTAGACATTCGAGTTCATTGTAAGCGGGATTGTCCGAAAGGGTTACCGCTACCCCGGAACATAAAGGGCTACGGAAGGAACATGGATGGGTTTTAGTCGATTTCCCAGCCTTAAAAAAAAAAAAAAAAAAAGACATTGAGTTCAGATAAAAAAAAATTTGAATAATAAAAGTAAAGTACGTACCTTTGTAGATTTGATTTTGTGCCCGATTAAGGCCGGCTTCAATAGATCTAATCTGTTCCGGATCAAAAGCCCATGATCCATTGCAGAATTCAAGATATTCTCCTTCAATTGTTCTCGGCCAAATCCCGTGTATAATCCATAGGTTCTTTTCTTCAGGTAAAATACATCCGCCTCCTGGATGGATTACGTATTTATAAAACATGCATACAGTTGCCGGCCACTCTTGGGACAGAACAATTATGTCAAAGTGAGTATTATTGGATTCACTCGTTTCTACATCTACGATTTTGTACTGATGAGCGTGGTGTAAGCTGGAAATATGAAACTGGTTTTATTTATTACTGACTGCTGCCAGCGGCTTCGCCCGCGTCAATGTGGAAAATTATCCAAAGGAAACACTCTCTCGGAATGAAAAGTACTTATCCTAAGAATAAAAAAATGTTATACTAACTTCCATCCCCTATTTCACCCCTTTAGGTACAAGGGGAGTTTCCTAAAATCCTTTCATAACTGTCGTCTCTTACTCATAACCTACCCTTCCTCGTAAGTCCAGTAGTTTTTAAGATTTCGTGATGTTTCTTCTCTTTTCGTGTAGTTAGTGACTAACCTGGTGTCAGAGTTATTATGCTGCCCACTAGCCTCTGACTTAGCTTCACATGCTGTTCAGAAATATAAGGCATGCTGGTTTCCTTACGATGTTTTCCTTCACCGATTTTAAGCAAGTGATAATTATACAATACACACATGAAGCTGACCCAACATAGTTGGGAAAAGACTAGGCAGATAGATTTACACCCATGAATCCTTAAAATCAGAGGTGCGTGCCTTGGGTTCGAACTCGAGACCTATGATTTGGTAGTCCCACGGTCACACCATTAGGCTATAACTGCTATTTCGTGATTATTCAGTGAGTAAAAGACCTTTTGCTTTTAAATTATAGATCTAAATGGGAGCTCGTGGCTAAGTTCGACGGCACGGGTACATAAGCGTCAAGTAAGCTGCGCTTACTACGGTACGTGGGACTATTCTATTCGTACCGAGACTCTTCATGAGTTTCAGATAGCACGCTCGGCTGTATAGTAGATATTTGGCAATCTTTAGGCGAGGTTAAAAAAATAAACAAACAACTCCAAAAAAACCAGTTCAGGGAAAATATGCGTCATATCGGCGCAAAACGGTCATCGCTCAATTCGCTCAGTGCTATGCGAGACAGAGCTCCAGCGCTGATTTCGAGGCATCGTCAGGATTCGAACTCGCGATGCATAGCACAAAAGTTAATCTCTCAAAATATGTGCGCAACTTACCTCACGGAAAACATAATTAAAAGTAAAATTATTTTACACATTTTTCAGTCAACTTGTCCCCTGCGGTTCATGAAAAAACTAACTATTAAAACTAAATTTTTGAGTGTTTTATGCTATGCATAAACAATATAACAGTCCATTTATAATTTATAATAAAAAAATATTATCTGCTTAACTAATAAAACAATATTATCAGCAGAACGATACTCCGACATGTGGTTATATTAATTTAATTATTAGTTTCATATTACATAACCAAATACCTAGTGAAACACACTAAAAATTAGGTTACCTACCTATTTAATTATTTCTTTTTTAATTCTCTTATGGATACTTTATTCCATCATTTCGTTTTTGAATTGCCGTGAAAAGTTGAAAATCTTCTGTCAAGTCGTATACCTACTTATATTCTGCAACGGGTTTGAGGCCAAATCAGTAAAAAAAATTGCACCTGCAACTTTCAATTTGTTCCTGACAATGGTACAGATGCCAACACATCAAGTTACTACAACCTGTCAAATTTCTTTGATAGTATTTCAACTTTATTGCAAAGACATAAGGTTCATTTTTAATTGAGAAAATTTGACAGTTAGGGATAGCTTGATGTGCTGGCGTCTGTACTTCGACCGTTTTTAACCGACTTCAAAAAGGAGGAGGTTCTCAATTCGGATGTTTGTATTTTTTTTTTTTTTAATGTTTGTTCGCGCATAACTCCGTTGCTTGCCAACCGATTTGAAAAATTCTTTTTTGTTGGAAAGGGTATATTTCCCAAATGGTCCCATATAAATTTTATCGAAATCGAATAAGCGGTTTTTGAAAAATCATCAAAAATCTAAAAAATCCTTCTTAATATATGTGGACGATGTTCTAATAAGTTCCTGTCACTGTAATTTACATACCAGGTAGTGTAATTTTGGGGGGGAGGGGGGGGTTGTGTAGGTAGGTACCACAACTAAAAAGTGAAAAATAAAAACTTTTTTTACAAAAAATAAAACCGACTTCCAAAACAAACACTACAAAGTGACAAATAATTTTGATTTCGGAAGTCGGTGGCAAAAAATGAAAATACAAAACCGAAGACACCGACTTCCGAAATCAAAATTATTTGTCACTTTGTAGTGTTTGTTTTGGAAGTCGGTTTAATTTTTTTTGTTAACAAGTTCAGGTATGAACATGTAGGTACTGTGAAAACCGGAGGGGTCTTCACTTGAAGAGCTCTCAGTGGTAGAGTTCGTGTAATGTATTCTATCTTAGTGTAGGGACTCCTATCTTACAATAGAAAAACACGAGGGGCAGCAGGTACTGAATATTACTTGAAAGAATACATGCGTTCAGTAGCACGCCTGACCTCAGTCATTCATTTTTTTAATTCTCTTCTTCTTCGTGTGGTTAGTGACTAACCTGGTGTCAGAGTTTTAATGCTGCCCATGGGGCTCTGACTTAGCATCACATGCTGTTGAGAAATATCTCTCAAGCATGCCGTTTCCTCACGATGTTTTCCTTCACTGATTATAAGCAAGTGATAATTATACAATACGCACATGAATCCGAAAATCAGAGGCTTGGGTTCGAACTTGAGACCTTGGCAGTCCGGTCGGAGGGTTGTTGATACTGCTGATAGCGGAAATATGTATTAATATATTGTTGGACATAAATGAACAAAAATTGTTAGCTATCTAAATACCTATATCGCACACACACACATTATTATAAACATGAGCATGAACAGAGCAATCATTTTGAATTTATGTGATTGCTATCAATTTAATAGTAGCCGGCAGAGAGAAAACTTTTACGTTTTTATGTGTTATTTCTGTAGATTAAGTTACCTAGTGTGCGATATATCAACAACCCTCCGACATGACCTACGTCGCAATAGTGTGGTATCGCAAATACAAACATCGCTGTAAAGAACTTTCGCAACAACGAACGTCGCGATCGCAAACTTTCGTAACAACGAACGTCGCGATCGCAAACTTTTGCAACAACAAACGTCGCGATCGTAAATTTTCGCAACAACGAACGTCGCGATCGTAAACTTTCGCAGTAACGTACATCGCGGCAATGAACTTCGCAATTATGATTTACACCCCTGCCAGTTATTTTGTAACCAACCAGCTAGATTTCGCGTAAGGTTTCACCTGGGCTCTACAGTAGGTCCCTACTGCCTGTGCGGAAATGGAACTCTAAGTAGAAAGGTTAATTGAATTATTTTTACTTTTGATTACCTACTCAAACATATCTGTGTGGTAAAGGAGACGAAAGTTTGTGTGGGTAACCCATCGTTTCATAAGTTAGGGATATGAACATTTTTAAGCTTTTAGAAAAAAAACAAAGAATTACTTGTTGGAGTTTTTTTCAAATAGTTAATTATAGTTGAATTTTTTATGTAACTACCTCTTTTTAAGTAATCATAGTCCGTATCTTGAAGTAACATTTAGTAACATTTTCATTGAAACCGGTCCAATGGTCAAAAGTTACTTATTACAATTTAAAGTTTTAGTGGTCCGCATTTCGCTCGCTATCGGTGTAGCTCCTGTGTAGCTGGATAGATGTCGCCACAAAGTCATACAATCAATCTGCTTAGCCTTTTCCCAAATAGTTTGACTTCCAGTCACTTCGGCTTCCAGTCTAACCGGCTGCAGCTGAAATGCCAGTATTTTACATGAAGCGACTGCCGATCTGACCTCCACAACCCAGTCAGTAACTGGGTAATACGATACCCCTTGGTAATACTGGCTGTCAGACTTTCGGGCTTCTGACTATCCGTAACGACTGTCAAAGATTCACGAATGACAGCCGGGTCTAACAGCTTAACGTGCTTTCCGAGGCACGGAGGAGTCTCGATATGTAAAAATGGTCACCCATCCACGGAGCAACCCCGGCACGCGTAGCTTACCCTTTAGGATCGAGCCGTGCGGCTGTTATTACTTAGCCACGAGCTCCTCCGAGAATGGCATACGGATTGTATGTTTAAAATAAGATTTTCTTCGTATCCCAGCAGTTCCCATTCCCGTGGGATAATTTCCGACAACCACGCGGTCGAAACCGCGGGCTAACTCTAGTATTATAATTATAATATTATGCTTCATTGTCAATCAATTATATCATTCATGCAGCCAAGTGAAGTGGAAAAAATATAATTATTATTTGCATAACTATCAAAATTATCAACGGAAATTAGGTACTTCGACATTGTCGATTAGTATATTTTTTTAAAGATTCCGTAGCTAAACATGAAACCTTTATTGCAGCCTTATTTCCTAAACCGTGGATCGCGATCCACTGGTGTTGGCAATATTTAATTAAATTTCACGAATATAAGAAAAATATTTTTTTTATCTCATCTAATAATAATAACTTTATTTCGGGTGGCATAGACCCATATAAAACTTAAGCTAGTACACACACACACCCCACACCCACATTTATGTATTGGCATGACTCGCCACACCTATACACGACATGACCCACTGGTTCTGGAAGGGACAGTCAAAACGTTCTGCTATTGCGATCTAAGAAGCTACATATATACCAGAGACACATTCTGAGCATTTTTTTAAGTGAACTAAAAACAGCGTTGTTTCCGTACGTAATAAATATATTTTAAAAAAGTATCATCATCAACGAAATCATCATTTAATTTCATAAATGAAAAGAAAAAATAATTCAATAGCTAATTGATCTATACATATAAGTACCAATAGGGTTCCTCACAGTTCTTAGAAGTAATTTATCAAGCATTTGCAGGAAAGATGATTCCTTTCGAAACATCACAACGTGAGCCCGCAACACGAGCACAGTCAATAAGAATCAGTTCTTTATCAAAGCATAAGCGTACTTCCTCCACGTATACCACCCCATCTATAGCGTAACAGCCGACCATTGGTTTCTTATTAGTGTTCGTTTTCACGGCATTAACAATTTCTTCAAAAGTAAATTCTTTACAGGGAATATGTTAGCGGCATTAAACATGTCCAGTATCGAATATTTCTGGAGCCATTCGATGCCTTTGCTGAAGTATTTGTATTCAGAGTTGAATTGTTCCAGTTCTGTAGCGCAGGTGCCATGCTTCCGCCATTCATATCCCCAAAAAATATAGGGGTCGGTTCCTGAAATTGATATTAAGTATAAGTAAGTATCTTCTTTATAAAAATTCTGTGTAATGTATTTATAGTTTCTATACTAGGTTCTATACTACGGCATTTTTTTTGAGGATGGAAAATCATCGAATGATCCCTCCCGCTCTCGGTGGAGTGGATGGGAGTGTCAGATCGAGTCTTACTGACTAAAACCCAGGGGAGCGGTAACCCGTTTGGACATTCCCGCTGACCCAACAGGCTTGTGCCCTTACGACTGTGGCTACGAATTTCCCAGTAGCATTGGGTACCTCCAGTCCAGGTACAAGGAGAACCAAAGCCATAGGCAATAACAAAAGCCGTTCCTTAGGTTTTCTTTAGACTGAATACCATTAATTCAGCCTATTACAGTCTACTGCAGCTGGTTATCAACCTACTCGTCTTCCAAGTTATGCGTTACAACACTCATTCATATCTTTGCTAAAATTGGATGAGCTACTTAAGCTGCAGTTTGAATTTTACCACAGCTGGGTGCTGAGACACAGGCTTCCTCTCTGTGAGAGTGAGTAGGCTATAACCCACCACGTCACGTCTCCAGTGCGGGTTGGTAGATGTCACACGTCTCCGAATTTTTGGTTCTGGGGCATGCCAGTTTCCTCACGATGTTTTCTCTCACCGTTTTGAGAGCAATCATCAAATAATTTACTCAAAATAAAGCGCCTGGCTGGGTTCGAAGCAACGACGTAAGCTCGTAAGTTGGGGCTATTACCACTAGGCCACCACCGCTCCTACAGTCACTACAGCTGGAAATATTAGTTTCGTATTATCCTTATT
Source organism: Hyppa rectilinea (assembly GCA_951799385.1). Taxonomy (NCBI): domain Eukaryota; kingdom Metazoa; phylum Arthropoda; class Insecta; order Lepidoptera; family Noctuidae; genus Hyppa; species Hyppa rectilinea. The sequence continues at coordinate 3,411,457 of OX637310.1, read as the reverse complement.
ATATTTTTGTCAAAACTAACAATACTAACCTAACTACTTAGTTAAGCACCATTGTTACTAACACCATACTAACATATTTATGGACCAAGTTTGAATAAAGTTTTATTATATTATATTATATACCTTTGTGTAAGTTGGTCCATGTCTGCTCCAGTTCACCTTCAATAGATTTAATCTCTTCTGGATCAAAACCCCATGAGTCGTTGCAATATATTGGATACTTCCGTTCAATAATCGTCGGCCAAACCCCGTGTATAGTCCATTGGTTCTTTCTATTAGGATAAACACATTCGTTTCTATCTAAACGATGAATCCAGGATTTGCAAATTGTCACAGGCCATTGTTGGGAGAAAACAAGAATGTCATAATGATAATCGGGTTCACTGGTTTCGATTTTATAATGATGTGCTGGATGTAAACTGAAAAAAAAGTAGGGAGGCAATGAGTTTAGCATATTATTACCTACCTACACATAACGGAAGCCGGCAGCCTAACTGCGTAACTCATATTAAAGCACAATCCAAGAGTTTTCAAGGATACTTATTACTAATCCATTGCTTCTAAAGCCGCTATTCCACGAGAGTGCTACACAGTAATGCACAGAGTACGGCATAAAGGTTTTTTCCGGTGGACCCACTCAAGTAAACATTTACAAGTGTGCTGTACTTTACGCTTAAAAAAATTACCGTGTACAGTTTTGTTGGTAGAAACGGATCTCCAGCTCAGTACGTGCACTGTTGGAGTTCAGCACAAATATTTCGTGAACAAATGTTCTGAGCACAATTTTGGTGGAATCACTCCTGTAAGACTGCCCAACAACGTAAACAACGCAATGGACGTGAGAGAACTGTCTAAATGAAACCCATTGCGATCAATGTTGTCATTTTATGTGTTACGCAATTACCCCGCTGGTGTCAGCAAGTAACTCAAGTACTTAGTAAAGTTAGGCGACTTACCTGAAGTAAGTAAAGAATTAAAACTGATAAACTTTTTCTGCACATTTTAATTTCTCAGTCAACTTGTCTTGTTGGTTTTTTAGAATTTACTTTTTTTTTAAAGTATGTTTATGCTTCAACAGTCATTACTCGAATATAAATCGAAACTGCGAAACTCACTATTATCAACATAATTACAAGTATTCGGCTTATGTTAAAGTGAACGTTTTTTAGGGTTCCGTAGTCATTGTTTACAGATTCAAACTTGTTTACAGATTCGTGGGTGCGGGCTATTTGGGGTCATCGTAGGTCTGGGATTTGGCCTACGGATTTGGGGATTGTCGGAATGTATGGATAAGAGTGGTATGGTTTGGTTGGGCAATAGGAACATATAGAATCAGGGTGCATAGGTTTCCATAAAGTCTGGGGTTTAACTTTAAGGAACTTCTCTTGTCCGGGATCTAAACAGAGATGCTCCAGGTCCAGCTGTTTACAGTCGATCCCGCAGTCGGCGTTGGGCTATTATCCGCAATTTGCCCACCCGCTGGGTTACAAGAGAAGTGCCTGACAGTCTGGATCACCCCACCACGCATGTACTCGTGTTGGACCGGTTCAACCAGCCCCGAGCACTTCGCCAGAAAAAAAAAACAATATTACCTTATTAATTGGCTGTAACGTTTATTATGACAGTAGGAAAACAGCAAATCAAAGTGTCCTTCAAAGCTTGATTAGTAAACCGTAGATGCGGATGAGTACTTCGACGCCTAAGTGTCCTATCTGTTTTTGTATTATTTGTATACCTATAGTTAGTAAGATCGTCATTTAATTTAAGTATAGTATAAGTTGTTATTACATTGTAAAATTGGATTTAATTTGAGTAAGTATTCAATTTTAATGATTTATTACAGCAAACAATCTTTAGACAATAAACTATTTTGTGTTAAGAACATAAATTATACAGTGTTGGCCAAGGCCTCAATGATTATGCAGTAGCGGGATAGATCACCACTCTTTTTGAAGATAGACAATCTTCATTAACTGCAGGTTGTTCACAGTCAATTAAATTCAATAGTTTATCAAAGCATACGCGCAGTTCCGCCACGTACAACACTCCATTTAATGAGAAACACCTGACTATCGCACTTTTATTGGTTTTAGCTTTTACTGCATTAACGAATTTTTCAGGATCTAATTCTTTAGTGTCATCAGGGAATATGCCGGCAGCTTCAAGCATGTCTGACAACGCATATTTCGTGTTCCATTCGATGCCTTTACTGAAGTACTTGAACTGTGAGTCTAACGGTTCCAGGTCTGTGCCACATGTCCCGTGTTTGGTCCATTCATGTTCCCAGAAAGTATAGGGATCGGTATCTGAAATACATGTCTTGAATTAATGACTATGATATATAATACAGAAACATTCAGAAATATTCTATTGACAGTTTTTTTTTTATTATTTCTTTAATGGCCAACCAACACTTTGTTTACACTAATAATTTTAAATGATTTTCGTTTTTTTGATTTTCTACTCAAATATGTATGAGTGTAACAATTCGGAACATAAAGGGCTTAGGAAGAACAAGAATCGGTTTTAGTCAGTAACAGACTATCAATAGTCTGACACACGTATCCGCTCTACCCAGAGCGGGGTTATTTGATGATTTCCCACCCTCAAAAACAAAAAAGGACCGCATATAAGTGCCAAGCTTAAATAATATTTACCACAAGATTATATAATTTATGACAAAGTAAGAAAAACAAAAGGAACAAGTTCCAAGTTACGTATGCTATGAGTTAAAATAATTACCTTTGTAAGTGTTAGCCCATGCCTGCTCCAAATCGGCTTCTAGAGATTTAATTTGATCGGGAGCAAAAGTCGAAGAGTTGTTACAATATTCAATATATTTCACTCCCACTTGTCTTGGCCAAATACCGTGTACTGTCCACCGGTTCTTTTGTCTAGGATACACACATTGGCCACCAGTTTCATCCATCCAGTACTTGCAAATTGTCACCGGCCATTGTTGCGAAAAAACAAGAATGTCAAAGTGATTGTCTGGATTATTGGTTTCTACATCTGCTCTGATTTGGTGGGCGTGATACAAACTGAAAATAAGAACCGATATTTTTCTAACACATATTTCAGTTATCGTAATTTTTTTTAAGAGCAGTGGCGGCCGCGGCCCTGTGGTAACTGCCGTGACTTAGGAGTTGTAGGTCGTGAGTTCGAATCCAGTCAAGCGCTTTACTTTGTGTTAATCATTTTATCACCACTGCTCTCAAAAAAATAACAGAACACGTCGTCCGGAAACAGGCCTGTACTGTCCAAGATCATTTACAAGCTGATTTTGTTTCTATTTTCTAACACAAACTCAAACAATTTATTTCATCTAAGCCATTTAACCTGCGGCTACATTGCCGTGATAACGCGAACTCTAGCACACTCGCATGCGCGGTCATCGCGCTCTCTGTTGTACACCGAGACGTTAAACGCTGTGTAGTGTAATTTGCGTCATCGCGACGATGTAGCCTTAGCATTAAAGGTACTATTGAATTGTCGAGAAACGGAGAAACTCCATGAACTCATGTGAATCAAAACACTCATTGCAATATTCTGAGTACATTATTCTTGTTGCAATTGTACAGACGCCAGCACATCATATGTATAGCTTAATGTGCTAAACTGTCAAATTTCCCCAGTTGAGAATGAACCTTTTCCTTCGGCAGTAAAGTTGAAAAACTGTCTAAGAAATTTGAAATATTGGGGTAACTTGATATACTGGCCGGCTACAAAATCGATATAAAACAACTCAAAATAAAAGATTAAAGATATAATAGTTAAGAGTTAATTACTACTGGCAGGTAAGATAATCTCAAAGAGAATATGATTTTGAAGTAACGAAACCATGATACGAGCTCGTTGCTGTTGAGGGATGTCCCAGAAAGCATATGTGTTCATGCACACATGCTTTCTGGGCCAAGGGACATGAAGGCACTAGCATAACTGGCTCCTTGAACTGTCGAAACCTTCCAAAAACAAAGTCAGGCTCTGGAAACACTGCACTGAGCTTGCAGGCCTTATGATTGTGATCAATGAATATAAGGTGTTAAAAAAATAAGTCTAAGAATTTCGTGGAAGCATTGTACCTACTCATCATTACATTAACACGTAACTGAATAAAATGTATGGAACAGCTCATATTTTTTTCGCGATTTCGGGGTTGATCCCATAGTAAAAGTTGTTCGTAATTATGAGTATAATGTTCCCACGAAATTTTTAGTGTTCATTTTTTAACACCTTATATTTCCATAAAATGGTATCGGTACACCTGTATCACCTTTTAAGGATTACAGGTGCTATATTAGGTTAAGTATGTTGTATAAGAAGGTGACGTCTTTGCGTAACTTACCTTAGGTAAAGTAAAGTAACTGATAAACTGATTCTACACATTTCAATACCGACCACTTAGCTGTCCTGTGGAACAAGAAAGATTACTTCCAATACCTTGAGTTTTGCTAGATATATAATATAGGTAATAATGTTATGTTATTGTAGCATAACGGCTACTTTACTACAATTATTAGCTATTGTGAGCGACCGCCACATAAGTACTCCTTTTTATTAACGTAATATTTCATTTACCTGACCTTCCAAGCTTTTTACTGAGGCATGGCAATAACAGGCGCCATGAAATACCGAATGAACCGCGCTCTATGCTAGTCTTATCGAAACTCGATCAATGCACTTTTTTTTTGGAATTGGCGTCTCGCAGTTCAGCCTAGGAGGTTGTCTACTGCTTAACCGGGCTTACTTGTGGATTTCCCAATAAATTAAGGCCTCTAAAAATTTAAAAAAAGCTTACATGCTTACAAAAATAGAAACTAAGAGAATACACGCTCAGGGTACACCCTGAAGCTGAGGCTACATTAGGCCGCGAGGAGACCTGCAACACATGAGCAATTAAAACAAGTAAATGAATGCTCACGTACCTATATGGCTACACCGTACATCAAATATTAATAGCGATCTTTGATTTCTTTATGCGATAGGAACAAAATTACTGAAATCACGGCATCGCGTCGGCTACACCAACATAATATCAGCGAAATTATTAGAAAATATCTCACTTGCACGACTAGTTCAATAGTGCTACTAATTATGAGTGTAGCTACATTATGTGTATTGTAAACCGCGATGGATGATTTGATCGCATTTTAAGAAAACGACCGATTCAAATTGAGTCTTTGTTATGTTAGCGGCTACATTACAATTGTACTTCAGAAAGTACTTCAATAACAAATGCTTGTCAGTTATATTAAATGGCTACATTATTTGAGCGAATTTAAATGAATGAGCGAAAGAGACTGTTTTGGTGGGTCCGCTGTCAAGTGGCTACATAATAACACTACGGACATCGGACTGAGGTGCTGGAGACGGGGGCAATACTTGTGCACTCGGCGCTTTTTATAGTGTAGCCGCATGAATCGCTCTTGCTATTTCGTTATGTAATATTATGTGGGTAAGCTCAGTACCTAACTTAACTGTTTCCTTTTACAAAAGCGATTCGTTGTTTGTCATACTCTAACCTAACCTTTTTTTTTTTTTTTTTTTGACCGGGTGGAAAATCCTCATGGATGTCCCCCGCCCCGGGGAGGGCGGGGGGGTCTGTCGGACTCTTACCGACTAAAAACTCTAACCTAACCTAACCCAACTTTTTCGTTTTACAAAAGGGATTCGCTTCCGGAATTTCGCTTGTAATGTAGCCATACTATGTTTTTCTCGTTTCGCTCTTTCAGTCGCATCGCGAATCGCTGCCTACTGTAGCCTCAGCCTGAGAGGTAAGGACCTCGGCTTAGGGCGTCGCTGGGAGAGGACAGTAAATAACAAGCTGGATTAAATAACTGATGATCTTCATTCATTTAATCCAGCTTGTTATTTTAGGGGCGAATTGAAAGCTACTGCCTCAACGGCGCGGGCTGACTGGGGATGGACAAGGACGTCGTTGCGGGCCGCGGCGGCAAGGATAGGCCTCGGCGGCGTGGACGGGCCTCGGCGGTCTGTATTTGTATGCTCTTCTTACTGTGCTGCGGTCCACGCACACACACTGGTAGGTATATAAAAGAAACAGACAGAGAGAGAGAAAGTCGCATGGAAGTGGCATAACGCTCTTGACAATTCAAAAGTGCCTGTAATTGATTTATTTGAAATAAATACTTTGAGTTTGAGTTTGAGCTTTTTAATTACGTGATTTCTAGCAGTCAAGGAACTCTGTTCCAAAAAATATACAACACAAAATTATTTATTTAATTATGTTAATTTGGAGGAAAATTTAATTCATTCATATCACAATAAAGTATCTACATACAAAAATGCAATTGACTTCTAAGACGTAATTTATCATACATTAGCAGGCAACACCACCGCTTTAGCTGTTCGACAGAACTCATCCACTGCAGGTGGTCTACAGTCAATTAAATTGAATTGTTTATCAAAGCATATGCGAAGTTCCTGCGCATACATCACTCCATTTACTAAGTAACATCCCATCCTCGCACTTTTTTTCGTTGCTGCTTTCACTGCATTAACGATTTCCTCTGGATTCAATTCTTTATTATCATCAGGGAATATGTTGGCAGCGGCAAGCATGCGTGATAACGAATATTTCTCATTCCATTCGATGCCTTTGTTAAAATATTTGAACACAGAGTTAAGAGGCTCAAGGCCTGTGCCGCAGGTTCCATGTTTCATCCATTCATGTCTCCAGAATGTGTACTGATCGTCTTCTAAAATTAAAGTTATAAATGTTAAAATCTTCATTTGTAGTACCTACACACTTTAATGACGACAATTTTATGTGCTAAAACAGTAACTGTGGTTTTTGTGGTCTACGTTTTATCACTGGCTGACTATAAAAATAAGTTTTCTGTAAGATAAGTTATTGATGAAATGAACTCAAACAGTATGCTCAACATAGTCGAAGGTTTTGTGGCGCAATTTGAGGCAGGCAAAAGTCCAGCCTTTAGTCACAATAGGTGCAAATAATGTCAAGCAATTTCCAAAAATATACAATTGACCGTGAAAAAATTTACAAAGGCTGTTACGAAAAATATTTTACCATTGTTGTTTTGAGTATGAATGTGGATGGCTGTTAGATTAGGGAAAGACCAAAAAGATGGATGGACTAGGTATGTGAAAGATGATATGTCTAGAAAGTGAGTGATTACCAAGATGGCGACTTATAGAGAAGTAAGTATGAAGAAAAGGGCATGTTGCACCTACCCCAAATAAATTAGGATAAGGGTAGGAGAATGATGATGATTTTACCATTGTAGACTGGGATCCATGCTTGTTGTAACTCGCTTTCAATAGATTTTATCTCTTCTGGATCAAACACCCATGAGCTATTGCAAAAATTACATTTGTCGCCATATTTCCATGGCCAAATCCCATGCACTGTCCACCGGTTCTTTTCATCAGGAAGATTACAATCGGTTCCATTTAAATCACTCAGCCAAAACTTACAAACAGTCACTGGATATTCTTGGGAGAACATGAGAATATCGAAGTCGTAATTTGGTTCACTGATTCCTACATCTGCGATTTTATACTGATAAGCGTGATGTAAGCTGAAAATAAGTAGCGTGTTTTCATTTATTTGGAACAATCGCGCATCAAGTTATACTAAACTGTCAAATTTCTCAAAATCGTTTAAACCTTAAAACGTTAAGAGTTAAGTTTAAAATCGATTGAGAAAATTTGACAAATCAAAATCAAAAGTCATTAATTCAAATTAGGCTTAAAATCAGCACTTTTTGAAGGTTAAAGTTACATAAAACAGTCCCCAAAAAACTCCCACCCTTCACCACTTCCTAGTGTTTTTGCTGGGAAGAAGTGGCGCAACAATCTCCCCAGCAGCACAGCTGTCTGTTTAGTTGGAAGAACTTGATTCTACACATTTATCGTATGAGAAGTAATTAACATTACGAAACACATCACATTAAACAGTTTGCGGTAACTTGATTGGCAAGCGACTGTACCTACTATCACCCCTTACAACTCACTTAAACTCACACTTGGTTCACCTACTTACCTTATGTAGAATATTACAGCTGCCAATTTTATTTTCCACATTTTAATTTCTCTGACAGCTTGGTTCTCTTACTTTCCGAGAAATAGTTTACTTAGTAACGTCACGTAGTTAACTTTTAATTATTTCTAAGTTTATATGCTTCAGCAGTATATTAACATTACTGGAAAACTACTTGAAGTATCTTTATTATATACCACACTGTTATCAACATAAAGGTATTCGACTTATTAATGGAACGTGAACAATTATTGGAACCTCATAAAGTATTAAGGTTTATTACTGGCCCAGCCTAGCGAGCTAGTGGTAAAGTGAATACCTACTTAGTTTATGGAATGCGAAGAATGAGGTTATAATCCCAGCTCAGCCTAACCACTGCTTAGCCTATTAGTTTTTTATGTCAAGATATTCATAGAAGTGTGGTGTAGTGTAGTGGTTGGTGTGATACCCCGTATATTAAAGGGCCATGGGTTGATCCTGCGTATGAACCCTCCCTTGGGTTGTGCATTAGGATTGGCTGCCGAGCCGAGTAACATATGAAACATTAAGTTTCAAATTTTTTGCGGCGACTCTGGCAGCCGCCTACCAGGGTTTTGGGATCAGCCCTAAGCTACATGTCTTTTTCTTCATACCTAGTTCTCTATTATTCGTAATCTCTGTAGTCATCCCTTTCATATCATCTTTCACATAGTCCAACCATCTTTTTTTTGGTCTTCCAGTAATGTATCAGCCACATTCATTTTTAATTTCTTTACGGTCAGTTGGATATTTCTGAAAGTTGTTTGATGTTATTTCTAGGTACCCCATTGTAACAAAAAGTCGGACTTATGCCTGCCTCAATAAGCGGGATTTTCCGAAAGGGTTACCGCTACCCCGGAACATAAAGGGCTACGGAAGGAACATGGATGGGTTTTAGTCAGTAAGAGTCTGACACTCCCTTCCGCTCCACCCAAAGCGGGAGCAATCATTGGAGGATTTCCAAGCCTTAAAAAAAAAATGCCTGCCTCAAATTGCGTCACAAAACCTGCGACTATGTTGAGTTCTTATCATTAATAACAAAAAAAATGGTTTTAAAGCCCTTTATTCTCCCTTCATTTCCTGCAAAGGTACATTTAATAGCATACTAGGTACAACGGTACTTTTAATTCATTGGTAACAATGTGGCGGCACAAAAAAGTTCAGAAGAAGAAGTCTTCATAGACTAGTGTGAGTGTTTTGTCTGTGGTCCATCCATTGTCCATGAAGGTATAGATAAAAATGGAGACCACACTCCGAATACCTACTTGAAGCTATACCTATGTATCGCTATCTCGCTCTTTGTGGGCAGCCCCTCTCTTTCTCAGTAGGGTAACCTTTATTTTAGTTTTCCTGGGACACGCTTGTAGTTACTTTCCATTTAGTGATTAACATATTTATAAATTTCTCTACATCACTGTTTACTACTTAGATTCTAGCTTCTAAAGATTGTATGCAACATGATATGATGCATGTTTATGAAATTACGAAAAAAGTTGTTTGATAAAGTGTGAAACTTGTGATGTTTCTGAGTGTGTAAATTTGGCTGTTTGTCATTAATCATACAAAAAGTTCTGGGTAGACGTATTATACAGAATTTTGCACGAAAATAGAGCATGACCAGAGGTGTAATTGCACAACACTCTACCAGAAAAAATAGTTATCATTGTGACAGTTATTATAAATTTTGTCTGCATAAAAATGTAAGTATCGTTATGGATTCAGATTGTTATTGATAGCGTCATACGCAATTAGAATGCATGACATAGGTTTAGTTACCGCGGGTAATGCGATATGAATGACTGTGATAAGTGGGGGTTCGGGAGAAGCTGAAAAATACTTTTTAGTTTTGCGTAAAAACTAAAAGGAATTTATTAGGGATGTACTTATAAATTACTATCAACTCTTTCTATGGGAACAATACACAAATCGCGAAAAAAAAAACTCAGTTTAATTATTTTTTTAGATTACTTAAACATAATGGACAGCAGCTTTTTTCGAGTATTCTGGGTTAGTCAGTGTTCAGAATTTTTTACCATGTGGGCAAATGAATATTATTTATATATATTATGCGGGACTGTAATAGGAACAGTGTGAAGCCTCAAAAAAAAAAAAAACATATTCCGAATTAAATCATTTATTTAACCTTATTTATAACTTCTCAATTATACATGACTGAATATCATTGCTCTATGTAATTTCTGTCTCTTACCACGTAAATCACTGAGTATATTTTCTGTATGTCTCTTTAAGTGAGCACGTATACGCATGTTAAAAAACGAATTAGCTATTTGCTTAACTATCTTAGTGTCATGCAAATCATTACAGTAAATTGATTCCGTGATGGGATGGTTAAACATTCCCTGCAACAGAGGAGTAAAATGTTGTGATACGACATTAATTAATTTGTTTTCTATATTATTCGCTCTAAGTTGGCCCATCAAATTAGCTTGTTGAAAAACTTTGTCACAATATTTTACAATTTTGTAAGCTGCTACCGAAGGGAAGTACAGTTTGCCTCGGTTTACAAATGTCGTAAATGAATTAAATTTATTTAAAATCATAGAATATGTATGATCTGTTGGCAGACTTTGCAGTGCTACTAACGCATTATAACAATGTTCACAAGACATGTGGGTAAGAATTTGTTTTATTATATAACCAGTTATATAATATAATATATTTTCGTGGTATGGACTAGTATGAATTGCGTCTAAATTTTGAAACACATTTTCAACATCTTGTTGAAAGTCAGGTTCTTCCCGAGGTCGAAACAAACTTTTCGGTTTATTGAAATCGAAGACTTGTGAAGTTTCAAAACCATTTTCTATGCAGTTGGCATTTATGGACGGTTGAATAGAATGTCTGAACAACATCTTCCGCATTATATATCGGAACTCAAGAGGACACGGGTTATCTTGAGCCCGGCCGCGAGCCCTAATGCATGAAAAAAAAAATTTCCAAGTTGTCTTGGGAACACTTAAAAGTCAACAAATATTTCAGTGGATTTTGCTGCAGTGTACACAAATCATTAACAAGTAATGGCAAACTATGTATGTTCATCAAAAAACCTAGTGCAAAAGTTTTTCTGCGATGATTTAAAATACCAGTGCCATCTATCATTAAGGATTTTAAATACGTTCCAGTGTCACTAAATACTGGTTCCCAATAACGTTGGTTTTTCAACGATAATGGAGACTTGGAACCTTTTCCAAAGGGTGACTTTGAATTCATTAAATCAAAAAGTCTATCAATCACGTGCAAGAATTCTGATGTCGCTTCACTATTTAAAAAGTCAGGATGACCACTAACCCTCAAAAAATCTATTGCATCAGCAACTGATGAACTTAGTACTTGTGCAGCAAGCCTAACATTAATTTTTTTGTTTTTAAAATCTACATGTAAAGCGCTTAATTTATTGGCAAATTTCAAACCCTCTTCGTTTTGTACTTCGTGTAATTTTTTTTATGTATTTAAACGATATATCTCCGGTACTTGACTTCATTTCAAAATCAGCCAACACATTTCTCGCAAGTTTTAACATATGAGCAGCCGTTGGGATGTTCAAAGAACGGTAGGTATTAAATTATTTTGTTCAAGTGTACAGCCTAAATATTCGTAAGCCTTAACATTGGATGATGCACCATCACAGGTCAAATCAGGTCAGATCTTACGGTGACACCAATTTCATCAAGCTGGTTTTATTAATTCTGATAGAAGTTCCCCAGGCAAATTGTTTGCAATAAAAAAATATGCAATTGGACATTTAAAGCGTACACCGTATGAAACTATCTGAAATACGAGAGCTTCAGAAGCTAATTTTTCTGGATCACTTACAGTAATTGGTCCTAAATCAACGTAGCCAACGACTTTGTCCAATTTTTTATCATAGGCCAAATTTTCTTTTAATGCCATGCCATCAAATATTAAAGCAACATTTTTTAAATATTTTTTTTCCGGTAATTTGACTTGCTCTTTTAAATATTCGAGTACTTCAGATAAGAAACCAACATTACAATTAAAGAAAGACAAAGATCTTCGTATTGTTTCTACATGAGGCAAAGTTGTATATTTTCTTAAAAAATCATAAGCTTTGGGTGAATAGAAATTCAAAGTTAAAGCAAAGGCTTTGATTTCCTCACTATATCGAACACCATGTGGATTACTCGGTGGCCTTTTGAATTCCTTGCAGATATCAGCAAAACGCCCTTGTACAATATTTTCAATTTCTGACTGACTCGTATACTTTTTAATTGTTGCCATTAAGGAAGACATATCGTGATGTTTTTTAGTTTGCCGCGCCACTTTTTGCTTAAGCATCTTAGTTTTCTTCTGAAGTATTTGTTCTTTAGTTGACTTTATTTTCACTTGCACGCCCCTATTAATCTTCGCAGGAACGCGATCTTCACTGCTGACCTAACAAAACAAGAAAACTTTGTGTGAAATCAGTACTTTACATTAATGAATTTGTTTGTTTTATTGAAAGTTATTAGGAAATACAGGGTAAAATATAGCCTCCTCGAAAAATGGGCTATCCAACATTGAAAGAATTATTCAAATCGGACCAGTAGTCCTGAGATTAGCGCGTTCAACCAAACGAACAAACTCTTCAGCTTTATAATATTAGTATAGATTTGAATCTATACATAATATGATGTTATGTAAATGAGTATTTAATATTTTGTATGGGAAAGGGAAACTTACAGGTAACTCGTTAAGATTGCTTATATTTTCCAGAACTTTCGGACATTGTTTTTTATCAGTTGGTTCCTCAATATTGCCGCCAGCACGTTTCACTGCTATTTCCATAAGTGTAAAATTTCTATCAGAAATGTCAGAACTAGTGCTTGGTACAGCCAGAGGATCTATTTTCACCATATAGTCTTCATGCATTGAACTTATTATCTGAAAATTATAATATATTTTATAAAATTTTGCCTTTTGCCATACATTTGAACTATATTTCTAAATACGTAATATATTGTAATACAGATATATAAACTATGTTAAATGTTTACCATGGCTGGTGGGACTGTTTCTTGATCTATTATATTAGGAACTGCTGTTTCTTTTAAGCGCCTTGTTTTTTTATAATAATCTGATTCTTGAAAATGTAAATTGCAAATCCGTGCACTTTCATAAAACTTGTTTTTCAATGGTACAATGGATAACCACAATTTTCTATGAGTACTATTTTTAGGAAATCTGAAAAAAAAGCATTTGATGGATATTAAATTTTTTGAATAGTGAGAAACAAAAATTTTATATTTAAAAAAATCACATAGTCCACAATCCTTAAGAGACATATATAATACTTAAGACTTTTTTTTTTAATTAGTTCATGTTCCACGGAAATTCCCAGATATATCCTCAATATGGTTACACTACTTCAACATGACATAAAACAAAAAAAAACGTAAACAAAACATTAGAATTGCACATAGTCAATTAAATTCAATGTAAAACTATTTGATTCGGTCGTAATTATCATTAAATAATATGTTGAAAACACTGATAAAACATTTTAGGTAGAAATAAAGTGAAAAAAACAAAGAAATATGTTTGCAATGATTCAATGCCATAAATCACTTACGGGTGAAATCTTATATCACCTCCTGGACACCACTTACTTCCGCAACCACGCACTATACAATTTTGCACCATTTCTTGAATTATATCAATTATACCGTGAATAATCTCATTTAAAGCTGTGAACCGCAAAGTAAACAACCGCCATATTGCCTCTTATTTATTTTGACATAGGGTCAATGTTGCCACTTTATCGAATCCTAAGGAAATGGGATTCTAACTCCGTTATGAGCCAATCCAACTTTGCCTAAGGGACCGATAAAAAAAAAAAAACACAATTAACTAATCGCGTTTTAACTATTTATTACTTTATATAATACCAGACAGCGTTTAACTTATGATTTTGTTATTGTGATGACTATTCCTAAGAATTTACTAGGAGATTCAAATAAGAAGATAGCAATACTATCGTCCTCACCAAAAAGAGAGGTCGGCCCACAGAGAGTGAGATAGAGATATGTAGGTATTTGACTCAAGCTGTTGTTCTGAGTGTGGTCTCCATTTTTATCTATACCTTCATGCCATTGTCCATGGCCGAGATACAGATTGCCAATAGTTTTAATGGCTCTGAATACGAGGTTTTTTAGCTGCTTTGCACGGGTGAATTTAGTTACTAAGTTTATTTTTTAGAAATGTGTGTTTTATTTGTGCATAATAAACATTTTTTCTTTCTTTATTTCTAACATGTAACTTTTATACTACTGACATGCCACATACACACATACGCATACGCGTATGTGTGTATGTGGCAGAAAACACCCGTACCACTACCTACTACAATTCTTGCATATCTACATGCAGGAATTGTAGTAGGTAGTGCACATTCTCATTCTGGTCATATAAAGGTGGGTACTGACCAATGTTACGAGGTGTAATCTAACATTCGCATTCAGCGTGTTACGCATCGAGCATGTTTACGCTGTGTTCTAAAATCGGCGTAACATGCTCGTCAAAACTCTGTGCTCCGTTTTCGTGACCACGTAACAGTCAAAGGATTCGCCAAAAAACCGACAGCCGGGTGGAGCACTCAAAGACGAGCGGCTCGTTGCTCGCTGGTTTCCCCGTAACACGACGTACTGACTGCACGAATGCTCGCTGTGTAACCTTTAACACGTTACATTACGCCCTGTAACGCCGGTCAGTACCCAGCTTTATGGCGTTCAGTACCTACTTAGTTTCTGTATAGGTACGTACTAACAATGGTTGACTGGTAGAAAATGCCTATGGCATTAAGCATTGCTGTGCTTAAAGTATTAAATAAATAAATAACAATATGGGAAAAGTTACAATATATTTAGGGATTAAAACACATTGAAACTACTACCCTTGAAATACTGGTTGAACTCATCAGCCCCTATTTTTTGTAATAAAATCTTGTCATTCAGCTCTTTTGTAAAAGGTTAGTGACTAACCTGGTGTCAGAGTTTCTATGGGTAGCATAATTGGGCAAAGAAAATCTGACACCAGGTTAGTCACTAACCACACGAATAGAAGAAGAAACTCTTTTGATAAAAAATTGAATATTTTTCCTTACCTACATGATGTTTCCATAGCTTTTTTAGGCATTCGGAAACCGGGGCCAAGCACTAGGTACGTTTAAAATAACCAAGATTTTTGAGAAAAATCTAGCACCTTTTAGCACCTAAGCTAAGACTAAAAGTGGCGTCAAAAACATTCGTCATAGGTTTTTGTCGTCACATTGTTGGTATTTTTTTTGTGGGTTAAAATCAGCGTTATTTTCGTACTTAATAAATATAATAAAAAAAGTATCATCATCAACAATATCTGTCGAGAACCGAACCTCGACATCTTCGGGTGCGGCAGGCGCAGCGCGTCTGAGCCGCTAAGTCAGGCGGCGTGGCCGGGCGACCGCGGTGTGGTGCGCGGGCGACGGGCGGTGCGGACGACGGACCTCACGCAGTCACTCTTCAAGCGCATACAACACTTCTCCTTGGGCCACCGCTTTGTTAACATGTACGGTTTCTGACAATAAAGTTCAGTTGTACCAGCAAATTATACAGTCCACTTATTTATCTCCACCATCTTCGAGACCTTCACACTGTTCTCAACAGTTTTTGGTCCTTCGCGAAACTGAAGATCTGCCAGAAATCGTCGTCAGAATCGTCGTCGTCGAAACTGTACGAGCGGACTTTGGACCCTCTTTGTTCGAGAAGGCTACGCGACACGTCGCGCGTCCGTGGACATTCATATGAGACGGAGGACAATTTGGAGGACAATTTGAAGAACAAAGGCGAAGAGGACAAGTATTAGTGGTTGGATAAGACGTTTTGTGAGTTCGTTCCATTTTTCCTTATTTTTCACGCTTATCTCTTATACCAAAGATTTTCGTTTTCTTCCTTGCCTAGCTTCAAAAATAGCCCAATTGAGCCAACATTTGATGGTCTTACATTAGTTCATTCGTCATCATTCTTTTTTTTTTCCCGCATTTTTATTGCGTTTTAAGTAATCGTCAAGCTTATTACGCGCATTCATTTGATTTCTATATCGCTGTCGCTGTTGCATAATCATTCGCAGTCTTCAATAAACAGGGTTTCTAACGGGGCCCGAATAACTTGCGAACGGCCAGCTGTAGGTATCCTTTATTAGAACAAAGGAAACAGCGTGTAGCTAATGACGAGCACTTTTTTTTCAAATCCTTTTATTTAAAGTTATTGGTGAATTAGTTTACTTTTGCTTGCTTATATTCTTTTTTTATTTCAAAAGTTCATAATGCCTGATAATCGCAAAACTTTAATAAAGAAACGATCATCGTTGAAGGCTAAGCTTACAACATTCAATAAATATTTAAATGTGCTTAAAAGCTGCAAAGCGCTTAGCGATATGCAGATCGCTGAATTAGAGTGCCGTCTAAGTAAAATTGAAGCGTTAAACAGTGACTTCGACACTTTGCAGGATGAGATCGAGATGATTTGTGAGGGATCGTCCGGTGAGGAACAGGAGTCGCCTTCTGAGCGTGAACAGTTCGAAAACGAAGATTTTGCACTGGTGGCAAGTGCACGCTGTCTACTCGCAGCTAAGCGTCGTGATTCTGCAGCAAGCTTCAATGACGCACAATCAGGTGAGGATTTCAAGGCCAGTCCTAGTGTTAGGTTACCTAAAATTGATTTGCCTCAGTTCAGCGGTAGCTATCAGCACTGGCTCGAGTTTAGAGATGTTTTCGCTTCGATCATTCACAATAATAAACATATCGACAATATTAACAAATTTCACTATCTACGCGCTTCGCTTACTGGAAGTGCAGCTTTAGTAATTAAACATATTACTGTGTCTAGTGATACGTATAACATAGCGTGGGATTTATTGCTTGAGCGGTACGACAACAATCGTCTGCTTGTTAATAACCACGTACAAGCCTTACTTAATCTTGAACATATACAAAAGGAATCTTGTAAGTCTATTCGTTACCTTATTGATACAACAACCAAAAATATAAGGGCGCTTACAATATTGAAGCAGCCTACTCAATACTGGGACACTTTAATTATTTATATGATGGCTACCAAATTAGATAAAATAACCTTTCGTCATTGGGAAGAACATAGAAATAAGTTAAGTGATAGCCCGAATTTAGATATGTTTATAACCTTTTTAAGAAACCGAGCTGATTTATTGGAAGGTTTGGAAGATCATGAGAATCATTCGAATTCTACCCACAATAAAATAAAATTAAAAAATGAAATTTCATCTTCATGTCCATTGTGTAATCAATCTCATTCGTTATATACCTGTGAACCTTTTAAGGTTCTTTCAGTTGAATCTCGCATAGAAAAGGCTAAACAATTAAAAGTTTGTTTGAATTGCCTACGTCCTGGCCATACGAGTAACAGATGTAATTTAACGGGTTGTAAGTACTGCAAATATAAACACAACACGTTGTTACATCTCGAAAAACCCAATTCCACTTCTAAATCTGCTAGTGAAGGTGTCGTACTTACTAGTGGTAATATCACAGATTTTACTGCGTCACGCATATTTCTATCCACAGCTATCGTGCAAGTGATAGACGGGAACGGTAAAGAACACAACGCGAGAATACTGCTGGATAACGGGAGTGCAATTAATTTGATAACTCAAAGCTACTGTGACCAGTTGCAACTGCCGAGGCGCTGCGTGTCAACATCCGTATCAGGTTTTAATAATCACGTTACTACTAGCACACAGTCTTGCAACGTAACAGTAAAGTCTCTTTGTAGTGATTACTTAATTGATATAAATTGTACTGTTTTCCCCAACATTACACCACTCATTCCATCATCTTATATAGACGTGACTAATATACGTTTACCACTAGGTATTACATTGGCTGACCCTACATATAACACGCCTTCAACCATAGACTTACTTTTAAGTGCAGATATTTTCTGGGATATTTTGGGAAGAGAATCGATCGAGTTAGGTAAAAATAAACCAACATTACGCGAATCAAAGTTAGGCTGGTTGGTTACTAGGCATGTTATAGCGCCACAACAAAACTCTAATTTATGTATGTTTTCTCAAGGCGATTCTAATCCCGATCTTACGCGTTTTTGGGAACTGGATACCTTAGATTCTACACATACTAATATGTCTGTGGAAGAGATTGCATGCGAACAAAGTTTTGCAGAGCATACCTTTCGTAATGAGCAAGGCCGCTTCGTTGTGTCAATGCCTTTAAAACGTGAAATCAACGTCTTAGGCGATTCACTAAAGTTGGCCAAAATTAGATTTTTCTCATTAGAAAGAAAATTTTCACGTGACCCTAATTTTAAAGAAAAATATTTAAACTTTATGCGTGAATATGAGTCATTAGGACATATGACGGAGAACAAAAGATTCTCGTCTGAGGATAACTCCGAAATTAAGTACTATTTTCCACATCATGGTGTCATTCGTGAATCGAGCACCACCACAAAATTACGCACTGTATTTGATGGATCGGCGGCCACCACGTCAGGCGTCTCACTGAACGACATACAAATGGTGGGCCCAGTCGTCCAAGATGATCTTTTTTCAATTATTATACGTTTTCGCCAGCATAAATTTGTGGTTACCGGCGATATTGAAAAAATGTACCGGGCCATAGAAATTAATCCAATTCAACGATCGTTACAACAAATTGTTTTTCGTTATGATTCCAGTCAACCGTTGAAAACATATACTTTAAACACGTTAACTTATGGGACAGCATCAGCGCCCTATTTGGCGACTAAGTGTCTAACAAGTATAGCTTCAACGGTAAGTGACCCACAAATAAAGAACGCTATTCAACATGACTTTTACGTTGATGATTTTTTAAGTGGGGGTTCATCAATCGAAGACACAATTAAATTAGCTAAAGGCGTGGCCTCAACTTTGTCAGATGCCAAATTTAATATAAGAAAATGGCAGTCAAATAGTCTTGACGTACTACGGGCAATTTCAAGTTGTGAATCATCTATCCCTCACGAATTTACAGACACAAAGGTAAATGAAATATCTAAAACCTTAGGCGTAAGTTGGGAACCCAGTTCAGATCAATTGTCATTTTCTATAAATATTAATAATAGTAAACATTCTACTAAAAGGCACATTTTATCTATTATAAGTCAAATTTTTGACCCATTAGGGTTAGTGGGTCCGTGTGTAGTCGAAGCAAAAATTATTATGCAACAATTGTGGGTAAAAAAGTATTCTTGGGATGAGAAACTACCCAAAGAAATAAATGATCGTTGGATTTCTTTTGTTGATAAATTAAAATATCTAAACTATTTGAAAATACCACGTTGGATTGTTTGCAATGATCATTGTAGTAGTGATATTCATGTTTTTACTGACGCCTCAGAGAATGCTTACGGCGCGTGTTTATATATTAGGTCCATTAACAGCTTAGGTCAAATTCATATACAATTACTTGCTTCAAAAAATAGGGTTGCGCCAATAAAACCAGTCACTATTCCGCGACTGGAACTGTGCGGAGCATTACTGGGTGCAAGACTGTTTGTCAAAGTCAAAACAGCACTAACATTAAATATCCACAAATGTCGTTTCTGGTGCGACTCGACCGTTGTTTTGGGTTGGCTATCATCTCAACCCAATCAATTTAAACATTTTGTTTGTAATCGTGTAAACGAAATACAAGAAAAAACATATGGTCACACTTGGAGCTACGTACCGTCTAAATTAAATCCCGCAGATTTAGTATCGCGGGGCTTATCTGCTGATCAGATAAGCAACGGTTCTTCGTTATGGTGGCACGGACCGCAATTTTTAAAATTAAATGAGGATATGTGGCCGACAATGCCAAACACAAATAAAAATCAGAAACAAAAATGTGAAGAAAAAATATGTCTAGCTACAAATGAAATCAAAAATACCCACAATGATCAAAATAATAATACATTAGCAAATACGTTACAAAAATATTCTAATTTTAATAAATTACAAAGAATCATCACTTATGTACAAAGATTTATAAATAATTCTAAAAATAAAACAAATAAACTTACCGGCACATTTACGCCTCAAGAATTACAAAAGTCGTTATTTATTATTATTCGTCAAGCTCAGTCTGAGATGTTTCCCACTGAGTCTGTTATCTTAAAAGCTGGCAAGGCTTTACCAAGCAATAATCGAATGCTAAGTTTGTCACCATTTATAGATGAAAATCAAATTATTCGCGTTGGTGGCAGGTTGGACAATTCACCGTATTGCTATGATGTTAAGCATCCCATACTCATTTGTAGTAAGCATCATATAACAAAACTTTTATTTCGTATGTACCATTTAAAGTTAGTACATGCAGGACCGCAGTTATTATTGTCTAACATACGTCAAACATATTGGCCACTAAAAGGGCGAAACTTATCGAAATCAACCGTAAACAACTGCATTAAATGTTTGAGATATAAGGCTCAGACTATTCAACCCATAATGGGACAACTTCCTTCTAATAGAACTAGTTTAGAATTTCCCTTTCTACACTGTTGTGTGGACTATGCTGGGCCAGTGCTCATAGCAGATCGTAAAGGTCGAGGCTGCAGGCTCTTGAAGTCCTACCTGTGCATTTTTGTGTGTATGTCAGTTAAAGCTATTCACTTGGAGCTTGTTACAGAACTCACGAAGGAAGCTTTCATAGCCGCGCTTAACAGGTTTGTTGCTCGCCGGGGGAAGCCACAAAGCATCACGTCTGACAATGGGACGAACTTTGTTGGTGCATCCAATGATCTACAAACATTCCTCAACAGTTGTAATATTCAATATGATATGGCACAAGAAGGTATTGATTTTAAATTTACTCCTCCATATAGTCCTCATTTTAATGGAATGGCAGAGGCAGCTGTCCGTTCGACTAAACATCACCTTAGACGTCTATTACAAGCAGTTCATTTTACGTATGAGGAGATGGCCACATGTTTGGCTCAAATTGAGGCTATTTTAAACTCTCGCCCACTTACTGTCCTGTCTACTGATCCCTTCGATTACTCCGCACTCACCCCTTCCCATTTCTTAATAGGACGACCACTCACGTCAATTCCACATCCACAAGTTTTGGAAAGGGATGTTAGCTGCACAGAGCGCTACAAGCGAATAGAATACATTCGACAACATTTTTGGGCCCGATTCCGAGACGAATACATCTCAACTCTTCAGCAGAAAACCAAATGGCTAACGTCCTCGAACAACGAGCTCAAGCCTAACGACGTAGTCCTCGTTAGAGATAAAACTCTTCCACCATTATTATGGCCATTAGGAAGAATCATTAACGTTCATCCGGGTGCCGATGGGATCAACCGAGTTGCTGAGGTGAAGACGAGGAGGGGAAACATTCGGAGAGCTTACAATAATATTTGCCCTCTTCCAGCTCAAGATATTTAACTTCGGCAATATTCATCTCAACGTGGGCGGGAACATGTCGAGAACCGAACCTCGACATCTTCGGGTGCGGCAGGCGCAGCGCGTCTGAGCCGCTAAGTCAGGCGGCGTGGCCGGGCGACCGCGGTGTGGTGCGCGGGCGACGGGCGGTGCGGACGACGGACCTCACGCAG
The DNA here is from genome assembly GCA_951799385.1 of Hyppa rectilinea. Lineage (NCBI taxonomy): Eukaryota > Metazoa > Arthropoda > Insecta > Lepidoptera > Noctuidae > Hyppa > Hyppa rectilinea. Next base: position 3,389,806 of record OX637310.1, on the reverse strand, counting down.
TCACTCTTCAAGCGCATACAACACTTCTCCTTGGGCCACCGCTTTGTTAACATGTACGGTTTCTGACAATAAAGTTCAGTTGTACCAGCAAATTATACAGTCCACTTATTTATCTCCACCATCTTCGAGACCTTCACACTGTTCTCAACAATATCGAAAAATTAATTATAAAATTAAAAAAAAATAATTAATTATTTTATATTCTTATTTAACTCTCCTAACAGTTCTTAGATGTCATTATCAAGCATTGGCAGGGAAGATGATTCCTTTCGAAGCATCACAATGTGCTTCACGAGTAGGTACAGTCAATAACATTTAGTTCTTTATCAAAGCATAAGCGTACTTCCTCCAAGTATACCACCCCATCTATTGTGTCACAGAACAGCTTTGGGTTCTTATTAGTCTTGGCTTTCACTGCATTACTCAATTCCTTAAGAGAAAATTCTTTAGTATCATCAGGGAATACCTATGTTAGCGGTATTAAACATGTCCAGTATGGAATATTTCTGGGTCCATTCGATGCCTTTACTGAAGTATTTCAACTGAGAGTTGAATTGTTCCAGTTCTGTAGCGCAGGTACCATGCTTCTGCCACTCATGTCCCCAGAAAATATAGGGGTCGGTTCCTGAAATTGAAATTAATTAGATCTATCATTATTCAGCTTATTAGACTTATTACTTAGTTCACTGCAGCTGCACCTACGCCTCCCTCAAGTTACGCGTTACAACACTCAAATTCAAACTCAAAGCATTTATTTGAAATAAACCAATTACAGGCACTTTTGAATTGTCAAGGGGTTGGTCAGTCAGAAAGTTGAAGCTAGTTGCCCATTCCAAAGCAGTAGGTACCTATGGAGAAGAACAGGCAAAAAACTCCATGGACACTCTTTTAAATAACTACTAACTACTCACTAATTATAATCAGCCTAATATACATAATCAGCCTATAATGTTTAAACTGCTGGGTCACAGGCCTGCTCTCTGCGAGTAAGCGGGCTACAATCCACCACGCGGCCCCAGTGCGGATTGGTAGAAGTCACATGTCTTCGAATTTTTAGTTCTAAGACATGCTGGTTTCCTCATGATGTATTCCTTCACAGTTTTGAAAGCAGTGGTGATGAAATAATTTACACAAAGTATTCGGGATTCGAACCCAGGATTTATAACTCACTTATAAGTCAATACTCCTACAGCCCCAGATTAGCAAATCATTCTTTATCTGTTTTTTTGTTGTTAGGCTTTATTTTTGAGGGGAGGGGAAATCATCAAATTTCTCTTTCTGCTCTGGGTGGAGCGGAAGGGAGTGTCAGACTATTACTAACTAAAACCCATCCATGTTCCTTCCTAAACCCTTTATGTTACGGGGTAGCGGTAACCCTTTCGGACAATCCCGCTTATCCGGCAGGCTTCGGCCCTGACGGGACCCTTCTTGATTGCTGACATCTCTTTGAGGCTGGTCCTGACCGGGCAGTGACCTACCCATTACTCACCGACCACAGGCGCGCGCCTACGGTGGTCGGGAGTTGTCACGCGGTTCCCGACGCCCGGGGCGTCTTCCGCGACGGCTGGGACGGGAGGACTTTTCCCTCTCCCGTCCCGACACCTCCTTCCACATCCCGCCACCTCCTTCATTGTTGTTAGGCTGACTTGATAGCCTATTTGTATTATCACCTTTGTATATGTTGGTCCATGCCTGCTCCAGTTCACCTCCAATAGATTTAATCTCTTCTGGATCAAAACCCCATGACTCGTTGCAAAATTGTGGACCACCCCGTTTCACTGCCGTCGGCCAAATTCCGTGTAAAGTCCACTGGTTCTTTCTATTAGGATAATCGCATTGCTTTCCATTTAAACGATCAATCCAGAGTTTGCAAACTGTTACAGGCCAATGTTGGGAGAAAATAAGAATGTTAAAATTATTGTCGGGACCACTGATTTCTTCATCTGCGATTTTATATTGATGACTTGGATGTAAACTGAAAAAAATAAGGGAGGTAATAAGTAAAAAAAAAAGTTTATTTCAATTACAATGGGCGTTTAGGTTCATATTTTTGGAGGAGATCTTCAAAAATATGAATCTTTTTAAGCAAGGAATTGCTTGTATCAGGAGTCTCCGCACTTCCACTTATCATTAATTACTATGCAATTGTGAATGAGTTTAGTATATTACCTACACATAACGGAAGCTTGCAGCCTAACTGCGTAACTCATTATGGATCACAATCCAAGAGTTTTCATGGGTCAATCCATTCAATCCATTGCTTCTTAGGATTGAAAATTTCATCAGCTCAACAACGTAAATAACGCAATGGACGTGGGAGAACTATCTTAATGAAACACATTGCGATCAATTGTCATTTAATGTGTTCTTATTACCCCGCTGGTGTCAGCAAGTAACTCAAGTAGTAGGAAGTTAGGCGACTTACCTGAAGTAAAGAATTAAAACTGCAAAACTTTTTCTACACATTTCAATTTCTCAGTCAACTTGTCTTGCGGTAACTACTTATAAAATTTTTTATAGTATGTTTATGCTTCAACAGTCATTAGTTCATTACTTTAATTTTATATGAATATATAGAATTATCTGCATAACTCATTAACAACGTGGCAATGCTGCCAGCCTTTTGGGAACTTTTCCTGTTGACAGCGATGTGGACAAATTTTTGGATGCCCTTTGATTTATTTTATTTTGTTTCCCTCCTGTTAATACTTGTACATAGTTATTTTAATAATGTTTTAGGTTTATAATATTGGTTAAAAGTTAGGATTCTGATTGAAATAAACTCATTTTTGTAAAGAATGTTCGTTATAAATACAAGTGAACGTTTTTTATGGTTCATTAAAAATAATGCTAAATTAGCCGGCAATTTGGGTTACCACGCCTAGTTACGCAACATACGAACCTAGGTAACTCTACAAACACAAAAATGTGTTGATCATTCCATTTGATTTACCTACAGGTACGAGGGCGTTTTGATAAATAACTTTGGAAAGAATATAAAGATAAAAAACACGGTAAATTTGGTTTCCTTTCATTTCTTTTCGTTAAGTACAACATGGATGTTCCAACATCTAAAACCAATTATATCAACAACCCATTTTTTTTGTCTAACCCTGATATGCAGGCCTGCAGCTTCTAGCTGAAGCTCAGGCCTGCACATTTGATGAAACTCAACATCCCAAATCTGCTCACAATCTTTCCCCGCCAAGCTACCTCTACATGTTTTGGAAGAGGAAAAGTCACTGGGGCCTAAATCTGGCGAATACAGGGCATCTGGCGAATATACAGCCCCGGGGCTCACAACGGAAGCTCTTAGCGAGTTACAGCGCTCGGAGCAGTACAGGGGCAGTCGCGATTACTCTGTATGATATGACCATGGCTATCCTGCCATCTCTGAAGATCACTAGACATGGATATTATTACGTGTAATCCATTAGATGATTCGCCTATTAGAAGCCGTTTCCTTATAACATTTATACGGTTATATTTATTGTATATAGGGTTCATACAACATTTGAGGGGTTAAGTTGTGTATTCAATAGACGATAAATATTGTAGTTTGTAACAGTCGCCAGCACATCAAGTTACCACAAACTGACAAATGTTCTCAATCGAGAGAAATTTTAGTTTGGTGTAACTTGATGCGCTGGCCACCTTTAATAACAATACCTATCTAATAAGAAAATTTTCTTGTTGCATACTTTTTTTAGCGTGATTTTTCAGTCGGGTCGTGATTTTTCAGTGGCAGTCGGGTTTTGGTTCTTTCCTTTTCCCTAAACGATTATTTTCGCAAAGGGCACTTACCTAACTCTTTCAAGGTCTCAGTTATGTCCATGGTTATAGAATTACAGGTACATATAAAACATGTTGCACATCACAGCGACGAGGCTAATTTTAAATAATATAATAATTCTCCTATCTATGAAACTTAAATTCTTATAAGTGCAAAGTCTGCATTACAGAAAATAGTAAATACCTATTTTGCATATTTTTGCTAATGGTATCTACCTAAGTAGGTATGCATACTGCATTGCTTAGCTTCATAAACAATAAAAAACAACTTACCTACGTAATTTTGTTTAATTATTTCATGAATTTGCCACATTTTGGGTCAAATGCTTTTGCCAAATGCCTAAGACTTATGCAATTCTTTCTAGATATTGTAATATACTTATTATTATTATATATATAATAATGTACTTATTATTATGCCATGGATATTGCCTGAATGGTAACTTTTTTTTTAACGTCTATTTTGCTCACCTTAATGAATTTTGGGGTCTTTTTTTTTTTTTTTAGGGCTGGGAAATCATCCAATGACTGCTCCCGCTCTGGGTGGAGCGGAAGGGAGTGTCAGACTCTTACTGACTAAAACCCATCCATGTTCCTTCCGTAGCCCTTTATGTTCCGGGGTAGTGGTAACCCTTTCGGACAATCCCGCTTACCCGGCAGGCTTGGCCCTGAGGGGCCCCTTCATATGCTGACATCTCTTTGAGGCGCGCGTGGAACATATACGCGCCGTACGGCACGGGTCTGGTGCTGATCGGACGGTGAGTCACCCATTACTCACCGTCCGCAGGCCCGCGCCTACGGTGGCCGGGAGTCGTCACGTGGCTCCCGACGCCCGGGGCGTCTCCTGCGGCGGCTGGGACGGGAGGACCTTTCTCTCTCCCATCCCGCCACCTCCTTCGCGAGCATGACTTTTTCGCAGAAGGAGGTGACTACCTCCCACTCCCTCTCGCCCCGGACCATGGCTTGCACCAGGGCCGGGCGCGAGAGGTCGCCGCCGCCGATCGCCTCTACGAGGACACGGCGGTGCTCCGCCCAAGCGGGGCAGGTTTGCACCGTGTGCTCTACCGTGTCCTCTGGGCGATCCTCGCAGTGGTGACACCCGGGGAATTTTGGGGTCTGCCCTGGCGTTTTCACCTTAAAACTGTCAAAATGTAGTATAATAGGTACTACCAATCCATACAATTTCTTAAATAATAGATACTTACGTAATCAACGAATAACTCAATACTTATTTTGTAAATTACATAGTTTGTAAAATGACAAATAAAACAAGGGTACAAGTAATCTCTTATTTAATCAAAATAATATTAAAGGTATTTAATTATTTTATCAATACAAAAGTAAAAATATATTTTTATTTAATCTTTTATAGTTAATTTTAATCTTGTTTTTGGCAATAGACAAGTGAAAAAGGTAAGAACCTATTTTTAAATTTCAAATTAGTTTTCTAAAGTTTTTGTTGTATATTTATTATCTTCAAACAAACGAGTTTTAAAATCTTCTAAAAATATAGGTACTTTGTGTGTTAAGTAATTCATAGAAAAATATTATGCTTTTTAATACAAAATGTCTGCTTAATGCTATACTGTTGCATTTCAAATAGGTACGTATTTAATTAGGTAGGTAACAATGACAACTACGGTTACCCGGAAGAGCGGTGGGACGCAACATAACGGTAGCCATGACGGCCTAAGCTTGTCCGAAAGGGTTACCGCTACCCAGGAACATAAAGGGCTAAGGAAGGAACATGGATGGGTTTTACCCAGTAAGAGTTTGACACTCCCTTCCGCTCTCGGTAGTGCGGGAGGGGTCATTTGATGATTTCCCACCAAAAAAAAAACCATGACGGCCGTCATGAAAACGCTGGTACCGTTGTTTGAATTAAGGCATTGCCGCGGAACGGAATGGAAGCGAATTATTGTACAGGGCATTATGAATTTTATGTCAATAAACGTCAAAAATCGCAAAAAAACTTCCCACACATTTCGTAGGAAATAAAACGGATATAATATGTGAGATAACATAATATACCAGTGTAAGACAACAATCAGAATTAATACATTAGGTACTTCAGTGGGCTGAATAAGGAACGAATATAGCAGCTAGCTATAGATTTAACCTTTTAAATGATAAGAAAATTCACAACAACAAAAAAAGATTATCATCCCTCTGTACCTTTACGGAGCTAGGCAGTAAAGCAAGACAATCAATGAACGGGTATTTTAGTCAACTTTCAACAAAACTTAAAGATACGACAACTGCTTTGCAAACCAAGTTTGATTCCCAACTATTGATATTTTTTTAGCTTCTTTTTTACATTTTGTTATAGGCACTATTGTATTGATAGTTTGTAGAACGCTTAAAGAAAAACAAAGTTAAGGCCTCTTCTATTATCTTTGGTTATAATAAAACTAAATATCTATGGTTAGGTTATGGTAAACCGTTTTATAGGTACAAATGTGGACGTTATTTTAATGTAATGTGGTGTCTTACGGCTTCCATTCGAACGAAGTAGAATAAGAATCGATTTGAGTAACAGATACTCAGCTGACAAAATATGCTAAAAGCAAAACAAAATATACAATGTGGAGAAAACAATACGACCATAAATGAAAACACTGACAATACTAAAGAATAGGAATATTTTGGAATTATCGAATAAACCATAACACCAAAATTTAAAAAGTTATTTTCTAAAAAAAAAATAAAAATAGTGGTGGACAGACTATGGGTTTTGCTAATCTTTGGCTAGCTATAGTGACTAAACTATTGAATATATTATTTGATTGAATTTTCGTATGCAGGCTGGGGACGGCATTAGATATACGCAGTTTAATTTATGATCGTCTCCACTTTGTATAATTGAATGAAAAACGTTTGAACTCGAAGTGATATTTACGTAAGTTTAAGAAACACCTTGTTCAATTTATACGATCCCATACTATGGCTAGTTGTACTGTAGTTCTTTATTAGAAGACATGAAACCACCAACCCGCTATACCTTTGGGTGGTTTTCGGCCCACTCCCTCTACCCTAGAGGAGGCTGTGTCCCAGTAGTGGGAGAATCGACAACTATTATACAGCTGTGAATTGATATACAAAGTGGAGACTACAATACGATCATAAATTAAACTGCGTACCTAAAGTAAGCGTCATGAGAAGCTATAAATTTTGTAAACAAGTGTTCAGGAGTTCACAACATTTGGACCAACAAAAAAAATTAATTTGTTTAAGATTTAATAAATTATTAAGTAACAAATATTAATTAACATATATTATTTAAGAATAATTATTCGTCAGATTCAGATGTTTCCATTTCTGTGTGAAACAAACTCGTACGCATTCGAAACTCGAATGACGCGTTTATTTCAAAATGGCGTCCCGATAGTTTACAATCCCTGCGACGGACGCGTTCCGGTACCAAGAAACACAAACGATAGCGCTTTGCGTCGTTAAAATATGATCCGACTAAATTAAATAGGTTGTTACTTTCATATAACCCGTCTAAATTTCATGTCGATTGAAAATGGTCAATTTATTATTATCTCGCAGTATAAAATGTTTACTTAGTAAAAGATGTTTGTTTACATAATTTATAGCTTCTCGTGGCTCGTACTTTATATCTAATGCTGCCCCAAGCGGGATTGTCCGAAAGGGTTACCGCTACCCCGGAACATAAAGGGCTACGGAAGGAACATGGATGGGTTTTAGTCAGTAAGAGTCTGACACTCCCTTCCGCTCCACCCAGAGCGGGAGCAGTCATTGGATGATTAAAAAAAAAGCCTGCATACGAAAATTCAATCAAATATATCCAATAGTTTAGTCACTACAGCTAGTCAATTATTGGCAAAACCCATAGTCTGTCCACCACTATTATTTAGTTTGTTTGTAAAAATCACTTTTTTAATTTCGGTGTTAGGATTTATTTGATAGTTCCAAAATAGTCCTTTTCATTAATATTGTCAATGTTTTAATTTATGGTCGTATTGTTTTCTCCACATTGTAGATGTCTTGTTGGTTGGATCATTACTACAGTAAACAGTTAACAGTCTGCATAAACAAAAGAGCGTCGACTTCGAGATTCTCCTTTTTTTTTGTAGGTTAAAAATGACACAGCCCGGCTTTACTTATTGGACGGCACGTTAAATTAGTTAGAAGCTTACTAAACCATTTCGAATAAACTAGCTAGGAAAGAAAGAAAGAGCGTATCTAGATGATAAGGCTAGACAACTGACTATAACCTCACAACTTACGCTAGCACATGAAGCTACCCCAAAATGTAAAATTTTGCCAATTGAAAATGAACCTTATAATTTTGTAATAAAGATTAAAAACGATAAAAGAAATTTGACTGGGGCAACTTGATGTGCTAGCCTTTGTATGTACATAACAAAAAAAAACTTATTATGACTGTAAAAATAACGACTTATTGCACTGAATTAAGTACACAGATCCTTTAAAACACAAGCTAATTTCTATCTTAAAACAAAACAAAACACAAAAACTAAAAGAAAGTTACATAAAATTAAAAAGCTGAAACAACAATATTGAATTTTGTACTGGTATCAAATGGAAGAATACAGTATCAAATAATTGTTTGACAATTCAATATTTGCGATATCTGAAACAGAACTACAACGTGAACCATTGGACCCAGTTCACAAACTTATGTAGTTGGACCAGGTAACTTTTTGGTGGATCTTCCTGGCCCTTGGAAGGATATATTATGCCTTTAGATGTATTGCAGTTTGTAAGTAAACCGTTTACTTCATGCTCTCCGAGACATTCTATAAGGTTCAGTTGCTTATCAAAGCATATACGTAGTTCGGTTAAATACTGTACCCCATCTTCAAATAGACAGGCGATAAAAGGTCGTATCTTGATCTTAGATGCAACAGCACTGTTTATATCTTCAGCCCTTACTGCATTTGTATCTGAAGGTATGATGTTGGCAGCCTTCAGCATATCAGTCATGTGGAATTGATTAAGGAAATCAATGCCTTTGCTGAAGTATTTCAATTGGCTGTTGAAAGGTTCAATCATGGCTGCACAAGTCCCGTGTTTATTCCATTCGTGGGCCCACAAGTCGTAGATTTGAGTTTCTGGAAATATACAGAATCTAATAAGTATTTATACAATGTTTTGTGTTGATTTTCCTACTATACAAAGTAGATACGACAATACGATATTAAATTAAACTGCGTTCTCAGTCTGCATACGAGAATTCAATCAAATATATCCAATGGGTTGGTCAATAAGGGTAGTCAAAGATTCGCAAACCCCATAGTCGGCCCATCACTATTATATAATTGGTTAGTAAAAAAATACTTTTATTATTTCAATACTAAGATTTATTTGAGTTCAAAATACTCTTAAGCATTCATATTGCCAGAGTTTTAAGTTCTCGTATTGTTGTGTCCACTCTGTATGTAATATTATATTTTCCTGTTGATAATATTATATAAGTATTCAAACGATTCATGAAGAACTATTTTAGCGATATTATAATGCCAAGTGTTTACAAGTGTAATATAATAATTATATGTGTGATTCATAATCGGAAACCAAGGATTGGTTTTATAAGTGTTTATTTAGAGGGCACTGAGTGATGATCAGTTTAACACCTTACCTGTCTGCAAAGCAAAACACATTAGGTAAACAATGAATGAATGAATTAATTAATATTTATTTGTTAAACTCAGATACTTTTTTTAATATGCCTACTCTGTATTATGCTGCTTATGCTGTTCCATACATTTTATTGAGTTACGTGTGCATAAATGTATGGAACAGCTCATATTTTTTTCGCGATTTCAGGGTTCATCCCATACTAAAAGTTGTTTGTAACAATGAATACAATGCTACCACGAAATTCTTGAAGTTAGTTTTTTAACACCTTATATTGTGTAAGTACTTACAAAATACAAATGATCTTTTTCCCATTTAGATGTTATAGTTAGGTACAGAATAAAACTTAAACAGGTGCCAAAAGGTTGCTTTTTCCTAAGCTTTAATTTAGTTTCTTTCAAGAATGTTTAGTTGATACGACTAATTTAACATGAACAATATTAGTAATAGTAAGTAATTTGTGCAATTATCTATACTATAATAATGTTATAAATGCGATAGTTGTTATTAATGTGATTAGATGGATGTTCGTTACTCACATGAACTGTATTAGTTACAGTACCTAATTTATGTAATTACCTATACTTAATCTATACTAATATTATAAAGAGGAAAGTTTTTTTTGTTTGTGAGTTTGTTTGTTTGTACCGAACTAGCTTCCGCCCGCGGCTTCGCCCGCATAATATGTCGACAAATTATACACATAAACCTTCCTCTTGAATCACTCTATCTATTAAAAAAACCGCATCAAAATCCGTTGCGTAGTTTTAAAGATTTAAGCATCCTACAGGGATATAGGGACAGAGAAAGCGACTTTGTTTTATACTATGTATGTATACCCCAGCACATCAAGCTATCCCTAACTGTCAAATTTTCTCAATTAAAAATGAACCTTATGTCTTTGCAATAAAGTTGAAGTACTATCAAAGGAATTTGACAGATTGTGGTAACTTGATGTGCTGGCCTCTGTACCTAGTGATAGGCTCCGAAAGTACTGGACCGATTTTAACCGTTTTATCACCAATAGAAAGCTAAACTATCACGAATTAACATAGGCTACAATTTATTTTCAAAAACTTAGAGCTCCTTAAGAAAATTGCAATCACCCAAACTATCAAAATTTCGCCTTTAAAATACATTATATTATGGCGTGCACTGAGAAAACTAAAGATGATACATAAAAATGATGTACTACATGATTAAAGTACTTATTATTACCTACAAAAAGTCTCGAGGCAGTATATCTAACTATCAAGTAAGTCACAATAGCAGCTTTTTTGTTCTAAAATTTAATTAGATCGTCGGTAGAACCACAGGTTGGTTACCGGTGATGGTCTTAAATGGTATAGACAAATCTGTCGGTATCATTGACCTATGGATTTGTTTGTACCATTTAAGAGGCTTCAGTTCCCAGTTAAAGTATCATTTGCACTAACAATTAATAAGTCCCAGTGACAAACATTGCCAGGGTCATCGATTTAAGAAAAGAATGCTTCTCCCATGCAACTTTACGTTAGCCTGTCTCCCGTAGGATCTCCGGAAAATCAATTTATTTTGCTTCAAATTCTTTATTGCGAACTAAGTGTAAAGAATTTTGAAGATGTTAACAATAGGTAGGTTGTTGGAACTTAGCTGCCTGTTACTGTGCTAACGAATAGCACATCAAATATCATTTACAGAGAAGCCTTGCAATGGTTCATATTTTCTAGTCTCCATTAATCAAATCCTACTCTAATTATGGAAGTTTATTCTTAGGGCACGCCATAATAGAGGCGATAAGTCCTCACTTTGAGGAGTGGCTAGCGAGGCGCTCCTCACCTACCGCCTGACGAAGGTCCTCACCGGACACGGCTGTTTCGGGAGGTTCCTGCACATAATTGGGCGGGAGGAAACGGCCGGGTATCACCATTGCGAGGATCGCCCGGAGGACAAGGTGGAGCTTACGGTGAAGGTCTGCCCCGCTTGAGGGAGCACCACTGTGTCCTCGTAGCGGCGATTGGCGTCAGCGACATTCTGCGCCCGGTCCTGGTTCAATCAATGGTCCGGAGCGAGGAGTGGGAAACATCCGCCTCCTTCTGCGAAGCAGTTATGCTAGCAAAGGAGGATGTTTGAGGGGAGAGCCTCACGTTCCAGCTGCCGCGGGAGACGCTCCGGGCGTCGGTAGCCTCGTGACGACTCAGGCCACCGTAGGCAGGGGCCTGCGGACGGTGAGTAATAGGTAGCTGACTGACTAATCAGGATCAAGCCCGTGCCGGATGACGCGTTCCTGTTCTACCCGCGCCTCTAACAGAAGTCAGCATTATGGAATGGGCCTGTTAGGGCCGAAGCTTGCCAGGTCAGCGAGAGCTATCAAGGGCAGCTGTAAACCTTTCAGACAATTTCGCTGACCATAGGGCTAGGGAAAGAACATGGATGGGTTTAGTTGGTAAAAGTCTGACACTCGCTTCCACTCTACAGGCAGCGGAAGGAGTCATTTGATGATTTACCATCCCAAGAAAAAAAATCCTCTTCACAACAAAAACTTAAGAAACAATTGCAATGAAACTTGATAGGTATGTACATAGCTGTTACTTTTTATTCTGATATTCCTTCGGAATCAAGACGCGGGTGAAAACACAGGTTGCAACTAGTAATATTATAAATGCAATAGTTTTGATGGATGTTTGTTACTCAATCATGCTAAAACAGCTGAACCGATCTTGATGAAATTTAGCACAGAGATTATAGCCTGAAATAGCACATAGTATTTAACCCAGTAGGACATTTGCACGGGATAATTTACAACAGCCATGTACATTATATCAGTATAAAACTATATTATTATTTTCCCACCTACCAAAAGTGTATTAAAAAAGATATAAAAGACAAATACCCTTCTCAATGTTGGTCCAAGCTTCTTCTAATTCACTTTCAATGGGTCTGACCTGTTCAGGATCAAATAGCCAGGTGTTGTTGCAGTTAAAAGGCCCTTTGGTTCCTTTTTTTGTAGGCCAAATACCATGAACAGTCCACGAATCTGGTGCTTTAGGAAAAACGCAGTGGTGATTGGGTTTGTTATGTGTCCAAACTTTACATCTGGTGCTAGGCCATTCTTGGGTGAACATTAGATAATCCCAGTCTTTTTCTAGTGAATTGGGGTTTAATGCATCTCCAAATAGTATGAGGTGATGACTTCGATGTATCAGCATGGAAGCATAATCAAAACTGGAAAGTACAAGGTTACATAAATAAGTTATTTTTGTTACTTTTACGTTTTAGTTTGAAAACAGTAAAAAATCTTACCATAAATAAAGTAAAAACGCCGAAATTAAGCTCTTACTACACATTGTTAATGCTCTAATAACTAGCTTTCTTTGTTTTAGGTTTACGTTCTTAGAATGATCGCAATAAGCTCACAAAAGTATGAAATTAGTTGCTCATTATTTTCGTGATTTCCCGTTCGTCTTTCTGTCGATTTTGTGGCTGTCAAAAATGCCAAAATATTTTAATGTCATTTATCCGAAATGTCAAATATGAAGTTTACGCTCACGTTTGGAAACTAATTATAATACTAAGGTTATAATCCGATGGTATCTATTTTTTATGTACTGTCTCAACTAACTTATTCATTATATTATTTTTACAAAAATGAATAAGAAATAGTTAATAATATTTTATCAAAGTGTCAAAATAACCTTCCTGCTGGTTTGAAATAATTCCAACAGATGGCGTTAGCATACGTAAAGATATTGAATTTATTGCGATTTTTATAAAATTTATAATCTGTACATTATACATCAAAATTCCTGTGATGATTCATATTCAGAATATAAACAATTTCAACTTTTTCATTTTTTTACTTTTTGGGTTAGTGATGCCAAATATCCAATTAAAATCACCACCGTGATAGATATTTTTAATTTTCGCACGGTCGTTACTAACTCAGTATCTCTAAATGATCGTAATTTAAAAAAAAAACTAAAAAACATGCTTTTTATAGAAAACCGAAATAAAAAATAGAAATAAATTTTACTTTTTAAAAAGCGTGGGGTGCATGGTGATGGTGAATATTACCTTAAAAAGCTCCCCACGCTTTTAAAAAAGTAAAATTTATTTTCTATTTTTTATTTCGGTTTTCTATACCTAAAAAGCGTGTTTTTTAGTTTTTTTAAACTATTTTTTATTTCCTACTTTTTAGTTCAAATTAATATATTGTCATCGGTCCTTGAGACGTGTGCAAAGTTTCAAGTTGATCAGACTTTTAGAAACCGGTGAAAATTAAGCTCAAAGATTCCGTTACATACATACATACATACATCCGTTACATAGATACAACCCGAGCTAATAAAAGCGTGTTAATAAAAAAATTAAACACCTCAGGTAATTTTTTTTTGATGTTATGAAGATAGACATGGCCGCGTGTAGGTACTCAAATACACGAGCCGCATTTTGTCGACGACTGCAGTTGCTTCTGAAGCCGACGCGTGGTCGACTGCCCTCGACGCGTCTACGGCTGCTGTTACCTCTGTCCCTAGCAACGTGCCGCTCGTGTATATGCACTTACGGTTTGTTGACTAGTAGGAAGGTCTACCTAGAATTAGAGCGTGTAGCTGTCGGTACATTTTTGGATATCTTTGGTCCACCTATACTTACATCTGTGATCTACACTGACATTGAAATAATTCGTCAGTAACCTGATCCTATATTCTTAACGATGGAAATGAAAAGTTGTGTGGAAATCGGTTGTCATGGTATGGGCATGTTATGCGGAGGAATGAGGAAAATGTTTTCAGGAAAGTTGTGAGTATGAACGTGGATGGCTATACAAGTAGAGGGAGTCCAAAGAAACGATGGATGGATTGTATGAAAGATGATATGGCTAGAAAGGGAGTGACTACCGAGATGACGACTATTAACCCTCTAGCGTCCTTATGAGCCCCCGGGGGATCATAAGGAAAAATGCTTCAAATGTCGCGTGTGCACCTGTTGGATCATAACGAATCGGTTGCCATTGGACGTATTTTTTTTATTCGCATGTAGCAACACAATATGGCTATTAGTAAGTAATAGAAATGCTTCGACATTTGAGGTATTTTCATGCAATGTTTGCGAACGTGCGAGGGGTTAAAGAAGTATGGAAGAAGAAGACATGCTGCGCCTACCCCAAATAAATTGGGATAAGGGTAGGAGAATGATGATGATGGTGACTCTTTCGCCATCCACTGGGCACAAATATGGCCTCTGTCTTGCTGGTGCTGCTATACCTACTGAGAAAATTCTAACAAAAAAACTCAATGTACAAATACTAACACTGCCTAACTGGGGGACCGACCCATGCTTAGCAGTCACACTACCAGCCTCTAGCTAGACCAACAAAGTACCTATCTAGTAAAAAAAACTAGATCAAAAGTTTTAAAAAATTGGTCCTAAATGTAGTATTATAATTATGCTCCCTCAGCCAAGCGGACGGTGACCCAAGCTTTTTTTCGCGATACCGTTCTTGAGTAACCTCATTTCGAGTTTTTCTCCACCCGTCACTCGGTCCGATGCACCAATGAAAAAAAGCGATCGCGTGTTTTACGATACGGTGGGCAAGTATCGGCACATTACCACAGATGCATTATGGAGCTCGGCATGATCGTAATTAGTAGCGTGCGCCACCAGACGTCGGCCGGAGCTAACTATCCTAGTGTTGCCAGGTGGTGGTGAGTCTCATAATGAGAAACCTGTTTCGGATTTTTATTTATACGACGGATTACTTACCGTAAATACATTGAAGAGAACTCTTTGAAGTTTCAGGATTTTGTGTATATATGTATAATATAATCATGGGTACCTATTAGACGCAGAAGTGGCAGCAGAATTTAGGTTTTCTTTCAAGGGAGTGAGGGTGCAATGTTTTTCTCTGAGAGAGGGGGGAGGAGCGGGAGAGATTTCTCAAGCCGTGAAAGCCTTTCAAAAAACTCTCAGCACCTATTATCCGTAAACTCAGCAATACGCCCCCCTTTCCAAGGATGTCGACTACATTACTTTAACCGAGTAGTGACTGTAAGATACAAGGTAATAAAATCACAGGTTATAAAACTACGTTTAATCTATTTTAGAGTTTTAGACTCAGATCGATCGAAGCCTGGGGAGGGGAGGGGAGCAACTGCACTCTTATCCGCGCCTGCGTGACACCATGTTTTTTGAAGAGCAACTACGTAGAATTATGTTCGTCGATATTCTCGTAACCTTAGCCATCACACCGTTATGAGGCAGCTGCAGTTTATCGAGGATCTCTCAGAAGCCATGGACAGTAAGGACGCCCCCATACAGTTGGATTTGCTGTTATAAACTAAGTTGCATTGCTTTCTCTGGTTAAACCACTGAGTTCACGTAAAATGTTTTCCACATTCAAGGTGAATTACAAGGTGAAATCCTAGCAACACTGCCAATATCCTAGACAAGAAGAATAAAAAAAAGTAACAAATGCATTCTCGTCCACAATTAATTTCACACAACAGTAGCGAATCACGAAGTCGGTAGCTTGTTAATTTTTTTACTTTTAAAATTAAACTTTTCTCTTTGTCGAATGCAGTATTCGTGCATCGTTATAATTTACAAGAAATATGACTGGTGAGCATGTAGTCGGGTTTGATACCCAAGTAGAGTAGGAATTGCTCATTGGAAGTCCAGAATCTGATTTATGCCCGGTTAGTGGCATCAGGTTGGCCCAAATTCCATGAGATCTAGACATAATATTATATAGAACTGCCTATATAACTGCCTACCCCTTTGGGGAATACAATCGTGATAAGTTACTTAGATCCAACATGGCTCACATGACTCGTTCAGTCTTTTGGAAGCATCCATAATTCCTTACCAATAAATCTAGTCTCCTACCTCCATAGCTCCACCTCTTTCATCAACCACAATAAATTCTAGGTACATTTATTTAACAATCAACTTCTCTACATAGACCAACTTCAATATAAGTAAGAGTGAGTGAGTGTGAGTTGTGAGTTGAGTTTATTTTAAAATTATGTATTAGTTTATGGTTATTATTTTTATACAATGTACTCTGTTTTATGGGTCTTCGTTGCCTGTAATAAAGGATAAATATATAAATATCTGACTATCGATATCAACAGCACTCGATTCCAACAATTTCAAAAAGAGAATTTTCTCGATTCGCTCGCGTAAATGCGAGCCGAGATAAATTAATGTTTAGGGCACCTTGCTGGTTCAACGTCATTGGTTCGATGACTCTGCGCCCGTGACCCTTGCAAGATAAATGCCTACGTATAGCACTGGTGCACCTACGCAATACTGATCCGATTCAAGCGACAATTTTTCAATAAAAACGTTGTTTTGTGCGTAGTTTCAATCGATTGCAGATGTTTATTTAATGGCATTGTTTGTTGTTTGAAGAACGTCTCGTATAATCCTGTAGTTTTCTGATCGTATTTTTATGTTGTTTTTTAGGCCTGTTGCAATCGGTTTCAATTCAATTTCAAATCAGTCTATTTATTCGTTTTTGGGAGACTGTTTGTCGTGGCAAAATTATTTTAGATCGGTTAAAACGTAATCGGTTCAAAATTCACATAATGACCAAACTACATAGTTATCGTTGATTAAAGAATATGTGCCACAAGCAAGACAGAGCATAAACACTTTCTGTGATCCGCTAGGAAAGCAAGTCGAACTCAGACTATTTATTTCGGGTCGTCATATTATAGGGTCGGGTTGCTGATGATGATAAAAAGTTACAGCCATTTTAAACCCTGATTCTCGGCAACGGCAACTCTGCATCCAGCTTCTACCAGCCATTTTGCGAAGATCGTCACGCCTTACTATCATCCATCCTACCCTACGTTTGCCGATTCAAGGTTACAGCTTTACCTTCACAAAATCTTAAGATTTTCCTCCTTACATAAAGTAAATTTCACAACGTATGTGGATTTAATCTATATTTATTTCAATCCGTTGGTTACAAGACCCCAACTAAAGTTTAATCACAGCGGAATGCGTGAGTAATACGGGGCGACGACCGTGTCACCTATGGGGTCAAATAAAAGGGCTGATGAGGGCATTGATATTAATGAACTGGCAAATTACGAGTAAATATTAAACTTAACCTTGTATTATTAAATTTCAGCAGCAGTGGTGGCCCAGTACCTAGTAACGAGTGCGACTTACAAAGTTGCGAATCGTGGTTTTGTACCCAGACAGACACTTTACTTTGTGTAATTTCATCACCACCGCTGGGCACTGGCCAGCATGGTTGATTACGGCCCACTCGCTCTCATGGAGACGACTTTCTTAGCTTAGGCTTCTTCTTAGCGTGTAAGTGGGATTGTCCGAAAGGGTTACCACTACCCCGGAACACAAAGGGCTAACGAACGAACATGGATGGGTTTTAGTCACTAAAAGTCTGACACTCCCTTCCGCTCCCAGAGCGGGAGAAGTCATTGGATGATTTCCCATCTTAAAAAAACAAAAAGGCTTCCTCTTAGCGTGTCGATGGCAATGTAAATGTACTTTTTCTAGAATTCGGTTGCGTGTTTGGCGCCATCACTAGTGTCCATCAGTTCCTGTACCGTGAAGACGACAGAAAACTATAGACTGATTATATAAAAGCTGGAAATGATAAAGTCAATCGACGGAAAATAAGGATAGCTGTTATTGAACCAATCAACACGGTTGAAATCAAGAATTTAGATTATTCAGCATCCTACACGAAAGATAGCAGGTCATGCATTGAATAATGAAGCAATCTCATTCTTTACTTTGTGAACATCTTATTAATGAATGAATGAATGAATGAA
Organism: Hyppa rectilinea; assembly: GCA_951799385.1. Classification (NCBI taxonomy): domain Eukaryota; kingdom Metazoa; phylum Arthropoda; class Insecta; order Lepidoptera; family Noctuidae; genus Hyppa; species Hyppa rectilinea. The sequence goes on along the minus strand of OX637310.1, from coordinate 3,371,597 downwards.
TGATATATTTATTTGCAAGAATATAGGTAGCTACATCAGTTCTTAATATCTATCGGTTTCACTATATTCGGCATTACAGCCGTGCAAATACATATTTAGATTTTACATTTAATTTTTAAATATATAGCATGCAGTACATATTTAGTAGTTAGGATAATATTATATTAAATAGGTTCATAATTAAAGTTTTGATTACAATGCAATTAATACAATTGAAATTAAATACAATTAAAATAGCAATCAATAATAATGATGTCGTGCCAATAAAAAATAGTCAGAATAATAAAAATATTTCAAATATTTAATTAGAATGTTCAGCGCGTATAATATTCTGTAAAAATCACACCGTGCATACTTAGGTGAAGGTGAGCTTAAAATAAGCTGTCATCAATAATAATTAATTTCATCTGTTGCGAATTGACACTATTGACAGCTCTCTTCATAGCTAAGTTATTTATTTTATTTATTTATTTATTTAAATTCAGACATAGTCCATAATATTGACAACAATTCATTCAATAATAAAAATAAAAATTAAAAAATTATCAAAGTTACAATTGCAAAATTAATTAATCAATAATTTACATGTAACATACATCACACATAATAAATAATAAAAAATTTCAAAATAATCAAATTTACAATTTAAAATTAATTAATAAATAATTCTTAAAAACTACGAGGAGAAGCGCTAGCATGAAGCTGCATCCACCTCTGTAATAGTGGAAAATCCCACCGCTCGGACAACACCTTCAGGAGGCCGTTGGAGCTGCTTCGTAGGCGACAGAGTAGTGAGGCGCTCCGCTTCCTCATGATCGCGAAAAAATCATCCGTCCGCGCCTCAGCAAACATACCCGAAGCACTACAAAACCGCGGCAGGCCCAACAGAATACCCGTGCCGGACGGCGCGTATATGTTCCACGCGCGCCTCAAAGAGATGTCAGCATAATAATATGAAGGGGCCCCTCAGGGCCAAGCCTGCCGGGTAAGCGGGATTGTCCGAAAGGGTTACCGCTACCCCGGAACATAAAGGGCTACGGAAGGAACATGGATGGGTTTTAGTCAGTAAGAGTCTGACACTCCCTTCCGCTCCACCCAGAGCGGGAGAAGTCATTGGATGATTTCCCAGCCTTAAAAAAAAAAAAAAAAGGCCCAACAGAATCCTAAAAGCGTTGTTGTACTGCACGCGCAGTGCGCTGTATGCCCGCTGCGTAAAGATGGTCCACAGGCTGCACGTGTAAAACGATTGACAATACGCCTTAAATAGTGTCACCTTGATAGGTGTTATCATGGTGAGATTTTTACATGTCACATAAATATAATCTGTATTTTTTTTTGAGGGTCGGAAATCATTAATCGACCCTTCCCGCTCTGGGTGTAGCGGAAGGGGAGTGTCAGACTTTTACTGACTAAAACCCATCCATGTTCCTTCCTTAGCTCTTTATGTTACGGGGAAGCGGTAACCCTTTCGGACAATCCCGCTTACCCGGAATCTGTAGTGTCTTATTTACTGCGCCTTCTTATTGAACGTAGACGAACACTGATAGCCGACTGGACAGCTGTGCTTCAAGTTTCTTTGAAGGATCAGTAATGAAATTATCCGGAAAATACCGAAGTTACTGCCATAATTTTTTTATTATGTGCGCAGTAAAGCTTCGGTTTGCTAGGGAAGTGGATAGCGGTGCCCTGTTTGTTGATAGGTTGATGCCTGGTGCAGCTGATGAGTCCTGGAGTGGAGACCACGTATCGGCAAGCGCAGTGTGGGGCGCCTCCAGTTCGATGGACCGACGACCCTTCAAAGGTGACTGGGGCAGATGCGGAAGGCGGAGGACAGGGTGTTGCAGTGCATCATGTGAGAGACCTTTGTCCAGCTGTGGAGTGCAATACTCGGCGTTGTTGTGTAACTTTTCTATTCAGTTAAACAATAAGATGCATGAGATACTAAGTCAGAGGCCCATGGGCAGCATTTAAACTCTGACACCAGGTTAGTTACTAACCACACGAAAAAGAAAGAAGAATAAAACCATAACCTTAAGAGAAAACAAATATGGCAAGCCACCAGACCATGGATTTTCTCGTTCATGTATACATACTTATATTATTTTAATATAAAAATAAATAATAATTAAAGCAGCATCAAGTGTAATAAAAGAAAAAAGCGTATAATTAATACGATTTTTACTTTTATTACAATACCATAATTAAATTAACTCTTTAGTGCAGTGATTACTGATGATGGGAAGTTTATTTGCATGCAGAACTATCTGCTTAGGTTAGTTATTTTAGTTAGTGCGTGTAGCTCCGATATAACAGTATCAGATAGTCATAATCAGTAAAAGATCAAATACTATAAAACTTATTTCACTATGGACTGCTGACCGTGGGCTCGCGGGTTCTATCCCAAAGACCTTGTTCTTGGGGTTTTATACTTACCTACATATTTGGAATTTCTAAGTAGTAGCTCTTTCTGGTTTTGGTGTTAGTTGTAGGAAATAGGCTTGACACCTATCTCTTATGAAACTGTCACTTAGTTATATTATATACAGAGTTGATATGACAGAGGGGCATTAAATTACACTACGTATACTATACGTGTTTAGTATTAACTCGGTACGGTATAAAAATAAAAAGCACCAAAAATGAGGTTTTTATTTTTCAAACAAACTAAATAGCTTACAAATCAGAGTAAAACGCAACCAAAACCTTTGTAAATAAAAACTGACCTTGTAACAAAGCGGCACCGACGCGCGCGCGCCGCCGGAGCGCTGTTAGGAAAGATACATCGTGTTCAAACGGGGCAAAAACTTAAAAAATCATTTACGACTAAACTACTGCTCCTATTTAATTCATTTTTGGTACAGAGTTTGAAAATTGTTCCAAGTATAAGCTGTTTAAAGGAAAGCCCCTCTGTCGTATCAACTCTGTATATATATATGTATATTCAAGTTTAGTTAGTTAGTCATCGCGAGGAATATTTCCGAGAGATATTTCTCTACAGCATGTGAAGCTAAGTTAGAGGCAGCATAAAAACTCTGACACCAGTCTTTCTGATGATTCTGTCAAAATCTCACCGTGATAACGTAGGTGAAGTGAGTTTAAAGTGAGCTGTCAATCCCTAGCATTAGTTGGAACGACAGCTCATTTCATGGTCACTTAAATTCATCTAATAATAATAATAATATCCTTGGACATTTTACACAACGCTATATCGTCCCAAGCTAAGCAACCCAATGCTTGTGTTATGGTAACGAAATGGCTGATAGACTACTTATATACATTTTTTTTTTGTAAATACATTCATATTATAGATAGAAAAAACACCCAGACCCGTAACAAATACTTGCAGGTCGTACAAATATTTGTTGCGTGCGGGAATCGAACCCGCGACATAGTGCGCATCAGTCAATCGCTCAACCACTGCGCCAACCGTGTCGTCTAACTTTCCACAGTGAGCGTTTTACAGAATCAATCGACTGGTTAGTCACTGACCACACGAAAAGTAGAAGAAGTTAAACATAACTTGCGAAGAACCTTCTATCCAGCGAAACCGCCCTTAACATTTAGATGTTATCGGCTGGGGATCGAACCCAAACTCACGCTGTAGCGCTTACAACCACAACACCAACAAGACAATCATACAATTTCGAAGACTGTCACTTCAACACATGTACCAGAAGCTCGTCACGTCACGAATGTAGGAAATGAGCGTGTATTGGCTAACACGCAATGACACGACCATTTCCGAACGTGCGACCCAGTTCCTTTCAGTAATTTAGTGTTATTAGACTACAGTTACATTGGGCCTGACTTATACAGCGTAAAGGGGTTAAATAAACAGGATATCCAAATTATCTTTGAGATGGAGCATAGTATTGTTGTAAGTATTTTGTGCCAATTAATAAATTGGGTCACTATTGATCCCCAAAGTTTAATTGGGTCATCTCTCCTACAACATGCTTAAAAATTGTACTAACACACTAATTATCACAATCCCAATTAATAGGGGCCGGCGCAGCATGTCGTTTTCTACCATTTATACATCTTTATATACATTAGTCGTCTTCTCAGTGGTCCCTTGGCCCTTATTTCGTTATATCATTTTATTATATTTTCTTGTATTAAATTATAATTTTTTCTTCTTCGTTGTGCCCCAAAGATATTCAGTATCCATATAAATTATTTTTTCAAAACGAATGCCTATATATTAAACACTAGCTTCTGCCCGCGACTTCGTCCGCGGAAAATTTCTAGTTTTAACATTAAATATATCCTATGATACTCGGCAATACTGTAGGTTCCCATTAGTGAGAGAATTTTTGGAATCGGATCAGAATTTCCAAAGTTTACCGAGGTGATCTTTTCTGCTCAACTTAGTCGCCTTTTACGACACCCTTTTTTTTTTTTTTAAGGCTGGGAAATCATCCAATGACTGCTCCCGCTCTGGGTGGAGCGGAAGGGAGTGTCAGACTCTTACTGACTAAAACCCATCCATGTTCCTTCCGTAGCCCTTTATGTTCCGGGGTAGCGGTAACCCTTTCGGACAATCCCGCTTACCCGGCAGGCTTGGCCCTGAGGGGCCCCTTCATATGCTGACATCTCTTTGAGGCGCGCGTGGAACATATACGCGCCGTCCGGCACGGGTCTGGTGCTGATCGGACGGTGAGTCACCCATTACTCACCGCCCGCAGGCCCGCGCCTACGGTGGCCGGGAGTCGTCACGTGGCTCCCGACGCCCGAAGCGTCTCCCGCGGCGGCTGGGACGGGAGGACCTTTCTCTCTGCCATCCCGCCACCTCCTTCGCGAGCGTGACTTTTTCGCAGAAGGAGGTGACTGCCTCCCACTCCCTCTCGCCCCGGACCATGGCTTGCACCAGGGCCGGACGCGAGAGGTCGCCGCCGTCGATCGGCTCTATGAGGACACGGCGGTGCTCCGCCCAAGCGGGGCAGGTTTGCACCGTATGCTCTACCGTGTCCTCTGGGCGATCCTCGCAATGGTGACACCCGGGCGTTTCCTCCCGCCTGATGATGTGCAGGAACCTCCCGAAACATCCATGCCCGGTGAGGACCTGCGTCAGGCGGTAGGTGAGGGCGCCGTGACGCCTCTCTAGCCACTTCTCAAAGAGGGGCCTTACCGCCACTATCGTGGCGTGCCCTGCGCTGGGTTGCGACAGTCGCTGATTCCAGGCCGCCATGAGATCGCGCCGGAGGTTCGTCCGCTCCGCCACAATTTGCTGCGGAAACGGAGTTTCCCCCCGGCTTAGTACCTCCGCGCGCCACTCGAACAGGCGCGCGAGGACTATCACCTCCAGATCCCACGGCGGCAGTCCGGCAAGGAGGCTTGCCGCCTTGCCCGAGATCGTGCGGTACCCCCGGATAAGCCGTATGGCTACCACCTTTTGGGGCGCGTTCAGATAGTGGGCGGCTCGCCACCGCAGTGAACGCGCCCACACCGGGGCCCCGTATAGGGCCATGGACCGCACGACTCCCGCGTAAAGCCTCCGGCAGGAGGCGTTTGGCCCCTCAAATTGGGTAAGAGCCGCTTGAAGGCGGCCCCAGTCCGTTCCAGCTTGGGGGCCAAACGTCGGAAATGCTCCACGAAATTCCATTGGCTGTCGAGGACCAGACCTAGGTATTTCATCATGGTCTCGACGCCGATGTGAACCCCTCCTACCGTAAGTTGGGATCCCGATGGTGGCCTATTCCGAGGTCCATGAAAGGACATGGCCTCGGATTTGTGCAATGCCACCTCGAGACCCAACTGCCGGATCCTCTCAATGACTGTCGCAACCCCACGTGTCATCGCGTCGGCCGCCGCCTGATGCGACCTCCCCTGCGCCAGGACCAGCGTGTCGTCAGCGTAGCAAACTACGCTGACGCCGTCAGGGAGGTCGGCCCGCAGCACCCAGTCGTAACCGATGTCCCACAGGAGCGGCCCCAGAAACGATCCCTGTGGGACACCGCACGACATCTCTCGCCGGTTCCATTCCCCATCACGACCGGGGTAGATGACGGTTTACGACACCCTGCCTCGCATTGTAAAGGTGCAAATGCATTATGTATTTTTAACCCAACACGGATAATAATAAAATTATCTTACTACTATTATAAATGTGAAAGTTTGGATGGATGGATGGATGTTTGTTACTCAATCACGCCAAAACGGCTGAACGGATCTGGATGTTTGGCACAGAGATAGATTATAGTCTGGAATAACACAAAGGCTAATTTTTATCACGGAAAAACGTACCCGTTCCCGTGGGATAATTTCCAACAACCACGCGGGCGAAGCCGCTGGCAAAAGATATTACACTACCTATATACAAAATACAAACCATCATTTAAAAATGTTAACGTTAAAAATATAAAATTTAAGTGAGGAACCTATTTAATTTAAAGCTTCTCTAAAACGATAAAACGTCCGCACAAAGCACGTAGGAAGTAGGAATGATAGTTGAGCTCGGCAAATGTTTTAGCATTGTGCGTTTAGTAATTTTATATTATCTCGGAAAATATATGACCAATTGACATACTGTAGAGGGCAAATCTTATCTCTGTGATGTCCTTGTGATCATAAAATAATTTAATTTGATAAGAATTGATATTTTGTTGTTTAAATAATCATCCAAACAGAAGTAAGTCGAAAAAATACTTTTTTAAAACATAAAACGAAATATAAAAGCTAAAATACAAAAGATAGAAATGTGGTGTCGCGGACTTTTTTGTAGAAATAATTAAGGCGAACCGGGTTGCCATACATTGCTTTCAATTTTAAACAACTGTTTAGGCAGCGCATGCAAATAATTCTGTTTTCGGAGGTATTTCTTTCCGACTTGCTAGACGAAAAATGCAATAGCTCGGCTAATTATGTATGATATAAATATAATTTATAGCCTATAGCACTCAGGAATAATGTAGCTTTCTATCAGTGAAAAAATTATTGAAATTGGATCATTAGTTCCGGAGATTACCCCCTACATACAAACTTACAAACATACAAACTTACAAACAGACAAACTTACAAATTTTACCTCTTTATAATATTAGTATAGATTGAATAAATAACTCCTGCGCATCTCAGTCTCACCTCAAAAACCATAAACAATACAACCGCTCACAGGAATGCACACAACACCCTTCAAATAGCTCCAAGCTAGATCATTTTACAAACAGGCCATTGCTCTCGATCGCATTAAAAATTAATGCATTACGGCAAAAAATGGCGACCGCGCGTGCGTTTCCGGGCGAGTATGCGGTTGCAAAAACTGCGCGCGCGCCGATTGCTGCGCCGTGACGCGTTTTTCTTATTAATTAATGCTGTAAAGTGCGATGGGCACGCAAACGTCTTTGTTTTACAGCCAATTTACACTTGCCCTAGCCGGTACTAGGCAGGCGTCGATGGGCCCTGACTAGACCCGACTCGCCGCGTCTGGCCCCGAGTGACAGCGTAATTGTGGACGGTTTCAGAGCGTCTTCATTATGTTACACTTAGGAATGATCCCTGACGGCTTGTGGCCTGTAATTATACAGATTTCTAGGTGTTATTATTATTGTTATTGCTTGGCAGAATGTGGTTTTAGATTGCGTGTGCTTGTAATCCTTTCGTCAGGTTTTACGGTGAGGAGTTATTTGTAGGTGCAACTGCAAGTTTTCTGATTTCTTGTTTATTTTTAGAACAGTGGAGACAGGCAGCAGATAGTTAGTCTCACTTAATATTATTGACAGAATATTACAATTCGGGGGCTTAATTTATTGTAGCTGCACATTGGTATAGTAGGTATTAGGAAACACAAATCATAACTCGTCAGCCTTCAAACGAAGAAAGAACACACATCTTGAAGGCCGCACACGCGCATGTTCGAAGTAGTTGAAACCGTCAAGCAAACTTAGTTAACACTCTGGTTCATTGATGGCGCTGTACGGAAATCTTTGAAATCTGAATCGCGGTGTTAAGATTCTCCGCCGTTTAATGACCCTAGAAACTTTGTTTGTAATAAAGTAACTTTTTCATTGGCATACTTCCGAGTATTATTCAACCTTCTTCCAGTAGCTAGATCATCTTTTATACATTCTATTTCATTGTAGTCCGAGCAGCAGCAGTGATAGCCTAGTGGTGTGACCGCTGGACTGGCAAGTCAAAGGTCTCGAGTTTGAAACCAAGGCAACACCTTTTATTTTACGGATTCATGTGCGTATTGTATAACTAGCTTCCGCCCGCGGCTTCGCCCGCAAAATATGTCGACAAATTATACATATAAACCTTCCTCTTGAATCACTCTATCTATTAAAAAAAACCGCATCAAAATCCGTTGCGTAGTTTTAAAGATTTAAGCATACAGACAAACAAACAGACAAAAATAGCGACTTTGTTTTATACTATGTAGTGATTATCACTTGCTTAAAAATCGGTGAAGGAAAACATCGTGATGAAACCAGCAGGTCTGAGAGATATTTCTCAACAGCATGTGAAGCTAAGTCAAAGGGCAGCATAAAAAAAAACTCTAACACCAGGTTAGTCACTAACCACACGAAAAGAAGAACGTAGTCCTCATTTGTCGCTTTCCATCGGACGAGATAGAGTCCAAAAGCGGGCCCTTTTTTTCTTTCAGAAACTGGCTATTTTTATCAACTAGGCTTTATTATTTTCAGTAATATATCAGGTGTTTTAGAAAAATACAATGAACTCAATTTTTATTGATCTAAATCTCTACATGTATGATACAAATCGCTCCCCGCCATCTGTCCGTCTGTGCGCTTAGATCTTTTAAACTACGCATCGGATTTTAATGACGTTTTCATCAATAGATAGCACACGTGGCAACCCGAAACGGCTCTTTAGTAATATTATAAAAATCGCTTCAATTTAATTAAAAGTTTTAATCAGCTTAAATATAAGAAACGGACAGTCTGTTTGCCACTTAAGATCGGAAATAGTACACATCACTCAGACAAAAGAAAGCTAAACTAAAACGTATTGTTTATTATCTGTTCTATTTATTTTATTAATAGGAAACAAGAAATAATAATTAACGGATACAGTTAATGAGCCAATATTATATTCTAAGTTGTAATTGTATTGTGTGCTACGTTTTTCTATTTTGTAAAGAGACTATAATAGTGTTTGAAATGGGGTTCAGTAAAAAATGTCTTCATGAAAACGTTGGTGAAGTTAGTTTATAGTGATGCGTATGTTGGATCATTTAGCCCCCATCAAAATGGTTGAGCTGAATGGTGCTAATCCATGTGTCATGTTCATGAACGGGCGCCGTCAGTAGGGACTGGTCACCTCTTAGCTGCCACGGCTGTTTTAAAATTTAAAATAATTTTGAATTGTTTTTTTTAAACTTGTAATTATGGACGCTTTTATTAAGTTCTGCATCGTTCTCACGTGTATATTTCAACATGAATGATGTAACCCAGTTTTTGTAAACATATTTTGATTTAAAAGAGTGTCCATGGAGTTTCTTGCCCGTTCTTCTCCATAGGTACCTACTGCTTTGGAATGGGCAACTAGCTTCATCTCTCTGACTGACCGACACCTTGACAATTCAAAAGTGCCTGTAATTGGTTTATTTGAAGTAAATACTTTCGAGTTTGAGTTTGAGTTTTAGCTTTTAAAATTTTATTATTATTTGTAAGTGAGCTGTTTGAAATGGTGTCAAGTTTTAGCACTAGGTGGAACGACAGCTCACTTCACACTCACATCACCTAAGTGTGATATTTTTACAGCATCGAGCGACAGCGTGAAAACATAGTGAAATGAACTGGCCTTCCACTTGATGCAAAGGATTGGCACTATTTACAACTCATTTTAAGCTCACTTCAGCTTAATTTTCAGGGTTAGATTCTTGCAGAATAGTCCGGCTATATTTGTAGTTAGGAAGCCACTGATTTAGCTTAAATTATTATTATTATCCTAGCATTTGGTGACGATAGACGAGGAATAGATAGGTTTCTCCATGTCTTAGGCCACCTACGCTCTGTCTCCTCCCGTGGGTCCCTTTTGCCATTTGAGGTGATATGATATTCATAGCATCCAAAACTTTTTCATCAGGAATTATCTTTTGGAGTCTGTCTTTGTACCCGGTTGATTGGAAAAGGCTCGCCCCCTATTGCATTGGATTAAAACATAACTGGCGAAATGTGGAGAACTAAACTTTTGTCTATGCCTTCGGGGAAAATGATGTAACTGCGTAAGAGGTGGCCACTAGTGATGTCCAGATTTAGCAGAAATTTTCTCCTTTCTAATATATATTATTTTTAAATTTAACAGATTGACGGACAATAAAAAATAAAGGCCGTAAATCGAAGTCAGCCTAGTGATTCGCGATTGAATTGGCTTATCTTACGGTAGACTGTAACATATAGGCTAGTGGTGATACGGAAAACCCCAACTGATGTCCCCATAATTAATTACAATACCTAGTAATTAAAACCACCAGCATTAATCATCAAAACCATAAACAAACAGCCAATAATAAAACCTCTTTTTATAAGTATAAGTACAGTATCCTTTTCGCGCATCACTGGCTATAACCGCGCAATTCAAATAAGGAATGTAGTTTAAAATAGCGATGCGTCGGCGCAAACGCACCCCGTGACGTCAGCAATTCAAAAGAATTCGACTCGGAAATGAGTCACAGACAAGTCGCCTGAGTCTGCCTGAGTCATAGAATGCGGTCCAAGACTTCGGCGCTTTTATACGACGCGAAGTTTTAAAATTCGTGCGGTTTTTTCTTTGTCTATGACTGATGAGTTCAGTGATTTTGGGTTAAGGTTTTGTTTAGGTTCTTTTTATTATTATTTACTATACTTATAGTTAAGGGGAGTAAGTGCTTATTATTTCGAAAAGCTTTTTATTAAACTCTTTATTTCTGTTCTTCTTTTTTTCGTGTGGTTAGTGACTAATCTGATGTCAGAGTTTAGGTATATGCTGCCCATGGGCCTCTGACTTAGCTTGACATGCTGTTGAGAAATATCTCTCAGACATGCTGGTTTCCCCACGATGTTTTCCTAAACCGATTTTTAAGCAAGTGATAATTACTGTTAGATGGTTACATTGTAAGAAGGTAGTTTCTAATTGCTTTTGTTCTTGTCTCATTACTTGATAGCAAATTGAAGTACTCAGTTTGCGGAATCTGAAATGTCTGCATTGTTAACCTCGAGGTGATTTTCAACAGTCTTAGAATGTAATATCATTACGTGAACGCTGTCTCGCATAGGATCGCAGCATTATGCTGAGCAAGTGCTGTTTTGCGTGGCGCATTTTAACCCAACCCAACTTGTTCTTTTGTGTTCTTTCTTTGCGCCATGTTTGCCGCAAATAATTTTATTTACACGCACTTTCTTTTCTTTTTCTTAATAACTGAGTACACATTTTCTCCCAAATTCCTAGTTTGCCATATATTAATATGCTATCTCCTAAACCAACCAAAAATGCTCAGTCTACAGTCCATAGCTTGTGAGCATCTAAAGAGAGTTCGTGTCTTTGTTTTAGGCCCGGTTGAACCGCAAATCAGTTTGGCGCTAAACAAATTTAAAGAATGTCTCTAGGCTGTTATCTACAAACCATTGACTTAAATATAACACTAAACGTTTTTAATGCAGCGTTTAATTTGTAGTGCAAACGGGCCTTAGTTTCAAAATCATTCTCTTTGTACATGCTTTGAACTCTCCCAGTATCGTTAACTTCATCCACATAAGAATTCACTGATTTTAAAATTAGAATATAAAAAAGGTCTTGCGTTGTAAAGAGTCTTCATAACTTAACGTACCAGTATAAGACGGACCTCCTCACCGGTTGTTTATGAAGAAACTGTTCCACATTGAGGGGTCAACCATAACTGTTGACCGTCCAGGACAATGGACAATGTCTGTGCACATGTTTATACTGTTTTTGGATGGGTTTATGGTATGGTATGAGCTATTGTTGTAGATCTTGAGTAAAAATTATTATCGGTTTTTTATTTTAACTGTGCTATTCTGTTTGAAAGGCTCTTGTCCTGTCCTGCAGTGGGACATCAAACCAGTTTACTTATAGAAACGGCCAGACCTTTAGTCAGAGGCCCATGGGCAGCATAAAAACTCTGAGAAGAGATTAGTCACTAACCACACAAAAAGAAAAAGAAATAGATACTTACGGAAAAATGTAGTTGTAGGTATGTACATAATTTTGACCATAAAGAACCTGTGTCGATGCTTTGTTAGGCCTATATCGAGTAGTGGAGGTCATTCAACTGAGTTCATATGTTTATTCCAAAGTACATTATAGGTTTTACCTATTTTCCCGCAACCTATTCATAATTCATAATGAGGAATTGGAAATTGCCAAAGTAGGATCTTTTTTTTTTTTTTGAGGGTGTGCATTTATCAAATAACCCCTACCGCTCTGAGTGGAGCAGAAGGGAGTGTCAGACTCTTACTGACTAAAACCCATCCATGTTCCTTCCTTCGCCCTTTATGTTCCGGGGTAGCGGTAACCCTTTCGGACAATCCCGCTCTGAGTGGAGCAGAAGGGAGTGTCAGACTCTTACTGACTAAAACCCATCCATGTTCCTTCCTTCGCCCTTTATGTTCCGGGGTAGCGGTAACCCTTTCGGACAATCCTCCCTTTATGTTACATGGTAGCGGTAACCCTTTCGGACAATCAAGTCAACAAGTGAAATGAAAGTAGGTTCTCTAATAAATTAATTGCAATAGGATTTGCCCCAAATCTGCTAAAACGTTTTCATCGGAAATTAAACGTTACATCCAAACATCAAAACACTCATACATACATATTCACTACTAAGACCAACTCATACGTACATTAATTTAAATAAACAAACATAGTATGTACAGTCAGTGTCAAAAAGATATGCCAATTGTATATACACGGTAATTTTTACCTCATTGTTAAACGTTCAGGAGATACTTATGGGTATAAACAACTTTCACTATGGGACCAACTACGAAATAACAGAATATACATCTGTTTCATAGATTTTCATCAATGAAGTATTGTATTTATGGATGAAAAAGCAGATTTTTTTTTTCGTTCATTCGGAGTTGGTTTCATAGTAAAAGTTGCTCATACTCATGGGTAGGTGTAGCTACTTTCACGTGCTGAAACGTTAAAAATTGTGTAAAGATACAATAATAATATATATTTTTGAGAGCTACAACACATAATATATTACACATTGGGAACATTAATTTCTGCAGTATTAAGAAACACTAAAAAATGTAACTAAAATTAAAAACATTTTATTTCACATAAACCTTCCAAATTCCAATTGGTTTCCTATAGCGAAAAACTTGAAAGAAAATCCAAGATTACTCATTTTAAAAATTGAAAAGTTTTTCAATTATTTCAAATTACAGTATTTATTGGTAATGTTAGAAAGTACTAGGTAGGTACACAACAAAATATAAAAAAGGAAATAATAAGAAACAAATAATTAAAAAACCTATATAACCGAAATAACATGATTTTCACTGTGAATTGCAGAAAATCAAATAGTTACTTGACGGTGAATATAACAATTTCAGGCTGACTGTACTACTATCTACTACATTATGACTGTTTGCAAAGATCAACGACTCTAGCCAATGATGCGAGCGACCATAATGCGGCGGAAAACAATATGATAGATTCTATACTAGTCCATGGACGAGGGTTTCCTTACAAATTAAAAGGGAGTAGAGTTTTAAAAAAAAATGATCCTTTTTATTTTTACTTTTCAGAATACTCGAGTTAACCCCTCAAATATCGTATTAACCCCACAATAAATATAACCGTAATAATCGTTGAGCTCTTATAAGCACACGGCTTCTAAATAAGCGAACATCTAATGGGTTTATCATAAATCAAATAAACTTATTTTCCATTTCTTTCTTCTTTTTTGTGGGCCGACAAGCAGTATTATTTTATTATTTCTTCCCAATGGGTTGTTTCATCTTTGCACAGAAGTAATTTTGTAATAAATACTGCAAAAAGAGGAGCCTGTTCAGGTCCTGGTCAGCTTGAAATATTTAAGGTAACATAACAACAACATAAAAAACAAAACATAAAAACACAACACGCAGTTATTGTGTAATTTTGTTATTATCCTGACATCATTCCCAAACACAAATATGCAGAACTGAAGTCTATACCGTGAAAAACTAAAAAAAATGTCATTTGAGAGACAGAGAGAGAGAGAGCGATCGTGAAAAATCAAAAACATACTTTTTCTAAAGAAAATCTTATATGGTTTGAGAGAGATGAGAGAGAAAATTCTCGTGTCGTTTTATATGTCACTGCTCTCATATCATAATGGTTTAAGTATTTTTTAAGAACAGATATTAATTATGGCTCAAGGCGATCTGCAGTTTTATAATACTATATGACCGCCCCGACACGAAGTTATTAAAGCTAAATGAAGTTTCAGATTTCGGCACCAATTGACGTCCAACAAAAATATTAGCAAAGTGGATGGAGTTTACGGTAATTTTCATATACAAAGGCCACATCAAGTTACCTCAATCTGTCAAATTTCTTTGATAGGTTTTTAACCTTATTATAAAAGCATAACGTTGATTTTTAATTGGGACAATTAGACAGTTACGGTAGCTTATGGCGTCTGTACATTTATATTATTGTAAGTCCGACCTTGTCAAGTTTCACCTCCTTGTTCAACATCATAGGCACTACTTGGAAGTTATTTTAGCTTAACTAGTTCACACGTGTACCCTAAATTGATCCTGGTTCTCAAAATTAGCGGAATAATAATCTGGGTTCAGTAAACAACCGCCTGACGGTTAAAGTGAGCCATTCCACTAATTAAATCTTTCAATTTCCGAGAATATCTGAATTCTATTATAATGTGGTTTCTCACGGTATGGCTGGTCCGTAAATTCAATGTCGCTCGCGAGCTATGGAACGGTCTAGCTTGGAGTGTCTCTGAGGGATCGAATCTGGAACGAGGTGATTCGTCAGAGAATCAACGAAGGCGATGTAGCTCACAGAATAAGCAAGCTGAAGTGGCAATGAGCCGGCCATATTAGCTTTAGGACCGATGACCGTTGTGGTAGTTGTGTCCTTGCGTGGAGACCATGAATTGGCACTTGTAAGGTAGGACTCTCAGGGTCTCAGGTTCTCAGGTGAGGTGGAGCGACGATCTTCGGGTGGCTGGTAGCGCAGGATGAAAGGTGCCGAGAATCGAGCTGAATGCAGTGCAATTGGAGAAGCCTATGTCCAGTAAAAGACTCGGGTATTTGCGATCTTGGAATTTTCGAATGTCAGTTGAGTCAGTTCGAATGTCTTAAAACAACTGACAATCTAAAAAAAAGTTTCTTTTACTGTATATTGAGGTTTTCGTTGGTAACCATGACGTTCAAAAAGCTCAACTTTATCATTCTTCTCCACGCCAAGTAAAAGCAATGGAAAATTCCTTTGAATTTCACAAGCTAGATAACAGTTGCGAAACATGATTAACGCTTCCAACGCCGCTTCTAACAGACACGAAATCGATAAGGAAGGAAAGGGAGACTATTCTTAGCTAGAATCTGCACTACCTGAGAGTAAATATTCAAATAGCGTTGGTTACTAAAATAAATCAATTCTCATCCCTTCGGGGAAAACTGGTGCTGTTATGTTAATTTGTATCCATAAGTTATGGAGACATTAGAAATAAATTTGCGTATGGATCATACAGGGTGGAACTTTGACGCGAAGACTTTGGATTTAGTACATGATTCTGAACCTCTCTGAGTTGAAATAAAGTCGGTTATAAAATAAAATCTACTGTTTCATACATCATCATCTGCCTAGCCTTTTCCCAACTATTTTGGGGTCAGCTTCCAGTCTAACCAGCTGAATACCAGTATTTTAAATGGAGCGACTGCCTATCTGACCTCCACTACCCAGTAACTGGTAACTCATTTTTTTTTTTTTTTAAAGCTGAGAAATCATCCAATGACTGCTCCCGCTCTGGGTGGAGCGGAAGGGAGTGTCAGACTCTTACTAACTAAAACCCATCCATGTTCTTTCCGTAGCCCTTTATGTTCCAGGGTAGCGGTAACCCTTTCGGACAATCCCGCTTACCCGGCAGGCTTGGCCCCCCCCCCTTCATATGCTGACATCTCTTTGAGGCGCGCGTGGAACATATACGCGCCGTCCGGCACGGGTCTGGTGCTGATCGGACGGTGAGTCACCCATTACTCACCGTCCGCATAACTCATACATAACGTAACATAATCAGCCTGTAATGTTCCCACTGCTGGGACACAGGCCTCCTCTCTGTGATAAGGAGTGGGCCGTAATCTACCACACGGGCCCAGTGCGGGTTGTTAGATGTCACATATCTTCGAATTTTTTAGGCCTAGGACGAATCACGATGTTGTCCAGCTGTGAGAAAAAAATGCCATCTATACGTGAAATGTATGGAACAGCAGTTTTATTTTAATGCTTATGATGTATAGTGTATTTTTCTTTAGTTGTCTCATTTGGTAAACAAATGTCGCAACTAATATTAAGATTTCTAGGTAATGTATGTGTCTCTGAAGCATTTTTTAAAAATAATTCTTGAAAAATCAGAATTAGCGTCCCGTGTTTGTTTACCAAATTGGACACTGTAAAAGAAATACACTATAGATTAATTCTGTCTGTCTTTCGGTGTAACGCTTCGGGGAAATAAGGCATGATCTTTTTGATGAAGTCATGGGCAGCTAGTAGGTGAGTGAGTGAAAATATAAACATTAATAACCCGTGGAACAACATGACGCTCATAGCGGAACATTTTATCAAACATACGCACATAAGTAGCCGTTTAAAATCAACCCCTCCTTTGGCTTTACGGTAGTCAGGTAAAAAAGCTTTCCTAAGAATAGAAAATAATACTTTTATTTGCGTTAAAACTTGCTACAATAATGGTGTTAATACTTAGGGTTATGTTCTACTTAAACTTTTCTTATGAACTACAATCTGTATTTCATTATCAGAGACTAGAATTTAATGCGTCAGCAAGCATAGAGTCGAACGCAAACAAAATAAAAAGTAAATGAAAAAAAAACCGATTTCTCTATTCTTCTGCAGTATTCAAAAAAAGAATTCGCAATAAAACTATCAGGCAGTGCTTGAGATTCTTCGAATATGACGGTTGTGCTAACACGGACCACGGACCAGCTCTAGTTTTTTCAAGATACCCACCGACGCGTGACGCATTATGGGCCTCACAGACAGGCACGACACGATCCTACTAGAACAATTTCTATGAAAACTTCATGGAAACTGTTCCACGTCATCCCATCGCGCCTGTCTGCGGGAACCCTTAGTAATATTCTTGCTTTACAATAAACATGCCTTGATGTAGACCGTACAGATTTAATTAGGTTTGAATTAGCAATAAAGCAAGGGGCATAGGAATAAACGACCGTTTCTTCAAGCACACGTGGCTATTATAAAAACAAGTCGTGACCTATCTGCCTTCATTTTTTATTTGAATTAAAAGTCATCAAAAAGGTTTTATAACATTTCAGCACGATCACTAATCAGTCTGCCAAGCTTAATGACTAGCTCACCGTCCGATCTGCCCGTGCCGGACGGCGCGTACGTCCGAGTAAGCGGGATTGTCCGAAAGGGTTACCGTTACCGCGGAACATAAATGGCCAAGGAAGGCACATGGATGGGTTTTAGTCAGTAAGGGCAGAGCGAAAGGGAGTGTCAGAACACTTCCTTTCACTCCACCCAGAGCAGGAGGAGTCATTTGAGTATATACCACCCTCAAAAAAATAAAATAGATAAATTAAACTTTATCTATTTCATTTTTTTGAGGGTTTGACTAAACAGGGTGGAAGAAACATCATGCATGATAACTGCGTTGAAATAATTAGACGTTTATTAAAAAAAGTAAGCTGATTTAATAAACATTTTCACTGCGTATCGCATCAATATTGCACTTTTCTATGAAACAGCAGATTTTTATTTTTATAACCAACGAAGTATTTCATCCTGGGTTGGGTATCACTTGCTTAAAAATCGGTGAAGGAAAACATAGTAAAGAAACCGGCATGCCTGAGTGATATTCCTCAACAGCATGTGAAGCTAAGTCAGAGGCTCATGGGCAGCATAAGAACTTTGACACCAGATTAGTCATTATCCACACGAAAAAGAAGAACCTGGGTTCCTTTTTGAAAAAAAATAAGGTACATACAGTATGGGAATTCAGTAGATATGGCACTTTTCAGGCAGGTAGCAGGTAGCATAAGTGTTCATTAATTGTATTTACTATATGCTTGCTAAAGCTAGTACCTACGCTATCATTAGCTTACCTATAGTGAACTATGAGTCTATGAAAATGAAATAATGGACGCCTCCCGAAGGCGCCTAACTGCATTGTTCAGCAGAAACCGTAGCTATGAACCTGTAGAAGTGCCTGAAAATCGATTTAGGGTAGGTGTTTTTTTTTGTCAGCGGCACTGTCCGAAATGATTTTCGCTACCCCGGAACATAAAGGGCTAAGGAAGGAACATGGATGGGTTTTAGTTTGACGCTCCCTTCGGCTCCACCCAGAGCGGGAGCAGTCATTTGATGATGTCCCACCATACATTTCGCCTCTTATATTTGAAGTTCCATGTAATAGGAGGTTAACCTATTACCAACCGTGAACAAACGACTGTCCGTGTACAAGCGTCCTATTCGAAGAATCTCAAACACTGGCTAATAGTTCCTTGCGAATTCTGTTTTTCAATACTAGAAGAATAGACATTTTTTTTTTGTTTTTATTACTTTTTATTCTGTTCGCGTTTGACTCTATGTTTGCAGACGCAGTAAATTCTAGTCTCTCATAATTAAATACAGATTGCCTTGATTGATTTATCCTATTGCTAAAAATAACAAGAAAGCCTGGGTGTACATCAGCCTTCTTCCACATACAATGAACTGCACCCTTATAGCGTACCACGCCTTCAAATATATTCCTAGTCCATTGCTAAGTTCTAAGAAATTGTCTGCCCAACAACGTAAATAACGCAATGAATGTTGTTGAACTGTCAAAATGAAACCCATTGCTACAGTTGGTACAGATGCCAGCACATCAAGCTATCCCACAACACGGTTGGCGCAGTAGTTGAGCGATTTACTGCTGCGCAGCATGTCGCGGGTTCGATTCCCGCATGGAACAAATATTTGTACGACCTGCAAGTATTTGTTCCGGGTCTAGGTGTTTTTCTATCTATAATATGTATGTGTGTATTTACAAAAAAAATACCTATATAAGTAGTTTATCAGCCATCTCGTTACCATAACACAAGCATTAGGTTGCTCAGCTTGGGACTATATGGCGTTGTGTGAAATGTCCAAGGATATTATTATTGTTATCCCTAACTGTCAAATTTTCCCAATTGAAAATAAACCTTACGCTTTGGAAATAAAGTTGAAAAACTATCAAAGTAATTGACAGATTGAGGTAACTTTATATGCTGGCCTGTATGTTACGCAATAATTATCCCGATGAAATGAGATGATGTGATGCTAAGTCAGAGGCCCACGGGCAGCATTAAAACTCAGACACCAGGTTAATCACTAACCACACGAAAAGAGAGATTATCCCGCTGTACATAATTATATACTTGCAAGTTCCTACATATCACCCACGTGTAAAAATGAATTTTAATAACTTAGATCACTGTGCAATGCTTAAAATGCTATTTTAGTTCCTAGTAATAATTACAAATCAATAAAATAAAATTTAATTTTCAGCCCACAAAATAATAAAAAACATCTTAACTAACCGTTAATTTCTGCAATTTTTTTATGGCAACACATTATGCCATTAGGTTTATTTGACGTGATATTCTAGGCTTCCTCTTTGCTCTATGGCTTGGATCTAGGTTACACGCGCCGCTATGACGTCACGATACTGTGCTAACAAGATACGGTGACCACACGCTTGTGTAGTTCGCTCGGACGCTCTCCGACTTTCCGGGTTTATCCGGCGAGTTTGAGATAACGATTTTATTCAGAACATTTCGATAGTTAGGTACATGATCGACGAAGGAAGAATCTAAAAAACATATGTTTGGGAAAAAATTAAACCCTTTCATTTGGTTAAACTTTCACCATTAATCCTAAGTCTTTTGTTTAAAAAGGAAACAGTGACTGACTGACTGACTGATCTATCAACACATAAACCACTAAACGGATTGGGCTGAAATTTTGTCGGTCAGATAATTACAATGGCGTAACGCAATTCTACGGGAACGAAGTCGCGGGTAGAAGCTGACTGCACCGCTGCACCGCTGCTGTATATAGTATAATCTGGGCTGATTTTTCGATAGTCAGATAATTTTTTTATCTGTGGAATAAATATGACGGTTTGACACAATTTGCATAGAAAATAATTATGTCAAATTGAAATATTTTTCCTCAGACAAAAGAAAGAAAAAACATTTATTTGGACATAGTGGTGACACACGAAATAGAAAAAACAAAATAAAAATTAAATAATAGTTAATATTGCAAAATCGGCTAATTTAGTTTATTTTTCTAAGTAAGTAAGTAAAACATGGTAAAGAACTATATACATGGTGTTTTATTATTTAAAATAAAGATTTCAAAAATTAACGGTGATGATGTGATGATGATAAACATTTTTGGCCAGATTTGTAAAAATGAGAATTATCCATAAATTCTTTAAGACTATAGTTATCTAGTAATTTTCAAACGTTACCTTTAATTTTAAGACAGCTAAAAAAGGACATTTTCTTCAATATTCAGTAGCTTGCCACCTTCAAATCAGGAGTAGCTATGATGTAAAGATCTCACAATTAAATATCCCGTACATGTTCCTATGTATACCTTGTTGCAGACAATTAAAGGAATAGTTAAATCGTCACGATTATTCCGAAACGTGACGTATACACTCAACACTTTACTGCCATTGCTACGCACTTTGACAGCTAACACGTCTAGATTTATGTTATTTAATCGTAGACTTTGTGATAACTCCTCAACAAAGTCGTGTTAAAAATTTCATGCGAACTTTCTTAAAAGCTGTAAAAAATTGAAAAAAATACACTAAATAAGTAGACGTTTCTACATTAGGTATAATAAACGTTACTGATTTGATGGTTTGATCGTTATATTAAACTAAAGTATATTAATGTAAGTTCCTGTGTTGTGGAGATCTGATAAGCAGTCGCTCCATGTAAAATACTGGTATTCGGCTGCATACGGTTAGATTGGAATCGACTTCCAAAATAAAAGTATATTAAATGAAATCAGGTCATATAATCATTAGACCTCTTGTTATTATTTCAAACGTGATCACCAGAATGTAATACGGGTAAAAAAACTACCCGTTGTACTACTGGATCGCTTGGTAGTTCTACGGGATTTTTTTACCCGTGGTACTAATGGCAGTCCCACGGAGTACAAACGCTTTACATTAGGTGCTCTTGTAATTTAAACAAATTCAAAACAGGAAACCAGGGCCATTTAATAGATGATCCTTCTGGATTACCTTGCTTGCTCCTGATTTTTCCAGAATCCTGATTCGCAAAAACTTATATATTATGTTCGCAAAAAGCTTCTTACAGCGGCTTCTACCGGGTGGTTGTCTGAAATTATCCCACGGGAATGAAGGTACTACCGGGATAAAAAGAAATAATAAGTGTTAATCCAGGTTGTAAACTATCCATGTGCTAAAATTCATCTTGAGCCGTTCAGTTGATTTTGCGTGATTGAGTAACAAAAATCTTAAAATCTTCACAAACTTTCACGTTTATAGTATAAGTAGGATTTTAATTTCAATATTAAAAAAAATAATTAATTATTTATTTGGACCAAACACTTTTATACCTTTTGTGATCCAACCAAACTGCGTAACAGTATGTCGGATGGATGGTTTATGGAATCATTATTTATGAGAAGGTACCTAATTCTTTAGTTGAGTTCTAATCCGAATGAAAAGCTCCTGAAATTATCCTTAATTTTCTCAACCCAAAAAGGGACAGCTCTACTCCATTTCCGCTTCTAAGAACAAGCCTAAAAGCCACAAGTGTTGCATAAACCAATAAATAAACCGAACTAGATCATTTAGTTGACTAATTCGTAATGTTTATATCAACTACCAACGGATTCACGCGGTGTGGTGCGCCTGAGCAGTTTTTTGTACGAGAATGAACGGGACGGCTGGTGACGCCGAGTTTGCCTTTATATTTAGCCATTTAGGTCATTGAACTTTGTTTAGCATTTAACATACACTTTTCTAGGCATCATTCATTGTGATATCTTAGATCAATGCTGATACCTACGTGGAATACAAAGTCTTATTAACTAGGCATACAATTTCAATATCTTAATGCTTCGTGTCGCGCAAGAGCGGAACAATTTGTACCGTATTATGCGAAACGTGTTTAAAATATTGTCTTAATTGTCTATACTTAAAAATACATCGATCGTGAGAAAAATTATGGCCAAAAGCTTCTGTTTTTCGTCATTTTAGGTTTGTTCTTTTTGTGTTGCACCGTCTATGGTACTAAGTGGTGCCATAGAAGATGCTCCATATTCTTAATGGACTAAAAATATGGAGCATCTGTCTGCCTGTCTTTACTTTTAAGCAAGTTAAGTTATCCTCGGTCCTTAAGCCCATATAGAACCAAGTAACATTCTTAAGGACCTGCTTAAGGAATCTTCTTCTTCGTCTTTTTGTGTCGATAGTACTCTTCCTCAATGTTATTAAGTATATTGATTGAGTTCAGTAGGTTGCCATATTGATCGCGGCATCAGAGGCATTATTTAGGTCAGGGGTGCCCAAACTTACTTTGTCTACTGCCCATTTTGAGAATAGATTACTTTTTAGCGCCCCCGTTTTTCACCTACCTCAAAACCACTATCTAGAAGAAATTACAAATTGCCCCCTAAGTCTCTACACAGCGCCCCATTTTTCTGGGTCTCTTACTACCCTCCTTTAGGCCTTATTTTTTTTTAAGGCTGGGAAATCATCCAATGACTGCTCCCGCTCTGGGTGGAGCGGAAGGGAGTGTCAGACTCTTACTGACTAAAACCCATCTATGTTCCTTCCGTAGCCCTTTATGTTCCGGGGTAGCGGTAACCTTTTCGGACAATCCCACTTACCCGGCAGGCTTGGCCCTGAGGGGCCCCTTCATATGCTGACATCTCAACATATACGCGCCGTCCGGCACGGGTCTGGTGCTGATCGGACGGTGAGTCACCCATTATATACCCACCGCCCGCAGGCAAACTCAAACTCAAACTCTAAGCATTTATTTCAAATAAACCAATTACAGGCACTTTTGAATTGTCAAGGGGTCGGTCAGTCAGAAAGATGAAGCTAGTTGCCCATTCCAAAGCAGTAGGTACCTATGGAGAAGAACGGGCAAGAAACTCCATGGACACTCTTTTAAATCAAAATATGTTTACAAAAACTGGGTTACATCACTCATGTTGAAATATACACATAGGCCCGCGCCTACGGTGGCCGGGAGTCGTCACGTGGCTCCCGACGCCCGGAGCGTCTCCCGCGGCGGCTGGGACGGGCGGACCTTTCTCTCTCCCATCCCGCCACCTCCTTCGCGAGCATGACTTTTTCGCAGAAGGCGGTGACTGCCTCCCACTCCCTCTCGCCCCGGACCATGGTTACACCAGGGCCGGGCGCGAGAGGTCGCCGCCGCCGATCGCCTCTACGAGAACTCCTTTAGGCCTGCAGCGCCCACAAGGGGGCGTTATTGCCCACTTTAGGAAAGGCTGCTTAAGGTCATTCGAGGTGTAGGTGGATGGGTCCTTAGGATACTCCAGCAAGTGGGGAAGGGTCTGAACAGCACCGCACTCGTGCTTGAAGCTTACATACCAACCATCTGCCTAGCCTTTTCCCAACTATGTTGGGGTCGGCTTCCAGTCTAACCGGATGCAGCTGAATACCAGTATTTTACATGGAGCGACTGCCTGTCTGACCTCCACAACCTAGTAACTGGGCAATACGATACCCCTTGGTAAGACTGGCTGTCAGATTTTCCGACTTCTGAAAACCCGTAACGACTGTCAAAGATGCACAAATGGCAGCCGGGACCAACGGCTTAACGTGCTTTCCGAGACACGGAGGATTCTCGGTATGTAAAGATGTTCACCCATCCACGGCCAACCCCGGCAAGCGTAGCTTACCTGTGCGGATTTTAGTAGGTACTTAGCCAAGCTTACATACCCATTTACCAATAAAAGAGTATTAATTTTCCACAAGGACGCGAACATATGGAAACCCTACTCATAGAGCTGTGCTCTACACGAGTCTCTGTATACAGCTAGAAAGTACATAAAAGTGTTTTATTTGATCGGAACTGTACTCCGGGTGCTCAACTAGTTGTTTGGTCGTCCTTTGCATGTCGTGCAGATTTATTTCCTTTATTATCTTACTTCGGACAGGCTGAGTGGCTAATGCGGATATCGTCAAACTTCGGGTTTGTAAGTGTGTTTTTTATGTAGCTATTGCTAAAGATGCTTGCTTTGTCTGTTTGTTACAGGTGCTTGTTGCGGTACAGGTAGCTTATTTTTTTTAACAGACGACAAAAAATTCCTACGCAGTAATCATGCACTGAATCTATGGTAACCGGCTTCGAATCGATGTCTCTTCCACCCTGTTTAGTCATTAAGCTTTATTTATTTTAGTTTTTTTAGAGTGGGAAATCATCAATGACTCCTCCCGGTGGGGCGGAAGGGAGTGTCAGACTCTTACTGACTAAAACCCATCCATGTTCCTTCCTTATCCCTATATGTTTCGGGGTAGCGGTGACTGGTCAATCCCGCTGTTTGTGCCCGTCTAATTTTAGTGTTAAGGTGACTTCCTTAAATGTTTTGTTTTTTATGGCATACAATAAAGAAAGAATCAATCTGCCTAGACTTTTCCCAACTATGTTGGGGTCGGCTTCCAGTTTAACCGGTGCATCCGGTGCATGCTGAATACCAGTATTTTACATGGAGTGACAGCCTATCTGATATTCACGACCCAGAAACGGGGTAATACACACATAGTCGAGAAAAGGCTAGGCAGAATGGTGTTTTGGTTGTGGAAATTGGCAGTTGCTCGTCCGCATCCATCTGCCGTAATCCCACAAAGTTATTCTTCTTCTTTTCGTGTGGTTAGTGGCTAACCTGGTGTCAGAGTTTTTAAGCTGCCCATGGGCCTCTGACTTAGCTTCACATCCTGTTGAGAAATATCTTTTAGGCATGCTGGTTTCCTCATAATGCTTTCCTTCACCGATTTTTAAGCAATTGATAATTATACAATACGCGCATGAATCCGTAAAATCAGAGTCAAAGATCAAAGTTATTTAGAGCTACCAATAGATGATGATTCAGTATACTTAGGTAAGCTATTTCTAACAACAGTGACTATGGTCACAATTGACCTTCAAACACATTGGTTCAAATGACGATGAACGTTTTCAAGGAAATTTTCGAGTTATGTAAATGATTCTTTATCCTTTACCTGAATGGAATATTTAAAAGGCCAATGCTTCTGAAATAAAATTAGGCTAAGTTGTAGAACAACGAAAATGGTCATAGAGCACAAAGGAGTCGTTTATAATGAAAGTTTTATATGCGGTGATTTTTAATTCTAAGCCTTTCAGGAGCTGAGAGTACTCATGATTATAAACAATATTCACTATGGGATCAACTACGAAATAACAAAAAACTATACATTTCTTTCATACATTTTCAACGATTAATATGTTGTATGAAAAAGCCGATTGTTTGTTGCAATATTTGTTGTTGCTGAGTTGTTCTAAGAATGAAAGTTGCTCATAATCATGGGTACTTTCACGCCCTTTTTTTTTTTTTTAAGGCTGGGAAATCATCCAATGACTTCTCCCGCTCTGGGTGGAGCGGAAGGGAGTGTCAGACTCTTACTGACTAAAACCCATCCATGTGCCTTCCGTAGCCCTTTATGTTCCGGGGTAGCGGTAACCCTTTCGGACAATCCCGCTTACCCGGCAGGCTTGGCCCTGAGGGGCCCCTTCATATGCTGACATCTCTTTGAGGCGCGCGTGGAACATATACGCGCCGTACGGCACGGGTCTGGTGCTGATCGGACGGCGAGTCACCCATTACTCACCGTCCGCAGGCCCGCGCCTACGGTGGCCGGGAGTCGTCACGTGGCTCCCGACGCTCGGGGCGTCTCCTGCGGCGGCTGGGACGGGAGGACCTTTCTCTCTCCCATCCCGCCACCTCCTTCGCGAGCATAACTTTTTCGCAGAAGGAGGTGACTGCCTCCCACTCCCTCTCGCCCCGGACCATGGCTTGCACCAGAGCCGGGCGCGAGAGGTCGCCGCCGCCGATCGCCTCTACGAGGACACGGCGGTGCTCCGCCCAAGCGGGGCAGGTTTGCACCGTGTGCTCTACCGTGTCCTCTGGGCGATCCTCGCAGTGGTGACACCCGGGCGTTTCCTCCCGCCTAATGATGTGCAGGAACCTCCCGAAACATCCATGTCCGGTGAGGACCTGCGTCAGGCGGTAGGTGAGGGCGCCGTGACGCCTCTCTAGCCACTCCTCAAAGAGGGGCCTTACCGCCACTATCGTGGCGTGCCCTGCGCTGGGTTGCGACAGTCGCTGATTCCAGGCCGCCATGAGATCGCGCCGGAGGTCCGTCCGCTCCGCCGCAATTTGTTGCGGAAACGGAGTTTCCCCCCGGCTAAGTACCTCCGCGCGCCACTCGTACAGGCGCGCGAGGACTATCGCCTCCAGATCCCACGGCGGCAGTCCGGCAAGGAGGCTTGCCGCCTCGCCCGAGATCGTGCGGTACCCCCGGATTAGCCGAATGGCTACCACCTTTTGGGGCGCGTTCAGATAGTGGGAGGCTCGCCGCCGCAATGAACGCGCCCACACCGGGGCCCCGTAAAGGGCCATGGACCGCACGACTCCCGCGTAAAGCCTCCGGCAGGAGGCGTTTGGCCCCCTCAAATAGGGCAAGAGCCGCTTGAAGGCGGCCCCAGTCCGTTCCAGCTTGGGGGCTAAACGTCGGAAGTGCTCCACGAAATTCCATCGGCTGTCGAGGACCAGACCCAGGTATTTCATCGTGGTCTCGACGCCGATGTGAACCCCTCCTACCGTAAGTTGGGATCCCGATGGTGGCCTATTCCGAGGCCCATGAAAGGACATGGCCTCGGATTTGTGCAATGCCACCTCGAGACCCAACTGCCGGATCCTCTCAATGACTGTCGCAACCCCGCGTGTCATCGCGTCGGCCACCGCCTGATGCGACCTCCCCTGCGCCAGGGCCAGCGTGTCGTCAGCGTAGCAAACTACGCTGACGCCGTCAGGGAGGTCGGCCCGCAGCACCCAGTCGTAACTGATGTCCCACAGGAACGGCCCCAGAACCGATCCCTGTGGGACACCGCACGACATCTCTCGCCGGTTCCATTCCCCATCGCGACCGGGGTAGATGACGGCTCTGTCCGTCAAGTACGCCCCGACTATTCGACGGAGGTAGGTCGGCACCCGGTGATACCGGAGTGCTTCCCTAATGCAACTCCAGGGCAGGGTGTTGAAGGCGTTGGCGATGTCG
Organism: Hyppa rectilinea; assembly: GCA_951799385.1. Lineage (NCBI taxonomy): Eukaryota > Metazoa > Arthropoda > Insecta > Lepidoptera > Noctuidae > Hyppa > Hyppa rectilinea. The sequence goes on along the minus strand of OX637310.1, from coordinate 3,344,062 downwards.
AGTGACACCGCCACGACGACCCTACCCTGGGACACCGCGTCCCCCGTCGTGAGGGCTCTAACGCGCATGATGGCGTCCACCGTCGAGCGCCCCTTGCGGAAGCCAAATTGGCAGTCCGCAAGGTCCGGCCCCGTCCTTCCAAGGTGCCCGACGAGGCGGCCCGCAATAATTCTCTCGAAGAGTTTGCCGACCTCGTCGAGCTACTTTCACGCCCTGAAAGGTGAATTAAAAATCACCATGTATAATAGGACGATGAGACTGCCTTGTTGGTCTGATGGTTACCTATGGGTCCGGGCGAAGGTAATTTGGAATTATTCAATAGCAGCAGCCACAGAACAGATGCAGCAGCAAACATAACTGGCGAAATGTCAGTGTAGTATTTGAAGAACCTCCGTATAACTACGTATTGTTAAATATTACCATCTCTTTATAGGGTGAAATTGATTTTATGGGGATAATATTTTAAGGGGTCATTGGTTATGTATTACTCATCATCATCACCTGAAATCGCGAAAAAAAATCAGCTGTTTCCTACATTCGACAAATTATGCGGGCACAATGTATGGTAGAGCTGATTTTTTAATCTCGATTTCACGCCTATGAATTTAATTTCATCCTGTATAGTGTCAAAATCGCTCCCCGCCGTCTGTCACTCTATACGCTTAAATATTTTTATCTGCACTACGAATTTGAATGCCATTTTCATCAATAGATGCTTCAAGAGGAAGGTTTAATTGTATAGTTTAACCAGCTTTCGCCAGCGTGATAGTATCTGTATTGCACCAGTGGGAAGCCGGGGGTAGCTAGTACATAAGTGAAATAAATGAGCAACCGATAGCCTAGATATTGTAGCGTTACCTTGCCAAAGGTCAACAAAAATGGACTTAAATTGGCCTGACTTGATGAGTTGATAGTGGAATGTAATTATACTCCCATGCATTCACCCAATTCCAACCCCAATCCCATAGAAAATAATGAATTGGGGATATAATTATGTGTCTAGCTTTCCCGAAATTATCCCACGGGAACTGTACAATTTTCCGGGATTAAAAGTTTCCTATGTGTTAAGCCAGGTTATCTATATATGAAGGGGCCCCTCAGGGCCAAGCCTGCCGGGTAAGCGGGATTGTCCGAAAGGGTTACCGCTACCCCGGAACATAAAGGGCTACGGAAGGAACATGGATGGGTTTTAGTCAGTAAGAGTCTGACACTCCCTTCCGCTCCACCCAGAGCGGGAGCAGTCATTGGATGATTTCCCAGCCTTAAAAAAAAAAAAAAAAAAAGGTTATCTATATAATATTATAAAGCTGAAAAGTTTGTTTGTTTGAACGCGCTAATCTCTGGAACTATTAGTCCGAATTGAAAAATTCTTTTTGTGTTGGATAGTCCATTTACCGAGGAAGGCTATAGGCTATGTAACATCACGCTACAACCAAAAGGAGCCGAGCAGCGGGTGATACCGGGCGGGAACAACTAGTAAACTATATGTGTCCCAAAATTTATCCGTAATCAGTTAAGTAAAAAACATACAACATAAACACACACACAAACTTTCGCAGTTATAAGTAGTGGGATGACATACGACATAATTAAGAAAACAAACCACACATAGTCGATTGTAACATGCCGTGAGTCGAATAATAGGCAAAACTTTTCAACAATCTTAGAATGTCTAAGGCTTTGTGGGTTAGTCTGACCAACGCTCAATTTATAGGAAATGAGGTACAAGTATTAAACGCATCATTCCTACTTTATACTTTAATTTTATAGTTCTGAACATGTTGTTAAACAGTTTAAGGGAAATTGCTTGTTTTTCCGTGGGAGGTTCACAATGTAAAGGTTTGTTACTTATTAAATAGCTCTAGCATGTAGATCGTCAGTGTTTAAGAAAGCCTCATTGGCACCCATTGTTCGAAAGTCAAGAAAAATCTGTTAATGGACACATAAGTGCAGGAAAGATGCACACTAAAAACTTGAAAAGATCGTCGGTATAGAAAGGATTTCAGGGATACATCTTAAGGTGTGGATATTAATAATAGATTCAGTCGTCGCTTTGTGCACTGCATTTGCTTATTTAATTTCCGCGTCGCATCGCTCAAACTATACAGCGTCCCTTAAGCCAGGTAGGCACGGGCGAACAAAATTTTGCGTTTCACGATACGCAAGATTATTGTTCGAACGTACGTACTACGTACATACAAACATTTCGACGAACACGGTGATCATGTTCGTTAAAATGTTTGTGACAATTGAAATGTTAGGCTTTATATGGATAGTGTTCGGAGATGTTTTTAATGTCAACTATCAAAGTTGTTGCGTATCATGAATGCTAACATCCATTTTCAATTTGATCGTTGTCTGCGATCTCGAGTTAAACCTGTCGTGTTACCTCTGCTTATTTGGTCGTGATCAATGTTCCTGTTCGCGTTCGTCCGTGCGTACACGGCTTAAGAATAAAGCAGGCCTATTGTTTTAAGATTTGAAACAACGCCATGCTGACGTATTTCTTGAAGATGTCTCGATGACTCAAGCGTCACTTAGAAATCTCTTAAAGCTTTGGAGACAATATTAACTTAATGCTGATGAAGTTTTTTTTTAAAGAATATTTGGTGAACTGGTTTTCTTTTCAATATAGACAATCGGAGTCCTCTGCTAGAGATAAGGCTTGATTAAAAACTACCTATGGAGTTTCTTGCTGAATCTTCTCCATAGAAATCTCCATGGATCGGGCCACTAACTGCACTTTCTGACTAACTGACCGTCTCTTCGCGAATTCAAAAGTGCTTGTAAATGCTTTGTCTTGACTTTCAGTAATGTTCGTTCAAGTTCATGTTCTATTTTTGTTAGAGCGAGTGGGTCGTAGTCCACGCGGGTCCAGTGCGGGTTGGTAGATGTCACATGTCTTCGAATTTTTGGTTCAAAGACATGCCGGTTCCCTTGCGATGTTTTCCTTCACCGTTTTTAAGAGCAATGGTGGTGAGATTAAATATATACGAAATAAAGCACCTGCCTGGGTTCGAACCCACGACCTAAAACTCGTAAGTCGTTAGGCCACCACAGGTCACTGCCTTACAAATATAGATGCTAATGCGCAACTGCTGATGCTAACTGCGCTTTAAAAATTTTTTTTCAGAAGACAAATATCTGACACATCTTTCTACGTATTTCGCGACAAAAACCCGATATTTTATAAAGTACGGAAATGCATAATATAATAATAAAATTAAATAATTTGGTATTTATTAAAACGCCCGCCAAATATCGAGAGCTGGTAGTGTCAACAGTCTGGTTGACATTCAGATACAAAAATAAATGTCTACCCTTTGTGCAGGCGGACGAGTAGGATGGTAACAGCTTATGTCACAGGGTAGGCAGATGGCAGAGTGTTCACCTTGTATTATATTCTGTGAGAACTTATGGGAATTTCCTGGTCTTTTTTTTTTGAGGGTGGGAAATTATCAAATGTCTCCTCCAGCTCTGGGTGGAGCGAATGGGAGTGTCAGACTCTTACTGACTAAACCCCATCCATGTTCCTTCCTTAGCCTTATATTCCGAGGTAGTGGTAACCCTTTCGAACAATCCCGCTTACCCGGCAGGCTTGGGCCCTAACGCCTTTACATGTTGACATCTCATCGAGGCGCGCGTGGAACACTTTCGCGCCGTCCGGCACGGGCCTGGCCCTGATCTACCCATTACTCACTGTCACAGGCCCGCGCTTACGATAGCCGGGAGTCGTCACGCGGCTCCCGACGCCCGGGGCGTCTCTCGCGGCAGCTGGGACGGGAGGAACTTTCCCTCTCCCATACCACCACCTCCTTCGTGAGAATAACTGCTTCGCAGAAGGAGGTGACTGCCTCTCACTTCCTCTCGCTCCAGACCAAGACTTGCAACAGGGCCGGAGGCGAGAGGTCACCGCTGCCGCCAATCGCCTCTACGAAGTCTAAGACCATATCCAACGTAGAACTGTTGGAGAAATGTTATGAGAGCCCAATGATGAGTGATCTTGCCTAGACCTGACCAGAACACTCGCAGTTTACGGCCCTCGGGACATTTAAGTATCGTTTGGTCCTTCTGCCATTTCCCTACATGCATGCAGCATCGTTTGACCTGCACGCTGCGTACATATAGACTGACTCTAAATATAGAAGTGAAGTGGCGAAGACCGCGGACCGGCCGCTCCTGTCGCGGATTTTAACTTTTTTTGTATGCGTTTGCGTAAAAACGCATGATTTTATGTTTTGTGGTCGACGATATGTAGATCAGTAGGCGTATAATGGCTGGGGGTGTATTAAGGCGTTTGTAGTGCTATTTAATAGGTAAATCGTGTTAAAAGACAAATTGTTGGGTACCTTGTACAAATAAAAAGGAATTTTGTTGTATAAAAAACAGAAGAATTATAACACTATGGCGGTCACACTCAGATTTTGTTATAAAAACCAAAATAAGCAATATGTTACACGAAGAAAACAGTAAAATTTTCCTAACCTATCCAATGACTTTATTATTCTCCACCACATGACGCCTAACATCCGCCATATTGAATTACTGTGACGTCATTGTCTAGGCCGTCAAGGACAGATTCTGCATTACGCATCGACGCTTTATTTGGCCGCCATTTTAAATGTCCTGTGACATTTTAGGACACGATGTCCTTAAGGACAAATTCAACAACTCCTAATTTGGTCAGTAGAATGAGGTAGCAATCCACACATACACATTATAACCTGTGGGACACACAACCCACCTCAATATGCCTGTAGTCGGGTAAGATTTACCCAGATGTTAAACTGCAACTTTTGAGCTTAGTCATTCAGTTTCTCAGTATTTGTTGTGCATCGTGTGTGGGTCGACGAACCATCGCACTGTAGGCATTTTCCTTGTTTACATGCTCATAGAATATTTATAATTGTTGTAAATATGAATAATATTTGTATATGTGCTGGGGTAAGTGTATAATGTATTATGTACTGATTGACGTGTGTATTTTTAAAGCTAGACAGAGAACGCGTCTCTATTAATATCTGCATTGGTACCATCCTCCTAATGCTGCAACCTGCTTTCTCGTAGGCCAGACCGCGCCAGGCCATGTCGAGGGAACAGTGGCATCCGATGAAGCCTGTGGTGGCCTGTCGTCGAAATTTTCGGCACGAGCCGCGACAGGCCTCAATAGGCGTAGCAAGGCCTTGTGTGGCCTGTCGGACAACTGGACGTGGGACTGCGGCTTCAAATACATGACTAGTTAGCTAAGTTAAGACTTGATGTTACGAATTTCGAACTGTCTGCTGCCTCAAGCATACACAAATCCTACTAATAAGGGTAGTATCGCAGGGTAGAGTGTAGTACTCCTAGCTTCGGCTACATTTGCAACCCATTAACCCTATCCATAATCATAATCAGCCTATAATGTTTGTTCCCACTGCTGGGCCACAAACCTTCGAGGGGGAGTGAGCCGTAATCCACCACGGAGTCCGGTGCGCGTTGGTGGATATTAACCCCATAAATAGTGCGTAACTACGAAGTAAAAATCGTTAGCTCAATCATTTTTTTGGACGTCACTCAAGATTTCAATCTTAAAATAGGCCGAGTCATGCTCTAACAAAAACCTAAGGCGACCAGTGGGGTCGGTAGTACTTAGAAAATTACGTAAAAAGTCTAGCCTTGATTCTAAGTTACTGGCAACTTTGTTAGCACGGATTCTTAGTTGGATGAATAAAAACAAGTTCAAGGAAATGAATTGATTAGCAAATGCCTATTAGCTTAATGATCTGTAAGTCAAATCACAACTGCGATACTTTGACAGTTGTATGAAATAGCTTTATGTAAATATGTCTGCACATCAAGCTATCTCAAACTGTCAAATATTCCGAATTGAACATGAACCTTTTGCAATAAAGTTGAAAATCTATCAAAGAAATTTGACAGATTGGGGTAACTTGATGTGCTGGCCTCTGTACCTATAACTCGACAAATAAATCTCTTCCATCGCTTTCCATCAGGCAAGATCGAGGTCAAGAGTAGGACTATATCGCAAAAAATAAAAAAAACTTGTGAGGTAAAGCGACACCCGGATGGAACGAAGTTCCTTTCGATTAATTAGTGAAGGAATTTTAATAAAATTTTATTTCTTTTAAGTTATACCTAATAATCAAAAAAAATATGATCTAAAATTAACCAATCAATAAATATTGATTAAAAAGACATCATATTTTACTCAAAAAAAAGTGTCGCTACAACTTTTGGTCTTAATTTCCGTCTTTCCCTTTCGCAACGCGCGATAAGGAACTTCGTTCCAAAGTAACTGTGTTAGATATTCTAGAGATCCAAAAACACTATTAATACGGTTTCTGATCAATACCTTGCAAGTACCACCAATTAATGGTTTTTAAGTAATTTGTAAGTTAATTCACTTGTACATTTCCGAGTAAAAATTACTTATATCACTTGTGCAGGAAATCAGAGAAAATTAAATGGATTCACTAATTACTTGTTCCTCCTCTATAATGACATTACTCATTGTCTTATAGCGAAACAATATTTATCATGCAGGTACAGTCAAACGTTAATTAGTGGCAATCGAAATTCACCCTTATTACTATACTATGAAATAAATTCGTATTGTTACCAATGTTGACTGTACTTATTTTTATAGTGTTTGACTACTGACCAAATCCCGCATAACTCGGCTTATGTCAATGACTTCCAATTTCTCCGACTACCCTGTGTCGGCCATTGTGATTCGCACATGTAAATTATATCCGCCAATTGAGTTATATGGGTCACAATAATTTGAGGTTATAAAGCGGCGTGTTACTGGCCACTAAACGTGAAATCATTTTGTTTTAGTTCGAAAAAAGAATAACTAGTCTTTGGTTAAAAATCTGGATTGCGCGTGTTTTACTTTCACACTTTTGTATTGAGTTCGCTTTATAGGTTGTGTCCTAAATTTTCAAGTAAACTAATAAAATATTATATCCACGTCATAATTATGAGGTAACAGCCATTAACACTTCTACAATGAACTGGCGTTGGCAGCCTCCTACCAGGTACTGAAACTCTTCGATACAGAAGAATAATAATTCCACTTGAATTAAAGTTTATTCCACTTACGTTCATAACAATAATTTCAATTTACTCTACAGGGCTAAAAGTCATACGGAAATAGCCTTTACCTGGGTAATACCATTACCGGGCACGAAGGAACTTCTAGTTCCATGCCAAGTCCCCAGTCTTTTGTGGCGTTTTTTGTGCAGTCCTTCTTGTGATGTTTTTCTACTCAGCAAATTCCCATACATACTAAAAGACCAAATATTTAGACATAGTCAAGTGTAGACACTATAATTATAGTAAATAATAAAATATATAAAGCTTTAGCTAAATAAGCTTCAGCTTATATATTTACTTGGCTACAATGGGTCATTATTTACATAATACACAAAGTAAATAAACCTTGAAACATACAGAATTAAATATTTTAAATAAACTGTTTACTAAAAACGGTTTTGCCCCGAAGACTAGTTTTTTAATAATCATAATATTTGTACAAGAATATAAAGAGTTTAAAGAGGTTTTTAGAAGGCCTAATACTGGAATCCTTTACCGTTTTTGTACGTAGGTACGTGTATTCTAAATCTATATTATAAATGACAAAGTTTGGATGGATGTTTGTTTGGCAATCACATGGCTGTACGGATCTAGGTGACATTTAGCACAGAGATAGATTATAGTCTGGAATTTTAGCACTAATGTATACTTAGGTATATTTTTTATTAAGTTTATTAATATTTTTAATATTCGTCGTATTTTCACTGCGTAGGTATTGCACTTATCTATGAAACGGTATTTTTTTTATAACTGATGTAAAATTTCAACGCAGGGAGGTTTAGTACCTCGAGCCGAATCCATGGTAACCGGCTTCTCGTCGATGTAAACCTAGATATTCCGTGTGTCAAAAATACAAATCCTTTGAGAAAAAAGTAACAGGCAGTTGGAGTGTGGATTTGAAGGAAATTGCCAATCTATTGTATGTTAGAATAATCTGTCTGCCGTACAACGGAAATAAAGCAATGAATGTTGTTGAATTGTCAAAATGAAATCCATTGCTAACGTTAGTGTGTTGCACAATTACTCCACTGACTCTAGTTTAAAAGCCATTCGTATTCCGCAACATTTTACCTCATTGTACCGAAGTAACCTTTTGATTACGTAAAAAAAGAAAAAAATTACGTGTCCAATATTTTTTAATAATCAAACTGACAGACAAAAAGTAAATTGGTCATCATCCCTACTTAATCTATGTTAATGTTGATACGGTCTGTTACTCAAGTTGTAAACTAAAGCGGAAACAATAAATAGAACCGGAAACACCAAACATTTTTGTGACGTAAGGTGGAACTGACAGGGAAAAGGCAACTTCAAATTCGACGACAGCATAACTTGCGTGTTGGATATAATTACACAGTGAAGATGCTGTGCAACTTGTTTTTGGTTGGTAATTTTTTTGTCCGATTACCAGAAAGGATATTTTTTGGTAGAGGCCCTTGTATTAGTCCAGTAGATCCTACACTCATGCGATGGCATAATAGAAAATTAGTTCCTGCATCTTAGTGACAGTAGAATACCCCGTAACACATAGGTCTTTTTTTTGAGGGTGTCCCAAATCCACTCCACCCAAAATCATCAAAGCGGGAGCGCTTTGGGTGGAGCAGAAGGGAGTGTCAGACTCTTACTGACTAAAACTCATCCACGTCTCTCGTTCGTGTCGTTCTTGTTACATGTTGGTTAAATCCTAGGGATAGTTGTTTTTAGCGTCCCATATCCAAGAAATTACCAGCTTTAAGTATCTTCTTTCGCCGAAGAAGGTAGGAAGACATTGTAAGAGCTCAAATTCAACTTATAATTTCTGAATTCAAAGCTAGACTTCAGTTTGGTGCAGTCAGTTACAAATATATTAGTGCCGGAATGTGCCTAATTCGTCTAGATTTTATAGCTCAATAAAAAATCATCAGAATCTATGTATAAAATTAAACGTGACATCTTAAAATATGTATTCCGCATACCGAATTGTGTTACTGCCAGAGATAGACCAATATTACAACGGATGAAATGCAGTGAGTCTTGTTATTGACTTTGTTGGCTTTTAACAAGCCTAGCTATCAACTTGGAGTTGTTGTTTTCCATTTGTAAGAATTCAATCCAAAAAAAGAAAAACAGCATTTCCGTAAAAACAAACCTTGATTGAAGTCTTCACGTAATTAAAATTTTATTATATAAATAATTTATCATTAACAAAGACCCATAACATAATTATATACCTTACAGACTATCATACCACAAAAATAAAAACTATAAGGTGATAATGAGCTAAATAATTCAAATCTTAGATGATGAGAATTAAATAATTAAAAAAATAAACTCTATAATAATGTGTGCTAGACATTAAGTGAATTCTTAAATTATAAAGAAAGTTCCAAAAAGAAAAACGGCGCTAGCGCAACGCTATTTGTAGGAACAAATGGCACTACGTGATCACTTGCGCTTTAGGCTCGGCCGTAGGTAGTTGCAATAATATTCTGACATCGTTAACGCACATTAATAAAATTTGATGGGTTGCATAATAAATATTTCCAAAATGAACCTAGGATATCAGATGGGGTCAGTGCTGCGACGATGGCCCACGATGCCAGCATTATGCTGTTAATTACCGTTGATTGTAGCAGTATTGTTTTATCTCTCACAGCTTCATTGGTTATCACTTATCACAAATTTGGTTGGGAAAGAGTGAACACTATCATGCTGAGTCGAAGACGCACGATGCCAGCATTATGCTGATTGTTGACACGGCCGTTGATTGTACTAATTGTTTCATCTGTTCCTTCTACCTAGGTTAACGTAGACGTAGAAGGAACTGATAAAACACTATCAATGTCCGTCAGTAGACGTATCCGCTGAAATAAAGTCATGCGATTAAATAATTAAACACAATTTGTACAGTTACCACAGTTAGGGTAATTAATTGATAAGCAAATTTACTACCTAAGACAATATATTTTGTTATTAACATTTCAAGGGGCTGTCAAAGAATGACAATTGTGATTTAAACATGCTGACAGTTTAAGTTCGTCGTCAATTTGCTTAAAAATTAGGTAATTTCTCTGGTTATCGCAGTCATTTGCGCTACACGGAATATAAATGTCTGACCGAATAATTTTAAATTTATTTTTTTCTTTCTCATGAGCAGTTAGTTGACGCAAAAGGAGCTTAAAAAGAGTGAACACTATCATACTGAGTCGATGACCCACGATGCCAGCATTATGCTGATTGCTGACATGGCCGTTGATTGTACTAATATTGTTTCGTCTGTTCCTTCTACCTATGTAATACTTAACATGGCAGTGGAAGGAACAGATTGAACACTATCAATATCCGTTGAAGTAGACGTATCTGCTGAAATAAAGCCATGCGATTAAATAATTTGTATACTTACCACAGTTAGGGAAACCACAGTGTTTAGAAATGTTTTCCCTTCGTCTGTATGTCTGGGTGAAATATGGCACAGAAATAATGTTTTTAACCTGGATTAACACATAGTTTTATAGGTACAGTGGTCAGCACATCAAACTACCTTAGCCTGTCAAATTTCTTTGATAGATTTTCAACTTTATCACCAAAACGAAAGGTTCGTTTTCAATGATTGAATTCCAAGGATTAATTGGGACTATTTGACAGTTTATTATAAGGTTAGCCTTTTATTTTTAAAGCACCTGCCATGTAATGTGTGAAAAGTTTAAATAAATAAATCAATATTTATTGGGGTCATTGCATAATCTCCAATTAAGACAACATTTTTCATCTCTAATACATGTATAGCCTAATCAACATTATCTTCCACAGTCTGTTCATCCACTATGTGCATTTTTCCGTGTGCAAATCCGCACGTTCCTTTTTTGTTTCTTTTATGGACCGAAGAAAATACTGCCCGTGGGCCTCTGACCTAGCTTCACATACTGTTGAGAAAATAATGAGAACGTAACTGTGCATACATCATTATTAATATTTTTTTGCAGCCCATCGCATAAGTATCCTTCTATTCTTGCGGTATGTGCCAATCTTGTCTCTTGTTCTTTCCAATCATGAGTCATCTACCTTTCTTACAACCAATTTGCCTAGCATAATCAGCCTATAATTTACCCACTGCTGGGACATAGGCCGAAGAAGACGAAGAAGTGCCTGCCAGGGTATAAACTCGAAGGGGCCCCTCAGGGCCAAGCCTGCCGGGTAAGCGGGATTGTCCGAAAGGGTTACCGCTACCCCGGAACATAAAGGGCTATGGAAGGAACATGGATGGGTTTAGTCAGTAAGAGTCTGACACTCCCTTCCGCTCCACCCAGAGCGGGAGCAGTCATTGGATGATTTCCCAGCCTTAAAAAAAAAAAAAAAAAAGGGTATAAACTCACGACCAACAACACGTAAGCCGGGGCCGAAACCACTGGGCCAGCACTGCTCCCCCAGTTACCCAGTTACCCTAGGTAGTTAGAAAATTCTAGCAGCAGCATCTACGAGTTGAGATTCAACTTTATCAATTCCATTAGGATTGAAAATGATTGTTATCAAAATGTGGGTGTGCCTCTGTTATCAGCACAACTTGCTTATCTCTTTGGGGAGTACCGGAGTGACGCTTTTGTCACCTTGATAGGTTTGACGACACGGTTGACTGCTGCGCAGCATGTCGCGGGTTCGATTCCCGCCCGGAACAATTATTTGTACGACCTGCAAGTATTTGTTCCGAGTCTGGGTGTTTGTCTATCTATAATATGTATGTATTTAGAAAAGAAAAAATGTATGTAAGTAGTTTATCAGCCATCTCGTTACCATAACACAAGCTGCTGCTGCTGCGGTTGCTTAGCTTGGGACTATATGGCGTTGTGTGAAACGTCCAAGGATATTATTATTATAGGTGGCACTACAGCGAGCGGTTAACTTAGCATCTATCAGATCAGCTGATAAATTAAGGGTGTAGACAGTTGCAGTTGCCTCTGCTTTGGTGCGTGAACACTAAAAGTAATATCATGGTATGTTCACCCATTTCAAAATATAGTCTTCCTACTTAACTAAATATTTTTACAAATTAATCCCTCCAGTCCATTTTAAGCATTTACAGTTATTTGCCTTCAGAAAGTTTTTAGTCCATTCCAGAATTTATGACGGTTAGGTATGTATTACTACCAAGCCACAGTTGTGTTTATTAATTTATTAAGTATCTCAGCATAGAGCTCTGCGAAATGCGTTTAGTTTATATGTTAATTTAATAATCAATTGTTATTTAAATTAAGTTCTTCTTTGTAAACACAATAATTCTAATGTAATTTTAACGCTGTTTTGTACATATTGTATGATCTACTTATTTAAACTATTTACACTTGTTAAATTGACTAGTTTTTAATGCTCTTTATTTACTGTGTATATTTCCTGTCCGTCTCCCAAATAAATATTTTTCTTTTTTTTCTTTATTGATTAATAGGAACAGGATTGGTTTGCCGTTTAGTTTCACGTATAATGGTTATAATAGGAACCATTATAATTCATTCACGTGTGCTAGATAGAGTTGGCAAACAAACTAATGGTTATCGCACTAAAGACATCGAACACTGAATTTGTGTCACTGAGATTTCAGGTTATAGATTATGGAAGTACTGTAAATAGTGACAAATTGTCCTGCATTTGTTTACTAAAATGATAAAGATAGATGTCAGATTTCCTGTGAACTGGTCACGTCTAAACTTAGATCTTTTATTCATGGCCTTTTTTTAATAATGGGAAATCATCAAATGACTTCTCCCGGTCTGGGTGGAGCGGAAGGGAGTGTCAGACTTTTACTGACTAAAACCTATCCATGTTCCTTCCTTAGCCCTATGTGTTCCAGAGCAGCAGTTACCCTTTCGGACAGTCCCGCTCATATAAATGACCCTGCAATGATGATAAAAGAATTTACTTCCAGAATCATAATCTTGCACCCAATCCACAGACATCTAAACTTTCGTGTATTCTTTTAGTCATAAGGAAATGTTTATGTATGAAAACCTTGTTATTGGGACTCATTTGTAAGTACCTACGTAATATTAAATTTAACTAGTGACCCGCCCCGGCTTCGGTCGGGTGCAAAGTAGATACTATCACGCGAAAAAAAGCTTGTTAAACTGTAGGTATGAACTCTACCTATCTATCTCAAACTCTACCTATTAATGAAATCCGCATTAAAATCCGATGCGTAGTTTAAAAGACCTCTGCGTATAGAGGGACAGACGACGGGGAGCGACTTTGTATCTATGTAGATAGTTATGCTATCAATGACCGGTAGTGTATTCTGTACAAATCTCACCGTGATAACGTAGGTGAAGTGATCTTAAAGTGAGCTGTCAATCAAATGATTGACAGTAGTGTTATTCTGTAAAAATATGACCGTAAAAACGTAAGTGAAGCGAGTTTAAGTGTGTTTTCACGTTCAAAAGTGCCTTTCTTGTGCCTATTTGGAATAAATGTTTTGACTTTGACTTTGACTTTGTCAATAGTGTCAATCCCTAGCATTAGGTGGAACGACGGCTCACTCCGCTCACTTCACCTTAGTTTTCACGGTGAGGACAGAATCGACCGGCTGTACAGACGCCAGCACATCAAGCTATCCCTAACTGTCAAATTTTCTCAATTAAAAATGAACCTTATGTCTTTGCAATAAAGTTGAAATACTATCAAAGAAATTTGACAGATTGTGCTAACTTGATGTGCTGGCCTCTGTACACCTCACGCCCACTTCAACTAAGTTGTCTTGTCACTATGAAATTTTTACAAAATCGACTTACTGGACTCTGATTAATATAATAATATAATATCCTTGGACATTTCACACAACGCCACATCGTCCCAAGCTAAGCAACCTATTGCTTGTGTTATGGTAACGAAATGGTTGATAAACTACTTATATACATTTTTTTTTTTTGTAAGTACATACATATTATAGATAGAAAAACACCCAGACCCGTAACAAATACTTGCAGGTCGTACAAATATTTGTTCCGTGCGGGAATCGAACCCGCGACATGCTGCGCAGCAGTCAATCGCTCAACCGCTACGCCAACCATGTCGTCCAGATTGCAGACTTCCACTGAATATACAGAATACATTCAAACTTCAATTGGGTATTTGAAAGGGTAGTCAATTACGTTTTTATGAATTGACAAAATACATATAACAATGTGACGTCACAAATTTTTAGAATCACATGGAATACTTATTAGCATTATCTAAATGCTATTTCACAATATCTTCACACAGTATTTAATTTCTGGACAGTGATGGAAGTTTTTATGACGGGGGGTCATTTTTCTATGTGATTTCATATTTTATTTTTGACCGTTTCAAATAGTCAATTGTCTTAGCCTATTCCATACAAGTATTACCTACAGACTTTCTTTTAGCACCTCCAGCAGCAAATCGGCATACGCAGCGTAGTTTGCCCTAGACATATGAATCCCTGAAGACATTATAGCATCACGCCTCCGAAGCATTAGGCAGTGGTGTAGTTGGTGCTACCTTATTTCATACTATCAACCGAGCACAAATCTGACCTCTGAAAAATTCCTGATGGAAAAACCTAATACCTAACACTTTTCCCGACCTGGGAATCGAGCCCAAGACCTCAGCAGTAGTACCAGCGTCGACTAGTACAGTCGCCAGCACATCAAGCTATCCGTAACTGTCAAATTTTCCCCATTGAAAATGAACCTTATATTTTTGTTATAAAGTTGACAATCTATCAAGGATATTTGACAGATTGGGGTAGCTTAATGTGCTGGCGTCTGTACAACGAGTCTGTCTATGGTAGGTAAACTGAGGGTTACAGTAACTGGATGATCCAAATCAACGATTTAACTTGTGACATGGGTAGTGTGGGTGCGTAGATCATATTGTAACACGCGGGAAGCGAACCCGCAACACACAGCCAGCCTCTACCCTCACAAATATTCAGTTGTTCAGCACACTGACGTCAACCATTCGATGCCCAGTCAATATCCCTTTTTCACTCGAACCCTTTCTTTCAAAAACGGCAAACGTCGTCCTCTCTCTGACTTTTATAGCCTATCTTCTTTTTTTCAAAGTCCCATGGTGACCCGACCGGGCGCTGGCCGTCGAATGGATTCATTGTGTTCGTGTGAGTGTGGACACACAATTGATTGCCTATGTAGGCGTGACACTCCTTACAGAGAGCGACTATTGTATTAATTGATGCTATAGTTTCTTGGATGCGGTATTTGGATCGAGACTTCACATGAATCAAGAGTTAAATGTATTTCGTTGGCAGAATGGAGCAAATAACAGGTCTGATGCCCTATTTGTTTTTTGGCAATGCATGAAAGTGGGTAGGTATGTGCCTAATTAACATGAAGATGGATTCTTGAAAAACAGTGACCTAATAACCTGAAATTACGTGGTCCAAAACTGTTATAATCATGTGTTTGGTACTTTTGGACCGAATGGTTTTGGTAAATTGTGAGCTGAACATCTTTGCTGTTTTTTTGAATTTAATAAAAAATAAATAAATAAAATAAAATAAAATAAAATGATTTTATTTCGGACATAATATGGTCCATAATGTTGTTAGTATGCAGCGACTTAAACTATGTTAAATTTAAAATTAGAATTGGAAATTAATTTAATTTAATTTAATTTTTAATTTAATTTAATTTAATCTATTCTAATTTAATGTAATCTAATTTAATTTAATCAAAGGACAATGCTCAAAAAAAACCCAGGCTTGGCGCAAACGGAATGGATCTCATTTTTTTTGTATAAATTTGAAATGAAATATCACATAGGTGGCATCATTAAAATCGATGGCTAAATGTAAAAAAATGCTATTTGTTTAGTGGCAGGGATTATTTTTACTTAATTGTTTTTCTGTGTGAAACTACGTAAAACCACATGACTTTCTTTTATTATTGGTACGTATTCATCGTACGCATCACTACAGCGCTCCATACGATGTCTAAGTAAGAGCGAGAGAGAGAGCGTGTGCGCAACGGCAACAGGAGGTTATCTCCTTCATTCTTCAAAATACTGAGTATTCTCTTTCTGTTTTATACTTGTCGCATACAATCAAGACACGTAAGGAGCAAGACGTATTATACGTACATTTTATATAAAAGAGAAAGTGGCAGGAATGGCATATCGGAGCATTATTGCTCTTGCATTCATGGAAAGAGAACGTTGGGCAGTTGCGCCCATGTGATTTCAGTGATTTATTGCCTAAGTTGGGCTAGATACCAAAACAATTTCGAATACCCTGCGCTATCATTAGAAAACGTTGTAATAGACATAGAAAACCAATAAAAGATCTTTCGATTCTGTTTACATTATTTTTTACTCTAAGTACTTTATCTAAGAACTTTATCGTTCCCTGTTCTTTATTTTTGATGGTGCCCATGAAGTCGACCAGTACTAAAAACTAGCCCAGTAAGTATGCGGATGTAACTGTTTTTAGGTACCTTAAAGTTACCCCTGTCATAAAATAATAAGGCATTTTTTTGCATTCAGTCATCAGTTTAAATGTAAAGAGTTTGTTTTTGTTATCTAGTATATGCTAATTGTAAATATTTCAATTACATTTTGAAATACCTGAACGTTAACCCTGCCACTAAACAAATAGCAATTTCTTACATTTAGCCACCTATTTCGATGATGCCACCTATGTGGCATTTTATTAAACAGTTATACTAAAAATCTGAGACACGTTTCATTTGCGCCAAGCCTGGGTTTTTTTTTCATACTTCGTGAGCATTCTCCTTTTTATATTATCTAATTTAATTTAATTCAATTCAATTCAATTCATTCTAATTTAATTCATTTAATTTGTACGTTTTAACTTGATCCAATTTAATTTAAATATTTGCCGCACACTGGGGCCCCGGGCACACGCACTTGTGCTTGAACCCAGTGCCCCAGAAGTGGGCTGTCCAGCTTGTGGCTGAGCACGTTCAGGATGGTGTTGGCACTCCCACGCGTGCGGAACATCAGCGAAGCGATGCGGCGCCGCAGCACAGTGTGGAAGCCGTCTGTGTGCGCATGCGCAAACATCGCAGACGCACTACAGCAGCGTGGGAGCCCCACCAGCACCCTGAACGCGTTATTATATTGTACTCGGAGAGCGTTGATGGCCCGCTGCGTGTAGTTGACCCACAGGTTGCAGGTGTAGAGAGTTTGGCAGAATGCTTTAAACAATGTGATCTTTACCTCTAAACTACACCTCGCAAATCTGCGTGCCAACATGTTACAGCGGACCGCCATCGCCCTCCTTTCCCTTTCTATGTCGCCATCGTCTTTTAAATCCTCGGTAACCACATGGCCGAGGTATTTAAACTCTCTTACTCTGCGAAGAGCGACAGCGTTAAGCAGCACAGGTGCCACATCTCCCAGTTTACGACCCCTGGCTTGAAATACCAAGAGCTCACTTTTCTGCACATTGTACAGGAGACCGTGTACCCTCGCATACTCCTCACACACGCCTATCAGCCTTCTGAGCGCAGCTATTGATGGGCTGAGCAACACCATATCATCTGCATAACTAATACTGTTGATACAGTGACCATCGATCGAGCATCCTACTCCGATGTCGCTCAGCTCAACAATCAGCCCGTTCACGTACAAGTTGAAGAGTGAAGGAGATGTTAACCCCCCCTGTCTCACCCCACACTCCAACCTGTACTCGTCAGAAAGTTCTCCAAGCCATTTGACCTGGTTAGTTTGGTGGTCATACCAGTATTTAAAAATATTAATTAACTCACCCGGCACGCCTGTATCCTTCAATTTACGCCAGAGAATATCATATCTAACCAGGTCGAATGCCTTGGAGAGATCAAGAAAGGCTGCATACACAGGTGTGCTCCTATCTGTATAATACCTGACAGTCTGCTTGAGAGACATAACCGCACATTCTGTCGAAAGTCCTTGTCTAAAACCGAACTGTGCATCGTTTAAATTTAGGTGTTCTTTAAGCTGCCTCTCAAGCAGGCCGTCAAGCACCTTAGATGTGGTTGTAGCTAATGATATCGGGCGGTAGTTGCACTTGTCGGAATTATCTCCAGTCTTGTTTTTAATTATAGGCACTACCACCGTCTTCATCAGCTCATTTGGCAGGTAGGAATGTCTAATACAGAGCGTAAATAACAGTCCCAGGAGCCTCGGGAGGTGTGGCCCCGCATGCTGAAAATGTTCGATGCTAAGGCCGTCGTGTCCCGGTGACTTCCCTCGAGTCATGCCCTTTATTATTAGAGCAACTTGTTTAGCTGTGACACGCTCGGGCACCGCTGACACGACGACCCCCACATCCCTGGTCTGCTCACCTTTTAGCGGAGACTCCACTTGAAAGTGACATCTAAACACGTTAGCAATATCTTTTGGGTTGCTGATGCCGTTGACACTCACCGGGACGCTAGGCTTTGGGTTTAACTTTTTTTGTTTGTTGCCAAAATCCTTTAAAATCTTTACTTTTATGTTTGGTAGCTAAAATATCCATTTTTATTAATTCTTCATTATTCTGACAATAACGTAGTTTGCTTTTGAATAATTTTCTAGATTCATACATTTCATTATAAATGTTACCACTATTAGGTCGCCCATAACACACCCAGGTCAAAAACTTCTGCCTAGCCTCCCTGTGAGCGTCACGAACATACTTGTTCCAGCCGACAATATGACGACCGCGGTGCTGTCCACCGCTACCCCCGCGACCCACATAGCTATCAACAGCAGCCTCCTGTAACGCTGTTACGATGTCACCATAAAGCGTGTCTATCACTGCCAAGTGATCCTTACCACTATCACTACACATGTTATCACAACACTGGTGGAATTCTTGCGGGAAGCCTAATTCCCTTAGTTTATCATTACAATATTTAGTAAACTTTTCTATTTGGCTTTGATCCCTGTCTCCCCATAGAACTTTATTTGTTTTGGTGAGCGGTGGCTTAGTGGTTGGACAAACTGATTTTAAGTTACACTGAATTTCTACTGGATAATGATCTGACCAAAAGATGTCGTAGCATACCTTTATTGAAGAAACCGTCTTTAAGGCAGCGTCAGTAACAATACAGTGATCAAGCCACCTGTGGCTGCCGTGCGCTTCACTCACAAAAGTATAGGTATTAGAATTCAAGCCCAACATCTGTAGGTCCACACAAGTCCAGTTTTGCTCATTACAATAATTTTGAAGTTCATTGCCAAACAATTCCCCCGGGTGAGCGTTAAAATCTCCCATTATAAATACATTTTCAATATTATTACTCTCAACTATTGACGTAATTTCGCTTAAACATTGAACAAATTCCAAGAGATTGTCTGAACAGTCCGTAGGCATATATATAGAAAAAACCAGTATTAACCTTTCCGACATACACACCTTAATTGCACTTATTCGGTTACTTTCACACGGAATCACAGACACATAATTACACTTACTGTTTCTCCATAGAAGTGCTACGCCTCCATACGGCCGCCCGCGCAGTATACCGCCTGTTACGTCTACAGCGGATTTGCCGCAGAATCCAAAGTTGTTGTTTATTTTGCCGAGTTCGGGTATCTCGTGAGGCAAAAGCCAAGCAGTTTGGCAAAGCCGTCTTACACACTCAGAGGATCTTTTAAAAGACTTACAGTTGAAACTGATGAATTTTAAACTGTCATTGTTTGTTGTACTATCCATTTAGATTTATTTTTGCACCAGTATCAGATTTGTTACGTCTGTCTAACTCTCGTCTGCTGAAATCCACGAATTTGTATAAATCGAATCGTTAAGTACCTATTGCCTTTGTTTTCTAATAGATAATATTTTGTATTACAGTAAATTCCAATAGTTTATGTAAAAGAATGTGTAGGTAATTAAGAATATCTCGGTACAGATTTTGTAGACTTGGCATCTTTTCACTAGATCAATATAAATTTATGCTGCCATTAATACTGTAGTCAAAATAAATAAAACACCAAATAACAAGTACAACATATTTTATTTACAATAATATTCTTCACATTTTTCAACGAGACAAAACAAAATCTGATGCAACGTAGGTTTTTACATAAATGTTTTTATCACAGAATTATTTTTCAAGCTAAAACAGTTTACACAACTCAATGAATCCTACACAACGTTAGAAAATGTTAATAAGGTCAGTGTTCCTAAACAATGCGGCAACCATCCGGTCGGAACAAAGAGCGATGCCGTATCGTATCATTACACTTGATTCATGCATCCTTGTCAAAAGTCGATGAACTTGTGCGCGAAATTGGCGAACGAGACTGGAGGCGCGCGTCGGACACGGAACGCGCACAGTACCGTGTTGCATGCGGTTCTCGCTATACATTGCTGTGTAGGAACGGCGACAGGCTCAAGCTGTTGATTGGACGCAGCATTGGAGCTTGATTACTTCGATAGCTGCGCTGCTAGTGAGGTGAAATCGCGCGTCGTGGTGCGTGGTTCGTCTCGAGCGCAAGGTCGAGTATATCGCCGCCCACTGCTATAAATATACGCAGACATGCAAAAATGTGATACATAAACATTTATGTGCCCTAATATGTGTGGCTGTGCGAACGTTTGATTCGTCGTGAATAGTTGGGATTTGATTGGGAACGATGACATCTTAGTACATTCGGTACATTGTAAAGGTTATCAATTGTTTTCAAGCGCGTGGATGGATTTCCCATTTTATACAATGTGTTTTCAGAAATGAATGATTATTGTCTATGATTTTTGAGTAAATTAACTAAGAGGACATACTGATAAAAATATGTCAATTTTGGCAAAAAGTTTCTATTACATTTTGAATGAAAAAATGGATTTCTAGCTTCATAATCATAATCAGCCTATAAAGTTCCCACCGCTGGGACACAGGACTTCTCTCGGTGAGAGAGAGTGCCACAATCTAGTAATCTAATAGTGTCAGGTACCACGCAGACCAGTGCGGGTTGGTAGATGTCACATATAATAAATAAACGTTGTTGTGTAAACTTTTGCTATTCTTTGAACCTGTTTATTATATTTTTGGAAAAAACATGAAATTCAGTTAGCTGCTATTATTTACCCCTAATTCTCGCATCACTTTCCTATCCTTGTCTTATGTTACTTTGGGTCGAAACAACACATTTTCTTCTTCCGTTCTCTCCTGTTTTACTATGGCGATTATTCACTCCTCTATATCATACTTCACACAATCCATCCATCTTTTCTTTAGGCTTCTAATCCTACACTCCAATACTACCTCTCTTCATCCATCAACATTAATATTAATTACTGTTGTTAGTGACATGCGTTCTCGCACTATTGCGCACCTATCCTGCAAACATCCTATTGTTTCTTCTTAGAAAACATAAGTAAATCAAAATTCAACAAAAAACTTGAACATAAGTCAACTATTAACAGCTTCTACTAACTTCTTAGTTCTACTTAATTAACCTTACTTAGTAAATTATAACAAATATAGTTATAGTTAATATAATTATAGTTTACAATAAATTGTAAACTAGCTACTGTCCAAGGCTTCAGTCGCGGGGACCACCATTATTATCTATACATATAATAAATTTGTAGAAAAGTAGTGTCTGTACAATAGAAATATATAAAAAAAAAGTAGCAGGGGTTGTTATTATATCGAAGCCGAACCCAAAATTGTAATTCTTAAATAAAACCCTATATTACTCCTTATAACATCAGATATTTGCCAGTGAAAATCTCGTCGAAATTGGTGCTGCCGTTTGGGAAATTAACCAGGACAAACCGCCAGACATTTTTTTCTCCTAAATACCGTAAGTATATACTTTCATAATACATTCAGTAAAAAGCTGTTATTTTGTGTCATTACAAATAAACACTTAAATTTATTTATTTATTTGTATGTATGTATGTATGTAGTATGTATAGACAACCTTAGTATGTAACACTACATATAGGTCATTACTTCCTTTTACCACTTTTTGTACCGGCAAACAGGAAAAATGGTAGCACAATGGACTAACACAGACTAACTAGTTTGAATAGCGACAAAAACATGTTGGGCCTCATTTTATAGGTTTTCAGCGGAACGGTTTTTAGCTAGATAGTGTTTTATTTGTATTGTGAATTGAACATTCACCTAGTGGTGTTTTCGATCCTACTATCTATATCTATCTATACATATAATAAAATTGTAGAAAAGTGGTGTCTGTACAATGGAAATAATTATATAAAAAAAAGTAGCAGGGGTTGTTATTATATCGATGCCGAACCCGAAATTTTAATTAAATATTTTTTTGTCTGTTTGTCTGTTTGTCTGTGTGTTTGTGCACGCTAATATCAGAAACGGCTTATTCGATTTAGATGCGGTTTTCACTAATATTATATTGTAGTAAGCTGCACTTAACATTTAGTGTTTATTTTATGTCAATCGGTTCATAATTATACAAAAGTTATGTCAATTTAAAGAATCACGGCGAACATTGTCACTATTGCACTCGGACGAAGTCGCGGGCACAGTAGTTAATATATTTGCCATCGTGGTGAAAGGATTAGCCAATCGACAGAAGTCGATTGCCCAGGGTGCGCCAGACGTAGCAAAGGGTCGGAAGGTACGTCACTCGGGGAGGCTCCTTTCATGCCCCGTCACATGCACACGTGAGGACCTAATGGCTGCGTCAGTGAACGGTATTCGCGTTGCTGAATTTTGGGCCAATATAATTTAAAATATAAATATATTTATTTAAACTATTTTTACTATTTTTGCCATCGACACGCTAAGAAGAAGAAGTAGTTAATAAACATGAAAGTTTGTGACAATGTATGGATGTATGGATGTTTGGTACTCTTTCATGTAAAAATTCTGAACGGATCTGGATGAAATTTGGCTCAGAGATACATTGCGATCTGGATTGATACATAGGGTACTTTTTATCCTGGTGGTACGTTCCTATGGGAGGATTTCCAACAGCCACGCGGGCGACGCCGCTGGCAGAAGCTAGTTCATTTTATAGCAATAGTAATAATTAAGAATGTATGTTAACATTATTAGTAAATATTTGCACGCTTGCTTGCACCCAAAATACAGTGACTCTTAGGCTGGACTCACACATTCTGAATTCAGAGTCGAGATTAATACTTATTATTAGTTTAGAATATGGATACAATTCCATAATGGGACATACATTCTGATTTTCTCAAATTTATATTGTAACATTTCCGGGCTTTCTTATTTAATAATATGAATTCCGGAAACGATTATTTTGCTAACCTACAGGCAGAAACGATTATTTTGCTAACCTATGGCAGAAACGATTATTTTGCTAACCTTCAGGCAGAAACGATTATTTTGCTGACCTACAGGTTCCTACAATTATTTTGCTGACCTGCTGGTAAGCACTATGATATTTGTTTTTAGGATCAGTCCCACAAAATGTATTAACTCATTTAAACTCTCTGGATATGCCTTTGAGGAAAACAGGCATGATGTTATATTTATAGTATTAATTAGGTAAGTATTATTATAATTATGTCTCAGTAAAGGGTCCAATAAGGATGGAAAAATCTATGGCACAATTATTATAAAGGAAAAAATTAATTATCTTATTCCAAAAGAGACTCAAAAAGGGATAATGCCTTTAACCACTATTATTATTGCCATTGTTTCATTTTTGTACATAGAAGTAAAATTTTTAATTATTGATATAAATAAACATTAAAAATGACTACTGAATGAGTATACAGGTGAAATTGAATTCTGAAAGTCTTGAATCGCGAAAAAAATATCAGCTGTTTCATACATTATGCTCGCGTAACTCGTCAAAATGTAGGAAACAGCTGATTTTTTCGCGATTTCAGATTTGTTCCCATTGTAAAAGTTGTTCATAATGATGAGTACAATGACCCCTTAAATAATGCCCATGAATTCAATTTCACCCTGTATAGAGGAAGTCTGAAAGTGACACCGGTGACTGAAAAGTGGTGTGGAAATCTGTTGTCATGGTATGTTATGCGGAGGAATGAGGAAAATGTTGTCAGGAAAGTTGTGAGTATGAATGTGGATGGCTATACTAGTAGAGAAAGGCTATACTAGGAGACCAAAGAAACGATGGATGGATTATGTGAAAGATGATGTGGCTAGAAAGGGAGTGACTACCGAGATGACTAATAGAGAATTATGGAAGAAAAAAAAACATGTCGCGCCGACCCCAAATAAATTAGGATAAGGGCAGGAGAATGATGATGAAATATTACTACTATTATTGTTAAACATAGAATGCTGCTGAAAAATAAGTAAGTATTTTAACTTGACTCCCGCCATCGATAATACCAGAAATCTAGCTATTACAATACAATCACCAAAACAACTCACCAAACAGAACAAAAACAATTTCAGGTCAGTAATGCCAATATTACGTATATATACTACCCATATAATATTAAGCTACTGCCACCGCAATACATTGTAACCGAATGATTTACATTTGACCCAGAATTGAACCCGCTTCGGCGCTTACTACAACTTACAAACAGGGTTAAATCATAAAAATGTTACCTACCTACATTGCAATTGTAAAATTTACTTACTTGAACATTGCAGCATCCTGCCCTTATCCCAATTTATTAGGGGTCGATGCAACATGTCTCTTTCTTCCATACTTCTCTAGTTGTCGTCATATTAGAAGTAACTCCCTGTCTAGCCATATAATCTATGACATAGTCCATCTGTCGTTTCTTTGGTCTTTCTCTACTCGTATAGCCACACACCATATTCGACATTCTTACTTAAAAATCTGACGATATTTTCGTCATTCCTCCGCATCATACCATGACAACTTCCACACAACTTTTCAGTCACGGATGTCACTCTTAGACTTCTCTTTAATTAATACTCATTTCTTATTCTAACAATTGACTATTTGAAACTGTCAAAAATAAAATATGAAATCAAATAGATAAAAGACCGCTTGTCTTAAAAACTTCCATCACCGTACACCGTAAAGAAATTAAATATTATGCGAAGATATAATTGTAAACTTGCATTTAATGCTAATAAGTTGGTATTCCATTTGATTCTAAAAATCTGCGACGTCATACTGTTACATTTCATACAAATCACGTACAAATGCAGCGATTTGACAATTCATAAAAAGTACCGTTATTGACTACCCTTTCAAATACCTAATTCGCGTAACATCACACATCCCTTTTAGCATTCTCATCTCAGCTACATTAAGACTTGTTTTGTTACCTTTAGATATATTTGTAAACTTGTTGCACACCTCGAATTTCTCTTCGACATTAGCGCCTCGTACCGTAATCTTCATTTTTCCTTTTCTTTTTTCAGTTGACCACCGCCATTTACCGGACTGGTGATCGCAGTAGAGATAAACTATGATAACATGGCGCGCCGCTCCAAATTACTGTTTCAATATTTGTAGTCACATCCTTACGAAAGAGTTTTTATGTAAATGTATTTATTCGTCTGCAGTAGCAGGCAGCAACATGCGTTGTGAGTCTTGGTGGCGCTTTGTGACTACTTTCACAAATATTTTCAAACGTTTTGAATTTTGGAGGGGCGGGCCATGTTATCGTAGTTTAGCTCAATGATGCTTTTGATTCTCTTAAAGGAGCTCCTGTGTTTTTCTTGTTGGAAAATAGTAGCAGACTGTAACATAAAATGGACATATGGATTATTCTTGAGGCTCATATTTTAGCCCTCTCTGCACAAATCTTGAGTTAAATCCCGTAGAAGTTGTACTAATCCAAACTCAAGTTTTGTGATTTTAGATCAAAGGGATTCATGTTTGTATTTCGTTCTAGAATATGGGCTGAAACTAAAACAATGTATGTACTTCAAAATCTCTGTGTAAAGTTAAGAAAATGAATTGTCAACGATAACCAACTTCAATTCTTTGTATAATTAAATCACAACTGTCATTCTTTCACAAATATTCAATACGTTAACACGGTAAATTGGTGTCAATTTGCTTAGCAATTAATTTTCTTGGCTGATTCTGATACCTACTATAAAAGCTTGGTTGGTTAAAGTAGATTGACCAAACCCAGTGTCGCTTGAAGCAGCGGAGTCAAACTCAAAGTATTTATTTCAAATAAACCAATTACAGGCACTTTTGAATTGTCAAGGTGTCGGTCAGTCAGAGAGATGAAGCTAGTTGCCCATTCCAAAGCAGTAGGTACCTATGGAGAAGAACGGGCAAGAAACTCCATGGACACTCTTTTAAACAAAATATGGTTACAAAATATTTGTTACATAGATCATATTATTATTATTATACATGTGAGAACGATGCAGAACGGTGAAAGCATCCGATATAAAATAATGTAAAAAAAAGTTCAAAAATTAAATTAAAACAAGCCATGGCCGCTAAGAGATGACCAGTCTCTACCGACAGCGCCCGTTCACGAACATGACGCATGGATTAGCACCATTCAGCTCAACCATTTTGAAGGGAGCTAAATGATCCAACACACACGCCACCATCAGCGAGACATTAAAGTGAGCATGACATACTCTCAGCCGCCAAAGCACATTCATGTCAATGAAAGACGTACCCAGTAAATGGTCACTTTATATTAGGTACATAGTACTCACATATGTGCTAAGCAATTATACAATATTAAGAAATTGAATTTATACAATGCAAATATAGTTTTTGTTGTTGTTGATCTTCCGCAGCTCCAACAGTTTTTTATGAAGTCTAATGAATTAGGTGATACGCCATTGTGGAGCAGGAATAGCATTGACCCAAGCGTTTTTATCAGCGATGTAATCTCCCAATTTATAATATGCTTGGCTGCATAGTGTGCGTTTTATACAGGATTTAAATTTTGTTTCATTAAGTTCAAGAATGTTGGGAGGTATTTTATTGTAACATTTTAAACAGTACCCCATGAAAGATGAATCTACTTTAGCCAGCCTGAAACCTGGTTGAACTAATTGGTCCCTATTTCTAGTGAAATAATTGTGTCTTTCACCTCTTTTACTAAAAAGATGTAGATTTTTCCTTGGATACATGATGTTTTCATAGATATATTGACAAGGTACAGTCATGATGTTAATAAGCTTAAACCGTTCTCTTGTGGCTCTGATAGCTCTTTTCTGCAGAATAAAAATAGACACGATGTCTGCAGCACGTCCCCAAAGTAAAATACCGTAAGACATAATACTATGAAAATAGCTAAAATAGACCAGTCTCGCGGTATCTACATCAGTATATTGACGGATCTTTCTGACAGCATATGCTGCAGAACTTAGCCGTCCTGCAAGAGATGTTAAATGAGGACCCCATTGTAGCCTTGAGTCAAGCGTGATCCCTAGGAAAACAGTTTTATCGACAAATTCTAGTTTCTCTTGATTCAATACTATCTCACAATCACTACTTTTTAAATGTGGTAAAGAAAATCTAATGCACTTAGTTTTTTTCCCATTTAATACTAAATTATTTACAGTGAACCAATTCTGGACCTGCAGTAGGGCGTTATTTACGTCGTCAAAATTTTTAGCACGTCTATCTATCTTAAAAATTAAAGAAGTGTCGTCAGCAAATAACACCATTTGTGGTTGATTTTTTAATAAATGGAGAAGATCATTAATATATACTAAAAAGAGGAAAGGACCCAATATTGAACCTTGTGGCACAACCATTTTTAGTTTTAAACCGAGTGAATTGACCCCTTTTATTTGAACTTGCTGTTGTCTGTCATTTAAATAAGATTTTACCAAACTAAGCGCAAGTTTTCCAAGTCCGTAATGCTCTTGCTTCAACAGCAAGGTTTCGTGATCAACGCAATCAAATGCCTTGGAGAGGTCACAAAAGATTCCTATGGCATCTTGAGTATCGCCATAACAATATATACTCTTAGATGATTGTGATTGTTTTCAACTTTTCTTAGTTCACTTGGTCGAAAACAGTGTGGGGTTAGTATTTTGAACTTAACTAGTGATTTAGTCGATTTTGTTACATCCTTATATTGAAGTATTAAAGCAGTGTTCTCAATTTTAAAATCCTCCCCAAAATCTGTGTTTACGGATAGTTTATGGGCAGATGCAGAGTTTTATAAATAATTTCAACACGTTATTAATATTTTTATTTAACACGGTTAAAATAATACTTATTACTTTACGAATCAGATTTTTTTCTTTAGTTGACAAAAGAATCCCCACAAAATAAATGGATAAGTTTTATATCCTTTAAAAATTGTACGACACCACTCTTCTTTTTATATCCAATTTATTCTATCGCAAACCGTTGCGTATCAAACAATTTTGAATGGTCCTTAAAAGAATGGCCATTCTCCTTTGTGTTCGATTTTATTCTTTGTTAAAAAAATCTGTCTCAGGTTTTAAATAGTTCTCAAAATCAGATGAACCAGGTATTATTTTGACATAAAACACACCAGCATGTTTTATTACTAAGCGGCGCCTGCGACGCAAATAATGAACAAGGAAGTATTTAAACTTATGTTTAAAAATTTGGACATTAATAATGCATTAAAAACACGGATGAACATCGATATAATTAATTATTATGCCTTTTATGTGCAATTTATTTAAATTTTAGGCTAACGAATAGATGTGACCTATGCTTTTATCAATATTAATTCGTGAAGAGGAACGTTGTATTTTACCTTTAATGACGTTAATTGAAATTAATCTTATTTCCTAAGGTCTTAATAAATTATTTAGTTATAAATAAAACATGTTAATTTTAATTGCATGTAAATGCCAAATCAAGGCAAGGTTCTTTAAACTGAAATAAACAACTTCTTCCTTCTCCTGAAGAATGTGAAAAGAAAAAAATTTAACACTCATGTTAATGGAAAAATTTGAAAAAAAAAACGTAAATGGCGGATTTTCTAATTATGAAATAAACTTCAACAGAATTCTGCTACAGGTCAGAAAAAAAAGAATATTATGTACTTGAATGAACTTAGTTTAAAAAGTTAAAATAAATTTATCAACGCCCATTTGCACGATCCAAGGCTTGTGTCCAATATATGTGTTGAAAACTAACTGTATAAAAAATTATATCTCCGGAGTTGTGAATACAGGGTGGGAGGAAGCCAGTCACCATGGATTCTGAACCTACGTTAAAATTTTTCGAATGTTATAAAATCTACTGTTTTATCGAAAAGTGAACCTGAAAATATATCGAACAGCATTTTTTTGCTTTAGAAATATTTTTTATTTTTATTTAAGACACGCACTGGAAATACACAGAAAAAAGTGAATAAAAAAAAAAATTACAATTAAAAATAAGGGCAAAAAGATTTAAATAAAACCAAGGCTTGTGCAAGACCGAAAAGGCTCCTATCTCAGCATGATGCGGCAATATTTAGATAATATATAAATACCGCAGCACTGTTACTCTGATAGGGCCCGTTGTGATGCCACGGACACAGCTACGGACATCTAAAAAAATAAATACAACCAAGGATATTTAAACAACCAACGAATAATTTATTCACAGGGAGGTTGAGAACTGAATCCAGCTTCGCATTGTCCTTTCCACCCTGTAAAAGTGAGTAGTGACTCTTTGGTAAAATTAATTAACCCATTTTCATTTTACCAAAATTCTCTTTATCAGTTCTTCATTTCAAGCGCTTTACCTGCAGATGCTGTGCTGTCACGTGGCTCTAGAAATCACCTGGATAAGATCATCATCTGTGAAAAATTATAAGTATACATAGCACATACCTTTTTCCTTTGTTTTTGAAAAACAGGTTCCGCCTAGTTCGGCTCTAGATGCTAAAACTTTTGTGTGCTTTTGTTTTCATAGCAGTTAAGTATAATTGAATGTAATCTAAGTACTGTTTTCATGAAATAAAATCTTATCCTATCTTATACCACCTAAAAATAAAAAGTTCAATTAACAAATATATCAGATTTTTTTTTTATTTACCACAAACGTAACTACTCTGTTTAAGAATAAAAAGATTTTTATTTGACAGACTGTCTGAAACTTTGAAAGTAAATACTTATTTGAAGAAATATTGACTGAAGCTAAAATAGTAAAAGTTAAATAAATACCATTAAACCAGCTTTTATTTTTTTTGTAAGTTCAATTTTTCAAAAAAAAAACGAAAAAACCTTTTGTGATGGACTTGAGGAAAGGACATCACAGATTCCGGATGCTGGGGCTCCCGTACCGCTTGACCTAGTATAAGAAAAATGGCACAAAATAAAACATTTAAAACAAAAACGGATTACCATCCAACACCTGATTTTGTAGATAAGCTGACAATGTTGTTTCGACGAGGTCGCATGTTGTGTAACTATTTGCACACCGTTTTCAAATATATAATACAAAAAGTGACGTTGTATAAACGTCACAGTTAAAAACAAAACACTGTTGTATTTCAAAAGCCACATTTGGAACGGTAAAATAAATATTAAATACATTTAGAAAAATATAAAATTAAAAAATCTTAAGACAATAAAGTCTAGGTACCGTTAAAATTCAACGTAGTGACGTTGTCAAAAATGTTTCAGACTCGCGTGTTGTGTACAACGCTTTATATTTTACATATGAAAATGACACACACATAAAACATATGTCAATTTTGCTATCGAACATTTAATGTAACTCTAATGACACCTACTTTAAATATGCATGATGAAAAAAAAAATACAGAAAAGCATCAAAATTAAAAATATGGTATGAAAACTACAGCTAAACAAAAGACTGCTGTAAAAGTTTAATGTACAGAGGCCAGCACATCAAGTTACCACAATCTGTCAAATTTCTTTGATAGTATTTCAACTTTATTGCAAAGACATACGGTTCATTTTTAATTGAGAAAATTTGACACTTAGGGATAGGTTGATGTGCTGGCGTCTGTACATGTATGATGAGTGAATAACTCATGTAAATGTGGACCGACTGGTAATTGTTCACGGGTGATATGAATTATTAGTGATAAAAAAAATACTTTTATAAAAATACATTTTGTATAATAATATTACGAATGACAATGGATCAGAATCAAGGTCTGTGGATGACTGACCATCTTTAGATATCGAGACTCCTCCATGCATCGGAAAGCACGTTAAGCCATTGGTCCCAACTGTCATTCATGGATCTTTAACAGTTGTTACGGAAGATGCCTGAAAGTCTGACAGCCAGTCAAACCAAGGGGTATCGTATTACCCAGTTAGTGACTGGTTTGTGGAGGTAAGATAGGCAGTCACTCCATGTAAAATACTGGTATTCAGCTGCATCCGGTTAGACTGGAAGCGGACCCTTGTATAGTTGGGAAAAGGCTTGGCAGATTGAATAGATCAGAATGTTGGGCCAGAGAAGGGATGAATAAAAGGTAAATTGCATACAGCTGAGATTGAAATGCTAAGAGAAATGTGTCATAATGAGCGAATTTAAAATTGAAGAGGAAGTTTGAAAGTGATGATGAGTAAAGTTGTGTGGAAATCGGTGGTCATGGTATGGGGGAATGAGGAAAATGTAGCCAGGAAAGTTTTGATAATGAATGTTGATGGCTTACGAGGGGAAGACCAAAGACTATTGAATTAGTATAAATGGAGGATGATAAGAGGAAGTCATACCGGTGACTGAAAAGTTGTGTGGAAATCGGTTGTCATGGTATGGGCATGCTATGCAGAGGAATGAGGAAAATGTTTTCAGGAAAGTTTTGAGTATGAATGTGGATGGTGCGTGTGAAAAATGATACCTATGGCTAGAAAGGGAATGACTATTATAGAAGGAAAACTCGACATATTGCGCCGACCCCAAATAAATTAGGATAAAAGCAGGAGAACTTAGTTTTTTTTATGACCAATGATGGTTTGGTTAACGTATTCTCATTATATAGGAGCCATGAAAATGTAATGAGATCCCCCTATACAGTTTCCTTTATTTACAATTTTATACGTCTTTGAAAAGATTATAGTTAAAAATTTGTAAATAAATAATTACAACTACATTGAGTTGGTAAGTAACATTTAAAAAATATACATTTAACTAGTCTACCTGCTTCGAATTATTTAATAACTTTACAACACATCCACAGGCAAGCTCGGTTAAGCAGTAAACAATCCCTTGATTGAAATGCGAGATGACATTAAAAAAATAACAGTCAGGCGTGATACTACTGTGCAACGCGATTCTAGTCAATTTCCATGAAGTTTTTATAGAAATTGTCATCCTAGAGTCGCGTCGCGACCGTCTACGAGAGACTTGTTTAAAAGCACAAAAAAAAACAAGAATTTATCATTTCATATTACTATTTAATGTGACATAATAAGAACGTTTGACTTATGTCTCCACGTTTAAATAAAAAAAAATACTATTTACAATTCAAGTTTTTTTTGTAAACTAGTTTTTTTACTAATGAAAATACTGCCAAAAAACATAAATATTGAATTGACGTAAATTTCAAATGATTGTAGTGTCAGGTTGGTCTTTAGCACGAGACATGCGTTTCGTTGAATTTTTTCGACATAAAAAAAAATTTAAACGTAAATTAATTTTGGTATTTAAAAGTTAAGTAATGTATACTTTAATTTAAACAGATTTTTGGTATTTTAAATTGATATTTAATGAACTTGGTGTGCGCTGTTGCTATCTAGAATGAGATTTAAATTCCTACCAACTTATTTTGTTAGTAAAAAACCTTGTCATTGAATTTACAATTTAATTTGCTAGTTGTTAGAGTTTGGAATATGATACTTTGGTAGGTAAGTGACATCTGGGTTACGTATGTGAATTAGATCACTGGATTAGGAAAACGAAAGTTGTGTTTTCAGCTGAATTGGCGTGACAGTATTCGCTGTCTTTTCATTTTAGAAATCATATATACAGGGTAACTTTTAATTCGACGTACATCCGTCAGTAGCTGATAGAGGGGGCAAAATGCAACAAATGGTTTTCAAAACAATGTTTATAGAGTTTTTTTATATTCACATATACTATATTTTTGATATTTTTATTACAATTGCTCTTAACCTCGATCATGTCTCATAGAAAGGGATGGAAGACGTCTATGATGGAGCGAGAATTTACTTATAGGATTTCTCAAATAAATGAATGAATCTATGTACCTATTTATCATCAACTGCCTAGCCTTTTCCCAACTATGTTGGGGTCGGCTTCCAGTCTAACCGGATGCAGCTGAATACCAGTATTTTACATGGAGCGACTACCTATGTCAGATAGGCAGTCGCTCCATGTAAGATACTCCACAACCCAGCAGCTGGGTAATTTAATAAGACCTTTGGTAAGACTGGCTGTCAGATTTTCGGGCTATACTCGTAATCTATGTATTTTTAGAAAACTATACTCTATCCAAACTCAATACCTCAGACAAACACCAGTCCACACAACTTTAAAAACACATAAAAGGCAAACGCTTATCACGATACAGCCAACAGCCCAGTTATCTGCGCCTGAGCAGGACACACAAGGTCGTGGCGACCGACGGCGGGCGACGGCGACGACCCGCAGGTAGCGCGACGATACTTTGCCGAGTTCGTTGCAAACACGCCAAGAATCTCGTGCCTTCCGATAATTAACTTTTGATTTTACAGCTTTTTGAGCCAGCGTGATATTGTGCTGGAAAATCTTGGATTTGATGGGTTTTTAGATGTTTTTGATGGGAAGGGAATGACTTCCACCTCCATCTATACTAATACTTACGTAATTGATTACTGTAGGTAGGTATGTATTTCTTTTAACAGAACAGGAAGACGGTTAAACCTGTATTCTAATTTTAGATTGAATTTATTACTAAATTAAATAGGAGTAAACTCACCGATTGAATATTAATACACCATTAATATTAAAAAAATCGAAACATCAAATGTCTAAAATTAGCAAGCCCAATGATTTCACAATACCATAGAAATCGTTAAATTCTTCCCAAAATTTCCAAAAAAACCTACGTTTATTGTTTGAACTGAAATTCCTAGCAATGAGCAGAAATATAAATAGACAGCAATAGATCTTCTGTTGCTAGGCTAGGCGAGCGTTTAGTTTCAACAAGTGAGTCAATGAACCTGATCTATAATGTTAAACAAACAACAAATAACTGGACTTAGTGCATCGATAGATTGACCAGTTATTATTAACTACAATAACAATAAATTATTGCTGTGATAATGTCAGTAAACTAATAAAAACATTTATTTTTTTAATTCTCACTCTGCAGATGGATATTTTGAAATACATAAGTTAGGAAGATGTTCGTTTTACCATACGTAAATTGCGCAATCTTTTCAATAATAAATAAACAAGTTTGCTTATAAAAACGTTAATATTTCTATTAGCATTCGCAATGGCTACCATTTCATAGAGCAAGACACAACCAAGAATATCTTCAAACCTGTTTGCGTACATTTTGCCTAATTTTAGATTTGTGGAGCACTTTATTTGCTGTACCTAACATTAAACTCAAAACTTGTACTAACAATGAACTCGGAACTATTCGTGTATCAGTTTTTATTGCTTGCCTTATAAAAAACAAATTATTCAAGACTTAATTATGTTTGTTAATAGTTAAAGTTGCCTGCCGTAGAAAAAATACTATAGAGACTACGTTGTCTTTGAAAACCTGCTCTATTTTGCTTGAGTTTATCCACAGCAACGACCAAAATAAAAACAAGGTAATCAGATACTTTAAATTGACATTCGGCCTTGTTGCTAACCCAAGAAACCTAGGTCAATGCGGCTCCTAATAACACAGAAAATTAGGAATACTCGTAAAGTAACAAAAAACGATAGAACAGAAAATTCGAAATCATACGAGATAAATAACTATCTCTAGGGAGTCTGTTATTGACCTAACTCTGACAAGGACATTGGGGAAGGTCGGGTGGCGCCCCTCAGAGGGTGCCGGTCGGGAGGAGAGCGGAGAGGGAGCCGCGGGGATTTTTCTATTATTTCTAACCTCGAGACGCCCTCCAACAACTTATGTAGACGATTTTAAATCAAATCGGAGCGCTTTTCGTCTCGACTCGTACTCGCCTGTTGCTAGGCGTTATTAAGATAGTCTGGCTAGGGCGGGTTTAGGTTATCGCTCTTAGTAGACACGGAGTTCGTCAGCATGAATAAAATCAATGCTTTATTTCCATAATACTTTATGGGTTAAGTAGATGTCAGAAATTATCCCACGAAAACATACTACAGGGATGAAAGTATCCTCTATGTGTTATTCCAGGTTATTAACTATCACTCAAACGTGTGGTTCTTTCCTCAAAAGACCATTTCAGACACGGATCTATGTGGTCCTCACATGATCTGACCAAGGCTATGTCCGGACTTTAAAAGAGAATGTGACCTCGACTTTGTACCTTTCTTCTCAGTCAGATAGAAAACACCGTCTCTAAAAAGCTTACTTAAAAAAATTGGTAATAATGTGACGTGAAAAAAAAATATAAGTACCTATATGTACAATTACATCTGTGTGTCAAATTCCGTCCAGATCCTTTCAGCCGTTCTGGCGATTGAGAGGGGATTGGGTGATTGAGTAACAAACATCCATTCAAACTGTCGCATTTACAAGAACCAGTAGTAAGATAAGAAACTATCTCTGATGTGGTGTATAAATTTTTTATTGACTAAACACGGCCTTTAGACGACTTCTAGTTACATTCCTCTTGCATAATAATTGCAAACAGTTTTTTTTTATAAGGAATGCAATAAAGTATGAATATGGGTAGCTATACAAGTGGAAGAAAACCAAAGAAACGATGGATGGATTGTGTGAAAGATGATATGGCTAGAAAGGAAGTGACTACCGATATGACGACTAATAGAGAAGTATGGAAGAAAAGACATGTTGCGCCGACCACAAATAAATTGAGATAAGGACAGGAGAATGATGAAGGAATGCAATAAAGAATTGAGAATTTATGAAATAGACTTTAATTTAGTAGTAGCCAAACAGCTAATTACATTGCCAGTCAACGAATTAGCTATAAAATTAGTCAATGCAATGGTAATAGCGTCATTCAGCATAGTCAAGGAGCTGCATACGTTTGAATTTGCATAGGAATAGTCACTGAATTATACATTAGGCATCCGCGTGGGTATCCCTATAAGCTAAGTTTGCTATTATTATAGGTTATTTGTTAGAAAATTATTGGTTGTTGTGACGTAATTTGGAAGGGTTTAACAGTGGCTGAGAAGATTGTTTGACTAGTTGGGTAATCAATAATATTGTATGTAATGGCGTATGGCTTGGATCTCAATGAAACAGACATGTATTGAGATCCAAGCAACAGGATTATATTTAGTCCAATTTGAAGTGGGAATTTGATGAGCTGGTTTATTTGTCTTCATATTATCAACACTGTTCTTTAGACGGCATTGAGAAGCATAAATTAAAGAGAATGATGATAGAAATACAAATTCTAACTTACTTATATTATAAATGCGAACGTAAGTTTATCAGTTTGTTTGTTACCTTTTCACGCCTAAACCACTGAACCCATCATACTGAAATTTTGCAGATACGTTGTCAGGTGAACAGAAACGGACATAGGGTACCTTTCATCCCGAAAAAAAGTACTGTTGCTGAGGAAAACAACAATAACGTTCTTTTGATAATAGATGGCGCCACGTGTAGGTTCCGTTCTGAGCCCATGATTGCAACGGCCAAACAACAAGCAGAGTACAAATTTAGAATTAACGCGAGTGAAGCCGCGGGAAAAGGTTAGTACGTAAATAAGGTCTCAATCATGTGTTGTGCCAGTATAATATTATGTAATACGTTCCAGTTCTAATAAAATATTCATTGGACGTGTGAATGCCCTCATTCTCTCTCATTACCGCTTCGATGATATTCAAATTCTGTTCGTAATACAGTCTACGGACATAATATCAACCACTTAATGTCTAGTACGCAGCACGGTTTCAAAATTAAGACAATTTTATTTAGTACTAACCTATTTATAAGTCTAGTGAACGTCTTTCTGCTGAAATGATGATAAAGATGGTTAGTAGGTAAAGCAACGCTAGATTAAAGTTGTTATGTACAGATGCCAGCACATCAAGCTATCCTACACTGTCAAATTTTCCCTATTTGAAATGAACCTTACGCTTTTGTAATAAAGTTGAAAAACTATCAAAGATATTTGACAGATTGGGGTAATTTGATGGGCTGGCCTCTATTTTTCCTGCACACGTTATATCAGTTTTTAAAAATGGCAGATAATAAACGTAACATAACCCAATCAAAAATATACGAAAAAAATACTCAGAAGTAAATGATCTCATAGGAATATCTTTATTAATTTATCTTAGTAACGTATCAATTACTAGAAACAAACTAATTAATTATACCTGTAAAGCGTTTGTCCACCGCCACCGGCAACGCGACGTCAACGATAAACGAGATTATTCGAACCGTACGTGACGGCCCTTTACGAATCTGTCGAACATGTGACTATGGTAAATGTATGAATCACTACATCGGTGCCGTCCTTTCGTCTTCGTTGACGTGCGGTTGACGTGGCGGTGGATAAACGGCCTTACTGTATACGTGAGAAGATATTGATAAATGAGGCTGAAATATTATGTCATAATAAGAAATTGTGAGTAATTCCTCGAGATTTTTCTGGTAAGCCTACAAGCGCTGTTACGTATTATGTGGGCTGGGAACCAATATTATAATGATTGAACTTTTATTTTTATTAGCAAAATAAGATGTTTGGAAAAATACGTTAAATGAAAATTATCGAGATAAATAAACTAGATGTGAAATGTAAAGAGCTCTATGAGACTAATTTCATGAAAGGGCGTTTCAGGGCGTGAAAGTACCTACTTACGATTATAAACAACCAACTATGAAATATAAAAAAATACATCCGTTTCATACATTTTCATCGGGCAAATATTGCATTTTTGTATGAAATCGCCGATATGTTTTTCCATATTTCAAGAGTTGGTGAAAGTTGCTCATAATCATGAGTACTTTCACGCCCTGAAAGATTAACATCGAATTAAAAATCTTTGAAAGTTTAGTAGCTGGTATTTTTTTAGTGTTTTCTAGCCTTTTTTTAATTTATAATTTCCTACATACAGGCGGGCGAAGCCACTAGCAAAAGCTAGTACTTAAAGAATAATTACTACCTGTAACAATATAAAATAGCAACATTTTGACGACACGGTTGGCGCAGTGGTTGAGCGATTGACCGCTGCGCACTATGTCGCGGGTTCGATTCCCGCACGGAACAAATATTTGTACGACCTGCATGTATTTGTTACGGGTCTGGGTGTTTTTCTATCTATAATATGTATGTATTTACAATACAAAAAAAAAATGTATATAAGTAGTATATCAGCCATCTCGTTACCATAACACAGGCATTAGGTTGCTTAGCTTGGGACAATATGGCGCTGTGTGAAATGTCCAAGGATATTATAAAATATTATAAAAAATAATGTCTAGGTTTTACTTTCAATTCATAATACAGATGAATGCCATAGTTACTAGTCTATAACCCAAGTCTATAAGCCAAACGGCCCGGGGCTTCTGTTTAGATCCCCAAGGTCAATATTGAATAGGACCCCTTATGGCGTCATGGTCGTTAAAGGAACTAACCGAATAATATTGAAGGAATACGTATTATTAACACCACCATTTTCATATGAATACAAGATGAAAAGAAAACTGGTAAGACGTCACAGATGAGATTTCGATTCGAAGTTTAGCTAGTTAATTTAATATGACCTGGTTTGATATGCCGTTTGTTACATCTGTATTCTTCTTCTTCTTTGTGTGGTTAGTGACTAACCTGGTGTCAGAGTTTCTATGCTGCCCATGGGCCTCTGACTTAGCTTCACATGCTGTTAAGAAATATCTATCAGACATGCTGGTTTCCTCACAATATTTTCTTTCACCGATTTTTGAATGAAGAAGTGCGTGCCTTGGGCTCAAACTCGACACCTATGACTTGGCAGCCCGACGGTCACACCACTAGGCTATCGCTCTGTATTAATACAAGTATTATAATTCCGATAAAGTTACGAGAAATAAATTCATAACTCATAGTAACGACCTACTTTGGGGCCCAAGATTTTTGCAATCTATAGTTGATGACCCAAATGGCGTAGTGACGGAGCGCTGGCCTTCAGGTCAAGGGCATGGCTATGAATCCCGCATAGTAACAAGGAATTCACGGAGCTCTACTATTTTTTTTTAACTGTCACATACTACAGTCATTTACAGTCACTTTGTAGATAGACATACATAAATATCCGGCTCAATGTGTGACCAACAACATATTCCACGTCATCATCATCATCTGCCTAACCTTTTCCCAACTACGTATGTTGGGGTCGGCTTCCAGTCTAACCGGATGCAGCTGAATACCAGTATTTTACATGGTGCGACTGCCTATCTGACCTCTACAACCCAGTAACTGGGCAATACATATTCCACGTAATACCCGAAAAAAAACCATTACTTGCTTTTCAAACCAGGCTTTTTAAAAAAAAATTAGGTTATCGTTTTTGTGCTAAATTCCAAAATACCTAGTTAAAACTAAAGTGAAGTAAATCAAGTAACTATAGAAAACAGACTATGTTCCTTCATCTTCTTCTTCTTCTCACAGGTCAACGCAAAAACTCCCTCCATTCTCCCCGGTTAACCGTCATACTATCATTGATTACCTATTGATTTCATCCATCTCACACAATCCATCCGGTCTTCGACATGACCCCCGATCTTAGATCCTACTTAACTTTTACAACACCAATGATCATTTACGCAACTTCTTTGCAGTAACGACCGCAATTCGACAGCTGTTCATCAATGACGGTTGTGCAACTAGTTGCTGGGTTGTTGGTTGCCTAGCAACGGATGGTGGTTCATGGGCCATAGTGGGCCTTCGGTGATGCGATTTGCCATGAGTTTAGAGAGGCGTCGAGTTAATCGAGGCTGTTTCCTAACGGTCTAAAGTGCTTTGAGAATTTGCAAGGGCTCGTAATTTCATGGTATTTTAAAATATAGGTATGGGAAAAACTCAATGCTATAAATTTTAATAATGGCACGCCATATTCAGTTGATAATCAGAATAGGTTGATTTAGGCAATTTAATATACTTCTTTACTACTTTTTTACTACTTTTAATCGTATTACTCAGTTAGGTACTGGCTGGCTTGTGGAGGTCAGATAGTCAATCGCTCCATATAAAATACTGGTATTCAGCTGCATCCGGTTAGACTGGAAGCCGACCCAAACGTGGGTGGGAAAAGGCTAGGCAGATTGAATGATACTTTATTGTGATGGTCACTCAGTAGTCAGATTGGTAAGAGCGAGGGAATTTGGAATGGTTGTGGGTGAGGTCTCGTGAGTCATAACAAAAATGGATGACCAAAATTTGCGCTTCCGATAATGATAAATGAGGCAATGGATGAGGGAATATAGAGAGTTATTATTGAAGAAAAAGTCCAATAACAGATAAATTATTATTACTTTTTTTAAATTTCCATAAGCTTGGGTCATGGGGCCCGAGAGCGTGACTCCTTTTTAGGGAAATTTCTCGCCGACTTGTCGACACTTAACGTAACCGGCTACCTCGTCCTTAGGTCAAAAAAATTGCATTGCCTTTTAACGTGGCAACACTGCCAGTCTTCTGAGCGTTTACGAATGACAGCGATGCGTACGAGCACTTCGACGCCTAAGTATTTTTGTATTTATTTGTATAGTTAGATAATAGTTAATATCTAATATACCTTCAATCTTAATTTCACAAAGTTTAACCCATTCGCCTCCGGCAACGCACCCCTTGCGTTTCGCGCACTTCTTGGTGTATGCCACCAACGCACCATATGCGTTGTGACTATCATAGACTGAGTTAATATTTTTTGTGAGTGCGTTCAGAATTATGTGAATAATTTTATCGATTAACCATAGACAAACGTCACTGCTATCTGTCAAATTTGATGGTTTGTTATTTTCAAAACAGAAAGTGACATTTCCCGATGGTCGTTTTTCAAGTGGTAAAAGTGCTGTGATTTTCGTCGTAAATTGTATGTTTATTCGTGTCAAAACAGTGATTAATTATATAAAATTGAAAGGTAAGTGCTTATTATCATTTATTATTTCTGTAGATTATACATTTATGATCAGATTCCGGTAAGAACGAAAATATTTAAATTTCAACGCAAATGGTGCGTTGAATGGCACACACGAACAATAATTGGTGGGATGGTATTATGCTAACATTTTCATTAGTTTGTTAGTATAGTACATCTGATTATTATTTGTCTACTCAGATGTAGTGTAATTAGTAATCAGTTGAGTAACAAACTTCTGTAGCTTAGGTTTTTTTGTAATGTTGACTACCTACTACAAAAGTAAATTAAAGTCACGAAAATGCCCATTTCGGTCGGTGGGTCATCTTAGGGGCGGAGTTAAATGTTTTAAGTGTAATGTTTTATTACTTACTTTTTAGATAAATATCGAGAAAAATGGCAGATGGCAAAAAAAAGCGCAGTGCTAGGCTGGTCAATTTAGCTCTTAATCAAATAGAGATAGATAACAGCTCCCTGAATACTTCGAATAGGTGAGTCAAAACTGTTAAGTTTAACTTAGAGTTAGGTAAAACCTCTAAGTTAATATAATTTTGAAATTGGTTTGAAGTTAATTGTACATATAAATTTATGGTTATTACAGACAGGTGAACACTGCAGCTTGTGGTTCTAGTCAAAGATTGGGGACGAAACGAGCAAGGTCTTTATCAGCACAATTTCAAAGTACATCTGATTCATATAATTCCTCCACATCTCAGGCTCAAACATTTTATCATTCTCATAAGTAAGTACTAATTCCGCCTATTCCAAATAGGCAACAAAATGTTTGTTTCATTTTATTTAGTAAAAATGTCTTTTACAGAAAACGAGCCAGATCTGTTTCAACTCATGTCAAACCGGCATCTAATATAGAAGCTCTAAATTCATCACAAGAGGATATACTTTTGCCATCAATGTACGTAGTTTTAAATAAACAGTTACTAGCATGTTTGTTTTGATTGTTCTTAATGTTGTTTGAATATTTTCAGATCCACTGACCAAAATTGGACCAGGAGACAAGCAAAGGTATTATCAACACGTTTTGAATGTGAGACTCATACAGAATCTTGCAATGCATTAGACCATGCAGAATCTATAATTCACAATATTCAGCGTTCAAAAAGGTAGGTATTTAACATACACAATTATTTATATATGCTGCTCTTCAGATTACGGTTAAAAAAAAAATTACAAATGTCTTCACTAATTCCAGGGATGTCACTTCGCCTCATTTAAAAAGCATGGAAATAACCATTCCTATTTTCCATACAAAAAGATGTATATCAGAATTTACTGTAAGAGAATGCGCGCAATCTGCAATGCTATTTACATCAACATCTGGTCCATTACGAAGTTGGATTAGTCAAAATAAAATAATGAATCCTAAATTAATGGTCATGGATATTGTAGAAAATGATACCCCTATATCAGATAATTCACAGGGATATCTTTTCAATGTAAGGGGTACGTTACCACAACCAATAAATTCTGGGATCAACATAGGAGAAAACGCTGGAAAATCTGTGATGGTTAAAATAGGCGAAAAAGAAATAATGCCCTGTTCTTTTAAGCTAGATACAAGAGATTCTGATACTTCTAGACAGTCTAGTTATGAACAAGTTTTGTCAGAGTTAGAAGGCAACCAAGAGAAAACACGCAGACATGTAAGAGTATGTGGTGGC
The DNA here is from genome assembly GCA_951799385.1 of Hyppa rectilinea. Lineage (NCBI taxonomy): Eukaryota > Metazoa > Arthropoda > Insecta > Lepidoptera > Noctuidae > Hyppa > Hyppa rectilinea. Next base: position 3,301,304 of record OX637310.1, on the reverse strand, counting down.
AAATTTGGTTCATCTATTTCGAAAGAGAATATTTCAAATGTTAAAACAACATTGATATCGGATATCGAGACCAGTTCAGAGGATGAGAAGCCACCAATTACACAAAAGAGATCATGCAAACGTGTAAGGACACGTGGTGGTAAATCTTGTTCAACTTCCAATAGAAAGACTGTTAATTCTTCTTCAATAGTTAGTATTGAAGAAAAATTAACAGACATCATCGGAACTACTTCAGATGAAAATCTCTCAAATAGATCTGAAAACTTACCCATATCAGATGAACAGTTACTACAAATTCTTGAAGACCCTAATGAGAATTATGATGACGATATTTTTGATGCTGATTTGTTTGAGAATATGAATCATTCTGACAATGATAGCGACACATCAATTGTAAGTGAAGACGAATTAGTCACTAGAAATACTGAAGAAGATCAAGAATGGTCAAATCACTATAGACAGACTAGAAGAATTAATTTTGAAGGAAATCCTGTAGGTTTAAAAATTCAACCTGAGGGTTCAGAACCAATTGATTATTTTAATCTTGTAGTGACAAATGAATGTCTTCAAATGATTGTTGAAAAAAGCAATGAGAATGCGTCTCGGATATTAGCGCAAAATTTTCCTGGAAGTAGGATAAAATATTGGAAAGATATAACTATGCCTGAATTTAAAGTTTTCTTAGGACTCTTATTCCATATGGGCACCATAAAATTGAACCGAATTCATGATTATTGGAAAAAAAATCGATTATTTAATCTTACATTTTTCCGCCAGCATATGAGCCGGAATAGATTCTTGCTTATTTTAAGAGTCCTTCACTTCGAAGACATTAATGTTGATGACAACAGGTTGGCAAAAATTTCGCCTCTTGTTACATATTTTAATAATCGGATGAAGGAAATTTATTTTCCATCAAATAATTTATGCATTGACGAGTCACTAGTGTTATGGAGAGGACGTCTTATATTTCGGCAATATATAAAAAATAAACACAATAAATATGGTATAAAACTATATGTCCTGACAGATGTTCACGGCATTATCCTAAAAACAATAGTTTATGCTGGTGCAGGCGATACGATTGTCGGTGGTACTAACCATTCTTCAAAAGTCGTTTTGAATTTATTACAAGATTATGTGAGTAAAGGTTATTCTGTGTATATGGATAATTTTTACAACTCTGTTGAGTTGGCAGAAAACCTTTTGTCACAAAAAACTTATTGTACGGGCACCCTAAGACAAAATCGAAAAAAAAACCCTAAAGAAGTAGTTACCAAAAAGCTAAAAAAGGGTGAGTATATTGCTCAATATAATAAAAAAGGTATCTGCGTAATGAAATGGCGAGACAATCGTGATGTTCTTGTAATTTCATCGGAATACGATGCACAAATGACGCCAATTACAACACGTCGCAACACGGAAATAGTAAAACCAAATATAGTGATAAATTATAATAAAAATATGGGCGGAGTTGATCATCAGGATCAAATGTTATCATATTACAGCTGTGAGCATAAGACTGTCAGGTGGTATAAAAAGTTGGGAATACATATTCTACAACAAATGCTGTATAATTCTTTCACCATATACAACCTACTATCAGGTACTAAGAAACCTTTATATGATTTCCGATTGTCAGTGATCGAGAGTTTAGTTCCAGATGTCAATATTACTAATTTACGCACTTTCACTTCTAAAGTCCATGTAATACAACCTTGTCCTCGGAAGGGAAAGTCAATGCGCCGGAGATGTAAAGTATGTTGGGAAACAGAAAAAAAACGTAAAGACACGCCTTATTACTGTCCCGATTGTGATGAGCAGCCTGGTCTTTGCATTACGAATTGCTTTAAATTGTATCACAATTATTAATTAATAAAAACATTTTTCTAAGTAGAACTTTTATTTAAATACTTTCTTTTTCATAAACACATTTTCACTGCAGATTTTCAGTCATTATTATTTTACTAGTTACGCATATGATTGCATAACATCATCCATTGTACCAACGCAAGGCTTGCGTTACCGGCTCTGCCCAAAAAATATTATATCTGTGTGCCACCAACGCAACATATGAGTTTACGGTTTTTTTCTGTATTTAGAGTTTTTTTTTAATATTTGACTATGTATATAAATAGATATAGTTATTTCAAACCCAATAAATAAATAAAAATAAGTGGATCATAATGGAAAGAAAAAAATATCTGGTGGCATTGAATGGGTTAAAGATGAGTGAACACATAATTTTAAGATTCAATCTCGAAAAAAATATTCGAAAATAAAAGTTATCTAACACCAAAAATTTACAAAATATAAATACATATCCATTCAAAACTAATCTGTGTCTGTGCAAGTTAAGTACCCATCATATGCCCTTGAGCCCCCTCGTTGTAAATATATCAAACAAATATAAAAGGTATGTGTTCTAAAGCAGGGACAGACAGACGGTTTTATAGTTATAGAGCAGTAGGTTTGGCTCCCCTTCGTCTTAGAGGAACACAAATAATGTCAGACTATAAGTGCTCACAGATTTGTATGACAAAATGCGTGAAGGGTCCCGAAATAAGGTTTTAATGGAAAATACTTCTTTGGGAGGTGTTTTATTGGCATTTTGGCAGTGGCACGGTTGAGTAAATTGACACGGTTTTGATGGCGGGAATAACGGAAGTTTTACCTGTAGTGACATACATGGAAAGATCAATTAAAAGACCGTAACTATAATTATCTACTAGATTTAAGTAAAAGGTATTATTTATTTCGCCTCCAAGCAATGGGTTTCGTACTTCATAAAACATTAGTTGGTTACTAGTGTCTGCTCGCGACTTCGTCCGCGTGAAATTTCACCCTCGGCTCGCCGCGTCGCATCGCATCGTCCGCCACATTGTTTTCAAATATCAGTAAAGCTCCCAGTCAGCATGATTTTTCTGACATCTTCAACAACCATCGTCATATTTCAACCAATTAATACAAAACCGAAATGAATTATACAATTTAACCTCCTTCGTGAATCACACCGTCTATTGGTGAAAACTGTATGAAAACCCGTTTGGTAGTTTTTGAGTGTTGCGTTCAGACGGACAGACAGACAGGCGCGGCGGAAGAACTTTGTTTTTTAATATGAGGTGATAGAGTTTGATCTCACTACCTAAAAAAATATTATGGTTTTGCAATCACTGGATTTAATACGTCAAGTTAATCATAACTTACCTTCATAATAATTTATTGATTGAGTAATATCACGTTTTCCCAATTAAAAAGAAACACTTGGCACTGATAAAGAAAAAACGCTTATTAATTAATGAAAACGGAATTTCACAAATGGTTTGTTTCACTTGCTGGCATGTGAAACTATTAATTACATAAATAAAATTGAAATTGCTATTTTCTAGAAAGCTTGGTATAGGACACACACATTCATAGTGAGGAGTTCAGCTTCTTCTCAGTGTTGTTCATTGCTTCTATCTCTAATTTTTCCCCACAGTTTTGCCGCCATAGGACAATCTGACAGCTGTCACAATATTGGCATGCATGATACATAAGATGATACATCATCAATCATTCAAAGCTAGATGCTGGCAGTATTTTAGTAGGGACATACTAATTCCGTGCATTTAACGAATCCTAATGGGCGTTGTCTAAAAATACCTAAAAATAAAAATTTCAGCCAACAAATTCAACACTTTCCTGCATGGCGTAAGCTAGTAACAGTTGGTGAGTTCAGTGGTGGGTTCAGTTTCAGAAGAGTTGCTTACAAATATTGGTGATCGAATGACTATGAGAAGGTCCATTTTTGAGTGCAGTTTATTTGTAATTCATAGAGTGAACTACCACCGGAACTAGCCATGCACGGTACTAAGGAGAATTAGTGTGACGTGGGCTACCTGACCTATGGTTACTCGAATCGAATGTCATAAAATAATCAAACGTGCCAACTGGTTTCTAGTTTGATTACAATTCGATTTGATTCTGAATTTGAAAGAGAGTCTACTAAATACGGATTTGAAATAAAAGGACCATAGACAGTATAATTTGAGTTATCGGATTAAAGTTCCCTGTTTTCTGTAAGGAAACCTACTTTTGATACCTAATACGTAGTAATGATAGGAGGTAAACAAGAGCTAATGGTGGATTTCTTAGAAAAATATTATTTTTGATGCACTCATTTTGACTCACACATTAATGTAAAATGATTGGGTCATTAATTATATTGTAAACAGTAAAATTCTCAGAAATGCTAGTATTCATTTTAGTGTTTACTCCTCAAAACCTAATGAATCCTTTATTTTGAAATAACGAATTATTCAATTCAGTATTTTAAATACGCTTTTTAGGTTGATTTATTTTCCTGTGGTTTATTTTAAATGACATTCAGCTTTGTGAAGGAAAATACTTTACACAAGTATTTTCCTTCACACTTGTTTTTTTTACAGCTTAGGTACTTGTTGCTCAAAATAGTTGCAATCGCTTACTAATACAAACTCACTCCATTTTTCCCATTAGGGTAGGCAGACACCAAAGATCCTGCTACGATTATTATATACTTCTTTTGTTTCGTCGTCGTTCTCATAGATACTTATATTAATATAAACATGGTAAAGCGGGGTGAATCGGGACCAGAAGCTTCTGTCCCAGCAGTTGGATGAGAGAGAAAATGCAGTTAGGGCTATGCACATTGTAAGTATTACAAGATCAACTAATGCAACAATTCGAAAGTGTTATGCAAAAAGAGATCATTGGCTTAAGAGACCCACAATAATAATAATAATAATAATAATATATCATTTATTTTCTCTTCACAATAAGTGGTCTTAAAAATATTGCAAACTTTATACTGTAAACTTTTTCCACCTTTGTGAGAGACTGGTGCCTGAAGTAGGTTCTAGGGATAAAACCTGTGTTACAGGTCACCAGGACCCTCACCTCGGTAAGATTTTAGTTGTAGTGACCAGAGATAAAAATAACACATAAATCGTTAAAGTACAAAGAACAAGAACATCTACTAAACTAAATTAAATATAATAGAAAATGGTATTAACCAAGAGCACAAAAAAGCAGAAAATCCAAGTGTGTGTGCGATATGTGTGTTTGCCTAAGAGATGTATGCATGACTGTGCGAATTGAGAATGAATGTGAGTGAGGGTGAAGATGTGATTGGCGAGTGTGCAGTTTTGTGTGACTGTGTTGCGAGATATGGGTGGGAAACAGCTATGAGGGGTAATTAGGGCTTTGATCCTATTTGGGTACTATTAATAAGTCCTCGGTTTTTTGGTAATCAAGTGATTTGAGATATTTTTTTAAGGCTTTATTACAACTAGATTTCCTTTGAGGATAGATATTTAATGATTTATTTATTTTGTTGTAAAGGAATTGTCCGAGAAAGCAAAAGAATTTGTGGGAAAGTGATGAATGCAATCGATAGGTAGGACATATTCTATCTCTGCGGCGACTACCAACGGCTACCAACGGTAGGTTAGGGTCATACGGTAACTGGGAGTGTTTTTTAAGAACCGTGCGCAATATGAACGTTTGTCTGACCGTCAGAACTCTTTATACAGCTCTACTGTTGGGAAACGGAAGGGTAGGCCGGCACTAACCTTAAGAATAGCACGCTGTGCTCGTTCTAGTGCCAATAGGTGGGTTTTTGCTGCACCACCCCAAGATGTGATGCAGTATTCAATTTGCGAGTGGCATAAGGCATAGTAAACCATATTGATAGTCCTACGGTCAGCCACATGCTTGAGATTTTTAAATATGTATATTAATTTTCTAAGTCTAGTCACTAGGAGATCAATATGTATTTTAAATGTCAAATGTTGATCAATGTTTATACCAAGATATTTGACACAGTCAGTTCTTTCGAGGGAAGGGCATTGACAATCTGAGGCTGTACTGGCAGAACCACATGTGTGCGCTGTAATGGTGAAGGAAGGCGGTGGCAAGAAATTACTTCTATGTGCGAATGTTTTATATTTAGTTTTAGAAGCGTTAAGCGTCAAGACGTTATTCTGGAGCCAATTACAAACAATGTTTAAACCCGATTGCGCAGCGTCAAAGGCCTCATCCCAACTGTCACCAGTGAAAAATAAGGCGGTGTCATCAGCAAAAGAAATAATTTTACCATTATGGAGAGACAGTTGGCAGAGGTCATTGATGTAAGCAAGAAAGATTGTGGGGCCCATAATGCTTCCCTGAGGAACACCATAATTAATAGGTAGTGTGTCACTCAGAAAATCATTTACTTTAACCCGTTGCATTCTGCCAGTAAGGTAGTCCTCCAACAATTCAAACGGGATCCCCCTTATTCCGAGACGATTTAGCTTGCCTAAAAGGTGCGGAAGAGACACTGTATCAAATGCCTTCGCAAGGTCAAGGAACACTGTAATGCACTTTTTACCTTCATCAAGATTGGTAACAGTGGAGTGTAGCAGTTCATGGACTGCATCAGCAGTACTTCTACCGGCTCGAAATCCAAATTGTGAAGGAGATAACAGTTGGTTTGTCTCGAGAAATTTTGTGAGACGCCGATTTAACAAGCGTTCCAAGACCTTGGAAAGCGCTGGTAAAATGGAAATGGGGCGGTAATTGTTTACACAGTCCTTCTCTCCGGCTTTATGAATCGGTTTGATGAGTGCTGTTTTAAATGCCTTAGGAAAGATCCCCGATGAGATAGCTAGGTTACATATATGTGTAACCGGAGGCGTGAGGAGATTTGCGTATCTTTTAACCATTTTACTGCTTATCAGATCTACTCCTACCGCACAATTTTCTTTTAAATTATTAATTAGAAGGTGAATCTCGTCCTCATCGGTTGGCAGAAATACGAGCGAATTCGAAGGGTTGGAGACGGTACAGTCGTGATCTCGACCAGAGAAAATTGTATTTGGGGAAATTTTTTCAGCAAGATTAGCACCAATATTCACAAAGAAGCTATTAATGCGATTAATGTCCCTATTAGGATCGACAGAAGACAGGAGAGATGACGAGTAGTCTGGTGTCCTGTTCGAGCCACTAATACTCTTAATAACGTTCCATAGCTGTTTTTTATTACCCTTGGCATTTTCAATCTCCTGTTTTTCGTACGCTCGTTTTGCTTTTTTTAATATACCGTTGCAGAAGTTTCTGTAGCGTCTGTAAATAGTTTTAATAATGTCATTCTCAGGGTTACGCTTAGATTTTTTAAAAAGATTATCCCGATTTCTAATACAACGAATTAGACCTTTTGTAATCCAAGGTTTGGAGATCAACTGTCTTTTGGTAGTTTTAATTGTAAAGGTGTTGTGTTTAATGGCTGCAGAAAATTGCGATACTAAAAGATCGGTAGCCATATTTACATCCTTTTTTTTTTTTTTTTTTTTTTTAAGGCTGGGAAATCATCCAATGACTGCTCCCGCTCTGGGTGGGGCGGAAGGGAGTGTCAGACTCTTACTGACTAAAACCCATCCATGTTCCTTCCGTAGCCCTTTATGTTCCGGGGTAGCGGTAACCCTTTCGGACAATCCCGCTTACCCGGCAGGCTTGGCCCTGAGGGGCCCCTTCATATGCTGACATCTCTTTGAGGCGCGCGTGGAACATATACGCGCCGTACGGCACGGGTCTGTAACTGATCGGACGGTGAGTCACCCATTACTCACCGTCCGCAGGCCCGCGCCTACGGTGGCCGGGAGTCGTCACGTGGCTCCCGACGCCCGGGGCGTCTCCTGCGGCGGCTGGGACGGGAGGACCTTTCTCTCTCCCATCCCGCCACCTCCTTCGCGAGCATGACTTTTTCGCAGAAGGAGGTGACTGCCTCCCACTCCCTCTCGCCCCGGACCATGGCTTGCACCAGGGCCATATTTACATCCTGACATTCTATAATAGGTTGGAAGTTAGTGTTTTGCATCATAGTATCAAGTTGTACAAAGTCTACGTAACTCGAATTTTTATTCAAATAGTTTAAGCGCGATTTTGGTTTACAGCTAACAGCAACGCTCTCGTGGTCAGTGATAGACGTTCCAAAGACGAAACAAGTTACGTCCATTTTAGATTTTAGCATCATATGGTCAAGGGATGTCCGTCCATGAGTAGGCAACGTGTGACCCGGTAGCATACCATGACTGGCTAACATATTAAGATAATCAAAAGCCCGTTTATCAGGACTGTTCGGAACAATATTAATATTGATATCACCACAGATGATAATATTTTTAAACGATTGGAGTTGAGTAAGAAGTGCATCGATTGATTCTATAAATGCTGTAGTGTTTGTTTGACTGGGTGGGCGATATATTCCTATGATGCAGGTTTCTGGACCTAATTTTAATAAAAGACAATTGGCGTCAACTATATCTGGTTCTTCACAAGTTACATGAAGGTTTTTATTATAATATATGACAACCCCTTCATTTTGGGTATTATGCGTGGAGGTCGAAGAGTAGTTATAGTTGTCGAGAGCGGGGATACATTTTGCAGAAGAAAGCCAGCATTCAGATAGCACCAGAATGTCCCACGGTATCTTAGAACGTTGGAGAAGGGTGACGAAATTTGACATGTTACAGGTTATGCTACGAATGTTTTGAGACAGGATATTAATAGTACGATTGGTGATACGAATATGCTTTATTGCATTGTCTATGTCACAGGCGATAGTTTTAGCTACTTTTATGGAATCCAGATCTAGGTTTATGGTTTCAAAATCATGCATTAGGCGTCAATTGTTTGTTTAACGCTAACGCAGCCACGTTAAAACGTGCCCTATGGAACTGGATCTTAGTTAAAATTAAACCCAAATCTGGAGGAACTGTAGCCAACATCTCTGATGTTTGACATGCCGCTTGGAACAGACAAAGCAATTGAGAACTCATTTCAAGGGATTTTTCTCGCATAAGAAAGGAATAAAGTGGAATTGTGTAATGAATGTTGTGTGTAATAAGTGTTACTTGGGTTACTCTGCACGTTAAACAGACATTTTCTAAACTAACATAAAATATAAAACAAAAAAGGGTAAAAACCAGTAAAAATAAGAATTGTAAACAAATGGTAACAGGATCCCCCCTATATCCCACATGGTCAATATATGGTTATCCCACAACATTTTTCCACTAGATGCTAGGGATTGGCACAATTGGGTATTTGAATGGGTAGTCAATAACGTTACTTTTTATGAACTGTCAAAACGCGGAATTTGTACGTGATTTGTATGAAATATAACAATATGACGTCACAGATTTTTAGAATCAAATGGAATACTTATTAGCATTAAATGCAATGTTACAATAATAACTTCGCATGATATTTAATTTCTGTACGGTGATGGAAGTTTTCAAGACGAGTTTGTCTTTTTTCTATGTGATATTATAGCTGTGAATTGACTGATTCAAATAGTCAATTCACAGCTCACTTCACCCAAGTTTTCACAATGAGATTTTTACAGAATCGACCGCTGCTACATCGAAACCGTTAACACTTTTCCAGTTTGGTTCATATTATTAATGTGTTTGTATTGAAAAGTGACCTACCTCACATAATTTAAAATTAAGACTATGTAAGAGTTTTAATCAATAATATTTATGTTAAGTAAAAGGGTTACCTAGGGAAATGCTTGCTGTAGGATGACGTGAGCAGGACTGGTTGCAAGGTGTTGCGTAAAGTAAAAATAGTGCAAATATAACCCAAATGAAAATCGTAGCAACAGTTGGGATTTTAAAAAAAAGGAGTAACCTTTATATTTGAAAATATAAATAGAATACAAGTTGATCTGTAGTTGAGGAATTACTTTTAAAACACGATGGCTCTGAAACTCAGTGGCTCACATAATTAAACTGTTTTTTTTTATAATTTCGCCAAAATTTTAAGGCACTTAATGTGTTGCGATGCTAATTTAATCGTTTTTATAAAATAAATTATCATCAGTAATGTTATTAGTACATTTTTCTTTGATACGCCCCCTGTAATGTGTAACCTACCTACGCAATACATACACAGTAAAAATGTATGGAACAGCAAGTTTTTTTTATTAATAATAAAACCACTTACATAAACCTATCGACACTAGTAGCAACAAAAAATCATTTCAAACCGTAAGTTATTAGGCTTATTAAGTACCATCCAAAATGACTATGGACAATGACTTGTATTTTTATCAAAGACAATTTAATAGAATGTCAAAGTAACTAATTAACATGTTTTTGTTATTTGCATGCTGTGCAAAAAGTGTGGATTTTAAGAGCTTGTTGTTAGCTCTGTAATCCACACTTATCAATACAAATCAATTATTAAAATCTATGTCTTTATCTATCATTACATAACATCACGCCTGAATTATCCAATTTAAGGTTAGGCAGAAATAGTCTACCCATAGTACGCCCACAGTTCGCCAGTTATGTTAAAGTCCCATGTAATAGGGGGCGAGCCTATTGCCATCAACCGGGCACAAATCCAGACACACATGTGCTACTAATAAATTTCAGATAGAAAAACCCAATTGGTACAGTCAACAGCAAAAGTAGATGATCAAAATCAGAAATTCAATACTAATGAACGGAGTTCACCAATATATGGCAGCTGTACTGGTAGTAAATGTTTGGTATAATTTCCAATCACAAACTTTTGAATCACTCTGACGCCACACAGGTCTGACGCGAACTCCGTTCTTTAGTATAGAATTTCTGATTTTGATCATCTACTTTTGCTGTTGACTGAACACCTGCGAATTTAACCCAGGACAGCACTTAAGTTCAGCAGTAGCGCTTGCGACCACTAGACCAACAAAGCAGTCGGGTATAGTAAAAATGTACTGAAAAAAAAATACAGGCAAAAATAAAATCTTTTAATAAAGAAGTGTAAGCTAGTGCTCGATGACGTCACAAGAGCGTATTGGGGGAATGACAGATAAACGATAGATACCTATAGGTCATATCAACTGTTATCACCAGTTATAAGAAACGATTTAGGTGAAAGAAGTGGGGTAAGGGCACCACGAACTGGGCACGTGCTGCCTTTAAGAAGTGTCAACGATGAGCCGAAGTTTGCCGAAGATGAGACGAAGGTTAGTACAGTCTACCACGTGCTTTTGTTTCTCAGCAGCAATTATTTTCGCGAGAATACCTCAATCTGCCTAGCCTTTTCCCAACTATGTCGGGGTCGGCTTCTAGTCTAACCGGATTCAGCTGAATACCAGTATTTTACATGGAGTGACTGCCTATGCGCGAGAATACTGCTAACAAATAGAAGTTCTATCAGAATGACTTCTGTCAAAATTCTGCCATTGCTTGCAGTTGACAGTACAGAAGGGAAACCTTCCATAAATGTGGCAGTGGTGTACCAGGGATATGTACACTGAATGTTCCAAAAACTATTCATTGTATGGTAGTCTTTTGACTGGGCTGACCTGGCCAATAGTGAAAGGAGTAAGGCAATAAAGATAAGGCAGTCTGCGCTTGCGCAGACTGTTTTGTGACGTCATGAGTCATTGCCACAGTATAAAGGAAAAGTAGGCTTACGTGAGTTATGGAAGGTACGCGAATATGATGTAATTAATATTTAAGTACTTACATTAATCCAGGTTGAAAAATCAGGTACTAACAAACTTTTTGGAAAGCTTTAAAGAGCTATTTTTCAGGTTATCCTAAAAATGTTTTCTTAGTCCACAAGATAAAACAAAGATATAACATTAAAAAAAAACTAAGTATATTGAATTGGTTTCCCGTTAATTTTTGCAGCCTTGTGCCAAACGTTTAATTAAGGCTCTCGCAGACAACCGCGATGCGACAGTGAGACGCGACACTAGTGGAACAATTCCAATGAACTGAAACTCCATGGAAATTGTTGGAAACATAAAAAACCTGGCCTGTCATGGCGAAGATCTCTGTATCCCTTGCTGTCCTCCCCCAGCAACGCGCTAAGCCTAGGTACCGTACCCCACAGGGGGTGCCTTTAGCGAGTAATCACCCAGTTTGTAAGGTTTTTTAAGCCCTGTCTGAAGGCTTTAATTTATTGAGACATCGATAGTCAAGACCGTTTAAGCAGTAGACAACCACCTCGGTTGAACAGCAAGATGCTATTCACAAAAAAAGGCGAAAATCTCGCTAATAACATAGCAATGTTTGTGTAGAAATATCTCAAAATACGTATCATCACATAAAGTATACATAGAATACAAATTATTCAGAGCCTTAGTAGATACATTGATTTTGTTAGCTAAAAATCTTAGTAGTGCGTATTTTCTGAAAGACTCTAGACGAATAAATTAGATACTTGAGCGAGCAACTAGTCTATAGTAATATTAAAGTTACCTGAGTATTATATGCCTAACTTTATTTCTAGGTTTTGTTAAGGAAAGATAAATATTATACTAACCTACATAGAGTTCCATTTCAGCGGTAGTTTATTTCAGTTGCTGGGATCCTTTTTCTTGTAATTTGAACTAAATATATGCTTAAGTGGCAAATTAAATATCCATTATCAAAATAAATTCTTTCATGCGTAATATTTTCTAGTACCTATGCCAAAAAAAAATATATATGCAGGATAAAATTAAATTCATGGCCAATAGGGCTGTCAGTAGGGAATGGTCATCTCTTAGGGGCTAGGGCTAGTTTTAATTTAATTTTTGAATAGTTTTTACATATTTTATATCGGATGCTTTTAACGTTCTGCATCGTTCTCACATGTATAATATGAATATGAACTATGTAACCAATATTTTGTAACCATATTTTGTTTAAAAGAGTGTCCATGGAGTTTCTTGCCCGTTCTTCTCCATAGGTACCTACTGCTTTGGAATGGGCAACTAGCTTCCTCTCTCTGACTTACCGTCACCTTGACAATTCAAAAGTGCCTATAATTGGTTTATTGGAAATAAATACTTTGAGTTTGAGTTTGAATACTTTAAGCGGTCATTGTACTCATCATTATGAACAACTTTCACTATACCTAGGAACAAATCTGAAGTCGCGAAAAATCAGCTGTTCCTTATATTTTGAGTTACCTATGCAAGGATAATGTATGGAACAGCTCATTTTTTTTTGGCATACGAACTAATCTACTCTGATATTCAGGCTTTGTTGCCAACCAGATAAATCGAATTTTCAGGCACCAATTACCATAAAAAAGATCATGTTCTTCGTTTTTTAGGAGACGTTGTATGATAACATGATTTTTTTGGGCTAAAAATAATAAATACATAGAGACGAACATAGAACCTCCTTCTTCTTTGAAGTCGATTGAAAAAGATCAAAAGGATCAGTCATCCAGGACATTAAACTACTAGAGTCTCTTGTTTTTTTTTGAGTAATCATAGAACGTAGACTAAAATTGCTCCTTCACATAAAGCAACCAGCTATCCACTGTGTAAGTCATTGAAGAGCAATAAATATTTTAGTGAAACCTAATTGAAAATCAAATACGAAAAGTGCAATAAATATTGGTTACATTTCTTTAATTACTACGTAACTAAACCGCGTCTACACTGGGCAACATTATGTTGGCAACAAATGTCGCCGTGTATTGTTTTTATTTGCTGGTTGAGCTGAATCTATAACCAAAAATTACAGATCTTACATGATATATGATTATAAAATAAGAGCCCTAAAAAAAAATCAACTTTTCCATACATTATGCTCGCATAACTCGTCAAAATGTAGGAAACAGCTGATTTTTTTTTCGCGATTTGAGATTTGTTCCCATAGTGAAAGTTGTTCATAATGATGAGTACAATTACCCTTTAAAATAATACCCATGAATTAAATTTCACCCTGTATATCTGTTCTAGTAGACGCAACTGTAAATCACATCTACATAGTATAAAACAAAGCTACCCCACGCCATCTGTGCCCCTGTACGCTAAGAACTTTAAAACTACGCAACGGATTTCAATGCGGTTTTTCATCTATAGATGGGTTATCCAAGAGGAAGGTTTATCCTAGTATAGTTTTACTAGCTTTCCCTCAGTGGTACGTCGATAAAAATAAGCCTATACCGTCGCCAAGGTTTATCCCCAAACCAAATTTTATTAAAATCGCACTCCACGCTGACACCACATTTGGTACCTACACGGTCGGTGAAGGAAAACATCGTGAGACTACCGGCTTGCTGAGAGATATTTCTCAACAGCATGTGAAGCTAAGTCAGAGGCCCATGGGCAGCATTAAAAACTCTGACAACAGGTTAGTCACTAACCACACGAAGAAGAAGATTGCACCCGTGCGAAGCCGGGCAGGTTGCTAGTATTATTTTATTGATTGAGTTGAGTTGATTTCTATTAAACATCATTAATTTCAATAGACTAGAATACTCTTTATTATCTACTAGCACTTTGCCCGCGGCTTCGCTCCCGTGGTCTTTCCCGTGGGACCCGTTATTTTTCCCGGGATAAAAAGTAGCCTATGTTACTCCTAGAAAACTAAGCTTTCCAACGGTGAAAGAATTTTTAAAATCGGTCCAGTAGTTTTTGAGCCTATTCATTACAACCAAACAAATAAACAAACAAACAAAGTTTTCCTCTTTATAATATTAGTATAGATAACATAAAAAAACATAATTAACCCATAATGTACCCACTTCTGGGACGGGCCCCCTATAAGAGAGGGAGCCTAGGAAGCATATTATAATTAACCACGTGAGCCTAGTAGTGATCTGATTCTAGCATAATTAGCTCTAACTGCTCTAAGTATATTGTTCACGAACTAGGGTCAGAATTTTCTCAATTTTAACGACACGGTTGGCGCAGTGGTTGGGCGATTGACTGCTGCGCAGCATGTCGCGGGTTCGATTCCCGCACGGAACAAATATTTGCAAGACCTGCAAGTATTTGTTCCAGGTCTGGGTGTTTTTCTATCTATAATACGTATGTATTTACAAAAAACAAAAAATAATGTATATAAGTAGTTTATCAGCCATCTCGTTACCATAACACAAGCATTAGGTTGCTTAGCTTGGGACAAATATGGCGTTGTGTGAATAAAAAAAAAATTACTCAATTTATAATTAATAAAAAAAACTGCAGCCTACCATTTCATTATAGACCAACATATTGCCCAACGTTTTGGTCGCTCAGTGCTAACCTAGCTTTAATGGTATTGGAGCGTGAATTGGTAACTTGTAAGAATTCTTGGCGTGACTTGAAAATGGTACCTACTAATTAGCAATAGCTAGTAGAAATTTGTATTTAATTAAAAGTTGAGAAGAAGGGAGGCGGGTTCTGTTACCTAACGTGTTAAGTTGTTTAGGTTTTTTGTTGAACTTGCTGTGTTCATGAATATTTTATTTAAAAAAATCTTGTTTATATCAAGAGTGTCTGTGTATTTTCATGTTTGTTTAGCAGTATTTTAGTGAAGATAAAGTGTTTTTTTGGGCTTTTCGGATAAAAAAACTTATTGCGTTATTTTTTTTTTTAGGAAAACCTATCTTCTGAATCTACAAGAAAACAGTTTGGTTTCTAAACCTGATTTTTGAGCCTTATTTCCCATTTTTAAAGCAAGCTCTTTAAAGCCTATTTAATTAGTACACGATCAGAAACAAGATTTTTCGGGCAGCTCTTTTTTAGCATCATAGGTAAAAAGTCTAAAATAAAAGTGGATTCAGAAAAAAAGAGGCGGACACAATAATCATAACTAACTAAATTACTGTTAATAATGACAGATACCGATATTCACACTTCAAAATGGCGGTAATGTAAATATTTTACAACTGAAGACAGACGGGTAAAAAATAACAAAAGAATCCATGAGTCGGATTTTTTGTTCCAAGTTCAATTTGGGAACATAATTTCATACACAAATTGAAAATAATAGATGAACGGACGTCATTGAATTTATGATGCGCAAACATTATACATTTCTAAAGATTTTTCAAGTGTTCATTCTGATAAGAAAGGTGTACAAACCTGCTGAAATTGTTATGAATGAAAATTCAACCTTGAATTTATAAGTCGGTATGTATGTATCGTGGTCGAGATAATAAGAGCTGATTAAAAATCTAATAGATACATAATGTATTATTACATGTGAAGACGATAAATGATTGAATTCCAGCTATGATCAAAATGAGAATTAATATTTGAAAACATCGTGAGGAAACCGGCATGCCCGAGAGATATTTCTCAACAGCATGTGATGCTAAGTCAGAGGCCCATGGGGCAGCATTAAAACTCTGACACCAGGTAAGTTACTAAGCACACGAAAAGAAGAAGATTAAAAAAAAAACAATTGGAATTCATTTTTTGTAGTTGTAATAATTCAACTGATAAATATATTATACAACTCAACATACTGAAAAGCGTAAAAAAAATTAATGGCGTGACTATGAAGATCTTATTAGACCTGAATTTGCTTGATCCTAAAACAATTTCCACGAACATAATACAATTGGAAACTGAAAATTAATAAAAAGAAAGTTGAACCAGTTCTCTCCATCTGCTCGCTGATGCTAAAAAGAACACAGAAAAAGAAAATAAGATCAGAAAGCCGTTGCCTAGCAACATGACAACCAGATTAAGAAAAAAGAAATATGAAATAGGACTAGAACACATTGAGTGTGTCGAAAGAATTCTATCGGAGGATGAAAATGAGAAAATCTTTGCCTGGTAACAAGATAGGTAAAAAATATCAACGGATAAGACTCACAATAAGCAACATGACAAGAACCATCAAATACCCACAATAATGATACATAACCACCAACAATAGTTCCTAAAACCATTGACTCATTCCATGGCATAAGTTCGAGAAACTTATCATTTCAGAGCAAGCCTGAGTCATTAGTTAAGTTTGTTGCCACTCATAGACATGTCTGGCAACACTGACCTCTACCTGTGTCGCCATTGGTCAAGGTTGGGAGGCCTAGCAGAAATGTAACTATGTATTATAAATAAAAGCAGACTCTAGAAGGTTGTGCGAATTTAATGGTAATTTAAATGAAGCTTCGAGAAAATATGACTAATATTCCAATTTCAGAATGGGGTCTATAAGAAAGGTGAAACGTCTGAAGGGCAGATAAAGACATAATGAAGCTCGAAGCTTGAAAGACAACCCTAAAATTCACCACAAATATAGTAATTTTTATGTATTGTCTTTTAGAAAAAGCCAAATGTTAAGTGGCTCAGAGACTGGTGACGAGTTAACTCCAAGAATAATAAAATTATAATTTTCTAGAAGTATCGTGTGAGGATTGCGCTGGCAATCTAATAAGTAGACGTTAACGAGTGACAGTACCAAAGCAACTCGATTGAGTTTCACTTTAATTTGAAATCTAACACGATAAATTCTTTGTGTTCACTTCAACAATTAGACGCATTCCTGTGAGTCATCCACCCGAGACTCGTATTTTTATTGGCTGTTTGCATTATTATATCTTGACAAAGATATATTTACGCGAAACTGCACGCAATCGGATCTCTATGGAACGGTATATACAGTCGAATTTTGCACCGATGCGGTTTTCGCAAACCTATCGCTGTGGGGCCGACTCGCACTCGAAAGTAAAGTAATAAACGTTTCGAAATCACCTTGGTAGAGACGACGCCGGTGGAAACTATACGCGTCCATCTGACGTCACGCGAAATTCGACTAGCAAACATTAAGTGTAATTATTGTGAATCGAAACAAGCCATTCATCGCTTAGCAGCAGACCCTGCTCATCATAGTCAGACCGGCCAAAGTGTCCTCGCAGAATCTACTCAAACACATTTTTCATCAAAACTTCTCATTTCAGTCCTGAACACACTTTTGCGACATTCTCTGAAAAATTGTTCATCTTAACACAGAACGAACTCCGGCCATAAGTCGTACAGGAAAACGGCGTGGCGCCGGTTGGCGGCTGCTGTCGAAAAACATGCGAAAACCAGTTTGAGCTGCTTTTGTTCATATCTTTCGGTGGGGAGTTCGATGACCAATGCAAATGTATGTGCGATTTTAGGTGCGAGGGTGGTGCGAGGGAGGGGCGAGGCGAGGGTGCGGCGGGGAGTGCAGCCTGCAGCGGTCGACAACCGGCGCCGTGATTAACGCGTGACTCACCGCAGCCTTTGTCTCCTCACAGCACGGCTACTCACCTCCTCGCCTGGCCACGTGCTCCGCACCACGTGTCGACACTTCCGATGCGCCCGATGACTACCGCCGACACGGTAAGTGTACTCCAACAAGCGCCTGGAACCATCATCACCAGAGCACCTGATGAAGTACAATGGGCGTGCGGCGGCTGGGCTCCTGGGCGGGCTGGCTGGCTGGTGCGGCGGCGGCGGCCGCGCGCGCTACTTCAGGTACCTGACTCGTGAGCACAGCCCGGCGCCAGAGTAGCGCGCGCTGCCACCGCCTGCTCCTATTTATAGCGCGAGTTAACCAGAGAGCGTGCGTCTCGGCAGGCGGCCGGGAGTCGACTGCAGCTTGGGGCCGGCGCCGCGTCCCCCGCGCGTCCCCAGACGTCAGCTGACCGCGGCTGCACCGGCCCTGACATTGGCGGGCGCGCCGGCGCGGGGGGCGAGGTCGCTGACCCCGCCCGCGGAAGCCTCCTCGCGAATCTGACGCGACGCGACGCCCCGCGCCCCTCCGCCTTCGCCACCACGCTCTCACATTCACCAAGTTTGGCTGTTGAATGATTTTCGACTTACTGGAAGCTGGGATCTGATCAGAGCCCTTTTTGTTTGCTGCTTTGTTCCATACCATGAAGAGCTGACTTCAAGTACTTCTTTATGCAAGAACAGAAACAGCTGACGCACGCCCTGATGACAGTTACAGATAGTTATTATATCAGATTACTCAGACTTTCAAAGATTAATATTTGTCGTCATAATGTTTTTGTGAAGGTCTTTACTCTTTAGTCACAACAACTCACAGTTATTCTGAGTAGCCAGTAGCTCACCGACGCACACAGCACAGCGGCGGGACCTGAAACATGATACACTGGAGGGAAAGTAACCACTCACTGTATTGCTCGTACTACAGTGTTATTCTAAATTCAAAATATTTTGGACGGAACTTGGTACAGTGTTCCAGAGTCTTGTCAAGTGGTTTTGTCTCATCAAGCATTCGGTCGTTGTAGAACACAGTAGTAGCAGTAGCATTAGTAGCCTTGTAGTAAATGACGGATCTACAGGTCATGGAAAACTTAAGATCTGATTAAGAATTGGAAACATTTAAGTTAAACCTAACTGAAACTTTAAATCTTTTCGTTAAACTGACTCATACTTTTATCAAGAATTAGGTTTGTTGTGATCTTCTGCCTCTCAGGATCTTCTGCCAGTGGAGTAATATAGTATTTTTATTGAAAATCCAACCCTCCTCTTCCCGGCAAGACTTATCATCTTCATTTAAATTAAAGCGTGTCACATCAACACATCCTGCGTATTGTATAATTATCACTTGCTTAAAAATTGGTGACGAAAAACATCGTGAGGAAACCAGCATGTCAGAGTTATATTTCTCAACAGCATGTAAAGCTAAGTCAGTGGCCCATGGGCAGCATAAAACCCTAACACCAGGTTTATCATTAACCATATGAAAAGAAGAAGATTCCATGGCCTTATTTTTAAATCCTAATGGGCATGTTCTGAATTATCGGCTAATACCAGTTAATTCATTGTTTTTATTTCTTTTTACAGCTACGTCACGTAAAGGCGAAAATCAAAAAGATAAGTTATCACAGCTTATCAGCCAGATATCTTAATTCAGTCGCTGTTAACTGATCTCGGCATTTTTACGCTGTTCATAAGTCAAATGTCTTAAACTAAAATAGTATTTTTGTTAATGTTTTAAGAGCACTTGCTAGCCGATTCTGTAAAAGCCTTGAAAACTGAGACGAAGATAGCTGTGAAGTGAGCTGTCGTTCCACCTAATGCTAGGAATTGACACTATTGACAGCTCACATTAAACTCACTTCACCCACATTTATTTTTACAAAATAGCACTAATATATCCTTCAGTGGAAAACCTGCTCAGGTGGGGATTCATAGAAACCGCCACCTTGGAGTGTAAATGTGGTGCTGTTCCACAAACGATGGGACACTTAATATCGTGTCCTGCGTGTCCTGCCGTATGCACGTTACAGGAACTGATGGAAGCTAGTGATGGCGCCAAACACGTAGCCGAATTCTGGGCCGAGTACATTTAGATTGCCATCGACACGCTAAGAAGAAGAAAAGGAAAAGGTAGAGTTGTGTAGTTGACAATTCGTCCATAGTGTTTTTTAGTCCGTAGTTCCAAGAATTGACAGTAAAAATGGTTAGAATATGAAAAAAGGATTATTAAAACTTTTCAAAATGGGGAGCATTTTGAAAAGTTTTAATAAACTTTTTCTCTCCCAAACGGCTGGACCGATTTTGACGGGACTTACACTGAAGGATAGCTCATGTTATAAGGAGTAACATATGCTACTCTTATTTTAGAAGAAATAATTAGGGACGACGCGGATGAAGATGGGCTGCAGCTAGTTCAGGAGCTACTACCACTAACAGTAGCAAGGGCTTTTATTTTGACAGTTCATCAACATTCATTGCGTTATTTACGTTACTGGGCAGACAAGTTTCTTGAACATTTGAGGCAATGGATTAGCAATTTCTTTCAAAATCGTTCAGATTGTGATTGGTAGTGTGTTACTTGTTTGTTCTCGTAGCTTATTTTTCTTCGTGTGGTAAGTAACTAACCTGGTGTCAGAGTTTCTATGCTGCCTATGGGCATCTGACTTAGCTCCACATATTGTTGAGAAATTTCGCTCAGGCATTAGGTGCTAATCTTGATAATCTATCAAATAAAATGATTCGAGCCCATTATCGCCATTAACATACCGTAGGCGTAAATAACAGCTATGTATGTAAATAGACGTGGGTTCACGAGTACATACAGCAATGATTCATGATAACCGTATTAGACACATAATTACTATTAATTAATTATCATTATGGTTTCATACATGTCGGCGTGATGACCGGAATTATTTAAATAGTGATACAGTTCTGTTACCAATCTGTATTTTTCGGATACCTATCCGAAAAAAAAACTTAATTATTATTTTTTAAATAAAAATTTCGTTGATCAATGAACTAAAGAAGAAAATATTTAGAGTTCGCACTTAATTTGACATCAAATTAATTTTAAAACACTTGACTTAGTCGAGGTCTAGAGCTCATCTTGCTTTAGGCCAAAGAAAGAGCATAAGGCCGTTGTGTCAGAAAGCACACAGGAACCGAAGAGCATAATCACCACCTAGTTGTAGGTACACAAAATGACGCTGACGAATTTGAAGCACTTTAATTGTTTACCGAGATCCTTAGAGCTCGTTTATTTAAAGGGGAAGAGCCAGGGTACCCCGCGAAATAAAATTTTTCCTACCTTTTATACAATTTGCAGGTTATATGTTGGTATAAATGATTCGCGATCGTAGCAAGAACGTGTTCAAAGAAATATAATTATTAATTAGGAAATGTATCAATACAACTATAAGTTAGAATTGTCCTAATATATCATGATTTCATGAAATAGTCATGCTACAGGGTTGTATGAATTTAGCAGGAGCTCGTGGGTAAGTAATAACACCCATATAAGCTACGCTTGCCGGGGTTGGTCCGTGGATGGGTGACCAGCTTTACAGGACTAGACTCCCCCGTGTCTCGGAAAAGCCCGTTAAGTCGTTGGTCCCGGCTGTCATTTGTGGAGATGTGGATGTCAGTCTTTACAGGTCAGAAGCCCGTAAGTCTGGCATCCAGTCTTGCATGGGGTATCGTATTAGCCAGTTACTGGGTTGTGGAGGTCTAATAGGCAGTAAAAATACTGGTATTCAGCTGCATCCGGTTAGACTGGAAGCCGACCCTAACATGGTTGGGAAAAAACTAGTCAGATAGAAGAACTTAGCAGGTTGTAATGATGATTTTTATGTATATATACGTTCTTGCTAATGTCGCGAATCATATTTTGATCGACATACATCTGCTAATTGCAAAAAAACTTAAAAGAATTTAATTGTCGTGGGCTACCTTGTAGCTTTCACCTTAAAATAAAAGGATGATAAAAACAGAATTCGAAGGAATAAAACCGCCAAACAAAACCAAGTCCATCAGCTCATTGGTATTAAAACTTCTTAGACCGCTGCACCTCCTTACTGCAATTGAACTGACTTAACCCCATCACAAATAGACTGTAAAAATAAAGTAAACAGATATTTTAATTGGCAAGTAATCATGATGAATAATTGGCATTCAATGCTGCCATATAGTGCCGGCAGTTTACTATTACCAACTTAAAAAAAAACTTCTGGTTACCAGACCAGAACAATTCGTGCGAGGTGCAGTCTCAATTAAAATCAATGTTCCTTTGGAAATTGGTTGTGGGCTGGTGCACTTATCTGTGGTTTTGCTATTAAATTAAGTAGATAAGGCGAAAACTGTTTTTTTTTTAAGTTAGTCAGAATTATTCGGTTTAAATCGCTAATAGTTCCTTCTTAGTTTTTTTTTTAATTTTTTTTTATAATGGGTCTATCTTAGAATACCAAATTCCCAAAATACCAGATTTTCGAAATACCAAATTCTCAATTTATCAGAGGTACTATTAATAGTAATAATTCTGCCTCAATCTACCCCGCCTTTTCCCAACTATGTTAGGGTCGGCTTCCAGTCTAATCGGATGCAGCTGAATACCAGTATTTTAGATGGAGCGACTGCCTATCTGACCTCCACAACCCAGAAGTACAATCAAATGGAAAATTGCTTCTGGTAGGTAAACAAGTATCAATAGGCAGTCCCATAACTACCCGCGATTTCACACACCTAGAAATAGTGGAAAAATAAAAATGGATCCTTTAAACAGTGGTATCGCGGGCAACAGGACCAATTTTTAATTTATTCGGTGCCCTTCCATACAAACAATAAAGCTATCAGCTGTAACGTTAGCATGGCCTCGTAGGACGTGTCAGAGACCTTGCGAGCCTGGGGTGAAGGAAGGTGACACAGGCTGACGTCAGGGGACAAGATGTAGCCTTAACTATCACCAAGCTTGTGTTTAAAAAACAAATGCTAAGTTATACTCACTGAAAATAAAATAACTGTCCCGAGGTACAATGAAATTAACAATGAGAGTTTAAAGATTGTAATAACATCTTGTATCTTGTGTTGTCCGGTTGAGGATAGATCATAACTCAGTTAAATCCGTGGAGTATGTACCTTACTTTTTTTTTCGGTGGTAGCCTTTAAAAGGCGCCTGGTCTTTTGGGGAAAAGACCTGTTAACTCTTAAAAGACCACTCCGTGATCCCCTCTGTGCAACGCCTGTTAGGGGACATCCCTGAGGACATTGTAAAGGGTCTCCCCTGAGAGTAGCGTATGTACAGAGGCCACCA
Organism: Hyppa rectilinea; assembly: GCA_951799385.1. Classification (NCBI taxonomy): domain Eukaryota; kingdom Metazoa; phylum Arthropoda; class Insecta; order Lepidoptera; family Noctuidae; genus Hyppa; species Hyppa rectilinea. The sequence goes on along the minus strand of OX637310.1, from coordinate 3,278,013 downwards.
CATCAAGTTACCCCAATGTGTCAAATTTCTTTGAGAGGTTTTAACTTTATAACAAAAGTTTAAGGTTCATTTTCAATTGGGAAAATTCGATAGTTTGGGGTAACTTGATGTGCTGGCGTCTCTCATAAAGTCGATATTCAAAAGCTGTGGTAGTTTCCACGGACTATAACTTCAAGTCGTGTGCGTCGTTGACCGAACAGCAATTCAGTAGGTGGGCACTAATCCATCTTCAAGTGCGTTACTTATTCTGTTTTAAAGTACCTAAGTAATTTTGTTCAACCGTAATCGTGTACAGATTGGCAAAACGTACAGTGGCTGGATCAGGATGGATTTAGCGCTGTCGCAGGTTCGATTAAAAATGGCACAGATAGTGCTGTTTTGCGTATTTTTACATACATTTTTGTTTTTGGGAAGCCACCTATGTATCAAGTGAAATTCATAAGACGTCTGTGGAGCAACATATTGAAAAACATAACATGAAACGCGCGTAATTTATGAATCTTTATCTTTGTTAGGGTATAAATAAATACTAAGTAGATTTACATATAAGGTTGTGCTATGAAGATTACTTACAACAGAAATATTGCCAGCTTCTAAATTCACAATCTACATACTAAAACGAAGACGTCTTTCCAATCCCAAGTAGTATGTCACCTTATGAAGGGCGCCGGGTGAACCTCTGGGTTCACATTGAAGAGACAATGCCTCTGAGGGCGCTCCGTTGACCTCAACGTTTTTTCAACCCCAGCCTGAGTGCAAGAACCTTCGGTTAGGGCTTACACCTTTAATTTTTTGAGAAGAGTCTGTGAAAGGCTATTTATATAAACTTTATGTCTATAATCTCTACCCACCAAGACTTGGTAAGTGTCGTGAAGGCTCAAAGGGAATCTGTTTATCTCTCTAAGTATGAAGTTTTAGCTTCGAACTTGGCAAGTACAGGCGCTAGCACATCAAGCCATCCCAAACTGTCAAATTTTCCCAATTGAACATGAGCCTTATACATTTGTTATAAAGTTGAAAATCTATCAAAGAAATTTTACAGATTTGGGTAGCCTGATGTGCTGGCCTCTGTAGCTTATGAAATTGACTTTATTTACTTCCCAATGTAATCTGCGTTATTCCTTTTTTTGCTTCACTTTAACTGAGGTAAAGAAAACATCATAAGGAATTCTGGATTTATTGAAATTAAGTTTAAAATCGCCAACCCACACTGTGCAGAATTACATGACCTGCAATACTCGTTTCTAATCTGAGAATAGTCTCATAATAGGATAACCTATACGCTAACAAATTGTGTTGATTCAAAATTAGTTTAGGCACGCAACACGCTAGGCGAAAGGACTGATTTCTCTCGCATTAACCTTGGGTATGGTCATAGATTATGTCTAAGAAAAATCTGGCAACCCTATCTTCAATATTTGTTTTATTGTAGTTGAATAATGAACAGTATTCAGTTTGTCTGTCGAGAGTTACCAGTTATTTGGCAGGACAACAATTTGTGTAAAAGGGTTCACTGCGACCTCTGTCGTCCCCTTACTCCGTGGAGAGGGAGAGGGACAATAAAAGTGAATTATTTGAACTAAATTGTCATAATAATAACTAGAGGTAGGTATGGTTTCCCCTCTAGGGTGCTGGAGGTTAGACGAAAGTTACTTCATAGGAATACTGATATTTATTCGAGTTGTTTAGTCTAGAAGCTTATTCATACTCACCCTTACGAAGACAGACTGGGTCTCGCAGGCTGTATGTTTTCCAATTTAATCATAGACAATTTTCATTAATAGACCCTCTTTGATAGCTATTATTACTATACTCTGTAAGTATTTGGTCTTATTGGAATAAATGCTTTGCTTTTAATGACATCAAAACAAAAGAACGCATAACACGAGGTGGGGTTATACCCACAAAACGTATTCTTATTATTTCCGGACTGGATTACTGACTTTCTTCTCTATGAGAGGCAGCGGGCTGTATGTTCATGAAACTATGATTCGCGGCCGTAGCAAGTATGTAGTTACAGAAGCATAATCAACAATACAACACTTTAAGTTACAATTATAAAATATGTGAGCACCATGTAGGTACTTATGACATACTTAAGTTTACCTGCCATTACTACATGTGTTTTTCTTTTCACCTTTTGTGGTGTAGTGATTTTATTCTTGGTGCATCGTCATCACATATAATGTTATAATTCATGTATACAAAACATTGTAAAACCTTTTAAAAGAGTAACGGTGGAGTTTCTTGCCCATTCTTCTCCACACGAAACTACCTTTTGGAAGGGGCGACTAGAATCAATTCTATTTCTTGTTCATTTTGACGTTCAAAAGTGCCTTAAAATTGTGCCTATTTGAAATAAATGATTTGACTTTGATACTGACCTGCGAATTGCAAAAAACGTAAGAAAATTAAAATTTCACGTGCTATCCTGGCGCTTTCAGTTTAAGGTATCAACGAGCCTATGTCGCTTAGAAATGAATGGATTTATATGTTTAGTAGTCTGAACTAAAAATAATACAAATTAGGTAAGTAATCAACATCAAACAATTGCAGAGTTAATACCATTTCAGGGTACCTACTTATTTAATCTTGTTCACATAATATTCACATACATAAAAATACTTAAAATATTATATCATAACCTATGTACAAGTATATAAAACGGGAGGGAAAAAATAATAAAAAAAAATCAAAGGGCATCAAAATATTTAATTTAATTTCAGGGTTAAGTATTTTAATGTGTAGACAATTGTTGAAGCCATACATTTACAATAACTTTGCTTATATAGATTCAAATGATAGCCTATGCTACATTAATAATTAAGAAAAAACGCTGCACAAGAGCAAACTGGCTATAAAAATAATAAATACAATCTCTAGAAAGTGTACACTACTGCAGAGTTGCAGTTTCCAGAGTTTTTCAAAGCAAACTAAACATTCGGTTAATTGGAAACCGTACTGTAATAACCACAACACAGACGTTTTATTAAGCAAGCAATTTGTTTTAAATTATGTTACTTATGTTGTAATTAAAAACGTTGCGCCTACAAGCACTGAAAAGGTAGGCAGAAGTTTAAGTCAAATCATTTATTTCAAACGGGTACGTGAAAGACACTAGTTGGCCCTTCCAAAATGTAGTTTCGTATGGAGAAGAATGGGCAAGAAACTCCACTGTTACTCTGAGAAGTCCTGAGACATTATTATCCATGCAGATAACAATTTAAGAGAGACCTGGGGGCCTACAAGTGTTAATCGCTCCGTGTCGATTCGATTTCGAATAAAGTTGGTAGAAGAATTATTGTCAAGAACGCCACTTGTCATCGTCGCATTTGTATGAGAATATTGATCGAGTTTCGTTACACGATTTGACATCGTCTAGCACTTAGCGATCGATAACGATTGATCACGTGACATTTCGAATGCTTATGCCAATTACATTCCATACATTTCGGATATGTAATTTCGCTATCGTTAATGAAAATATGACTTTGTCTAGGCCGTCTGGTTGCCACCCTGTTCCACTTCACATGTGTAAGGAAGACTATCCAGCTTCCAAAGGCAGCATATGGTTGACATTCCATCATCATGATCTTTAGTTGACCAGCTCAGGAATCTTTCGCCAAACATTGTAGCAGTCACAATCCCGTATTTAATTTTATTACCTCCAAAATGAGTAGAAGATTATTATCTTTCATGATAACGCATTTTCTTATTAGATAAAATGTATTTTTGTTTGCTAATACCTATTATCTTTGCCGCTGCGTGAGGTTAAGTACAGCTGATATGATAAAATGTATTAACAATACCGTTTTCGTTAAGAACACTTGGTTTTATCGCCCACACCTATTGTAATGAGGTAACAACCTACGTCAATGTATCTATTATGTGTCTTTACAAATAAAAATAGACCTCCAAGGGACTTCGAAGTAAGCGGGACTATCCGAAAGGGCTACCGCATTTTTTTTTTTAAGTCTGGGAAAACATTCAATGACTGCTCCCGCTCTGGTTGGAGCGGGAGTGTCAGACTCTTACTGACTAAAACCCATCCATGTTCCTTCCGTAGCCCTTTATGTTTCGGGGTAGCGGTAACCCTTTCGGACAATCCCGCTTACCCGGCAGGCTTGGCCCCTGGGGCCCCTTCATATGCTGACATCTCTTTGAGGCGCGCGTGGAACTTATACGCGCCGTAGGTACGGCACGGGTCTGGTGCTGATCGGACGGTGAGTCACCCATTACTCACCGTCCGCAGGCCCGCGCCTACGGTGGCCGAGAGTCGTCACGTGGCTCCCGACGCCCGGGGCGTCTCCTGCGGCGGCTGGGACGGGAGGACCTTTCTCTCTCCCATCCCACCACCTCCTTCGCGAGCATGACATTTTCGCAGAAGGAGGTGACTGCCTCCCACTCCCTCTCGCCCCGGATCATGGCTTGCACCAGGGCCGGGTGCGAGAGGTCGCCACCGATCGCCTCTACGAGGAAAAGGGCTACCTCTACCCCGGAGGAAGGAACATGGATGGGTTTTGGTCAATAAGAGTCTGCCACTCCCTTCCGCTCCACCCAGAGCGGAAGATGTCATTGGATGATTTCCCAGCCTCAAAAAAAGGGACTTCGAAATGGCCGCTAGTAACCCCGACTCTTGCTAGATCTGTTTATGTCCCAGGCTTGTGTTAAATATAGATTGGTTTTTATAAAGACCTTTACTTTATCGTAGCTTAGGTACCTTACTGCCTCGTACCTGCTGGGTGCCTTGAAGATAGATGTTTGTACAGACGCCAGCACATCAAGCTACTCCAAACTGTCAAATATTCCCAAATTAATGTGAACCTTATTCTTTTGTTATAAAGTTGAAAATATATCAAAGAAGCTTGACCGATTTGGGTAGCTTGAAGTGCTGGCCTCTGTACCTATAGTTTCACCACACTTGAATAACAGCCATTCTGCTTGGAGGTAAAAGAATGGAAGGTGTTCGGATGAACACCTTCCATTCTTAAACTTCTTCCATTCCAAAGACGGTAGACTCTTTATACGACCAGAGTTCATAGTGTAAGTTGTTTTTAAGTTAATCGATCGACACGTTCCTGACGTTCGGCGTTCCGGTGGGCCCGCTCCTAGCTCTTAACCAATCAGAGAGCCAAATCGTGATAACGTAGAAAGAACTCCCAGTTCTCTCTTCCCTTTAAACTGAAGATGGAAAGATAATTATCTGAATCGAAATAAAAAAGCCGTGGTATCTGTAGGAAATGAATAGAAACGTGTATACGTGACTATGAGAGGATGTTATGATCACAAACCCTGTACCAATATGTTTATTGAAGATCTTGCTGATCCACCTTACATTAATAGCCTCCCCCGGCTATAAACACGAAACACAAGCGTTAGTTTATATACGCATGTTCTCAGACAAGGTCAGGTTTTATAGAAGTAAGTATATTTAGTTATGTATATAGGCTTGTATGTAAATAAAAAAGTGGTTCAAAGCGGCAAGACCTTGGGGCCACTGAGTTCGTTGGCCAGTGACGTCAGACAATTAAAGTGATAATGCCCAACGTTTATACGGCTAATGAGAAATGATAAAATGATTTACACGTTAATGTTGGGATGAAAAAACGAGTTTTAAGGTTTGATAGTGTTTGTTGGTATCCAGGGGTTTGGGTTAGGTTACTCACCGTCCGATCAGGACCAGGCCAAAGGCAAACGGCGTGTATATGTTCCACACGCGCCTCAAAGAGATGTTAGCTTAGGAAGGGGCCCCTTAGGGCCAAGCCTGCCGGGTAAGCGGGATTGTCGGGAATGGTTACCGCTATCCCGGAACATAAAGGGCTGAGGAAGGAACATGGATGGGTTTTAGTCAGTAAGAGTCTGACACTCCCTTCCGCTCCACCCAGAGCGGGAGAAGTTATTGGATGATTTCACAGCCTTAAAAAAAAGAGGGGTTTGGGAACTGATCACTGCGCTTGCAAAACAGCCTTTGGGCCCGATCAGACGTACCTGAACCCCACCACAATACAACTACACACGTGGCCGGGCCGTAATATGTATGAAAACGACACTTCACATTTGGTCGTCAAAATCAACCGTGTGAGCGGTACCGACCACATCAAGGCAACTTCACAGTCACAACTCAACCACAATTGTTACAGCTGGAGTCGATCTGCCTGCACACATTAGCCACAACATAACCACATCGCAACCAAGAAGTTGCATCGAAGTTATTCAACTTTTTGACCACTACTTGCCCAAATTTTAACGCTGCGATGTGGTGTGGATGTGGCAAGTGTGGACAAGCCCGTAAACATACCCCACGCGAGGGAAATAGCCTTCTTCACCACACTTTGTAGACGGTGTTGCTACAACAGCCAGATGAAGAGATGCTTTCTCAGAATTTTCGTCCGAAAACTTTTAAGTAGAATAATAACCTATCTTTAGTACAGAGGCCAGCACATCAAGTTACCACAATCTGTCAAATTTCTTTGATAGTATTTCAACTTTATTGCAAAGACATAAGGTTAATTATTAATTGAGAAAATTTGACAGTTAGGGATAGCTTGATGTGCTGGCGTCTGTACCTTGCCGGTTTCAATAACGTCATAATCGCTTTTCTAAGAATTTCTAAAGTAGATAGATATTCTATCCTACTTCAAAATGTTTTTTATTGTAGGGTTGCCATAAATGCTAAAACTTAACGAAACAGGGTAAACCATGGACAATTAAACAAACACGATATTCGGTGGCAAGGTAAGACGATGTAGGTAAGATACATGTTGCAAAACCCTTTGAGTAAACTTTATTTTTTTTATATTTAGTTTTGGTTTTGTCTTTGAAGTTGTAATTTACCTATTTGCGACAACATAAATTTCCAAAAGTAACCTGGATGCAACACCTGGTGAAGCGAGTTTGAAATATTTATCACCTGAAACAATTTGCCTTTTGACCCTTCAAAAAAAGTAGGAGTAACTTACGACGTTATGCATTAAGAGAACATAAAGTTCGAAGCGAGACCGAAAATTTTAGCATCCCACCTCGGGTAGGTTAGGAACGAAAGAATAATTCGTACGCAAATAAATAAACGCGTCCCGTCTTCGAAACTCGTACACCGGGACCCATCGCTTCATACATAAAGACACACAGCTTTAAACCGGGACACTACGCTGCAAACCAGAGCACTTAAAAACATTCAAAAGCGATTTTCTCGTGGAATAACGATAACTTCGTGATAATAGAACCTATTTCATATTAGTATGGGTTCCCATGTTCATAACTACATAAAATACAACAAATGTAGGAGAAAATCACTTAATAAAGTATCTCCGTGTATACATATTGGTGCTCGTCACTGTATCGGGACGTATACCAGCCCTACGATTGTGACGTACAGCTATGACGCAAATTGAAAAGTAGGTACTTTTTTTCAATTAAACATACATTGGTAAGCACCTATTTAGATTGTTCATAAGGTTCTAGGGTTTAATTTATTTTTTGGATAGTTTTACATATTTTATATCGGATGCTTTTAACGTTCTGCATCGTTCTCACATGTATAATATTAATATGAACTATGTAACCAATTTTTTGTAACCATATATTGTTTAAAAGAGTGTCCATGGAGTTTCTTGCCCGTTCTTCTCCATAGGTACCTACTGCTTTGGAATGGGCAACTAGCTTCATCTCTCTGACTGACCGACACCTTGACAATTCAAAAGTGCCTGTAATTGGTTTATTTGAAATAAATACTTTGATTTTGAGTTTGAGTTCATTGTGACAGAATAAATAGTAGGGCTCTGCTTTTATATAATAATAATATCCTTGGACATTTCACACAGCGCCATATCGTCCCAAGCTAAGCAACCTAATGCTTGTGTTATGGTAACGAGATGGCTGATATACTACTTATATACATTTTTTTTGTAAGTACATACATATTATAGATAGAGAAACACCCAGACTCGTAACAAATACTTGCGGGTCGTACAAATATTTGTTCCGTGCGGGAATCGAACCCGCGACATAGTGCACAGCATTCAATCGCTCAACCACTGCGCCAACCGTGTCGTCGACCGCCAACCGTGTCGATATTATTCTTTCATAAGTGGGTAGAGGAGGCCTTTGAGGCCTTTTGAACGCCAGAGCATAAACGCACGCGAGTGCCCTCCACGCCAAGCTAAAAATGTATTTCTTCTTGTCATCATGAATTTCCTAATATCCATGGAGTCTTTTAATTTGTTTCATGTCATTAAAAACGTGCGAGAGCTTCAATTTTTAAGATGTCTATATACACACTCACAAAAGTAATTATTTAATTGCTTATTTCGTGTTATAGTGGCGTACTTACAAGGCGCTTGCTTGTCGTTTATGTGACAATGGCGTTCAAACGGTTAACCTTTTGACCGCCACGTCAAAAATGAAAAAGCGTGCCCTCAGCGCCAAGCTCCGAATATATCCTTTAATATTGTCACCCAGTCGCGACCGTGGCGTGCTGGGCACATTTTGGTTTGTCGTCTATACACGACTGTGGCGGTCAAAAGGTTAAGGTGTCTCAACATGGACGGACTGTAGTCGTAAGAATAATTTTCTTTTAAAAATACTTATTAGAATTTTAACTATTCCCATACCGGTGATACATTTTTTTTTCTCTCATTTGTAAAGAAAATAGATTAATTTATTTAAAAGCAAAGATTCTGTGCCTCTACCCGGAGGATGGTAGCAAAAAATAAAACCACTTTATTTTGATAATAACTCCATTTAATGCATTTCATTTATCCAGATAAAATATTTACAAATTCATGAATTTATTCATTCATAATAATGATAAATTTGTACATAATAACATACAATTAAAAAACAATTTTAATTAAAATTATTATTACTTATGTCGACAATTTTCTAACTAGTTATAGATAAGTCATTGAGCAGGAGTTTTTTAAATGGGATACAAAATTTGAAGTAAGTTAACACAGTAGTATCATCGCAATAGTACAATAAAAAATCGCTACAAGTATAGAATTTAATTATTGCTGAAAGTTATACGTGTGTGCTAACATCATCATTATCTTCCTGCCCTATATGTTATAATTATGTTACCTGAGGGACACAACACGTTTTCTTCTTCCGTTCACCCCTGTCAACCATCACGCTGTCATTCACGCCCTTCTCTTCCATATCATTCCTCACACAATCCACCCATCTTTTCTTTGGCCTTCCTCTCCCTGCCTTACCTAGATCAATAATGACCAAAACCACCAAACCGTCAAAAAACTATTTATTTGGTTTTTTTAACAGTTTTTCCATACAAGAACTGTCACAAGACATTTCCTTTCCACAGATAAAATATATCAGAAGGTCAATTCCCGTATTTAAGAATGTAAACAATCTAAGTAGGTAGTTGCAATTTCTTCTCAGCAGCAAGTAATGTCAAAAAACTACATCTTTGACCAGTATCTGTGTGTCTCAATGTCAATCAACCATATTCACCTATGTACAGACACCTATCCCAAACTGTCAAATTTTCTCAATTGAACATGAACCTTAGGCTTTTTTAATAAAGTTGAAAATCTATCAAATAAATTTGAAAGATTGGGGTAGGTTGATGTGCTGGCCTCTGTACGTATATTTGATAGATCATTGACATTAGTACATATACAAACGTTCTAAATATACGGTAATTACTTCATATGTCTTTAATAGAATCTGCCCTTAGTGTCAATCACCCCGTATCTTTTATTTGCACCACCCAAGCCAACCGTAGATTTATTTAATTTAAATAAATAACATTATTTTACCATTGGTATTTTTTAAATTCCAATACTTACATTTTTCAATGTCTCATTGAAATTTCAATTTCCTTCTCTGTATAATTTATTTACATCAAACAAACGAAACAATATTTTGTAGAATTGAATTTACCTAACTATTTACTAAATACATTTATTAAGTAAGTATAAAAGTAAACGTTCTATTACCTTACTTACATAAACTAATAATTACTCTATACTTATTATTATTATTGAGTTGTTCTAAGTCATATCAGAAATATTTCATTTCATTTTATTTATCATTCTACAGAATAGGTATTTAATTAATATTATTTAGAAGTAAAAACACTAGATTCATAATTAATTAAATAATGTATGTAAGTTTTTCAAGAAACACAGTATCCATTATTATATTTATTGATAGTTGATAAGTAAACAAAATTACTTACATCTTATATAAAATCATTTCATATCAGTTACATTATACTATAAAAACTATTTTAGAATATTACGCAGTTTTCTTCAAAAAACGCCATCTAGCGTCGTCCGATGCAAACAATTTGACATCGCATACCATATTGCAAAATGGCGGTCAAAATGGCGGCAAAAGTTTACGATAAATCAAATTGATTTAATTCATAACCGTTTTTTTATAATTTCTCATAGTAAATGAAAAATTAATTTTAATGATAAATCAGATACAAAAATCCTACTTAACATTATTTGAAAGAGGTATTAATTGATTGTTGCCATCACCCTTGAGGCTAAAAAGGACGACATAACCGGACAAATACAGCTAACATACCTATCTACATTATATTTATTTCATTAAACACCCTATGTCAATATCGTAGAGAAAATAAGAACGTACCTCCATAATCCTCGTAGAATATAATGAAACATGCAACACTAACGCTAACACGCCTTAGCTGTAAACATAGAACTTAACAAAAAAGATCAGAGGCACATAAAATAACAATTTCACGAGTTAAATTATTCCCTAATAAAAAAAAACATTTTAAAATTTAATCATTATTTCACATTAGTCATTTGAGGAGTTTCAACATAATAAAAAAAAAATGCGACTTAGTTTATTAAATTGTCACTTATTCGGACGAAACACCGCCTCTATATTAAAAATACATATACACAGTTTCTAAAATTAATATTAATATTAATTTTAATTAAATTAGCATTAGTTAATATTCAAGTGTCATGAATCATTCGATGTCCCTTTCATTTCATTCATTCCTATAAATAGTCTTGTGATAGCTAAAACACAGTCACCATACGTTTAAAGTTACACCAATTATTCTGAATCACTGATGTTAAGGCTTGTGGCCCACTACGCTGGTTGATAGTAAAATTTGCTGTACTTGTAGTACTTGCTGTACTTGATAAACAAGTGCTGTAGCGATGCCAACGCCACGTGTAACATATTTTCGCCCGCGCTCCGCATACTGTGTACAAACGCGTGAATTGGTATACAAGGTGAGATATTCACCGAGGGTCTTGGAAGCTACGTCAATTGTGAGAGACATGTTAAAAAAAACAAGGAGTTGTATTTAAGTAGGTACCTATTTTTTTTTAATTATTACGTATACAGGGTGTATGTGCTCGCATAACTCGTTAAAATGTAGTTTTGATGAGTTATGCGAGCATAATGTATGGAACAGCTGTTTTTTTTTCGATTTCAGGTGTGTTCCCATACTAAAAGTTATTCATAATGATGAGTACAATGATTCATTAAAGTATTGCCAATGAATTCTATTTTACTCTGTATTGATAATTCTTCACGCCAGGCACGCCGCGTCCGCGCCGTGTGCGTGTAGCGTACACTTACCAGTGTATCCTATAGAAGTGCGCGCGCGGCGCTACTATTGGGGCGGCGCGCGGCGGGGGCGCGGCGTCAGCGTGCCGGAGGCGCCGCGCCGTGTGCGTGTAGCGTACACTTACCAGTGTATCCTATAGAAGTGCGCGCGCGGCGCTACTATTGGGGCGGCGCGCGGCGGGGGCGCGGCGTCAGCGTGCCGGAGGCGCCGCGCCGTGTGCGTGTAGCGTACACTTACCAGTGTATCCTATAGAAGTGCGCGCGCGGCGCTACTATTGGGGCGGCGCGCGGCGGGGGCGCGGCGTCAGCGTGCCGGAGGCGCCGCGCCGTGTGCGTGTAGCGTACACTTACCAGTGTATCCTATAGAAGTGCGCGCGCGGCGCTACTATTGGGGCGGCGCGCGGCGGGGGCGCGGCGTCAGCGTGCCGGAGGCGCCGCGCCGTGTGCGTGTAGCGTACACTTACCAGTGTATCCTATAGAAGTGCGCGCGCGGCGCTACTATTGGGGCGGCGCGCGGCGGGGGCGCGGCGTCAGCGTGCCGGAGGCGCCGCGCCGTGTGCGTGTAGCGTACACTTACCAGTGTATCCTATAGAAGTGCGCGCGCGGCGCTACTATTGGGGCGGCGCGCGGCGGGGGCGCGGCGTCAGCGTGCCGGAGGCGCCGCGCCGTGTGCGTGTAGCGTACACTTACCAGTGTATCCTATAGAAGTGCGCGCGCGGCGCTACTATTGGGGCGGCGCGCGGCGGGGGCGCGGCGTCAGCGTGCCGGAGGCGCCGCGCCGTGTGCGTGTAGCGTACACTTACCAGTGTATCCTATAGAAGTGCGCGCGCGGCGCTACTATTGGGGCGGCGCGCGGCGGGGGCGCGGCGTCAGCGTGCCGGAGGCGCCGCGCCGTGTGCGTGTAGCGTACACTTACCAGTGTATCCTATAGAAGTGCGCGCGCGGCGCTACTATTGGGGCGGCGCGCGGCGGGGGCGCGGCGTCAGCGTGCCGGAGGCGCCGCGCCGTGTGCGTGTAGCGTACACTTACCAGTGTATCCTATAGAAGTGCGCGCGCGGCGCTACTATTGGGGCGGCGCGCGGCGGGGGCGCGGCGTCAGCGTGCCGGAGGCGCCGCGCCGTGTGCGTGTAGCGTACACTTACCAGTGTATCCTATAGAAGTGCGCGCGCGGCGCTACTATTGGGGCGGCGCGCGGCGGGGGCGCGGCGTCAGCGTGCCGGAGGCGCCGCGCCGTGTGCGTGTAGCGTACACTTACCAGTGTATCCTATAGAAGTGCGCGCGCGGCGCTACTATTGGGGCGGCGCGCGGCGGGGGCGCGGCGTCAGCGTGCCGGAGGCGCCGCGCCGTGTGCGTGTAGCGTACACTTACCAGTGTATCCTATAGAAGTGCGCGCGCGGCGCTACTATTGGGGCGGCGCGCGGCGGGGGCGCGGCGTCAGCGTGCCGGAGGCGCCGCGCCCGCGCCCCACCAGCGCAGGCACGCCGCGTCCACGCAGCGGGCACGCGCAGCGCGACGGGATACCTCTTCTAGTACCTCCTAAAAGGAATAGTTGATGTAACAAAATAGGAGCTTTCTGTCTAAAAGAATGGTCTGCCAATCCGCAAACTTCAATCAAAACTACGTAGGTAAAAATAACAAAAACGTCGAGCAACCAATAAAGTTATTGGTGCTTCAGATACAAAGAAAATCAAGAAAACTGAAAATAATGTTCTTGGCAGCCATTTCTAAAATATTTTCCACAAAAAAAAAGGGTTTAAGTCTGGTTACAAAAGTACATATTATACTATAGAGGCGATTAAGCAGGAGAAAAGTTTATCTAAGTTCATGTACAAATTCTACAAAAGTTAGTGACAAAATACAAGACAACAACGCACCTGTTTCTTCAGCACAATATGCTTGCCCTTCCAGTACTTCATGAGTCCTCGCTCTTGCAACGTGGACACTATATCCGAGGAAGCGATAGCCAGGTCTTTGCTAAGGTCCCTGATGCAGAGGGTAGGTCCTGGGGCTGAGCACAGCCGCTTTAGTAAAGCCTCTTTCCAGTAGGACCGATAGGATATCAGTCCAAGATCTGATAGTGGAGTTTCTGGAGACCCAACCTTGCCTTCTTCTTTGGTTAGGAGGTAACCTGGTGGAAGAGTTGGATTGCATTAGGCTGGCGATTTTTCTGCACAGTAACGAGTTTTGAATTTTTATCTTTATCGGTGCAGTGTCTTGCCCATTCTTCTACATACAAAACTACCTTTTGGAAGGGGCGACTAGAATCATTCTATTTCTGATTCATTTAGACGTTCAAAAGTGCCTTTCTTGTGCCTATTTGTAATAAATTATTTATTTGACTTTGACTTTATCATTTGTATTTTTTTAAAATTATTATTACTGATAAGCCCGTGTGACCACTATCTCAACAGATGGTAAGTGACGTGTTCGACGATGAGCGCGCTTGCATAGAGGTTACCCATTTACGGTCGAATTGAAGATATTTATCTTGCAGCAAAAATAAATAAAGAAAAAAACTTTATTTGCAGCAAACACAACACACAGAAAGAAACACGAACACAAAAGAATAAGTTCACAAACATAAGGGAAAATATGCGTCACATTCACGCAAAACGGCCATCGCTCAGCATAATGCTGCGACTGCGACCCAGATCACCAGCATAATGATGCGAGACAGAGCCTTAGCGCCGCGCGCCGGTTTCATATTTGGTGGCGGGAAGCAAAAGAAGTATGCAATTAAAGTAACCCATGGGATTCTGTCTGTGGTTTCCGCAAACCCTTTGGCGCACGATTTTATGCCAACATCAACATCGACATTTTTATTTCAAAATTTTAAGTTTAACCATAAAACACCCCTTTTTGATTTTGTCGATACAAGTCTCCTCTCTCAAGCAATTCTCCCCCGCATGGTTAAGTTCGTACGGGCTGCAAATTCCCTATGCACTGATAGGATTACTCAGCGAATATATCGTTATCCAATTGTTTGTCCAGCTCTTATGGTTTCTTCTTTATTGTCTGTCCACAATAATAAACATGTTTGCCCCCGAATATAACGGTTGATGTGAAAATTTGTGGAAGTGTTTGCTACTAAACCACGCATGAACGGCTAAACCTATTTTAATAATTTATCGGACACAGATAACCATGTGTTGGATTAAATTATAGGATAGTTTTTATTCAAATACATGAAATAGTTCCCTCAGATTAGGAGTGAAAAACAAGCTAGCAGTGAGTTAAAATTAAATCTTCTAGTCCATTTTTTAAAATGCCAAGAGGTGAGCGGGTTAACATGCCTCGCTATAAATACATTGCGAGTTTCCTACGTTGATGTTTGCTATGGCTTCATACAACCGAGTGACCCTTCGCTGACAGCTTTATTATTTGTATATAATAGAAGGTTAGGTGATAATAACGTACTTATATTTGTTACTAGCACTTTACCCGCGGCTTCGTTCCCCTGGTCTTTCCCGCGGGACCCGTTATTTTTCCCGGGATAAAAAGCCTATGTTACTCCCTGAAAACTAAGCTTTCTAATGGTGAAAGAATTTTTGAAATCGGCACAGTAGTTTTTGAGTTTTTCATTACAAACATACACACAAAAATACAAATCTTTTCTTTTATAATATTAGTATACCTAGATAATATTTTTAATTGCGAAGTTTGTAATTCTTCCTGCTTCCTAGTTTCAGTAAATGTAAACATAGGTCACAAACTATAAAACACTAGCTTTCGACCACGACCCAATCAACGTGAAATTTCTTGATATCCTATTTTGCTATTTGCTCTCTGCTATTTTTCTTTTTGCACGGCTCCTCATGTGTCATAGTAAAATCTGCCTGCCTTTTCCCAACTATGTTGGGGTCAGCTTCCAGTCTAACCGGATGCAGCTGAATACCAGTATTTTACATGGAGCGACTGCCTATCTGACATCGATCACCCAGTAACTGGGTAATACGATACCGCTTGGCAAGACTGGCTGTAAGATGATTTTCGGGCTTCTGACGACCCGTAACTACTGTCAAAGATGTACAAATGACAGCCGGGACCAACGTGCTTAACGTGCTTTCCGAGGCACGGAGGAGTCTCGTGTGTCATAGTGTGACGTTAAATACCCTATAACCTTTTTCAGGAGGCAAAACTATTCAACATTATAACTAGATAGACATCACAGTGAAGTTTGTTTAAAAGCATAAAATGAATTTGAATTCCCCCAATCACAAGAACTGACCAAAAATCTAAAAATTCAAGTTATTTTCCAAAACTCTTTGACAAACTTTCAAGTTCAGATCTTTCATTCAGATTATTCTTTACGCCTACCTATTCACTAAACTATAATTACAAAGTATATACAGCAACTAGAAGTTAATTAATTTCGTAATAAGGCTCTGTTAACCGCAGACAGGCAGGGAAGTGACGACGCTAAATTAATCGCAGACTGTCTAAGTCTCAACAGAATGTTCAAATACAAGGAACAAAAGCCTTCAAAAACAATTATCTTAAAATCCTACCAATATTATAAAGTGAGCAAGTTTGTGAGAATGTAGAAATGTTTCTTACTCTTTCACGTGAAACAACTGAACGAATCTGTATATATTAAGAATACATAAATACTACAGAAACCTGCTTTATTAAACGCATAGTAGGTATGCAAATTCCTAGAATTAGATTTAAACAATAATTTCAATGCAGAGAACAAACACAAACATTAAAAAAAGTGTTTTTAGGGTTCCGTACCTCAAAAGGAAAAAACGGAACCCTTATAGGATCACTTTGTTGTCCGTCCGTCCGTCTGTCAAGACCGTTTTTCTCAGGCACGCGTGGAGGTATCAAATTTATATCTAATACTCAGGTCTACAGTACTGTCCCTCGGAGCTGTGAAAAAATCAAACTTCTAAGCCAAAGCAATCAAAAGATACAGCTGTTTATGCCGCAAATTTTCGAAACTCGCACGGGAATCAAAACCTACAGGGTACTTCCCGTGAACTTAGAATCTTGAAATTTGGTACAAAGTAACGTCTTACAGTGCAGATAAAGGAAAAATTGCGAAAACCGTAAATTTATAGATACATCATATAATAAAAAAAAAATGATTTTTTTTTAATATAAAAATACCATAACTATGACTCGATTCTCGTGATGGGTGAACTTTTACTTTTATACCTACAGGTTTGTACGGAACCCTCGGTGTGCGAGACCGACTCGCACTTGGCCGGTTTTTTTTAAATAATTACAGTAAGTATATACAAAAGTATAAAGTAAAAGCTGTTATTTTTCACTACAAACAGACACTTTAATTATATTTATAGATATGTCTATGCGTTTTTATATTAAGTACACCAATTCCCTTTAGTATATTAAAATTCAAACTAGCTAATTAGTAACCACACTCAAAGTTATTCGATTCAAATTTTCTGGGAGCAACATTAATATTCCACCACAAAACAGCTTCAAAATTCAAATTGAGACACACGTTTGAAGTTGTCGGTCAAACTTCATGAATATAATATTTTAATCGATTAATATTCGCATTACTTCAATCAGCGAGTTTACACCTAAACAATAATTAAGGCAGCCATCAGAATACCTCGCGTCTACAATCCGACGGGGGCGGGCAGGGCTGTCGGATCAACGTAAATCGAATCATTTGTTAGTGTCGGGAAGCATTTTGTAAATTCATAACCTGCTTTGTAAGGGGTAAATAGAATATGAAATGGGCTTCGGGCATTTCAGGTCGGAATTAAGGTGTAGCCTGCCAGATACCTGAATACATTTGTGCTCGATTGTTTTGTTGCTTTACTGTAGAATCAATTACTTAATTAGGATTTAGATAATACCTAATCAAAAGTTTAAAAGGACTTTTCAATTATTGTGTGAAACGTTATTGAGATAGTTTGAATTAAAAAAAAATGCGAAACAAGTACTCGTCTATCCGATCTAATCGAATCCATCTAAACGACCCTCTTCATCAAAAACACGACAAAAAACTTGATTAAAAATTTCCAAAAAAAAGTCCGCACCAAAACAGCTTATCCTAGGTTAGTTATGTTACACATGGCAACCCTATTTACGTCTCACGGTGGGCCCTATCGCCCCCGTCTCCCCCGTCCTCTGGCTAGACCCGAGGGGAGGTGGGGGAGTCTAGACGGCAGACCGATCCATACTGCAGTGCATCGATCGAGGTCGGGTCGACGGCCGCGCCGCGCGCCCCCTGCCCGTGGGGGTCTGGGGGACAAAACAAACCCGCAGTTGGAGGGTTTATCACGTTGACCGCACAGGTGGTGTTATAGGTTTGCGATTTGTAAGAATTACGCATCGGCAGTGTTGACATGGGAGTGTAGCCTGTGTCGCACGCTATGGGATTAGGTATACCACCCCTATTGTTAGCCAGTTTGTTTTAATAGCGGCTGCGAGGGTTTTGAAAGTTTACAACTTACTATTACCGATAAACGGGGTAACACTGTAAACATAATCGGTACTTTGAGGACTAACTTAAAAACCTTAATCTAAGCTAAGCCAGTTGTCATTTTTTTACACCTACGATAACTTTATTCTACCCTAATGTTACTGAAAAATTACAAATTAACAAATGCAATATTTTTAGAAGCATTTAAAAATGTGACGTTCCTCCATAGACAAATAGATAATTACGTCAATCGGCTGGTGCCTCGATAATGACGGGCAATGCCACTGTGACATTGACATTCGCACTGAACTATTCCACCCGCGTCGTTGAGGGCAATTTGTATGACTTTTTGCGTTATTAAAGGTTAAGCCCTTTTGAATTATGTCCGTCTGGCTAGGGTTGGTACAAAGTTAATGCAGTGTCGCTTTAATGGGATATTTTTGAGGTATGGCAGCAATAATTATGAGATGTTCGTTGTAGGGGGTTGTTAATGGTGATATTTTTCGGTTTATTGTTTGTCTTATACAACCTTCGCCAGTTTCAGCATTCTTATTATTATGTTAAACTCTGTCTGGAGTAGCTTTTATTTTACGTAAAATAAAAAATGGTTATTTTTATTCAGTTTTTTTTAGCGACGATGTCTTATATCAAATATTTAATACTTAGTACATTTTTTAATCATACTACATATTTCATACTTTTCACATGATACTATTTCGCTATTAACAAACCGGATTGTATGGGGCGATGTCGATGCTCGCACTCAATTCGCCTTGTTACAGTTTCAAAATCACAATGCAACAAAAAAGGGTAAGGACCCCAATTATCGCGCAAACAAATGAAACTAGAACTGTTTTTATGAACGATTTTCTTTGTGCGTTTTGTTTTTAAGACTGTATTGAGGGGCGATTCCCTTATTTTAAGGACATTTGCATTCAAATCCTTGTCCATTTCAAGTATGCCTGGAAGAGATCACGGAAAGCGATAAGGCCGTGTATATGTGTGTGTATATGTATTATTGGTAGGTACTTACTGAAGTCTATGAGCAGTCTGCCGTATCCTTGTCTCTGGTAGGGAGGCAGCGTCAGTATGCACGACACGTTGTAGTTCAGGAACGAGTTCTTTTCCTGTTGCGACAAAATAAATAATCTTCAGTAAGACATGAATGTCTGAGATACAGATATTTTTATCTAGTTCAGACACAGATGCCACTATAAAACCAAGAAAATCATAAATTGTCCTGTATATCGGTCTAAATGTAACATATGTTTTTTGTGACACATAAATTATAATTATTATTATTATAAATAGTCATTAGGTGGCTCGTTCTCCGTGGCCCAAAAGGATGTTTTGGTAAGAATGCCTTTTTGACATTTGGTTCGAACTTCGAAGCAATAAAATATGAAAAAAATATTAAATATGTGACCTCTCAGACATCTGTAATGTCTGAGGGACAATATCACCAATGCAACTAAACGATAACCGGAGACGTTATTTTCAGCACCGGTAGTCGGTTGCAGTAAGTCTCAAATAATTCAATTATTTTTTTAATGTTTACAGACCAATAACTTGTTTGTGTGGGTTTAAGAGTGCAAAGTATTGATTATAACCAACTAGCTGACCCGACAGACGTTGTCCTGTCTTAACTGTGATACCTACCCTATCTACCTACCTACCTGCCTACCTACCCTACCTACCTAGCTACCTACCCTACCTACCCTAGCTACCCTAGCTACCCTACCTACCCACCCTACCTACCCTCCCTACCTACCCTACCTACCTACCTACCCTACCTACCCTACCTACCTACCTACCCTACCTACCTACCTACCTACCTACCTACCCTACCTACCTACCTACCTACCCTACCTACCTACCTACCTACCTACCCTACCTACCTACCTACCTACCTACCCTACCTACCTACCTACCCTACCTACCCTACCTACCTACCTACCCTACCTACCTACCTACCTACCCTACCTACCTACCTACCCTACCTACCTACCTACCTACCCTACCTACCTACCTACCTACCTAGTACCTACCTACCCTACCTACCTAGCCTACTTAAAAAAAAAAAAAAAGTTAAAAATGTATTCTGCTATTAAGGGCGGAGACAAATCCAACGAAACAAAAACCATAAAAATTGGTCCAGCAGATCTCGAGTTATAACGAAGGGAACAAACCCGTCTTTCTTTTATATATATAGATATGCATTTAGCTAATTGGTTAAAATAAATACATTAACAAAACAATCTGCACCCAATCAACAAGATTTACTTACATAAAAAACCAAAAGCTGACACTAATATGGACACCTTTTTGATACTGGTGACATCGTGTTCTGCTGTATATTATTCTGTTTCATCTCATCATCATCTCATTCTCCTGTCCTTATACCTATTTATTTGGGCTTGTGGCTACGTAATAATAACCGCCGCATGATTCGATTCGATCAGGTTAAGCTACGCTGACCGTGACTGGTCCGTGACCATCTTTACATACTGAGATGCACGGAGGGGTAAGCACGTAAAGCCGTTACGGGTCGTCAGAACTCAGAAAGTCTGGCAACAAGGGGTTACCCAATAACTGGGTTGTTGAGGTCAGATAGGCCATCGCTCTATGTTAAATACTGGTATTCAGCTGCCTCCCGGTAGATTAGAAACTTACCCAAACATAGTTGAAAAAGGGCTTGGCATATGATATCCCTATTTATTTGTGGCTGACGCAATATATCTTTTCCTTTCATAGGTTATTTTTATTATAATTAAAATGACGCTGAAAATACTTCTATGGAAACTTAAAAAAATATGGCGACCGTAAGTTCTGGGCGGCAATAACACGTCATTGTTCTGCCTATACATAATTAATAATTATGTACATACAAATAGGTTTTCGTTAACAAATGCGGTTTAAAAATAGTTCTCGTTGGCGTACGCCGCGCCGCCGTGACGCACAGGCGTACGGCACGGTTATGTGTCTATGGCATGTGCGTTTGTTAACATAGCCAGATAGTTAATGTTAAAAGGAAATGGTAAGAACTAACGATATTTTTTTAGCTTCAGATTCGGTTTTTTGAATGAACGGAGTGGTGTGTACGAAAAGTTTCTGTGAATTAGTATAAATGTATAAACATTTTTTTGCGTTAGGTATGTTTGTAGTGAGATTTACACATGGTAGATATATGTTGCAAGTATTTGAAGAATAACTAATTTGCACTGTAGGTACTTTAGAGTAAATTTTTTAATGTAAATGGTAAATAGATTAAGCTTGCTTTCTACTTATGGAGACATAACGGAGTTTATTAAACGTTTATGTTGAAATTACACTAGGGTGAAAAACGTTATTTGTGTATAGTCATCTTATTTATTTTATTTGGTCGGGAAAACACACCCATTAAGAATATAAAATGTAAAAAGGGTAGCTAAGGTAAATCCTACTACTATTATAAAGGCGAAAGTTTGTAAGTATGGATGTATGGATGTTTGTTACTCTTTCACGTAAAAACTACTGTATAGATTTGGATGAAATTTGACACAGAGATGGTTTATATCCTGGATTAACACATAGGATATTTTTTATCCCGGTAGAACATTCCTGTGGGATAATTTCCGACCTCCACGCGAGCGAAGCCGCGGGCAGAAGCTAGTTTATAATAAAATGAGTAATAAACTTAGTGTAATGAAATATTCTATTCATTACACATTACATTACATTGTTAGTCGTAACTGAGATTAATATTAAGAAAAACGCTCTCCTCCGAACACATAAGACTTCAAACGTGGAAATTGCATTAGATTGTAGACTGATCTTAAAGTCCGCTATATACCTTAGACGACATAATACAACACAATTTATTTGTATCTACTCATATTTTAAATCAAAGTCGGTTTTAGTGCCTGTGCGGCCGCTTTGCTGCTTTAAACTACTCCAAAATCAGCTGCGAAAACAAAATCAGTTGTTCCATACTCTATGCTCGCATAACTCGTCAGAATGTAGGGAACAGCTGATTTTTTTCACGATTTCCGGTGTGTTCGCTTAGTAAAAGTTGTTCATAATGATGAGTACAATTATCCCTTAAAATATTGTCAATGAATTCAATTTAACCCTGTATATCTTGACTTGGCTCGCGAGGTTGTTGATATGTGGGATGTGGACTCAGCGATCATTGTGCCGATAGTTGTGACAGCCAATGGCTTAATAACCAAGAGCCTCGACCAAAACCTGAGGAGGCTCTCGTTGGGCAGCTGGATCAAGGGCTTGATTCAGAAAGCGGTACTTTTGGCCACGGCTCGCATTTTAGGAGGATCCTCTTTCTGGAGTCCTGACAGCAGCCGGTAGCTTGGACCTGTTCTCGATACCGGAAGGTTACTATTTTTTTTAAATAATTTCCCAACTATGTTGGGGTCGGCTTCCAGTCTAACTGGATGCAGCTGAATACCAGTATTTTACAAATTGTAAAAATGTAATTTCAATGACATAAAGAAGATACTATCAGTAAAAATCTTAGCTTATTCTCAAAAAATTACCTAGGAAAAGGATCTCCTGCAGTCTAGGTAAATAAAGCTGAACATAACTTCCTCCCAACTACGCAAATACTAACGAAATCAAAGCCAGACATAAGATAACTAATGCACATTTTAAGTTAAAACTTTAAAGTATCACCTTAAATCTAGACAAAACAACCTCTGTCTGCAGCTTCAGGTCGACGAACTTTAGGGGGTAGGCAGGGTGGAGGGGGGGACGCGACGCTTCCCGAAACATTAAAAATAAAGCCTGACCTCGGTAAATATTATAAGCTTCCTAGTAAATAAGAGGTCGGAGTATCATGGTCCTGCTCAGTCTGATGTGTTTAGTATTAGTAAGCGTCGGAGATCATCCATTTTTGAAAAAAAAAAACAGGAGCTACAAAATGAGCAGTTACATATGGCATGTGGCTGAGAGTTTAAAGTGGTGTGCTCATGACTTCTTGAAAGAATGCAAGGGTTGTATCTTGTTAACGTAATTGACGGCCAATAAAAGTATAATTTAGGTACTAGGTCCATTGCTTGATGCTAATTTCGCAGATCAGTCAATTTGCAATAAGTTTTACACAAGAAACGGTTTGACCAAAGTTGCCTTTTGCTGAATTACTACTGTATTTTCAACTAAGGTAGTGAATACAAGTTTTACGATTTATTTTTATTTTTATTGTATACAGCGGGCTGCGATCACAACGCTGCATTTTTTTTTAATTTATTTATATTTCGAACTCAATAAAGCTACAAAGGCAGACTAAATGCCTTAGGGATTTTCTACCAATCAACCAAGGGTGGTAAAGAGTTCACTGCTCATAGATAGTCACGGCTTTTAATTCAAAACCAGCCAGTACCTAACACAGTATTTAAATGAAGAACATAAATTCAAATCAGGAAACCAAGCCAGGCATAATTAATCCCGAATTTTCAGCTTCCCTTTACAAATATCCCATTACCATTCAAATTCCTAATAAAATTTCATGTAAAAACACCAGTGCCGGTCCCATACGTGTCTGCTCCGTAATGAATTCTCACAATATAATGGCGGCTACCGACGTCTAGACGTCTGCAGCCGCCTGTTTACATCGCTAAATTGTCACTCGGAACTAGGGCTGTGCGTGAGGAACAATAGGATATTTCACTACTATAACAAAACATACTCATGAATACTTCAAGCGGTTGGTCGACTTTTCACCTGACCAGAGAATGGCTTATTTTTTGAAAAAAAAAAAAAGGAAAGAACATGACAATGCTGCCAAACTTTTGGGAACTTTTCCTGTTGACAGCGATGTGGATAAATTTTTTGATGTCGTTAGATTTTTGTTCGATCTCGTTTTATATACTTGTACATAGTTATTATTAATATTTTAAGTCTTTATAGTTATGTAAATATTAATAATAAATTTTAATTACAATAAACATTAATACTTAACTTATTTTAACAGGTTATTCTAAAAACTACGATATGTAAAAGAAATAAACAAAATCGGTTGAAAAATGGAGAAGTTTTGGCTTTTGAAACTATTCTTCTATCTTTGCCACGCAAAACGCAGTTACTATGGCGTTGCTATGTTGTGACGTATCTGACATCGCAACAGTCTCTGTGTGGCATAGACTTAAAACCAAAACAACTTTGCCATTTTATTTTTAGTACAATTTTTTTCTAGTTTTCGAAGTCTAATAAAAACGCAACCAAATGAATACCTTATTGTGTACTTACTACTTCAAAATCTGTGAATTTCACTAACCCTGATTTTAGAAACTCACTGAAAATAACACTGACTAGATAAATAGATCATATATTTTCACGCGGCAACCCTAAAACTGAACGTGGGTGGTAACATTGGGGGACCAAAGTACCAAATCAGCCGCCGATATTTGGACGTAACGCAACCATAACCTACCGCTACGTACGACTGATTTGTTACCATTACTGCTGCTCTTTTACCTTTAAAAGTTGGTTTAAACTGGAAGCGTTTCTTTAACAAATGTTAGAGGAATAGAGATATTAGGGATGTTGACAGGGTAAAAACGAAATTATAATTATGTAGTCCATCAGTAAGATAATAAAAAAATATTGGACGCGTATTTTTTGCTTCATCATATTAATAAAAAAGTACTCACATCAAACGCATTACAGTAGGTGTTTTATACCCATTACATGCATCTTTATAAATTACTGTAACATTTAACACCCACTTTCTAGCCATACCATACTCAATAACATCTAAATGATTACAAAAATTTAAGTGGCTTTTCCCAAAAGTCATCTAGGTCTTGTTAAGATTTGTTAGTTATGCCCTTTTTTTTTGAGGGTGGGATACCATCAAATAGGTGTAATTGGATGATTGCCTTCTGAGTGGAGCGGGAGGGAGTGTCAGACTCTTACTGACTAAAACCCATCCATGTTCCTTCCCTAGCACTTTATCTTCCAGGTGGTAACCTTTTTAGGACAATCCCGCTGACCCGGCAGGCTTCGTGCTTAGTGTTGAAATCTCTTTGAGGCGCGCGTGGAACACGTACGCGTCGTCCGGCACGGGTGTTAGTTATGCCTAGCCTTAAAAATTCAGGAAAAATCACCCTTCACTAATAGAAAACCCATTGAAAACTAAGTACAAAAACGTGAATGGTGTTCTATTCACGCTTGCGTTACTTCTTAGGGTAGAAACGTATTCAAGTACCGTGAAGCGTGGGCGTAGTGCGTGGGAACGGTCGCGAGACGTTGCGTAGACGGTGAGGTATGGACGTGTTTATCTTGATAGTTATAGGTAATGTCACTACAGGTTCTGAGTTCGAACGTCACCGTCTGAATTATGGTGACGTCATTATGAATGACGTTTATGGATAGCTGATGAAATAGACACAAACGTGGTGAAGAAAACGTAGATGTCTGAAAATAATTGTCGACACAAGCCTCACGAGAATCGGGATGATGACAGGGTAAATAAAATAAAAAAAAAATATTAGATTCATATTTTTTACTTTATCATATTAATAAAAAATGACTTAGATAAAAACGCTTTAAAGATGGGAAGTGGGGGGCGCTACGTCACTGCTCAGAATCTACAAAGGACTGACGTCATGCCACATTTTAACATAATGTATCGGCATAATCTTTTGATTATGTGAAAAAAAAAATAATACTCGTCCAATATTTTTTTATAATCTGGCTGACAGACAGAAAAATAAATTTTAGTCATCAACCCTATTGTCATCACAAGTCTCATCAAAATTAGAAGCAAGACACAGGGCACGCAAGTAGCCACCTTTCTAACTAACCGACTCCTTGACAATTCAAATTATTTGCTTTGAGTTTTAGTTGATTGTGGAACTGCCTTGAAGACTGTTTGTTACCTGGTCTTACAAGCACCAAAGTCTGCTACAGTCCTACCCCCAACCCAAACAAACCCAGCCCCCCAAAATCCAGCGAACCTCCTAAAAACGCACCAGCCTCGTCTAGCCGACAAAGCGCCGTGTATCCGGATGCTAAGGGCATTCACCCCGGACAGACGTCTGGGTCTTAAGTCTATGTATACGTTTAAGAAGCGAATTTTACAGTACCGTGTTACGATCGATCAGGGTGTCTACGACGCAGACGTGGAGGCAGAGGGGAGTTGCGAAGTTTCACCTTTTGACCGTCGAGTTGTGTGGATTTTTAATAGCGAATAGTGCGATTAATTAAGGTATCTGTAGGTACTAATGAACATAGTAAATTATAAATTTATTTTATTTTTAACTGAGTAATGAAAGCTTAACAAAAAATGGTGTTGCTTTTAAGTCAGTCGATTCAAAAATAGTAGGGTACGACGGTACCTACAATTTTGTCATTCATCAGTCAGGATATGGTCATTTGATTTCAAATTTCTAGGTAATGAACCTCTACTTTCATAAATTAACCGTCGAAATATTGACTCTATTCTGCTCAATCAATCTGCCTAGCCTTTTCCCAACTATGTTGAGGTCGGCTTCCAGTCTAACCGGAAGCAGCTGAATACCAGTATTTTACATTGAGCGACTACCTATCTGACTCCACAACACAGTATCTGGGTAATTCGATACCCCTTATATATTATCACCTCTATTCTTCTATTGGGCAATAAAGCCACTAAGTCAACACACGTATCAAATCCGCCAAACAAAAAACAACAAAAAAATAACAAACTGAAATAATAGCGAAAACGCTAAATACTACACAATTCTGTCATGATATATCAAAACTTTCATACTAAACAATAAAACACAATAATACTCCAGACTCTAAAAAAAACATAGCACCAGTAAAAGCAACATAAAATATTCATTTATCTCTATATAGAGACCGAGCACTCGACTCTACTACGCCGTAGACTGTCTACGAGCTACGTCACGTTTACGTCGAGTGCTACGACGCTACGCCTGGCGTAGACAGCTGTACGTAGCTTTGCATTTGGTGAAATACGCCTTGCATTCGAAATTCAACTATATTATTACACTGTTACGGTTTATTTTTCATTGTATGGATTAGTATGAATTTTTAATACGCTACGGCGGAGTGTCAAAGTTAATGAAAATATTTATACACGGACACATTTACGGTTTTAGTGATTTCGTGTTTTTGTCTACGGATGTTATTTTTAAATGGCGATAGTGATTTGATTAAATATAATGAGATAGAAGGTTTTGTGCGGACTATTTGAGAAGGCATTTAATAACTGAAATTAAGTATGAACCTATGAAAGAAAGATGAATGACACTGGGTATGTCGACTGCAACATTGTCGAACTTTTTCTTTGTCTGCCTTCAATTGGATTAGGCGTCCACACTTTCAAGTAAAGGAGGAGTATTTACCAGATTCTTTAATATGTTACGCGTACGCGCACGTATTTATTACTTTAATATAATATCGCATACAGGTGCGTCAATATTTGTACATAACGTTAGTATCAGCAATCAAGATATTCTTTGCACCAAAATTCAATTTCTCCAAATAAGAGAAAGCATTCTTATCCTAGGCGTTGCTAGGCAAATTCTATTTATCTAAAGCCTCATAAAAAAAGACGAGACATTTTTTTTTATCTGCCACGAGCAATCAAAATTCCGTAAAAAATAACTAGTCCATTTCCGTCACGATACAAAGTCCAAAAAAAAAACTTTTCATAACGCACATGTAGAGCACAACGTTGTCCATCATAGAGCAAAATAAAGCAATATAGAGTCAGTTAGAGCACTCCATTCTTTTAATATTCGACCCCCGGACTATAGCTCTATGTAGAGGTGTTTGTCTGTCTGGCATTTGCTAGGGGCGAATTAAATTTTTGATCTGAATCGAAAATAGAGATGGGATGTATCGGTAGAGGAGGGATTTTTGGATGGCGTGATTGAATTTTGAAAGTGGGTTTTCGAATTTTTTTGGTCTAAATATCTTTTGATGATATTTGTAACCTATAAAGAAAAAAAGAAAGCAACGAATTTTAATGAATGAAAATTCAAGGGTTCAATTAAAAGAATTAAATTTATCCAAGTGAAAATTTTAACTAATAAGACATAGGTAATATTTTTTTTTTCTTGTGACATGTTTCTACATACTTTAGTCACACACACTTGAATATTATCTCCACATCAATGGCGACGAAAAAATCACCAGACGTACTAAACATTAATTAATAACCTACCCTGCACTAAACATTCTCAACTACCCACAAAATATTAGTAAGTAATCGAGTTTCAAATTTTCACGTATTACAGGGCCCACTCTCGCACGAAGGAGGGCTGCATTTCGGAGGCGTGGCCCCTCCCCCCCAGGTCGTTGACTCCACAGCTGACGCCGACGCTGAATGGCGGGCATAGTACGAGGGAATAGTATACTGTAGTACTATAAAGCAATCAATGTAGGTACTCACGGAATGTACAATTTGCTACACAATTATGGTTTTTCTCACTGTTTTGGGGTATTGGGATATTGCCGTTTGGTGTTTTTGTTGAGGATTTTCGGTGTTTACAATAACTATTCTTGTATTGGTTTTTGTTGCTGGAAGCTGTTGTGATTAACATACGTAGTGAACGATAAAATTGTGTCGGTAAACTTCTACAGGGTGAAATTGAATTCATGGCAATATTTTAAGGCGTATTTATAATTATGAACACTTTTACTATGGGAACAAATCTGAAATCGCGAATATAATATTAGCTGTTCCATACATTATGCTCGCATAACTCGTCAAAATGTAAGGAACATAATTACTTATGATTTTATTTCGCGATTTTGGATTTGTTTCTATTGTAAAAAAAAATGAGCTGTTCCATAGATTATGCTCGCATAACTCGTCAAAATGTAGGGAACAGCTGATTTTTTTTCGCGAATTCAGATTTGTTTCCATAGTAAAAGTTGTTCATAATGATGAGAACGATGACCCCTTAAAACATTGCCCATAAATTCAAATTCATCCTGTATAATAACCAACGTCAGTACCTTTTGGGAGATTAGACATCTTTTACGCGACGTTTAATATAATTTGTATATTTAAACCAAAATCATTTTGGCAAAAGAAGTATGATGTACACTTATTCCTCCAAAAAAATATAATTTATTTAATTATTTATTAGCTTCTGCTTGCGATTTCACCTACGTGCTTTTTTTTTCTATTTGCTAGGCGCCTTATAGGCGCCGATAGCATGGTGATAATTAGCCTTTCTCGAGAATTAGGCTAACATATTATCATTATATCGGGAGATATTTTTGAGACAAAAAGTAGTAGCCTATGTCCTTCGCCGGGATGCAATCTATCTGTCTGCAAAATTTAATCGAAATCCTTTCAATGATATAGGCGTGAGAACGGGACAGACAGAGTTATTTTTGCATTATTATATATATATTAGTAAGGATTTGTATGTACCTAGGTATGATTTGGGGATAACTCGGAAGGAAATTCGGGCCGTTGCTTAGCAGGCACAGGACAGGCTGTGCAGTGTAGGCTTAATAGAAAATGTCGAAATCGACGCGCTAACTGTAGCCATCAATTCAACACATGATTCTAGACGCGCTTAAGTTAAAATTTTTCGTCGGTTATCAAACAACAAAACAATACATACGCGGTCAAAATATATGGAACAGCTATTTATGTTTTTAATAACAGATGACTCGTCAATGTCCCTGCGATCCGTATGTGTGTATACTTGTATAGTCCATAAATCCATAAATAGCTCATAAAACTAGTACGTCAAAGATCGTATTCGCCTGCACAGAACTGCGCGTATACATAAAATAATAAAATAAATTTTATTATTTATTTATTTTATTTATTACAACTCCCAAAACTTCGCAGCATCCGATAAAGATTTCATCTTCGACTGCGGCTCCAAATCAGATTATTGTGAAACGGAGGCTTTATCGTAGATTGAGCAACGTAACGCGCAGGTTTAGATGGAGGTAGGTAAGTACATCTATACGGCTGTCTGGCAGGCAATTTATGGATTATTTATGTACTGTCTGGGCGCAAATGGATCCTGTTTAATCCTATTTTCAGTACCAGTTGGAGAATTTATACAACGTGGCGCTACAATGGTGAGATTAATTTAACACACGGTAGGACTAGTGCCCATTAATCATATAAATGTTTATAGGTTAAAATAAATCGCAAATTGAAAAAAATTCAAACAAACTAAATAATAAAATCAATACGCCTACTTTTTGCAGTTGTTTCATCCTAATAGTACTGTTTATTCGTTTTAATTTAATTGATGCTAATGTTATGATCCGTGACACCGACTGAAATGACCGCTGCGTGACAGTTCTTTAAATACAGGTTGCTCTAACATCCTATTATCTAACACATTTGAAATAAATCCATAAATAAAACGTTTAACGGAAATATAATGTCTTCATGAAACAAAAATGTGTGAAAACGTATATGTGTTAAATTAATGTGTTCATTGTAACGCCACGTTGTATACTATAATACTTAATGTTAATTTCAAATAACTTCATTTGATTGAACTATATTATTTTTCCGTTATATGACCACATTACGAGGATAGGTACTTGATGCTTTGCTGTAGAAATAAAGTCAACGACACGGAACTGCCGACGGTAAATTGGTCACTACAATACAGGGCCTTCCAAAATTAACTAGCAACACTTCACAGCCTCAGTTCTGCAAAGCTTCGAAAATTATTTTATTGAAAATGCTCCTGAAGACTAATGAATAAATCTTGATTGCAATATATAATGTACACATACAGGTGGTAAATATTAATAAACAGAAACAATTATGGACCTGTAAGGTTGGGACTTGGGAGACAAGTGAAACACACGAGATCTGGGTAGATACTGATTATATATTGAGATTATTGAGATTAACTACACGGATTAATAGGTATGCATACACATCTATAGTTACTACATCTCATCTTCACCGCATTAAAAAAAAAATTAAATTAACTACAGTTTAATTTCATTTTACGCTATAATATTATATTGTATATTTATGATTATATAGTTATACACGATTTATAATAGTAATAATGCTGTTACATTGTAGTAGTTTTTTTTTTTTTTTTTTTTTACATTTATGTACTTATTACTAAATTATCTTATAACTTATTATACACACACATATAGTACCTGTATTTAAATAACTATAATCAAGAAACAGGTGGCATGTACAGTTTTGTCCTGTTCTTGTGTATTGTGTACATTTTATTATTTTTCATAATTTCTACATTTGGTGAACATTCTCTTATAACAGTGTATGGACCTTGATAAATGCTTTGGAACTTATTACCTGTTTCATTTTTTTATTAGAATTAAATCATTTGGTTTGTATGACACTGGGTTAACATTTCGGTCGTATCTCACTTTTCTGTTTACTTTACTGGCTATTAAATTATCTCGTGCCTCTCTTTGCGTTGTTTGTATTCTGTATTTTAATTCTAATGGGTAGCTATCAAAATTGTATAAAGGATCAACTTGGCCTGAATTTAAGTTCGTTGGTAAAATACATTTTTTGCCGAATACTAACTCAAAAGGGGTAAATCGTGTCTCAGTGTGTACTGTTGTATTATATGAAAAACACCAAAATGGAAGCCAAGTGCTCCATGCTTCTGTATGATTACCTGTTTGAATCCTTATATAATTACCCAAGTGTTTGTGTGAGTTTTCCAATGCGCCAATACTCTGATGATGATACGCCGTTGACTGTAATTTATTTATATGTAATAGGGTACATACCTCTTTCATTGTAGTTGACAAAAACTCTGAGCCCATATCTGTTGCTATAGTTCCTGGAATTCCGTATCTAAGAATAAAATTATTAACTAAATTTCTAGCTACGTCACTTGAGGTTTTTGATAACATTGGGTATGCTTCAACGTATTTAGTTAGTTCACATTGGATGGTCAATATATATGTGAAATTATTGTAATCTCTATCCAATGGACCTACCAAGTCCATGTAAATTTTTTCAAAGGCTGATGTTGCCGTAGTCGTGATTTCCATAGGTTCTTTTGTATGATGTGACGAATGTTTTTGTCTTTGACATTTGTCGCATCTTTTCACAAACTCTGTTACATCCACCTCTAGCCTTGGCCAGAAATAATATTTTTTAATATTATTAATCATCCGTCTAATGCCCGCGTGGCCACTTGTGGGCAAAAGATGGAAGTCATTTATGATCACACGTTGATCATCTTTGTTGTTTATTCTCTCTATATCTTTTAATATGCATAGTCGTGGTCCGGACCATTTATTTATTTTCTGTACTTCACTTATTACTCTTTCTATAAAATTACTTTTATCATTCTTATTCTTTATGAAATATGTTTCCTCTATGTTATATTTCTTACAAATTATTTCCAACTCTCTCACAAATTCGCCTGGCGAGAATTGCGATCGAGACGCTGGATTTATGAAAATTGTATTTCTTGTTGGTGCATAACAAAAACATTTGTTCTCATATTTTATTTCATTCAAGTTACGATGTCGTGCTAATTCGTTTTCTGTTATAAAACGTAATTCAATGAAACATTTAGGTTTACTAATCATTTCTACAACTTTCGGTTGATCAGGCCGATTGTCGTCAAAAGTAACAGTACCCTGTGTTTGTAACCTGGCCTTCTGGCCTCGTGTCATTACATTGATAACACTGTCATTCATCTCTTTCAACTCCTCCGATGTTATGCGCAAGCGTGACATTGCGTCCGCTGCTGAATTATTTTTTCCTCTCAAATATTCCACTACGAAATCATATTCTTCCAAAATCAATCTAAATTTTGTCAATCTGCTTGAAGGATCTTTCATTCCAAATAATGCTATGAGCGGTTTATGATCTGTTTGGACTGTAAACTTACGGCCATACAAATAAGGTCTAAAATGCTTAACCGACCAAACGATGGCTAGCAACTCTTTCTCGATTGTTGGGTATCTTTTCTCGGCTTTATTCAAACTTCTACTCGCAAATGCTACCGGTCTACTGTTTCCGTTACACAATACCGATCCAATAGAGTAATTTGACGCGTCAGTTTGTAAAATAAATTGATTTTTCTCTGAGAAATCGGGATATTGTAATACTGGATGTTTAATGACACATTGTTTAAGTAATTCAAATGATTTTTGACATTGCTCATCCCAATTAAACATGACATTTTTCCTGCACAGTGAATTTAATGGATGTGCTTTCTCTGCGAAGTTTGGAATGAATTTCCTATAATAATTAACGAATGCTACGAATCTTTTTACTTCTTCTGTGTTTATGGGAACTGGGTAGTTTTCCACAACTTTTATCTTATTGGAGTCTGGTATGACACCCTCTGGAGTAACAATATGACCTAAGAATAGTAATTCTTTCTTTAAGAAATTACATTTTTGGGGATTTAATTTTAAATTAACCTTTCGTAACCTTTCGAATATGTCCTGAAGATTTTTAATATGGGACGTTAGATTTCGGCTAAAACATACTAAATCGTCTTGATATACTAGGCATTTTTCGTACGTCAAACCTGTCATTGCCATAGTCATCATTCTTGAAAAGGAACTGGGACTCGTTTTAAGTCCTTGGGGTAGTCTAGTCATTTGAAATCTTCCAGAATCAAATGCTGTGTATTTACGACTGTCGGGATCTAATTTTACATTATAATATCCTTGATGCAAATCTAAATGTGTAAAGTACATACAGCCTGATAAAGAATCTAATATTTCCGTAATATTTGGAAGAGGAAATTTGTCATCCTGTATAACGTTGTTCAGTTTCCTGTAGTCAACTACTAACCGCCATTTCTTGTTCCCATCGCTATCCGATTTTTTCGGTACAAGTAGAATGGGACTAGACCATTCACTCTGAGATGGTTCTATAATTCCCTCATTTAACATTTTGTCTATTTGACTTTTAATTTCATTTTTTAAAGAGTGTGGTTGTCTGTATGGTTTTGAATAAATTGGTTGAGTGTCTTGTTTCAAAACAATCGAGTGTTGATAAATGTCCGTAGTCGATAATTTATCTCCTTCCAAATAAAAAATGTCTGAATATTTGGCACATAAACTTTCAATGTTTTGTTTTTCTTCTTTATTTAAATTACTTAAGGTTAACTTTGCAAATAGCTGCTTAACCCGGTCTGCATTCAACTCGTTTTTGTTAAAAACGCAGATATCGTAATCCCTGGTACTCTGTATATCTAGATTTATTTCTGACAATGTGACGTCATTGGCTGTTGTATTCAAAATACGTACTGGTATTCTACCATTGTCTGGAGCCACTAATGTACTCGCGACAAAGATTCCCTCACATACTTCTTTCGTACTTATCACGCATTCGTCCTTCAAGTTAGTATTTACATAGTGAATTGACTCTGACCTAGCAGGTAATGTCATTAAATAATCCTTGGAATTATATAGTTTCAAAGTTATCTGGTTCCCATTATACCATAATGATAAAACATTGTTATGAAAGTCAATAACCGATGAGTACTTGCTTAAAAAGTCTTGCCCTAAAATTCCATACGCCTTACAAGGCAAGGTGTCAAACACATAGAACTTATGGACTATGTTTTGTTCGTGAGTCCATAATTGTAACTTTACATATCCGATTGCTTGGACTCTGCCTCCGATCCCATTTATAGTTATGTCCTCCTTACAGATGGGGATATTGAACTTTTGTACGTGTTTATACTTTAAGGCTGAAATGGATGCGCCCGTATCAATTAACCAGCTAAACGGTTGCAAGTGATTCACTAATAACTCTACGTAATAACTACTTTCACTAGCCATGATTTTATTACTTTTAGGAACGAAAAAACTCACTTCCGCGTTCCTTGGCGTCATATGATGAAGTGCTGGGTTGTGGCCGTGATTCATCATCAGTGATCACGCGAACATTTCCACGATCCCCTTTATTTCCCCTGTTGGTATTATTTCTAAAAGAGTTACCTCGATAATAGCCTCTACCTCGAGGTTGTTGGCTGCCTGCTGTAGTAGCGGCGCCTGGCTGCCCATAAGCTGCTTGCTGCTGCTGGCCTCTGCCACGTGCCGGGTAGCCACGGGTGTAGCCACGCTGTCTGAATGCACCTCTATACGCACCTCTACTGTAGCATCTGTGGTTGTTATAATACACTGTCTGCCTGGAATTGGGTTTATAATTCATATTACGTCTCAGTGAAAAAATTTCAGCACTCCGGCTGGTCGATGTGCTGTCCTCGTCTAACGCTGCTTGAACAGCATCTTTTAAGCACTGGAACTTCTGAGCTGCCAGAATTGTACTAATCCTGCGATTCCTCAATCCTTCACTAAACTGCCTGATCGCCTGTTTTTCGTTAATTGTTTTTAAAACATCAAACTTTTCTGAATTGCCCTCAGATTGTGAAATCGTGAGGTCAACAAACATTTCGGAAAGTTTTTTCCCGAAATCATCTACCGACAATTCATTTTGCCTGAAGTTTAGAAGTTGTTTTTGCAACGCACTTGCGGATTTCTGCGGTAATAGGACTCTCTTCATGTCACACAAAAGCATTTGTACATTGTCATATTTGGTAGCTAATTTTAATTTTGCCCCTTGTGATAATCTACTCTTGAGTACGAAGTTAATTAGATTTTCATGCGCTTTCGTGTCTATGACCGAACTGTAATAGTCTATGCCGTCTATCAATTGTTTTGTATTTGAAATTTCGTCTGTCATAACCGGTAATAAGTTCAAAGCAACTCTTAAGTCAAACTCCATTTTTATTGTAGTTTCACTATTATCTTTTGCTTGACATAAATTAGTTATTTCTGTATTTATGTCACTAATTTTCTCACACCATTCTGTTATACTATTTGTTTCTTCTGTACTCCTATTTATTTTATTTATGTTTTCTATGTAGTTGTTGTATTGTTTAATTATTACATTAGCTTCACCTAGCTTTTTCGCTAAAATATCTCCTTGTCTACGAGATGGCCCGATTTTAATTAAATATCTCCGTATTTGTACTAGCTCTTCATATAACTTGTTTAAATATACTGCCATTTATTTATGAGTAATATTTATACATAACAAATTTTTTTTTCTCTTATTTACTGGATAAATACCTACCATTGTCCATTTTTTTTTTTTCACTTACATGTACATTTTTCCTTATTTACTAAATAAACATGATAAATACCATTGTCCATGTGTGTCCCTTTGTCCATGCGTTACTTAACTTACACGATTATCACTTCACTGTAATTGGTTAGACTTTTAAACACTTTCCACTGCTTCAAACTGTAGCTTCGTCGATCTTTAAATCGGGATAAAGATTAGGTCGTCGTCGCCGCATGAAAGAACTTCCTCTCTGTCCATTGGCGAGGCTCGCCTCTCGGATCCACTGGAAATGGCATTTCTTGTACTGCTTCCACAAAAAGTACACCACGCCGAGGCTTAACAACACGCAGATGACTATCAGTATAAGGGTAATATTCGACATGTGCTCCTTTACTGTTTCTAAATGCCCCTGATTCGAACCAACGGCATTTTGGTTCAGGAACACAGTCTCCCTCTCCACGTTGGAACGACACATTTTCGCATCACTAGTTTTTTGAAATTACAATTATCGTAAGATAGTTTATTTTGGCACTGCGATTGTTCATTGTTTCCAATTTTATTAAATAAAGTTGAGTACTTGAAGCCGCAACACTAGATAGATATACGATGACGGTATCGCCACGGCCCCAAATCCTGGCAGGGTCGCCATGTAAGGTTGGGACTTGGGAGACAAGTGAAACACACGAGATCTGGGTAGATACTGATTATATATTGAGATTATTGAGATTAACTACACGGATTAATAGGTATGCATACACATCTATAGTTACTACATCTCAGACCCTGTCGGGCACAGTAACGTAACTAAGATTATAAATGCGAAAGTAAGTTTGTCAGTTTGTTTGTTACCTTTTCACGCCTAAACCACTGAACCGATAATTCTGAAATGTTGCATATTCGTTGTCTGGTGTACAGAAACGGACAAAGGGCACCTTTTATATCGAAAAAAGAAATGTTCCTGAGGAAAATACAAATTCGTTCTCATGATAAAAGATGGCGCCACGTGTACGTTCCGTTCTGAATCCATGATTGCAACGACCAAACAACAAGCTGAGTACAAGCCAAATTGACTCTCAAATTAGACTTTGATTTTTTTGAAACAATTGTGACCTCGGCAAAACATTCTTTATCAACGAAATTCTTTAAAGCTACATTTTTAGAGTTAGTTTATACAGTGTGTTAGGTTAAACGAGGGACATACTTTCAGGTTGTATAGTACTCATACAAATCAACAACTTTGTCCATGGGACCAACTATGAAATATGAAAAAAAAATATCAGCTGTCCATACATATTGACGAATTATGCGAACATAAATGTACTGAACAGCTGATTTATTTTTCGTGATTTCGGGTATAGTTCCATAGCCAAAGTTGGTCATTTTCATGCGTATAGTAACCCCTGAAAGTATGTCTCTCGTTTAACCTAACACACTGTATATTATTTAGGTTTTTTGCATGTTTTTTTTTTATTTCATTATATTGGCATTATCTGGCAGCGTGTATGTATATTCTGTTCCACAGTACTTCTATACCAGCCAAGCTTTAGACGTGAAGACCTGTAATTGGCTGTCAGATTATCATACTGTTGTCTATGACCATTGTATTTAGCTATAAGTCTTCCAAAGTCATCATCGCCGAGCCTTTTCCCAACTATGTTGGGGTCGGCTTCCAGGCTTCCAGTCTAACCGGATGCAGCTGAATACCAGTATTTTACATGGAGCGACTGCCTATCTGACCTCCACAACCCAGTAACCAGTCGAGTCTTCCAATGTGTTTAAATAAATAAACTAAAACTTACCTTACTAAAATACCCGACAATATGGCACCCCTCGTGGTCGGCATTCGTCATGACGTAGAACAAGAAGGGCTCCACATCGTAGTACAGCGTCTTGTGGTCGAGGAAGAACTTCGCCAGCAAGCACAGCTGCTGGCAGTACTGCTTGTGCTTGCGGCCGTCCACTTGCCAAACGCTCAGGTTGTCTTTTCTGTATACCTATGAAGGAAATACTTGTTAGGTAGTATTGCTCAGATAGTAAATTATGTGTTGAGGGAGTTGTTAAAGCTTAATACATTGATTGGGATAGATTCCTTCGTGCAATGAGCAGACAAAAATAGTTCGGGTGGCGAACATGTTGTGAATGTGACTGTACTCAAAGACGTGTCGTAAGTAGAGAATACAATCCCGGGATCCCGGCCGTATTCTGACCCCGAAAATCCCGGGACTGTACTTGGCTAATTTCGAGATTTTCGGGATTGCCACAGTTTGCACTCTGTAGTCCGTTGCGCCTTGACCTCGCCTAGATTATATTAATAGCATTTATTACATGTCGCCAAAAAATCACCCTTTGATACGTAGCCCTACTACATACATAGATATACATATATATTATGATTTAAATATGTTGTGCAATAAAATGAAAAATATATTTCAAACTAGCTTCTGCCCGCGGCTTCGCTCGCGTGGAGGTCGGAAATTATCCCACAGGAATGTTCTACCGGGATAAAAAATATCCTATGTGTTAATCCAGGATATAAACCATCTCTGTGTCAAATTTCATCCAAATCTATACAGTAGTTTTTACGTGAAAGAGTAACAAACATCCATACATCCATACTTACAAACTTTCGCCTTTATAATAGTAGTAGGATAATTACTCGTGCTTTTTTAAATTTGAGACCAATTAGGAACCACATAGTCTAATCCCGGGAAAGCCCCGGGATCGCGAGATTACACATCAAGAAGCCCGTAATCCCGGGATCGAAAATCATACTCGGGATTGTATTCTCTAGTCACAAGTGCTCATAATTTATTTGACATACCGCGGTCTCCAACCGTATTAATTCTTTAGTTCAAGTTTTGTAGATGCTGGTTTACCGAGTATATAACATAACACCACGCCAGTAATCCCCGAGGGGTTAGGCAGAGCACATTGCGCCAGTTATGTTTGAGTCCTATGTAACAGAGAGCGAGCTTATAGCCATCAAACTCCGGGCCGCTACTGAGAAATCCCAGATGGAAAAAGCCCAATAACACTGCTCGACCCGGGCATCGAACCCAGGACTTCATGCTCATAAGTAGCGGTTGCGACCACTATATCAAAGAGGCAGTCGGACCAGATTAAATGGACGCTGGCACAAAAAGCATGTCATCGGCCTAGCCTTTTCCCAACTATGTTAGGGGCCGGCTTCCAGTCTAACCGGATGCAGCTGAATACCAGTATTTTACATGGAGCGACTGCCTATCTGACCTCCACAACCCAGTAACTGGGTAATACGATACCCCTTGGTAGACTGGCTGTCAGATTTTCGGGCTTCTGACGACCCGTAACGACTGTCAAACATGCACAAATGACAACCGGGACCAACGGCTTAACGTGCTTTCCGAGGCACGAAGGAGTTTCGGTATGTAAAGATGGTCAAGCGTAGCTTAACCTGATGGATCGACCTGTGCGGCTGTTAGTACTTAGCCACGAGAAGTATGTATGAAACTTTATCTTACCTCATCGCCTGGCGGATGTCTCCAAACGCACTTGACCTTATGCCTCTGAGCTCCAGTAGCACTCTTGTGATGGTTGAGACAGAACTCGCACACGAACAAGCGAGGCACGCGCGACGCGTCGCCCGGGTAAGGCGACTGGTACCAAACCTCCATCATGAATTTTCCCATCACTACGTATCTGACACAAAGAAAGATATTTTTTTAACGATGAAAAGCAAGAAAGTTTTTTACAAAGGTAATACATGCAAAGTAAGCGGGTTTGTCCGAAAGGGTTACCACTACCCCGAAACATAAAGGGCTAAGGAAGAAACATAGATGGGTTTTAGTCAATAAAAGTCTGACACTCCCTTCCGCTCCACCCAGAGCGGGAGGAGTCATTTGATGACTTCCCACCCTCTAAAATAGACATAATAAGACAGAAGGGAGTCGCTATCATAGCAAGTACTCATTTAAAATAACATGTAAGTACCTGTTAATCTAAATGGCAAAATATGGGTTATTTGACACAGGAACATCACTTAACAACACTATTGTTACCTGTAACAGGTGTTTTTTTATTGTAAAATATGATCTATTTTGAATTTTCTACATTTTATTATAAATTAAATTTAAAATAACATACCTCGTGCCCTTATCAGTAGGTATATCTCCAAGTTCCTCTTCTATCTTGATGGCCGCCAATGCCTGTGCTTCTCTAAACAGTCTCAAGTCGTAATCTGGAGCGAATCCTTCGAGTATAGGCTCTCGGTCGTCCGAGATCTCTTCATTACCTGACGCGGCTAGCTTCTCCCGTAGTTCTTGACTGCCTTTCCATTTTGAGCGCATGTCCTGGGTAGATAAGGTTTATATTTGAGAAAAAGAATATTTTAAAAACGTTTGTACGAAGATTCTGTGCTCCAGCGTGGGCATGGCCCTGGGCCGCTGGTGCAGCTGATGCAGGGCCCTGCGCCTGGCGCCACACATACCTTCACTTTGAGCTGGTAAGCCCTCTGCTCCAGCGTGGGCATGGCCCTGGGCCGCTGCTGCAGCTGGTGCAGGGCCCTGCGCCTGGCGCCACACATACCTTCACTTTGAGCTGGTAAGCCCTCTGGTCCAGCGTGGGCATGGCCCTGGGCCGCTGCTGCAGCTGGTGCAGGGCCCTGCGCCTGGCGCCACACATACCTTCACTTTGAGCTGGTAAGCCCTCTGCTCCAGCGTGGGCATGGCCCTGGGCCGCTGCTGCAGCTGGTGCAGGGCCCTGCGCCTGGCGCCACACATACCTTCACTTTGAGCTGGTAAGCCCTCTGCTCCAGCGTGGGCATGGCCCTGGGCCGCTGCTGCAGCTGGTGCAGGGCCCTGCGCCTGGCGCCACACATACCTTCACTTTGAGCTGGTAAGCCCTCTGCTCCAGCGTGGGCATGGCCCTGGGCCGCTGCTGCAGCTGGTGCAGGGCCCTGCGCCTGGCGCCACACATACCTTCACTTTGAGCTGGTAAGCCCTCTGCTCCAGCGTGGGCATGGCCCTGGGCCGCTGCTGCAGCTGGTGCAGGGCCCTGCGCCTGGCGCCACACATACCTTCACTTTGAGCTGGTAAGCCCTCTGCTCCAGCGTGGGCAT
The DNA here is from genome assembly GCA_951799385.1 of Hyppa rectilinea. Taxonomy (NCBI): domain Eukaryota; kingdom Metazoa; phylum Arthropoda; class Insecta; order Lepidoptera; family Noctuidae; genus Hyppa; species Hyppa rectilinea. The sequence goes on along the minus strand of OX637310.1, from coordinate 3,236,892 downwards.
GGCCCTGGGCCGCTGCTGCAGCTGGTGCAGGGCCCTGCGCCTGGCGCCACACATACCTTCACTTTGAGCTGGTAAGCCCTCTGCTCCAGCGTGGGCATGGCCCTGGGCCGCTGCTGCAGCTGGTGCAGGGCCCTGCGCCTGGCGCCACACATACCTTCACTTTGAGCTGGTAAGCCCTCTGCTCCAGCGTGGGCATGGCCCTGGGCCGCTGCTGCAGCTGGTGCAGGGCCCTGCGCCTGGCGCCACACATACCTTCACTTTGAGCTGGTAAGCCCTCTGCTCCAGCGTGGGCATGGCCCTGGGCCGCTGCTGCAGCTGGTGCAGGGCCCTGCGCCTGGCGCCACACATACCTTCACTTTGAGCTGGTAAGCCCTCTGCTCCAGCGTGGGCATGGCCCTGGGCCGCTGCTGCAGCTGGTGCAGGGCCCTGCGCCTGGCGCCACACATACCTTCACTTTGAGCTGGTAAGCCCTCTGCTCCAGCGTGGGCATGGCCCTGGGCCGCTGCTGCAGCTGGTGCAGGGCCCTGCGCCTGGCGCCACACATACCTTCACTTTGAGCTGGTAAGCCCTCTGCTCCAGCGTGGGCATGGCCCTGGGCCGCTGCTGCAGCTGGTGCAGGGCCCTGCGCCTGGCGCCACACATACCTTCACTTTGAGCTGGTAAGCCCTCTGCTCCAGCGTGGGCATGGCCCTGGGCCGCTGCTGCAGCTGGTGCAGGGCCCTGCGCCTGGCGCCACACATACCTTCACTTTGAGCTGGTAAGCCCTCTGCTCCAGCGTGGGCATGGCCCTGGGCCGCTGCTGCAGCTGGTGCAGGGCCCTGCGCCTGGCGCCACACATACCTTCACTTTGAGCTGGTAAGCCCTCTGCTCCAGCGTGGGCATGGCCCTGGGCCGCTGCTGCAGCTGGTGCAGGGCCCTGCGCCTGGCGCCGGCGGCCGCGGCCCTCTCCTCGCCGGCCGCCACGCACCAGGCGGCCGTCACGTTGTGGTACAGTGGACACGCGTCCCATGTCATATGCTTGTTGGATTTGCCGCCTGGGAACAAGTGTCAACGATATTATAGTACGTTATTCACCGAGGGGACACAGCAACGTTTTATGCCTACAACGTCATTTTGAATCCCGAGTGCAATAAAGGATATTATGATTCTTTGTTTGATGTGAAGGCAATAAGTTGAATCGACTCTTGAGATAAGCGAGTGAGTTAAGTAAGACTTCTAAATGCAGCAAAGGATCCAAGCTTGCCCAAATTGTATGAGGTAAAAAAAAGCAATTCTGATTTTTGGAAATTATTTAAATGATTTTTTAATTTATGTTCTAAAATAAAAATTATATTATTGACCTCCGGGTTTTAATTAAATCCAGTACAAGATGATTGCCCAGCTAGTTACAGCAAGATACACAGTGCTTTCTATGACAGATAATTTGACATTATCGAGCAGGTGGTGTGTAAAAACTTATTTTTCAACATCCATGCGCACGGAATCACGGACTACTACATGGACACGGAAAGCTAGATTTATATCATTATTAATTTAATTATACAGCTCAACACACACACACACACTCCACATTAGGCAGCAGTGATGGCCCAGTGGTGTGACCGTCGGACTGCCATATCTTAAGTCTCGAGTTCGAACCCAAGGCACGCAGCTCTGATTTTACGGATTCGGTGCGTATTGTATAATTATCACTTGCTTAAAAATGGGTGAAGGAAAACACTGTGAGGAAACCAGCATGTCTGAGAGATATTTCTCAACAGCATGGGAGGCTAAGTCAGAAGCCCATGGGCAGCATAAAAACTCTGACACCAGGGTACTCACTAAGCACACGAAAAGAAGAAGAATTTGATTATGGCTTCGTCCATCTACCAGGATGTCCACTTACCAAGATGCCCGCTAGAGTCACAGCCTCGTACAGGACACCGCTGTCGCGCCGGCTCTTGAGGGCAGGGCAGTACCACGGGGGAGCGCGCGGGGGGGGCGCGGCCTCGGATTGGCTTCTTCATGTCTTTGTTACTGTTACTTGTGCTATTGCCCGTACTGTTATTCGTACTGTTGCTTCTGAAAATTAATTTTGTTACTTTAGTTTTAATGTTGAGTAGGTGGTTTTTATTTAATTTAACGTTATTTGAAGTTACCCCTAACAGATAAATCCTTCTGTTAGGGGGTTATGGTTTCCGCACTCAGTTCTTTAGGGGGACCATTGTGCGTGAAGTTAGGGGTTATTTAACATAAATTCTCGATGCGAATAAAAATAATTTGTACAGTGGGGGCGTTTTGTACAATGCCCTATTTAACCTATCGCCGAAAGGGCCATGTTCCGGGTCGGCAGCCTTATTTTCTTAATGCAAGCACTATTTACTTCTAGCCACCCGGTAAGTTCTATATCTCTGTAAATAGTTTTTAAGAGTTTTTTTCATCTAACACGAGGAGCGAAAATTATCGAGCTAGCTTCGTTCGCTTTAATAAAAATAAAGCCTTATATTCCCAACATAATATAGCAGTTACAATCGCTCGCTCCAACATCCCTTTGATCCTTTTACGTTTAACTTTTATATATAAGTCGACAGAGTAATCAAATGTATAATCTATAAAAAAAATTGGGCTCGCTCTGCTCACTCTTGAATCCTAAATTCTCTTAATTCTCAAGCTATTATGCAGAAGTTTGCAAAGAAATTTCTCTTTTTCTCTAGGAAAATCGAATCTATCCGGCTTATTTCGTTCTCGTATATTTTTGTAAAATCACTGCCACGGCCGCTGATTCTTCTATTGTTTTTGTTAAATTACAGAGTGGCAAACCTTATTGGCCCGGGGTGTAAAATTTGCCACTATTATTAAATATTTTTTCTATAATTATGGGTGTTGACACACCAATCACTATCGCCTCAATAAATGTCAGCTCATATAGACCACGGTCTGGTACTCTCCACCAATAATAGTTGATTGTATTTCTTTACTTTGGAAATTTTCCATCAAGATGTTGTCATTATAAATGGATTCACACGTCGTTACATTAGTAACTTAGCAACAACGACTACAACAGAAGTAATGAAATCCCCGAAACTTATTATTACAAAGGCAAAGGTACTTTTGAAAGACAAAATTTCCAAAGAAATGAGAAGATAAATGCTCAAACAAATGTTGATTAATCAATCTCTAGCGATGGTCTATCATAGTGCCTTTGTAATATTGGCAAAATTGTAGTGTCTTTTCAACATAAACCAAGCAAGCTTTTCCCTCTTCTTCTACAAGACTTGAAGCTAGGGGAAGTTCCAATTTCGAAATAAAGCGTCGTATGATGAAGAACAAGAAAAAGAAATCAATTCTTCTCCATACGAAACTACTTTTTGAGAGGGGCATAGAATAGAATCTATTCTTTCTTTTTGTATTCAACTTTCAAAAGTGCCTTTTATGTGCGTAATTGAAATTAATTAATTGATTTTGAGACTCCTTAGTTGTAACTTACGTTTTATCATTGCTCTTATCATCAACATCAGAGTCAGTATCAGTGTTGGTTCGTCGTGACGCAGTCGCCATCCTCGACACCCGTGCTGCGAGAGCCCTGGTCAGCTTTCTTGGCATAATGGCTACTGCTGAGTCCCCAGAATCGCCGCTTTTTGATGCCTGATCAAGTATTTCTTGCTGTAATGTTGAGAAAAAACCATAGATTACTAAAATTTAATTTAAAAAAAAACTACTGCCCTATTTATTCTTTAAGTGAGCTCATTATTAGCGTCAAATTTTCTGTTTGCTACTATAAAATATAATTTCCAATAGTTTATTTGTGCCTAGGCAAAGCCTAAATAAAGTATTGGAAATTTTATTTTTGTGACAAGTACATATTAGAGTAGGTAGGTTAAATGTAACTTATTAAATAAAGATACTTTGAAAGATGTTTTAAAATCTTAGAATAATAAAAACAACATAAAACTGTGGTGGATTCCCATTCAAATCTGAATAAATGTCTTGATTTTTGACTGCTTTATGTCTCAAAAACTTAAGCAATTTCTATTTTAGACTTCTATATTCATATTTGTCATTTTTCTGGTGTATTTCATACTTACTTACTCAATACTTTACTTGCCATCACTAGACAATGGTACCCCACAGCAATAACATTAATTTTAAAGTAGGCACTTGCTCCAAACCTTCATTCATAATTGAGTTTATGATTTATGTGATTTGTGACTTTAATGCCTACACATAAAGTTAAGTTTCCAATATTATTTTATCATTGTTCATTTGTAATTCTGAAATCAACTTAATTTATATTGACACATAGTTGATATTTATTTGTATAGGCAGAAATAACCTTACCTTTGTAGCACTTGATGGTGGTTTAGTCTTGCCAGTCTTCAACTGTTCCTTGCTAGGAGACGGTTCACTATCACTGTCTGAAGAAACGGACTCAACTGAAGACTGACTAGAAGTACAGGATGATGCACTCTTGTCCTCAATAGACTTTTTCGGAGGAGGCCCATTAGGTCTGTTCACACTTTTACGTTTAGCGTTAGAATCAGATTTAGAATTAGAATCATCATTGTCAGCGCTGTTGTTACGTGTAGTTGGAGGTGAAGTATCTTTCTCATCGCTTGATTTTCTAGAACTGCGTTTAGGCCTTGGTGATTCTTTAGGTGATTTTGTCGTAGAAGATTTACTTTCTGATTCAGATTCAGAACTGTTATCAGGTGAGAATATGCTCTTTTTCTTTAAAGCTCCTGTATCCGGTTTTGGGGATGCTTTTGCTATTGTTTTTGGAATAGGCTTAGGTGTTTTTGCTCCAGAAGATATTCTTTGAACAGTTTTTCCTCTAGCAAGAACCGCAGCAGCGGATTTAGGTTTGGCTGAGATACGTCTCCGCGGAGGTGCTGATTTTGGGCTTGTAGGTTTGGGTGCGTCATCATCACTTGAAGAGGATACTTTAGCTTTTGAAGGCCTTCTTGGTTTAGGTTCTTCTTTCTTTTTAACTTCTTCTATTTTTTGCGGGGATTTCGGAGCAGGTATGTTGTTTGTGGTGGTAGGTGCTGGGGTGTCAGTGGTTGAGGATTCAGAGTCGGAGCTGCTGGAGGCAGACCCTGAGCTAGTGGAGGTGCTTCCACTACTGCTTGAATCCGATGAAGACCCTGAGCTACTGTCTGTGCTACTGTTGCTTACCTTGAATTTACAAAAATTAATTGTGACAATTTATTTCGAAAATAATTTCTTATATATTTATCAGTACTCATTTAATACGGTCTATTGGTGAAATAGGCCTGTGTGGCGATCACAAATACAGCCTTAAGGTAATAATCATGTTTCCTATGTATAAGAAACATTCACAATAACTGAGGCTGATTTGATAGGGTTTATCACAAATAAATTGGATTTTAACAGCCTTACCAACTTCTTGTTACCAACAATAGGTTATCTGAACTAGTTCACAGTCTCTTTTCACTCATAAATATGTGAAACTTTCAATACAAATTGTTACTTACATCCAGGTTCGTCATTTTGGTGTTTTGTGTTTTCAAATGAATGTATTCACGTAATTTCGTGGCACCACGTAAATCTAACAACGTGACTATTTATTTAACACTCCATTACTTGCGACACAACTTCTCTATTTATTTATATTGGATTATTACAATGAAAAGTCTGGAGTGTTTGTAACTTTGACAACTTTCACATCAAACGTCACGTCAGCACAGAGTAAAAATCTGTTTTCATTATTATATTGTTTGGTGCTGCCAGTTTTCAAATGTGTACTTGCAATTTTGTGTTTAATTAATTTCGTTTTAACTTATTAATTTATTTAATTTAATTTAATTTTGTGTTTAATTAATTTCGTTTTAACTTAATGTGCTTTCAAAAATGTGCTAATTGACTTGTTTAGTACCTACATATACATAGTAGTTACATTTGTATGACTTTATATTTTTTTTAATTATAAATGTTAGATGTTTTTAAACTGGCTCAAAAACCTAGTGTCACAGTTAAATAAAAATTATAAAAATATGTGAATTTACCCGATTGGCGGGAATTTTTAGTACTTTTTATCTTGAACTCTCGAAATATTTATGTAAGCATCATAAAGGTACCTAATTTTGTAAAAAAAATCAACATAATTAATAAGATACATAGTACCTAGGGCTAGTTCAGTTTGCATCATTTCTGGTTTGAACATTTAACCAGCCAGGCGATGGTCATGGAGAATCATGAAATAACGAATAAGAAAAAGTAAAGCAAACTGGTATGTATGTTTAAGAAATAAAAAACACATCATCATTCATAGGTATATATTTATTCCATTATCAGCCTTAATCATATCTGACGCTTTTTCAGCGATCATAATCGTTGGTGCATTTAAATTTCCGCTTGTAATTGAAGGCATAATGCTGGCGTCTACAACTCGAAGACCTGCCAATCCTCTGACCCGTAACCTTTCGTCAACTACACCTTTGCCTTCAGGGCCCATTGCACAAGTCCCTGAAGGATGCCACTGTGTTGTCGCAATATTTAAAACAAAACATTTCCAATACTCATGACTACCAAAGCGCTGCGTTTTGCATTGAGGTATCTTCAAATCAACCACTTCTGCTTTTATACTTCTAAGATATGGCGTATTCACGACACTAATGTAGTCTTCCACATAACGAGCGTGGTTCTCTATATCGTTATTGTTCGAATAATATCCATTATAAATGAGAGGGCTTATGTCAGGGTTGCTACTTCTCAATCTAATTTTTCCTTTCGACTCTGGATGAAGTAGAGCCAAAATTGGAAATAAAAGCCGTCTACCTTCGTTGGATTCCATCAATGCAAAGCATATTTCATCGTCTAGCCGAAATACATGTGAACATATTAAAGATGTTACGGGTGAATTAGCTGGAAGGGGAAATATAGTTGCTTGGTAGTCAGGGTACGTTTGAGTTTTGTTGACAGTTGCATGCCCCAAAATACAAGGCGAAGGAAACTTATCAAGATTTGTTAAAAGATCAATATTTTCGATAACTGATGCAGGATCCTTTTCGGTGGCAATAGGGACGATAACCACAGGATGGTCTTCCAAATTGCTGCCGACACCCGGTGAATTCAGTAACACGTCAATGCCTAGCTTCTCTAAATGATTTCTCGGCCCTACACCTGACAACATCAACATTTGCGGGCTATTAATGGCACCAGCTGATAAAATAACTTCTCTTCTGGCAAATACATTAATGATTTTCTTATTTGGTAATTTAATTTGCACTCCAGTAGCCTTGTTATAGCGGTCGAATAATATTTTTCTCGCCATAGTCTTTTTTAATACAAAGAGGTTTTTGCGATCTTTAACGGGCTCTAGAAAAGCCATGGCCGTGTGTTGTCGGAGGTCGTTATCTACTGTAAATGCAGGCATGACATATCCAAGCTGATCATCCCCGTTGCAATCTAAAAGCATCTTGTGTCCGTTTTCCTGGAAGGCTTGTAGATACTTTTGCGTTCTCTTTTTCCACAGTGGTCTGGTAACTCCTAATTGCCCTCTAGTATTGTGAAAGCCTCTCAAATTGCTCTCTATGACGTCATTGTCCTGGAGCCGTTCGCTTTTCTTGAAGTAATACATGACTGTGTCCCAGTCCCATCCTTGGTTGCCTTGTTCGACCCAGCTATCAAAGTCCCGCTTGTTGCCTCTCACATAGAACATGTAGTTAGCCCCGCTCGATCCACCAAGCATCTTGCCTCTTGTAAGGTGGACACTCTTCATTCGCAACCCTTGACTTGAGTATCCGTCGTTTACGGTGTAGTAGTTCCAGTCAGCATCGGAATAATCGACGAATGCAAAAAATCCGGGATGCTGCAACGAGATGACAATATTTTAATACATGATCTAGGATATTATTTAATTTCATAACATCACCATGACTGACAGGGGCTATACTGCGTGTAGTACCTACAACCCACATTTCACCAAAGTCACATGTAACTTGGACCGAACCGCTTGCAATCAACCGGGCACAAATTCTGACTCCGGGCTGCTACTGAAAAATTCCACATGAAAAAACCTAAGAACACTAGGTCCGACCACGGATCTCAAATTCAGCAGTAGCGCTTGTGACCAATAAGCCAATGATGAGGCAATTAATTTCCTTCTTACGTAACTAAATTCTTATTTAAAATTTCAAGGTCGATAAAACGGGAAATTATTTCAAAATCAAGTTTTTTGTATTTGAGATACAAAAAACTTATTAAGTGTGATACGTCTTGTAGCAGACAGTCAACATACTTTTATTTTATTTGCTAAAGACAATCCTAAAAACTGAAATGCAAATCTAACGAATAATTGCAGCAGAACTCGTAGGTATTACCATTAAGTAGTTACCGATATATTACTAGTGTCCGACCGAAGGTGCAATTCTGGCCGAAGCCGAAGCCGAAGCCGATTAATCGGTATTCACCAAAACCTTCGGCCGAAGCCGAAGCCGAAGCCGAAGGTGTCATTGACCTTGAGAAATACGAAAGTTACTTTGATCTCAGAATATACTAGATAGGTACATATTATTGACGACACGGTTGGTGCAGCGGTTAAGCGATTGTCTGCTGCGCAGCATGTCGCGGGTTCGATTCCCGCACGGAACAAATATTTGTACGACCTGCAAGTATTTGTTACGGGTCTGGGTGTTTTTCTATCTAAAATGTGTATGTATTTACAAAAAAAAATGTATATAAGTAGTTTATCAGCCATCTCGTTACCATAACACAAGCATTAGGTTGCTTAGCTTGGGACGATACGGCGTTGTGTGAAATGTTCAACGATATAATTTTTTTTTTTTTTTTTTATTGTGAGAGCTTTAGAGATTTAGCCCAATAACGAGCCGAGTGACCAACATATACAAGTAGGTAATAAAATATTGTCTAAAATAAAAGTTTCAAATATACAATGTTAATTAAATATTTATTTACTTAAAGTAATTTTAACAAAAATAATCAAATAATCAGTCACATTTTTTTAATTATCAGACGAACACAAAATATTTCTATAAAATAATTGAGCAAAGTTTAACGCTTTTTCAATATCTATTTTTTACATATAATTTTTTGGAATTTTTGAAAACAAATATGAAATACAATTTAAAAACAAAACACTTATTAGAATTTTAAGACGCGCTCTCAAACTTGTTTTGACTCGTTTAGTTTACTAACTGCGATTCGTTTGGTCCGGTGCGGCGGCGCGGCGAAACTCTGCTGCTCTGCACACTCTCCGTCTCGCTCTAGCATCGTTCAGTAAATTTCAAATTTTGACAACTAGCAAACCTTCGGCTTCGGCCAAACCTTCGGCAAATTTTTGGCCGAAGCCGGAGATTTGGCCGAAGGTGCTTTTTTGGCCGAAGGTGGCCGAAGCCGAAGCCGAAGCCGAAGCTTCGGTCGGACACTATATATTACCTACTTTACTCTATAGTAGATACCTACACAAACTAAACTTGCTTTTTGCTCATAGACTATTTGTTTATAATTTGATAATATTTTTATATTTTTAAACTTGATCTCGCGGACATTTAGGTTGCATTATCGAACTAATTGGTACCTATGGCAATTGTTGCTTACCTTAGATGATGGCGGTGGATTCCCCCCAGCCTCTATAAGAAGTACTTTCCAATCGGAGATCTCTGTGAGCCTGTTCGCAAGCACACAACCTGCCGACCCAGCGCCTATAATTATGAAGTCGAAAACTTGTCCATCTGAAACCAAATTATTCGCATAATTAAAATAATTTAGATATTAGCGAATAGCTTGGGGGATACATCATTGATACAATCAATCACCTAACCCAATCGTAGCCAGTTGTACCGGATATGACCTTCGCCACATTAAACCTGCTTATCACCCAACTCTCCACCTTCGCATCTAGATTGTCCCATCATTTTGTTCATCCCCCTGCCCTTAACGTCATCGACCACATAACTATCCCACGCCACGCTTGATGATTTAAGGATTCTTCTTCATTAACGAACCTGCGGTCTTTGGACAAACATGGCCCGCCCACTGTCACTTCAGCTTGCCAACGCTGCAAGTATGTACTTACGTATAAAGATGTGCAACCGCACTTCAGTGTTATCGCTCCGATCTTGAGCTGGTCTTTCGTAGTATGGAGTTTTGACTGAATAAGAAGCCTTAATAATATACTGCTTTTATTATCTGACATGCCGCTTAATAAATTAGTTAAGTAAATAAATCATATTTATGAAATATGAAATCATTTAAAGATAAAATAAAATAATTTGATTTGATTTTTCTTCGAAGAAACTCCAAGCATGCTAAATATTCGTAGGAACTATTGATCAATACGAACCTGTGACATGTGCTTGAGGTGGAAAATCTCCAGCATCCAGGTCTAGCAATGCTACAGAGTTGAAAAACATCTGTAGCAAGTTGACGAGCGGCCGAGCCGTACTCGGGTTGAAGAAAGACAGAATTTGTGTTAAAAAATTCATCCTATGGACAAAAAGAAGAAATTAAAAAAACACGGAATTGTGTTTCATGTTAAAACATACTTAGTGAAGTAGATTTTTTGTAAAAGGCTCTATAAATCTCGCCGATATTTAGAGATTTACAAACTACACAGGAAATATTGTACTAGGTACCAATTTGCTACAAATAAAAAGAGTTTGTCGTAAAAATTGGGAATTGAGATTCACATTTACGTAATAGGATTCTATTTGACAAATATATGCTAAATAATGACAGTTGTTATAAAATATCGTTGATAGTAATGGTATATGAACTCGATTCGATTTAATTTTAAGTTCTTTCAAATACACAAATACCTACAATAAAAACTTAGTAATAGATAGATAGATAGTAATTATTGTTTTCTAAATGTAAATAGTACCTAAATAGATTAGGTAGGTACTCTATTCATATCTAAATAACGAAAAAGTGGTTACATAATAAATGAAGCATAAGTGAGTTTAAACCATACCAACGTTTTTTTATTCTTTACGTATCTACCTATACTTACCTCAATCAATCTGCCTAGCTTTTTCCCAACTATATGCGGGTCGGCTTCCAGTCTAACTGGATGCAGCTGAATACCAGTATTTTACATGGGCGACCTATCTGACCTCCACAACCCAATCAGTAACTCTGTAATACGGTACCCCTTGGTAAGGTAAGACTGGCTGTCAGACTTTCGGGCTTCTAACTACCCGTAACAACTGTCAAAGATTCACGAATGACAGCCGGGACCAACGGATTAACGTGCTTTCCGAGACACGGACGAATCTCGATGTCTAAAGATGGTCACCCATCCACAGTTCAACCCCGGCAAGCGTACCTTAACCTGATGGATTGATCCGTGCGGCTGTTATTACTTAATCACGAGCTACCTAGTAATAGTATTGTTTCAATTGTTTCTTTGTTTTACCGCCAATTTGTAAATAATTCATTTATGGTTAGGTGATTAGGTATAGCAACATAAAGTAGATACATACCTGATGTAGGTATTTATTTATACTTAATAACTGTGATTATAATCATTTTAAATATAATAAAGACGCGTGCGAAAAACATATTTTATTTTAACATTTTCTTAGGCCGGAAGCTAACTAACTACTGTTGTAAATTAAAAATTCTAATGTAAAACAGTACCTAAGTTAATTGATTATGGATGAAAAGAAGACTCTTTATATATGGTAATAAAATCGGAAGCGAAACGATATCAAGTTCAACATCTCAATCATTGATTTATTGTTGTGTTTCGATGGTATCTAAGTACAGTCAACCTCACATTGGTGCTACGACACTATTTTATTTTATTTTGAAAAATATTTTTAATTTATTTGATTGCTAAGTACGACATTAATTATAATTCATCTGCCAATTTGTATTTCTAATCCTTTGTAGAGCACCTACCTAGCTGTGACTGAGTGTTCAAACAAAATTCGGTCTAGCGAGCCATGTAAGGGCTCACGCAAGGAAGTGATTCCGGTCGCCGTTATCGAAATCGTGGGGGACTATTTAAAGTAGGTACAGTCAAACGGGGTGAATAGGGACGCAGGAGTGAATCGGGACGAAACTTTAAAATGAATTTTAACATTTAAATAATTTAGTTTGTTGCCAACAAGGACACGCAATTTTATTTAGCAAACAAGCTATATTATTTCAGTGTTAAAATCAAATTTAAAGTTTCGTCCCTATTCACCCCTGCGTCCCTATTCACCCCGTTTGACGGTACTGATTCTGAATTTATTATAGATAATTTGAATATTTGCACATCTTATTAGGTTACTTGTAATATCTGTTTATGCCTACCCTTTTTTTTGAGGGTGGGGAATCATCAAATGTGTGTGTGTGTGAGTGTCAGACTCCTTGACTCCTTTGTAATTGGTTTACCTAGTTCAAGATGGCTATAAAAAAATCATATACATACTTAAACAACGTGTTCTTTTTGATGTTACATAACACTAATGCTATAGTACTTAAGAATAACATAAAAAGTCCTAGAACAAGTCTTGCAAAAATACCCAGTTTCGATGATGACATCAATTATTAAGTATAATTAAAGCTGAGAAAGAGAAACAAAACAAATATCTCGACTTAGCACTCGAGGTTGTTGACATGAGGAATGTGAGCTCGGCTGTCATTGTACCTACCGATCGTAACGGCCAATGGCCTGATAGCCAAAAGTCTCAATCAGCATCTTTCGAGGCTCTCGTTAGGCTGTTGGATCAAGAGCCAGATTCAGAAGGCAGTACTCCTACGGCTCGCATATTGAGGAGGTTCCTGTCTCAGCCCTAACTATACTGGTAGCTTGGACCCTACTCCTGACACCGGCAGATCACAATTTTCATATATATATTAAAAAAATATATAATTAAACGAATTATTATTATAATTAGATTACCTACCTAGTTTAAAGGGAGTTAGTTACGATAAGTACGAGTAGGTAAGTCATGTAATATGGGGCGAGCCTATTACTAATAGGTACTAATCCAGACTCCGGGCTGCTACTTACTGAAATATAATATATATTGTTTAGAACCCAGAAACCTCCTCATCCTCACCTTTGTCTTATCCTTCGGGGCATACAGGCGTCATTTATTTATTTATTTAATACTTTAAGCACAGAAATGTACAGAGGCGGACTTAATGCCATAGGCATTTTTTACCAGTCAACCTAGTCACTATCTGGTAGACTCCTAAAGCCCCTGAGCCTAGAAAAGCTGATAAATTACGCAGAGGTTCTCCTACAATCTAGACTAGAAGTTAGGGCGGTTTTTTCAAAATTCGTACGTTATAATAGAATGTGATTAATTCACATAACGACGGTTGTTCATGACTACGTGACCAACAGCAGTTCGTCACATTCCAAGACATAGTATAATTCTATCGTAGATATTATAATCTATCCGGATTTTGTTGTAATACATCTACATTTTAATGGCTACTTAGATTTATTTTATCTAATTTCAGCACGTGATAAAACGTCTAGTCAGCAAGATGTTTTCGTACCGGCTTTAAAACCGACAGTGGCGTGATTGGTACGTTTTCATTTGTCGGCTATAATAACCCACCGGTGCGGCGCTCAAAAGGATTCATATACATAGGTATGACTTCTGAGTTTATCTAGGACCTACCTAGGAGGTACCTAGTCTGCTACTAGCTGACATCTAGTCCCGGAACCTGGGATTTTCGTTAAATTTAAGTCGAAAATCGTGGACCCGTCTTGAGCAAGCGTGATGATCTATCCTCATGCCTTCTCCTTATGAGAAGAGGCCTTTGTCCTGCAGTAGGACCACAAAAAGTATCTACGCATTTATTATAAGATAGTATGGCTGCCTGCCCAGGATGCATCGGACGTTTGTTTCAACGAAGTTCTATAAGGGCAAAGCACAGTACTTTATTCAATAATAGGTAAGGTACTTAAGTAATAGTTGTTTTTGATGATTGGAAACTTTTTTACCCGAACGTAAGTTATACGGTCGGTTAGTCTAATATGCTTAGCCCTATCGCAATTATATTGGGGCTTAAAAATTATGGTGACTTCCAGTCTAATATAAGTCTGACGCAGCTAAATACCAGTATTTTTCATAGAACGTCTGCCTATCTGACCTCCACAACTCAGTTACTGGGTAAAACAATATCCTTTAGTAAAAGTGGTTGTCAGACTTTCGGGCTTCTGCCGATCCGTATTGACTGTCAAAGATGAATGACAGCCAGTGCCAACGGCTTAACGTTTTCTCCACGACACGGATGAGTCCCCAGGTATGCAAAGATATATAACCCCGGCAAGCGTAGCTTAACCTGATGAATCGACCTGTGCGGCTGTTGCTACTTAGTCACGACTCTTAACTCCCTTTAAACGGTCAGTTAGTGGTCTCATAATAAGATTACCCGAAAGTTTGTACCTAAACTCCCTAAATGCTTAATCCTTAATAACTAAGTGGTTTTTAATCATGTGTTGATAGGTCAGTCAGTTAGTTATTCACGGTTTGCTTGTATACAGAAGATTATTAAATTTAATAAAAAAGGATAATCTTACCTTTTTTTTTTAACTACTGGAGGTTTACAAAAAGTTCTTCACTTATTTCACGGATTCATAGAAGAATACTTGGTACATTACTTGGTAATTTCAGCTTCAGTTTCATTATGAACCACTTTAATAATAATTAATTTTAAGTATTTTCAAAGTGAAGACTTTGACCTAATATACTAAGAAAAAGAGGTCTGATTCACGCGAACTATACTACACTAACTGACTAGCCATGCCCCCTATAAAAATTAAATAATTATTATTTGTGGGACTGCCGGCAACCTGCCCAAACTCGTCTTAACACGAGTGACCTTTGCAACTGAATAAAAAGTTACTGTCGTCATGAATTGATAGAATCTCTATTAAAATTCTTCGGAACTGGTTCCGTAAAATAAATCAGTTCAAGAAAATAGGCCTATCATATTTTATACTTTTTATATTCATGACGTGTTATGACGTAGAGCACTGCTCGTGAAAACAATTTCTGTACCTACCTACTGTAGGGATTAGGGATTGCATAATATTTTGTAAAAAGGAAAGAAAATACATTTATTCAGCACGGATTAATAGGCACGCAACAAAACATATTAGCAACAATATTAAGGTCCCATTAAAATAGATGGACAAACTTTTAGAAATCACTCAGACCACCAAAATAAGGACAATGGTAAAAAAAACCACATGAGATACTTACAAGAAGTGTGCAAGTACCTACATAACAAATGCGTTTATTCTAGTGTGCGGGCAATTTATTATTTTAGGTCCAAATAAAATCTCTTTAATCAAGTTTTTTTTTGCTTGGGTATCTTTGGTTAGACGTACTGAACGCTGGGACCTTTACACAACGTAACATGATAATATGTAGATGCTGCTACACTACACAGTAGAACAAAAAGCGCTACCTGCTGAGCATGAGGGTCTAGGTTCGATTCCCGGGTCGGACAAGGTTTTATTAATTAAGTTTTATTAAAATATTAGGAACCCGTCTTAAACATGTTAGGATAGGTACCTTCCTATCCTAACATGTTTTAGACAAAGATTAAAAATAATAACCAAAAAAGCGCTCAAGTGCGAGTCGAACTCGCACAAAAGGGTTCCGTACTACAGTACAGAGGCCAGCACATCAATTTACCACAATCTGTCAAATTTTTTTGATAGTATTTCAACTTTATTGCAAAGATATAAAGTTCATTTTTAATTGAGAAAATTTCACAATTAG
Source organism: Hyppa rectilinea (assembly GCA_951799385.1). Taxonomy (NCBI): domain Eukaryota; kingdom Metazoa; phylum Arthropoda; class Insecta; order Lepidoptera; family Noctuidae; genus Hyppa; species Hyppa rectilinea. The sequence continues at coordinate 3,221,188 of OX637310.1, read as the reverse complement.
GGATAGCTTGATGTGCTGGCGTCTGTACAATATTTAAGACTTACAATAAAAAACGAAGATTCCCAAAATAATACGTATTGACGCCAGCACATCAAGCTACCCCAACCTGTCAAATATTCCCAATTGAACATGAACCATATTCTTTTGCATTAAAGTTGAAAATCTATCAAAGAAATTTGACAGATTGGGGTAGCTTGATGTGCTGGCCTCTGTACATCGTACGAAAAAAAAAACTGTGTAATGAAAAAATAAATAATACATATTTTTATTAAACCTAGATACTGTACCTAATCTTGTAATTCAGTAGATCAAAGTTTATAAAACGGAGAGTCATTCGTCATGGTACAACGATTTGTGTCCCTACAATATTCATCTGCACAAATGTCCACTCCGTGGTCAAGTTTGATCATATCAGCAGCTTTTTCAGCAATCATAATGACAGGAGCATTTGTGTTACCACTGATGACTGTCGGCATTATACTGGCATCCACCACACGTATTCTTTTTAAGCCTCTAATTTTTAATCTCTCATCGAGGACACCTTTTCCTTTAGGGCCCATGGCACAAGTCCCTGATGGATGATGCTGTGTACTCGCTGTATTCAGCACGTAACATTTCCAATAGTCATGGCTGTTGAACTTATGTCCTTTACACTGATCTAGCTTGATGTCAACGATCTGCGAATTCATTTTCTTAAAATACGTCGTGTTCATTACCGTGAGAAAATCTTCAGTGGAACTGGCGTAGGTCTCTATATCTCTAGGGTCTGAGAAATATCCATTGTATATTAGCGCTTTCTCTTCTGGGTTCTTACTTTTTAGTTTAATCTGACCTCTAGACTTAGGGTGCAGTAAGCTGACTCGCACGAATAATATTTGTCCCCGTAGATTGGCATAATTCATGGCTGCACAATGTTTGTCAGCCAATCTATACAGATGACTACAAATTGTTGATGTGCTGGTAGAAGCAGCCGGTACAACAAAAGCGTATATCTGGTAGTCAGGATAAGTCTGAGACCTATTCAATGCGATATGCCCCAATATTGTAGCGAGGTTGAATTTATCTAAGTTAGCATATCCGTTGACATTATCTACTAATGTAGAAACACCCCTTTTAGCTGTAATAGCGACAGGTATAAGAGGATGGTCTTGGAAGTTCTGACCAACATTTGGAGAATTTAAAACTACTTCAATGTCATTTTCTTTTAAGTGTTTTTTAGGTCCTATACCTGATAACATTAATAGTTGAGGACTGTTTATAGCTCCAGCTGATAGTATTACTTCTTTACGAGCCATTAATTTTATCACGTTTTTGTTATGCGAACTAACTTCTACACCGACAGCTACTCCATCTTTTATAATAATTTTTCTAGCCAATGTCCTTTTAAGAATGAATAAATTCTTACGATCTTTTATTGGTCTTAGAAATGCAACAGCAGTACTCTGTCGTATTTGATTATCAATAGTGAAGGACGGTTGTGAATATCCAATTTGTTCGTATCCGTTTGTATCTAAAAGTATTCTACGTCCATTTTCTTTTAGAGCTTCAAAATATGGTTCTGTTGTCTCCCAATACGGGCTTGTGACGCCAAGATAGCCTTTAGTATTGTGTAGGGCAGCAGAGGTGCTTGTTAGAATGGGTACGCTGTTGAGTCGTTCGCTTTTCTTGAAGTATGCTGTGACGTTATTCCAGTCCCAGCCCTCGTTGCCATCTTGGACCCAGCTCTCGTAGTCAGCTTTATTCCCTCTGACGTAGAACATGTAGTTAGCACTACTGGAACCGCCCAGCATCTTGCCCCGGGGAACATGTACTGTCTTAGTTATATGAGCTTGGCTGGAGTATCCATCGTTGACTGTGAAGTAGCTCCAATCATACGGTGACCCGTCAATCAGAGGGAACAAGCCTGCAACCTGAAATAGACGATTTCAAGTTTTAGTAGGCATTTGATTTTAACGAGGAGAACCTTAACAAATGCGAATATCTTACTTTGGTGTAATCACTTAAAGGATTAACTAACATTAACCTTTGAGATGTCAAGTTCCAAAATTTCAATTTAGGTACAGACTGCAGCACATCAAGGTATCCCAAACTGTCAAATATTCCCAATTGATCATAAACTTTATTCTTTGGCAATAGTTCAAAATTTATCAAAGAAATTTGCCAGATTGGGGTAGCTTGATGTGCTGGCCTCTGTACTTATGTGCCTATCTGCCTATGACGTTTTTTCCATAAATATATATTATGTAGAAACCGGTCGGTGGCATATGGTTTTAATAATATAGTTTCGAGTTCGCGAGGTTAGGTGCCTCCATGATTTTTTTGTCGGCCGGCAAACAGCATTTTTGTGCTTGTTTTTTTAATTATCATCATCTTCATCTACCCAGCCTTTTCCCAATATTTGTAAAAAAAAAATGAATTAGGTTATTATTATGAAATGAAAAAACAAATTTGAGTCACATGACGTGTGATTCCGGAATTTTATTTGTCTGTCTGTCCGCGTCGCAACGTATAGCCCGCTGTCGTTTTTACTTACGTTTTTGCTTAACGTTCTTTCTGACTTTTCTCTTTTTGCTCGGTTAAATAGCCTTTCTCAGGAATTGAGCTATCTAATTCAATAATAAGTTATCAAATTCGACGGGTAGTTCAGAGATTAGCGCGTCCAAAGCAAAAACAAAAACAAACGAACTCTTCAACTTTATTATTAGAGGTTGATTAAACACAGAAATCGTAATAAATCTTGCCAAAAAAATTCTGGTTTTCTAAAAATGCAATATCCTATTACGTATTTAAATCAAGTAGGTATTTTTATTTAATAAAAGTTGTTGGCATTCTAAGAAAGATCAAATGTAATTTAAAAGATAAGGTAGGCGGAATAGAAGTGGCTATTTACATCCTGAACGGGCAGTCTTCTTAAGAGGCTAAGTTAATTAATATTTTTAACTAGGTGAGTCCCCGCGGTTTTTCACCATCCTAGAGTCTTAGACTAAACTATGTAAGTATCTACTACTAAATAAATGTTCTATTTATACACATACTATTTACATAACTAAAAAGACTTAAAATATTAATAATAACTATGTAGCTACACGTTTATAAAACGCGAGGGAAAAAATAAATAAATACATCAAAAGGCATCACAAAATTCGTCCACATCGCTGTCAACAGGAAAAAGGCCCAAAAGGCAATATTGCCACGTTAATGTATAGGTATACTATACGTACATCTACTTCTTGTATCCAGATAAAAAGTATTCTATGTTTTGATTTCCAACTCCACAAACACACAACCTTCGCAAACACATAATACCTATTATTAAATATAATATTCTACTAGGAATCACTTCGCACTAATATTATAAAGACGAAAGTTTGTGAGTGTGTGTGTTTGTTTCGGTAGTGCGTTCCCTTGGGATAATTTTCGACATCCACGTGGTTGAAGCCGCTGGCAGAAGCTAGTTAATTATATTCGGTTAAAGCCTTTACATCAGATGTGATGGGTGGATCCCCTCCAGCTTCTATCAGCAGTACGTTCCAATCAGAGACCTCCGTCAGTCTGTTGGCCAGCACGCAGCCAGCCGACCCGGCACCCACTATTATGAAGTCAAACTCTTGGCCATCTGGAATACCATAAATTAAGTTTGTAATAGATTATACCTACTAATGGTAAACTGTTTTTTTGCACTTACGAAAACTAGTTCCTGCTCAAAGGTCTGGGTCAAATTAGATAAGTATAAATGGTGGAATTTCTAAAGAGCAGAGTGGTAGCCCATTAATAACGGTCGCGTCTTACGAGTCGAGGTTCGAACCTAGACGCGCTTTACTTTGAGTAAATTATTTTATTACCACACAGCTGGTGGATTACGGCTCAGTCCCTCTCACCGAAAGGCTAATTGTATCCCAACAGTGAGAACATTATACGCTGATTATCCATGGTGGATTTTTTAAAGCACACCACTCTAAGCTCTACCTTTGTACAGACGCCAGCACATCAAGCTATCCCTAACTGTCAAATTTTCTCAATTAAAAATGAACCTTATGTCTTTGCAATAAAGTTGAAATACTATCAAAGAAATTTGACAGATTGTGGTAACTTGATGTGCTGGCCTCTTTACTCTACTATTTTTCTCTTTTAACCCCTCAAATGTCGTAAGAACCCCATAGGTTCAAAATAAAAATTCTCTCGAATGAACAATAAATATAATCGTATACCTAAATCGTTGAACTCTTATAAGCGAACGTCTTCTAATAGGAGAACATTTAATGGGTTATGTTTTCAGAGTCATTTTCATTTAGCTTTTCTTTGAGTTTGAGTGTAACCCATAGTTAATCTTTCTACAGTGTTGTCTTAAGACTTGGAAGGAAAAACAAAATATTAATGACTAACCGCGAACACCTGCTTGATCCGGATAATTATTCGAATATACGAGTAATGAAGACAATAACGCAAATATGATTTGTAATAACCTTATGACAGGTTCCACTGATTGCACTTCAGCTGCTGATATTTCTTGCAAAAGATCCATTTTTGTTTTAAAATGTCTAGATTTATTTTGATTCTCCAAATCGTTTTTCCTTTACTACAAAATAATAGCGTCGTGTAGAGAGTACATAACGATATTAATTACCTAGTATAATAATAATAGTCTTTTGAGTCACGAAGTATTTTTTTAAGGAGCCAGTCAACAATTATGATGACTACTAACTTTTGCCCGGGACTTTGGCTGCCAGGTCATGACCTGGGTTATGATATTTGTAAATATCATCGAAAGCCATTTAGTCGTTTCAGCGTGAAGGCGTAACAAACAAACAAACTTACTTTCGCGTTTATAGTATATAAGTTAGGATAATAGGAACAAGGTATCATCATCATCATGCTACAGCAGTCTACTGCTGGACTACTGTCCAATTGCATGCCGTTCAGCTCGAGGTGTAATTGATTTTTAACTGAAAACCTAATGAGGGGTACGCATTATTCTGCACAACTTCTTCTTTTTCGTGTGGTTAGTGACTAACCTGGTGTCAGAGTTTTTATGCTTCCCTAAGCTTAAGTGACTAAGCTTCACGTGCTCTTGAGAAATATCTCTCAGAGCGGGAGCAGTCATTGGATGAAAAAGCATGCCGGTTTCCTCACGATGTTTTCCACAACCGCACAACTTGATTATGGGAACAACCCTAGAATTGCGGAATTTGCGTCCAACCTGACCAAATAAATGTAGGTAACTAACATAGCATTTCTTGCATATTCCAGAATCGTATTGTAATTTGGCTTGTAAGCAAAAAAAGCGGATAGTAATTACGCAGTGCTAATTGTTATCAACGAAGATTAAATCTCCCAGCGTCATCAAATTTAAAGCAGGAGTTACAGGAAATGCAAATTGATTTGACATAATATTAATGTAGAAACAATTTATGTTAAAAACGATAAACCTGAATAATAAAATATGAATAATTTCTGCACTGTACCTACAGTTAAAATCTATCTAATATTATAAATGCGAACGTAAGTTTGTTGGTTACCTTCTCACGCCTAAACCATTGAAACGATCATCCAGGCATTTTGCAAATACGTTGTCAGGTGTACAGAAACGGACAACCTGTTCTCGAGTAAAATAACAATAACGTTCTTATGACAAAAGATGGCGCCACATGTAGGTACGTTCCGTTCTGAGCCCATGTCAACATAGGCTAAACAACAAGCAGTACACAACCCGAATTGATTGTCAAATTTCAAATTAACGCAGTGGGTTGCTGGCAAAAGCTAGTTTATTATACAGGGTGTAACTGAAAGGGTATATACATACAAAAGGATATGCTTCAGACCACCAAACTGAACAACTTTAACTATGGGACTAACTCCGAAATCGCAAAAAAAATACAGCTGTTCTATACATATTTGGTCACGTGACTCGTTGAAATGTAGGGAACAGCTGATGTATTTTTCACGATTTCGGAGTTGGTCCCATAGTAAAAGTTGTTAAGTTTGGCGGTCTGAAGCATATCCTTTTGTATGTATATACCCTTTCGGTTACACCCAGTAAAGTTCACCTAATCTACAAGTCGAGTAATGGCTAAATGAGTACAATTTGCATTATACAAAAATCTTGACGTTTTGTCAAGTCGTCGTCGAATCATATGAGATACATAAAATGAATGTTCTACAGGATTGTAGAAAAGCTCAAAAGAAAACTTTGCGATAGCATAATTTCTACCGTCTGGGATGACCCACAGTAACCATTTTACCTTTCTGAATTTGATAAATATTTAATTGTTATTGCCGATGCTATTTCATTTATTTTATTTTTTACCTTACATCTAAGGATGTAAAAAAAAAAGGAAACTGTACAATAGTGCATTTATTAAAACATGAATATGGCCAATTAAGGTTGTCACAGATAAGTAAACGAATGAGTTACAGTAGTGATAAATATTGTTGAGATTTACATAAAAATAATTATCAACTTCTGCCATAAATTCCAACGCCTACTCAATTATAATAGTTTTCCATTTAACTTCGTTATATTTACAATTGCAGTGTTTTTTTTTCTCATCACCAAAAACAATCAATCTGGCTGGCATGGGGTGCGGCAAAAAAGTTGCATTTTAAAGCTTGATATTCCGCAAACCTGAACCTGAATGGAAAAATTATTTCTACAAACCCATAATATTAATGAACGGCCTAAGGAGAAAGCGCTAAGGTAACCCGGTCAAAGTTTGATATAAAAAAATTGTAATAATCCTGCCATTTTACCTGTGTATATTATTATTATTATCTATTCTCTAAACTCAAAGCATTTATTTCAAATAAACCAATTACAGGCACTTTTGAATTGTCAAGGGGAACATAAAGGGCTACGGAAGGAACATGGATGGGTTTTAGTCAGTAAGAGTCTGACACTCCCTTCCGCTCCACCCAGAGCGGGAGCAGTCATTGGATGATTTCCCAGCCTTAAAAAAAAAAAAAAAAAAAGGTGTACTTGCATATTGCATACACAGATAATCGTCGGTTGGTGCTAATCATTTATAAAGATATGACGAAGGGATTCGTTATCAGTGGGTCGCGTCAACGGAAATAACACTCACAAACACTTCGTTAACACTTTTAATTGCTTGCTAACTCGCACTGAATACAAAATAATCAAGGATGGCTCGATTAAGAACCAAGGAACGCGGGAAGTTTAGCGCAGAGTAACGAACGTCTACTCAGCCTGACGGACCGATTCAAAGTGTCTTTTCTCAACTGACACCGCACACTTGTGCCCCCCACTTACAGGTTAGCCAACCTACCTGTCAACGTCACCTGTCAATGTCAAATAGCTGATTATACTTCCGGTTCGACATTTGACTCGATTATTCGCTCGGTGTTGCCATTACTCCACGCTAACCATCCCCAAGTTATTACTTGACGTTCCGAAACGTAAGCTGTCAAATCTACCTACATAGTTTCTCTAGTGAGAGATAGATGGCGTTGATCCAGATTGATTGATATGCGTCAACGCTTCGACATTTATATAAAAAAAAAGAGTCCCGAGAAATGTCAGAGACAAAAATATTATAATAATACTTTATTTCAGACCTTGATACATATGACGTTAGTAATACACACTACAAGCTATGTTAGTAACAAACGAAATAAAAGATTTTAATTCATAAATATCTGCTGCAGTCAGCTGACGCATGTAGAAATGAACACGCACCCAATACGCCATAATGGTTCAGCCCAGCTTTGCACTAATGACGGCTTTGTAGTCTTGCGTTTTGAAAAATTTGCCGACCAGTATCCATTTTATGGTAGTAAAAAAAGTTAGATTCATTACAATAATTTAAATACGACTCATTCCAACGATTTGTTCATAAAATCATGACATTTGAAGCCAATTCTTACTACGTACCTAAGTTGAATTGTTGACTCTGATTTTTATACTTCCTGCAAATACATATTATATTTAGTAAGCGGCCAGTGTCTTGGTAGGGAGGCCAGCATATCAAGTTATCCCTCTGTCAAATTTCTTTGATACTAGGTATTTCAACTTTATTGCAGAGATCTAAGGTTCATTTTCAATTGGTAAAATTTGACAGTTTGGGATAGCTTGATGTGCTGGCGTCTGTACATTACCAGTCGATGGCGAAGCGGAATTACTACTACTAAATACTTATAGTACCCACGTTAAAATATGAGACATGGTTCCTAAGTCAATACGGACACAAAAGTTTAACCATAGAACGAGATAAGTGAATCAGTAGAAGTAGTAGTAGTGGTAGTAGTATTTATAGTGCTTGGTCTAGGTCTCTGTATATACCTAAAGGTGCCTTACCACCAGACATGTACTATGCAGCTATTGCGAGGATGCGAAAGCTAAGCTACGAAACTATGTGACCGTTTCCACTGATGTTAAGCTATGTAGCGAGCTAGTAAGATGCGGTATGAAGATGCGCCGCCGCTATGAAAACGCGTGCTTACTGTAGGTACTCTGCTCTGCAGATACCAGCACCACTCGCGACGATCCATTGCATGCATTCACCCATATAAAAACATAGCTTATCCGAACCTGATTCCACCAGGGCTATCCTTTGGACCAATGCATATGATTGGTAGATATCAAACGCATCCATAGCAACGTAGCATAGCATATCATTGGTAGAAAGGCAACCTTATTTTCAGAAAGTATTTTTAGTTATTATTATTTTTAATTATTATTAGAAAATGTCACGATTACATGAAATAGTCACCCGATAGAGTACTCTGTACTTAAACAGTTGCATGGAAGATTTTATGTTTCTGCATAAAATAGATATGTATTCGGAGGGGAATGAAAATCAAAAACATAAACATAATTTTAATGCTATTACAAAAGATAACCTAGGAAAAAATAAACAAGATACTTTTAACCCCTAAGCCTTAAATGTTAATTGCGGGTCGTGAACAGAAATCGATTGATTCCTTCCACGAAGATAGCTATATATTCATCCCAGTTGATATCCGCGGGGTCGCAGGGGAACTGTTGTCTATCTTCAGCTGATAAGGAGGCATACAGGGCCTGCGTATGGTCTGCCTTCATCTCCCAGGAGTTGGCTGTGAAGAATTCCAGGATATCCCGAGCAGCGGCCACTTTGGCCTGGGTTTTCACGTATCTAAGGATTAAGAATAGTAGCTTCAGTTGACTGCCATGCTACAGGCAATTTATTTACTAATCTATACTAATAACAATGCTGAACAGGTTTTTTTTTGTTTTTTTTCGCTTATCTCTGGAACTACGAGTTATTAATTAATTAATATTGTCGAGTGAATTACGCAACATAAAATACTTATGACTATTTCTCGTAAAGCAAAACACACTGAAAGTGGGTATAGCGTGAGGATGAATGAGACTTACATGGGTTCGTTCCATGTTGCTCGTAGAAATAAGTCTGCTAAATAGGCAGGCGCTGTTTGAAGCAAAAATGTTAACGTAGATAACATATATCTACTTTCGGTAAATGTGAGTGATATTCGCGATTCATCTGGAAAACAGAAAATTTAAAGCTTTTTATTCAAGCGATTACAGTAATCAGAAAACAACACTACACACTATTAAAATTACTACGCTACGTAGCTACCGCAAACGGAACGATCGCACCGCTACGCCAGCTACGCCTCCTGACATGCACAAATGAATTAGCGCTACGCCAGTTACGCTGCGTAGCAAAGGCAAATGGGATATCGGTACGCCAACTACGTCGTGTTGTAAAAGCAAACAGGACAAACACACTGCTACGGCGCGTAGCAAACACAAACGAAACATCCCTCTTCACCAGCTACGCTGCATAGGAAACAAGTACGGGATAACGGGAAGCCTCTTCACCGCGCCATAGTACAGACGCCAGCACATCAAGCTATCCCTAACTGTCAAATTTTCTCAAATAAAAATGAACCTTATGCCTTTGCAATAAAGTTGAAATACTATCAAAGAAATTTGACAGATTGTGGTAACTTGATGTGCTGGCCTCTGTACCATAAAATGTTTACACATGAATATGATTAGTTTTTTTTAGACGTAGTTCCCGATCCTTTAATTCGCTTATAATTTTCTTTGTTTATTTTTTGCCTGATGGAGCGAGAGTTCCGAGTCTACATTATTGTTAGCCTACACACCACTGCTGGATATAGGTTTCTCCGATGATACATTCTAATATAATAATATCTATTATTATCTTATTACACGGTGACTTGTAATTTGACGTATTATACTTCTAAGACGTCGAACGAAACCAAAAACCATGTGGAGAAAACCCAGTTGATAAGTATTTTTGTAAAATGATAAAAGTGTTAGACAGCCAAGTAAACTTTAACTGACCAGATCCATTTTTAGAAACAGCTTTCTTCATGTTTTCCAATACTTGGGTTACTGTGATAGGGTTGCAGGAACTTGTGCAGCTGTTGTAAACTGTGACTCCATCAGAACTGGAACATTGGAGTGATTGTATTTAGAAAATATGCATCAGTAACAGATTATTCAAACAACCAATAAGCGCTCTGTCTAGTTGATCTAGTGGTCGCAAGCGCTTCTATACTGCTGAGCCAGGATCTCAATCCTGGGTTCAATTCTAGCGACGGGCAAAATGTCACTGGGTTTTCCATCTTGATTTTCTCAGTAGCAGCCTGGAGGCTGGATTTGTGCCCGGTTGATGGCAATAAGCTAGCCCCCTATTACATGGGGCTAACTTGCGCAATGTGGATGTACCGCTGTTACGTCATCTCTGAATTCACAACATACATCGTGACTATTCGGTGTGCGTTCGCGCAGCGGAATGTTGTTGAATTTAAAGATTTTAATTATGCAGATATTTAGTGTATGACGTCGTATAATTGTGTATGGTAAAAAAAAATTTGTGCATGCAGCCATTGTGGAGAAATTCACCAAAAACTGATTCCGCTGGGCGAACGTTGTCCTGGTGGAACTTTTTTTAATCCATAGACTTTAGAAGAAAAGAGATGTGTCCAAAAATTAGTGTGTATTTGTGTGTAATTGTGTATGTATGAATAAAATTAGTGCATGCATAAACTTCGGAGAAATTCAAGTTTCCGCTACGCGAACGTTTGGCCATTAGCTAGTTTTCATATAAAGCGCTTACATAGAGAGCTGTAGATTTTTACATACGTTGCTTTGAATTTGTTTATATTTGTTTAAAAAACAGATTTAGAAAAAATCGTAGGGCTTAAAAGATAAAAATATAAACGTAAAATACGCTTATTAGGTCTTAGTTCTTAAAGTATGCACTTTGGGGTCTAGATTTTCACGTTTATACAAACCTTGTAAGTGTCTGCAACATGTTGCCAAGTATCAATGATGTTCCGTTAGTAATTAAAGAGTTATAGGACAATTTACCATGAATTGATCACTGTTTACAAAGCAGTCAAATATCACGACGTTCTAAAGGAATTGCATGGTAAAATGTATGCCAATAATTAGTGTATTCATTCAACTATTCACATGCAAAATTTCATGTCATTAAATTCAGTAATTAAAGAAAAACAATTATAATACTGACGAAGCATCGAAAACCTACATAACCCGACCAAGTTCGGATAGCTACAAAAAAGCGGCCGAAATTTATGCATGCACTAATTTCTCCGAAGTTTATGCATGCACTAATTTTATTCATACATACACAATTACACACAAATACACACTAATTTTTGGACACATCCCTTTTCTTCTAAAGTCTATGGATTAAAAAAAGTTCCGCCAGGACAACGTTCGCCCAGCGGAATCAGTTTTTGGTGAATTTCTCCACAATGGCTGCATACACAAATTTTTTTTTACCATACACAATTATACGACGTCATACACTAAATATCTGCATAATTAAAATCTTTAAATTCAACAACATTCCGCTGCGCGAACGCACACACTATTCGTTATAATACAGTATAATAATTGACTATTTGAAACGGTCAAAAATAAAATATGAAATCACATAGAAAAAAGACCGTTTGTCTCAAAAACTTCCATCACTGTACAGAAATTAAATATTATGCGAAGATATATTTCTAAAATTGCTTTTAATGCTAATAAGTACCTACTCCATTTGATTCTAAAAATCTGTGACGTCACATTGTTAAATTACATACAAATCTCTTACAAATGCTGCGTTTTGACAGTTACTAAAAAGTAATGTTATTGACTACCCTTTCAAATACCCAATTATATTAGTAATCATACCTATAGTCCTGTGACATGCAAACAGACGGCACAAGCTTAGTATTAAAGCCCCGGTGCCACCCATGGGTATTGAACTCAAACTCAAAGTATTTATTTCAAATAAACCAATTACAGGCACTTTTGAACTGTCGGTCGGTCAGTCAGATGGATGAAGCTAGTTGCCCATTCCAAAGCAGTAGGTACCTATGGAGAAGAACGGGCAAGAAACTCCATGGACACTCTTTTAAACAAAATATGGTTACAAAATATTGGTTACACAATTCATATTATTATTATACATGTGAGAACGATGCAGAACCTTAAAAGCATCCGATATAAAATATGTAAAAGCAGTTCAAAACTTAAATTAAAACAAGCCATAGCCGCAAAGAGATGACCAGTCTCTACTGACAGCGCCCGTTCACGAACATGACGCATGGATTAGCACCAACTTCAACCATTTTGAAGGGAGCTAAATGATCCAACACATACGCCACCATCAGCGAGACATTAAAGTGAGCATGACATACTCTCAGCCGCCAGACAGCCGCCATTGTACAGACGCCAGCACATCAAGCTATCCCTAACTGTCAAATTTTCTCAATTAAAAATGAACCTTATGTCTTTGCAATAAAGGTGAAATACTATCAAGAAATTTGACAGATTGTGGTAACTTGATGGGCTGGCCTCTGTACACACAAGTGATCTAAACGGACATTTTGACAATACCTAATGATGATGTCAAACCTACCTACTACACCTTGCAGCAGCCACGATGGTGAGATTAGTAACATAATCCACTGGTATCAGGTCTAGCACATTGTTCCCATTGGCGAACATTACTTTAAGACCACCCTTTATGGTTGCAGCCAGCATGCCGGTGGCACCTAACCAGTTGTCCACCCATCCTTCTAAGGGCTCCCTTAACGATGCCGATACTGGAAATTAACAGAGAATAAATCTAAGGGATTTTTTAATTTTTCTATTCTGCACAAATAAGCCGCACATTACAAAAAAAGACAGTAAATACACACACAATGTAGCCAAAAGTCCTATCGCAGTATCTGCACGTTGAGATCGTGGTGGGGACTTGCATGCTTCAAACTCTCTGAGTCAATTCGCAGAGTTTGCTCTGCCGATACAGGCCTAGGGTTAGGAACTGACGAGTTTTAAGAGGCACATTCATTTAAAAAAGCGAACTTCATGAGAACGATAATAAGTTGGAGGAGTAATTAAATATGTTTATTAAGTTCCGATTTATTATTAGCTATTGAAATAAGGAATTTGAATAGCTTACCGACTGAAGGTCTGATGATAACTGTGGGGATATTTCCACAATTTTGCGCGATGTAAGTTTCTGCTAGCGCCTTTGTAAAAGTATATGTGTTTGGTGATCCTCCTGTAAAATAATAAATAAATATTTTGAACAGAAAACGTGTTTTGAGCTCGATATTAAACCGAAGATTGACGTACTTGTGTACGTGACAATACTATATTTTCTAAATTAACTAAATTTGCAGTATTTTAACTGGGCCAAAGTACAATGTGCGGTTGCTGACCGTACATCTTGGCGGGGCCAAAGATAATAGTTAAAATTTTTAAACAATATTTTCCAAAACAATGTATTTTTTTTTAGTTATAGCATTAGTGTTTTTTTTTTGAGTTTGACATTTGTAATATTTATTTTGACATTTGTATTTAAATTTATTGACTTTTCCCCATCGTGACATAATTCAATTATTATTTAATTCGTAAAATTATGGCACAATCTAAATTTGCATGCTGAATTTAGTAGGCGGAATATGAAGTACTATATTGTGTTATGAGATCTGTGAGCACCATATTTCATGCAAATAAATGATATTATTATTATTATTATTATTATTATAAAAAAGACAGAAATAATGAAATGTTCAAATTAATTGTTATAATAATTCAAATGTTAAAAGAAGGTGTCGCGTAGGTAAGTTCTATGTTTTCAGTGGATGCTGCAGCTCTTGGTGGTTTCCGTGGCGGTAATCTGGTGGACGCGTCGGCGGCGCTGACGGCGACCTTGCCGCAGCGTTTGCAGTACACCTACGCTCCTCCCGCGGCGACTATTGCCAAGATTAGAAGTCCCATTGTAGAGTATGAAACGATGTATTGGTGTACATCGTGTTGCGTCATTTCAGCCTGTTTCGTTTGTTCTTCGAGTTCTTTTAACGAATTATGAAGTTTTTCATAATTGTTTCTTATGAATTGCGTGTTCTGTTTTCCAGTTGATAAATCAAGCGGCTGGACGGATGTTAAATTGTTGATGTCTTCCAGGCCTATCAGTGGTATTTTCGGGTTGACATAAATTTTGTTTGTGTAGTAAACTTGTGTGTGATATGTTTCTTCGTTGTTTCTAATTATACATCCTTCTTTGGCTTTTCCCGTTAAATTTATTACCTTAGTGGTTATACGACCTTCACATATGATTTGCAGTTGGCAATCTGTGCAGCAGAGATAGAGCCAGGTGTTTGGTTTTTGCAATGGTGTCCATTTATTATTGCAGGATTCGGATGTGTAATGTTTGTTATTGCTCCGATTTCACATGGAGTCTGATGATTTCTCATGTTACGTGATGTTTTGTTTAGTGAACACATTCAGTCAAAAAAGTACCAGGAATGGATGATTTGTTTATGGTTCCAAATTAAAATTTTTGTTTTTTTGTAGTTGTTAGATTGGCACAACTGTTTTCCATTTTGGCGCGGAGTTTGAGTTGCATCTGTTATTCATATTAAATACAGTGCTGGTTTTAGTAATATCATATATAGTGTGTATTGCGAATTTCATAATGGACAAAAATATCGAACAAAGAGTTTGTCTTAAATTTTGCATCGCCAATAGAATTTCGTGTTCGGAGTCACTGAAAATGTTACAGAAGGCTTACGGTGAATCGACTTTATCAAAAACTCGTGCTTATGAGTGGTTCAAAGCGTTCAAAAGCGGTCGAGATGTGATGGAAGATTTGCCTCGCTCTGGTAGGCCGTCAACGTCTGCAACTGAAGTTAACATCGCAAAAGTGAAGAAAATAGTGACTTTAAATCCCCATTCAACTCTAAGAGAGATAGCCGCCGAACTTTCTGTATCTCACGAGTCGATCCGTACCATTTTAACTAATCATTTGGGTATGAAACATGTTGCTGCTCGGATAGTCCCAAAACATCTGGATTTTCTCCAAAAACTCAATCGCATGAAAGTCGCTGAGGACATGCTAGAACGAGTCAGTTCGGACCCAACATTCATGAAACGCATTGTTACTGGTGACGAGACGTGGGTTTACGAGTTTGACATGCAAACTAGTCAACAAGCTTCGGAGTGGCGCCTTCCAACTGAACCGAAACCGAAAAAAACACGCCAAAGTCGATCAAAAGTCAAAGTCATGTTGACTGTTTTCTTTGACTATCGCGGTGTTGTGCACTCTGAATTCTTACCGGAAGGTCTAACGGTAAATAAAGAATATTATTTGAGCGTTATGCGGCTTTTAAGAGAGCAAATTCGACGAAAAAGGCCAGATTTGTGGAAAGAAAATTCTTGGATTTTGCACCACGACAATGCGCCTTCGCACAAGGCTATCATTGTGAACGAATTTTTGACCAAACACTCAACAAATACCATCCAGCAACCACCATATTCACCAGATATGGCTCCTGCTGACTTTTTTCTTTTTCCTAAACTCAAATTACCACTTCGTGGCACCCGTTTTCAATCCATAGAAGACATAAAGGAGAATTCGCGGCGAGAACTGAATTCAATTCCGGAAGCAGCGTTTAAAAAATGTTTTGATGAATGGATTATTCGTTGGCGCAAGTGTATCGTTTCTAAAGGAGCATACTTTAAAGGTGATAAAATAAATTTGGATGAATAACAGACATTTTGTGTATTATTGATCTTTTCCCGGTACTTTCTTGACAGAGTAGTACATATGTACTTGGTTCGATTTTAATACAATGTTCCAGGTCACTGTCTATGAGCATCATATATGTTTCCTTTCTTATATTGACTGCAACATATTCTGAGCTTCTTTTCATTGTAAGTAAATTCTTGTTATTTTTTATCATCGGGATAGGAACCGTTTTATATATCGTGAATGGAGTGTCGCTTGTTAGTGGTAATGTAATTTCGATGATAAAGTATTTATCAAATAACCTGGATTTTACCTCTAGTAGTTTGTATACGTCAGCTAACTGGTTTTGAATATTGTCTACGGGTAGCGATAGTTGCTGTGGCAATTGTCCAGAGATAATGTTGAGCTCTTGAAAGAGCTGATTCTGCGGTAAAAGTCTGGTGTCCACATGCCCATGGTGAATTTTGATAGCTGTGTTTAAAATCATTTGTTGAATGTGGCGTAGTTTAGACAGTATTGTTGAACTAGTCAGAGCCATAATGTTAAAGTAGTACAACGCTTCCTCTTGCTCAACTGCCTTAACCAATTTCTGTAAATAGTTCTCGGTAGCGTTAAGATGTTGGTCTAAGAGATTGAACTGAGTGTTCATCGCCTCTTCATTTCTCTTTAAAATGTTATTATGTGCCTCATTAATGATGTTTGGCCTTTGATCAGGTTCAATAAATGGTCTCTGTTATTTTGCAATGTTTCTGTCCTTTTTATATTGTAATGCGAACCTTTCATCTAGCACGCCGAATAGGCTGTTTGCAAGGTAGCCTATTCCATTGACAAGACCTCTGGTAACGCGCCCTTTTGTCTGCCCATGATGCGTTTCCAACATGTAATTATTATGATCAAGTTCGTTGAGTTCCTGTTCGAATTCAGTCATAATGGTTTTGTACATCGTTTGGTATGCAAATTGCTAACATCTGTCTCCCAGGTGTTTTACAACTCTATGTATGTTTTTCATGCCTTGCCAGTAAGATGTCATATTACAGTAGGTAACAATTTTCCAGTCATCATGTACGCTTTGCAAATTGCCGATTTTGTCAAACTGCTCTATTGGGTTCAAATGGTGTAATATTTATGACGTCGCTGCTTTGCGTTGTAGCTTTAAATAATGTTAGTAATGTTAAAAATATACATAGCAGGCTGGAACATAAATTCCTTGATTTAAATCCTTATTTCCTGTTACTGTGATTTGTTGTTGGTTTTTGGTTTTAAGTGCAGATTTTGTTATTGGAGTTGGTGGTGTCAGGTATTTCTATATGGGATTCTGGTATTGGGAGTTTAACTAATTTTGTTATTGGTCTTGTTAGTAGCCCTGTTTTTGTTTTTATCGTCACAACTCTGACTAGATTGTCTCTCCCCGGGTGAACTTCCTGTATTCTGCCTAGTGCCCATTTCGCAGGCGGTAGGTTGTCTTCTTTGATTAAGGCGATATCCCCTATTGATAAATTATTTGTTTTGTTCAGCCATTTACTACGAACTTGAAGTTGTTGCAGGTATTCTGACAACCACCTGGTCCAAAACCCTTGTTTCATTTGATTTAGTAACTGCCACCTATGTCGAATGTGGATGTTTTGCTTTTCGATATTTTCCGTTGGTAAGAATGTTACTGGTCGGCCAATTGAAAAATGTGCAGGAGTGAGATAATCAATGTCATCCACGTCCTCCGTTAAAGGGCAAAGTGGTCTAGAGTTCATACAGGCTTCGATTTGAGTGAGCAGTGTTAAAAACTCTTCGTATGTCAAGTTTTGCTCTCCTAGGACACGTTTTAGGTGATATTTCATAGACTTAACTGCAGCCTCCCAAAGTCCTCCCGCAGTTGGCCAGCCTTTATTCGTCCTGACGCCACGACCCTTGTTTAGTTTAACACTAACAAATCCTGTGAAGTCCACCCCTGTGTGATAGAATGGTGGTGTTTGCGTTATTGGGGAGGTCGGCCATTAATTGGTATTGTTTCGATTGTTTGAAGCGGCAACATTTTACACAGTCTTGCAGGTGTTTTTTAACAGTGTTATTTCCTCCTGTTATCCAATATTTTTGTCGCAACGTAGCTATAGTTAGTCTCGCTCTACCGTGTAGTGTTGTAACATGTGCACGGACAATCAGAAGGTATGCTTGCTTGCTGTTTTTTGGGATGATTACAGGGTGTTTTGTTTCTTCAGGTAAGTTTGAATTCTGTAGTCTCCCTCCGACGCGTAATATGTTATTTTCGTCTAGGTAAGGGTTAAGTTTCTGAAGCCCTCTATTGTTGCGTATTCTGCCCTTTGTTATTAAATCTTGTAT
This sequence comes from Hyppa rectilinea, assembly GCA_951799385.1. NCBI lineage: Eukaryota > Metazoa > Arthropoda > Insecta > Lepidoptera > Noctuidae > Hyppa > Hyppa rectilinea. The sequence goes on along the minus strand of OX637310.1, from coordinate 3,202,808 downwards.
TTCTTGTTCGTAATATTCGTTTTGTACATGTTTTAAAATGATGTTTGTAGCATGTCGAATTTCAGCGAGTGTTAAATCACATTGTTTATACGCGGGCGGATCATTCATGGTTGTATGATTCATCGCTGTGTCTTCCCTGTGACGATTGTTTTGTGACGTGTTTGTTATGAAAAGTGACACCCAAGCTACGATGCGTGTTATAGTCATAATACAGCTGTTCTTGATAAGGAGTTCTGTCACAATATAAATATGAACAGTACGGAAACTACGAACTTACGTTCGAAACGGCGCACTCACACAAACACGCGAATCGACGAGACCCCTAAGCGGTTGTCGCGGTGCTGTCAGTCGTGAGTGCCGCGCCAAGACGATTAGTTAATGCTCACGCATTTTAGGGTAAAAAAATTGTACTATGCGTTTCAACTAAGAATAGGATGACCTTGGCCCTATATTAGATTAACAATAATCATATGAAAATTACATGAACAAGATAAGTAATTTGCATAAAGTATTTTTTTGTTAAACTTAATTGTTGTCACAATATGGTGCCAAGGTCATCCTATCCTTAGTTGAAACGCATAGTACGGTGCGCGGCCGCCGGGTTAATCAGGCGTCGGCGCCACAAATGCGCCAAGCCGCTGCGGCGAGCGTCCTCCGCGCGCCCGTCCGACAAGGATCGCACGAAACGTTTTCGTCTTTCCGCGGTTCACGCCAAAACTTGTAAAAGGTTACGCCCGCGCCATATTGATAAAGTTTACAAATTTTAAACTGTTCCGTGTTAAAAACAATCTTTTTTTACTGGTATTAACCGAAACCATGAGATTACCTATTTAAATGTTATTAGTAAACAATCGAAAAAACTATCGAGTTGAAGTAACTAATTTCAACTCGATTGTTTGAGAACACAAATATTTTAATAAATACAGTTCAGTTTCAAAAACATTAAGAGTGACAACCCTAATGCTGCAGTGGAGCGTAGGTAATTATTTCAACAAATAGGCCTAGTTTTCATACTGTTCATATTTATATTGTGGTTCTGTTATAATGCTGATGTTTTTGTTTTCGGGAGTTCCTGACGTAACCGCATGCACCTTCTTAACTTCTATTTCTGGTGTCTTAAACGTGTTATATGTTTCAGCGATCACTTCGCTATTAAGCCATTCGGGTCCATTAAACCATAGGGGTAAGTTGTGCAATTGAGACGGTAGTAGTCCACATGATGCGCAGTCGGCCGGATTTTGCTCCGATCTGACGTGATTCCAACTTCCGGCGGGCACTACTGATGTTATCTCCTGAACTCTGTGTCCGACATAGGCCTTCCATCGCGAGACATCACCCTTTAGCCAGCCCAGTACGATCATTGAATCTGTCCATGCTGTTACTTTAATGTTTGGTTTATCGAGGCAATGTTTTATTTTCTTTACCAGTTGAGCTAACAGCTGAACACCGCATAACTCAAGTCTGGGAAGTGTTTGTTGTTTTTTGATTGGTGCGACCTTTGTTTTTGCCGCAACCAGTGCTATTTGTCGCTGTTTCCCTTCTGTAACCTTACTGTACACTACACAAGAGAACGCTTTTTCCGATGCGTCACAGAATGCGTGTAATTCCCAGTTCTTGTTTGTTTCTAACCCAAGCCATCGGGAACTTTTGAATGGTTGCATATTTGTTAACTCAGTTTTTAGTGTTCTCCATTCCTTTTCAATACCATCTGGAACAGTATCATCCCATTCGATTTTGTACTTCCAGATCTGTAGGAATAAATTTTTTGCCTTGATTGTTATCGGAGATAGCAAGCCCCAAAGGATCAAATATTGTTGAGATGTCGCTTAAGATTTGCCGTTTTGACGAATTTTTGTTAATGTCAATATTGTGTTTGTTTTTTAAAGTTGGTGAAAATATGAATTCATCTTGTTTCGGATCCCACGCTAAGCCTAATGCTTTGGAAGCTGATGCCTCTGTAAAGCTTAAACTGACCGGGCTAACCATATGTTCTGGCAGATCTTCTAGAAGTTGATGTTCGTTACTCGACCACTTCCTGAGATTGAACCCTCTTTCTTTCAATAGCTTTATAAGTTGGTCTCTTGTATCTCGGGCCTCGTCCATGGTATCCTTTCCGAATAACGCATCATCATGTTTTTAGCTTCCGGGTACTTGTCCCCTTCGTCCATCGCTAGCTGTTGAAGTGTTCGGAGTGCTAAGAACGGAGCTGCCTTAGTACCATAGATGACTGTACATAATTGATATTCTCTTAGCATTTGTTGTGGACACTTTCTGCACACTATTTTCTGTAGGGGTTGATGATCTGGATGGACCATTATGAATCGGTACATTTTCTCAATGTCTGATGTTAAGACATATTTGTATTGTCTCCATTTCAGCAAGATGCCAAGGATATCTTTTTGTAGATTCGGCCCCGCCTCCATTAAGTCATTAAGACTGTGTTTTGAACTGGTTTTGGCCGATGCGTTAAACACAACTCTGTTTCGTTGTGATAGTACCTGGGCGCACTACTCTGTGGTGCGGGAGAAAGTATTCAAGGTTTTTGTTCCTAGCGTTGTTTTCGATTTGCTCCATGTGACCCATTTCCACATATTCTTCCATGAAACTTTTATAATCTTTTGCAAATGTTTGGTTGTTAGCCATCTTTCGCTGTAGTTGCTGAAATTGAGCGATGGCTTGTGGTTTCGATGTTCCTAAGTGTTCACTAAAATTGTCCTTGAGGGGGAGACGAACTTGATATCGCCCATCAGGAAGTCGTGTTGTTGTCTCTTTGTACAGCTGTTCGCACTTGTCGTCAGCGTCTACGTCTTCTTTGTTTTCTTACAAGGACTCCTGTTCCCAGAATTGCGCAAGATCGTGAATGTTGTTGACAATTACATGGCAATTGAATGTTTTGTAATTACCACACACTACCCAACCTAATTGCGTTTGTTGTGCTATGATGGATGACGTTTTTGTTCTTATTAAACCTTCTAACAATATTTCGGAGTATACATCGGCTCCCAATAGTAAATCTATATCCTGAGATATGTTGAAATCAGGATCAGCGAGCTGTAATTGTTGTATGTATTCAAAACTACTTATGTTTACTGTTTTACTTTTTAAACTCACTCCAATACCCCTCCAGCTTTTCAAGCCTGTAATCATGATACTCAAGTGTCGTTTTACGTGTAGAACTATCTTTCTTAAAGTGTTCATTTATTCGCTTGATAGCATCAAGATTTGCAGATTGAGAGTTAAGTAAAGCATAAGACATTGTTGTTTACCGGTGGTTAGTGTAGGTACACAATAAACCCAAATTTTCTGAAAAGTAGGTAATATGCAACGTGCTCACCGGATTCGCTGCTTACGCTTGCTGCTTATACTACCCCGATCTGTGTACTTCTCACTTAATATCACTGTTTACACTGTTTTTAATGTTCTGTTGAATGCTCTATTTAATGCCCGAGATTAATGTTCAAATGTTCCCGCGAGTGAAAACGTACCACGGCACTGATTTTACTCTTAACGGCTCGAAGGACCAAAATGTAAGGGCAGGAGCCTTGACATTTAATGTAGAATGTTAATAAAATAAATGTTAATGTTCAAAAAGGTATTTAATATAAAATTACACTAAATTAATTAGATAAAAAAAAATGTTACTTATAAAAAGTGTTATAAAATGTTGGATGTTGCGCGAGCTCGATATTAAACCGAAGACTGACGTACAAGGTGTACGTGACAATACTATATTTTCTAAATTAACTAAATTTGCAGTATTTTAACTAGGCCAAAGTACAATGTGCGGTTGCTGACCGTACATATTAACTTTCTGACCTCTCGTTCAGAAGAGTCCATGTCCGGTGTATCTTTGCCAGTGAGTCCGAGGTCTTTTCATAAACGTAACAATAGGGATGATGACTAAAATTGTTTTAAGTCCGGCAGCTAGATTATTAAAAAATATTGGACACGTATTTTTTCTTTTCTTACGTAATCCAAAGATTACGCCGATACTTTTTGTTAAAATGTGGCATGACATTACTCGTTAAATGCTCTAAGCATTACTCCTATTTAGACTTTATACTGAGTTGTAAAGTAGCGCGCCCCTACTCCCCAACTTTAATGCGCTTTATCTAAGTATTTTTTCGAAAAATATCTAATATTTTTTTGTTATCTGACCGACGAACTAAATATCTTTTTTGTGCCTTGCCATCTTCCCTATTTACCTACTTCCTATATAATTCGTTCCAATATGAGAGAAGAAAAGGAAATGTTAACTTACTGAGCAACTCCTGAACTTGCATCTCGTCATGGTGTGGCTGTTCCAAAAACTTCTCCACTTCACTGAGTTCAACCAGCGGTGGGTACACCTTCTCTTTTAGTAACTGCTTATCTGTGTTACTGTAAGCCGTGGAAACGTGAACGAACGACTGAAAGAAAGCACGAGCAGTATAGCTTTTATTTTATTGCATAAACGAGCCGATTTTTGAATTGGTAAAGAAGTTTTTATTTTTTTTGGAATTCGTAACTTTATCCGGCCCATTTATTTACACTTTCTACCGGTCGACCACCACCTTAAATATTGGTTTTCAGTAGGAAAGAGATGGAGCTATACGTCCTGCATAGCTCCGTCTCATTCTCACACTGAAGTGTAATATGAAAAAATAAAGGAAGATGAAGGGGTATGGAAGAGGTGATAGTTTTGGTGCCAATGAAAATGATGTTATTGGTATTTAATTCACCTTTATGTTCTTCATACGGTGACACAGTTGTAGCATATATTTGGTTCCTCTAAGATTCGTGTCCATAGCTACTTTCAGTTCTTCATTATACTTTACGGTTGCTGCTAGGTGAAATACTACGGAAATCTAAAAACATGGTATTCTATATCATATTGAAAAACAAACAGTAGTCATCATTCTCCTGCCCTTATCCCAATTTATTTGGGGTCGCCGCGCAACATGTCTTCTTCTTTCATACTTCTCTATGAGTCTTTCTTGCCATATCATCTTTCACACAATCCTTCAAGTTTTCCTCTTCTTCTATAACCATCCAAATTCATACTCACAACTTTCCTGACAACATTTTCCTCATTCGTCCACACAACATGTCCATACCATGACAATCGATTTCCACACAACTCTTCAGTCACCCGTGTCACTATCAGACTTCCTCTTATATACTCATTCCTTATTCTATCCATTCGCGTAACACCACAAATCCCTCTTAGCATTCCCATCTCAGCTGCATGCAATTGCTTTTCATTAATTCCTTTCGTGGCCCAACACTCTCATCTATACAAGACAGCAGGTCTAACCATGCTTTTGTATATCTTCCCCTTAAATCTAAGGGGAATGCGGGAGTCGCAAATTGTTCCGGTCACCTGCCGCCATGTCATCCATCCATCCAGTGTTAATTCTATGCTTAACATACATATATGCTCCGATCTACTTCGCCATCGTTTTACACAAGTGAACCGAGATACTGAAAGTCGGAGCAAACTGGGAGAAGCGCGCCATCAAGCGCCTCTTCTTTCTTTTCGTGTGGTTATTGACTAACCTGGTGTCAGTTTTTAAGCTTCACATGCTGTTGATCTCTCAGACATGCTGGTTTCCTCACGATGTTTTCCTTCACCGATTTTTAAGCAAGTCATAATTATATAATGCGCACATAAATCCGTAAAATCAGAGGTGCGTGGCTTGGGTTCGAACTCGAGACCTATGACTTGGCAGTCCGACGGTCACTAAGCTATCACTGCTATTAGTATCAAGCGCTATGGCCCCAGAACTGGATAGACCGCCGAAATCACAGAAGATGTCTACTGATTTTCAAGCCATTATTCTCCAGTTTCCGTTGCCATTTCTCCAGTCTGCTCCGGATTTCAGTTCCATTTTCAAAAACATTAGTATAAAAAATAAATCAAAACAATTAACAAAAGGTACTTAAGCTTATAAGGATCGAACGGTTTTCTAAACATTACAAAGGTCCAATACAAAGAAATCTCCACTTTTTACTTGTAAACTTAACAGACTTTTGGAACAACCCACGCCATGTTTTACCCTACCTTCTGTAGAAGTATTTCTTCGTCTTTCGGTGAAATACCAAGGTTAGGGAGATTTACGTCCCCAGCTATTGGCATTACTTTCTTAAAATCATCTGGTCGTTCATCTTTTAGTCTCGAAAATAGCTGAAAAAATTAAGACAATTTAATTCAAACAACGATGATTTATAAAGGTTGCGGGTGCAGCAAGTGGCTCCACCTAGTTTTGTTACGAAGTAACTGGAATCATAGAAAAGGTCGGATAAGAGTGAGACTGGCTGGTGATATTCACTCTAGCAGAGCTTCGGGGTCGTATCGATGGTCACGGAGCGGCCTATCTTTTAGAGGTTAACTTGGTAATTGGTTTATTTGAAATAAACACTTTGAATTTGAGTTTAAGAGGATCAGTTACATATCTCCCGTTTTTAAATCGTATGTATTTTTATTAAGGTGTCACTTACCGGTTTGCTAAAGACGTCTTCTATCCTTTGTTTAATGCTTTTGCCTCGTTTTTCTCGCATCAAAACATAAACTTTATCAATGTCTTGGCTACTGTACAGCAGTTTTTCAAGAAACATCTGGAAGTCAAATTAATTTGTGAAAAACTAAACTAAGTGATTAGTTTACCTATTATATCTATACGTATTTTGTTACCTTCCTACGGTCCGTTTATGTAAGTATTTATATGCCGCGCTCGACTTGTGTTGACTGCCCAATACCATTACGAGTTTAAAAAAGAAACAGGATTTAAAATAGGAACTTACCTTTCCAAGGAATCCAGTAACGCCTGTCATAAACACGGACTTTCCCGCGTAAAAGTCCGCCACCGACACGTAGGCGGCTGTTTGTTCTGTAGTTGCCATTTCTTCTCAGAAATTACTTGTTTCACTGAAACCTAAATAAAATATAATTATTTAAATCATAATGTGATTGCTACTAGCCGTACAAGAATCTTTTGTCTCGTGGAAACAATCAGGATTTACGCCGCCATATATTTATTTGTTTAATACTAGCTTATGTCTGCAATTTCGCCCTCGTTACTTTAGAATTTGACAATAAATTGCGGTTGTACTCTGATTGAAAAACCAGTCTATCGACACTCACAAAATGTATGTACAACCTACTTAATGTTTATTTTAAACTCCTAATTCATTACTAAAGTACGCGTGTCATTATCTCTATAATATAAAAATAAGTCGGGTTTTCCTTCCTGACGCTATAACTCCAGAAAGCACGAACCGATTTCACTAATTCTTTTTTTGTTGTGTTTGTTCTTGTCAGGAGAAGGTTTTTACATTTAAAAAAAGTAGGTAGGTACGGTAGGTAGGTAGGTTAGGTAGGTAGATTAGGTAAGGTAAGTAAGGTAGGTAGGGTAGGTAGGGTAGGTCAGGTAGGTATCATAGTGAAGACAGGCCAACGTCTGTCGGGGTCAGCTAGTTAATAATATAATTCAATCATGAATCGCAAGACACGAGGCGCCATCTATTATCATTAGAACGTTATTGTGGTTTTCCAGGGAAACAATACTTTTTTCGGCATGAAAGGTATAATGTCAGTTTCTGTACACGCAAAGTTTCAGGGTGAAAGGTAACAAACAAACTTACTTTCGCATTTATAATATTAGTTAGGATAGGATATTCTTTTTCTTAATATTACACAAAAAATTCGGTGTTATTTACAAAACTGTCCCTTATTACAAATCCCTAAATACAAACTCAATATCAAAACGTTTTATGTGGCAGGAAATGTAAGACAGCTATAATGCGAAAAAGCTTAGGAGGAAGTGGGGCAGATTCATACACGGGGCACCGTCATACACTAGCGACATCTTTTATTAGGCGCGCGTTAACTGAACGATTTAAGTATGTACACGTGACTTACCTACGTGTGCGTTGGCTCACGAATTTTGACAGCAGTCAGTGTGAAACTCGCGACGAGGTGACGCGGAACGTGATTCGGCAACGCATAAGTAATTTTATAACCTCACTTTAAACATCTTTATTTTGATGAAAAATTTTATCTAGATTATTCAATACTATTTTATTTCAAAGATAATAGGATGTATTTTGTGAATTGATACGTAAATAATAATATATATGTTTGGTTTTTTTATAAGAATATTTGTTTTTCAAAATCATTGAATGGGGCAGGTTCATACAGTAATAAGAGGGGCACATTCATACTGTGTGTGTACTAATAGATACATAACAAAGATATGTTACTTAATTCTAGGACATAGATATACTTATTTGACTGATCAGAAAGACTGTTAGGTTAACTAAGTTTCTTTCAGTGCCATAAAAGGAAAAACTACCTACATTTTAAGTTATTTTCTGTTTACTTAGTTATCTTTTTACTTTTTTCTTTATTACTTGATTATTTTCTAGGTATTAGTTACTCACAGAGTCTAATTGCTTTTGGTTTCGAATACGTTGTGTTTTGATACTTTTATTTTGATAAATAATTAAACATTTATTCCTTAATTTGTGTATTTTTTCACATGTATGAATCTGCCCCATAGCCTGTATGAAAGTACCCCGCATGCGGGGCACATTCATACATTCCTGATTTTTTTTTTAACTTTTGTAAAAAGTCACAGATGTATATTTAAACAAATTATATGTTTTTGATAGAAAGTCAGATAGTTATAGTACTAGTTCTTATTCAATCTATTCAGATATTGATACCAGAGAATAATCTATGAGACAAAATAGAAAAAGTGTATGAAGCTGCCCCACCTTCCCCTACTGGGAATAGTACCCAGAATATTATAACCACCAAAAACAGTTTCACGTAAAATGTTGCCAAGACGAGACCATATATGACTCGCACTGTCAAAAAGTTATCAGATCTCATGTAGAGCCAAGCTTCTTACTCTACAAGGCCTATCTTCACAAACTCTACACCTTAGTAAAAATATGTGGCTTGGACATTTTGCTACATTCACATAGGCGTAAGGTGAAAAGTTAATTCACTGTTAATTACTTTTCTGTTACAATACTTCTTGTAATAACGAACGGCCTAACTTCCCCTAACACAGTTCTTAGCGCTTTAAGCCGGCAAGCTGTCTGTTAAGTTAGAAGAGCTTTAACCTACTGCTGTGTTTATTTCTAATCACAGTTGTGTAAACGGAGCTCGTTGCTAAGTACTAACAGCCGCACAGGTCGATCCATCAAGTTAAGCTACGCTTGCCGAGGTTGGCCGTGGATTGGTGATCATCTTTACATAACGAGACTCCTCCGTGGCTCGGAAAGCACGTTAAGCCGTTTGACCCGGCTGTCATTTATGCATCTTTGACAGTCGATCGTTACGGGTCGTCAGAAGCCCGAAAATCTGACAGGCAGTCTTACCAATCGGATTGCCCAGTTACTGGGTTGTGGAGGTCAGATAGGCAGTCGCTCCATGTAAAATACCCCAACATAGTTGGGAAAAGTCTAGGCAGATGATGAGTTGTGTACTCGTAAACGTGCATAAAATTTGTAAAGAACATAATACGTTACTGTACTTATAAAAGTGACGCCATTTAGATGATTTAACTTTAAATAAGGATGTTATTTATAATACTTAAAAATACAGCTTTAAATAAATTAAAATACATTTTGGTATTACCTAAATTAAATACTGAAGTACTTGATTTTAACGCAGATTACATCATTAGGTACAATCTTACTTGTAATCTTACCTAGTAGTAGGTTGCCGTGGAATATTTTCCGACATCCACACTAATTTTGTTGTAATCTTGGCAGAAGCTAATTAAACACACATGTGTAACTGTAACTAGCATTTTTTTTCTTTTTAACAAGATATGTGTTTTATTTCTTCAAATGGAATTATTACATGCTAAAACAATTACCTACTTAATATATACAACCTAAAACTAAAAATAATATACATATAATTATATCCATTATGTACAAGTGGAAAAAGCGGAAGAGCACATAGGGCGTCAAAAAATTCACCCCCATCGCTGTCAGTGGGAATAAGGATGTTATTTATAATACTTTTAAAATACAGCTTTAAATAAATTAAAATATATTTTGGTATTAAATTAAATACTGAAGTACTTTATTTTAACGCAGATTACATCATTACAATTTTTCTTGTAATCTTACCTAGTATGTAGTACGTTGCCGTGGATTTTTTTTTCTAAGGAATTTTCTATTGTATTTCAATAAAAACTTGCTAATGCCACTGTTTTTATTGCATTGTACAGCAATACAATGTAATGAAGATGATCCCTGTACACTAATAGGGATCATACATTCTGAAAGCAATCATGCAAGCTTTGACAAATTACTACAAATTACTGTTTGATTTTGCTGCAGATCCATTCTATAATTACTTAAACAATGATGATCTATTCTATAATTACTTAAACAATTATGTTGTTATGACAGTTATGTAAATTATAAAGTCACACTTCCACGACTTCACCCATTACCCGCGTCTTCATCAAATTACCCTCCCGCTCTGGGTCGAGCGGAAAGGAGTGTCAGACTCTTACTGGCTAAAACCCATCCATGTTCCTTCCTTTATGTTCCGGGGTAGCGGTAACACTTTCGGACAATACCGGCCGCGTCAACGGTGGCCGAGAATCGGTTAACGATTCCCGACGGCACGCAAGAACGCAAAGATGGCCAAGTAGGCAGTGCTTGGGCAGTGTTGGGCAAAATTTGTTTTGATTGATGATTGATAACTAAGATTAAATTATTAATCATGACTAATGAGTAATGACTAAAAAAACTCAATTATGTATGATGATTGAAGATTCCTGTTAGTTCCTGTTAGATTAGTGTTAGTGTTAGTTATTTAATCATGACTAAATTTCTCATGAATAATTTTATATCTAAAATTACGCCATTGCCAAGTTAACACTCACAGAATGTTGATTCGTTATTCACAACTTATAACAAAAGCTTTTGTGGTAGACTGGTCATTGTTGCATATGAAAACATCTTTTCTACAAATCCAGAAGATGACATTGGTACATAAGTATAGTCTGTTCTGATGAACAAAAGAATAGCCAAAAAATAAGAGGTTAGCGCAGCCTTATTTCGGCAATTATGTTTCGTCCTCGTAAAAGATGCCGATCGACTTTTCATTTCTTTGTTTTATATAAACCATTATGAGGTTTAGTAAAGTTTCAGTCAATGCTGACTGGACAGAGAAAGTATAGATAGATATAGATATTTTAACAAATGTTGGACGTGATTCTTTAAATTGGTATAATTTTTTTATTTATGAACCGGTTGACATGAAACAAATATAAATGTTAAGTGAAGCTTTCCACAATATATTAGTGAAAACATATCTAAATCGGATAAGCCGTTTCTGAGATAAGCGAGCACAAACGCACAGACAAACAGACAAAAATTCTAGCTATCATTGTTTTTGGTGCTATTTGCGTTGATAAAGGTCCCAATAATATTTTTTCTCATATATCTTACATGTACAGACAGCGATCTGACAGTAGATTACCTATATGTATTGATGACATAGCTATCTTACAATGATTTGAGATCTATATAAACATTTATATTAAATGTGAAGAAGTATTAAAACTTCAATTTTTTTAATGACTTTTGCGGACATGGTTTAATCCTATCAGATTTTGTGACATTTTATTAAGTACTCCTTGTTGACAGAGCTACTACACTCCTACTCTGCCCCCCTTAGAGCATTTAACCTACTGCCCCCCCTTCTATTAACACTGTAATTTTATAACATTGTAAAAGCCAATTATTTTTAATAGATTAAACGTGGCGTATCTGGCTGGCTTTTCTGCATAGGAAACGACTAACTGGAACTGTGCATCTAGCATCAGCTGATGTTTCAAAAGTTCCCATGTAGTCATGTGAAATAAAATATTTCGGATTTAATGAATTGGAGAACTCCATCATACACCTTTAATTCTTGATACTAAACAACATAAACCAAACCCTGTATAATAGCCTTTCCGTCCTCGTGGGCGCCGCAGGCCTAAAGGGGGGGCAGTATGATACCCAGAAAAATAATGGGGCAAGCTTAGGGAACGATTAGTAATTTCATCCATAGTGTATTTTTCTTTAGTTGTCTCATTTGGTAAACAAATGTCGCGACTAATATTAAGATTTCTAGGTAATGTATGTGTCTCTTAAGCATTTTTTTTAATAATTCATGCCTTATGTGTATTATTCAAGACGTTTATGCTTAACTCAAAGTGTTTGACTGATACGAAAAATCAGAATTTTCGTCTGTTTGTTTACCAAATTGGACACTGTGAAAGAAATACACTATAGATTGTTGGTTTTAAGTAGGTGATTTATTATTAATAACTGTTGAATGTCTGTAAATATGTGAGCACCATGTATTTATGACGGAATTATTTTTACCTGCCATAGTTTTATTTATTTTTCTTTGTAGTATTCTGGGTGCATCGTCTTCACATATAATTTGATAATTCATGTATACAAAACATTGTAAAACATTTTAAAAGAGTAACGGTGGAGTTTCTTGCCCATTTTTCTCCAAACGAAACTGACTTGTGGAAGGGGCGACTAGAATGAATTCTATTTCTTGTTCATTTTGACATTCAAAAGGGCCTTTCTTGTGCCTATTTGAAATAAAAATTTGAATTTGACTCTGCTATTCCTAGTCAATAATAAAAATGTAAAGCAGTGATAGCCTAGTGGTGTGACCGTCGGACTGCTAAATCATAGGTCTCTAGTTCGAACCCAAGCCACGCACCTCTGATTTTACGGATTCACGTGCGTCTTATATAAATTATCACTTGCTTAAAAAACGATGAAGGAAGACATCGTGAGGAAACCAGCATGTCTGAGAGATATTTCTCAACAGCATGTGAAGCTAAGTCAGAGGCTCATGGGCAGCATAAAAACTCTGACAACACGTTAGTCATTAACCACACGAAAGGAAGAATAAAAATGATAATATTAATAATTTTTACATACGTCTGTACGTTAATGTTGATCACCATAAACACACACTTAACTCGTAAATACCTATACTATCAAGATGACTGCACTGAACACACTGTCTGAAATAATTGCATGTTCAATCGCTTTTATAGTCAGAACCGGCCCAGTCGGCCTAGTCTGTAAAAATCCTACACGTGAAAACTTAGGTACTTTTAACAACCCCGGTCGCATTAATACGACCACAGAACAGATAAAGACGACAAATGTTTTCATGCCCGTTCCGCTTGAGTCGTGTTTATACGACTGAGAATCGATGTTCGGTTTTCGTTTTTTTTTTGTAATTGCAATTTTTTATGAGCTCGGTGCCGCCGGGGACACGGCCATTGATATAAAATCAAGCGGTCAATAGGTTAAAATGAACTAAAGTGAGTGTCATTTCAGTGATGCTGGAGATTTAGTCTATTGAAAGCGTACGTTGGCTGGAGTAGAGCGAGAGTAGTGTAGCAAGAGACGGCAAAATGACAAATTCAGAAAAACAACGTAATTTAATTCGTTAGAAAAAAAAATTTGGAAAATAATAAAGGTGGTAAATCTTATTTAAACAATGAGACAATTAGATTTTTATGTGAGAAGCTTAAACAACAGCTCTGTGTCTCTCCAAAAACAACTTTAATTGGCTCATGTTATTTCTCTTAAATATCAAGAAGTTTCATCTGTTTGATAAGGTTGAGGGGAAAATGCTGAGCTACGAAACTTAAAAAAATGCGTTATGCGTTAACCAATATTTTAAAGCGCAGTATTTTTTTATATTACTTCAGTGTGAGAAAGAGATGAAACTATACGGGAGGTATAGCTCCCTCTCTTTCCCAATCATCATCTCCCTGGCCTTTTCCCAACTATGTTGGGGTCGGCTTCCAGTCTAATCGGATGCAGCTGAATACCAGTATTTTACAAGGAGCGATTGCCTATCTGACTTCCCCAACCCAATTACTGGGCAATACGATACCCCTTGGTAAGACTGGCTTTCAGATTTTCGGGCTTCTGACGACCCGTAACGACTGTCAAAGATGCACAAATGACATCCGGGACCAACGGCTTAAGGTGAATCCTCCAACCAGCCCGCGAAATTCAATTTTTCTTAAGTTTTTTGCAATTTGCAGGCCAGTGATAGGTTGTATGTTGATGAAAATTTGATTCGCGGCTGTAAGACGTATGTAGTTACAGAATTATAATCATCAAAATCATTAATACAACCCTCCGAGCTCATAAAGGTGTAAAAATGACTTTTTACAAGGTCAAAGTCATTCCGGAACCTTTATGAGCTCGGAGGGTTGTATTAATGATTTTGATGATTATAATTCTGTAACTACATACGTCTTACAGCCGCGAATCAAATTTTCATCAACATACAACCTATCACTGGCCTGCAAATTGCAAAAAACTTAAGAAAATTTGAATTTCGCGGGCTACCCTGGAACATCAACCTTAATGTACTTTCCGAGGCACGGAGGAGTCTCGGTATGTAAAGATGGTCACCCATCCACGGCCAACCCCGGCAAGCGTAGCTTAACCTGATGGATCGACCTGTGCGGCTGTTAGTACTTATCCACGAGCTCCTCAAATCTATTTCATAATGTGAAGCAATATTAAAATAATCCTCATAATATTATAAATCTAAAAATTTGTGAAATGTTACTAAGATGTTTGAATATTTGTTACTCAATCACGCGTAAACAGTTGAGAACAGATTTAGATGAAAATTGGCACAGAGATATACAGTGTGTTAGGTTAAACGAGGGACATACTTTCAGGGGGTGCTATACTCATGAAAATGAACAACTTTGACTATGAAACTATACCCTGAAAAAAATCAGCTGTACAGACGCCAGCACATCAAGCTATCCCTAACTGCCAAATTTTCTCAATAAAAAATGAACCTTATGTCTTTGCAATAAAGTTGAAATACTATCAAAGAAATCTGACAGATTGTGGTAACTTGATGTGCTGGCCTCTGTACATTTGTGTTCGCATAATTCGTCAAAATGTATGGCTGTAATGTAACAGCAGTTTTTTTTTCCTTATAATATCAGAGTTGGTCCCATGGACAAAGTTGTTGATTTCCATGAGTACTATACAACCTGAAAGTGTGTCCCTCGTTTAACCTAACACAATGTATAGACCTTTTCCTGGATGAACATATAGGATGCTTTTTTTCATACATATTTCAGAGTTGGTCTCATGGACAAAGTTGTTGTTTTCCGTGAGTACTATACAACCTGAAAGTGTCCCTCGTTTAACCTAACACACTGTATAGACCTTTTCCTGGATGATCATATAGGTTGATTTTTATTTAAGTGCTACGTTCCCGGGTGATAATTTCCGATTTACACGTGGGTGAAGCCGCTGGCAGAAGCTAGTACCTACTGCTATGATGTAGTTTGACCCCCAAAGTCAGTGTCAGAATGTATGTTCATCAAAATATAAATCGCGACAGTAACAAATAGTATGTACATATTTACAAGACTTTAAGCATTTAAATCATATACAAATCCGTAGATATGAATAAATTGACCTTACATGTCACGAAATAGTCATTAATTTAATATTTTAATTCTAGACATACGCAAACATTGGTTACAGTCGCGAATCATAATTATTTTAAAATTTGAATGTCACGGCTTTTCCTAGAACTTTCGATTGAAGTCTTGTAGTTTTCTATACTAATATTATAAATAGGAAAGATTTGTATTTTTGTGTGTATGTTTGTAATGAATAAACTCAAAAACTACTGTGCTGATTTCAAAAATACCAGTAGAAACACACGTTTTTTGCGCACACTTGTCAATTATTTTCAGAATAAAACCGTATTTTTGGAGCATTATTAAATATTTTCTAAATGAAATCAAACGATCCATTTTGACAATAAGATGGTCAATTTTCTTCCCAAAATCATTTCTACAAAGTAAAAAACCTTACCTTTATCTTACCTTAGTTAATCTACTTATTGCCTAGAAAGTTGGGTAACCGAAAGTTGTAGTAATTTAGCAAAACAATCCTCAGGGTAGTCTCTTCGCACACTGTTTTCTTAATAAACTTACTACTTATAAATAAAGACTAAATAAAACACATACGACTAACACAGAACTAATAAGAACAATGCAATGGAAGAATTTGATAGTTGCTGGTTTTTGTATTTAAATTTTAGGGTACCGTAGACCAGTCGCTTGCGGACGATTTTTTTTAGCACGGTAATAATAACTTACCGTAGCTGCGTGGTAATACGAAACGATGTCTATCTACTCGATCGAATGGTAGGTATGGTTCATAGCGAGACTGCGTTTGATGTAATAAATAAATAAAATAAAATAAAAAAGCCTTTTATTTCATTGCATATTCACATAATAGATACATTCTTCTTACTATTTATGGTTGGTTCAATCAGTATTTCTGTATATATTGTATTGTTGTTGTTTAAAAGTTATTATTCTTATAAGTTTATTTATATTAGTTAGTACGAATTCTTATTTGTTTCTATTGATTGTTAGTAATTAATCTATAATCTGATCTATAATTCATAATTCATTTTAATTTCTGTAATACCGGTATTACATTCTCTTATATTATATAATATTATGGCTTTATGATTTACATTAATTACTAGATTGGCATGCAAGAACCCCTCCTTGTGTGAGGGTGAAGGCCTCCTCCATACTTTTCCACTTGTCTCTATCCTTGGCTTTTGTTTTCCAGTGTTTTCCTGCTATTTTTATTATGTCGCTTTCCCAGCGGGTTTTTAGTCTTCCTCTTTTTCTAATGCCTGCAGGGCCCTGCCATGACGTCAGTCTTGTAGTCCAGCGGTCGTCCTCCATCCTGGCCACGTGTCCTGCCCAGCGCCATTTTAATATTTGTGAGAAGTGAAGTGCATCTATGACTTTAGTCTTTTTCCGTATAGTGCTATGTGGGATTTTTTGTATTATTTTCACATTTGTGATGCTTCTCTCCATGCTTCGTTGACAGGACCTAATCATGTTTTTCACTCTCAGTGTGTATTTCCATGTCTGGCATCCGTAGGTGATGGAGGGAAGCAGGCAGGTGTCCAAGACTTTTTTCTTCAAATTAATAGGCATAGTTCCCTTTAATATTTCCTTTAAGCTCCAGAATTTTTTCCATGCACCTGAAATTCCTCTTTGTATTTCTGATTCATTGTTTTGCTTGTCAAAAGAAACTTGTTTTCCTAAGTATATGTAGCTATCCACGTAATCTAATAGATTTTGGTCAAGATACAGGGGATATTTTTTGCTATTAGTCATAATTTTGGTTTTATTTAGATTCATTTGCAAGCCTACTTCAACGCTCACAGATTTTAGTGAGAGTATCATTGACTCTAGTTCTCTTGCATTTTCAGATAGAAGAATAATATCGTCAGCGAATCTTAAGTGGCTGATAAATTTTCCGTTAATGTTTAGTCCTGTTCTGTTCCAATTGACTTTGCTGATGGCCATCTCTAGCACCGCTATAAAAATTCTCGGTGACAGAGGGTCCCCTTGCCTAACACCTCTTCTTATGCTTATTGGTGGACTGCAGTTGTTGTATATATACTTAATAACTTCTATGTATTTGTGTTCTACGTGTTGTGAGCTTAAAGCTGTCCATATGGAAGAGTGCAGGATCGTGTCGAAGGCTTTCTGGTAGTCGATGAAAGCAACATACAGTGGTCTCTGGTGCTCGCTATATTTTTCAATTATTTGTTCTATTGAGTGGATATGATCTATCGTAGAATATCCACTTCTGAAGCCGGCCTGTTCTATCGGTTGGTGTATCTCAATACTCCTACTAATCCTTTTTTCTATAATTGATGCAAAAAGTTTGTAGAGTGATGGCAGCAGGCTGATGGGGCGATAATTTCCTATATCCTTTGGGTCGCCTTTTTTGTACAGCAGGATCATGAATGACTCTGACCATTGATAGGGTGTGGAACTTGACTCAAGTATAGAGTTAAAAAGACACGCCAGAGGACGTGCAAGATAGTGGCAACCTTCTTTTATCGCTTCATTTGTAATTCCATCTGGGCCTGGGCATTTATCCACCTTCAGGCTTTTGATTGCTTTTGAAACTTCCAGCTCGTCAATCATTTCTATTTCAGAGACATTTTCTATAATATTTTGCGAGTTGACATTATCGATTTTTCCCATATGGTTTTTCTCTTGGCAATCATACAATTTTTTGTAGAAATTTGTAGCAATTCTAATAATATCAGGCCTATTGCATAGAAGTTCATTTGTCTCTTTTAGTTCCTTTATCCATGTCTTGTGTATATTGAGCTCTTTATATGCTCTTTTAACGCTACAAGCTGTACTTATATGATTTTCAAATGTTTTGTATCTGTGAAGCGTATAGTCCCTTTTTATACTTTTGCTTATAAGTTTGTATAAAGCTTTAAGTTGGTTCTTCTGTGCTCGTGTTTTATGTTTAGATTCATGTAGTTGTTTTCTCTGGGCTATGAGACTCTTGGTGTATGCTGATAAAACTCCTGGGTTTGTGGTGTGTTGTTTGGCATTATTTAGGCTTCTTTCTATTCTTTGAATGATTCTGTCGTAGTTTATTTGGACGGTATCATCCTCTTGAAGTTGAAGTTGGTCTTCGTGTTTTCCTAGACGTAGTCTGTAATCGGCTATCTCTCTGAGGCAGTCTTTAGTGGGTTTGTGGGCGTTTGATGTAGTCGCCTTTATTTGTTAGATCCTTTCACCTCATACGAAACGTACAGAAATCTATTTTCATTGTGACTTTATTATTTTAGCCTTGCTCATGGCTAAACCATAATGGCAGTACTCAATGTTCACTGAGCGCTCTAGAATGACAATGTGCGGGCGTAGGATAGGGCGCAGGATAGGTCGCAGAAGAAAGAAGAAATGATTGATGTATACGGAACACACAGGCACTTAATAAAAACGCACTTGCCCGATTTTTAGTCGAATGTCCCAGAAGGACTGTAGTGTTTTCCGAGACTTTGTACTTAGACTATGTATGTGTTTCTATTTCTATGGCACGGTGTTAAATCCGACTTAATTGTGGGAGTGTCAGCTAAAAAGTGTGCTAGGTTAAACGAGGGACATACTTTCAGGGGGTACTATACTCATGAAAATGAACAACTTTGACTATGGAATTAAACCTGAAATCACGAAAAATAAACCAGCTGTTCAATACATTTATGTTCGCATAATTCGTCAAAATGTATGGAACTGATTTTTTTTTTCACATTTCAGAATTGGTTCCATGGACAAAGTTGTTGTTTTTCATGAGTAGTAGGTATACAACTTGTAAGTATGTCCCTCGTTTAACCTAACACACTGTATAATATTTATATTTATATAGGTACTGCATCTGCAACAACAAAAAGGAGAGGAAAAGAGAATGGGCAAAATGGTACCCGGCTTTTTTATTTTTTTTTTTTTTTTAAGGCTGGGAAATCATCCAATGACTGCTCCCGCTCTGGGTGGAGCGGAAGGGAGTGTCAGACTCTTACTGACTAAAACCCATCCATGTTCCTTCCGTAGCCCTTTATGTTCCGGGGTAGCGGTAACCCTTTCGGACAATCCCGCTTACCCGGCAGGCTTGGCCCTGGGGGGCCCCTTCATATGCTGACATCTCTTTGAGGCGCGCGTGGAACATATACGCGCCGTACAACACGGGTCTGGTGCTGATCGGACGGTGAGTCACCCATTACTCACCGTCCGCAGGCCCGCGCCTACGGTGGCCGGGAGTCGTCACGTGGCTCCCGACGCCCGGGGCGTCTCCTGCGGCGGCTAGGACGGGAGGACCTTTCTCTCTCCCATCCCGCCACCTCCTTCGCGAGCATGACTTTTTCGCAGAAGGAGGTGACTGCCTCCCACTCCCTCTCGCCCCGGACCATGGCTTGCACCAGGGCCGGGCGCGAGAGGTCGCCGCCGCCGATCGCCTCTACGAGGACACGGCGGTGCTCCACCCAAGCGGGGCAGGTTTGCACCGTGTGCTCTACCGTGTCCTCTGGGCGATCCTCGCAGTGGTGACACCCGGGCGTTTCCTCCCGCCTGATGATGTGCAGGAACCTCCCGAAACATCCATGTCCGGTGAGGACCTGCGTCAGGCGGTAGGTGAGGGCGCCGTGACGCCTCTCTAGCCACTCCTCAAAGAGGGGCCTTACCGCCACTATCGTGGCGTGCCCTGCGCTGGGTTGCGACAGTCGCTGATTCCAGGCCGCCATGAGATCGCGCCGGAGGTCCGTCCGCTCCGCCGCAATTTGCTGCGGAAACGGAGTTTCCCCCCGGCTTAGTACCTCCGCGCGCCACTCGAACAGGCGCGCGAGGACTATCGCCTCCAGATCCCACGGCGGCAGTCCGGCAAGGAGGCTTGCCGCCTCGCCCGAGATCGTGCGGTACCCCCGGATTAGCCGAATGGCTACCACCTTTTGGGGCGCGTTCAGATAGTGAGCGGCTCGTCGCCGCAATGAACGCGCCCACACCGGGGCCCCGTATAGGGCCATGGACCGCACGACTCCCGCGTAAAGCCTCCGGCAGGAGGCGTTTGGCCCCCTCAAATTGGGCAAGAGCCGCTTTAAGGCGGCCCCAGTCCGTTCCAGCTTGGGGGCCAAACGTCGGAAATGCTCCACGAAATTCCATCGGCTGTCGAGGACCAGACCCAGGTATTTCATCGTGGTCTCGACGCCGATGTGAACCCCTCCTACCGTAAGTTGGGATCCCGATGGTGGCCTATTCCGAGGCCCATGAAAGGACATGGCCTCGGATTTGTGCAGTGCCACCTCGAGACCCAACTGCCGGATCCTCTCAACGACTGTCGCAACCCCGCGTGTCATCGCGTCGGCCGCCGCCTGATGCGACCTCCCCTGCGCCAGGACCAGCGTGTCGTCAGCGTAGCAAACCTCAATGCTGTTATTGTTGATAACGAAATATGATGTCTTAAAACTACGCACTACTTAACTTGAAAAATATATAATTTTTATTTGAAGAACGCTTGTTTTCTTACTTCTTTCAATAATGGAATCCTAAGTGTGTTGTATCATTGTCTAATTCTATCTTATTCTAGCTTTATTTTACTGAGTAGTTTGCAGTAAATTCTCATTTAAAAAACTTAGTGAGATTACTGCTTTCCAAACGTGACTAAGGACAGGCACCATGGTAGACGGTTTTCTGCTTCAAAATGTCTTTTAAATTATATATTAATGATGACAATTGGAGCGGGTACCACGTTCCATACATTATTGCCCATTGTCTCTTTTAAAACAAATGTTAAAATTTATTAGTGGTTAATAATAAGTAGTAGGTACTATTTGGTTAAAAAATAACGTAATTATTTTTTTATCTTGTTTGTGAGTATTATGAATGAGCAACTTAAAATATTCCCACCTTTAATTAAAATGGATATGAAAAAGTAGGTAAATTACGTTTTTTTCAAAGGCCTTCGTTGTAATGGCAGTAGACCAATGTATAACATTATATTTATAATTAGGTAGCTGGTCACCCAATTCCATGCCTCATAATTGATTGTTAAGTAAATTACGTCGCTGAATAACAATACGATACGCTCAGTCCGCATCGAACACACGTAACTAGCATTTCATATTATTTTTGATTCCGTGACATGCCCTGTCATTCTTATGTAGATACCTACTACCTACTCATTCGTCTTTATTAATTTGCATTTGCATTTTATTTAATTCTGATCTTATCTGTTGCAGTAAGTAAGTACCTACTGTTTTCATCGTAAATGAGTTAAATGCACGTTATACCAGCAGCGCAAACCACTTCAATTAAAAAAAAAACGTGTTAGTATGCAAAATTTCCGTTGAGGAGGAAATTTCCGCTTTAAAATTCAGTTGCAAGATTATATCCGAACAAACATACACACAAGTATACATACATTCAGCCAAAAAAGTATCGGGAATGGATGATTTGTTTATGGTTCCAAATTCAAATTTTTGTTTTTTTTGTAGTTGTTAGATTGGCACAACTGTTTTCCATTTTGGCGCGGAGTTTGAGTTGCATCTGTTATTTATATTAAACTAGCTGACCCGACAGACGTTGTCCTGTCTTAACTGTGATACCTACCCTACCTACCTACCGGCCTACCTACCTAGCTACCTACCCTACCTACCCTACCTACCTACCTACCTACCCTACCTACCCTACCTACCCTACCTACCCTACCTACCCTACCTACCCTACCTACCCTACCTACCCTACCTACCCTACCTACCCTACCTACCCTACCTACCCTACCTACCCTACCTACCCTACCTACCTACCTACCCTACCTACCTACCTACCTACCCTACCTACCTACCCTACCTACCTACCCTACCTACCTACCCTACCTACCTACCCTACCTACCTACCCTACCTACCCTACCTACCCTACCTACCCTACCTACCCTACCTACCTACCTACCCTACCTACCTACCTACCCTACCTACCCTACCTACCCTACCTACCCTACCTACCTAACTACCCTACCTACCTACCCCACCTACCTACCCTACCTACCCACCCTACCTACCCTACCTACCTACCTACCCTACCCTACCTACCTACCTACCCTACCTAAAAATAAATAAAAAAAAAACAAAAAATTAAAATGTATTCTGCTATTCAGGGCGGAGACAAATCCAACGAAACAAAAACCATGAAAATTGGTCCAGCAGATCTCGAGTTATAATGGAGGGAACAAACCCGACTTTCTTTTATATATATACAGTGCTGGTTTTAGTAATATCATATATAGTGTGTATTGCGAATTTCATAATGGACAAAAATATCGAACAAAGAGTTTGTCTTAAATTTTGCATCGCCAATGGAATTTCGTGTTCGGAGTCACTGAAAATGTTACAGTAGGCTTACGGTGAATCGACTTTATCAAAAACTCGTGCTTATGAGTGGTTCAAAGCATTCAAAAGCGGTCAAGATGTGATGGAAGATTTGCCTCGCTCTGGTAGGCCGTCAACGTCTGCAACTGAAGTTAACATCGCATAAGTGAAGAAAATAGTGACTGAAAATCCCCATTCAACTCTGAGAGAGATAGCCGCCGAACTTTCTGTATCTCACGAGTCGATCCGTACCATTTTAACTAATCATTTGGGTATGAAACATGTTGCTGCTCGGATAGTCCCAAAACATCTGGATTATCTCCAAAAACTCAATCGCATGAAAGTCGCTGAGGACATGCTAGAACGAGTCAGTTCGGACCCAACATTCATGAAACGCATTGTTACTGGTGACGAGACGTGGGTTTACGAGTTTGACATGCAAACTAGTCAACAAGCTTCGGAGTGGCGCCTTCCAACTGAACCGAAACCGAAAAAACCACGCCAAAGTCGATCAAAAGTCAAAGTCATGTTGACTGTTTTCTTTGACTATCGCGGTGTTGTGCACTTTGAATTCTTACCGGAAGGTCTAACGGTAAATAAAGAATATTATTTGAGCGTTATGCGGCGATTAAGAGAGCAAATTCGACGAAAAAGGCCAGAATTGTGGAAAAAAAATTCTTGGATTTTGCACCACGACAATGCGCCTTCGCACAAGGCTATCATTGTGAACGAATTTTTGACCAAACACTCAACAAATACCATCCAGTAACCACCATATTCACCAGATATGGCTCCTGCTGACTTTTTTCTTTTTCCTAAACTCAAATTACCACTTCGTGGCACCCGTTTTCAATCGATAGAAGACATAAAGGAGAATTCGCGGCGAGAACTGGAACTCAATTCCGGAAGCAGCGTTTAAAAAATGTTTTGATGAATGGATTATTCGTTGGCGCCAGTGTATCGTTTCTAAAGGAGCATACTTTGAAGGTGATAAAATAAACTTGGATGAATAACAAAACATTTTGTGTATTATTGATCTTTTCCCGGTACTTTCTTGACAGAGTAGTACATACAATAAAAACTACATTCCTACAATGCAAGTTAAATAAAAACCCTTCTGCAGCTTTTGTCACGTTTGCCCGCCTGTAACCACCCACCTTTTTTTTTTTTCAGGCTGGGAAATCATCCAATATGACTTCTCCCGCTCTGGGTGGAGCGGAAGGGAGTGTCAGACTCTTACTGACTAAAACCCATCCATGTTCCTTCCTTAGCCCTTTATGTTCCGGGGTAGCGGTAACCCTTTCGGACAATCCTGCTTACCCGGCAGGCTTGGCCCTGAGGGGCCCCTTCATATGCTGACATCTCTTTGAGGCGTGCGTCGAACATATACGCGCCGTCCGGCACGGGCCTTGTGCTGATCGGACGGTGAGTCACCCATTACTAACCGTCCGCAGGCCCGCGCCTACGGTGTCCGGGAGTCGTCACGTGGCTCCCGACGCCCGGGGCGTCTCCCGCGGAGGCTGGGACGGAAGGACCTTTCTCTCTCCCATCCCGCCACCTCCTTCGCGAGCATGACTTTTTCGCAGAAGGAGGTGACTGCCTCCCACTCCCTCTCGCCCCGGACCATGGCTTGCACCAGGGCCGGGCGCGAGAGGTCGCCGCCGCCGATCGTCTCTACGAGAACACGGTGGTGCTCCGCCCAAGCGGGGCAGGTTTTCACCGTGTCCTCTGGACGATCCTCACAGTTGTGACACCCAGGCGTTTCCTCCCGCCTGATGATGTGCAGGAACCTCCCGAAACATCCATGTCCGGTGAGGACCTGCGTCAGGCGGTAGGTGAGGGCGCCGCGACGCCTCTCTAGCCACTCCTCAAAGAGGGGCCTTACCGCCGTAACCACCCACCTCGTGTGCGAAAATTCAAAATGATTTTAGAATCCTGTTGTTCCTCACTGGCGCACTTCCATTACTTCTAGTGCAGGGACACCGTCACCTAATTTCAGCTTAATCGGATGTACAGTCGCCAGCACATCAAATTACCACTAACTGTCGAATTTTCTTAATCGATGTCAAACTTAACAATCAAGGATTTAAGGGTTAAAATAATTTGGAGCAATTTGACAGTTTCGCGACCCCGTTATGTCAAAAACAGGTTACTCCAAGCGGAAACACATGCAATAGATACTAAGTACTATATGCTATAGTATATTTTATAGCTACTGCTAGTACCTACTGCTACAAATTATTACAAAAACCTTTGTTTGTTTGTACCTACTAACCTACCATGTTCGAACACTAATTTTAAATTAATTTACTTCTAATGCCTAAAAGGTACTTAATAATTGTATTGCTAGAAAGCAGAAGGTCTGTAGAAGTTTTTAAGACTTAAATAATCGGAATTATTGCTACCCTTGTTTTTATAAAATATAGCGAATCATGTCCAGGATTTTTTTTGAAGTCGTTTTGTATGATATATACTTACTATTATATATATTTAATCGATCATAATAACCCTCTAATGTTTCCAACTTCTGGAATACAGCCCAGGTCTCCACTTTGAGAGAGGAGGCCGCAATCCACTTATAGAAAAAAGGATTTTTTTACCATGCTGACAGTTCAAATTTACCTGTAAAAGAATTAACATACATAAATGCTTTGGCTTTGGCTGGAGACGAACTCAACAGTGGATAATAAAGACTCTTTGATAAAATTGAGAACATGAACAGATTTAACGAAGAACTGAAGAAAGTACATTTAAGGTGAACGCTGACTTGGCCGCACCGCACGCGCCGCAGTCGCCGCATTCGAATTCTTTATATGAAGTTCTATGCAACCTCGCATACCTACCCGCGCCGCAGTCGCTGCAGTACCTGAAGCGGCCGAACTCCCCGAGTCGCAGCTGATGACGTCACCAACACCGGCCCGCCCGCATCGGACGCTGCGGCGCGTGCGGTGCTGGACTGCTGGTGTCGTCATTCGCATGCATGTCATAAAAATTAAAACTGACTGAAAGAAATCCAGTGCGATGCGTGCGGCGACGGGTACGACTGCGGCGACTGCGGCGCGGACAGGTGTGCGAGGTCAATAACAAAAGCGATTACTGCGGCGACTGCGGCGCGTGCGGTGCGGCCAAGTCAGCGTTCACCTTTAAATGGAGATGCTGCTGTTTAAGACGTTATTTGAAATGTGTCTGTTCAGTTTGCAAGAGTTTACGGAAAGATAATGTTAAAATTCTAAAAATCCTATGCACCAATTTACCACTAAGCAGTTTAGCTTTTTAGCCGCACCAAATCCTTAGCATAATATTGTTATTATTTAATTTAAATATGTACGCCAACAGTAAATTATACAGTACAGTCGCCAGCACATCAAGTCACCACAAAATGTCAAATTTTCTCAATCGAGTTTGAACATACACCAGCTAGGTGCCAGAGTATCTCTGAGACATTTTTTTGAAGAAATTGGTATTCTTACGGTAGCGTCACAATTTATTTTCGCCAACATTTTATATATTAGACAAAATATACACTTGTTTACTAAAAACAGTGATATTCACAACATCAATACTAGAAATAAGGATAAACTACGTGCTCCCTTTCATCGGCTTCATAAGGTTCATAACTCATTTGTGGGGCTTGGTATAACCTTTTATAACAAGCTGCCCTCTTCTTTGCTAGAATTGCCTTTTAATACGTTTAAAAATAAAGTAAAATCTATCCTTTGTTCAAAGGCTTACTATACTACTAACGACTACTTAAACGACAAGAATAGTTGGTCGCTGTGATTAACACAAGACAATGTTTATGTTCTTTCTCCAGAATTAGCTTCATAAAATTATTTTAATTATGTATTCTATTCATTGTGTTTTTGGTTTTTTTATTTTCCATTTATTGTTGACATAATCTACTCATTACAATGTTTTTTTTTTAATGAGTTGTATTGCAAAATGTGGTTAGCTAGAGACCTCGACAGTTGATCATATTTATTTATCCTGATCCTAGTTAGTACTCATTAGCAATTAATTGATTGATTTTACTTCGATGGTCCTAGTTTATTATTCGTAACTTCGAGTTACGGCTGTATGGACATTGTACAGCATTGCACATGTAAGCGGGCACGCGCTTTTACCTGGAGGCTCTTACGCTTGAGTACTATCAGTTTTAATGTTTTAATTGGTATATTGACGTGTGCTAGCTGACATGTGGCAAATGATTGATTTTAATATGATGAGTTTCGTAATGTATAAAATTCTCATACGATAAATGTGTAGAGTCAAGTTCTTCCAACTAAACAGACAGCTGTGCTGCTGGGGAGTTTGTTGCGCCACTTCTTCTTCCCAGCTAAAGCACTAGGAAGTGGTGAAGGGTGGGCGTTTTTGGGGGACTGTCTTATGTAACTTTGACCTTCAAAAAGTGCTGATCTTCAGCCTAATTTGAATAAATGACTTTTGATTTTTTTTTATTTTTTTTGATCATAACATTCAAAGTTTAAAGGTTTGAAATCATTTGAAGAAAGACAGTTTGTGGTACCTTGATGTGCTGGCGACCGTACATTAAATAATGAAAGTTAACAAGTATGGGTTCTTATACATATACTAATTACAGGTGTACACGACTTGACATTATTTGCAAAGGTGGACAAGTACCGCAAAAAGTGCGCAAGTTTGTTCGGAATAACAAGTTTTGTGTTCTCAAAATATGACAACATATCGCTTTATTTCCCCGAAGGGTTGTGTAGAAGTGTCGGTTGCCAGTTATATTCAGTTTAAGTCTCGTATAACAGAAAAACCAAAAACACTGCATACGTAACATATGATCTCATACTAAGCAGTAGCGGTTGCGAGCATTAAACAGTATTAAAATAGCAATAAAATATCAGAATTTATGACTATTATCAGATATGGCTCCTACAAGCGATTGCGTTTCATTTCACCGCTGATTTTGTTTTCATTGCCCAGTTGACAGGTGATAAAAATTAGGAATTGATCTCTTGGTTGTTTAAAATTGTAAAGTTGTAAAATTTTAACATGATTCTCTTTATGCAACGTGAAGTATGTAGTTTTACTAAGTCATTACTATACCTATTGTTAACGACAAAATAAATAAAACTTAAGTACCTGTCTGTAATTAAAAAATAACAGCTTTTACTTTTTTTGCGTATAAGTATTATACGGTTTTATCACATAAAAATAGGATACTAATCAAATGTTTTTAAGGAAGTTCAATAGAAACATGATGATCAACTTATTTTAAAGAATTTCTGTAACCGTTTTCTAAAGTCTCATGAAGTGAGGCTATGAATGTTACTTGCAATCTTATGGCGATCTTAGACGGTATTATGGTGGCATTCTAATTACTTGTGTGCTATTGTTAAAGTATCCTGGTTTATTTTAAGCCTCGTATCCACTAGGGAACATTTGACGCGCAACACGCGACGCTCAACATGCTAGGCAACGTTGCACAACAACGCGCGACAATGTCAGCTGGTGCTCAACATGACGTGCGGCTTGTTGTTTGTTTCCGTGCAACATACCGTAGAACATCACATGTTGTTGAGTTGAAACGCAAAAATGTTCGACTGGTGTAACGAACAAGTGCTCAAATTAATTGATCCACGAACGTGGTTTTGTCTTTTTCATGCATCATTTCATAAAATTATAACCACCGCCGCTAAAATTAACACTAGTTACGCTGGTGACCATGTAGTCGACGACTGATCATGCGTAGACAGACAACGTTGCTAGACAAAAGTTTCGCGCTAACTTCAACATGTTTAGCAACATGTTGTGCAACATGTCGCGCGCCAAATGTTGCTTAGTGGATACGAAACTTTATTACTAACTACCGTCCTGCCCCGTCTTCGCAACGGGGCATTGTAGATGGGTATTGTCGCACGGGTGAAACCGCGGCAAAAATCTCAGCGTACAGAGGGATAGAATACGGCGGGAAGCGACTTTGTTTTATGCAAGGTGCATATTAAGAAAGGTGCATTTTGTAAATGGTCCGTTTTGCATATGGCGTGCATTTTGCGAAAAGTACATTCTGTGACTGAATCCCTGATCTCGTTATACATTTAGACACGGTGATATTATTTTATTCGACAGAAAAATCGAACATTGCGTTGAATACACAAGTAGATAAGTAGGTACTAGCAAAACTATTTAATTATCATCCAGATAGTTTACATATTTATATACACTTGAGAACGCTACGTTTTTAAGCGTATTTACGTCAACTCGGCATTTCACAATCCATAATTCTGCAGATCTATTTACAAGATATATTTTACTAGTGTGTCCAACCAATTAGTATATTTAGCTCAATCCTTACAGAACATCATTACGTACAGGGAAATGAAAATATTCCGACAAGGTTTTTTTACACGTTAAAAACAATGTTACGGAACAAATCATGACATACTCGAGTATACTCGTAAATTCACGGACAGGTAACGGCGAAGGAATACTTATTCTAGTTCCTAACCCAGACTATGGTCTAAAAGTGTGCCAAATCCGATCAGCTGCCATGGCGTCGTGTGCAAGTGGTGCAAGTGGAATTGATAAAGAAGAAAAAGTGCATATTTAACTAACTTTATCTTTCGTAAAAAGTGCTAGAGAAGCTCGTGACTAAGTAATAATAGTCGCAGGGATCGATTCATCAGGTTAAGCTACGCTTGCCGGGATTGGTCCGTGGATGGGTGACCATCTTTACATATCGAGACTCCTAAATGCCTCGGAAAGCAAATTAAGCCGTTGCTCCCGGCTGTCATTCCCACGAATCTTTGACAGTCATTAAGGGGAATAGTCTGAAGCCCGAAAGTCTGACAGCTAGTCTTACCAAGGGGTACCGTATTAACCAGTTACTGATTGGTT
Source organism: Hyppa rectilinea (assembly GCA_951799385.1). Classification (NCBI taxonomy): domain Eukaryota; kingdom Metazoa; phylum Arthropoda; class Insecta; order Lepidoptera; family Noctuidae; genus Hyppa; species Hyppa rectilinea. Next base: position 3,173,148 of record OX637310.1, on the reverse strand, counting down.
TGTGGTGAATAAAATAAATTAACGTTTATTTCAGACAAAAAATAAACAGTCCATAGCACAAAAAAGAACAAAACAATACAGGAGGCACACAAAAAACAATACAACACGGAACAAAAAATTACATACATAAGCGGGGGGGAACAGTCCGCCGCTCAGAGCGCTGTATGCAAGTGAATCCAGTGACGTAGCAGCGGAAAGTCCCACCTGTCTGCGAACACGCCTAGAATGCTGTTGCGGCTAGACCTCACACGATTCAGCAGCGACGCACACTGTTTCCTTATCAGGGCATGAAAACCAGTAGTGCGCGCTTCTGCAAACATCCCTGAAGCACTGCAAAATCGTGGTAGTCGCAGCAGCACCCTAAACGCGTTGTTATATTGAACACGTAAGGCGTTGTATGTCCCCAGTGTGTACCCCAATCACTACACACTTGCAGCCTGTAGGTTAACCCTACAGGCTGCAAGTGTGTAGTGATTGGCAGTAAGACTTAAAAAGTGTAACTTTCACTTGATTACTGCTACGCGCAAACCTGCGAGCCAACATATTACACCGGACAGCCAACGCCGTACGCGCTCTTTCAACATCTACGTTATCTTTGAGGTCTTCGGAAACCCAATGGCCCAGATACTTAAACTGTGCGACTCTGTTTAAGGCGGTACCAGTTAAGGTGACTGAAGGTACAGTCACGTAATTTTTACCACGCCCCTTAAATACTAACAGTTCGCTTTTCTTTGCATTATATCTGAGCCCATGGGTCCCCGTACAAGACTCGCAGATACAGTACTCCCAAATTAATAATGCACATGCAGATCTTCGCTAATTGTCGTATTCCCGGAAACACCCGAATCATTGAATCGTTCGAGTCCTTAACAATGCACTTGCATTTTGCACCTTGTTCGAAAGAAATAGGAGTCAATATCATGTGTACACAATCGAAAACAATTCTGGCGGTCGGCGGCGGTCGGCGGTCAGTCAAAGGTCCGTCACAAAGAGTAATATAATAAGACTGATCGTCCGTTAGTCGTCTTGTTATATTGGTGGTGACTGCACGTGTTCTCTTTGTCTGGAATTATATAGAGCTGCTATTACACACCCTTCTTGGTTTTGTTTTCAAAGGTGAATTTAATTTCAACTTTAATTATCTTATTCAAATTTAAATAGTTAATTTTGTAAAATATTTAAATATAAGTACTAACATTTTTCAAGTTTTTTCAATATTAAAAAATTATGAATACCTACGTAAAATACATATTAAGTACTAGAAAAAACATATTAAAAATCAGATTTAGGCTTATATGAATTATAGCTCGCTATTTACTTACATGGAATTATTGAATCAAATTTCGTTACTGATAAATCAATATTTATCTCTTTTAGGACAAAACCCATAATCTTACTAAATTATGCATGAAGAAAATGCACTTAACCACTCTATATACATATCGTCTTCCGACGCTCGGGGAATACGACCGTTGCCGAACAGTGGCGAAGATTTCTATGCGCATTATCACTTTTGGAGACCTGTAGGGGAAGGTGGGGCAGCTTCATACAGTTTTTCTATTTTGTCTCATAGATTATTCTCTGGTATCAATATCTGAATAGATTGAATAAGAACTAGTACTATAACTATCTGACTTTCTATCAAAAACATATAATTTGTTTAAATATACATCTGTGACTTTTTATAAAAGTTTAAAAAAAAAATCAGGAATGTATGAATGTGCCCCGCATGCGGGGTACTTTCATACAGGCTATGGGGCAGATGCATACATGTGAAAAAATACACAAATTAAGGAATAAATGTTTAATTATTTATCAAAATTAAAGTATCAAAACACAACGTATTCGAAACCAAAAGCAATTAGACTCTGTGAGTAACTAATACCTAGAAAATAATCAAGTAATAAAGAAAAAAGTAAAAAAAGTTAACTAAGTAAACAGAAAATAACTTAAAATGTAGGTAGTTTTTCCTTTTATGGCACTGAAAGAAACTTAGTTAACCTAACAGTCTTTCTGATAAGTCAAATAAGTATATCTATGTCCTAGAATTAAGTAACATATCTTTGTTATGTATCTATTAGTACACATACAGTATGAATGTGCCCCTCTTATTACTGTATGAACCTGCCCCATTCAATGATTTTGAAAAACAAATATTCTTATAAAAAAACCAAACATATATATTATAATTTACGTATCAATTCACAAAATACATCCTATTATCTTTGAAATAAAATAGTATTGAATAATCTAGATAAAAACTTTCATCAAAATAAAGATGTTTAAAGTGAGGTTATAAAATTACTTATGCGTTGCCGAATCACGTTCCGCGTCACCTCGTCGCGAGTTTCACACTGACTGCTGTCAAAATTCGTGAGCCAACGTACACGTAGGTAAGTCACGTGTACATGCTTAAATCGTTAAGTTAACGCGCGCCTAATAAAAGATGTCGCTAGTGTATGACGGTGCCCCGTGTATGAATCTGCCCCACTTCCCCCTACGTACTAAGTGACGCAGACCTCCAATCGATGGGCTCAGCAGTACCATGTCATCAGCGTAGCTAATATTGCAATAGACACATCGCTTTTACCAACAAGATCAATCACAGCAGTTACTTCAGAAAAACTAATTTTATTACAAGTTCCAGCGCAGAGTTTATGTAACGAACAAAAACCCGACTAGCCTCGCAAAACATGTAGCAAACATCGACACACATGCTTTAATTAAAGCCCTAACGGTTGTGACGCGAGGACCTCCTTTTGCATACCTTTTACATACCTTGAAGGTGGTATTACTATAAGTTTTAGTCTAATAGTAGTTATTTAGTCTAATAGCATGGAATGTTTGAATGAACTCCAACGAAGAATAGAATTTAAGTGTCTGTTGTTTTTGCTTAAGAGACATTGGGAAAAGGGGACTATTTCCCGTTACCTTAGCATGATCAGTCTGTAATCTTCCCACTGCTGGGCAACAGAACTCTCAATCATGAGAGGGAGTGGCCCGTGATCTACCACGCAGGCCCAATGCGGGTTAGTAGATGTCATAATGTCTTCCATTTTTTTAGTATAGGACATGCAGATTTCTTCACGAAGTTTTCCTTCACCATTTAGAGAGTATTTTAGCGTACTTTACGACATGCATTTGATGAAAAATTTATTCTGTTTGAATACATTATTAAGTATCATCATGTATTTGATTTATATTAATGCTTTGTTTCTCTCAATTCAAAATCAAACTTGATTGTCAAGGCATTTTCCTCAAACCATGATTTCTTTTATACCTACTTACAATGTTTTCTCGTACCATCTAGATTCCATCCATCCATTTGAATTGACTGCGTATTTGACATTTGGGTCAAATACACTGTCAATTCAGACCTCAACCCGTGTCAGATCAACGAAAGCAATTCATCAATCCAACGGATTAAACGTGAGATAGCTGAGCCCATGTAGGTACCTATGTAGACCGCTGTTCAGTAGCCCATGTCATGATGTCATGTCTGAGTTAATAGTACAGAGATTACAAGCACATGCTATAGGTAAATAATGCGCATGAGTTTAATAGTTTACATGGAATATGGAGTTAACAGCTTACACGCTAACAAAGGCATATATATCTGGCTTTACGTAATGAATACTTAGTTAATAATAATAATAATAATAATATAATAATAAAAACGTTTATTTTCTCCACCACATAATGAAAAATTGGTATAATACCTACATAATTGTGTATACAAAAAAAAAATACATTGATGTTGTGGAGACTGGAGCCTGTACTAGGAATACCTGTGTTACAGGTCTCCAGGCCTCCAAACTACAAGGACAAGTCGCACTGGTAGACATTTATAATTACAGATGGTAACCATAATGGGGTGAACAATAAAAATAAAAAATAAAGTTCAATGAGATATTCAGTAGGTAGACTGTAGAGGAAAACATCGTAAGGAAACCGGCATGCCGGATATTTCTCAACGGCATGTGAAGTCAGAGGCCCATGGGCAGCGTAAAAACTCTGACACCAGGTTATACAGTCACTAACCACACGAAAAAGAAGGACCATAAAAATAACATAATATGCAAATTTAGAAAATTTAACCAGAGGGGTGACACAATAGACGGTCTTCCTAAAAGGCAGTCTCTGGATGGATTAGACAATACTGCAGGTAGTCGATGTACCATGTACATAATTATATACAAATCAAATCAAAAGTCATTTATTCAAATTAGGCTGCAAATCAGCACTTTTTGAAGGTCAAAGTTAGGATAAGACAGTCCCCCAAAAACAATAAATACATACCTACATTCCTACAAAGAAACATATTACATATTACACTTAACTAGGTACTTACGTACGATGTTGTATATTGTGTACGATGTCATCAAGTACGTAACGATATTACAATTTAACAGTGTATCTAAGTACACTGTTATTGCGAATGTCCGTTGACTAATGGGATGGTAACTAACCCAAAACATATATTACAATTCAGACAATTTTTCAAAATCAAAAACCCTATAAATCGAAACAAGAATAATAGTTAACCATGTGACAGCATAGTTAGTTAAAAAGGGGTCTAAATAATAGATTGTTGTTCAGGGGAAGCATGGCAAATAAAGTATTCAACACGCAATTCACCTTAAAACAGGCAGTCAGGGTGCAATCTAATGCAAGAATCTATAAGTACAGAGGCCAGCACATCAAGTTATACCTACTATACGCTATAAAACCTTTGTTTGTTTGTACCTATTAACCTACCATGTTCGAACACTAATTTTAAATTAATTTACTTCTAATGCCTAAAAGGTACTTAATAATTGTATTGCTAGAAAGCAGAAGGTCTGTAGAAGTTTTTAAGACTTAAATAATCGGAATTATTGCTACCCTTGTTTTTATAAAATATAGCGAATCATGTCCAGGATTTTTTTTGAAGTCGTTTTGTATGATATATACTTACTATTATATATATTTAATCGATCATAATAACCCTCTAATGTTTCCAACTTCTGGAATACAGCCCAGGTCTCCACTTTGAGAGAGGAGGCCGCAATCCACCACACGAGCCCAGTGCGGGTTGGTAAGTAGATTCACGTCATGTCTTTATATTTTTGGTTCTATGACATGCCGGTTTCGTCACGATGTCTTCCTTCAGCGTCATGAGATCTCTGGTGATGAAATAATTTACACCAAGTAAAGCGCCTGTCAGAATAGGTAAGAATCGATTATCTACTACGCGTAAGTCGCGGCCGTTACCACGGGGCCACCGCTTCTCTTAAACCACCACCATACCTAACATAAGGATATATAAGGAAAAAAAATAATTTAAAAAAGTTGACAGGTATGAGTTCCTAAATAAATAATCATTTATTAAAAAAGTTCTATGGCAGCAACGCGGAAATATTCAATATGTTGGCCATTATTATACTAAATGTTCCACTGCGATGACATAGTTATTGACTGTTGTATCAATCTGAAGTTTTTACAACCAGGGCTGCACCACGTAAAAGTGAGCTGACTGATACCTACTTGAGAGTTAGTTTTGTCAGAACTTTTGGCGTGAAAAAGTTCAAGTAATGATTCTGGCGGCTTATGGACGTAAAATAGGGGGAAACAATTACGTCCGCAAAGAAACGTCTTACTTAAGAATGAGTATGATAACAATCATATAACCAAATACCATAACATGTCAGGACCAACGAGATAACGAAGCACGGAGGAGTCTCGATGATGACTGTAATGGATGGTCACTCAACCACAAACCGGCCGAGGCAAGCGTAGGTAGCGATATATTACTTTCCTCTATGGTAGGTAGTTAACCGTTCGAATGAATGAGACGTGCGGCTGATAATATTATGCTACGAACCCCTCAAACACAAAATAAACAGCTCTATCAATATTTGTTTGTTGTAGGTGTTCTGCACTCACCCTGTACTGAGGAAACCTAGTTTAAACAACGATCAAACAAAGGCCAGTTTTGGGCAAACAATAGCAGTGAACAATTATGTCTTAAAACAGTGATCAACTGATCATACATTTATTAATAATTATAATTTAATTGTGTTAAGGACTATGCGTTAAATGGAATGCAATAGAGATTGAAGTTTGTTCAGTGTTACCAACACAACGTTACAAATATCTCCCGTTGTTGTGGAAACATTTAATTCGTTTTCATGTTTTTTTTAATATAAAAAAATTAAACAAACTTACAGAATACAACAAATTATATTACTGCTCATGTATTTTAACATTCATAAGTTAATGGACTTATTTTTTTTTTAATTTAATTAATTAAACCTCAATTTGTTTTTTTAGCTTTGTACGGAATTTTAATTTTAGTCTTTGCAACTCTACCGCGCTCATCATTGTGAATTAGAGTTGAGTGTTTTTATTTATTTTGAACGGAAATCCTTGAAAAGTATGGCGTAAATCTATTATTCCACGTATTTTCATTAATTTCGAAGTGTATTTTCTGTCATTGAGAGCCCTGTGTACACAAAATGTCGAGATCGAGCTCCGTAGAAGATATTCCCGAGCAATGTAAAGTGAGTTTGATGTTTTTTTCATTGTTTATTTTTTCATTGTCGTCGTTCGTCGTGACCTTTGCCTGCATTTGCTGTTTAACAGTCTGTTAGATATTTGTAAACAACGCAGTTATTGTATGATACTACCTACGGCTGCGTTTGGTATTGCGTCATAAAAAATGCTTGGTTTTGTGTTGTTATTAAGTTGTAAGTCGGGCACGACATTCTTGATCAAATAAGTAGACGCACTAGACACATTCCACGATCAATTAACTATATTGTTTGTTTTAAAATCTTGTATAACTGATAACCGATTGAAATTGGCTTACATGCTGAGTCATCTAAACCTTAGTAAGATAAGATATTAGGTACTTAGCATATAAGTAGGTACATTATTTTCCATCTTTACCAATAATGTAAACAGATAAACCACTGTAAACCACAAAATAGCCACAGTATGTGATTTTCCTTAGGTTTTCCTACTAGTCTTTTTTAGCCTTCATTAACACATTTAAACATTATTGGAATGCAATTAAAGATATGAATAACTTTGTAGTAACTGCAAGCTATGTTATGTTTTAGTTTATGCACTTAGTCATTCAGGTGGACCATTGTATATGTGTAGTAATTGCATAAATCACCAAGTCACAAAATGCACTGCTGAGATAAAATTAAAGTATAGTAGAGTCTTCACTATATCCCGCACTTCAATACTTCGAGATTTCCAGTAGACCATTCACCAGCTAGTTTTTAAATAAGGACTTCAAGTTGCGATAATACATGCCTGAAGCATTATCTATCCATGTATATAAAATCAATTGCTGTTTGGCTCACTTAAACTTGAGAACGGCAGGACCGATTTAAATAATTTTGGTTTTAAAATGTTTGTCGTAGTCCAGGGAAGGTTTAAAAGGTGAGAAAAGTAGGTAGGTTGGGTTGGTAGGTAGGGTAGGTAGGTTAAGTAGGTAGGGTAGGTAGACAAGGTAGGTAGGATAGGTAAGTAGATAGGATAGGTAGGGTAGGTAGGTAAGGTAGGTTAGGTAAGTAGGGTATCATAGTTAAAACAGGACAACATCTGTCAGGTCAGCTAGTCTCTAATATTAAAAACTAAGTTGCTATAATTTAAGATTTAATTTAAATATCTTGATGGTTAAAAAGAGACAAGAGAATACAATCAGTGGTTCATTCACCTTAAAAAAACTCGACATTTTCCTCATGATAAACATTTTGATTAAAACTTTTGTTGCCAGTAATAAAACTAAGCATATTGAATTTTCCAGGTATATTTTTATCGTAGTTATCTTTACTCATCAGATTAAAAAGATAATTTGATGCAATCTCTTTTAATATTATCGTTTTTAATAATAATATAATATTAAATAAATATTATATGAAAAAAATAATAAATTAATTTAATTAACTTATTTTAAAATTAATATATTTAAAAATGGAGTCTGTCTTTTTATATTATTGTTGTCATTATTAGTGAGGAAAACTGCTCACCATTGAAGAAACACTTATACGATTCACATGATTTTTAGGGTTCTATACCCAATGGTGAAACGGGACCCGAAAAGACTCTGCTGTTCGTCCTTCCGTCCATCCGTTTGTCTGTCTGTCTGCTACCAGGTTGTATATCATGAACCGTGATAGTTATACAGTTGAAATTTTCACAGATCATGTATTTCTGTTGCCTCTATAACAACAAATAGGTACTAAAAAACAGAATAAAATAAATATTTAAGGGGCCTCCCATACTACAAGCGAGATTTTTTTTGCCTTTTTTATAGATAATCGTACGGAACTTTTCGTACGCGAGTCCGACTTGCACTTGGCCGGTTTATAGTTATGATTAATTATAGCCATAGGCTCCTCTAGCTTTGAAAAGGAAAGAAGAACATTTAGTTTAATAACATAATGACTTAGGCCTTGTTCTAGGCATACTTATTCAAGGCTATTTTCCTTTAGCGATGTATAAAAAATTCTACACTTATCAATATCTATTGGTGACTTAAAAATATTTGTTATACTGATAAGCTTATCTGATTTGTTGGTGTTTCAAATATTGTAGTTATATTCTATATCTATATATAATTCAAAATATATCAGTTTGTACAGATATTTGAAGCTATCTGATGAATTCATCTTCTACGTCTCGCTTTTATTCTCCAAAAGGGGTAGACAGAGTGATATAACTAAAACCCCTTTTGTAATGGTATTAATACCTAAAGTACACACGGACTTACGCCTTTGGCATTTTATTCTTGTCATTATAATTTGTGTTATTACCTGAGGATGGAAAAAAAAAACAATGATGGCCTTCTTAACTCTTAAAAAAAAAACTGTGGTACATTGTTAATGATGAAACGACGAACATTCATTGTAATTAAGTAAAATTCCTAGAATGACGTCACGAAGCGCCGGCGCCGGTGGGAATGAGTCTCGTGGGATTTGCCTTGACCCAGCTTGTTTATTAAATCAACGAGCCGGCCACATGATGGGTTTTTCACTAAGTTTTTGTTATTTCAAATGTTATTTTGTCTCTATGTCTCTAATGTCCCTAGCATCAAGTGAAATGACTGGTCACTTCAGCTAAAAGTTCTCACGGTGAAATTTTTACAAGATATCACGGCTGAAGTCCAGTTCCGCAAATTCTAGTTTATCTGTCAAATGCATTACATTATAAAACGTTGACTTTACAGGACCTGTTCACACAAGATGGAGTGCTTCTCAAAGCGTGCCTGGGTAGACCTGTCACGGATCTCAACGCCATCGGAATGCTGTGCATTGTGCAGAACCAAGACAGCAGCAAGTGCATCGAATGGAGACCTAACGACCTGATCACCATAGATTCTGACACCCAAGACCAAGAATGGGCAGTCGTCAACACTATTGGTATTACCATGTCTTATGCTAAAGGTAGATTTATTTATTTATAGTTTTTTCGCCGCTTCGGCTGCGTGTTTGGGTGGTGTCGTCCCTTTTTTGTTTTTATTTCAAGTTGCTATAGGTTCCTTAGACCATAATGTCGCGGCCTACCCGAGTGACGTCCGGAAAGTCGGCAGTTTGGCATACGGTCAATGCGCAAAGCTTCGCCAGGGTTTGGGAGCTACATATATAAATAGTCTGTTCCAATAGTATCTGATTAAAATGTCAACATATAGAACGGAAAATGTACCTGTGAATGCCAATTTGTAGTGCCATCATTCAGATTTTTTTTTAAACCCCTTAAAAATGTTTTTTCATTTGACAATATAAGTTAGTTTTATAACCTTTATGCCGATCATTACAATTAAATAATGTTATTCAAACAATAACTTGGAAAAAGGGGCGAGATATAAAGTTGAGACCTTTTCAATATAGACAGAATGTGTTACTTTATTAGTAGGTAATTTATGTATAATTATGGTGTATTTATCTATCTACTATTTCCCTTTAGTGAGTGATTGCGTAAGAATTTAACAGCAACTGTGTTTGTTTACACTTTGATGAGATACTTTTGGAACATACCATACCTGCACCAGATACTTCCGTTTGGGACTTCAAGGCTTCTCTGAAGACGCACCCTAATCTCTCTTTCAAAAAGTCGAACACCATATTGAAACATTATGTCTAGTTATTCTTAGTAATATGTATTAACTATACATACGGAACATCTAACTATTAGCCTTGCTGCTTTTCACTAGAGATTAAGCGCTTTTGCTGTGTTACTTAAATTCATTCGACTGGTGATGGTATTAAAACTCTTTACTATTATGATTTTTTCTAAAAACACCCTAATACCTATAAGAGGTATTCTACGATAATATGGCGCGCCCCTCCAAATTACTGTTTCAATGCTTGTAGTCACATTCTTACGAAAGAGTTGTTGAGTTGTTTGTGGTACAACCACAAACAAACTCATTCGTAAGAATTCGCCTTCAATAGCAGGCCGGCAGCAACATACGTCGTGAGTCTTGGTGGCGCTTTGTAATTACTTTCACAAATACCTTCAATCAATGTGCCTAGCCTTTTCCCAACTATATTGGGGTCGGCTTCCAGTCTAACCGGATGCAGCTGAATACCAGTATTTTACATGCAGCGACTGCCTATCTGACCTCCACAACCCAGTCACTAACTGGGTAATACGATACCCCTTGGTAATACCTTAAAACGTTTTGAATTTTAGAGAGGTGGGCCATTTTATCGTAGGTTATCTCAACTTTCTCATCTTTTCTGTTGCCTGTTCTTAGTTTCTTGCAAATTTACTATTAATTTACCATTGTTCGTTCTTACTCAATTTTCAATATTCCATTCTACCAAATTAACATAGATCATCCATTAGGTCGTCGCCAGCGCACCCTTAGTGGTAACATAACATCGGACTACGCAACAGCCCGCGCACGCATCATTAAGATACCGATAGACGAGCTCAAAACCTTCAGGGTAACCAGAAACAACCAGCAAATGCAGTTCTCAACCAAACCAGGAGTTTGGCAGACCACGTTCTACTTCCAACACGGCAATGCTGAGATATTCGTCGCTTATTTGAAGAATCACGTGAAGACAGCGAAAACTCGCCATGACAGAAACACTTACGTCGTTGTCGAACCGAACATTGAGTCCCAAGTATTGAATAAGTCTTTTGCCGAACTGGATATCTTTACCGAAAATACCACAGATGTGGTTTGGAACTTGGTGTCGAATTTTAAACAGAGGCCCTATGAGACTACTTTGGAAGCGTTTTCGAAACTCACTGATATTGGTAAGGATTAATTTTTTGATTCTTTAAACATTTTTACCAATTATTTTATGTGCAAAGTTTTTCTGAATGTTGAGCTGTTAAATAGGCCAGTAGCTTACCTGATTGAACGAGGTTTCCGCCTCTTTAGAACACCAACCCCAAATAGATGACGATGTGTTTCTGACATCCTGTTATTTTACCGATACCTATCAGATAAGAACATTTGAAATCCAATTCAATTGTCAATTTGAAACGGTCAAAAATAAAACATGAAATCATATAGATAAAAAACCGCTCGTCTTAAAAACCTCTATCACCGTACAGAAATTGAAAATTATGCGAAGATGTAATTGGAAAATTGCATTTAATGCTAATAACTAATAAGTATTTACATTTGAGTCTAACAACCTGTGACGTCTCATTGTTATATTTCAGACAAATCACGTAGAAATTCCGTAAAAACCCTTTCAAATACTAACCCAATTAAAATAATGATGATAGTTTAATTACCTGCACATTTTTTTTCATATTATATGTAATTGTGTAGTTTCTGTTGGAGATCCAATAAATAAATAAATAAATAAACTACTATTAAATTATGTATATTTAAACTAGCTGCGCCTCACGATTTTACTCGCATAAATCTCGATACTGTGGGAATATAAGAATCTGGATAAATCTAGACACAGAGGTAGTTTATGACTAGGATGTTTATGGATTAACACATATCCCGATAGTACGTTTCCTTAGGATAATTTCCGCTACCCACGTGGGCGAAACCGCTGGCAGCAGTAAGCTATAAACTGATCCATTATTTATTAATTTTCTTACAATAGGATCGCGCTTAACCACTGTCTCACCTGTCTGTAAGCGATGATGTGGTTGAGAGTGAAACACGCTTGCCTAGAAGAAACCTATTCATCCTTGACTTAAAGCCCCCTAGATTGTAGCTATCGGGAAACAGTATAGCAAAAGTGTTTAACCTCTTAAGCTACTTTGTCTTCATTTTTCCAGTATACTACGGCAACGAAGGAATGAACGGCAAACGCGATGTGTCAGAAGAAGTAGCGGACCTGCTAACAAAGAGTATGAGTGCTATGGAGGACGCTACTACGGTGATCAGGAACGATGAGTACGAGGTCATCAGTGTCAAACCTACACTACCGCCCCGGCCGTGTATACCAAGGTAAGAATAAAGAAAGCAAAAGTATTCACTGTGATATACACATGAAAATATCAAACTAAATTTAACACACAATGATAATGGAATAAAAAAAAATTATACTTAAAAAAGAAGGTACAGTGGCCAGCACATCAAGTTCCCAAAATCTGTAAAATTTCTTTGATAGTATTTCAACTTTATTGCAAAGACATAAGGTTCATTTTTAATTGAGAAACTTTGACAGTTAGGGATATCTTGATTGTGCTGGCGTCTGTACATGGGCAAAAGACTCCTTTCTCAGCATGATGCTTCGACATTTAAAAATAAGGTACAATATGAAAAATATCAAATAAAAAATGAAACATTTATTTAAGTATTGATGAATTATTTCATATAAATTAAAGCTCCAGTTATGGACAGCTTATCAATATCTAAGGCCAAGGATATCTAAGGGCCTATGCACACCACGTTTTTTAAACGCGCCGTCGACGCGCGTTTTGGGAACGCGCGTCGCCGGCGCGTTTTTATCCTGCAGAGCAGTTTGTTGTCGTTTGTATCGATACAAACGCGCGGCACCGGCGCGTGTGTATCGATACAAACGCGCGGCACCGGCGCGTCTGTATCGATTCAAACGCGCGACACCGATACGAGCGCTAGCGCGCGCGCCTGCCCTACGGACGGGGTTTCCCCCGCAACGAGGGAAAGGGAAGTGTGAATCTACGCTAGTAGCAATCGAGCGATTTGATGCACCGCACGTCTTTTGAACAAAAAAATGGAGCCTTTCGACACAGAAAACTTTATTGCACACGCGCGTTTGCATCTCGTCTGTATCGCTACACACGCGCGTCTGTATCGCGTCTGTATCGCTACACACGCGCGTCTGTATCGCTACACAAGCGCGTCAGGTGTGCAAAGGTCTACAGGCTGCGTCTGACTTGCGTGCGTATCGCGTCTGTATCGCTACAAACGCGCGTCGATGGCGCGTTTAAAAAACGTGGTGTGCATAGGCCCTAAGGATCTCTAGGATAGATATATTATGCTCTTTTGCATACCAAATACAGATTTTTGCATAATAAACTCTAAAAACCTATGGCAGGTTTACACAAAGCGAAGCGCTAGTCGTACAGGCTTGCCTGCGCTGGCCATGCCGGTGTTGTTTTTTGAAGGCCAGTCAGTCATTTTTCAAAAATCAATTCCGAAGTGTGGGTAACGTGCTAGAAAAACTTAAAACACCCTGCTTTTTGATTGGGGGTTTAAAAATAGACGGGTGCTCTATTCATGCCAGCGTTACGTGTAAACCTGCCTTTACGTAGACATGTTCCTGTCTCTGTCTTGCATTTTTGGTTTGGTAGTTGTGCGATAGTGACGGGAATAACGCTTAACCAACCAAGTTTGCAAACAATAATCTTTTCTATTAAAATAATAATAGAAGTGAAGGTTATCGATATAGGTCATTCATACTAAATACCCACTGATAATCTAAACTGCACGCGAATGATATAAATATTTCTTAGTTCGATGTTCACTTATCGAATATTATGACTCGTGCATCTCGACTAGACAACACAAAGGGCTAAGGAATAAACATGGATGGGTTTTAGCCAGTCTTCTTCTTTACGTGTGGTTAGTGACTACCTGGTGTCAGAGTTTTTAAGCTGCCCATTGGCCTCACATGCTGTTGAGGAATATCTCTCAGACATGCTGGTTTCCTCTCGATGTTTTCCTTCACCAATTTTTAAGCAAGTGATAATTTATATACAGGGTGGAATTTTGTAATGCCCCCTGGAGGGAAAGTACTCTTAATACTGTAGATAGAAAATTTTACTCAAAGGAAACATGCCTTTATTTTTGAATAGAAAGAAAACTGCATTCAAAGATTCCCAAAAAATCGCTTGCCACACCCGGGAATCGAACTGACTAAAATCTGCAAAAAGTACACACTGTACTTTTATTGCCGCGATCGTTAGTATCAATTATAAGGATGAAATCTTTCGAACAAACTTGATAAATTAAATGATAGGAAAACCATGAAATCTTTAATTATTTACAAAAAATTCTAAACTAATTAATTAGTTGCTCGAAATGGGCTCCTAGTCCAGTCAATAAGGAAATTCTTTGTATGGAGAAATTACATTAATTCCTCTGTCGCTGAAACTTTGCAGTGTGATAAAGTAATGTTTATAGATAACGGTTGACCAGTTATCCAACATTTTTTTTTTTTAGAAGTTAGGTATTTACACCTAAACATGAAAATCATTTCTAGATCTGGGGCAAAAATTGCTCCGTCCAAAATTCCTTCGGTATATGCCAGTATATACTGATATGTATAGGTATGTATCGGTATCCAACATTTTTTTTATTTGGGAGGGCCAGGAAGTTAAAAATACCTATTTAGGTCCATAACTTGTTCGAAAAAATTCCTCCGTCAAATTTTCTTTTTTTGTATGTTTTAATATCGTCAAATGTATCGCACTGCACAAAGATCCAATAGATTTTGCATTTGTAACATAGCATTACGGTTTTCTGCCAATAACTCAGTGAAAAAAATTCCTCCGTCTTTTTTTATTAATTTATCTGTCATAGTATACGTAAATGAAACAGTTTTTTTAAAGATCCAATAAAATTTCGGCAATACACATGACTTTTAGAGTATCAACTATTATTTTAAGATGAATGGACTACGAGCGGGCGGCGGGGGCAGTGCGGGGCGCGGGAGGAAGGGCGCCGGCCGCCGCGTTGCATACATACTCACTTTTCTGTTTTTTATAGAATCTAATGATATTTCGACTTCGGACATGCACCTTGTAATACATTAATTAACTTATCATATGGGTAATTAAGTACCTAGCACTTTTGAACGTCAAAATTAAGTAACAAACAGGCACTTAACTTATCATTGGTTTTGTTTCATTATATAGGAACTATAACAATTATTGTAAATAAATACTTGCTACGGTCACTAATCATGTTTTAAAACGTGTTACTGACCGGGACCGCCAAATTGCAAAAAAACGTAAGAAAAATTTAATTTCGCGGGCTACCCTGAATAATTATTCAAATCACTCATTGATGAGAGTATAGGTATATTGGGTGCAGAGGTCAAGCTACCCCAATCTGTCAAATTGGGAAAATTTGACAGATTGGGATAGCTTGATGTCAAATTTTCTCAATTAAAAATGAACCTTATGTCTTTGCAATAAAGTTGAAATACTATCAAAGAAATTTGACAGATTGTGGTAACTAGATGTGCTGGCCTCTGTACAATATGTTTAGCATAGCATATTATGTATAACAAGAGATATTTGAATTAAAAACACTGATACAATTTTTTTTCTCAACGTTTATTAATTATTTGGTATCAATCAACTCTCATTCGTGAGTAACAAACAATAAACTAACCATTCGTTCTTATTAAACTTACTTTTATTGAACTATCTTCATAAAGTTTTATTAACCAAGAAACAAAAATATATACTTCTAATCTCCACCAAGTCGAGCTTGACAAACAAAGGCACAGCACAACAAAATGTTAAAAAATAGTAGAGTTGAGCCCGTTAAGCAATTGTAACTTTGTAATCCTTTTGAAATAGATTCTACAGTTTTTCGTCAGATAAAATACCTAACTTGATAAATTGATAGATAGGTGCCATATAGTGGATTTAGTTACTTACACTAAATTGTGCAGTTATAAAAAAAATATTTATTTAAACGAGAGTAATCACTAAATATGCGAAGTCATGTCATCGACCGACATCCACCAAAATGAAAAAAGAAACATATTGTACAGACGCCAGTACATACATGTATCAACTACCCCAATCTGTAAAATTTTCCCAATTTGACAGATTGGAGTAGCTAGACCTCTGCACCCAATATACCTATACTCTCATCAATGAGTGATTTGTATAATTATTCAGGGTAGCCCGCGAAATTAAATTTTTCTTACGTTTTTTTGCAATTTGCCGGTCCCGGTCAGTGACACGTTTTAAAATATGATTTGCGACCGTAGCAAGTATTTATTTACAAAATTGTAACAATATAAATCATTAATACAACCCTAAGTAAGTTCATAATATCATCCTATGGCATCAATATTACAGAAATATTCGTTCCATAGGGTTATTTTATGAACTTAGTGAGATATGTATGTATATTGCTAAATCAAAGGATACTAATTAGGATAATAATACAAAATATTTGTTATTGTCACGAATCATATTTTGATCAACATAAAACCTGGCATTGACCTGCAATTTGCAAAAAAAGTAAGAAAATTTGAATTTCGCGGGCTACATGGCGTTTCCTTCTTTCCTTCCTTATTATAAATGTTATTTATGGAAAAATGGTTAATGTAACATAAGTAGCTTATTTTTAATAATAATACATAATATCCATGGAAATTTCACAAAACGATAATACATAATATCCATGGAATTTTTCTTTCCAAATATGTGTGAAAAATAATATTCATAGAATTTCTTCAGCACTAATGTGCTAAGCATTGGGGTAGATTATCTATATCTGAAAAAGGGGAACAATACCAATATGGGGGGCGGATAGGAAGTAAGTACCTATCGAAGAAAACTTGGCGAAAAAAATGGTACAGTAGGCTGATAATGTTTACAATACAGCAAAGAAGTAACATTATTTATAACCGACTTAAAAAACGGAGGAGTTTCTCAATTCGCTGTATGTTTTTTTTTATGTTTAGTTCGTGGCAAAAACTGAAATAAAAATTATTTTTGCTTTGAAAGGTTTTTTAGGTAGTCGATTTTTTATATTTCTATACACTTGTTGTACGAGTATCGAGAAATAATAATAATATCTTTGGACATTTCGTATTTTTTCGTATATTTCATTTTTTCGTAAATACATACATATTATAGATAGAAAAACACCCAGACCTGTAACAAATACTTGCAGGGCGTACAAATATTTGTTCCGTGCGGGAATCGAACCCGCGATATACTGCGCAGCAGTCAATCGCTCAACCACTGCTAATAATTGTTATAGTTCCTATATAATGAAACAAAACCAATGATTAGTTAAGTGCCTGTTTGTTACTTAATTTTGACGTTCAAGTGCCTTTGAATAAATAAAACTAAATATTAATTGACAGAGACTGTTTGACGTTAAACAGTTTTTAAAGAATCCCGAATAAGAAATAAGTTAGTTATTACTCATATATTCGGCTTAGGCCATCTATACTTGAAAAATTCACCATGTATACAAATAATGAAGTTCAAAGGAAAACTATCACAACTAAGCAAGCTTTACAAGTTGTCTAGTAATAGTCAAATAACATTGTACCTTTATGGACAATTGGTAATTTCTTACAAATTGTAATGAAGAGCATGTTTTTCAACTATTATGTTAAGCTTGTTGGTTGTGCGTGGTCCGACACTATCAATGGTATGGTTACTTCACAATTCATGAAAAATATACGATACGATCAATCGCATATCTGAATCGCCCCAAGAGATATTCAAACTCATTGCTTCCGGTACGGACGTGCTAGGTACTTAATTACCCATATGATAAGTTAATTAATGTATTACAAGGTGCATGTCCGAAGTCGAAATATCATTAGATTCTATAAATAACAGAAAAGTGAGTATGTATGCAACGCGGCGGCCGGCGCCCTTCCTCCCGCGCCCCGCACTGCCCCCGCCGCCCGCTCGTAGTCCATTCATCTTAAAATAATAGTTGATACTCTAAAAGTCGTGTGTATTGCCGAAATTTTATTGGATCTTTAAAAAAACTGTTTCATTTACGTATATTATGACAGATGAATTAATAAAAAAAGACGGAGGAATTTTTTTCACTGAGTTATTGGCAGAAAACCGTAATGCTATGTTACAAATGCAAAATCTATTGGATCTTTATGCAGTGCGATACATTTGACGATATTAAAACATACAAAAAAAGAAAATTTGACGGAGGAATTTTTTCGAACAAGTTATGGACCTAAATAGGTATTTTTAACTTCCTGGCCCTCCCAAATAAAAAAAATGTTGGATACCGATACATACCTATACATATCAGTATATACTGGCATATACCGAAGGAATTTTGGACGGAGCAATTTTTCCCCCAGATCTAGAAATGATTTTCATGTTTAGGTGTAAATACCTAACTTCTAAAAAAAATAAATGTTGGATAACTGGTCAACCGTTATCTATAAACATTACTTTATCACACTGCAAAGTTTCAGCGACAGAGGAATTATCACCTTATCCAACCCCTTTGTTGATTGGACTATCCATTTTCTTGGATACACAAATGTATTCTTCTAACAAATTCATTTCTTGTAACCTTTAATAACGTGTTGTGGTGAATATTATAAATCGTATTCTGAACTTCAACTCTCAACTCGTTTACATTCGCATAAGATTTAATGTAAATTTGGTTTTTAACATATCCCCATAAAAAAAAATCTAAAGGGGTGAGATCTGGTGATTTCGCAGGCCATCTGATTGTGCCGTTTGTACCAATCCAGGTATTAAAGGTATTTATTTAGAAGAATACATTTGTGTATCCAAGAAAATGGAGCCCATTTCGAGCAACTAATTAGTTAGTTTACATTTTTTTGTAAATAATTAAAGATTTCATGGTTTTCCTATCATTTAATTTATCAAGTTTGTTCGAGAGATTTCATCCTTATAATTGATACTAACGATCGCGGCAATAAAAGTACAGTGTGTACTTTTTGCAGATTTTAGTCAGTTCGATTCCCGGGAGTGGCAAGCGATTTTTTGGAAATCTTTGAATGCAGTTTTCTTTCTACTCAAAAATAAAGGAATGTTTCCTTTGAGTAATATTTTCTATCTACAGTATTAAGAGTACTTTCCCTCCAGGGGGCATTACAAAATTCCACCCTGTATAACGCACATGAATCCGTAAACGCAGAGGTGCTTGTCTTGGGTTCGAACTCGAGGCCTATGACTTGGCAGTCCGACGGTCACACCACTAGGCTATCATCGCTTGTGCGTTTATTAGTTAATACATTATAATATATATTGACATTTTGCATAAATTCATATTTTAGTCAGTAAGAGTCTGACACTCCCTTCCGCTCCACTCAGGGCAGGAGTCATTTGATGATTTCCCTCCCTTAAAAAAAAGCCTAGGTATATCGTAAATATCACCAAAGGATACTTGCTACCTAAAGGTTAATACATAATGTGTTGTTTTAGAGGAACTCCCCTATCCACGGAGAAGTGGGACGGATTGCAAGACACAGAGGGTAGGGTCACAGAGGTCGAAGGCGTTAAACAGCTAATATTTCGAGGGGTGAGTACTATTACATTGGAAACAGTCCTACTGCCGCCGAAGAGACTACTAGCTATCAACCATTTTTTAAGCTCAAGAAACGAACAACAGATGTAAGTTCCGTGTCAGAAAAAAACCTTTAGGATGAAAACGACACAATAAAAAAAAAACTAAATTGAGTTATCGTCATAAAATGACTCAAAACGAAAATAGTGGAACGACTTTTTTATAATTGGCAGCACTAACATAGTCACTGACGTAAATAATCACGAAATAGGTAATAGACGACACAATACGGAGGTCTCAGAATTAAAAAAAACAAAAACTTGCGAGATGCCAAGGGACACCCGGGTGGAACAAAGTTCCTTTCGATTAATTAGTGAAGGAATTGTAATGAAATTTTATTTCTTCTAGGTTATAATAATCAAAAAAAACTGATCCAAAATTAACCAATCAAAAAATATTGTCGTTACAACTTTTGGTCTTAATTCCGTCTAGCCCCCTTTCGCAACGCGCGATAAGGAACTTCGTTCCAACTTGTTTTGATATTTCCCTAAAAGTAACTTTTACGTCGTTTTCATCCTAAAGGTGCGATATTATAGTATGTTCCCTCACTGCTGGGACATAGGCCTGAATTCTTTGAGAGAGCTGTAACCTACCACCGCTACCACGCGGTTCCACAGCGGGTTGGTAGATAGTTAGTGTCACAATGTTTTCCTTCACCGTTTTGGGATACAGTAGTGATGGAATTATTAACCACAACTACAGTCCGCGAGGTATAAGCTGAGCTTTGCATTAGTGTGAGTGAGAGGAGCGCGGTGAGACAGAATGGCGCCACGCCTCAGGCCGGTTACCCAAAATCAGTTTAAACCACCGGGCGAAAATGGCGCCGCGCCTAAGGCCGGTTATCACACCTACACTATCCATGTACACTCACACAAATGCAAAGCTCAGCTTATACCTCGCGGACTGTACCTGGGTTCGAACTCACGATTTAAACTTATTACCACTGGGCCACTGGTCTCCTCTAGCTGTCACGCCTTTTTTCTAATCGCCCGCGGCGGGACAGATGCCTTAAGCTAGTTTATTAAGAGAACGCAAAAACATGCACTGATATTATAATTCAGTATGACGGAGGAATCAACTTTAATTAATCTCCGCGCGTCTTTTTAAAAATCGATTTGACAATTCAAATTAATCGATGTTTTAACTTGTTTGGGAAACCGCAAGGACCCTTAATTGTTAATTATAACACAGTAAACACAATACAGATCCTTTTTGGCAACTTAGTATATTATTTCTATGTTAAAATCCCTTTTGGAGTTTCGTCCCGTTTCACCCCTGCAACCCTATTCACCCTGTTTGACTGTACCTATTGTTTTAAATACGTACATTTGAAACTTAAGTGGAAATGAGAACAAGGTACTGGTAGGTAGTATCAATCGAATTAATATTAACATACATACTCTTTGTAACCCCAAAGGGATGGGCTAGCTGTGATAAACTTAGTGCTAAACCTTTGAGTTTGTTTCTGCCTTTCTTGTCAGAGTAGTCAGGAATCGCGGAGCTCATATTCATATAATAATTATGTATATTTGATTGCATTCCATAATGCTTGAAGATCTTACAATAGGGTTAAAGCAAAGGTACAATTACGGACCCTGTAGGGCACAGCAATAGCGAGGATCGCCCAGAGGACACGGTGCAAACCTGCCCCGCATGGGCGGAGCACCGCCGTGTCCTCGTAGAGGCGATCGGCGGCGGCGACCTCTCGCGCCCGGCCCTGGTGCAAGCCATGGTCCGGGGCGAGAGGGAGTGGGAGGCAGTCACCTCCTTCTGCGAAAAAGTTATGCTCGCGAAGGAGGTGGCGGGATGGGAGAGAGAAAGGTCCTCCCGTCCCAGCCGCCGCAGGAGACGCCCCGGGCGTCGGGAGCCACGTGACGACTCCCGGCCACCGTAGGCGCGGGCCTGCGGACGGTGAGTAATGGGTGACTCACCGTCCGATCAGCACCAGACCCGTGCCGTACGGCGCGTATATGTTCCACGCGTGCCTCAAAGAGATGTCAGCATATGAAGGGGCCCCTCAGGGCCAAGCCTGCCGGGTAAGCGGGATTGTCCGAAAGGGTTACCGCTACCCCGGAACATAAAGGGCTACGGAAGGAACATGGATGGGTTTTAGTCAGTAAGAGTCTGACACTCCCTTCCGCTCCACCCAGAGCGGGAGCAGTCATTGGATGATATTCCAGCCTTTTAAAAAAAAAGGGCACAGCAAAAAGTATAAAATTATAGTTTGAAACAACAAAATGAATAAATAATAAGGAATTTACATTTTTAAAACATGTGCTTAATATTAATTGACTTCATAATAATTATATCATTTCATAAGGTTAAAAAACGAATTAAATTCAACTAGGTTAAAAAAAAATTGTGAAGTGTAAAAGATAGTAAAAAAAAACCTATTTACAAAAAAAAAACATTAAACAATTTAAAACCTTATTTACTCTATATCCGGGTAAATACTGTCGTGTGTCAATCCCAAACATAGTATTACTATTTGAAAAGTTTAAAATAATAACAAGCTTTCACTTTTAATCATTTTCCAGGGTGTAGCCCATTCAATAAGACAGTCAGTATGGAAATACCTGCTGGACTACTACCCGTGGCACATGACGCACTCCGAACTAAGAGTGCTGACCAAGAAGAGAACCGAAGAGTACTTCTCTATGAAGCTCCAGTGGAGATCCATGACTGAGGGGCAGGAAGCCAGGTGAGATAGACTTTCTGATTCTTGACTTCGGCACCAGGGCCTTAGATAATCATGAAAATGGACAACTGATAAAGAATAATGGAATACAAACATAACTCACATTACAATAAAGGACATAAAATACATGCATACAAAGTATCCAAACGCCTCGTATTCAAGCAATTAATTGTCAATTTCGTCCGTTGCTTAATAGCAGGGCCAAAGAAAATTAAAAAACTTGATCATTCTGGATTTTTTTTTTAACCACACTCTGTATCAGTTTTCTCAAGAACCATTAATAACCTATTTCGAAAAATATTATGCTACTAGCTTCTGCCCGCGACTTCGTCCGCGGAAAATTGTGATATACTGTAACTGTTTAGGCAGCGCATGCAAATAATTCTGTTTTCGGAGGTATTTCTTTCCGACTTGCTAGACGAAAATTGCGATAGCTCGGCTAATATGTATGATATAAATATAATTTATAGCCTATAGCACTCAGGAATAATGTAGCTTTCTATCAGTGAAAAATTTTTTGAAATTGGATTATTAGTTCCGAAGATTACCCCCTACATACAAACTTACAAATTTTACCTCTTTATAATATTAGTATAGATGCTATCTTTGGTTTTGAATACAATTTAATGTAAATACTCCCAGAAGAATTACTTAATAAACTCAAAACTTACTCAAATCCTGCAACTTTTAATCAATGTTCGTTTTCAAAATCTAACAATTACAAAATACTTCGATTTTTCTTACTTTTTTTTACTATAGGTACACATTTGTACATTTGTATCGGCCGACTCAAGAAAACGACTAGAATCGAACGAAACGACGATCGCACGAATCTTATCTTTTTAATCTAAAACAATTCCACCAGGTTCTCAGAATACAGAGACAGAAAAAGCTTAGTTGAAAAAGACGTGAACCGAACGGACAGAACGCATCCATTCTTCGCTGGAGACAACAATCCCAACTTAATAGTGCTACAAGACATCCTACTAACGTACGTGATGTACAACTTCGACCTGGGCTACGTGCAGGGCATGTCTGATATACTGGCGCCGCTTTTACTGTTGCTAGGCAACGAGGTCGATAGCTTCTGGTGCTTTGTCGGCTTTATGGATAAGATTGTAAGTGACATTTTTGTTTTATTTTACTGTGTAAGATTTAGGACATAATAGATAATTTTTATTTTTTATTTAGCCTACACTGTCCCACTGCTGAGCAAAGGCCTCCCCCAAATCCTTCCAGACATCTTTCTCTTGAGCCACCTCGATCCACCCCTTGTGGTATGCGTCTAGGTCGTCTCGTCCATCCTCAGGCACCCAGCTTGTAGAGACTATTGACCAGCGGTCACTCTGCATGCGGTTAACGTGACCCGCCCAATCCCATTTTAGCTTGGCAGCCTTTTTGCTAACGTCAACGATCCCAGTTTTGGAGCGTAGCGTGGCATTTCGTATTCGATCAGTTCGTTTAATGCCCAAAACGCTGCGCTCCATAGCTCTTTGGCAAACCCCAAGGCGGAAGTTTTGCGATTCGGTGAGCGACCAGGTCTGAGCACCGTAAGTTAGGACGGACAGGATACACATATCGATAAGTTTTCGCTTCAGGGAAATCGGTAGATCACCCTTCATTTGCGTCTTCATGGACCAGTAACTTTTTCAGGCATTTTCGATGCGGCGATCGATTTCTTTTTCTTGCCTGTTTTCAAAAGAAACTAACTGGCCCAAGTAGATGTACTCATCGACATAATGTATTTCCTGCCCATCCAGCTCGATCCTATGCTTAGCATTGTTGGTCATGGCTTTAGTTTTGGACCGATTCATCACGAGTCCAACCTTGAGGCTTGCCGTGCTTAGGTCTTGAAGCATAGTCTCTAGTTGCAGAGCTGTGGGGGCAAAAAGGACTATGTCGTCGGCAAATCGGAGGTTTGTCAGTCTCCTGCTGCCGACTTCAATGCCCTTGGTCATCCATGAGGCTGCCAGTGTTCTAAATAGCTCTTCGAGAGTAGCTGTGAATAGTTTCGGAGAGAGTGGGTCACCCTGCTTAACACCTTTGTGTATTCTAAACGATGGTCCTGTAGTATTCAGTCTGATGTTTGCAGTGCTGTTGTGGTATATATTCCTAAGCAGATTTATATATTGCTGTTCTAGTTCTTGGTTTTCTAACGACTTGAATATTTCTGAATGTTTGATGCTGTCGAAGGCCTTCGTGTAATCAACGAAGGCTAAGTAGAGTGGTTTGTTGTATTCAGAATGTTTTTCTATTAGCTGGTTTAAGGTGTGTAAGTGGTCGGTTTTTGAGAAGCTAGGGCGAAATCGGGCTTGTTCTGGTGGCTGATGTTTATCCAGTTTCCCGTCTATGCCGTTATGTATTACCTTGATAAAAGTTTCGTAAATGTGAGATGTTAAACTGATTGGATGGTAATTGCCGATGTCGCTTTTGTCGCCTTTTTTATGCAGAAGTAATATATTTGAATGGCACATTGTTTTTGTAATTTTAAAATAGTCTTTAATAGGTTCGCAAGATGGGGCAATAAAGTGATGGAGCCGATTTTAAGAGCTTGAGTAGTAATACCATCTTCTCCAGGACGTTTATCATACCGCATTGTATTAAGCGCCTTGTGCACTTCATAACCAGTTATTGGGGGAATAGAATCTGAAGGATTGTATTCGGTATTGTTATAGGGTAGTGAGTGATCGTAATATAATAATCTATAGAATGTTGTTGCAATTTCCATGATTTTGTCTCTGCTGTAATGTTTTATACCGTCATTATCGACTAAACTGTTAATCCAACTATTTCCCTTTGAGACTCCTTGCTTTAAAACTCTCAGTGATGTATGGTTTTCTAAGGCCGTTTTAATTAAATGTGTGTTTAGATTTCTTAAGTCTTTTCTAATGCTCCTTTTAACTTCTTTATCAATTCTGTATTCTTTTGATCCTATTACTTCATTTGTTCGTTTCTCTATCAAATTAATACTTTGAGCCGTAAGCTTGTTCCTATTTCTGGTTTTATTATGTATGCTTTTACAAGTTTTGCTGATTCCGGTCACTATTGCATTATATTGTTTTTCTGCGTCTGTTTCATCAACTTTCAGTTCTTTAAAGTAATTTGATAATTCTAGGTTGTAATGTTCGGAATTATTGATAAGTGTTTCTTTAGAAATTCTTTTGATTTGCTTTGCAAACAATTTGGCTCGGTGAATTTTAAAATCTAGTCTGATTTTTGCACGGATTGGTCTATGGTCGGAACTGTATTTGAATCTATTAATGGCGTTAATGTTTTTTTTATAATATGACTGACGGATGTTAAAATATAGTCGATTTCATTACGCGTAGAACCGTCAGGTGATACGCATGTCCATCGTCGTTGTGGTTTTTTCGAGAAGAAACTATTGGCTATGTGCATGTTCTGTCCAAAGGCGAATGGGGTATTTGAAAGGGTAGTCAATAACGTTACTTTTTATGAACTGTCAAAACGCGGCATTTGTACGTGATTTGTATGAAATATAACATTTTGACGTCACAGATTTTTAGACTCAAATGGAATACTTATTAGCATTAAATGCAATTTAACAATTATATCATCGCATTATATTTGATTTCTGCACGGTGATGGAAGTTTTTATGACGAGCGGGCTTTTTTCCATGTGATTTCATATTTTATTTTTGACCGATTCAAATACTCAATTGGGTGAGTCGAGCACCTCGCTGATTGCGTTCCCCAAACCCAAAACAACCTATCGTATCTCCACTATCCAATTCCTGCCTTCGTCCAACTTTTGCATTAAAGCCACCAACTACCATGTTCCAAGTGCCCCTATTTTCGTCGCATGCTATATTAACAAGATCGTAAAAATCTTCTATGTCTTCGGCAGAATGTGCAGATGTTGGTGCATATACTTGTAAAAGAGTTAGCGTTTTCTTAGATGTTAGTCGAAACTTCAGCACAGCGACGCGTTCAGAGTAGCCCAAAAATTTGATGATATTATCCTTCCACTTCTTTGCCACCATGAACCCCACTCCATGTTTCCCACTGGTTTCTCCGAAGTGAAAGAATACAGCATCGTCTCTTTCCTCTGTGTGTTCACACTTTCTCCTGATTTCTGAAAGGCCCAAAATGTCCAATAAAGTTTTTATTTATGCTTTACTTTACAAAGGCTTTTACTGTTTGGAGCCTACTTTTAAGCTTACAATGCCTGTCTTCTCTTTTAAGATATCTATTCCTCTTTCAAGACACACGATAATACAATTTTCGCGTCAACGAATTAAGGTCCTTTGATGAATATACGACTTTCGGGAAAAATATGACATTTGGGTATAGTCTATGATGTCTTTGAAACTTGTAACCAGGTCAGAGCTCGGTTACCATAGACAAAAAAGACGTTATTCATACTAAATTGTTTCCAAAAAGCTATATAATACTAGACTCTGCAGGGATTTGTAATTACAGAGCGATCCACCACATCAGATCTCTAAATTATTGGTCTAGCTCATACACTGCCAAAATTTTTTTAAGGTGTTATTTCTAAGCTCAGTGACACACATACGTGACGCCAAAATCCCTACTGAGTGCCTTCAACACGCATTGAAATGTATGGAGACAATAAACACATATTTCATATTTGTGTTGAAGGCACTGGCTTAGAATGGATCAAAATGTATTGAGCACGTATGTAACAGGGCACTAGTGTGACATAGAACAGAAAACACACTGTTGTGTTTATGGCAGTGTGTGGGCTATTAAAGACAAGGTATCCCACAATCCGGATATCAACAAAATATACAGCAAGACCCATAAAAATATAGTTTTTTTTTTCGTCCTACACTGTCCCACTGCTGAGCAAAGCCCTCTCCCAAATCCTTCCAGACATCTTTCTCTTGAGACACCTCGATCCATTCTTTGCGGTATGCGTCTAGGTCGTTTCGCCACCTCTTCCTGGGCCGGTCTCGACGGCGGCGCCGTCGCCGACATTAGTTTTCCTTAAAAAACTAATATTTATAACAAAACTAGCTGACCCGACAGACGTTTTCCTGTCTTAACTATGATACCTACCCTACCTACCTTACCTACCAACTAACCTACCCTACCTACCCTACCTATGCAAAAATGTGCAATAAAAATATTTTTCTCATACAAACTTTGCCACCCCTTGTAACCCTTTTAGGGGTTGAATTTCCAAAAAATAATATACCTATGTCCTTCTCATGAATGCAAACTATCTACATACCAAATTTCAGCAAAATCGGTTGGGTGGTTTAGGCGTGAAAAGGTAACAGACAGACAGAGTTACTTTCGCATTTATAATATTAGTGTGGATGTATAAATAATTTACAATCTAATACTCTTAAATTAAAATAATATAAACTACTTTTCTTCCTCGACAGGCCTCAAACTTCGACATGGACCAGGCAGGCATGAAGCATCAGCTGCTTCAACTACAGCAGCTGCTAACATTCGCGAGCCCCGAGCTAGCCAACCATCTCGCGCAGAAGGACTCCGGGAACATGTACTTTTGCTTCCGGTGGCTTCTCGTCTGGTTTAAACGGGAGTTCTCGCATAGAGATATTATGAGGTAAGAGTATATTCTTCTTTTATTTTGAGGGTTCCGTAGTCAACAAGGAAAGGAACCGCTATTGTTTCGCTCCATGTGCGTCAGTCTTTCCATCCGCAACGTAGCTCAAGACACTCTTAGTACTAGGAAGTTGTTATTTGGCATGGATATGCATATTAATCACGCTAACAGTGCTAAAATGAAATCTTGAAAAAATAAATTTAGGACACGTTAAAAGCAGAGGATTCTTTTTTCACTTAAAAAAAACATACTAGTGTCGATGATGATGTCGTTAGATAGACAACTAATTAGGCTGCACAAATTAAGGTCACAGGTCATCAGAGCCACCCGGCACCCACTCCGCACCGCCTCGCCTCCTCCGGCTAGTATTCTTTAGATGAATCGCCTCGGTCGTAAACACGGACGGCGGGTGGACCTCTCGGTGACTCTGGGTGCCGGGTAGCTTTAATGTGCTGTGGCCTTTAACGATTAGTAGTCGTCCAACTTTCATTTGCGGTTGGAATGTATGGTAGAACAATTTTTTCAACTAAAATGTTAACTTTGTTCTTGAGATAAATTTATCCCAACAGGGTTTTCTAACTCTCAATGTGTTCAACTCTCTCTCCCCTGACACGTAATGAGCTAAAAGCTAAAACAGGTATCCTGGTTATATAAACTAAGATATTATTATTTGCCCATATTGTTTTGGCGCTGGATCTAAACGAGTAGTAGTATATATTCATTGATTTAATTTAATCATTTTAATTATTTGATTTTCAGACTATGGGAAGTATTATGGACGTCGTTGCCATGTGCAAACTTCCACTTATTGATCTGTGTTGCCATACTCGATGCAGAAAAAGATATTCTAATCAGTAAAGATTATGGATTTACTGAAATATTGAAAGTGAGTGCCGGTTTTAAATGACATTTATGGTTATTATTATTTTGGAAATCTTAACCTTGAAGCATTTTTTTGTAAGTAGTTTCCTTTCCTTGCATTTTTAACCGACTTCAAAAAAGGAGGAGGTTATTTATGCAAGCCTACCTATCAGATGTTGATGCAATACTTATAGTAAATAATTACCAAAGTCACACTTAGTATTTCTATTCTGTTAGTTGTGAGTTTTCTAAAGAAAAAAAAATTATATTGCAAATTTTCAAAATATGGTCAAAAAGAAGGTATTTTAAACATAAATTCATTAAAAAAAACTCTTTTTCAGCACGTAAACGACCTATCGATGTGTCTAGACGTGGACAAAATACTCAGCACCGCCGAAGGCATATACCACCAAGTAGTCTCAGCACCCCATCTCACGGACCAGATCCGCATCATCCTAGGTCTTCCGACCCTCAACATAACCACTTCGAACCACTCGGAAGCTGATGAGCCGACCACCTCGAAGGTCGAACCAAATGGTACGGTGACAGGGGATGAAAAAACCGGCATGTTCGGTCAGGAAATGGACGAAGTTATGTATCAAATAGGCTTAGACATGAATTTTTAGGCACGGCGGTGATTATCTGTTTCTTTTATGTATATTTATGTAGTGGATTGGGTCGCTCGTAGTAGTCTAAGATCCGGCTGCAGAATCAGTGCACCCATCGAGTATTTGGTAGAAACCAAATTTTTACGCATATTAATGATTAGGAGAATATATATCTGTCGCAGGGATATGATAAAAACAGGGATTTGATCAATTCCCTAAGGGATTTGATCAAATCACGGAGGATGTTAAAATAACAACAAGATTTTATTATTTCCCTAAACAAATCTAGTGATTTGAACAAATCCCTAAATTGATAATAAAACGTGTCCAGTTCTTGTTTACGTCGCGCTCGCGCTTGCTTATTGCGAAACGAATAAATGTAAGAAAAAAAATGTCTATCTTACAAAATAAACCTTTAAAATACCACAGAAAAGTTATTTTTGTCATTTCACTGAACCAATATTGGGATTTGTTCAAATCACTAGATTTCTTTAGTGGGATTTGTCAAATCACCAGATTTGCTTAGGGAAATATAAAATCGTGTTGTTATTTTAACATATCATATTCCTGCGACATATCTACCAGGTTGCCTATCCAAATGTGGCCGCTAATATTTTTAATAAAATTATTGCTAATTGATTTTTTGGAATACATTTCACTAACTAGTTTTTTCCACTTCACGGCAATATACATAAAGATTCTGAAAAATCACGGTTGCCGTTGCGCACTTGGACGCACCTCTTAGCAGCCCGGTGTAATCAGGTATGATAAGTGCGCAGCGGCAACCGTGATTTTTCAGAATCTTTATGTATATTGCCGTGAAGTGGACGTTATTTTATTTAAAAAACTAGTTAGTGAAATGTATTCCAAAAAATCAATTAGCAATAATTTTATTAAAAATATTAGCGGCCACATTTGGATAGGCATCCTGGTAGATATATATTCTCCTAATCAAATTTGGTTTCTAACAAATACTCGATGGGTGCACTGATTCTGCAGCCGGATCTCGTACTATAGGTAGTTAGTGACGGTATTTTGGAGGCTTTCAAACAAGAACATTAGTATCAAGATTAGAGGAGATTTAAAAATTCTGTTTCTGTCAATCGGTTGAAGATGACAGAGACAATTATTACTTTTGATTTTAATAAATTGATAAGAGTAACTATTATATTGCAAATCACGCCTTAATTGCTACTATCATTTTATTGAATTGAAGTTTTGCTAATTAGAAAAACAAAGGATTCATATTCGCTCTACTTTGTGATGGCGATGCTTTAGCTTTTCATTTTATTATATGAATTCTTACTTCGTCGCCACTACTTATGAATTTATAACAGTTTCTAACAAATACTGTACATCGCCTAACCGCCCGCTGGGTCACGTGTTTAGTTGCGCGTGCGCACCGCGTCACAACTTATTGTTGTTGTTGAGTAATATAAATTGTACAGAGTAGACTCGCATAACTATTAAGCCTTTGACTAAAGTGCCCCTTGTATTTCCAACAACAGCTTTTACACAGTTTTTACGACTTCGTACAGGCGCCAGCACATCAAGCAAACCCAAACTGTCAAAACAAGTAAATAAGAGCAATATTTCCATTTAATTTTGGGGTAGTTCACTAAACTGTTTTAATTGATTGACTGATGATGCTACCATAGACTCAATCTCGATTGTCATTGGATCTTCTTAAATAATATAGATGCATGCATTTTAATCTGTCGAGCAACTTGGAGCGGCCCAATTCAGAGTATAATATCAAATATTTACATAGCTTGCTAACACACACAGGCATTATACATAGTAGATAGAAACGTAAATAGATTAGAAATAGCTAGATAACCCATATTATAATTTTCATGAAGCATTTCAAGTACAAACATTGATCCTTATCTAATTTATAAAGTATTGCTTGTTAGAATAATTATAACGTTTTCTTATGTGACTAACTTTTTTGCATCTTCTTTATAAAATACTGCAAAGATTATATACTTTATAAGATATGGCTTTTATGAAAGATTCTGGTGCCAATTGCACCAATGAAACTGAACTTGATCCCCGATCAGCATGCCTAAACCAAGTTCAAGACCTGTGGGTGTCAATATACCTTACCATAGAAAATAATGTAAGTAATAATTGAACTGGGTTTGTGTTGATCGCGTGTAGTTTCATCTGTGAAATTCGCTCTTAATCTGTTATTTGAGGTAGAAATATTAAAAATTGTTTTTTTAATTTCATGTCTATAGAAAATAAAACCAATTAAATATCGAATTAGTACAAAAGTTATATCCTAATGAATGAATTCTTCTTATGATAGATATTAATATTATAACATAATACTTTTCTTGTTATAACTGCATTTGAATTCTTGAATGGTGAGCACTGGTTTTTGGAAATGTATAGTTTATATTGTGGTGTTTTTTCTTCAAAAAATTTATAAATACTCATGCAGGAATGCTGTTTGGGTTGCATTTAATTGAAACTTTTCAAAGTTGCAAAATTGTTGTGAACTATAAATTCTATTTTTAATAGTAAATAACTACCCATGTAAATAAAATTGCACTTGCTACTATCTATTTATAAGTAAAAAATATGCATTTGCATGTGGCAGCACCATCAATTAAATTCAGTATTGCCAACATAAAAAACTGGTCAAAAATATTAAAATTCTCTATTTTTTCTATTTCAGGATACACTCGAATATAATGGATTACAAATATGTATAGTTACGAAAACTGTTTGGGCGTTGCTTGCCTAGTGAACGAATGTACATATTTCATTGTTGGTAAACAGATGGCGGAGAGTGATATTTTTTATATTTTTATAAATACACGCTTTAAATCTATGTAAGTTTGACTCCTATTTGAAAATCACAATTTAAAATACAGACTATCGACTTTTATGGAGGTTTTTCTAACCAAAAAAGGATTTATAATATAATCCAACTTTGATTGGAAGTCTACAATCGACCTCTTAATTGCTCACATCACTTTTGACAAAAAATCCCACTAAAATAAAACGCACTACGTTTGAAACTGTCACATAGACAAATAGACTTTCTTGTTTTATGAAGTTTGAATTGGAGAGTCAGCAAGAAGGCGGAACGCGACATTTATGCCCGACATTTAAATGACTGGCTAGTAGTAACAGTACATTTTACGCTGCAATACCTACCTATGTTCACTGATAACGACACCAGTAGCTAGTCCTATTCAGTAATGTACACGGTGAACCTTATTCGAGTCGCAGTAGATATCATTTTCATTGTGGGTCGAAAATACTGAGGATGGTAAATCAATTACGAGGTCGACTATACCGCCGAAGGAAAAAGAAAGAAGATAGTGCGGCATTCTTTTGATGTTATTTTCCGTTATTCTATATCCAAAGGGTAAAACCTAATTATTATTTAAAATAGACATTATATTATAGAAGATCTCTTCATCTTTCTGCCAAGCTTCGCCGGCAATTTAATAATTCTAAATTACTCTTGTTCAAGTATTAGCCCACCAAAATGATTGTATATAGATTGGATAAGTGTGCCATTGTTCCTGGTATTAACAAAATAATGTTCCTACATGATAATGTAAATAGTTATTTGTATAAATTAATTTAAAAAACTGCCAGAAGATAGGAGTATTTAGAAGAAATAGTTTCCACAAGAATAAATTGCTTTAAAGTAGTATGAAATCCTTAGATCGCAAAGCTATAGAAAGGTCAATTAAACATAATAATGTAAGTTATACTTGTATCATTGTATTTTGTATTCTGATACTCGCCTTCAGATAATGCCTTACACTTGGTACTTTAACAAAACCTTCGGATAGGAGTCAAAATTAATAATCATTGTTGTTATACGACTTTATCAAACTTTCATTAATATCTTCTTGTATTTCTTATATAACCATTATGTTTTGTTTAAAACACAAATTGTATTGAGTAAGTTAAATATAAGTGCCTCAGTTCACCATTTTGTTTCAAATTATTATTGATTGTTTCGAATATAATTAATTCCTGATTATTTACAGTAAAATTATATTCAAATTAATTTTATTAAAGTTTCTATAACTGCACAGTTAAGATTTATTATTTGATACCCCAAAATGGTCGAAAGTGAAAAATATTTGTTGTTCTTCCAAAACTATATTTCATTCATACATTGCAATCATAAATAATGAAATGAATCATTCATAAATACTTCTACTTAGCCTAAACAATTGAGATCAAATTAACATTTTTGTACTTTGTTTCACAAATTCAATACATTCATTGGTGAATGAGACTTCAAATGCACATTCAAACCGTATCTTGTTTGGTATGACTTGTCACACAGATGGCAATGGAAATTCTTAATTCCAGTGTGGGTCAGAGAATGTCTCTGCAATTCAGATTTGGAGAAGAACCGTTTCCCGCAACTGTCGCAGGCATATTTCTTTTCTTTTAGATGATTTTTCCTTATGTGAGAACTTCTGGAACTGGAAGATATGAAGGTAGCATTGCAGACTTCACATTTGTGATTTCTCGTTCGTTTATGATTCCACAGGACATGGGAATGGAGGCCACCCGGTACTTTGAACTTCTTTGGACAGAACTTACAGCTGTATGGACGATCATTGCTGTGTGTTAGCATATGAATTCTTATGTAACCAGGAGGATACGACTTCCCACATTGATCACACTGACGCAATACCTTTTCAGCCTTGTTTTTCTCTTTATTTTCCAAATTAGGTTGACAGGAATGGGTGTTCAGTCCATCTTCATTGTAGAACCCTTCCCAGCAGTTTTCACATAAATATGGTTTCAAATGCAACTTTCTGTGTAAGACAAGTGAACGAAAATCTTCAAATTTCTCATTGCAGTATTCACAATCTCTTCCAGTTTCTGACTTAGTGGAATGATTATTTGTGCAGTGTTCATTTAGCAGTTTCACAGAATGGAACTCTGCTTTACATTCAACGCAAAACAGCAATCGAATTTCATCATCAATATTTTGTTCCATCTTCTTTATTTTTCTCTTTTTAATGTTTATATGGCAGTCTGGTTTTTGGTCATCAGATTCATAGATACAATCATAATTGTCGCTTGTTGAATCAAGAAGGGAGAGGTTGTCCATCAAGGTTTTAGAGCTGGAATCTATGAGGACTTTGAAGGAGTAAGTAATAGTGAGTTGATGGACACAGTTAATGCATATGTTTTCTGGAAACATTGGGTCTGGGGCAACCTAGAACAAAGTTAAATCTATACATATAATAAAATTGTAGTAAAGTCAAAACTACACAGTATATTGTTTCTCGTTTTAAAGTAATTTTTGTGAGGTCTAAGAACAATAAAATTCCAATGCCAAAATTTTAATGAATGTATGTTCCAACATTACGCAAAATGTACCTACTAGGTTTGTAGGGTATAATAATAATCATTCCAATTGATATGAGGCTGTTGTGTGTATAAGGTGTCTGAGACCATTTTGGTTATTTCGCTGGAGTTTGCCAGCATACAAACTAACTGAAATTTGAGTAGTAATAGAAGCAGAAAGTCACAAATCACAAATTACTTTCTATAAATTTCGTAGGCCTGAGAAATAGATGAGAGACAACACAATTAACCAATGAATGACAATAGTCAGAATTAATCCATTACTTCACTATGAAGCTATAAAAGAATGGGTATTTTAGTCAACTTTCTATAAAGCAAAATAGCTTCAAGTTGCAATGACTACAAACCTAAGTTCAATACCAATACAATTGGTTTTTGTGCTTCTTTGAAATTTTGTTGATAGTTCATAGAGCATACATAGAAAAACAGGCCTCTTCTGTCATCCTTGGTTATGAGATATTCCACATGTTATATTACATTATGTGATGTTATACTATATATTTGTGATAGCTGTTACAGGAATAATCTGTAAGAATGCATGAGTCAGTATATCAGTGGTACAAGACTGATGATACTCTCACTCACTGGTAGTATAAGCAGTAAGGTAGGTGTTCAATAATTTGCTAAAAACAAAAAACTTTGCATCAATGGGAAATTACTACTGAAGGCTGCAGGTGTCTACATCAGGACAAGTTTCTTCTCACACAATAATTGTATGTTCTTGCTCCCATCCCATGTCACCTATACTGACTCGTCATATTTCTGCAGCTGGGATCAAAACTACGAACATACTATACAGGGAAGTTTTATATAAATGTGACTGTTATTTTAATGGCATCACTACTTTATTACAGATCAATAATTAGCATATGTAAAAAGAATTTAAATTAATTAAACTATTTACAGACGCTTCTCAAGGAGCGGTTAATTTAAGGTCGCGAGAAAAAAGCTAATGAATAACACAGAATTTGACGAAAACAGAACTGGTCTTTCTACAAATTATCGAGCGTAACTCCATAGTCGGACTTTCATGTACTTACCAAAATAGATCTGCAGGAGGCTATAGGAAAACTTTACGACCTCAAAATGATGAAGCAGTGAAATTAAAACCAGCTGAAAAAATTAAATACCTTGTAATTGTAAAAATTCTGTAGAATATCTGATAGATGAACCTCCTCGCCAGCGATTCTTACGCGGGAGTGTATATGGCGCATTTCTTTCTCGCTGCCTAAGCAAGTCCGACAGCGGTTCTTATAATCCATTATGAATGTTTCTGTTTGTTTGCTCAGAATTCAGTGTTTCTGTTTTCATCAATAAATAAACTTATCCGCTACCATATCCATAAACGTCACTTTTGATAGTTTATTAGTTTTAGTACTTTTGACAATTTTGACATCCCGTTCCGTAATTCCGTTTCCCTCATACACGTAAGCATGCATTTTTATACAATTTTATCTTTATTTTCTATAAATTATTTTGCCACCACCTGTTAAACGGGGAAGGAAAACACCCCTATCCTGAAATCAAGACTTCAAAGGTGGTAAGCGGGACTGTCTGAAAGGGTTACCGCCACCCCGGAATATAAAGGGCTAAGGAACATGGATGGGTTTTAGTAAGAGTCTGAAACTCCCTGCCGCTCCACCCAGAGCAGGAGAAGTCATTGGATGATTTCCTAGCAAGACTTCAAAGGTACGTGACATCCAACCTGCCCTGTGACTGGACCCGCGTGGTGGATTACGGGCCGCGCCCTCTCACACTGAGAAAGCCTGAGTCCCAGCAGGGAGTATTATAGGCGCCTTATTGAGACTATAACAGGTTGAAGTGGAGGGATGATAGAAATAGAGTCAGTACAGTCAGTAATTTGATAAAAAATGCTACTCATTTATTTTAACTATAATTATTTTGTAATGAGGCTTATGAAGCCTTCAACAATGATAGTGGGTACATTGATTATTTATGTAGGAAGTTCAAAAAAATATGTATTTAAATCTTTGGAAACATAAAACACTACTGTTGATTTTCTTTCCCAGACCTATATTTCATGTTAAAAAAAAGTTTGGGACCCTAGCGGCATGTTGCGGCATCTCATGACTGATGACGGTGGGGGGTGTGTGCATCCTATAATAATAATAAGCCGTGAACAATGTCTAGTAGGTCTGTACAATGTACATACGAACCGACTCTTCTTTCTATGGTGTCAACTACACACATCAAAAGTGTCTAGGGATCAACATATATTTTTGCAATAACTTTTCTCTTGATTGATATTAATTTAAATTTTCTTTAAGGATTCATCAAATAAAGTGTTTTCGTTTGTCACAGTAACGATAAACCAAGTCACCTTTGCATTAATAAAGAAATTTGCCATTTTCCTAATAAAGGGATTTTTGACATTTGAACCACTAACATTAAAGTTCGAAAAAAAGACTGAAATAACAGTTTTCTTTAAAATTTTATTGGGTAACTTAAACAATTAATAATCCGTGTTTCTACCGCGAACACTAACAACACAAGAACATCGGTTTGGCATACTCAAAATGAGTTCATCCAAATCACGCTGTGGAATGGCCGCCCATGTTCGTTGCAACAACAAAAAAAGGTCTTCTTGCAACTGGATACCCTCCATATTCGGCAGAGCTCTTCTCTGTAGCATATCCCATGCATGCTCAATCGGGTTCAAGTCTGGCGACTGAGCAGGCCAGGGCAGGACATTGATGTTAGCTGCGGCGAGAGTCTGTCTTACAACTCTTGCGGTGTGCGGTCGTGCATTATCATGCATTAACTGAAATAAGGGACCGATTTGCACTTGTAGAGGAACGATGACGTCAGATACAATCGTCTCAGCATAAATTTGAGCGTTGAGGTTGCCTCTGATCCAAATCAACTCAGTTCTTCCGCCGATCCAAATACCCGCCCATACCATGATGGTTCCACCACTATAAGGATGGACTTCCTGGCAGGATTTTAATCGCTGTTGGCGTCCAGGGGTTCTCCAGTGTCGTATACGTCTTGTATCCGGTCTCATACCAAAACGAGACTCATCAGAAAAGCACACGAAACGCCATTGTTCTTCTGCCCAATTTCTGTGTTCAAGAGCCCATTGATATCGAATCCTACGATTGTGCATTGCTATAGGTGGTACCCGTAGCGGTCTTCGGGAATGAAGGTTCACTTCATGCAAGCGGTTTCTGACTGTTTGGTCGCTAATTAAGTTCCCTGAAGAGTGATGAAGCCTCACGGCTAACATCATGGCGGTTATTGTTGGAGCTCTTCGAGTTAAGATTTGAATGTATCGGTCTTGTCTCCGTGTCGCCAGACTTGAACCCGATTGAGCATGCATGGGATATGCTACAGAGAAGAGCTCTGCCGAATATGGAGGGTATCCAGTTGCAAGAAGACCTTTTTTTGTTGTTGCAACGAACATGGGCGGCCATTCCACAGCGTGATTTGGATGAACTCATTTTGAGTATGCCAAACCGATGTTCTTGTGTTGTTAGTGTTCGCGGTAGAAACACGGATTATTAATTGTTTAAGTTACCCAATAAAATTTTAAAGAAAACTGTTATTTCAGTCTTTTTTTCGAACTTTAATGTTAGTGGTTCAAATGTCAAAAATCCCTTTATTAGGAAAATGGCAAATTTCTTTATTAATGCAAAGGTGACTTGGTTTATCGTTACTGTGACAAACGAAAACACTTTATTTGATGAATCCTTAAAGAAAATTTAAATTAATATCAATCAAGAGAAAAGTTATTGCAAAAATATATGTTGATCCCTAGACACTTTTGATGTGTGTATATGTAACGTAAGAAAAGTGTTTTGCGGTCTACCTTAGCCTTAGAGCATTTAACCTAGTGCATCCTTCTTATCAAGCTGCCGTGCAACCTGCTCAAGTGAAATTCAAATTTTATTGCAATTTGCAGGTCAGTGTCAGAATATATTGTATCTTGTTCAAAATATCATCAGAACTACTAACAATACCTATATCATACAGTCACAATAATTTGGTTTCAATTGTCTTGATTCTTTATTATTTATGTAGTACGAAAAGTTTACCTTTGCCATAAGAAACGCAATTACCTACAGCTTGGCAAAAAAGTTCTTAAACGTAGGTAGTTAAGTAACAGTGTTATGTAGGTAGTACGGTCTGGTGTCCGCAACTGCACGCCAATGCGCGTATAATTGCAGTTAACCGTGTTGCATTAATCTCGATGAGAAGTTTAGTTAGTAGTTTACCTAATCGCGGTACGAATATCATTCTGGGTCTATTGACAGAGACGAAAAGGTGTCGCAGGAAGTTCTTATTTGAAAAGAGAAATACGGTAGATTAACCTTTTGAACGCCAAAGCATAAACGCGCGTG
Organism: Hyppa rectilinea; assembly: GCA_951799385.1. Taxonomy (NCBI): domain Eukaryota; kingdom Metazoa; phylum Arthropoda; class Insecta; order Lepidoptera; family Noctuidae; genus Hyppa; species Hyppa rectilinea. The sequence goes on along the minus strand of OX637310.1, from coordinate 3,133,943 downwards.
CCCTTCACGCCAAGCTACAAATTTCTTCTAGTTATCACGAATTGCCTAATAGACATAGTGTCTTTTAATTTGTTTCATGTCATTAAATACTAGAGTCCGACCGAAAGTTCGGTTTCGGTTTCGGCCCAAAATCAAGTTTCGGTTTCAGCCAAAATTGGCCGAAACTTTTGCCGAAACCGAAACTGATTTCGGAAGTTGTCGTGCACGCTCGCTTGGCGGCCCTGCATGCGCCGTTCGGATAGCTCTGTAGCAACACAACTTAGTCAGTACGTCATAGAGCATTTAATGTTTACTGTGGTTACTCTTACCCATCCGCATTCCAAGTCATACTGGTCATTGTATTTTGTTTCTATCTATGCAAACTCTAAACTTTGACGCTAATCAATGGGAAATCCAAAACAAGAATTAGATATTTTTTACAGATTGAGAATGTTATTAGAATGCCAACAGGTTGCGTAACTAAATAGTAGTTTGTGATGCCAACTGATGCGTTCTACAAAATATCAGGAATTTCGCTCAAAATTCATATACTTCGGAAACTTCTTCTACTTCTTTTCTTACCTTTACGCTTGTTCATTGTTTACCTGTCAAAATTGACAGATAGCTTGATACTTATTTGACTGCTGAGTAGAAATAAGCTCTAAATAGAAAATGTTTTTCCAAACACCCGACGAAGAACCGAATAGTAATAATATTACCAGCAAAACATTGAAAAGTAACGCTCGAAGCCGACGACAAAAAAAATTGAGACGCAAGAACAAACTGAAGGCTATAAAGAAATATAAGAATCAGTTCACGGCAAAACAGAAGGTGCGCACTCCAGTTCCAACTGTTCCAATCACAATGTCATCCTGGGCTGAGGACTTTACAAAAGCTGCTACATGGCAACTGAAGAATGAAGTAGCTTATTGGAAATCTAGAGCTAAGGCGTTGGAATATGAAAATAAGATATTGCACAGGACCATTCGTCAAAACAGCGTCGATGCGGAGATGAAAAAGAAATATCATAATGAAAGCCATGCAACCCTCGTCCAGCTCGAATCCGACTTACCAATAATACCGTCTTTACCAGACTCTGATGACGAACCTTGTGAAGAAGCTGCGCCTGTGGGCTCAACCCAAGAGTTTGAGGTGAGTGAAGAGTATATCCAGTTCCTGCAGAACAACCAGGTGTTCAGAGACTTTGCTAGGCAAGAGAGGGAGAGGATGAAAGCTAAGAGTGATGCTGAAAGAACTCAGATAGAGGAATTGGAAGCTGCCCCCCCCGATAATGCAGGAGATAATCAGGAAACATTGAAAAAATTGTATGGAGATGGTTGGGAAAGGATATCAGCATTGGAAATGTGTTTAAAAACCCAATTTATTAGTATATGTGATCAGGAGAAACCAATGTATTGGCCTAATATACCCTTCAATTTTAACTTTAGTCACTAACTCTGTGAGTTGTCACTAAATATTTTAGTATACTTTGAAATTAAGTGTAAATATGGTAAAATAAAATACTTGCTTTTATTGTGTAACGGTTATGTTGTTATTCGGTTTTCAGTATTAACTGTTTTCTAGATGTGAATGTTCTACTGATTGTTCAATAAGGGTTACAAGGTTTTAATAATTTACCACATCAACTCTAAATGTGTAGTGTTATTATGATATTTTACAATGCAATGGTATTATAAGTAAGCCGAGGCAGGTAGCTTACTCTCACAATCTCCGCTTCTGCTTCTTTTTGTGTGGTTAGTGACTAACCTGGTGTCAGAGTTATTATGCTGTCCATTGCCATTTGAAAGCCTTTGGAATTGATTTTGAGAATAGAGTCCTGTGTGCCTTGCACTTGCTTCACTCGTTTTTTATGACTACAAAACAGAGATTAACTTTATTACATTCATTCATTGTATTGTATTGCTGCATCGGGTTAGACTGGAAACCGACCCCAGCATAGTTGGGAAAAGGCTAGGCAGATGATGAGATGACATTCATTCATTGTATGTTTAATATTAATGTATTTTGTACTTGTATGTCGGGACTCAATTCTGGTAATGTTAACGAATAATGCTTTATAATCCGTTGTGTAGTTTAAAGGATCACTAGGGAACGCAGAGAGACACGCAAAACAACTTTTATCCTTAATATGTATAGATGACCAGCGAAAAAAGATATAGCAAGAGTGCATAGTGTAACAGCGTATGTTAACATAGATATTACATTGTGTGCAACATAATGTTAATTGTGTGTAACTGTTTCAAGGACCTTGTGGCTAAAATAACAATTGCACAGGTGGACCGACGTGCTTGAGTAGGTACCACGCTTACTTATTACTTATACACTTACTTATTGAAACCGCTGTGTGCCTTGGAAAGCAAGTTACGTCATTGTTCCCAGCTGTCATTTATAGATCTTCAATAGTTGTTACGAATACTGCGTAGGCAAAGTACAAGAAGTCTACAATGGTGTATTGTGTTACTCAGTAACTCTGTTGTGGAGGTTAGATATTCAGTTGCTCCATGTACAATATTGGCATTCAGCTGCATCCAGTCAGACTGGAAGCCCACCCTGAGCAAAAGCTCGGCAGACTTATTTTGTGTATCTGGTTCGCACTTGAAAGAAAATAGAACATGACATATCTTCACTTATAATATCATCAGTGCTAGGTAAATTAATTGAAGATATTCACTTAAATATTTCTCTGGGCATCATAGTATTTTCTAGGTTCTGCCTGCAATGACAATAGTCACTACACTTGTTGACATTTCTTAATGTTGTCCTGGGGCTACTTGCACTACAAATAGTTCTATGTATTTGAAACATAAACTTAACATTATTCTGTCACTTTCATCTTCAAACGATAGACAGAAACAAAACCATGTTTTAATTTTTTTTTGCGCTAAACATACTTAGTGATTTGTTGTGTAAGTGGGCCTTAAATTTTTAATTCTGTGTATTGTAGTGTGTTCTAATACTCAATGCACATTCAAATAAGTCAATAAATTATTATTGAACTCAATGTTGTGTGAAGTTATTATTACTATGTATATAATACCTGTATCTAGCAAAATAAATAAATTACCACACCTATTGACTTTTTTACTATTGAAAGTTACAATATCCTCATAAAATCATTGACTACTATGTACTTGTAGCCTCAATCGCCGGACCGTTTTGGAAATTTTTGGTTCTAAAATGTTCGAAATAGTCCGAATAGGATTTTATGGAAACAGAATTGGTAAATATCCAAATTCGTGACAAAATGAACGTCCTCTTTGTTTTAGGGTTTTTTATATGAACTTAAAGTTCGGACAGGGCAACGTCTTTCGGGTCGACTATAATATTATTCCAATATAGTCGCTATCTCTTAAACTAAGAAGTTTCAACCAAACTCGATAGATGGCGTTACAGGCAACTGCGTTGATTTTATTTGTTTGAAACTTCTTTCAATAATCCAATCATATTACTGACTGTGCCGATTTTGTAATAATAATCATTTGATTGCCGTATTCAATTTTAGTAGAAAAATAACAATATGGAATGTTGGTACGCACTTGGTTTAACAAATACGAACCTAGTTTTTTGCTTCGAACATTATTTACCTTGCTTCCTTGCTCAAACGAATGCAACAAATACGCTATAAAAATGTGCGTCTCACGGTTGTACCAAACCTCAGTCGATCTCAGCATGCGCTCGACAGTTGATGCCTATCGCTCATGCGTTTTTGTGCACTAGAACTAGTCCTAAGATTGTAGGCATACCGAGAAATCTAAGGGAACAGGATGCCCTGCATCATGACTGATGAGTCTAGACTGCGTTATTGCAGTGAAAGTTTAATTCGGTTTAGTCCTTATACATCTATAAGTATAAATAAACTACGATAGCATGGCGCGCCCCTCCAAATTATTGTTGCAATGTTTTTAGTCACATCCTTACGAAAGCGTTTGTATGTAGTTGTAAGTTTTCGTCTTCAGTAGCATGCCGACAGCAACATGCGTTGTGAGTCTTGATGGCGCTTTGTAATTATTTTAACAAATACTTTCAAACGTTTGAGTTTTGGCGGGGCGGGCCATGTTATCGTAGTTTATACATAAAATTAAGTCACTTTGTGTATTAGCGAACGCGTTACGTTATTGTTGTAGACTACGCAACGGATTTAATATAAATGTCGCTAACTGCATTATTCATATTTTTTTTGACTAATTTATTCTGGAAGGTTTGTGTTTAATACATAAATATATAAACTAAAGAACATCTCGTCAAGTAGGTACTTAGTTAACTAAAACATCGAGATGTGCAAAGCGCAAACCGTGCAAAGCGGGGGCGGGCGGGTCGCTAGTACCATTTTCATAAATTGCGACGAATTTGTTTGTTACTTAGTTTGAAAGTGCGTTTATGGCTCGAGAACTACTACCTAATTTGATATACCTACGTAGGTACATTTTAGACTCTCGAGCAAGCACTCCGAATAAAATTACCTTGGTTTAATGCTTAACTTTATTTCAAGACAAATCATAAAAAGCAGATAAATTAATGAGTTGTCACAATTATACCTACTGGAAAAGGTGTTAATAAGCACCTAGTTAATACCTTGCATGTTTTTTTAAATGTCTAAACACTTAAAGAGTAAACGATAACGACGGACCTTAACGCTTCGATCTGTTAAAATCAGTGAATTTCGGCGTGATTTTGACAGATCGAAGCCCACTTAAGTGTTCAGAGTATTGAGTATCCTGCATCTTACCCTACACCCACAGGCCAGCTGACTACCTTGTGTACTATTAACTACGTTATAATAAGTCTTTTGGCCGTGTAGATACAGTCACGAGTATACAAAGAACATACTAACAGCCATATTACCACTGCTGGGACACACGCCTCCTGCGTGTATTGTGCCTGTATTGTGTAGTCAGCGCGGCGGAAATAGGAAATGCACTATTTGTAAAAAAAAAAAAAGTCATAGATTTTTTTTTTTAATTGCCTTGGGAGGTGTGGCGTAGTATGTAAGTACTTATAACTACATGTATGTAACCAATATATAACCCGTGTATTACCAGAAATAAAGGCAGTTCTGCATTGTACTTTGTGATGTCTCAATCAATCTGACACCCGTCCTTATATGGCGAGGGATTGGGCCGTAATGCACCACGCGGGTGATTTGGAATTTTTGGTTTTATCGCGCATAGCAAAATTTGAAACAGGTACAAACTTACGAACTAATTTTACCTCTTTAGAGTCGAGATAATGTACGTTCCGTGGGATATCCAACATCCACGCGAGCTAAGCCGTGAGCAAAAGCTAGCACGTAATAAAGTAGAAGAATTCTTCTCATTTTTAATTAACCGCCGAACGGGTTATTCAAACGAACCACTTAGTGGCTTATGATCTATGTATGAGCACTTACGGTCAATTAGCGACGAACTACTGGTCCTGCATGTGTCTCGGACCATAGTAGGAGAGGTAATCCAGTAACAGTACTGTACCTTCATCTACAGTTTATGTCAACCTGCCTAACATTGTTTATAACCCGGAAGAAAGAACATTAGTTAAAAACCCGTCCAAGTGCGAGCCGGACTCGCGCACAGAGTTCCGTACCATTATCTATAAAAACGGCAAAAAAAACACGTTTGTTGTACCTTCATCTCAAACTCTAAGTATTTATTTCAAATAAACCAATTACAGGTCAAGGGGGGCTTATACTAAGCGGGATTGTCCGAAAGGGTTACCGCTACCCCGGAACATAAAGGGCTACGGAAGGAACATGGATGGGTTTTAGTCAGTAAGAGTCTGACACTCCCTTCCGCTCCACCCAGAGCGGGAGCAGTCATTGGATGATTTCCCAGCAATAAAAAAAAGGCACTTTTGAACTGTCAAGGGGTCGGTCAGTCACAAAGATGAAGCTAGTTGCCTATTCCAAAGCGTATCATAGCATCCTATGGAGAAGAACGGGCAAGAAACTCCATGGACACTCTTTTAAACAAAATATGGTTACAAAATATTATTAATAATACAACAAATGGAAGCCCCCTTAAATGTTTTTTTTATTTTAGTAGGTAGTTGTTGTTACAGCGGCAACAGAAATAATAATAATAATAATATAATAATATCCTTGGACATTTCACACAATGCCATATCGTCCCAAGCTAAGCAACCTAATGCTTGTGTTACGGTAACGAGATGGCTGATAGACTACTTATATTTTTTTTTTTGTAAATATATACATATTATAGATAGAAAAACACCCAGACTCGTAACAAATACTTGCAGGTCGTACAAATATTTGTTCCGTGCGGGAATCGAACCCGCGACATAGTGCGCATCAGTCAATCGCTCAACCACTGCGCCAACCGTGTCGTCAAATACATCATCTGTGAAAATTTAAACACTCTAAATGTCACGGTTCATGAGATACAGCCTGGTGACAGACGGACAGCGGAGTCTTAGTATTAGGGTACCATTTTACAAATAATCATCTGTGAAAATTTTTACATTCTAACTGTCACGGTTCATGAGATACAGCCTGGTGACAGACCGACAGACGGACGGACGGACAGCGGAGTCTTGAACCCTAAAAACCGAAGTTTTAATTCAGTTGTTTCAAAGAAGTTCCAGGCAATGCAACAAAATCAAAGACTTAAAAGTTACAAAAAAAACCAAACACCATAATGTAGGAAAAACTAAATAGCATAATAAAACAGCAAATAGCGGAGTCTCCTAATACAGGCTTATTCTTTGCTTAAAAGGAGGCTCCAATCTGCTGTTCTAATTTGGTAAAGAAATAAACAATTTTTATTTTATTTTATTTTTTTATAATGAGCACGTTCTCACTGCTGGTTCACAGGCCTCCGCTCGGTATGAGAGAGTGGGCCGTAACCGGTGGATTACGGCCCGCACTGAGCTCGTGGTGACGTGAGCTCAGTGCGGGTTGGTAGATGTCACACATTTTCGAATTTTTGAGTGTAGGACATGTCGGTTCCTTCAGAATGTTCTTCTCCACCGTTTTGAGAACAGTGGTGATGAAATTATTTGGACAAAGTAAAGCGCCTACCTTTTTTTTTTTTTTTTTAATGACTGCTCCCGCTCTGTGTGGAGCGGAAGGGAGTCTGACCTCTTACTGACTAAAACCCATCCATGTTCCTTCCGTAGCCCTTTATGTTCCGGGGTAGCGGTAACCCTTTCGGACAATCCCGCTTACCCGGCAGGCTTGGCCCTGAGGGGCCCCTTCATATGCTGACATTTCTTTGAGGCGCGCGTGGAATATATACGCGCCTTACGGCACGGGTCTGGTGCTGATCGGACGGTGAGTCACCCATTACTCACCGCCCGCAGGCCCGCGCTTACGGTGGCCGGGAGTCGTCACGAGCTCCCGACGCCCGGAGTGTCTCCCGCGGCGGCTGGGACGGGAGGACCTTTCTCTCTCCCATCCCGCCACCTCCTTTGCGAGCATTACTTTTTCGCAGAAGGAGGTGACTGCTTCCCACTCCCTCTCGCCCCGGACCATGGCTTGCACCAGGGCCGGGTGCGAGAGGTCGCCGCCGCCGATCGCCTCTACGAGGACACGGCGGTGCTCCGCCCTAGCGGGGCAGGTTTGCACCGTGTGCTCTACCGTGTCCTCTGGGCGATCCTCGCAGTGGTGACACCCGGGAGTTTCCTACCGCCTAATGATGTGCAGGAACCTCCCGAAACATCCATGTCCGGTGAGGACCTGCGTCAGGCGGAAGGTGAGGGCGCCGTGACGCCTCTCTAGCCACTCCTCAAAGAGGGGCCTTACCGCCACTATCGTGGCGTGCCCTGCGCTGGGTTGCGACAGTCGCTGCTTCCAGGCCGCCATGAGATCGCGGCGGAGGTCCGTCCGCTCCGCCGCAATTTGCTGCGGAAACGGAGTTTCCCCCCGACTTAGTACCTCCGCGCGCCACTCGTACAGGCGCGCGAGGACTATCGCCTCCAGATCCCACGGCGGCAGTCCGGCAAGGAGGCTTGCCGCCTCGCCCGAGATCGTGCGGTACCCCCGGATTAGCCGAATGGCTACCACCTTTTGGGGCGCGTTCAGATAGTGAGCGGCTCGTCGCCGCAATGAACGCGCCCACACCGGGGCCCCGTATAGGGCCATGGACCGCACGAAGCGCCTACCTGGATTCATACTCACAACCTAGTAAAAAAAGTTGTTTTTTTCAATTTTAGGGCTAATTTATTTGATCAGTGCATTTAAACCACGTTCAAGACCTGTCAGTGTCACTATTTCACAGAAAATAATGACACTAAGCTTTTTTATTTTGAGGGTGGGAAACCATCAAATGACTTTTCCCGCTCTGGGTGGAGCGGAAGTGTGACTCTTACTTTCTAAAACCCATTCATTGTCCTTCCTTAGCCCTTTATGTTCCGGGCAGTGGTAACCCTTTTGGACAATTCTGCTGAACATTTAAAGGCCTTTAACTAAATAATAATAATAATAATAACAATTTATAATACTTTTTTTTTTTTTTTATAACACTTAATTCAATTCATATTAATTTTATTTTATTTATTTATTTTATTTTAATTGTAAATGTATTGTACTTAATTAATTATGGATCAATTAGTTATCCGAAATAAATGAATTTTATTTTTTTTTATTTTATTTATTTATTTAACGGGGTTTATGTGCTGATCGCGTTTAATTTTATTGGTGAAAATTATCCTTAGTTGTGGTATCCAACCTCCATGAAGTCGAATCCAATTACTTGCTATTAAATAACTGTCAGCCAGTTATTATAACAATCACCATCAACATACATTAAGTGGCAAAATACGTATTAATGAAGCAAACTCAAAAACAACTCATTAAAACTTGCCCAAAATATGGACCACCTCTGGAGAATACTCTTTCAAACAAAAACTGATTTGAATGGTTAAAATCGGTTCATAAATGTCAAAGTTCTGAGGTCTTCTTCTTTTCGTGTGGTTAATGACTAACCTGATGTCAGAGTTTTTATGCTGCCCATGGGCTTCTGACTTAGCTTCACATGCTGTGGAGAAATATCTGTCAGACATACTGGTTTCCTCACGATGTTTTCCTTCACCGTATTATAAGCAAGTGATAATTATACAATACGCACATGAATCCGAAAAGTCAGTCGAAAGTTCTGAGGTAACAAACATAGAAAGAAAATACAGTTGATTTTAGTTACTTTTTTTTCTTACGTACAAAAGACATCAACGCGTCTTGAAATTATCTTCTATACATTTTGGAGCGGAGTATCTTATCGCACGTACCCTGCACACTTGGCGAATGAGAACTAGACCAAAAAGTTTAACATTTTGACTGTCATGTCACTTTTGTAAAAAGCGAAAGGATCTTCGTTCTAGGTGTCGCACGAGATCTCTCGACTCGACTGTTTTTTGTTTTTACGTTACAAGCTCTATACGACTGAACAGATTTCGATGAAATGTTGCTTATAAAAGAATGAGATAGTTTTTACTAAGGTTCATTTGGGAAGGAGATGTTTTCTTAAGATGCGAGAGAAAAGTGAAAAAGTGTTTTATTCATTAGGAGGGGCTTGACTCATAGCAGTTTTAAAGAATTGAAACTTAATTGATTTTTTTTTCAATCTGCACCCAGCCCTTATGTAAGCTTTAATCATATTGGTTGTTTCTTTGCTGCGTCGATCTCAAAATTAATAGTTTAAAATATATTTATAACAATATCATTAAAACCCAGAAACTGTTTTTTTTAAATGCACACCAGTTACTAATTGTTAATAAATTAAGTTGAAATAGAAAATCGAAATGCCAAAATAAAACAATATAACACAACACTACGCATTTTCCCCGAAAATTTCGGTAGAGTTGTACCTGTTGTAGTGTGGAAGTACACCAAAAATACAACATTTTCTCAAAAGGCAAAAAAAAACCAAATTCCTTCAAACCCAAAACGTCCTCAGCCAGCATCCAGCATCTATCAACATTTAAAGTATCAATCGTCGGTACCAAAGAACGTAGAAATTGGCGCTCAAAACGGTTGAACGCAACCTGTTTTCGAGGGAGCCCCCCCTGCTGCCCCTCCCCCCGCAAGGCGTCCCCCGCCAGTGCCATCAGAGCCTCCGTAGAGCTCAGTTGCGCGCGCGCATATTTGTAGGACAAATACAAAAAAAAACACGTTTTTCTGTGATAATTTTTTTGATAAGTGAATCCCGGATTGCAGTGCAGTGTCTAAAATTTATTTCGGTATCGTTTTATCAAGTAATTTCTGTGTGAAAACAGTGGAAAACACGAGTTATGTTTCAGTGATTTTGTGTGACAGAAGGATTTTGGAGGTAAAGCTTTAGTAAGCTCTATGTAGATATCATTATATCTTATAAGCTCTTTCGATAGTGACCAAAGTAATGAAATATCTTCCAAGTCGTCTCTACTATCATAGTAGAGCCGACTCTACGTATTTTAAAATGGCTAGCGGGTCTATAAGTTGATGTAGAGAATGCTAATGACATTTCATACAGTTATTCCTATCCCGTAGCTAGGATATTTTAGTAACAAACTTTATCTAAAACGTTTCTCTACATCACGATGTAGAAGAACAAACTTACGTTAGTATTTTTTCTCTAATAGCCCGTGACATGAAGATCTTTATCACTTATCTAAGATAGAGTCTTAAAAAGAACTTCACAACTCCCTATCTACTTAAAAATCACTTAAGTGAACCAAAAAACTTAATCGTAACTTAAACGTTTTCCTAGAAAGTGTGACTTAAGTTACGCTAAGCTAAGTAAGCGTAGGTTTAAGTCGCGTCGTTATAAAGTTGCTTATAAGTTATAACTTAAGTCATATAACTAGTATTTTGCCCGCGGCGTGGTTTGCGTTTCACTATTCATCTCATTTGTTAGGGCCGCCTGATATATGTTGATGCTAGTGATGTTATAACTTATTATAATTTGCATTTAGTGCTTTCGTTAGCACTTTGTAGTGCGAATGAAGCTTGAGTACTGTTATAAGAAGGATTAGGGTAGTTTTCAGTTTAAGGCTGTTTTTGAAAGACATATTTAGGTAAATCTTAGTGATTTAAATAAGGTTTCTGGTGAAAAAGACTTAACAGATGTTTATAAGGCTTTTGCTTGCATAAGGCTAGTAGCAGTGATAGCCTAGTGGTGTGACCGTCGGACTGCCAAGTCATAGGTCTCGAGTTCAAACCCAAAGCACTTATGATTTAACGGATTCTTGAGCGTATTGAATAATTATCACTTGCTTAAAAATCGGTGAAGGAAATATTGTGAGGAAACCAGCTTGTCTGAGAGATATTTCTCAACAGCATGGGACGCTAAATCAGAGACCCATGGGCAACATAAAAACTCCTACACCAGGTTAGTCACTAACTACACGAAAAGAAGAAGAGATAAGAATAATTCAAATCATGAGTTTATGTAAGGTTAAAAGAGTAACTTAACGCACACATATAACATAAGACCATGTCCATATTACCCGAAGGGATAGGCAGACGTATATCTACGAATACACCCACATGAAATGAAATTATCAAAGAAGAAAATAGTAACTTCTATTAAAAGAACTTTAACCAAAGCTTCACTAAACTTACCTAGGTACATTAAGTAAGCACATTGAGATATTGAAAATAGACAGTGCTGTAGCAAAAACATCACATATTATCAATATATAGTGATATACATGATTACTTAGCAAACCACCTATTCGCGTCATATCCCTGCTCCACCTTACTGACTGGCTGACACTAAGAATATAATACTCTTTACTGTGTATAGACATAAGCAATAATATGTAATATTCTCTGAGCAACTTTAAAAAGCAAATTTTTGGCCGCCCTATAAGCTCTTCCCTTTTTTTACAACTTGTACATAAAAGATTTTTTTTTAGTTTTTGGTTGTATATATTTAAGATTTGTGTTTTTAACTTAATTTTGTTACTAAATGAATAATTATTATATTACTTAGTAAAACTTAAGTGTAAACTTTAACTTAAAAGTGATTTTCTCCTTCTGCATTTATTGTAAGTTTATATAAATACTATATACGTAAACATAATATTTTTGACCCTATACTTATACGATAGTTATCGTTATTCCATAAGAAAGTCGCTTTGGAATGTTTCTAAACTATGTTTCTCAGTGTAAACATATTAATGCTTGTGACAGTACACCATAAAATTAAAATAATTATATAATTGTAGAACATAACAGGTGAAATGAGGGTGTACTATAGGTGCAACTCTGCCTAACCCTTCCCTAACCGTGATGTTATGTAGTAATTGTAGATATTTTACAAGAGGTGACACAACGGGCGGTCTTATCGCTAAAAGTGATATTTACAGACAACCTTTGAATGTGTTAAAGGGACTAAGACAGACATATTCATAACATCTAGTTATGAATACTCGTATGTCTGGCTGCCAGCGGCTACGTCCACGTGTATGTCGGAAATCATCCCAAGGGAATGTACTACCGGGATAAAAAATATTCTATATGTTAATCCAGGTCATTAACTACCTCTGAGCCAAGTTTCATCCAGATCGGTTTAGCCGTTTGAGCGTGAAGGACGGACTAACATACAAACTCACACTCACACGCTCACTCAAAAACTTTCGCATTTATAATATTATAGTGTGATTGTTTTTCGTCCCAGCTTTCCGAAATTTTGTTCCCTACATCTGGCGTTATCCTCACCCATGACAAGAAGGCTTTAACTAGGAATTTCAATGTACGTTTTTAAATTTAATAATACGAACGGAACATCAAGCCTTTTCTGTAAAAGTAAATTGAAGTGAGTTACTATGAAGTTAACTGGCGCCTAGCACCTGTTATTATTTATTGCGTTTTACTATTTTAAACACGACTTTTATGTTCTTGCCGGAATAGTCTACAAAATTAAGTTAAATCGACATAGTTTTCGCATGAAATGTTTATTTACGGAAATAGTTTCGTTCAAATCAAAATGGATACAGGATAATGAAGTACCTAATGCTTTATCAGCATATTCATCATAAGTCTTAATTTTCCACTAATGGATGCAAGCCCGCTCTTTTTTTTTTGACGTTGGGAAATCATCAAATGGTGGAGCGGAAGGGAGTGTCAGACTTTTACTGACTAAAACCCATACATGTTCCTTCCGTAGCCATTTATTAAATGTTCCAGGGTAGCGGTAACCGTTTCGGACAATCCCGCTTAGTATAGGCCCCCCTTAAACATTATTAACCTTAGTTCTCGATGTGTCCATTTCTACTTTAAAAAAGGCGGAGGTTCTATGTTCGTTTGTATTTTTAAACAAAAAGAATGTAAAGCAAAGCAAACGGTGTAAAATAAAACTAAAGTATTATGTTTAAATTATTAAGCTAAATCAACATAAACCTGCAACAAAAAAGATAATTCCAAAAAGGTTTTTATTATAATTCACACTAAAGTAGTTCATAATATGTAGGTTCTCACTTATTGCAGTTTTAATGGAAGAACCTTGTTTGGAGTGGACGATTTTTATTTTATTTTGACGCAAATATGTCTATACTTTAGAAAAAGACCGCAAGAGAGTAGAGACTACTTAGCACCTACCGCCCTTAATAAATCGTTTAATTATTGAGTTGTTCATCTTGTATTTCAAGTCTGAGGACGGTGTTAAATCCAATTTATCCTTATACATGTTGTTTTATACGTCTTAATATAATTAAAATTATTAAGTAGTGCGTACGGATAGATTCATAACAGAAAAGGTATAAGAAGGTATCTCAGAGATGAGCAATTTAATTTAAAAAAAAAACTTTAATACTCAGGAAAAAGGTAAAAATATTGCACATATCACAGACTATTTTTCACAAATATTAAGAACTAATGACCATACTCACTAAGTTTGTAATTTTTTAATGATGGAAACGTATTAATTAGTGAAAGAAACTACAACAAGATCTGCTGCCTTGCAATAACCCAAGAATAAACCCTTAGCTGGTCTAAAGTTCACAATGTGCGATGTTATGTATGTATTTACTCACTCTTTATTGTACACCACAAAAATATGTACATAATCACTACATACGAGTAGTATAAAGCAAAGTCGCTTCCCGCGTCTGTCCTAATGTCTGCATGTATGTATGCTTAGATCTTTAAAAATACACAACGGATTTTGATTCAGTTTTTTTTTTAAGATAGAGGGTTTCAAGAGGAAGGTTTATATGAATAGTAACGAATTGTTTTACTACGAATTAAACGTGTGCAAAGCCGCGGGTAAAAGCTAGTAAAAAATAAATCAATGTTGTCTTCCTAGCAAGCAAAATCTACTATTTAACTACTTTTTTCTACTTTTCCCAGTTTCTGATTTGAGTTATTTGCTCCCATAACAACTGGGATATTTATTTATTTTTTAGTATCCGAAAATCCTTTTATAAGGTTCATAAAAGCAGTCTTTCGTTTTAAGGGCTAATTGACCATTGTAATACAATTACCCGTTCCAAATTCATCTGTCAAGCAGTTTCCATATCAAAACTTTCCTCCACATGATACGCTGAAATAACAAAAGAAAATTAAAGTACAAAAAAGGGATGACATACCACAGCATGTATTATATTATAAGTCTCGTTCTGCAGTACACAGGGCGTGGCAACATGGTGATACATGTCGTATGATTACAATCATATTGAATACAAAGACGCACTCTTTTATGTAGTTTGTGGACCAATGGTCATTGTTAGTCTTTTGTGTTCTGACGCAGATAAATTCAAAGAGGTCTGTACTGTTTTTGGTATGAAATTGATATGGTTATATCTTTATTTATAATTATAATTATTTAGTTATTATAAAAATGTTGTAAGTAATAGTGAAAACTGTAACAATCTACAGTTGATGAAATTATGCTGAATACCCGATTAAAAATAGTTTTTATTAATAAATTATTTCGACTAAATACCTTTTCTGTGTGAAATAATAAAATTACCCAATATATGCAAGTTTTTAACTTGTTATGTAAGTTAAAATACTATAATAGTTGGCGTGATCAAGTTCAATATCGAAACAGAAAATATTATTATGATATCTTGTTGCATAATTTATTCAAATTGATTTCTGACAAAAATCCGTGGGTTGTTCTTCATGCCATTGCGTTTATCAGATTTGAATAACTTAATTCATGCAATATACATAGTCTTTATCATACATTTCTATTATTAATTTAACAATATTCTCGTAAGCAATATACAGAGGTTTGCTCTTTCTTATTAAAGTTGCCGGAGTATGCACGGCATGCAATAATTGGTTCACGGTACAAAAACAGATGGCTAGCAGAGGCAGTAATTATGCAAAAACTAGTATTATTATTTAAAAATAATAACAACCACATGCAGCTCAAAAATTTTCACATCTAAGGTGTCTTAAAAAGCCTTTTTCACGCGTTTCAAAAAAGCGCATAGTTGAAATTGACGCGCCCCGGCTCTGCCTGCGGCCCGAACCTCGATATAACTCATTCGTGCATAGTTTGTGTTGACGCTCGAAATTCGGAATTTTTGATGTCCGCCGCCGCGCGCCCGTCGCATGCGCAACATTTTTGACGCTAATTCGTTTAGAAATCACTCCTTTTTCTGCTGAGATTTGGGGGTTGATAGTTTTTTAAGTAATATTTTAGTTAAAATTGCAAAATACTATAGTAACAATTGCTTGATTATATTATTTTAACTGTTTGTAGATAACAATAATTGCGTGAAGATGATTAGTGCATTACTACAAGTAAGGTCTCAGTCCAGGCATCTGTTAACATAATTCCCGCAAAAATAACTACACAAAGATCTTATTCGCACTTGGAAACATTAAAGTACTTAAGTCATTCTTCAATGTGCTCGAGATAAATGGCGCTGACTGAGTCTCATCTACATTTCAAGCCAGTCTTGCATTAAAACTTAGTTTTTACGAGCAATTCGCGGCTTGCTAAGCAAGAGATGCGATCAGGATTGCGATGCCGATGTAATGTGCCTCTAATACTAGTGTATATGTAGATGTCATACTATACACGCCGTGTTCAAGTTGAAGAAAATTGTATCTTGAAATAGAATTGTTGGCAACAGATGTAAGATATGTTTTGTGTGGTGTTGTTTGTTGTTCTATATTTTAAGTTTTGTGTCTTACATTATTAGATAAATCACATTTTTGTGTGTTAATTATGTCAGAATCTTCAACTGGAAAAGGACGGTTTAAATTGCATAGCAACAAAAAATGCTTGTAATGTTTATTTAGATAAAAACCTTTCCTAGTTCCTATATTTGTATTACAATAGGTATTTTATTAAGATAGAAATATGTTTGAAAACGAAGCAAATACGAGAAATAATTATCTTAGAACAAATTGCATTTCTCCTTACAATTCGAAACATAATTACTATAAATAACTCTGCAATCTGAAATGAATAGTGAAAGTTGCCATATTAATAAGTTCAATTTTAATTTGCCATGCAAAAGATATTATCTGTTCGTATCTTTAAATGCATAACAGTTATACGTACATGATTTAAAGCATCCACTCAATAGGGTTACCAAAACTATGTACTTCGTATCTATATCTTCACTAATATCATAAAGAGGAAAGATTTGTATTTTTGTATGTTTGTAACGAATAAACTCAAAAACTACAGAACGGATCTGGATGGAATTTGCCACAGAAATAGATTATAGCCTGCAATAGCACATAGGCAACTTTTATCCAAGAAAAATTTACAGTTCCTGTGGGATCACTTCCTATATACACGCGGTCGAAGCCGCTGGCAAAAGCTACTCCTTAATAAAATAGTCTTCAGTTCAAAAACGGTTTTGCCCTAAACCGACAACTTTTATGCTACGGCTACAATGTCGCTATAAAGCATACTAGACTTTACTCGCTCTCTGTTGCACAGCGACATAACCAGCGGTGTGCGAGAGAGAGCACGTGAAATATAAATTAGATGCTTTTCTGGTGCCTTTCATAACAAATTAACATATTTAAAGACCTTAAACTAGTCTTTCATAAGGAAAACCTATAAATTCGCTTCAGAGACGAAATGCTAGACCAAAAGTCATATCCAGCTTTGCAGTTTCTAAATCTGCCAGCCCTGAAAATAAATGCGTTGACAGTTTTATTATGAACTTAAGTTTTATTAAACTTAAGTATTAAGTTAAGAATTTTAATGCTTACCGATTTGTTACGTCTATTTTTGGTCCATAACTTGTTTTTGTCTTGAACAAAATAACTTATTTATTATCCCGGCCGAGTAAGGGCAATTGGGAATGGCTATTGTCCTTGTAGAGAATAGGCTATCTTATTACTGTTAATACGGAAACTTCCATTTAAATTAACCATGTGGTGGATCGGGTATAAAGTAACCTATCTCCTGTAGATCCTGGCCAATAAACATATTTTCTTTCTTACTATCTTTCTTTGTCTGCCTCTGTGGATGCTGCAAAGGAAAAAAATCATTCTGCCTAGCCTTTTCCCAACTAGGTTGGGGTCGGCTTTCAGACTAACCGAATGCAGCTGAATACCAGTATTTTACTTAGAGCGTCTGCCTATTTGACCTCCACAACCCAGTAACTAGGTAATACTATACCCCTAGGGGAGACTGAATGTCAGACTTTCTGGCGACCCGTAATGACTGTCAAAGATGTACAAATGACAACCGGGACCAACGGCTTAACGTGCTTTCCGAGGCACGGAGGAGTCTCGTTATGTAAAGATGGTCACCCATCCACGGCCAATCCCGGCAAGCGTAGCTTAACCTAATGGATCGCCCTGTGCGGCTGTTATAACTTAGCCACGAGCTCCTATTATGGCTTTAAGTAATGTAGATAGGCTGTAGACTAGTACCTACTGCAGCAATCAAGGTTAGAGTAGGTACATCTAAGGTCACAAAAGTTGGATGGGTGATTGATAGCTAAGAAGTAACTAAGTAAGTACTACTTCTTTTATTCTTTCTTTTTCTGTCTTTTTCTTTACATATAAAATATTGTCTTTAGAACAGTGTTGCCTCGCTTAATTGTTTTCAAAGCAGTTTTTCATAATTATATTATTTTAATGGGCTGTAGACGAACGCGTTTTGTGTTTCGACATTTAATTTTTTTTTTAAATAGACTTTACTTACGACCTTATCTTGCTTCATTTAATTCTTGAGGAAACGGATTTCTTCAGGTATTTCATTCGGAACCATAATGACATAATTACATTATTTAATGTAGATTATAAGAAAATGCACTGATTTTGGCCAATAAACATTATCATATCATCATTAACATTATTATATTAAATATTTTTAAGAATCATCTAATTCCACTCCTACTATAAAGAGGTAGTTTGCTAGTTTGAATGCAGGAGGTAATATCCAGAACTTCTCATCCGATTTCAAAAAAATCTTTCACTGATAGAAAGCTACGCTATTGCAGATTGTAAAATCATATTTTATTTTTAAAGATGTAGACGAAGTTGCGGGCTGAAGCTAGTATTTCATAAGACTGTCGCATATTTCCTAATACCAATATCAACATCAACTTATACCATCCCTTAAACTCACCTGCCCTCACGGTATTAAGTGCGGTAAAACAAATAGTTTTGCTTTGAATAATATTATTACTTAGAACAAGTGTTGTCTTTGTTGAAAGCCTCCCTGCGTTTACCTTTTGTCAGGTATTTCGGAACAGGTAAAAAATACTTAACGTTGCTTCTTTGAGGATGGAGGATTTGATTTTGATGTTTGGTATTTTTGTATTATGTAGATATTTTTCGACATGATTGTATACTTTTTTGTAAAATTTGATTATAGTTTTATTAAATTGTTTTGTTATAATAATTAGGGTGTTTTCTTATGGTCCTAATTTGTGTGGAGGATTTTTTTAATGACTTTAACATAGAGTTTCATTTATGAAATAATTGGTCTCAAAATTTTTACCTTTTATTTACATATTTTCAATTTACAAGCGATGTAGGTACCGCGTATGGTTTGAGAAAATTGCACTTTTGTGACCCATTACTTGCAATCTTTCATAAAACCAGTGTGGTCAAAATTTTGCATTACTAGAGTATAAATATCCCTTAATCCTACTAAAGGTTGTCTTAAAAAACCGGCCAAGTGCAAGTGCACGGACTCGCGCACGAAGGGTTTCGTACCATTATCTACAAAAACGACCAAAAATCTCGTTTGTTGTATGGGAGCTCCCTTAAATATATATTTTATTCTATTTTTTTGTATTTGTTGTTATAAATTTAATCTTTAAGCTGTTTGTTTATAAAATTATTTCACAGTCTTACTGTCACGGTTCATAGCCTAGTGACAGACGGACAGCGGAGTGTTAGTAATAGGGTCCCGTTTTACTCTTTGGGTACGTAACCCTAAAAATCCGCCCGCTTGTAAAATTTTCTACTGTAATTTTTATGGAGTAGATAATAAAAAAATAATTTATATTTAAAGAGTTTTTAAATATCTAATATCGTCAGTCTTCAATTTAATTACTTCCAGACTCGACTTAAGAAACATTGGCAACGAATTATTTTATTTATAGAAATGACGTGACTAATGCATACTAGAAAATCAATCAGTCATTTTTTATAAACAAAAAGCTTAAATCTGTTTATATCATATAATTATATGGCGGCTATAAAGTGCAAATGAAGTTTTGTCATATAAAAATTTATAATACTTACGCTAAGAACGCACGAGTGATTTTTTCATCGTCTGTTTGTAGGATTAAAAAATGTGATTAATCGAATTCATGGTACAGTTTTCAAGGACTTACTGTCTTCCATTTACTAGATTTCCAATTATTTTAATGGAGCTTTTTAAAGCCAAGACACGTCATATAACCTCTCATTCCCCATCCATGATGGCCAGTGTCGTTAATGATAATTAAATTCTCAACCAAACCAACCTACACACGTATAAAACAACGGTCGAATATTGAAGATGCGATATTAAACCGGGCTCCTCTTTGTGAATTTCGAATGCTCGTAAAATTGTCGATTCGTGACGCAGTGAGCTTGCATATAAGTACCTAAGTTTAATCGCTGATTTTGAGTCGTACGACTTTTTGTGTTGATGAAGACGTGTGTATACAAATAATAATAACTAATTGCATTTATGTATAGTGTTGTATTAAGATTGTTTTTGTTATCATTCACTGATACTCTCTGCGGCCCATGGGCCTCGGACTTAGCTTCACATGCTGTTGAGAAATATCTCTCAGACATGCTGGTTTCCTCAAGATGTTTTCTATGGGCAGCTTAAAAACTCTGACCCCAGTTTAGTCTGCGGCTTCAGGAGTGTCTAATAAGGCTAGAGTACACCGTCTTGGTGAGATTAGTCATAGAGTAAGAATCTTAAAATGTTCCATGTTGTAAGAAAAGATTTAATTTGTGTGTTCCTATCCTAAATCACCAGAATATCTAGATCTTCACAGATTAAGCAGCAGGTTTTATGATGTCGATGACAACACTTTTAATTATGGACTATAATATTTTATTTTTAAATGTTTTGTCATTTGATTTGGCTATACGTTTCCATGCATTTTGACATTCTGCCAATTAGAATAAAATTAAAATTATTATTCTGTATTAACGTGGTGTTAATAACTAGACAATAGTGTTATTAAAGTGTAATAAAGCTACTTTTGCTAGTTTTACATTTATTAAATAAACACTAACTTAAAAAAAAAACAAATGAAATGCTATTCGATATTCGAATACACCTAACACACGAAAATGTTAATTTTAATTACCTATTAAAAAGGTTAAAAAAATTCAACAATGCTCCCGGCGTATTTTTTATTTAAAACATTTATCATCAAATTAATAAAAATACAGACTAATGTCCTGTCAAAACATCACGTTTTTAATCCTGCGATGTATGAAGCATGCAATAATATAAAACAGAACCAAAGTCTAAAAATCAGAACCAGTCTTGAAACTAGGACATAGTCAGACAAGTTCTAATAAAATCAGGTTTCATCAATCAACTCAAATCTTATCTGAATACAAGCTTATCTTAAATCCTGCCAACACCATTAAAAAAACAACCAGCAAAATAAAAACTAAACCACATTGCAAAACCTGGAATACTGTCAGCCATCGCGGATCACTTACAACATAAATTTTGTCCCAAGAGAAGTTAGATATAAAACATATAAATATTCATAAAGAATGATTAGGAATACTGTCTTGTAAACTACTCTAGCAAAAACTAAATAATGTCACTTCACTTATCGAAAAGGAAACCTGTCTAAACCGCATATGTTATAATTATAAGGAGTATGCATCATTCATGAATTTTCCTTTGGCGGAGTAACTGGGAGTTCTAATCGATGGTAAGAGATGTGGTGAAATGTTGCCATTTGTAAAAATTGTGATCGATTGCGTATTGCCAGCGTATCGACAAATTCTACTTATTCTACATTTTGTACTCAGGCGTATTGATAGTCTATTCATCTATTGTTGTAGATGTTTTTTTTTCAAGTGCATACCATAATTTCAGTTAAACAATTTTAATTAGTGTGACTGATTAAGAGCCCATACTTTAATATACTTTATCTGTTTAGAAAGTTTATTGAATGTCACATAGAGACTCGTTGTCAGTTCATCTTCACTTATTACACTTAAATCACACATTGGCTGCTACTTCTTCTATTCTATAACTAAAATCGAACCAAAATTACGTGAATTGTTCGATTAATTATTGTATAATTTCTTTTGCAGGTGTGAGTGACAATGTGCGTGCGGTGAGTGATAAGAACGCGCGATGTTGCGCGTGATCACTTGCCTGCTGGTCGCGACCGCGGCTGCGGAGCATGTGCGAGAGTTCACCGTCAGAGAGAACGCACGGGCCGCCACCCTCGTCGGTCACCTCGGAGACGAACTGCCCGACGCAGCCCCACCATACACCATCGTCCCCGTCCCCGGCAGCGCCGTCAACGACGACCTCAGGATAGACCCCCATACAGGAGAAATCAGGACCCGGGGCCCTCTAGATAGAGAGAACAGAGACCATTACGCTCTAGTCGCTATCCCCGCCAGCGGAGATAACATTCGCGTTGTCGTCAGAGTACTAGACGAAAACGATAATGCTCCCACATTCCCCACACCCGTCATGAACGTGGAGTTCTCAGAGAACACTCCCAGGGACGTCAAGAGAAAACTAAACCCGGCCAAAGACCAGGATTTGGGACCATTCAACACGCAAAGATACAATATTGTATCAGGGAACACTGATAATGCGTTCAGACTGTCTTCCCATAGGGAAAGAGATGGGGTCCTATATCTGGACCTACAAATTAATGGCTTCCTCGACAGGGAGACGACTGACCATTATCAGTTAGTTATAGAAGCGCTAGATGGTGGTACTCCACCGCTGAGAGGAACTATGACAGTCAATATTACTATTTTAGACGTTAATGATAATCCTCCTGTGTTTGTTGAAAGTGTTTACTCTGCTACTATTCCGGAAAACGCGACCGTAGGTACCCCCGTACTAAAAGTGTCCGCGACCGACTTAGACTCTGGTGAAAACGGTTTGATCGAATACTCAATAAATAGAAGACAGAGTGATAAAGAGAATATGTTCAAAATCGACCCTGAAACCGGTGATATTACTGTGAACAAAGCGTTAGATTTTGAAACTAAGGAATTGCATGAACTTGTAGTTGTTGCCAGAGATAAAGGTGCACAACCTTTGGAAACTACAGCTTTTGTGTCGATAAGGGTTACTGATGTAAATGACAACCAACCTACTATAGACGTAATATTCCTAAGTGATGATGCTACACCAAAAATCTCCGAGTCGGCACAGCTAGATGAATTCGTGGCTAGAATATCAGTGCATGACCCGGACTCCAAAACGGAATACGCAAATGTAAACGTTACGTTAAGCGGTGGGGACGGGCATTTCGATTTGCGGACTCATGACAACATAATTTACTTGGTAGTTGTTGCTTTACCACTAGATCGCGAATCCCGTTCGTCTTACACGTTGAATGTGGTAGCGACTGACAAGGGGTCGCCTCCATTACACGCGTCTAGGATAATCAGCCTGAAAGTAACTGATGTAAATGACAACGCGCCAGTTTTCCTTGAATCGGAGTATAAAGCTAGTGTGCCCGAAGCGGCGGCTCCAGGCACACCGGTAGTACAAGTATCGGCTGCTGATGCAGACGAAGGGGAGAATTCGGAAATCCGTTACTCTTTACTGCCGACTCCTCAATCAGATTGGTTTGCGATTGACGAGCGATCAGGTTTGGTGACTACTCGGGCTCGGGTGGATTGTGAGACGAATCCAATGCCGCGGCTAACGGTGGTGGCTCAAGACCGCGGTAACCCTCCAATGTCCTCGACGGCCACGTTAATAGTGACAGTGTTAGATGTGAATGATAATGAGCCGATCTTCGACCAGTCCTTCTACAACGTCACCGTGTCGGAGAATGAAGCTGTCGGCAGCTGTATTTTAAAGGTGAGTCTTTTATTAATCACTTTACTGACTTGTGTGATTGTTTTCTTTTATCTCCGTAGGTTTTTGCCTAAGTTGTCGGTTATGTAGGTGGTTTTTAGCCCAAAGCCTGTATTGTGTCTCCAACATCTACTAGATCATTATGAAAATGAATACTTTCATAATATCAAAACCGCTGAACACTTTATAGCCACACTTAATGCACACCATGCATTGTAATATCAGAAAGCAAATGTATGTCATACGACGTTGAAAGGCGTTCGCCGTCGCTAAAGGCGTAGGCATGTTTAGTTTATATAGCCTTTTCCTCATTAGAAATATGCAAAGTTGTAGGCAATTACTCCCCATTTATTACAGGAGTTACATAATTATGCTATTAACATATTGAAGACTTACGTTAATTGTGGTGCATCGTCAATGAGTTTGAGAAAAGCTTCATCTGGCTTGTTTCCATTAGCTGATTTCCACACCTTGTGTTACAGCTTATTCTGATTTAGATTATTTTAGACTTAGCTTTTCATTTGAAGTCCACTTTGCAGTTACTAAAGTGTGGAACTTGTTGCCTGAGTCTGAGTTCCCTTCCTCATATAACCCTTCTGCCTTCCAAGTAAGAGTGAACAGGCTCCTTTTGGGCTTGCTCGCACCATTATTGAACTTACATATCGCTTTACATCAGGCTTGATCGGGGAGAGTATGCCCATTCTACAATAAAAAACAACTGCAAACATTATCCCAACTTTTCGTTCTTACACTTTTTCATTCATACATTGGCTGGCAAGGCTGCCATTAAATATGGCGAGATCAGGGCCGGCAGCATCTGAGAACTTCGCTTCAAAGTGATTCTGTGGCAGGATTTCTGTAGTTTTCGAATTAATTATGTATACTAATTATAATATATGAGTATCGTTCATTATATCCATACTTATCGATTTCGATCTATAATCTTCTAAACCCTTTCGTCACATTATCTATAAATGATATTATCTGCCAACATTACTATTAGGATTTGTATTATTTCCCTGCCTCTAAGAACCCAGATATGTAAATAAAATATTTTCAATTCAAACGACATTTTAGTCGTAAATTAACAGATTGTTATGTTGTGTCATATTTGACGGTATCATATAATAAAGATGTTCTTTTTATTAGCTTTTTTTAAAGTCGTTGCGTTTTTCGTTATTGTTGTGTGAAATAAGTGACCTTTTAGTTTTGTCAATTATAAAATCTATATTGTAGTCATTAGGATATGATTTACACCGCGGGAAAGTTCTAATGAAAATATAACATATAAATTAATATCAATTTGAAAAGAAACAATCAGTAATTGGTAACGCTCGAGAAATTGCGACCTACATCAAGGAAAGTGTGAGAGATACAGTTACAGATAGATATTATTATACTATTTGATAGATATACTACTTTATACGGGGAACTTAAGATGGACACCAACGTGCATACAGCAAACGTAATAGGGATGGTCACAGGGTAAAAAAAAGAAATTATATTTAATCCGTTAATCAGATACTAAAAAAAAAAAAACATATTTTTTGCTGTATCATATAAAAAAAAAATACCTAGATAATGCGCTTTAAAGATGGCGAATAGGGGGGAATTTTACCACAGTGTATGTAATCTTTTGAAAACGTAAAAAAATACGTATCCAATAGTGTGTGCAACTAACAAACATTTTACAATAATACAAAATATAATTGTTGGTACCACGGATAATGCCAGACGTCTTATGATAGACGTCGACCTTTAACAAAAGTGTAACGAACTTAAAGTTTAGTTCAGAAAAAACATGATTAAATATCATTCAACCTGGGAATTGAAAACACTGACCTAGTTCCTGATAAACAACAGGTCGAGCAACCAATCCAAACGAACCCAAAACGGAACACTCTCGCACACAAATTCATACAGAGAAAGTCCGATTTGCGTTCGTACCAATTTGCCAGAAGTAAACTACGTTGCTAGCAAATTCGCCGACAAAATGCCAAAGGCTGGTACCTTTGGCATTTTGTCGGCACATTTTGCGTACACGGCAGATGATGATTCCATACGGACTCCCATTACCCACCCATATATGCTAAAATAGGACATATACTCATATATTACAGCCTCACAAATAGACATTTCTGTGGTGAAATTGCCGAGTAATGTGTCGATAAGTTGATAGTTGACTGTACCCGTTTTGAAAGTTTGAGTGGCGGGTAGGATGCAATTCGAAATCTGTTTCTGATGGTAATTGTAAAAGGTTACGGAAAACGTTTACCACGCTTGTTATTTAACTGGTTACTTTGCCGTTATAACGTTGGTGATATTATAGGAAAATGTTGTCAGGAAAGTTTTGGGTATGAATGTGGATGGCTATATAAGTAGAGGAAGACCAAAGAAACGATGTATGGATTGTGTGAAAGATGATATGGCTTAAAAGGGAGTGACTTCTGAAATGACGACTAATAGAGAAGTATGGAAGAAAAAGATTATAGCACTTATTTCCGGTAGGTATCTACTTCAGATATGCTGTTCTAAGAAAACGGCTTTACCTTAGTATCGTCACGAGTGATAGCCTAGTGGTGTGACCTTGTAACCGTCGGACTGTCAATTCTCGAAAGGTCTTAAATTCGAACCTAAGGGACCTCCGAATTTTTGGATTTAAGTGCCTGTTTTACAATTATAACTTGCATAAAGATGAAAGAAAACAGGCATGCTTGAGAGATAATTCTCCACAACATGTGAAGCTAAGTTAGAGGGCGGCTTAAAAACTCTGACATAAGGTTAGTCACTAACCACACGAAAGGAGAAGATATATTAATTCAAAGGAAATTCTTCGTAAATCCCAAGAGATGTATTCGTAATAGTCGCCCTGGGGTACACCAGAAACTAGCCAGATTTATTTGAACGAGTTCGTCATAAAACCAGTTTCTATAAGCAAAGCAAACCCATACAAAAGGCCAAGAAAATGCGAGAGACAAGAAATTATGCTTATCCCGTTAAAGAGAAAATATTACGTAACGCATGTTCATTCAAGTTAGTGAGTTTCAAAACAGATTCTTTCATACAACTCACATTTTTCAACGTTAATGTCTCGCCGACAGTTTTATATTACGTTTTCTGTGTTAACATGCAGTTTAGCGTCTTAACTGGCCATAAAATTGTAGCATTGCATTATTACTTCTCTATTTCACTTGGTATTATATTACTTTTTAACTTATACCGAATTTTGTGTCCGTTTTCCGTGTATCCATATGTAATCCTTGGTACACTTTATTGATATGCAAGGGCTTGTATCAATAGGGTATTATTGCCTTTATTCACAACGTAGTGTTCCGTCACATGTAATGAAAATTTTAAAAAAGACGTTATCTTAACAAAATACCGAGGATAGTGTCCTCTTTTAAAAACACCTATCGAAAAAAGCTGATCAATAAACTGGACTGCGCAAACTTCGTACCAATTAGTTACAACGGACAGATCAATTCCGCTTATCTCTGACGGCCACACCCGCACTTGACGAATTTGTCGAGAAAAAAAAAACTCAATTTTCATTAACTCTTATCTTGAAAACTCGGGCCTGGCTCGTAACTTACACGAGTTAATTTCTTTTAATATATTCCACGTATATTTATAAGTGGTTGTACATAAATCTATCGTATGGAGTGATGCCAGTTTGGGCGTGCGGCGAGCGGCATCGCAAATTGCGATCTAAATTGAAAATTAAACAGTCCAGAGGATGCCGGGGGAGCCCGCGGGTCCCGCCAATGAGCGATTCGCAAACTACGCACTCGCACGTGTGCCTATTCTGAAATAGCGTTTCTATTTTCGAATTTACCGCTACATGAAAAGAGGTTTAATATCGAGAAATTGTGATAAACAATATAATGTGAGAACGTAGGGTTTCGAGTAGTAAAATAAGCTATAAGCAGTAACGACTTACGTGACTTGGTTGGGAAATCTGGTTAAAGTTGTACCTATACCAATCCGGGGTATTGGTATCAACACATACACACATTGAGGTACCCATTGAGCTCGTGAAGATTAATCACATTTTCCACCTCTGTGCTAAAAACAAGTAGAGTAGAGGTCACTGTGAAAAGTATAAGAATATGTTGAAATTGAAATCTATATTGCACCGTTAATAGTTTCAAAATATCAATAAACCGTGAAATATGGACCAACTAAGTAAAATGTCAACATAAATAAAAGCAAACAGAGGCAAAATTAATAGAAACAGCTTCCATTAATCAATATTCAGCCCAATTAAGCATGAAATTAAACAAAACCATAACGACATTGCGGCATAGACTATAACAATTCAATTCCGTATCAGATGTTAGTCTATGAATTCTAAATACCGAATGCACAATTGAATTGTTGCGTTTTTCGTCACCTGCCTCTTGGCGTCACGAACTCACGACTAACTCGATTGTTATTTGGTTATTCACATAAACCTCTATGTGTTTCGCTTTTAATAGAGGTTAAGTGCCGCTAAAAGGCAGACAAATGAACTTTGACTGTAGTTACCTTTGCTCGATTAAAAAGAAACTTACTTTCTCTATTTGTGTTCGCAAATTGAAATTGATTGCTATCTGTTTGTTTTGGCCTCGATTTTTTCCTGTATTCCCGTTGTCTCATGTGGTCTTTTTGGTAACAATTGTTTTGTTACTGCAAAAAGTTTTGAAATTAAAAAATCATGATGACATAATTAAATATCCATATTAGACAACAAATTATCATTAATTTATTATTTTGTCCTTCACTTTTAGACAACCTCAAGATGCTATTATTATTTGGTATGTCCTTGTTTGCAAATTCAACTTAGTATCATATTTAATAGATTTAAGTACAGGTTAGACTGATCGGTCATATTATGTTATTAGATATGTAACCATAAATATACCCCGTCATTTGTAAAATATTATTTTTTGATTCCTAAATTGTCTTGCCGAAAGGTTAAGCAATGGGTCAAATGAAATTAAGTTTAATAAGTGCCGAGTTGCCTAATATAATAATGACGGACGCGTAAGTACTTAATAATGTTATTCTTTGATCTTTTTACGTGATACAATAAAAATAGTTTTTTTTTTAAAGGATCGAATTGATTACAGCTCACAACCGCATCGAAAGTAACAAGATTTAATGCATGCCTTATTTATTTCCCTCCAGCTAAAGTTACCGCAATAAAAATCCCTATAAATAATGCTACATAACTTAGTTTTATGAGGCAATCACAACTGCGCATCATCCGTCTTAACCCAAAGGGAAGAGAATATTAAAAGCTATCGAAAGCGTGTCGTCCAACTCAGTTTTATGACTCACAATTGCTGATTAGAAAAAGTAGTTTGACTTATTCGAAACCTTCTTACAAGCGTTTGAAACACGCATAATTTTTTAAATAGATTTTATGTGACTTTGATTACAACCCAGGGTTTACCTTATACGTCTGTTATTACATTACTCCCTACATATTTCAGTAGCGGGACTGAGCGAGCCTCCAATAACCTGATAAGACGGGGCGGCCATGTTGGATTCCGGTACGCGTTGCCATGGTTACCGCTTGATTGCGTGCGTAGGCGCATCAGGAGCGTATCAACATTTTTGCTCGGTCCCCTTACTAATGTACTGTTTTAATAAGATTATTAGTATGTGATGTTTGTGAATGTTTTTATGTTTTAATCCTAAAGTATCTGTCGATGGTCTATCTGTAATAAATGCATTTTTATTTTTAATCTGTGCTGTATTGCTTGTTTTTTGATTTATGATGGACGTAGAGTTATTATATTTTTAAAATTAAATTTTATGTAATTTTTATTTATAAAGCGCAAATACCTATTTATATATGTACATCATTAGTCTTCCACGCAATATAGGAAGGGTACCATAAACAAGATTTTACTGAAGTTCACCATAAAATTAAAATTACACAATTATCTAATCTAAGTGCGATTAATTTTATCTGTATTCAGCGTATAATAAAACTAAGTGCCTCTCAATAAATCGGATGGGGCAAAACTTAAATAGTTGCTAAACACTCGAGGACAAGTTCTCTTATGGTTCACAGTCACGCGATACCGCTAATTATGTAACAGAATTAATTTATTACCTCAAACTTATAAACGAAAGGCTTGAAGACGAGTTTAGATGTTAATGGCACTGGCAGAATGGTTTAATACCTTTGAAAAAAAGTTAGGTTTGAAATATTTATGCAATTTTTGACAGTTGCGATTGTAAATTGGCGCGCCTTTTGACAACCGTTTTCATTCATCTGCCATTTCGTTGTAGGCGTTTAAAAAAACAAGACTATTTGCTATTGTTAGTTTTAGATTATAAGATATCAATACTTAAATCAATTTCAATTTTATGTGACTAAAAAGAAATGTGATCGTGAAACAGAGATTGATTTGCTGTAAGGTATGCCTTTGAAAAAGTCTTTAGATCATTTACTCGATAATGGGTATTATTTAATGAACAGTAATCACGTTAATTATTATGTAATTTTCTATTTTCTCTCTCGATATCAACAGCCGTAATGTTGTGATGAGGCGCATCTGTACACGCGAACGCATCGAAACGTAACGTAATGTGTTGCATAATAACGGTTTTTTGTTCGTTTTTGGTAAAAATAACGTTATAAAAACGATTTATGCGTGCACGCGTGATTTACGTTTCGCTAATTGTGAGACGTTTATTGCTTTTTTAAGCAAAATTTAATGTATTTTAGATTGTCACGCAATGATTTATGTAATTAGTAAACAGAATCTTATAAACGAACTTGCGTGCGAATCGTTATCATTTGGTTTCGTTCAAAATATGTTTTAATTGATGTAATGCATGATGTACAGACGCCAGCACATCAAGCTATCCCTAACTGTCAAATTTTCTCAATTAAAAATGAACCTTATGTGTTTGCAATAAAGTTGAAATACTATGACTTTGACAGATTGTGGTAACTTGATGTGCTGGCCTCTGTACACATCTCGTTCATCAGTTCATCTTATTCGTATTTCATAATTTAGAAAATTGTTGGCAAAAAGTCAGTCTGATTAACGATTAGTAAAGGTTAAATAATTCGTTATCTAATAGAGCTCGCCAAGAAGGTACTGTCCAAGTGAATATTCTAGTACAACTATTGTCTAATAACTTCCATAAGTAATTGTTAAATCACGACTACCAAATTATTAGAAATGCAATTTTCGCATTCAACTTTTTCGATCGACTCTTTTGTTTTTTAATCTTATGCACATTTTATGACGCCAAGAAAAATAATAATCAACGTTGCGTGTGGCCAGTTCGCGGATAAGGTTATTTTAAATGCACAAGCATGTACAACCAGCTATTTGAGTGTTTATAGCAGTAAGAATACGATAATTAAAATTGTTTTTTTATTAAAAGAATTTGAATTCAAGGGATGGGCTTTTGTGCCAGCGAGCGGAGAAATGTCGCTTCAGAGAACATTTTATATAAAACAACAATTACTTGATTATACTGTACAGTATCTTTGTAGATTTATATTAATAACGGACCTTTTATGAATACGCGATATGCCATCCTATAACTATTATCTTCAGGTAAATTATCATAAAATAATTTTCTTGTATCGCCGCTCGCATTACGACCCAGGCTTTACATCGTAAAATCATACATTAAACCGTTCTCGATGTCTCCCGTCGATCTTAATGAAAATACCATTTAAATGCTCTTTAAATTATGTGGAAAAATGTAATTGAGAACAAAATAAATGTGGTCGAGATGCTTTTAAGGTACCACTTTGGATTCTGATACATTCCGATCCTTTAATGGAGTATTCCAAAAGAAACCATAGAAAAATGTGTGAACACTCGTTCTGTGAACTAGGTTTGCTACAGGTTTACCTAGCCGTAGGCGCCCAGTAATGAGTACTCATACTAAGCTTTTAAGAAAATAAAGATTGTTCGTTTCGCGATGACAAGCACCCATCCACGGATCCATTCTATGTTCAGCTTCTTCTTACTATAAAATCAGCATACAACTACTTAATAACCATTAACATGATTATAATTACTTCGTATAGGCTATCAATACTTAGTCTCTACTACTATCTTCTTAGTGTTTACCGTTTTTACCAATTGATGTTTTATGGCTCATAAAATATAAAGTATAAGTATACTTTTATGTTCAGTGTACATGAAATTTCTGTTTTATTCAGATACTAGGTTCCTTATTAGCCATAGTAACTAAAGCAACTGAATAAAACGAACGGATCGTTTTATGTTAGTCGCCATCTTTGCTGTATCGAATTTTTATTTGATAATAAAAAAATGTCATTAAATTCTTACTTACTTCTCTGTTATAATTATATGGAAGTAGTTTAAACTCGTCGGCTTGAATGAAGGAATATTTAACGTACGTAAAGGAAAAACGGATCAATAGAAGTTATAACGTTATTGTAATTTAACGTTATAACTATACATATCTGACAAAATTACCCGGATACCTCTCAGCAATGTATAAAAAAAAAAAATGTATAAATTATTGACTCCACACAATTCTTTCCAACTTGTCAATTCCGCACGATGTAATTATTTCTGACCTTTTATTAAATGTGGGTTTTCATTATCACTACGTCTTGTTATTAATAGTGTAATAATAATCAGGAGATAATATATTGGCTGTGTAGGGCAGAATTGCTTAAATTGATTATACTAGATGGAAATTTAATTAATTTCTCGGTAAATTGAGAAACTTCAAGAAAACGTTGGCGCCAAATCTTCTATACAGATTAAAACATTGCGAGGCAAAGATTTTCTCTTTCTGCCTATTATGTCAGTCACGTCAATGTTCATTTTCTATCGTGTTCATCACTGATTGCAAGATTGTCAACATCCACACGAAAGATACTTTGTAGTAATTAAACGCATTTCCATCTCAATGAATATTCAACGCTTTATTGATGTTAATAAAAGGATTTTCTACTTTTTTTATAAAACATCCAAGCCCCTGAACGTCGTTGATCGATCGCGCGTGGATTGACTCATTAATTTATTTAGTATTTTATATTTTCTGATATCGCTTTCAGTTTTTTATGTTAAAGGAGTATCAATAGTGAGATTATCATTCTAGATTATAAAGATAGTGAAAGAAAATTAATTAAGATATTTTTTATTTTATTAGGATAATGAAATTGAACATTTCGGACTCAAATTCAGACTCGTCTTTAAATAACATGGTCTTATGTAAAACATGCGATTACTTACTTTAAAGTTGGCTGAATGTTGTCGCTTGCCAGTGCATACTTGTTTATAAAAAAAATCAAGTTCTCGATTTAAAATTCAAAATCTTGCTATTCCAGCGATCACGACCTATCGTTCTGTGTTTACGGTGCATTTTATATAAAACCTTAACGTGTTTATTTTAGAGTAGATTTTCGTATAATTTGGGTTTATACTTATGTGTGTGTTTAAGTATATAATAATAGAGGTGCTATAGGCGATGGGAAAGTAACCTGTCACTGCTTCGGTTGTTACGATCATTTAAAGTCAACTTACTTTGGTTTATTTAACAGAAATATAAGTATCTGCACCCAACATGCCAATATAACTTGATATTTAGTGGTCTCGCTAGATAAGGGAACCTTCAGTCAATGGAAGGTAAGTATACATTTGTATCAAGATACTAGTTTTACAGACAACAGCTATCTGCTTAGTAGGTACTTCCCACGTCATCACGTCTTGAAATTCTAATTATTGTTTCTGGTTTTTGACAAAAGTGCCTTAAGAATTAATTGTAAATAATAATTGGCTTTAAAAATATCCTTGTTCTTACGGAACTCAAACATTACGCACTTTTTCTCTAGGTTTTATAATTTATCAGAATGTGTCTCGCAAAATGTAGTCATATTATATCGTCCTCCATATAAATAAAAATGTAGAAAAGAATACTGCTCACTTTTCAAATAAATAATCCGGTTATCCGACATGGCAATTTAGAGCTGCACCATCGATATCGCACATCCCTAAAACGATTACCTGCTTTATACTTTTATCGATATATCTCAAAGTTAAGCATCACCAAGTTCCATACATGTTATTTCCACGCATCATGTCCGGTGTGTTTAAACATCGTCCGATATAGCAAAAAGATTGTCTTACAAAGTTTTTTGCTAACACTGCCCAGGGCTGTGGGAATTGGTATTATATTTACTTAATTGATTAACGTCGACATTATTGTGGAATACCGTTTTTATCCCCTTACTGTGAGAAATTTTTTCTTAATAACAAAGGAGATTGTTCTATACCGCCCTATAACCAACAAACATTTGACGTGTACGTTAATTTTAATTATATTTTAATATGCTTTTTAAAAATAATAAATTCAAGCGTACACTGTTTCATTCTTAATAGGTTTTTTATGGTGACCTCATTGATTTTATTACCAACTGAACTCGCCATCTTTCAAGGAATTGTCAATGTGAATGTCACAAAAGATTTGACAGTGTCGCTCTCGCTCATATTATATAAATATCGATATCGACGACGATGTCCATATTATCTAGTGATAAATAATGGATGTTCGATATTTATCACTTCCAAAACATTGAAAATGTGCAACATAAAAGTTTTTCATGCATATTTTTTTCATGGAATTAGTTCCGTGAACATTTTAATGGAACTTATGATGAATATGGCCTAGCACGATTATGATGAAAATATAATGAACAAAACAAACTCACAAAATGTACTTACTAGTCGAATGAGGGATTTTCTCACAAGTGAGAAAATATTAGTTCAAAAGAGGCGTTTGTAAAAAATACGTCACTGTCTCAGGTTTTTGACATCAAATAAGCTTTCAATTTACGTTACGGATCTTATTTTTGTTATCAGTAGCCAGTAAAACGAAAACGTATTTTTTACCCACGCCATCTATTGAACTATGTTTTTTCACTTGTCAGAAAATCTCTCATGTAACGATTGAAATGTCATTTACGACGCAACTCTAGTGAATTGTTCTCATAACCATTTCACGACTTCAATAGCCATATTTTTACTTTTTAAGTACTTAAACTCTATTTTTAAATGTCGCAAACTAAAACGTTACACATTGTTCGTTGGGAACAAAATATTTTATTTTAGCATTAATTTAATTGGAGTAGAATCATAGCAACAACGTGTTTATGTTTGAAACGGAACAAATTAATTTACATTTGACATATTGATCTGTCATTTTGGTCTACTAAATTAAAACCACAGTTTAAATAGGTGGTCATTGATAATCGATATACAATGATTGATCTTCAAGAGAACATCTCTACGTTACTACGTCAGTCGGTGCCTGTGGCTGTGTTGTGTTGTTGTGAATAACTACCTATTTGGCGATTTCTTTTGGCGTTTTTGATTTTGTTTCTGCTTAACGGACTACAATTTGGATTGCTTTCAACGTGACCTGGCTTCGAATAACTGATTCAGTGATCTGCTTAAACGACACCTTAGCATTTTGACAACGGATAACGGACTTCGCTTAAAGTAAACTTCAACCAATAAATAATAACTGTAGGTACCTAAAAGGCATAATACAACTATATTTACGGTAATATTTTACTGTATTTGAAGTTTAATGCTTTGTAGAAAACAGAAATAGCGATTTTAGAAGGAATTACTTAAGTTTTCTTTTATTAAAAATAACCTCAAAATCTGTTCCTTTCTTTTCTCTAAAGTGTCCGTCAAGAAACTTTGTTCTTATGGGCTACTAAGGGCAGTTTACAAATAGAAAATGATTTTTTCTATGCTGTTGGCTCCAGGGCGAACAATGTATGGGCGTAGAACAATCTCCTTTAAATTTTATCACCGTGCTTTTAGAAATACAACCTTACGTAGATTGATCGAACTAACGACTCATTAAATAATGGCATGGGCTTCAACGACCTTATAAAGACTTCTTATCATCGACGATGGAGGATTTTGAGGTTATGAATAGATACATATATATAACACTAAACGCAAAGAAAGAACAACACAAAATAAAACAAGTTGGGGGGAAATATGCGTCAATCCACGCAAAAAGGCCATCGCTCTGCATAATTCTACGCCCCTATGCGAGACAGAGCCCCAGCGCTGGTTTTGTGCGGAAAGATAGTAGTGGGTAGCGATTACATATAATTTGCTTCATAAAAGTAGGCCTGCAATGTGGGGCAAAGCTTTAAACGTGCATCCGTGAAAGTCATGTTTATATTAAATAGTGGCCATTATCATTATTATATCAGCATCATTATTAATAAATATTTATAGAAGTCTATCAATATTACTAAAATTAGTTTCGTAGATATAAAATAGGCTTGGTTAAATCTAGACGTCTTCAACATTATTATCATCACAATCATAAAAAGACACGTTTAGGAAATAATATTAAATTACGACATTAGCTGTGACACATTATTGAGGATTTGGCCTGATTGATTGAAACATTTCCAGTGCTTATTTTTTTTTTGCGAATCTAACTACCTTGACTTCTGCTATTTGAATGCTCTATTAGCATAAAATAATATTTCTATCAAAATATACAATAAATACGGTAACAAATAACAGATTTGCATCCATTACGAATCTTTTAGCATTCAAAAATTGATCGGATGATGTTGCACTATGCGGTCATATGTTAGCCAGTAGCACAAACAGATATTGCCCGGTAGCTTCAATTGAACAATAAAATGATGGTGCATCCCTATAAATCCCGAGTCCCAACACATCATTTACTCGACTTCGCACGTGGCGGGCCGTGTCCAATGTTGTCAGCGTCTGTGCAGGGCGGGAAAGTCGGCGGCCATCTTGAAAAAAGTCGTTCGACTAGTGTCTAGTCGGCCGGTCGCATGTGGAGCGTACCTTTTTATATTTTTTAATTGCGTTCCGTTTCTGATAGATTTATGTTTTATTGCATATTTTTTATTTTTTATTGAGGAAAAAAATGATTTATTTTATTTATTGGCTGGGTATAACTATTAGGGATTGATGCGTTTTCCTGTTCACCTGAGATTTAATGTGGTTTAGAAATGGTGGAACAGCTGTTTATGGGATTGATCAGATATTTATGTATGAGAAGAAGTCGTAAAAAACCGGACCGAAACATTGTTGAACGCTTCCAAAGTAGAACGTCTTTAATTTAGTTTTATTTTATAGCTAAAGACCATACCAAGAAAAACTCGCGTTAAAACAACTCCACCTAAAGGGACTGACTGCATTTACATAGCTACTATAAAATTCATCCAGTTTTACAAAACTAGTATTCTCGTTAAATTCTAAAGCACATTTTATTTCTATAAATTAAAAATAAACAAAAAAGGATGACCATATTGTCCGTCTGTCATCAGTCGCGTTTAGTGATGTGGTCGAATGAAGTATCGATTTATTAAAAAAATATTACGCGACATCGATCGACGGGGCGCCCGATTACTCGATTACCCACTGCTCGAGGGCTGTAAGGTAGCTCGGCTTGTGGCGCGATGAGCGAGTTTTTAATATTTTTATTTTTACACTGTGACGATGAGGTCTTTTATAGAAAAAGGCTAGCAGAGTGTAAACAAAAGCGAGCTACGTGAATTTCAGCTGTTGATTGCATTGTGTTGCACTTATTTGATAGCAATAAATATCAATTTTACTTCCAAACCATACCGTAATGATATCAAACGATACTGCATGTTATAGTCAAATAGATCACGAAATAGATAAAGCCTATAAAATAGAAAACATTATTACTGGAAATGATTAATTAGTCTATTCGAAGTTATTCATAAACTAGGCTGAGTCACTCGATACAAAACGGCCCATTGTTGGTAAAATAATATTATTAATTCAATGGATACTGATCAAGTTATACATTGTACAAATATGTACACAGTTCACTCCCACCCGCTTCGCTTCCCACAGTAGCTAACCATTTATTTCGACTTCATGTATTATGTAAACGATCCTAAAAAGTTCCTTTTCCAGTTCGATTCGTAATAATCAACCTTTTTTCAAACAATCGTTACGTTATAACAGCTAACAATCGCATAAGAATTCAAACTAATTCCAAAATTCGATTCAATTCGCAGACTTCTTATTCGATTATGAATCGTTGGGAAAATATCGATATAATTTTAATGGTGGCGTGAATTAAACTTAACTATCGAATCGTGGAAAATTCTAATAGTTATTTGTTTTTTATGAGTCTGATTAGTTTATTAGTGAAAGGAAGAGTCAAAACTGGAAATTCCTCAATACGCCAAAAATAATTTATTTAAATAAATCATCACAATCCACTATTCTGCCTACCCTTTCGAGCACAATCATGAATATAATCCAATGTTTTAAAAACTTTATAGGCGAATGGCCGCACAGTACATTCATGCATCTCGTTTGCGTATAATTATAGCATAAGAGTTGAATATGGCATGCTAATTGCTTTTAAATTTCGTTGCGACTCCATCGAAACATAAAATGAGTGTTTACGGCAAATGGTTTTAAAAATATACCGGTAAACTTGGATCAAATTGGTTAAGGCGCGGAGTTTCGGGAAAAAAAAATTTGTTTACGATTTTAAATGAATACCAACTGTACTTGGAAATCTTATCGTTATTATTTCAAGCTTCTACAATGATCACTCAGAGGCAGATGTTGTCAATATTACTTATCACTCTACGCTTGATACATTTTTTAATAATAAAAGACATGGCTTTTTTTTAAGACTGGCCAATTATCGTAACGGACCGCTCTGGGAGCGGAATTTGATGATTTCCTACCCTCAAAAAAAAGGCGTAATATTATGATTATTGTACTGTGGGTCCAAAATGCAAATCAGCGTTGTAATTACAATGGTCACAGCACTATGTTTCAATCGATTTGTTCCACTTTTTTTGTCGGTCACCAAAATAGATCGGGTGATCGCGAATCGTTAATTCGTCACTAAGTCAATGGTCATTACTCAGATCAAGACTTGATCTAATTATCTAAACACGATTAAGACTTAATTAAGAGTTGTTTTGGACCGCATAATCGATTAAAATTTTTGTGGCACCGTTACCTGTATTCTCTGTCATCCGATTAAGGGCTGATTTCACCAATAAATCTAAACGCGATCGGTACATCAGCGTTTAATAGCTGTCAATGCCAACATTGTTGAGGAATATTGACTGACAGCTCTTGATCGGAGTTTAGATTGTGCTGTTTATTGGTGAAATGGCACTTTAATATTAATTTTTCAAAGTTGGGCCTGTAAATCTGCATCCAAGTCTGATATGGATGCGTTAAGAATTGAACCTTTCCAACTTAAACGGATTAGATTGAAACCCGACCTTTTACTAGTCGACATCTTACCCGTTAAACCATTGTCAGTCATTGTAACCGATTTTGAATCGATTTGAAAAATCGATAAGAAGACGTTCACTGCTGGTTTTTAATTGAGGTGGAATCATTCGATTTACATATCGAGAATCGATATGTTGAGTAGCAAGTAGGTTTCGATTTATAAAAGAAGTTTAAGTTGCTTTTCGAATGAATGGAACGTTGCCGAGGACACTTGCACATATTCCAGAATTTATCCATTAATTATTCTCATGAAAATACCTATGAAATGAACAGAGCTTTTATGTCAGGAATTTTAGTAGTGACAAAAAAAGCTGCTCGGTTCCGTGTTAAGGTATTTATAAGAAAATTAAATCACCTATGT
Organism: Hyppa rectilinea; assembly: GCA_951799385.1. Lineage (NCBI taxonomy): Eukaryota > Metazoa > Arthropoda > Insecta > Lepidoptera > Noctuidae > Hyppa > Hyppa rectilinea. The sequence continues at coordinate 3,094,866 of OX637310.1, read as the reverse complement.
TTGCGGTTTTATCTTAATCATTAATTTTGCAATATTTGGCACAGAGGCCAGCACATCAAGTTACCACAATCTTTCAAATTTCTTTGATAGTATTTCAACTTTATTGCAAAGACATAAGGTTCATTTTTAATTGAGAAAATTTGACAGTTAGGGATAGCTTGATGTGCTGGCGGCTGTACTTTGGAATGTTTGGTTCTGTTTTCTGAGGTAGCAAAAAAATATTTTACAAAAAAAATATTACTATTAACAGCTAAAGCACTAGGAAGTAGTGAAGGGTGGGCGTATCTTTGACTTTAAAAAAGTGCTGATTTTCAGCCTAGTTTAAATTAATGACTTTTAATTTTTGATTGATTATAAGGTTAACCACATATACACATATCTCTGAGAAAATTAAACGAGTATTGCCCATTCTGCAAAATCTCTCTTCGAAACGAAATCAAAACAAGATTTCGCATTCTCAATTACATAAAATCATAAACCCACATACAGAACCCGGCCTATCTCGATAATTTTACACACACGATCGACTCAAATACCAATCGACAGGACAATTTATTTAAACAATGCCATGTAAAAGCTTTTATATAAATAGTTAAATAATAAGTACATTACGCCGGCGCGCCGCTGCGTATTCAAATTACATGATACCCTGGCCCTTTGTGCTGGTCCAGGACCCAGATGATTATCGTATCGGTACAAATACAGTTTTAAAGTTCGAACGCAAATAAACGGCTTTCGATATCGCTCGATGACGTTTTAAAGCGTCATTCTTTTTTTGAATGACGTTTAATTGGCAATGTGTCAGCGGTATTTTGGCGGGTTTTACATTGATGAACGCTTGTTATGTGTCGAATTATGGAAATTATTTCAGTTAAATGTTTTAAAAAGATTTTTTACATTTAAAGCGACTCTTTTAAAAAATCTACCTCGTCTTCAAAGCCCATAAAGCATTAGCCTGTCGAATAATAAGAGTCTAGGATAAATTAAGCTTCTCTAGTTCATCATCTGCCTAGCCTTAACCAGCTATGCTGGGGTCGGCTTCCAGTCTAACCGGATGCAGCTGAATACTAGTATTGTACATGGAGCGACTGCCTATCTGACCTCCACAACCCAGTAACTGGGCAATACCATACCCCTTGGTAAGACTGGCTGTCAGATTTTCGGGCTTCGGACGACCCGTAACGACTGTCAAAGATGCACAAATGACAGCCGGGACCAACGGCTTAATGTGCTTTCCGAGGCACGCTTCTCTAGTTGTTGGGCTTAAACCTGTCAAGTGTATTCTGACAAAAAAGTTATTTCCCAATAACTTTGTAAAGCTTATGACACATAAAAGTTTCCTAATTATATTCCTTTCTGTGAAGCTGCTAGTTTAGTACAAATATTACAGTCCAACTATTAAAATTCTGCAGCTTTATAACTCAACATGTATTGCAATTCTTAACACAACTGCCGGCCTCATTCAAAGAGAAGAGATACTAAGTATAACTTTGTAACTCCAAAGAATGTAATGCCCACAAATGATAGGTTACTAGCCCAGTTTGCCCACTAGTGTCAATAACCATTTGTATAATCCCTACGGGATAATCAGCTGACACGGTATTTTACTCAATACTCGTCATATTGTTTTTACCTTCGCAAATACTTAATTTATTCATTGGCATCCTTTCATACGAAATCATATTGCCATTTAAGCGCAGAGGACAAAGATTAAAATGTAGATGGGAGATATTTTCGGTTCATGCCTACGCGAGGACGCTTCGTAATTAATTCATGGCACGATGACGATTGGGTATCGGAGTCGTAAAATTAATTCTGTACTGATGTGAACTCAGTCAGGATCGTCAATTTATATGGTCGTTTTTTATAAAGGATGCCTATCTTTACCTACTGGTAAGTAGGTTGCGATTGTATAGATTATAATATAAAGTTATGGTAAGTCATCTTCATTTAATAAACATAGTTGCATTTTTTTTGCATTTTATGTGAATTATTACCTGCTCCGTACGGTTTAGAACACAATGTGAAATTTTGAAATGGCAATTATTTACTTTCTTTAAAGGTTCTTTCAAAAGAATGGTGCAGTTCTGTTTGTATTTATTTAGAGATATTTACTTTGCTTTGACAGGTTTAGCTCTGTTGAGTTTTCGTTATTTAATACAGATTGAATACCAGCGAATATGACATTTATTTTATCATCTGCGGCTCAAAAGCGACGGGTTATTTCAGCAGCCAATTACATTTTGACATTCTCGAACGTGCATCAAAACATGTACTTATCAGCTCCTTATTAATTCAAAATAACTAAACACAAGGAGAACTGTTAATTCAGAAACTGAGGATATTTCGTCGAAACTCATTTCTTGGACGTCTTCTTTTAATAAAAGTCTTGGCGATGCGCGGGAGTCAGGGGGGAAAGATCGGGGAGTGCGGGGCCTGGCCGGTCGGAAATTATAGGGCTGTCTGCGTTCGCCGGCTCGTAATGATGGATGGAGAGCGACTACGACCGGTGCGGTTAATGAGAATGCGATGTGCGAGGCAGCCCTGCGATGCCGGGCTATTTTAATTTTAGAACTACATATTTTACCTAATTATTATTGTCGTTTCTTTTTTGTTTTGTTGTTCAAAGGAATTTTATTTATGTTGAGACTAGAGGTGCAACTACTTATGCGTAGGAACATACTTTTTAATACCAATTTCTGTTCTTAAAATAACTTTACCAGAGAATTAACTATTTTCTGCTATGTTCACACAGCGTTTGCAAAAGATCCACACCGGATTACTTTAAGTTTATTCGAAGCTTTATTTAACGTAAACATCGAGCCACACACTCGCATTTTAAACACATTTAATCAACATTCAGCCTATAAAGTACAAAAAGTCCGAACCATAGACATTATCAGTCCGTGAGTGCGAGTTGCACATTGCTACATTATCGTAACGCGATAGCTCAGCAACATAACTAACCAGACCCGGGTTCTATTCCCGGTGATAAAACTTAGCGAAACAATATCGACTCGATACTGAATATCGACTAAGTTACGAGCAAGCCTGCAGTCGATAAATTTTGGAATGGGCTGGGTTTTATTTAAAAATTACTTGGAAGTTTTGTATTGTGAGGTTAGCAGCTTTCATACTAACATTATGCAGTAATTTTGGTGTTAGTCAAAATAGTCATTTTTGACAATGCAGTGGCTTTTGTATTAAAAAGGTGTTGTCAAGCGTTAGGCGGTGAAAACCTCCAAGAATATCTTTCAGAATGGGACTGAAAATAGAATCACCTAATCTGAAGAAGCGACGATATCAATTTAGTAATTCCTTAGTTACTGAATTGGCGGCGATTTTCAATCAATCTGCCAAGCTTTTTCCCAACTATATTGGGGTCGGCTTCCAGTCTAACCTGCCTATCTGACCTCCACAACCAGTAACTAGGTATACTATACCCCTTGGTAAGACTGAATGTCAGTTTCGGGCTTCCGACGACCCGAATGAAACGGCTTACCGTGCTTTTGCAAGCCACGCAGGAGTTTCGGTAAGTAAAGATGGTCACCCATCCATGGACCAACCCTGGTAAGCGTAGCTCAACCTGATGGATCGACCCGTGCGGCTGTTATTATTTAGCCACGAGCTTTTTATGTAACTTATTTTACAAATTCTGATTACTCATCCGATAAGTTAAGCACATCACAAATAAATTGAGATTGAGGTTAAATAGATGGTCTGTTATTTAACTCACATTAACTGTTCAAAAATTACTCATTATTTTTTTTAACTTCTCAATAAAACTACAAACAACTTAACAGCTAACATAGATCACTAAACTCGAACCAGACGAACTTAAAATCACTTTAAAATATATGTATATTACAATAATAATATATTCCACATATATTTCCGCACTACTGGATTCGATTCCATGTAGACGTAAACTTATGATTTACGACTTTTACTACTAAAACTAGTAGGTACTTATTACCTTTCAGAATTTATTATAAAGTCTCTACTACGCTGATGAGTTTTGTACTAAATGTGATCCTTTTGAAGTGGTTTTCCATCTTGAAATAAATGATAGTAAATCATCGATGTAAAACATTTATGTGATTAATTGAACTCTTGATGCATTTTATTCCACTGAAAGTCGAAGACTTGAATGTTATCATTTATATTTGTTTAATCAAATACCCAGATAGTACTTCTCATTAAAATTTGGGTTGCATTGGCTTAAAATTGTCGCTTATTGTATCTGGTAAAAAGCTTTACGCAGATCCAATGAATGAAAGGACCACCTATTGCGAAATTGTTTCTCTTCAACAATTTCATGATACATATCCTTTAAAACTCCAACATTAAATCTGTAATGGAACAATTTTCCATGAACTCGAATAAAGAATATTAAGGAATTATCGAATGAAAAAGATGGACCACCGTCATAAAAGTTCTATTCGTGAAATGAATAGGCACATAAATATGCTGTAAACCTCAGCTATACGGCTATATCCTGATTCAATATAATTTAGAATTTCCCCGTGTACTACAGATCTATCTCGCATGTATTTACGATGTCATGTACCAGTTTATACCTTTATGTCATTTAAGTGATGTGTTCTAGGAAATACAATCGTATGGAGATAAATCGTGTTGATGCACTTTCTTGCATTAAATCTGTGTGGATCATAAAAATGTTGATCGTTTTGTTTGTTATGATAATTTTATCGGGGTGCTTGTGAAATTGGAAATTCTTATTTTCTCACAAAATATTGGCCCCGAAGCTAGTCAGTGACGAAAGGCGCGAAATGTTTTGTACGATTCGAAACATATTTTTTAAATAATTTTCCATGTTCAAAAAATATACTGTTGAGGATATCTATACTAACAAAGACCACGTGAACAAATGCCTCAAATATTTAATCTCATCATCTCAAATCAATTAAATCTAGACTCATAATCAACACACGTGAGACACTACTTAGTTTTATTTCCATCTTCGGTTACTCCACGCTTCACCGCCACTACCATTACGATTACGAAACGTTTCAAGTTCTTTGAACCCGTTAAAACTGGCAACAGGCAATTAAATCATAAATTTTGCATCGATCCAACGCAACCAACAATCACAAAAGATATCGATACAAAACGAATCGATTGTAAAAAAACGTCGAGTACAACATGAGTGTTGCATGCATTCGATTTTGTCTTAGGAAATTAGCGGGTATTATTTTGAACTTACAACACTAACGGTAGGCGTTCTTAAAAATAAAAATGGAGTTATTGATTTATTTGAATCGGAAAGCAATTCGATTCGATTAAAGTTTTCGTGTAATTAAACGGTTGGAGTAAGTTAATTGGAATATTTTTTTTTAATTAGGAATATATTTGTAAATATTCATTTTTATGTGAATGAATTGAACTAATAAACAATTTAAGACGTCTTTTTGCAGAAAAAAACTGCCTTTTATTTTATGGAATGGCTCTTCTTTATTGTTTGCACCTTAATTAAAATTTATTAGTGCTGGATGTAAAGTTAAAAGTAGAATTACTGAATGAATACAGCGATCTCGTATATTGCTTAAAAAACACTACTTAAATCGAAAAAAGCAGCTAATTAACGCTACCTAACCTAATGACACCATCAAAAACCCTCTAAATAATTATTGAACAGCAGGTTTTTTCGATGTAACGATTCGAATGTTTAAAATTGTGCAAACATTTTTTTCGTGGCTGATCATAATCTATGCTGGGTCGCTATACTTTAACATGTCATCGGCGAATATTTCACTGGATTGTTGCCCTACCTTCTTTGATTATAGGATTGATAATATGCAAATGAACGAGTCGACGATTTTAAAATAAAAGGATTAAGATAGGGATCGTTGCCCTCATAAGTGACCCAAATAAGATAATTTCGAACGACATTGGACGCCGCGGCTGTCAATAAGAATTAAGGATAATGTTGCTAGCTTGAAAAAGTATTTTTCAAGTTTGCAGTTGACCGGAAAAAAGGCTTTATTCTTTTTGCTCGGTGTTAGGTTATAAACGATGGAGTTTTTAGGTTTAATTTTTATTCATGTTCAGAGACTCGTTTGGCTTTAAGTTTTATTTATATCTTAGGATGACTAAAGGTCGTATTTTCTGATTTAGGTTTTGGGTGATTTCTACAAACAAGTTGTAAGGTTGTAAGAATCAGCTGATTGTTGAGGTCATGGCTACCTATTTGAGGTCACAACATTATCTAATGTGTTGATCTGCTGTCGTTTTATTTTACTCAAAACTATGCGACGGATTAAAAATGTAACTTGGGAATTAGATGTGTTGTATGTTCTATACAGTCTTGATCGAAGTCGATGCACTCTCTGATTGATCAAAAACAAACATTGACAAATTAAAGAGGATGTACAAATTAGCATGCCACAAAATTCTCTTTACAAATGTACCAAAAATTAACACCTCTATTCTAGGAGTTTAAATACCAATGACATTTGTTTAACTTAAAAGTCTATTTGCAAACTACATGTATGGATAGAAACAATATGAAAACAAGAAGTTTGCTTAACAGAAACGGGTTTTTTATCCAAAAAAGCCTCGAGTTTGTCTTGCTATGGTTTTCTAGAATACCGGTGTCCGCCACATTGTGTCTGCAATTAATGGGTAAATGACGTCACTGAAAAGTCATTTAAGAGAGTCGATGCGTTTTCCTAGACAGCGTTCTTGACTTCGTAAAGTGGAATCCCGCTGCCCAAAGATTTAAATCGCTAGATTTGCACACATCATGAAATAGCGTCATCACTGTATGATCGTGTGTCAGAGGTGACAAAATGAAACAGAAGTACGACTATCTTTTGACGCGGTAGGCGAATCTAACTATACTCCATTTGTTACAACACTAGACAAAATATAACGGCTAAATAACAACAGTTATTATATTATGTAGTTGAAATTATTGCAGTTTAGAGTTATATTTTTTTAAATGTACTTAAATGATAAAAATATGATAAATAAATTACTTTGCTTTGTATTTTTTTTCGAAATAACGGAGTTTATTATAATGTTTATAAAGATATGACGAAAAGTTTAAAACAGTTATTTGTCTAATGTTATAGTAAATTATAGTATAGTTAAACCTTTGCCATTGTCATAATTTTCATGACAGTTGTCACTGCTGCCGTTATGTGGACCTCTTCTAGGAACCCGTGGCTTTAGAGATTCATAAATAAACATCAGGTAGGCTGTAAATGGGTAAACAGAGTTTGCAAAAAGAATGATATCCCGACAGGAGGTCCCAGGCTGATCATACTAGTTTTTACATACGGTTTCACTTGCGTTAGGTTCCTGTTTTTATATATATGGTAGCTATGATATAGAACCGTTTTTTTTTGTTTAACGCATGCTTGTTTTTGATTTATGGAACTGTGAAAAGGATTAATGTTAATTAGAATGTTTTGGAACAGTTTATAAATCAAGGCGTCGAAATGTTGAGTTAAAAATATGGAGTAAGAAATAAATCAAAATGTAGCAATAAAAATAATTTGTCTAAGTAAAGTGATTGAATTTCTGCATGCTCTTATCTAAATATAATATAAAAATGAATCGCTGAATGTGGTAGGTCGGGAAGGTAGGTAAGGTAGGTAGGTAGGGTAGGTAGGTAGGGTACGTAGGTAGGGTAAGTAGGGTACGTAGGTTGGGTAGGTAGGTAGGGCAGGTAGGTAGAGTAGGTTACCCACCCTGGTAAGGTTGGTATCATAATTAAGTTGAGTTTGTCACAGAAAATGTTAACAAAATCAGTAGTAGGCAATTATTTTTTTTATCAGTGTTTAAAACTGAAGCCTATTAATTCTAAATGTTTTTATCAAGTTTGGTAGCGACAATATTTTAGGACCACGGACACAATTCAGGTATTTTTGACGTCCCAAATGGAGAAATGTCATTAGTATGCAAAACTTTTTAGTGCCAGCCATGTCAAGTTGATTACTTCAAAACAATTTCGACTTTAACATACAAATAGTAAGGTCTTATTTTGCTTGTTAGGTTTACAAATTAACTGAATTTTTTAGTGCTGCGATTTTATAAGTTTACTTTCGCTGAATTATTTATAGATATTATCAATTGCCGTAATAAGTTATGAATTTTTATATTATGTTTATCAAGTATTTAGTGTTAGGTACTTCTCTTGATTAGACGCTGTAGAAGTAAAACCTACCTTATCATTAGTTTGCTCAATACGAGATATATTTAATAATAATTTCAGTTTCTCATGACTGTTTGAAGCTAAATCGGCAAACCTGATAAATAAACTTGATCCATGTTTCAAGTCTTTACTACAGGCCATAAACTCTTAACAGTCGATTTCACAAGTCATTATAAAAATAATTAAGAATTTATTATATTTTTACTGAAAACCAATAATAATTACTCGCTACAGAAACAGAACTAAGTACTTACCGTATCTAAATAAATTATTTAAAAAAAAACATAAGTATTTGAAATAAAAACTCCACGCAAAGAAAAACTTTTTACTAAAAAATACTGGCCGGTAACACACGTAATACTAAATAGTGCTGTGCAGGCCTTGGGCTTCATTATGTGCGCACCATAGCTATAACCATAACGGTATCTGAACTACCCAGCACTAACCTACATCACAGGTATTACAGGCATATTACAGGTACGGACACGTATCTGCCAACGTCTCGTTTGCCTATAGATTTCTGATATGGGTATGATTTATTTAGGTATGTTATTGAAATATTTTTAGATGTGGCAAGAATGAATAGAATAGAAAGACTTTTATTATTATGTATTTATATTCGCATTATTTTATAGTATATTTATTATACGCTCAGAGGCAATAATTCTGGACTACAGGTTACAGATTCTAATAACGATTTTTCTATACATTTAACTATACTATATTTTTTCTTGAGACAGAAAAAAAAGAGCACGGTGTAAAAAAAAATATCACTTTTATAAGTGTGAAGCAGAATACATGACACCAAATAATAAAATACATAAAATAATTATACCAAAATGTCAGTAGCACATCACTACACCTCATAAAAAATAACACTTTATTTATAAATGATAATTATTTGACGTTTGCTCATAACTCCGTGTATTAATTATTTCCTTTTTCTTCTAGCGGGATGTGAGATGTTCTCGCATAAATTTTATGCGAATTTAGGTTATAACTGATAGTCGTCGTAACAATTTGTCTAGAGCTGTTAATTGGCTTTTTAATTAGGGTGCGACAGCGGTGGTCTGCGATTAGAAATTGGGAAGTGGTACCACGGTATGCCGGTCAATGGTGGCAATTAATTTAAGTGTTTTAGCGGATTATGACTGTGTTTTATTACTTCCGAAGTATATTGAGGCGTTAGTGGCGTGTATGTGTTAAAATATTTTTAATAATCTTTTTTTTTCAAATTAATTGGATATTATTTCTAGGTTGCTCATCATCACAGGAAGGTAACTGTAAGTGTGTATGGTTGTCTCGAAAATCACCAAATATTTTTTTTCATAGATGATATAAATCTTCATTAGGTAAAATACGTACAAATAGTTATAATATTTTTTAACATATTTCGTATCATCTCAGATTGCACGAGATCTTAAGTTAATCATGTTAGAACGCAACTGTTGGTATTTAACTTGCCATCAATTTAAATTAAAGACATTCCACGATTGAAAAAGCCCATGTATGAATAAAAATAACTAGAAATAAGCTCATTTAAAAGCGAATTGTTCACTAAACATATTTAACTTCAGTTTAACATCCAATACTAAATAAATACCATTACTCATTACCTTGCAAAGTCGACAAAAACCATTTTTAAAAACCTTATTATGAGGGACTCCTTTTTGTGGCAACATTTTTGTGTAAATTACCAAGCTAGGACTGGTATTAAAGTGATATGAGGTCTGTACACATTGGCCGGTGATGGTTCAAAGGAGAGTTTTCGAATTTCAGCATGTAGTAGAAAATGGTGAATACTCAAATACGGAAGAAGATTTAAAAAAAAAATATTATTGGGTTATCCTATCTGAAGTGCCCAGAGCCTATATATGCCCGGTAGATGCCAATAGGCTTGTTCTCTATTAGGTGCATGTTTTAACCTATCTGGAGAAATGTGGTGTATGTGTACTTATTGTACCCCTCTGCCCAACCCTTCAGGCGAAGAAGTCGTGAAATTATGCGTGAATTAAAAAAAATGGCGGTACAACTCTTTCTTATACACCTTAATTGCTCCCAAAGCCTAATTTGTATGTTTGACAAATTACAATCTAAGTGTTTATAAAGACGCGAGTTTCCTAAAAATTTTCATAACACCCAACATTAGCCCCACATTCGGATTCTGATGCCCTCTCACGAGCGATCCACATTCCATGTTACACCGGTCGAATCATTTTTTTTAGAAAGCTTATTACGATGGTACTACGTCCTCCCATTTGATTTCCAACCTTAAGCCCCGAAGATATGCTTTATTTTCTTCTGTTTCCCGTGATAAAGGTTTGTAATTAAGGGCCATGTCGGGCAGTCGACATGATATTGTTTTTATGGTACGATAGTGGATCCCATAGATTAAAGTATTTGATGCGCTTCTACACTATGTTGGGTTTTGTTTATTAAAAGATGGGGAACTTAGATCGTTTTACTGGGTTTGTGGAGCTCTTTTCGTTAGCTTTGGATTTCGCGGTGTCGGTATTCGTATGGTATGGAAATGGAAAGTGTTCAGAGAAATCAATTTTCATTGCAATATGTTTAGTTGATCACCAATTTCAAATCTTTTTTTTACCATCATTATCTAAAAGGGCATCAAAGTCCACTCTGGACATTGAGTCTGTTACACGTATTTGTCATAGCTGACCTTCATGGCAAATGTACTGGTAATTGGAGTTTATGGTTTCATTTTAACTTTTTGTTAACAGGAGATTCTATCTTTTCTCTAGATATCCTTTTTACTCCTTCCTTCCTTTTTTCATCTTTTGCATATGCTCACGCTTTTTAATCATGGGGGTATAACTACAAATACCACCTGCTATCATTCTTAGTTACTCCTTAAGCTTGTCAGAAGCCATGCAGCAAAACAAATATCGCAAGATAATCGCCACAGTTGATTCCTAACGAAAGTAAGTCTACCTGTCATCTAGCATAAGCAACTATGGTATAAAGGTAATTGGGTTGCACGGCCCGAAGAGCTAGTGACCCGTAATTTATGCAACTTTGACCTTTAATACACCGTGTTATGGGATAGTTTCGTATAATTACAGCATGAATCGTATCTAATGCAGATACAATAGTTTTGATACTTATCGGTTGGTACAGGTGCAGTTCTCTTTGCAAATGAAAATAAATGGAGTGACTACTGAGATGACGACTAATAGAAAAGTATGGAACCAACATGTTGCGCCGACCCCAAATAAAACGGGCAGGAGAATGACAAGTACCAACGAGTATTTAGTTTAGAATTCGATTCTCATCATCTGCCTAGATTTTTCCCAACTATGTTGAGGTCAGTTTCCTATCTAAACGGATGCAGATTTAAATTCGATAGCCTCATAATAATCCATTATGTAAATGTATTCGCAGTATGCTCCAATTACCAATATTCAATTGCTAACTTTGGCTAGATTTAATGATTCGATAGAACCAGTAGCTTTAGCGAAAAGTTCTCTTTTTTATGAAGAGGAAGCTTCAAACCTCTTTGTATAGAAGTTCCTCTTCATAAAAACAAGTACCTAGTGAAAACAAAGTTTCTCTTCTTTGATAGCTAGAACTATCTTTCGAAACACAATAGTGTTGTACAGTCACCAGCATATCAAGTTACCGCAAAATGTCAAATTTTCACAATCTATATTTAACAAACTATGTCTTAAGGTTTAAGGTCAAAATTCTTGAAATTTAATAGTTTGGTATAACTTCATGCGCTGGCGGCCAATCCTATTGGTACTAATCCCATAGTGTCAACGAAATCAAACTATACAGGACCAATCGAACTAACTCTCCTAACAACTTCACTCACAATTACCTTACATGGGAACTTTTGACTTATCTGATAATATTTCCTGCGAATTTGAATAGCTCAGCTTCAAGTAGCCGTATCATGGCTAGAATTAATTATTACGATCGATAGCGAGCCTCCGGTGGGTAGATTACTATCTCTGCTGACCCCTGAGTTCAATTATTGTGAATTGCTTGCTTCGTCAATGGATCTCAAAGTTGTTCTGATTTATTGGGTCGTGTTTTGATTTGTGAGTAAGTGGGGGTATTATTCGAGTTCACGTGCGTTGATTTTGATGGCAGTTTTTGGTTAAGAAAGATAGCGATATAGCACTATTAATTTAGTTTCGTTTTCAGTTGTGATTTCTCTACCAAATTTATCTCTATCCATCTTGAAGCGATCAGAATGATGAGTTTCTACCATATATCCAAAATCAACTTTGCGAATTTTATCTCTTTTACTGACTTATTATCGAACTATTCATAAACATCACATCGAACCTTTACACTTTACCTTTTTTACATTTCATTTCTTGATCATCATTGACGTCATCAGTCCACAACATTCTCGTCTTTCTCATTACCAAAATCAATTACCCAGTAACACAAAACTTTAACATCCACTGCTCCCCAATATAGGCCACTGATAGTAAGATCAACGTGTCTGTTATCTCTAATCTCGATTATTCAGCCTTTAGCGAACACGACGCAGCCTCTCGAACGGTATCGAACCATCTTTTTGTATAGTGAAAGTATATTTGGACTATAATGGCTGTATTTTCGGAGAACTTACTTGCAGGTTGAAAGGTAAGGTCATAATTCTTACTACAGTGGAATTATCAAAATCTTCTTTTGTTTTTCTTCATAATACTTAATCAGTTCATTGCTGTGGCGGATTTACGTTCTATGTTCTATGTTAAAAATATTTCCGGTATTATCTCTACTCTCTCTCTCTCTATTGTCAATTCTCATTTTTTTTTAAATTCGTTTCCAAAATAAAAAATCGGCTTCTAATTTACCGCCTCTAAGATGTGCTTATGGTTGAGCATATTTAGTCTCCTGGTAAATCCGTCACCGCTTCATTCAGATTTGCAATAAGTACTTCAATGTTTAGATACTCCTTTGGTTGAAAAGTTTTTTTTCAAGTGTCCATGTTATAATATGAGTGTCAAACCTCCAAAATTACATTGTCAACTTAGATAACCGTGTCTACTAGAGCTTTGTCCTTTTTAAGATCATCTGCATCATTGGGGTTTTGAAAAATATATCTTTGGACACGAGACCCTGCTAATTATTTTTGTAGTTTCATACTTGGAAGATTGTAGTGACATCGAAATCACTACATGCGAACTACGCGTCACGCACAATCCTGCATCGCGCAAGCAGAGTTTACCGCGCGACTAACATGATTTATAACATCAATTGTCGGTCAGTAGCTCGCTAGCCACAACACCCATCTGGTGAAAGGATCCCTATACTATAGAGGTTGAGTGAACTTTACACCCTGTTCCTTATACTCTATAGGCAATTTATTCTTATAACAAACTTTGGGGGCCTTACTATTATTTCTATAGATCCATAGTTGAAAGATAATATACCTCTACCTACCCATTCCGAAGTCGTCAATACATGTAATGGTTATGTTATTATAATGACAGATCATTAACCTATTGACTAGAACCACAATGCCACTCGGCCGATTATAGAGCCTTGTTAAGTACTACAAAGTTGAATTCTTGACATTTCTCACGCGTACAATATAAAGCATTTATAACTTTACTGTTAACCTAACTACTACTGATAACAATGCGGTAACTGTATTTGAATTTATAATAACTTTATCTAAGCTTTGTAGAATTAGAACAATTTAAACTTGATTATTACCTGTTTTAGCAGAAATCTAAATTAAATCAAAATTGGATACAATTAGTCGTATTCTAACCAATGTTTGATTTCATGACATTGTCTCGTAGGAGTTCCTTCTCATGGTTGTAATCCGTAGGAGTCGAGAAGGTATCTGGACAAAAGATAAAGTTAGCTGAATGGTCATTGAGTTTATGAATATACAAGTGGATATCTATTATTATTTTATCATTACTGCGAAAGTTAAGTTTCTCTTAAAGGTCGTCTGAGAGTAGTAGCTTTTCACAGAGTTGGAGATCATGATAAAGGAACCAGTAAGTCCGATTGTTAATAAGCGAGCTATAGGTTTTCTAAAATAATGTAATGAAAGTACTGGACTTATGCATAGTATTATTATGGTTATATAGGATATAGGAATTTCTGTACCTTTAGCATTACTACCTGGAGTTTCACTCTCCTAACAGAAAAATACACGAATGAACAATCGATATTTTTTGTCACTGATCCAATATCACTGAAAATCGAACTCTATCACTTGAAGTCACAGTTCAAAGTTAAACGCACCTTATCAAAATTTATGTGGTTCTGGTTCACAAGGACAACTAAAGTAATAAATTCCACTGTAAGCAGTACAAATTCAACAATTGTTTGCAAACATACCGATTATACGATTATAATATTCGATTAATTCTATGGAATTACTCGATTGGCAAATTTCGCATAACTTTACTCGGTTTTAAGGTATATTTTGTGTAGCTATTATGAATAATATGATTATTTTAAATTATTACAATTACTTGAGAACTAAACTTGTGCCACAGAATTACCTGCTAATAACTTTCATACTGTATTTTATTATATTTTTCATTTTAAAATTGTTCTTCATCGTTCTTTAGCATCTTACCATCCCCTGTTTTAAATAGTATTTCTAATACTTCTCAAAGTATTAGACTACGTTCATCTGTATTGTATATAACTGTATCATTATGAAACGATCCATCTCCTTCACAGAATCCTGCAATTAACCTGATACACTCAACTTACCTTAACCCGCCAGATAGATGCAAATATTCAATTAGTTAAACTGACGTCTTGTCAATTACTTATCCAGCTATCTGACAGATAACAAATAGGGTACAAGAGCTTATGTAGCGATACAAATAACGTCCAACTTCAGTATAGTAACAACAATTATTTGCGCTTGCGCAACGCTTAACTATAAATTTAATTTGTCAATAACGTAAGTGGGCTGCGCGTATAATTTGACGGCCGAAGGTCGATTGACTGTCTTGTGCCCTTAATGTGAGCGCGAAGCGGTATGTCTGTGTGTCTTATTAAATTTAATTTTAAATTAATTGGTTGGCTTGGCGTTGTCTGTTTTTGCTTCTGGTAGATTTTCAAGGTCAATCTTAAGTTTATCTGTAAAAGTCAAAGGCTCGTTATCACCAAATCATGTTCATCATCATTAGGCGCGTAGCATTCATACTGGGTGTGGTGTAAAAGTGATGTAGAACTCATTTCTTCTTTGTAAACTTTTTGTTGAAGATGTACATAGGCCAGCACATCAAGCTACCCCAATCTGTCACAATGAAAAAGCCTAACCATCTTAGTTGGTATGGTGAATTGTTCCAATATTTGAATTGGACATGTTTTAAAAAAATGGGCACCGATATTTCTTGTAAAACATTCACATGCCAAGTCACATATTTTTCTAGAGATTCGAGTTTTTTTAAAGAAACATTTGTTTCTTTACCTTCGATTCCGTACATATTCAAAAATAATGTCGTGTATAGAAATTACAGCCAAATTTGTAAAGACAGGAGTACCTACATTTTTCATAAAGAAAATTGATTATTTCATTTAGAGATCTACGGTAGAAAGGTTTAGAAATCTATTAAGTGATAGCTGAGTATTGTTTCGACCCCTTAACGTTGAACCACTATATTCATACATTCTAAAATTTCAAAAATATTGTTTCAATTACTAAACGCTACTGTTAATTATTCGGTAATATTTACAACATCACGAGTTTAACTTCAAATAGCTTTTTAAAGCTAAACCTATTTTCTGTAGACTCCTTCACTTCTGCGCCAACCTCAATATTAGCTTTTACTTCTGCTAATAAAAATGAATGAGCAAATCCTTTAACCCTACCTAGTGAAGTTTTATCTCAATTATTATGATTTATGTAGTAGTTCTCAAAACTGCCGAGTGTTGTTCCAAGTCGTTACATGTTCGAATATTAATTGTTACCAACAGCTTTGTTGCTATGTTTAGCGTTTGTTTTAGCTTTGTTGGTTTTGTATACAATAAGTGTTAGGTCTTATTTAGTTAACAAATTAAGGAACATTTGCAGAAGTTAAAACTATGATCGTATTTTTAGTTTTTTTTTTTATTATAACACGCTAGTCTTTTGTAAGATAACTAACATGGATTCATACAAATTTGTAGTATAAGATTTTGACAAATTTGAAAAATTGTTACTTGATTTAACAATTAATCACGACTTTGTAGTACCTTTAAGATTTGACAAATTTGATTTTTTTTACATAATTTAACAATTAATCAAGCTATTCTATCACTTTAAAAAAGTACAATATTATTTTTAGTTTCATTTATAAATTGTCTCGATTTATGTTAACACAAAATGTATTGAACTGTTGATTTTTTTTGGCGATTTGAGGATTAGTATTTTAGTGAGTTGTAAGTTTTTCATAATTATGAGTATAATAACACTTTTTCGGTTTTGCATAAACTAAAAATAATGTTGCATAGATCGGGTGTTAATACACCGTTTAATTTTGTATTTCTTCTTTGCCCCGTTTTACCATTTAAAACCTGATCCATTTTACTTCCCCCACTGCTTTAGTTCTTGCTAACATCGTTAGAAAAACGTGTACAAACTCTTCTATCAATATAAATTCTACTTTCAATTACCTATCTAATCAATTATCAAAGTAAAAGATATCTAATTAAAAAAGATTTAGAATTGCTTTTAAAACCCTTCTAAGACATACGTGCTCAATTAAAATGGACTTAGAGGGAATAATTGAAAAATACTGAGAACCTGTTGGTACTTTACTTTACCTTATTTATATGTATATGGTCATATTTGGTGCCATTGGTTAAGTTTATAGTTATGACTAGTTTGCACATGACTTCTTTTGAATACGAACTTAATTTCCTATATACGTCTGCACTTTTTAAAGTATGTATTGTATTTCTTTCAATTTGTTTTTGTTTTTCCTCTTCTTCTTTAATGGTTATCTTAGATTGGAACTTGCTTTTAATGATATTAACATCTTGTCATTTAAATAATTTTGGGTCCACAATTTTTTCTTTCTTTAGGTTTGAGTTCTTGTTTTGGGCGTTGTTCTTGTCTGTTAGTCAAGAATCAGTTTTATTTATATGTTTATTTGCATTTCATGATTTAATTGATCTTAACGTTATTGGGAATAGTCTATCTATAGTGTAGAGTAGTGGTAGCCCAGTGGTAACAGCCATGACTACAAGTTGTAAGGTCGTGAGTTCGAACTCAAGAAGGTACTTTACTGTACTTTGTGTACAGACGCCAGCACATCAAGCTAACCCTAACTGTCAAACTTTTTCAATTAAAACTGAACCTTATGTCTTTGCAATAAAGTTGAAATACTATCAAAGAAATTTGACAGATTGTGGTAACTTGATGTGCTGGCCTCTGTCCATTAATCTATCGCCATTGCTCACAAAACGGTGAAGGGAAACATCGTGAGGAAACTGGCTTGTCTTACCCAAACCAAAAAGCCCAAGACGCACACTGGGCCCACGTGGTGAATTATGGCCCACTTTCTCTCGTATAAAATGAAGCCTGAGTTCCAGCAGTGGTAGCATTAAAGGCTGATTATGCTATAGTATCTGTAGGGTTGTGGCAACACTAGGTCAGCCCTGCAGGTGTTAAATCAGGACGTGTAGGCACTCTTGCGCCATCCATTTACGAATCCGGCCGAAGCAGTTGTTTACGATCGCTAGAATAAATTTGTAGGGGCTGTTAACTGGTCGGTGATATTTACCACATCTGGTTACTGGTTAGGTGGCAGTGGTAAGTGAACCTAACGTAATTGGGAAAAGTCTGGATATAAATAATGACACTAGGTTTCTGCAGGTGTTAAAATAAATCACCTACTGCTGCCACTTTCGCGTGCGTAACGTATACCTACACGACACTGACGGTGGCCATTTATTTTGATCGATTCAAACCTTAACCTTAACTCTTGTTTTTATGTATCGATTTTTTTTTACCGACGAATAGTTTCGATATTAAAAATTTTGAATGAAAACAAAATATTCAGCATCACGGTTGACATAATCTTGTGGGAGCCTTAACATTCTTATTGTTAAACACTTAGCACCATTTCAATTCATAAATGTTACATTGTAACTAATCGACATAGAATAATGTATATCTGTATGGTTGTTGCAGATAAAGTTGATGATCGATGTATTTAGAAATGACCAGTTTTTTTTTGAGTGTTGGAAATCATCAAATGTCTCCTTCCGCTCTGGGTGTAGCGGAAGGGAGTGTCAGACTCTTACTGACTAAAACCCATCCATGTTCCTTCCTGAGCCCTTTATGTTCCGGGGTAGCGTACTAGTACTTTTCAATTTTAATTAAACCTTTTTAGCTGTGTGCTGTTGGTCCCGGCTGTCATTCGTGGATCTTTGACAGTCGTTACAGGTCGTCTGAAGCCAGAAAGTCTGACAGCCAGTCTTCCCAAAGTATCGTGTTACCCAGTTTCTGGTTTGTGGAGGTCAGATAGGCAATCGCTCCATGTAAAATACTGGTATTTAACTGCATCCGGTTAGATTGGAAGCCAATCCCAACATAGTTGGGAAAAGGCTAGGCAGATTGAGTGAGTTTTGTGTGACAAGTTGGTAGGATCTGGCTTCCAGTTAATTGAAATTAGGAAGCAATATAATAAAATTGTTTGCGCTTAATGTTAACTGAAGTTATAAGTGAAGTATTGTGTGAAACGTTTTCAATCCTTGCAAAACTGTTATCGCTAATGGAATCAGTTGCGCCGACGCATTGTTAGGGTCAGACTTGTTTATATAACCGACAAGCATAAGGGAACATTCTATGTTGACCTGTTACAGTCTCACTGCAGAAAAATGGAAGAAACCATCATTTATCACCATTTTGTCTCAGTGTACGTTGGTAATTATTTGTCTAGGATCTAAACCACCACCTCTTACAGAAGTATTATTAGGATATTTCTTAAGTGTGAGAATGAGACGGAGCTATAAAGAACGTATAGCTCCATCTCTTTCCCACTTTGAAGTAATATTTAAATAGTACTGCTTCAGGAGATGGCGGTCGATCCCCTGGTCTTGTCCTGTCCTGGTCTGTCTTAGATTACCTAAAAGTAGCTACAAATTACTTGCTCGAATTAAAACCCCCACGTTCTTGATTAAACAGCGGATCCCTTAATTCCTTTACTTGTTGTATACAGGGTTATTTGTAAAACACCAGAAACCTCTTAAGAGGCCATTGTACTCATCATTATGAACAACTTTTACTATGGGACCAAACCTAAAATCGCAAAAAAAAATCAGGTGTTCCTTACATTTTGACGAGTTATACGAACATATATGTAGGGAACAGCTGATTTTTTTTTATTTCAGGTTTGGTCCCATGGTAAAAGTTGTTCATAATGATGAGTACAATGACCTCTTAAGAGGTTTCTGGTGTTTTACAAATAACCTTGTATAAATCATCATAATAGTTTCATACACCTACTCCTCAGACGTTGATATTAGGTCTTAATGTCATGGGAGGCGAACCCATCATTATGTCATCTTCTTGTTCAATATCGGTCCATCACGCTGTAACTGCCGATGATCTTAACTAAACAGTACTTTGACACCTAAGTATTTGTTTATCCTTTATTCACAAATTGAGCTTGTTTTGGCAAATTTAAATTATTGAAAGCAATGTTTGCTACGTTATACCAGTTAACGACTAATCTAGAGATTTTGACAAAATGCGTTGTACACATTATGCCTGCAACACAAACATGTACCTATACTAGATGTTCCGCCTTGCTTCGCTCGTGCCTACGCTCACTATGCTAATACAAAACACGAATGAAAACAAAATGGATGCGGCATTGTTTTTAGAAATTGAGAGTTATGCTAATATGAACGATCTTCGCGTGAGGGGATTTGAATAATTTGTTGGTATGGGATTATTGAATGGAATCGAAGACTGGTAGTTATTATTAGTTTTGTGAGAGAGAATCTTTAACTTTAAAATTAAATTAATTTAAATCAATTTTAGGATTCAAAGAATAAAACCTTGTGAGTAATCTTAACAATTAATGACACGATTAATTGTTAAGTTTACTCAACAGGTTTTTCAGTGAATTAATGACACAAAGCTTATTTTTTTTATTTCCTAAAACAATACTTTACTGAAAATTCTCTGTTTCATATTTTTCGCCAATAAAGTACACTATGATTTTGTCAATGACATCAAAAATACAGACTTTTTTGAATCAAAATTGATCAGAAGTCACTTATTTCAGTTTATTTACATCCGTCACCATCGTATTGCCAAACCACCCACCGCTGGGTATTTATAGTTCATGCTTCACTATACAATAAGCGAAAACATAAAAGCACGCATCCAAACATACGCACATCCTTTTAATACAAATCCCTGCAACAAGCGATGACGGGCCGAGATACTGTGAAATCATAAATACACCTTTTGCAGGCCACCGCTTTGTCTTTCCTGCCTTTTTGCAGTTGGTTAAGCGTATGTTCTGGCGGAGTGGTAAGGGCGTTATCACACTGACGTGTTTCCAACGTAGCGATTTGTGATCGAGCTTTTTGTGGGAGAGAAGCGAGCTAGCCGCGACTACGCGACGTGTTCTCCGCGCGTTAGCAAAGTTATACACTCGTTCGCTGTTGTACAGAGGCCAACTATATAAACCTTCTTAGACTACATGGACAAACGAGCACTGGCGCTGGAAAATGCTGATCCGGGGACCTACGGGCACATACGCCAGTTGCCTAAAGAGTCAGGCGAAGCCGCCGCTGGTAGCCTAGTGGCCGACGCAGCGGCTCAAGAGCTTTCATGCTTTTGTGCAGCTGCAGAGCTGTCGGCGCTGCGTGAACGCCAGCAGTCTGTAACTGAGAACCAGCAGTTTCAAAGTCAAAGTCAAAGTCAAAACATTTATTTCAAATAGGCACAAGAAAGGCACTTTTGAACGTCAAAAATTAACAAGAAATAGAATTGATTCTAGTCGCCCCTTCCAAAAGGTAGTTTCGTGTGGAGAAGAATGGGCAAGAAACTCCACCGTTACTCTTTTAAAATGTTTCACAATGTTTTGTATACATGTATTATAATATTATGTGAAGACGATGCACCCTGAATAAAAACAATACACCAAAAAGGTGAAAAGAAAAACGCATGTAGCAGTGGAAAATAAACTTAATTATGTCATAAGTACATGGTGCTCACATATTTACAAACATTCTAAAAGTTAACAATAATAAATTAATCAATGTGTGAGATGTTATTCCAATATAATAAAATAATATGGTACAAATTATAAATTATTACCTAATTTACTTAGCAACCAGTTTGATTTTGTCTAGACACTAGATTGTCCTGTGGAGCAGGACCAGCATGTTTCCAAGCATCCTTATCTTTGATTTCCTTACTACACATCCACTATAACACATCTCTTCATGGTTTTCCGTAAAAACATCACCGTGATAATGTAGATGAAGTGAGTTAAAGCGAGCTGTCAATAGTTTGAATCTGTAGCATTAAGTGTGATGACATCTCACTTCATGCTCACTTCGCCCTTTGTTTTTACGGTGAGATGTTTACAGAATCCACCGACGGCACATCAAGCTACCCCAAACTGTCTTTCTCCAAATTATTTTAAACCTCAAAACGTTCATGGTTAAGTTCAAAATCGATTGAGACAGTTTATGGTAACTTGATGTGCTTGCGGTTGTAGCAATAGCTGTTATACTAACGTGGAGAACACGTTGCGTACACGTGACGTGCTTGTGCGTTATTTTAAGTGCAAGTACTTACCTAAAATAACGCACACTTTTTAACCGACCCGGGATTCAAACCCAGGACCTCATGCTCAACAGTAGCGCTTGCCACCACTACACCAACAACGCAGTCAAACACCACACACATCCACATTTATATTAAAAACCTTACTTTTATTCCCATCAATATAATAACACTAACCTTATTACGTCAAGAAAAATTCATAGCAGTTAGGAGATCCTTGTTCAGAAGTTAATTCTGACATTTACGGGTTTATGTTTGCCTCTAATAGCTCAAGTATGCTAACTTTAATGCTGATTGCCCTTCAGTTGCTGCGTATTATTAATTGCTTTATTGTCTGTGAAGCCGTTAATCTTGTATATGCGTGCTTGTTGTCAACAAGGAGCTCTAATGTAATGTTTATAGATACGCTTTATAAGTTATGTGCATATAGGTAGCTGTCATTTTCTTAAACTATCTTATTTAAGGCGAGTCGTATTCTGAGTGAATCTGAAAATGAATTATTCGAGAATAATAGTGAAATATTTTTTTATTTATATTATGTATTTACTATTCGGTGCTTGTAAGTATTATTTCATAGGGATTGGTATTTCAACTAAAGCGCGTTCAAGAGCGAGTGTTGATGTTCCAAAGCAGTTTTGAGACTGACTGCTCTTGAACGCGGTTTAGATGAGCCTGATCGCGTTCAGTTTCACTCGAGAACATCGCACTCAATCTTGACAAATCATGTGTCTGTAATTTGTTTAATTGAAATAATCGCTTTTGGTTATCTGTATTTTTTTTAAGTCTTCATACTTTTTTTTTGAGTTTGTGAACGTAAATAAAAACTAGATTATGAGCTTCAGAAAAAAAAATCTTCTACAACCATAGATGATAAATATATCCATACAATAAGTTTTCAGTCCTCCAATATCCATTGTAAAATTTCACTTCTTTAACTAAACTAATTCTAAAATATCATTCGAACAGTTCCCACCTAGTTCATTGTTGGCGCTTCACATTTTGTTTGCACCGCGCATGCACGTGAAGCCTTGCGTCATTGATCAGCTGTTTTGTACTCACACTACGTATGTCTGTCTGCTTGAAATGCTACTGTTTAATTACATGGCGTTATGTTAATTTAATTAAAGTTATATGGCTATTTAATTAGATTTATGGTTGTTGAAGGAGTTGGGTGATTATTTGACTTCCTGCTTAAGTTTATGGGTTGTCAACTTTTAAAACCAGCGTCTGGCACTAGTTTTCTGGCATTTGTGTGTTAAAGTATTTTTTTTGTGGCAATATTGTGATACCCCAAAATATATATTTTTTTTTTATTAAGTCTAAATAATGTGGATCACCCATCGTTTTATTCAGGTATAAGGTTTTATCATAAACAATTGCCGTGGACTAAAAAACAACTTTTGAGGAAGAGACGAAAAAAAATCCATGTTTGTAAAGAAGCTCATCACAGTAATCGGAGAATACCTCACTGTAAACTCCAGATATCATGAAGAAGCAACACAAATAAACCGGTTAAAAATGAACTATAATTACCTAGAAATACGGTTGCAAATAATAGAGAAATATAGCCAAAGAGCCAGCAAACATGTTAAGGACAGTTACGATTAACCATTATTGTTGCAAGTTTAAAGCATAACCAACAGAAGTGTAGATACCGCCGCGGGCACTTATAAGCGATAAAAGCAATAACATATTCAGTTTGAAGATAGCAATACGACATAAATTATAACTGGTTCTTAGCTCTTTGACTACAAAAACTGTTATATCATAACCAGTTTTCCGTGTGTTTTTTGTTTTTGAAAAGTGTTGCGTTGACAAAAATGTAAACATTATCTTGATATCCCGCAACTTTATACCTTTTTTTTGCATAATTTTGCTAAATCGATAGGTATCTTAATATTTTACTTTGTTTGGGCTCCTTACTGCATTAAAATATTTCTTTGGTGAGACTAAAAGTGCTACTAAAACTCCACAGTCCTGAAAAAGGTCACAAAAACCATGGAGGTTTGTTTAACTGCCATTAATTTGTCAAATTCATCGCTAAGACTATTAAGCCCTCAAGATCGTCCTGAAGACTAGTATAGTTATTTATAGCAAGGAATACTATAGAGGGCATTGCACCATAGCTGTACAATATGATATCCAAAAATTGTATTTAAAACCTATTTTCGCCATCACAAACAACCTTACGACTGCAATACTGGCTTAAAATAATCACGAGCTAGAAGAATTACTAATATATTTGAAATTAGAACTGTCTCGTTAAGGCTTGGTCTCACTGCGTCTTTTTTGTCGCGCTGACGGCCCTCAATCACGCGCGCCCACGAACCGACGTTGTTAATTAAAATATATTACTGCACCGCGGTCGCGATCGATGACGTCGAGAAGATGCCGTGATTAGAACTCGCCTTAACTTAGTGGCTTGTATATAGAGCAGAGCTTTAGTGATGTGTAGTCGTATGTGGAACGTATTGATGGGAACTTTCGAGAATTATTTGAAAATCGTGCGTCGGCCTTAATTGAGTGCTATAAAGTTGGTTGTTAATTCGTTTTGGATGTTCGGTAAGGAGCAGTGATTGGTGATGATCTTGATTAGCTTTATGGCGAATGATAATGCTATTGGATTCTTCAGTTGCGTACGAGCTCTTTAATTTCAAGACCATAATTATGCCATGTATTTTAATTACTTATAGCTTAAGGTTATTAAAAGTAGTTTCTAAAATTCAGCATCGTTGGTCTTGTCTAGGTATTTCTTCTATCATTTGTACATCCGTCCCACAAGTTCCTTTACATAGTACAAAGGTATCTGAACACTCCATATCTTGTCCTCACCTCCGCATTTCATATCATTGACAATTCCATTCTCTTACTAGTTTACAGTTCTGTCTAGCTTAACAAACTTATCCCAAGACTTAGCAGATAACTTATCTTCAAACTAAGTTCCGTTTGGCAGCTCCAAATTACTTGGCACAATAATATTGACATCATAATTTTAGATAATCTTAGTTATGGTCTGTTGTTAGGATATTGAGCTTTAGGGTGAAGGGGTAGGGTGCTTTTTTGAGCGATGGTAGGTGATAATAAATTTGCAGATTGTTTAACTTTTGGTGCAAGTATGCAATGCATTGGGGTGACAGTAATCTAAGATACATCTATATCATTTATCTCCTAGATGTTATATCTTATGAAATTCACTTGGTATTCAATGATTTAGGCTCACCCTTTTTACAAGGGACTTAAACATGACAGGCGAAATGTGGTTGTGATATAGGTTAGGTGTATACCTTTGCCTAACCCTTTATATATTACAGGCACGATGTTATGTCATACAATGATTTGCACAGTCAACTATGACATCACGATACACGGTCTGCGGGATTCTCAGAAAGAGTTACCGCTACCCTGGAACATGAAGGGCTAAGGAAGGAATATGGATGGGTTTTAGTCAGTTAGAGTCTGACACTCCCTTCCGCTCCACCCAAAGCGGGAGGAGACATTTGAGGATATCCCATCCTCCAAAAAAAACACGATACACGATAGTGTATTCTGTGGACGAACGCCTGTGTTGGAGCCTCGACTAATGTGACAACTTTTCGTGATGAACTATTTCATATTCTTCACCAAATACCAATCTATATCTCCACAAAGTTCCATCAAAAACTATTCCAAATTTTAGCCGTTATAATGTATCAAACAGAGCAGCGCTTTATCTAAAGCTTTTCATTCCTTTAAAGAAATACGAGTATATCTTACAGATAAGACAATCTCACTAATTGGCCTGCCTACTCCAGTTCTAATACCGAACACTGCGTCTATTGTGCACCGGAAGAGGCAAGTTAACACTTTAAATATTGACATCCGGTCTTTTTTTTTAAACGTTAAAGCGTGTAACTTGATTATTCTGCCTAAAGTGAATTGTTTAAGGTTTTATATGATCTCTTGGATTAATGTTAGTAATTGTTGGGTTCAATTTCTGTTGGTTTAATCCTTCATTAAAAATATCTCCTGCCTTTATTCTTTGAGTCGTCATTACAGAGTTTTCCTCCTTGGTTAATGTTGTCATTTTTATAACGATCTTCTTATCCTTTTTTATATCTGCATGTTACTTATTTGTTTTTTTTTATCAGCTGCCATTTTAGGGTATTCTTCATTTCTTTAAAACCCACCTTTTCCAAGGTCACCTTCTATTGTTGTAGTCAAACTTCATTCTTATTTTTACAAGAACAGTGGCAATTGTTGTGTGAAAAAATTGCATTTCGCCATTAATAGATTATAAGGAGAATATTAATGGAGGCTCAATTATTTGCAATTCCATATGCTTTTACTCAAATCAAGCTTTTTCAGAATTTGAACTCAATGTCTGATAAAAAAAAAATACCAGTTTTTGAATATTTTTTCAAACCTTACCAAATGAATATTCTAGATACCGTATCTAATCCCACTACTAGACCCTTTTTGCTTGGACGCACCCATCTTATATGTACGTGATACAAACACAAAAATATGTATGTACTACCTTTTACCCGCGGCTTCGCACGCGTTAAATTCGTAGTAAAACAATTCGTTATTATACATATAAACCTTCCTCTTGAATCACTTTATCTATTAAAAAAACTGCATCAAAATCCATTGTGAAGTTTTAAAGATCTAAGCATTCATACATACAGACATTAGGACGCGGGAAGCGACTTTGCTTTATACTATGTAGTGATACTAAGCCATGGTGACCCTACGATGCCGGTAGCGGTGGGCGTATAGCTAAGAGCTGAGCGGATTAAGATAAGCCAAAGTAAACAACAAACTTAGATTCGGAGAATGTTTCACGCCAATTACAGCGGTTCTCTGAACCCGATCTACATCGTATGTAGTGTAATGATACCAGCGTCTGGGTAGACTAGAACTGGATACAACCATATTTGGGTAAATACTGGGATGATGGCATACATAGCAAGTTTTAACTGAGATAGTTGGTTGGAGAAGTTCTAGGATGAATAGTGTAACTAGTCTTAAATCGTGCAAGGATTATTTAAAAATTAGAGCTGTGTTAAGGTTTCACACATGCTGATTGTATCCCGAAAGGCTAAAAAGCAGTATAGCTATTTATCTTTTTAGCACTAAACGGATTTTGAAGTTGGTTAAGCTTGTGCTTGACGATTTCTGTTGTAAGCACGTAAATACAAAAAACTCTTTTTCTTTTTGTAGCGTGATGTTCTTTATGCGTCTTAATTGATTTTGATTGTGTAGATGTATTGTTAGTTATGACTCAAAGAGGCTGGCATGTTCTTAAAATAAAAGCCACTAAAATAAAAGATTAAAAAAAAAAACTGATTTAGAAACAAATGAACTCCACACATTAGATGTCCACGTTAGGATTCTGGGTGCTGTTGCACATTCTAGTTTGCATTGGTACGAATCACATAATTGGTATGAATTTAGTTAAACAGTTAAAGCAAAAATATAGTAACACCTTTTTACCAATGTAAATAAATAAAATAGTGGTATTTGTTTGTAATGAAAAAATAAAAGCTTTTAACGAAATTAATAGGAAACTTTATTTTAAATTTTTTGTCTGTGTGTCTGTTTGTTCCGGCTAATATTCCAAACGGCTGGACTGATTTCAACTGTTGATTCAGTTGTCACAAGTGCAACTACTAATTTCTGGAGCTTCTGACTTTGATACCAGATTTAGGCAGTGCTATTGAGCAAATTCATTTAATTTGGAAATTCTCAGTAGAAGCCTGGACACGCCGGCGACACCGTGAACCGTGTTAATACAGCCTTTTAATTGACTATGAAAATGCGATGAGAACCAATACATCAAATAAGTACATAAACAATGCACACCCACACTAGCACATTAGCAAAGTAAATACATAATAATTACACACATTCACAACAATTTATTTCACACATGTATGACCATTTTATTGAGACCATTGATGTGGTGTATTAAGTTACGTGAAAGGGGTCTTTGAAATCTGGCTAGGTATTGATAATGCTGTAATGCGAGTCGGCAGACTGACAGACAATTGAGGTCGATTTATTGGAAGGGTATCCTTAGAATACATTAATATCATCTACATTGTTTTGTTTGAATCGGAATGTTATTGGGAATACCTTTTAGTTTGTAGGAGTATAAAGAAAAGGAGTTAAAAGTTGGCAGTAGAAACTTTAAGTTAAAAATAGCCTTTATTAAAATTCTGTTTAGCTTTTGTCAAATTGTCGTGGTCAGTTTTACTTCTACACTTATCATCTTTCACAAAATCTTTAATTATTTTTCTAGTTCTCTCCCTGTCTTATTAAAATATGACATTTTTGATTCATTGCTCTCTTATACTCACGCGTTTCGTTATAGTTAAGTCCAGCGCACATTGGCTGCACGGCATGGCAAGGTATATTTAGGCGAACATTGAAATTTGCAACCTTATTTCCATGCAGTTAAGTTATATTTTTATTCGTCGCCTAAAAATACCTTGCCATGCCGTGCCACCAATGGGCGCCGGGCCTTAACATTGAAATTTCAACATTATTCCTATACCTTAAAGTTATATTTCTATTCGTCGCCTGAAAATACCGCCTTATTGGCACAGTTTGGTAAGCGTAACTAACCAACACGTCCACTTATGAGCCTCAGTTCCTACCAGATACCTGTGGCTATTTCTGGTTTTCTTCAGACCGTCTGTAATCTGACCTCTAGCCCAGATAAACCGACGTATCATTAGTAGACAATTCAGACGTTTCGAAACATAGATGTGACGATAAATGAGCAGATACGTCTTAAGATTTATATATTGTTATGTACATTTATATCCTTCACAATTTTGTCTATAGAGTCGTCTCACGAAATAGAACGAATCGTTTTTTGTTATTCTTTTCATGATGGAGATTTAATATCTACGTTTCTTAAATAAAAAAAAGAAGTAATTCTAACAGTTAAGTGTAAAATAATAGGCGCATTTTTGATAATTTCTTTTATACATCGGTTTGGTATGCGATCATTAATCACAAGTCTTTATACATAGGGCTGCCATGAAATGATTGGCTCGGATTTGAATTTAATGTTTTGATATTTAATGGCTAGGTATTAAGGGATTAAAGATATTTATGAATTCTAAAGCTTTTTTTTTGTTGAATTTTGAACAAACGTTCTAAAAACACTTTGTTTCTTAATTATTTTGGCTAGCAAGACAAAAACAACAGTTACAAAAGTTCCTCTGAATTTACGCTAACAAACTTTATGATTAATAATAACAATCGTTTTATGCTAAAATGTTAACTATTTTTGCACTAAACTGCCAAACAATAATAAACTTAACATTTTAAAGCTTAATAAAAATCCCGCGTTCCATCATAAAATTAACTCAGAGGCAACCCTAGAGATACAATGGTCGGCAAATTATCTTATATACCTCCGTGTGAGATGAAAGGCCGTCAGGTACAGTCAACCACATGTATTTGTTCCCAGTTCGGCTTCAACAGCGCCTTTATTTCTTAACAGTAAGCAGGTTTTCATAGTTCAATTGTTACGAAGTCGTAAGGTTGATTGTACAATGCCTCATAGGAGTCCGTCTGGACTTCAAATTGTTAATGGAATCTTTGATACTTGCTTCAGAATTGTATGGAAGGATTATTTGTAGGCTTTTTTATAGATTTCTGGGATCTGTTTATGATTTGTAAGCTGTAAAAGAGGTGCGTGTAAGAAATAAAATTTTGAATAATATTTTACAGACATCATATTTTTTTGTGCTCTTCTTCTTTATAGCGAGTCGATGACAAAAATAACGGAACAAAAATTGTTGGGCGCAAAATTCAGCAACGGGAATTCTTCAATTGATTGCGTTATTAAGGTATTCTTTAATCATTGACGGTGTCTATTAACTTTAATCTAACGTTACGTTTTCTTTTGTTTTCAGGTACGTTCACACCGTCTGCTATTAAGAAGTAATTGAAATTGGAAATACAGATTAGTTATACATTGGTAAGTTGTTCTTATGTACTTCAATAAAGCGATATTAGTCTATCTGGATACTACACGTATGATTCGGCAATACCGTAAAATAATATGTAGATATGATCGGGAAAAAGCCGAACATGATTAAGCGAGGGTAGGTTCCGAATGAAGCTTTTTGTTCAATAAATACTGTCAAAGCGAATGTACAGACCCGACAGCACCCAGACAGGCCATAGCTTCAGTAAGCAAACTTTCAACTTCAAGCTACAATTTCTCTCAAAACTTTCCAACTCCAATTCATGTAGTAGTCTGCCTTCAGAGCGAATCTAACAACAATACAACATACTTTATGTGTCGGTATGTGTGCCACAATGGCTCACAATGGCCCAGCATCTACCATCTACCTGCAGATGTCGGTAATAATGGCAATTATTAAGGGTACAATTTGGGTAACTGAATTGTACAGGTAGGGCAGTTGTTAAAGGCTGCGGTGCTCAAAGTTTTGTTACTTAGTTGCTTTAGTAGTTCTAATATTTTAATGTGATATTTCCTTAGAGTGTACGGTAGAGCTATTTTGTAAAAATCTAACCGTAAAAACTTAGGTGAAGTGAGCTGTCATTCCACCTAATGATTGGGATTGACACTATTGACAGCTGACTTTAAACTCACTTCACCTACGTTATCACGGTGAGATGGTTACGAAATGGCATCACTGTTAATAGTGTCTATGCCTAGCATTAGGTGGAACCACAGTTCACTTCACGTTCACTTCACCTACATTATCACGGTAAGATGGTTACGAAATGGCATCACTGTTAATAGTGTCTATGCCTAGCATTAGGTGGAACTACAGTTCACTTCACGTTCACTTCACCTACATTATCACGGTAAGATGGTTACGAAATAGCATCACTGTTAATAGTGTCTATGCCTAGCATTAGGTGGAACCACAGTTCACTTCACGTTCACTTCACCTACATTATCACGGTAAGATGGTTACGAACTAGCATCACTGTTAATAGTGTCTATGCCTAGCATTAGGTGGAACTACAGTTCACTTCACGTTCACTTCACCTACATTATCACGGTAAGATGGTTACGAAATGGCATCACTGTTAATAGTGTCTATGCCTAGCATTAGGTGGAACCACAGTTCACTTCACGTTCACTTCACCTACATTATCACGGTAAGATGGTTACGAAATGGCATCACTGTTAATAGTGTCTATGCCTAGCATTAGGTGGAACCACAGTTCACTTCACGTTCACTTCACCTACATTATCACGGTAAGATGGTTACGAAATAGCATCACTGTTAATAGTGTCTATGCCTAGCATTAGGTGGAACCACAGTTCACTTCACGTTCACTTCACCTACATTATCACGGTAAGATGGTTACGAAATAGCATCACTGTTAATAGTGTCTATGCCTAGCATTAGGTGGAACTACAGTTCACTTCACGTTCACTTCACCTACATTATCACGGTAAGATGGTTACGAACTAGCATCACTGTTAATAGTGTCTATGCCTAGCATTAGGTGGAACCACAGTTCACTTCACGTTCACTTCACCTACATTATCACGGTAAGATGGTTACGAAATGGCATCACTGTTAATAGTGTCTATGCCTAGCATTAGGTGGAACCACAGTTCACTTCACGTTCACTTCACCTACATTATCACGGTAAGATGGTTACGAAATAGCATCACTGTTAATAGTGTCTATGCCTAGCATTAGGTGGAACCACAGTTCACTTCACGTTCACTTCACCTACATTATCACAGTAAGATGGTTACGAAATAGCATCACTGTTAATAGTGTCTATGCCTAGCATTAGGTGGAACTACAGTTCACTTCACGTTCACTTCACCTACATTATCACGGTAAGATGGTTACGAAATAGCATCACTGTTAATAGTGTCTATGCCTAGCATTAGGTGGAACTACAGTTCACTTCACGTTCACTTCACCTACATTATCACGGTAAGATGGTTACGAAATAGCATCACTGTTAATAGTGTCTATGCCTAGCATTAGGTGGACCTACAGTTCACTTCACGTTCACTTCACCTACATTATCACGGTAAGATGGTTACGAAATAGCGTCACTGTTAATAGTGTCTATGCCTAGCATTAGGTGGAACCACAGTTCACTTCACGTTCACTTCACCTAAGTTTTCACTGTGAGATTTTTACAGAATCGTCCGACAGGAGTATAAATTTATAGAAATAGTATCTTCTATAATGCACTTAGAAAATCGTCAGTGTGCTCTACGCGTGCAAGGTTATAATAATAATAATAATCATTTATTAACAGAAGTTTTGTCAAGGTTTTTACAAAAACTTCACAAGCTTGCACTATTCTTTATGAATTCTCGATTTTTCATCTTTCCCTGTAACATTAACATTTACGAAAACCTTTATTTCTATTTAAACATGTTGAGAGCCTCTGACCCAGCAGGTACTCAGTCATTGGCGCCAGACGGTCACAGTTTTTTCTATTTTATTCTCAAAAATATACCATTATTTTCTGGACGTATCTTTTGAGTAACATTGTTACATTTGTGCATAGAACTCCGACCTCTCATGTGTAATGATACCTTTAGTATTATTACTAAAGAGAGTTCTTCCGCTCTTGAATAAGCTTGTAAGGTAAATGTGATGTTATGACTGAGTCTAGGTACAGAAGATGCATCCATTTTTTGATACGTTTTCAACTTTATTACAACCCAGTAACTGGGTAATACGATACCCCTTGGTAAGACTGGCTGTCAGATTCAGGCTTCTGACGATCCGTAACGACTGTCAAAGATGCACAAATGACAGCCGGGACCAACGGCTTAACGTGCTTTCCGAGGCACAGAGGAGTCTCGATATGTAAAGATGGTCATCCATCCACGTCCAATCCCGGCAAGCGTAGCTTAACCTGATGGATCGACTTGTGCGTCTGTTATTACTTAGCCACTAGCTTCTATCAAATTCGACATGGCGTGAAAAGTCCCCATTCGATGAGAAACCGTTCGAACTCCTACTCTGGTCATTAATACTCCCCGTGACATGACAGTGTTAACGATCAGGTCAAAATCTATATCAAACCATGCCATAATCGGTAGGTAACCGTTATCGATTAAAATACGTGCTAAAACTAGCAACTAACTTCTTGACCCTGCCTACCGCATACTCCATATTCATGTGAAGGCGTGATATGATATGCGCGGATCGCATGCGCAGGAGTCGTTTAATGATGCTCCTCGTGTTACAGCGCGTAAGTTGCGGAAAGTGGTTATGATGTGTCATAGTTGAGTTAGGAAGGTGGAGGAAAGTAACTGTTTGTTTAGTTTAGAAGTGGTGGCTTGTATATAGCATAATCGGCCTTTAAGGTGGCCCGCTCCTGGGATACATGTCTCCTCTCTAGGAGGAAGGTAGCCTTAATCCACCATGCGGACCCAATGCGCGTTGGTGGAGATCACATGTCTTCTAATTTTTGGTTTTTGGACGTGTCGGCTTTCTTGATGTTTATGATTAATACATTTGATGATTTTTATATATAATATTTTTGCTGAATAGTATTTTGGACAACTTTTCTTGATTTTATGTGAATGAAACTAGTCTTTCTTGCATGTGATAGCAATATTTATATATTGGGCTATTTTATGACGTGGTAGATTTTTTCCTAAAATATTGGTTAATTAATTACCTTCGATCTCTAAGGGCGAATTTCACCAATTTGGCCTGTCAGTGTTATTATTTTCTGTGGAATATTGACACAGACAGGTTTTGAACGCGGTTTAAATGTGTTGATCGCGTTTAGTTTCATTGGTAAAATCCACCCTTAAATTCCTAACTTTAGCGTTTTCACACAAAACAACGATCGTAAGCTTATGACGCATCCCCAACTATGCCTTTGGTTATGTCGATAAAGCCGCGTATATTTTAAAACGCAATGAAGAAGAAGCAAGGGTATATTAAAATCAAATATAATCAAGAAATCTCTCGTGCACATTGTAAATACCCATTTATTAGTAATCTTGTGGCCCGTCATTATGTATTGTAAAGAAATAAACATGGCCGCGTGTTGATATAACAAAATTGCGCGCATAAACTTTATTTCAAAAGACTTTTCTAATGTTTTTAGAACTTTATTGGACTATTTGAAATTAGAATTATTTTGTTATTGGTTTGAAGTAGGTACTGTTGGGTTCTAGTTCTTTGAATATGCATTCTGTTTTGAAAACGCTTACGTATTTTTAATGCATGTTTTTGTTTAGTTTATTTCATTAACCTAGATGTCTATTTATTTATTTTTGCTGCTTCAAAATACAGTATGGTTCACTGAGAGAGTTTTATTAAGTGACTCTGGTTTTGTTCTAAATCCACCATTTTACTGGAACGAAAACACTAAATACTTGTAAATCCTTTTGGAAAAAAAAATAAGATGCTTAAAAAGGTGAAACTTGCACCCAAGTGTGGACTGCAACCCTGTTTCACTATGAATTAAATATATAGTCAAGTTATTGCATATGAAATTAATGTTAGGGTTCTGCATGGTATGTTATTTCATGCTGGTTAGAAAAAATATGCTCTTTCGTGCAAGGAGGAGCGGTGCGTCAAAGACAGAAAGTAAAAAAAAAGAATTGTCTTTGATCACTTT
This sequence comes from Hyppa rectilinea, assembly GCA_951799385.1. Classification (NCBI taxonomy): domain Eukaryota; kingdom Metazoa; phylum Arthropoda; class Insecta; order Lepidoptera; family Noctuidae; genus Hyppa; species Hyppa rectilinea. Next base: position 3,060,325 of record OX637310.1, on the reverse strand, counting down.
CCATTCCTGGTAAATTTTATTATGGTCTAGGCTGCATCTTTTATTTACAAATGGCATTCAATGTACATGAATCTGTGCAAATAATGAAGGAAAAATACGTTTTAGAAATCTAAAGTTGTTCTCGTTTTTAAAAAGCCTCCTTACTTTGCTTCAGCACTAAATCTATGCTCATATCTCATGATACAGTTGCCTAGTGGTTACGGAATCCTAAAAAAATCCTCGGCCGCTCTATAAAAGTAATTAACTCCGACTGAAGATAATTGATGAAGCTCAAAGATTACTACCTTAGTATTCCATCAGACACTTCAAACTAAAATAGACTTTATCATCTAAAAGTAAAGTTGGATTTACAATACAAGCGGTGCCGTAGACCGTAATAAAAGTACGGAGATGGGCGTAGGGCCAGACGAATAGAGGAATAAAGTTTTTTTTTTTGTAGTTATGGCGTAGATTCCCCCTCGGTATTATTATAAAATCGTCAAGTTAGACCATTTTTGTTTTGGATGTGTGACGGATGGTGTTTTGACCATAGTGCAGGTAAATGTGTGAGATTGTGTGTGTGCTTGACTGGTTGTGTGTGTGTGACAGTAATTTTGGTCAGGGTTTTGTGCTTGGGGGCTCAACGTAATGATCAGTTCTATGTGTATAGGTATGGCTATAGTCCAAAGTTTTTACTTTTTAATAGGTTACCAGAACATCGTAAACATGCATATAGTTTGATCCACTTTCGACCTAACGTAGCACCATAAAATGATATTTTGAAAGCCTAAAGACGTTTTGATTGGCAGCAATTTATTATATTTTAAATAATAAAAAGTAACTGGTAGTCTGGCAATTATAAATTGCTTTTTTATACGCATGCATTTTAAAGTTGGAACGCAAGTAGGTCAAAGTGACTGGCGAAACTTGTTGTTTAATCTGTTGCAATCAATTCTGTCAAAGTGTTATCCGAAATCTATTACGAGAAACGGCAATTTACTTCTAATGTCCAATAAATACAGTGTTCCTATATAATTTCAAGCTTGAAGATCCGTTTTGCTATTTACAATGGAGAAATCAATTGGAAAAACGTCTGCATCATCGCTTTACAATTTCGCGCGCATTTTATAATGGTGGCTGCGTTTTTTTTTATTTCGTCACGGGATATGGCTATTCGGCCTTTTGTACCTGTGCGTTATTTTTTTAATGAACCCAAAGCGGTAGATTGTTCTGCCTTCAGGCTTGCGTCTAGAAATGCATAACCATAGAGGTATATTTTGGTGGTCAATCAAATAGATGGAGGACCATAGAAAGTTTTTTTTTATATTTACGAATTCATAAAAACCTTACTGATCGACTAGGAATCAAACATTATAATTACAAAACTGATTTTACGCTTAATACTTACAAACTCCTTTAAACCCCACATATAAAAGCAAACTTTATAATATCTACAAACATTTAAAAAAATAATACCTCTGTCGGCATTCGAGTCCCATACGTGTTAATATGCGGCCCCTAGGACAAAGAGGTTGATTTTTTATACCCAAGGGTTGGAATACAACCCACCCTTTATGCATTTATGATGTCCGGTTGTAAAACAGAAATCTCCCATTAGCGAAGATGCTTCGGCATTTTTCGGGTAACTTCGGTAGCAAGGTGCTATGTGAGTTTAGAAGGTGAGATTTGAAGACCGGGAAGTATAAAATAATTTTAATAGACATTTTCGAATAAAGATTTAAATGTTAGAAATATCCAAGGTGTAGCAGTGAGCCCAGTATTGGGGCCAGTATAAATATGTTTATGGATTAAAAAACAATTTCAAGAAAATAATGATCACAAAGCTCCTACACGAAAGGTCGAACCATCATGCTCTGCCTAGCCTTTTCCCAACTATAATGGGGTCAGCTTCCAGTCTAACCAAATGCAGCTAAATGCCAGCATTATACATGGAGCGACTGCCTATTTGACACTCACAATCCAGTAACTGGGTAATACGATATAGCTCTTGGTAAGACTGGCTGTCAAATGATTTTCGGGCTTTTGACGACCCGTAACTACTGTCAAAGATGCACAAATGACAGCCGGGACGAGGCACGGAGGACTCTCGGTATGTAAAGATTGTCACCCACCCACGGCCAACCCTGGTAAGCATAGCTTAACCTGATGGATTGACCTGTGCGGATGCTAGTGCTTAGCCACGAGCTCCTCATGTGTCGAATGTGAATCCGAAATAAAAGATTAAGTATCTTTTAAAATAAGTCCTCACCTCAGATATACAGGAACCAGCCAGTGTTGCAAGTCTACAGACAGATATTAAAACTTCTTTCATAAGCCTTGCAACAAGTGCATCTTCAGCTATTGTTCCTCGGTCTCTCCTCAGTGGCCCATTCTCTACACAGCCCATAAAGTCAGCCAACCTATTAAAGTTTCTTCAATCAACCAATTTATTGAACCCATGTATTGTCCGTCAAACGATTCCTACACGACATATATGGGTATCTAAGTAATTTTCTGTCTTTTGCCATCTTTATTGACGTGTCAATCGGATACTGATGATGGATTGAGGCTTTTAACCACTCAATCAGCTGCAGGCTGTCTGAAAAAAGGCTGCAGTTTTGGTTTAGTAATAGTCGCGGTTCCTTAAAAAGGAGTATTTTACTCGTATTAGAAACTTTTTTCTTAAGAGAGGGCAGTGGATTAGTGAAAGCTGCGTTGGTGCGGCAGGACTTACTCGTAGATGAAAGAAATAATGTTTATTCAGCACAAACAGAACGCACATCACAAAACATTCATGAAATTCACTCATACGAAGTAGTCAAAAGGAAGGAAATGAAGGAGCTCGTAATAAGAGGCGCACGGATCGATCTACAGGTTAAGCTATGGTTGCCGCGGTTGGTCTGTGGATGGGTGACCATCTTTACATATCGAGACTTCTCCGGGCCTCGGAAAGCACGTTAAGCCGTTGGTCGCGGCTGTCATTTGTGCGTCTTTGACAGTCGTTATGGGTCGTCAGAAGCCCGAAAACCATCTGACAGCCAGTCTTACCAAGGGGTATCGTATTCCCTAATCACTGGGTTGTGGAGGTCACATAGGCAATCGCTCAACTGCATCTGGTTAGCCTGGAAGCCGACCCCAACATGGTTGGGAAAAGGCTAGGCAGATTGATTGAAGTAGCCAATAGCCTCGTAATCAACCAAAAATGGACATATTTTGTCCATTACTTGTTGCCGGAACAGTTTAGGTACTTGCACCGTTAGTTTTAGGGATAAATACTCAGTGGTCTGGTAGTAACTGACATTGCAGGTTAATAACGGTAAAGTCTTCCTCCCAGTATCCATTATATCTTCATCTGTAATTATCACAACATCACCTATCCCATCGTTCATTCTAACTTGGAATTCTTAGAAGACTAAATCCAATAATTAATATTGGATTTAGTCTTCTAAGAATTCCAAGTCCTCAGCAAATTAAAAGTTATTCATTGAAACCAAATGGTGTTAAGGTTTTAATTAATAGTTGATAATTATTAACTCCTCAATCAGTCCAAAAATTCCTGTTCCTCTTCAAACAGGATCTTGAAATTCCAGTACTAGCCACGAAATACGAAGCTACCACAGACTACCAACAAATGTGTCAGTACTGCCGCTACTGACATTCATTGAACTGCTATGTGTTTTTGCTGTGTAAATACTCGGTTTAGTTTCTATGCAGCCATTAACTTACTCGGAACTATGCGATACGATGGAGATGTGTTTTGGTTCGGATGAGGCGATTCTGTAGTTGGCTTTTGTTTTTGGTTCTTTATTTGAAGCTGTAAGTGTTGCGTACTGTCTAACAGCTGTTAGGCAAACATATTTATACAATTCTTTTCTTTATTTATTTTTTATTGTGCGTGTTTTTATTTTAACATACTTAAACGTGTGACTCTTTCTCGCAACATTGTTTAAGAGTACTTAGTTGCAAGTTAACTGCCTGTGTACCAAATAGCTTGTTCGACTGCAAATATTCGTTTTCGCGATATAAGATTTTAAAATAAATCTTTAAAAAAAAACCCTGTGTCAGTGCTATTTTGTTGTCTTTTTCCTTTAAGCCTCATTCAGTAAAATCTAGCACGTGTTCAAATAAAGAACACAATTCCATCGTTCCATTGAGTCTAAAAACTACGTCTCAGACCATATTTGTCATAGACAATCAAATCATATTTAGATAGTATTTTCTTATGTACCTAGTGTAAAAGGTTTAATTCATTTATAAATTAAGTATATGGATTTACAGAATATAGTTTTTGAAAAATAACATTATTTTTCTCAAAATTTATAAAAAATACATACATTTTAAGGTCTAGGAGAGCTTTTCAGAAATCACGCTCAAAAAAGATACTGCCTTTTACTTCGTTACGTTAAATACCACATCCATTCTTCCAAGATCGCGTAGTGATGAACTGCCGCGTTTCCATGAGCGGCCATTTGCGGAACCGAGTGATGTTATTAAGTTTTCTCCACAATTAAACTTTGCATTCTTCGAGAAGTTAAGTTAGAAAGCTCCTCTTTGATATGGCGATAGTTTTTTGTACCTTCGTCTCGTTACTGCGGTTTTCTTGGCACTTATTCCGTGTGATTGCTCAGAGAGTGTTGCGCTTTACCTGATTAACACTTGCTCACTTCCTTTCTTGGTTTTTTGTTTAATTACGATTTGAACTTGTTTGGGTAGATGAGCAGAGGGAATCTTGTCAGATGGAAATGTCGAGATTGATGCCAGGTTGTGTGGAAAAGATATATAATATGATGGTGATGATAAAGTTAAGGGTAAGACGTTTTTGCAAATAAACAGAACCTGGTACTCTCACTAAGGATACAGACAGCACCCAATATCAATATCTATCTCCACAAATCAAACCACAATCCTAAAGGATCCGCCACATAAAATTCAATTACTTCATTTTGTAGCCACTGAATCCAGCACAATATAGCCCTAGAGCCCTTAATAGACACTTTTACAACTTGCCTTGAACAAGACAAGTGTCAGCCCTTGATAGATTTCTCCAGTCAACTGCCCATATTAGCAGTCAGTACGTACGTCGATAGAATCAAATAAATCATTGCTTCAAGTTCAAATCTATCTATCACACATCAGTTTTTGCTTATAAAATGCGAAAGCACGTATAATGAGACAATAACTGGTATTTACCGGTTTTTTCCGGTTTCTACGCGCTCAATGATTGGTGCGTTTTGTTTAATAATGATAAAATTGTTTGGTTGATGGCTTTTGCTGTTGTAAGAAGTGAATTGGTGTGATTAGGTTTGTGTATTTTTTTATTGGATAGGCATTTTGTTTATTGTGAAAGTCCTTAGCTTTGTTAACTCAGTATTCGTATTATTTAAACTACTGGAATAAGTACGCGACGTACGTAAGTACGTGAACGTACTTTTTTTTTTAACACTGTGTACCTAATCATCCAATGGCTCTGAATTAATGAATCGCTCTGGGTGGAGCGGAAGGGAGTGTCAAACTCTTACTGACTAAAACCCATCCATGTTCCTTCCTTTGCCCTTTATGTTCCGGGGTAGCGGTTACCCTTTCGGACAATCCCGCTTACCCGGCTTACGTGAAGGTACTTGTGTGGACATTTACAAGTTTGGTAAAAAAGAGCGTCGGTTGTTCAGGTCTTTTGGTAAGCCAATTAGTCACCATGGTATTTTATAACCAAGCACGAGGGCTGTCCACTACTGGACTACATGTTTTCGTAAATGGCAACATATGTATCCCACAGAAAGCTTTCACGAGCGGCGATTCTGGAATGTACATCTGGCACACCTAGAGCGGTCAGCGATTGGTTAATATTTAATCATGGGATGTGCTATACTTATACACAAAGTACACTTATACAGTATGTTAAGAAATAAAAGGCGCTCCCGTTAACCCGAAATACTATAGCGTCCACACATGGGAAAAAAAATTACCATTAAAAATTCGTGACAAAAAATCAGCCTTTTTCTTGACGGTGGGAAATGATCAAATGATTCCTTTAGCTCTGGGTGAAGCGGAAGGTAGTGTCAGGCTCTTACTGACTAAAACCTATCCATGACACATATTACCATTAAAAATTCATTAAAAAAAATCAGCTACTCCCTACATTTATGTTAGCATAACTTGTCAAAATGTTGGGAATAGTAGATTTTTTTTCGCGAATGTTTTCTAATTGCAGGTAGCCATGGTTAACGGGAACGCCGTTGGTTAATTAACATACTATATTGTACAGACGCCAGCACATCAAGCTATCCCTAACTGTCAAATTTTCTCAATTAAAAATGATTCTTATGTCTTTGCAATAAAGTTGAAATACTATCAAAGAAATTTGACAGATTGTGGTAACTTGATCTGCTGGCCTCTGTACACACGATAGGAGAAGGCCGGTTAAGATACCAAATGGAATGAGACAAATTCGAACCATACTAATAAGATATGGCTTTCTCAGAGCACGTGCGATTATTTACGTACCCATCACCGGCCTACCCAAGTGCTCAGCCCATTCAATTATCCGATAAATAACCGGTTATAACCATTACAATAGCAGTTCCAATGACAGGTGATTCTCAATACATTACGAGTTAAACGTTAACCTATTTCCTTGCAGTCGAGTTTTACTGCACATGAAAGTCTAACCCCGACTTTCACTTATAAGTTAGGTTATAAATATAATTGGACTGCTTTATAACTACTTGGTGATTATGGCCTAAAGGTCTTTGGCTACCTACGTGCTAATTGTACTGAGGGGCTGGTTAGAGTGACCATTATAACAGCGATAATGATGATAGAAGTCAAGAAGCAAAGAGTATTAAATTGACATAAGCAACCGTAAAGCGTATGTCGAAATGATTTGTCCATGGTACCAATTGTCTATGGTATTAAGAGAAGCCCAATTTTGGCAGTAATCGAATATATAATGATGTCACTGGCTGGATCACCGAGTTAACTTATTCCATCAATATTTTGCCTCTAAAGAGGTTGAGCCTCGAATAATTAACCTTATTTGTCCTACACCCAGCGCTGGGATGTGTCAGAACTAGGCCAAGATACGTCGTTCTAACCACAGCGTAACCCATTAATAATACTTGTACTAGCTTATCGTTCAAATACCGATCAAAATCAATATTTTATGTAAAACAATTTGCCCCAACACATACCTTCCGCGTTTTGATGCGAAAAATCCATTTACCCGACATAACCGGTCTAAAGTAATGTAATGAGTTTGTAAATTATGTGCCATTCATGGCATGAATTGACCTAGAGAACGCCTAGCGGATTTAATGTAGCGTCATTATTTATAAGTAGCTTTTACCCATGGCCCTGCTTGCGTGGGATTCGGGATAAAAAGCCCAAGTGCTCAAGAATGTAGGCCGCGCACATCCGTCGAGATTGACATGAAAAATGAGTGACTTTTCAAGAAAAATTGTAAAACGTTTTGTGATGAAACTGTGCGCTAGAAAAGTCTTTCTGGGATCATTAATCTGCTTCCAAATCATATTGAATTTTATTAGCTGATAGGAGTAGGTAACTTTCCTAATTATACTATTAAATTATTAATAAAAATTTAAATGCTCGCTTTTTCTTGATGTCATACTTAATCAGTACGTTATGACGACAATAAAATTACACGAGAAATTACGGATGTCTTGTCTTTAAAACACATTAACTACGTGTAACTTGACGCTTTCTATAACATTATTTTAAGTATTTTTACCACGTTTTAATTATTATTATACATATTCAAGTTTAAAAGATACTTTCCACATGTTCGTTTTTCCGGCTTTGGTTTAATGAATAGTTTGACACTCTCTTTTCGTAAATGTCAATAGAAAGTGTTGATACATACAGATGTTATTTAAATTAAATTAACACCAATTAATTTAAAACTAATTCTACTTTTCCGTTTTCACTTATTTTGTATAAGCCAAAAGTAATGGCGATCGGAAAAGAAAATGGCAGATTTAAACTACTATTTTTTAGTTAAGTAAAAACTTTTGAACGCATTTGTGTCAAGTGATAGTAGAAAAAAAAATTAAATATGGAATGGCGGGGTTTTTAGTTTCCCATAGCGATGGCGTATCATACAACTTTGAATGGGTGATTAATGTTTTCAAACAAAAGCAGTGTGTGGGAAATCATCTATGCAGTACGCCCAGTATTTCTTGATCCTTGACGGTGGCGCTAGTAGCAACAGCAAAAGTCAGTTTTATGTCAAATTCAGTACGTTTTAAATTAGTTCTCTTTTCCGCCGCCTGTCAAAATATTCTGGTTGTACGTGGCATAGTTATGGTCGGTAGCTTGTCAAAATTTTCTTTTTACGATGATGAATGGTGTCGTGTTTAACAAAATTTGTGTTTTAGAACAAAAGTTTACGATTTTGTGTGGGCATTGAGATACGTTTTGGGAGATGCTTTATCTGATTTGATTTAATAATTAGGTAAATTTTACATACATTTTACGCTTGTTGTCTATGGAAGTAAAAAAAAAGGTTCCTTCACTTTTCACAAGTTTTTTAACAGCACATTTTGTTCACAAGTATTTGCTTAGAATTCTAACAGTGCATGTAGGTACTGGCTGCAGATTCATTTTCATCAGCAAAGTTGTACGTAATTTCTGTAAGCATGCAATGTAGCTCATTCAATTTTGTAGGTAGACTGTATATTACATTGGTGGAATAGCGCCTTTATATTTAATTGCTCCATTCGCATGCTTCAATTCAATCTCTTTTTACTGACATTAAGAAGTAAGATTAATTTATTTTCGAAACGTATCAATCTTCAGCATTACCTAGAGGTACCATCATTGCTTCAACATAATATTATGTGTTTGTTATTTCTTTCCTTTTTATGTCTTATTGTAGGTAAATATTACTCTTATGAACCGTTAATCAAGGCTTAGAACTACCCGTAAGGACTGTCGATGTCGAATGCATTCAAAAGCAGTCTATATAACAGAAAATATCATCACCCATCCCCAAGCCATATTCATATTCATATATTTATTTGCATTCCATAATGTGTGAAGATCTTACAATAGGTTTAAAGCTAAGGTTCAATTGCGGACCCTGTAGGGCGCAGCAAAAAGTATGAAATTAAGTTAGGAATAAAATTAATACATAATAAATAAACAATTTTAAAACATGTTCTTAATATTAATTAAGTTAGTTATATACCAATCCTTAACCACACAAAGTTCCCAGACCCATCCACTCTAACAGAAAAAGATACCCCTGATAGCCTGTTAGTATCATATCATACTCATGTAAGCCTATCAGCATCTATCACACAGTAGCGTATTGAGAATGTGACAAACTCGGCTATCCACTAAGATGGTGCGATAACGCTTAGTAAATGAGACTCAGAACCTAGAAAGCTGGCTTTCCCTCCAATCTAGCGATCTAGATTGAGTTTTTACGATGTATTTGCTATACAGAGTATTAAAGGTTGATTATATGCAAAGTAGGCTAAGTCTAAGTATATGGGATTAGTGAGTAATTTGTTTGTTGATTGTACAGACGCCAGCACATCAAGTGTCACAACTATTCCTAACTTTCAAATTTTCTCAATTAAAAATGAACCTTATGTCTTTGTAATAAAGTTGAAATACTATCAAAGAAATTTGACAGATTGTAGATCTGTACTATCATCAGCTATTATTCTGTATAACCCGAAACCTTTTTCATTCTCCTTCTTTGTAAAGGGTTCAGGTAATACTGACTGTATTCTCAATGCTTGTACTTGAAAATGTTTTCAGGAAGGCCTCGTTGGTCGGCCTCTCGAGGTCCTGGGTTCGATTCCCAGGTCATGCAAAGTGTTATTGGGTTTTTCTATCTGGAATTGATCAGTAGCAGTCTGCAGTCTGGATTCGGGCCCGGTTGATGGCAATAGGCTCGACTCCTTTTACAAGGGACAGAACAGGCAAAATGTGGGTGTACTTAGGTATACTTCTACCTAAACCTTCGGGCAATATTGGCGTGATGTTTAATGTTATGGGATAGGAAGACTGTGATATAGGAAGGTAGTATCTTTTGGTAGTATTAGTTGTATGATATAAACTGTTTCATCAAGTGTTTGGTATAGGACCCATCGATCCATCCATTTGTCTGTACCTACCAATATACAGTCGTTAGTACAACAAGTTACCAAAAAATTTTAAATTTTCTTAATCGATATTGAACCTTGCATGCAAAGTTTTAAGGTTTAAAATAATTAGGAGAAATTTGACAGTTTGGTATAACTTGATACGTTGGCGACTGTACAATTTTATAGTTGGTATAAATGTATTTCGTCTTAATACCGTATGCATATAACGTTTGTCATTGGACGTTTACGATCCCAAGTAGGTATTTATATTGTCAACGTATTTATTTTTCATTTAAAGAATACTAATAAAGGGACATTGTTAGCATTTTTGTGTCTCAATACGATAATAAGTTCACAGAGTTTATTTTTCAAGGATGAGAATTCAGATTTAATATTTATTTGCTAGGAGTAAGGTCCTCACATATTGCAGTATGTGAAATGAAGTAGTGTATTGTGGTTTCTGCTTACCTCCAAAGAATATTTTGAACCGCCTTCAAAAAAGGATGAGGTCCTATCTTCGTCTGTATGTATACTTTTTAAAATTTCATTTTGGAAGTCGGTCGCATAAAACGAAACACAAAATTAAAGACATCGACTTCCAAACTTAGTTATTTTTCGCCTTTAAAAGACTGCTGTTTTCCAGCCTAAAACCTAAATGACCTTATTACAAAACAACCTAGACCAGGATTTAAAATAATAGAAAAAAAATTAAATTTCGAGCTGATTTAGAATTTCGGCTATGTTAAAGTTCTAATAACAAAAACAATTGTCAAACCCGAGCTAAAATAGACAATTTTGGATTAAGAACTTTACATTACTTATAATAATTGGTCCAAAGCATTAGGCTCGGACTAAAATTAATAAGACGGAAAATATTTAAATAAAACTAGAGCGAACTAACTCATGATCTGACCTTTAACCGAGTCCTACGAATTTCCAATAGCCAATCCGACATTAAAATCGTCTTTAAACAAAGATTGCACTCACAAATATACCTGTAGATATAATCCATAATCTAAGATCAAGAATTTTACTTACGCAAAGCTAAAACCAACAATATAAATAAGCAACGTTCGATAAAAGCAAGTCACAGTGTTTGCCCGACATTAATGTTGTTTAAGATGCCCAATTTGCATGTAAACAGATCCCTATCTTGATTTCAATTACTATAAGTAGGACGAGCTGAATGCCTGCGCTAAATAGTTTTTAAAGCTGTTTTTAGTGTGTTCTTGCCTTTAATTAGGTATGCTTGATTTGTTTTTTTTTATTTCAAATTAGGAATTTTATTAGGCAGTTATGGGATTTGTAAGGATTTGGTTTTTTGGAATGATGTGTGGTGTGTTTAGATGAGTATAACCAGGTTTAGCTCGAGAATTGCCCCGCCGTTTTTTGTATGAAATACTTATAATTGATGCTCCCTCGTTGGTCTAGTGGGTACAAGCGGTGCTGCTGAGAATGGGGTCTTGGGTTCGATTCCCGGGTCTGGTAAAGTGTTATTGGGGTTTCTATCCGGAATTTCTCAGTAACAGCCTGAAGTTTAAATTTGTGACCAGTTGAATGCAATAGGCTCCCCCCCTATTACATGGAACTCAAATATAACTGGCGAAATTTTAGTGTACTATAGGTACACCTCTACCTAACCGTTCGTGTATTACAGATATTATATGTGTATGTTAAATAAAAAGCAATATTTCAATGAAAATAAAGAATGAAAAGAGCGGTTACAAATCTTTTGCTGCACAAGTGTGGAGGGTGTTTCAAGCCATAGACATTACGTTCTAAATCAATTTGAAACGTTCGAAGTTTAAATGGAAAAGCTATGATAGTTTTATTATCTTATTATTCTGTCTCTGTAAACGGAATTATTTCCAAACATTAATTTAGTATCGCAATATATAATATTAAGTATAAATTATATTTATAATATATAGTATTTGAGATAGTTATCGTTACCCGCGGTACTCGTAAAGGAATTGGGTTACTATGGCGTTCTCTCAGTGTTCGTACCAAAGCTAACCATGTTACGCTACTGCTATATTTTATCCTAGACACGCAGTTAATATGACTTTCAGTCTGTTTGAATAAATAAGGAATCAAAATATAGGGTGCGATTAGATTTTGATGTTTGATACCGTCGAACATAGCCATAATTATTTTCAAAGATGACGTTTGCAAATGCTAAAAGTTCAAGTTTCGTTTTGTGATCAAGACTTCGAGTTAGCATATTATAATAAATATGTAATGTTCCCGCTATTGGGACGCAGGTCTAAGCCCGGTGAGAGGGAGTGGGCTGTTATCTACCACGCAGGCCCAGGGTGAGTTGGTAGATGTCACAATCTTTCGAATTTCTTGTTCTTTGATATGCCGGTTTCCTCACGATGTTTTCTTTCGCCATTTATTGAACAGTGGTGAAGAAACTCTGGGTTCGAACCAGTGGACAATAACTCGTAAGTCCCGATTGTCACCACTAAGCCACCACTGCTCCATTTGTATTAAGCCATGTAATCCGAATTGGTGCAAGTACTTCGTTTTGCATTTTCGTCTAACATACATCAAACAGATGAAAATTGGATGTACGCACGGCTACACATCAAGCTATACATTTCCAGTTTAAGCTGATCTCGCATTGTAAAGGATTTCCGTACGATGCGAGACCAGTGTAAACTGGTTTTTTATAGCTTGATGTGTAGCCGTGTGTACTAGGTGTCCTCCTACCTAACACTACGGGGAAACTGGGAGTGATGTTATGTTAAATGATAAACTGGAACATGTGATTTTAATACAAATAAGACTTCAAACATCTTTAAAAGTGAAAACTTCCAACATTGTAACGGTGAAGTTTCTTGAAGTTGCAACCAAAAATATTTTTTTTAATTTTGACGTTCATAAGTGTCTTTTGGTACCTGTTTGAAATAAATCATTTTGATTGTCACTTTGACTCTGGCTTATTAATAATCCAGCCAGTATTTTTGTTGTACTTCCACACCATTATAAAATACTTCACCTAATCTATCTTCTAAACTATAAGCCAGTGTCTCTGCTATACAAACTCGCCGTCATAACATTAGGCCGGCGCGCATGATCTGAATACCGCGGAAGCCGACGTCACGTATCCCGACAATGTAGCCCGGCCGTATTTACTGTTCCATTCAAAAGGTTTTTAATTATTTAGTTCAGAAACTTTGAGATTAATTGAGCAGATAGTATTATGACTTCGTTAGGTAGTTGATGCATGCTGAGGACTTTGATACCTAGATAAATTAGGAGAGTAATGTGTCTTGATGCTTCAGAGGAAATGGCTAGCTCATCTCTTGTCGCAGTTTGTTGCAAGGGATAAAAGGAAGCCGCTTTTGCAGCATCATCGATCTCGTTTCCGTAAGCTGGTGTATATCAATATTATTGGATACTTGAGCTATTAATCCATTTGTTGTAAATACAATTGACTATTTGAAACGGTAAAAAATTAAATATGCAATCACATAGATAAAAGACCGCTCGTCTCAAACACTTCCATCACCGTACAGAAATTAAATATTATGCGAAGTATTCCGTTTGATTCTTAAAGTTTATGACGTCACATTGTTATATTTCATACAAATCACGTTCTAATTCCGTTTTGACAATTCATAAAAAGTAACGTTATTGAATACCCTTTCAAATACCCAATTGGAGTGACCCTCTAAAAAAATAGTTCGCGATCTTTTTATTCATAAATAGTTTTTTAACCGACTTCAAAAAGGAGGAGGTTCTCAATTCGGATGTTTGTATTTTTTTTTTTTTTATGTTTGTTCGCGCATAACTCCGTTGCTTGCCAACCGATTTGAAAAATTCTTTTTTTGTTGGAAAGGGTATACTTCCCAAATGGTCCCATATAAATTTTATCGAAATCGAATAAGCGGTTTTTGAAAAATCAACAAAAATCTAAAAAATCCTACTTAATATATGTGGACGATGTTCTAATAAGTTCCTGTCACTGTAATTTACATACCAGGTAGTGTAATTTTGGGGGGGAGGGGGGGGTTGTGTAGGTAGGTATCACAACTAAAAAGTGAAAAATAAAAACTTTTTTACAAAAAATAAAACCGACTTCCAAAACAAACACTACAAAGTGACAAATAATTTTGATTTCGGAAGTCGGTGGCAAAAAATGAAAATACAAAACCGAAGACACCGACTTCCGAAATCAAAATTATTTGTCACTTTGTAGTGTTTGTTTTGGAAGTCGGTTTTATTTTTTGTAAAAAAGTTTTTTATTAACTCAGTGTCTAACCCCAAAGATTTTTTTAGTCAAACTTACGTAACCAATTAGGTTTAAAAACTGTGTTCACATTTCCTTTCTACCAGACCTTGGTATATAATAGAAAATCAATAAACAACCAATAAGATTCCCTACGTATCTAAAACACACAGAGTGAGAAGAATGCGCCAGTTCGACGTATGTGCATAGCTCAGCTATTTAGCGGTAACCCCTGCGCGCCGGGATGCGCTTGCGCATGCCGAGATACTGATCGAGACTGTACAGTTAAGACTTTGTCGCCCGTGTCATTAGCTCCTAGTTCAGGGATGGCAAATATGTGGGTAGATATGTTTTTTTTTGCCAAAAACGGAATGATCTTAGTTACATAGTTTGACAAAAACAAATATAGGGCGAATTAAAAAAAAAACAAGTAACTTTAGTTTTCTTTTTAAGCATATGAGACTTTTTTTATTTTCATATTATTTTATATACACACACATAATTATAATTATCGTTAGGATATGGAATAGAATTAAATTATACGAATGCATAAGATTATTATTTTGTAAAAGAAGTGAACATTTTATTATATCGTTTACACCAAGCAATTAAATTGCTTGTTTTAGGGCAAATTTTTGAATAGACAGATAACATTTATCTGAATTGAATGAATATGATAGTTTGACATGTTTTCCATACTAGAGCTGTCAGACTGTCATATTTATTCCTCCGAAAATATTTATCTGACTAATGAAAAATCAGCCCTAAATGTCATATTTGAAAGCAACATTATAAGTTCTATGGTACCTATCATTTTTGTATTTTTATACTTCAATCACGCCGTACGTGTCGTGCCTAGAATTTCCCATCGCGTGACACAGGTTCGCCACCCCTGTCCCGTTGTATGTATAGTGTATTCTAGGCTTTACGTATACTATAGTATGATGTAATCGAGATTATTTACTGGTAAGAATTTAACTTGTATGGCGCCGGCATCATGATACATGATCAGGAAATGAATCGTCTGTTTCAAAAGTTTTCATAGACTAGCGTTTTTCTAATTGGTTAGTTTCTCAGCCGTTGTTCAAGATCGGCTTGCTTGGACAAAGCTTTATGTTAAGTGATGATACAGTTGATGAAGAAGTATTTACACTTCCTTTAATTTTTTTATTTTTAAAAACATGTGAAATATTTTACGTGTTATTAGTAATCACGAAAAATGAGAAAAGCTCTCTTTAATTTACCCTTTTTCTCAATATCAAACAGGATCATCATTCGCCTGCTATAATGCCAATTGATTTGGGGTCGGCGCAACATATCTTTTTCTTCCATACTTATCTATACCGTCGTTATTTCGGCAGTCACTCCATTTCTTGCCATATCATCTTTCACACAATCCATCCATCGTTTCTTTGGTCTTCATCTGCTTGTATGGCCATGCACATTAATAGTCGAAACGTTTTCCTGTAATAACATAGCTTACATAGGAATACTTAGTGATTGTTGCCCATTTTTCTCCATTTGAAACATCCTTTTGGAAGGGGCGACTAGACTCAATTCTCTTTCTTGTTCATTTTGATGTTCAAAAGTGCCTTTCTTGTGCCTGTTTAAAATAAATGATTTGACTTTGATTTTTTATCTAGACTTTTTTGATGGTGAAATAGCGCATAGGATTCTAGGGTTAGGCAGACTTGCTCTTCTGCTTACGCCACTCACAATACCCGCTAAACATGATCAAATGATTCCCAACATAATTGCTATATTAAATAGGAGCAGGATACAGTTACAAAGCTTCGGGCATCGCGCATAAGTGCGCAACTGAACGGACATGCAGCTATTGTGCCCGGCTGATCCGAGATACGGCCGAGTTCCAAGTTTTACAGTTACCACGTTATGCGCCGCGTGTGTGGCTGTCTTCCACCTGATATATGGTGGGGATGTGGGCTGCTCCTAGCTGGTGTGGGGATTAAATAGTTAGTATCGCTAGGTGACCCTTTATGACCTAAGTTCTAAGGCATGAGGAAGTACAAATTAGTAGAATTTTTGAGAATAATAGTCATTTTGGGAGATGGAATAGTATTTGAAAATGATAAGGGAGTTACAGCAGCTTAGGCTGGAGATCTAACAAGTGCTTAAAGTGTATAAAATATTATTCAGTTTATTTCAGATAAAAATTAATCCATACAATTATAATTTATACAGTGAAAAATACAATGATACAATACACTAATAAAACAAATTCAGACAAATTAAATATTACAATTATTAAATAATTAAAAATTTGTAATTTTTTTTTTTTTAATTTATGTGTTAGTAACACCTTATACACTATGTTAGTCAACAACCATCACAAAATGCATCCATTTGTTCTGGATAAGGCAATCCGCACGAGATACAACCATTTTCTGAATACTGTTTCTGCCTCGCACGCGCTGCAACAAGGAGGCTACTTTCTTCCACATAACCACACGAAAGCCGTCCGTACGCCAACTATTTATTAAATATATTATATAACTAGCTTTTGCCAGCGGCTTCGCCCGCATGTTTGTAGGAAATTATCCCACGAGAACCGTATATTTTTCCGGGATAAAAAGTATCCTATGTGCTATTTAGACTATAATCTATCTCTGTGCCAAATTTTAGCCAGATCCATTCTGTAGTTTTTGCGTGAAAGAGGAACAAACATCCATCCATCCATCCTCACAAACTTTCGCATTTATAATATTAGTAGGATAGGATTATTATAATATTTGAAAGACTGAAAGAAGTATTACTTTTGACTACAGATAATATCAAGCCGTGAGAAAGAAAACATTGACAATTCACGCCACTCTTGTGGAGTTTATACTCTCCAACGTTTCATCTATACTTAATATTATAAAGAGGTAAAATTTGTAAGTTTGTAAGTTTGTATGTAGGGGTTAATCTCCGGAACTAATGATCCAATTTCAAAAAATGTTTCACTAATAGAAAGCTACATTATTCCTGAGTGCTATAGGCTATAAATTATATTTATATCATACATATTAGCCGAGCTATCGCAATTTTCGTCTAGCAAGTCGGAAAGAAATACCTCCGAAAACAGAATTATTTGCATTTGCTGCCTAAACAGTTACAGTATATCGCAATTTTCCGCGGACGAAGTCGCGGGCAGAAGCTAGTTTTGTAATAAAGTAAGCACTAGGCTTGACAGTTGAATATAATAATGTATGTATATCCTACTATGACGTCACTATTTAGCATATAAGAGGATACTCACACCCACGGAACATTCTCCTAACAAGAGACCGTTTGCCGAGCGGACTACATATTTTATAACTAATTCAAGAGCTTTCCCTCGATCAGAACGTTCACAGTGCGAGCAGGTAAAGTAGATCCAGTCTGGAGAGTCCTTATTCTTTATGTGCTAAACGCCTTTTGTAGATTTCTGATCGTACCTAGAGAAATTCTAGGACAGGGGTGGCGAAACTTTTAAGAACGAGCTATGCCTCTCAGTTGCTTAAAACTTATAATTTACCACAAGTATGAAAACTATATTATTTCGACCTTTTTTGCTCATGAAAATGTGATTAAGTTACTGCTTTATGGAAATGTACAGAGGCCAGCACATCAAGCTACCCCAATCTGTCATTATTTGACTTTATTGTAAAAGGATAAGGTTCATATTCAATTGGGAAAATTTAACAGTTTAGGATAAATTGATGTGCTGGCGTCTGCACTATACAAGACTGAGTATAAATTATACAAAATATTCTTAGCGAAGAATAGATCTAACAGTCAGACCTCAGGTTGACCATCCCTACAAATCCTAACGTTATAGTTAATATTTAACATAGCTTTCTACCATTTTATGTTACGATATTGTTGGTTAGGTATTATTTATCGTCCGAGTCGACAGTGCCTGGTTAGCTGTAAGGGTAGCGGTATATGGTAAGGGCCAGGAAGACTTTGTGAAGATTCTGTAGAAAGAATAAATTTGTACTGTGGACTCATTTTTGATATATTATGATATTACAGGAAAAGATGATTTTTTTTATTGTATTTAGGAACAGACCGTCTCATGACAAAACTTCACAATTTAAACTCTAGTTGGACGTCAGTTTTTGTAATTAGAACTTAAAATTAGTATTCGAAGTTCAAAAAAATCGATGTTTAAAACCTGGAACTATAGATAAACCTTGCTTTGTAATAAGGTCGTGTGATGTTGGATGCGGCGTATGCGCATATTATTATGTAAGTTAAGTTAATAATAGAGTTTATTATTATGTAGTTCTTCTCTAATTGTTCTTCAGGTTTGAATGGTAAGAAAAATTACAGACAAACGAGAAATTGTCTGTGTCGTTTTTTTTTTTTTTCTGTTAGGCTAGAGTTTACTAGCTTTCTGCCCGTGAATCTATTCGCGCCAAATATTGGGTGTCTACGTCATTACGACCATCTGCACACAAAATTTCATCCCAATCCGTTCAGCGATTTCAGCTTTATGTTGATGGATCACTCAGTCAGTGAGTCATGGGTTTTTTTTTAATTTACAAAAGATTTCCTAATATATTAGTTTGTTTATATGTGTGTACTTAATGGTTAAGTAAATAAATAAGCTTTGATAAATACAAAATCACAGTAAGTAATTATTATTGTAACGATTGGATTGAAAGTTTCCATCGTATGCATTAAACAGTACACTTTCTATTTGGATCAGTGTTCGTATAATATTGTATCCTGTGTTATAATATTAATAACTGATACACGTGAATTATAAAGCAATTTACTTTAGAAAAGATTTTCTAAAGTACCGCATTTCTAAAGCGACCGCATTTGGAGCAGATGCTCCAAATGCGGTCGCTTCTTTCTATCAGTTAATGTTATACTCGTTTCTGTATTTTTTAATATTTTCTTTGATCTGGAATTTTAAATGCGGTCGCATTTCGGTCCTTCATATTTTTTTATGTAAACACGAGTGAGTTTCATTCAACGTTACTTCCTACTTATAATATGTATGAAAACATAACATTACTTATCCCATCTCGACCAAGAAGTAATCAAATTCAGTAAATTCTATCGAGACCAGTTCCTATTTCAAACAAGCTATTAACCACACTTACACATTAATAAAATTACCGTCAACCAAGAATAATTTTACTTAAAACCTCATTTCAACCTATAACCTCCGAACAACAAATCAGCCATAGCTTAGGGCTATGACAGACTTGTCCGCAGTAGTGTGTCATCAGCCTAACAGTATACACAAAGACTTATCCGTTAGACTATTTATTGTGACATCTTTACGATAGAGAATATTCATCTCAGCGTAATATGCAGATTTGTTTAGCGGGCGGGATGCTGCACATGATTCATGGATAGATATCTGATGTTTGAAGATGGGGAATGAATAGGGATTCTGAAATCTGGAGAGATTGATTTCTTTTCATTTGGATGGCAAATTCAGCTCGTAAATGCTATAAATAGCCTTCACAGAATTAATAACAAGTTGGTAAGTCATGTCGTGGACAGACTGCCATCGAAATATTACTTAAATGCTGCGATATTCTGGCTAATCATTGGTTTCGAGTTGAAGTCATTAAAAAATATACCAATTTAGCAACAAACGATGATTTGACTTTTTAACTCACGACCTATTAATTACCCAATACCCATAAACACAGCGACTAATTTCCAAAACATTAGCTGTTGGACTTAGCGGGAATGTCCGAAAGGGTTACCGCTACCCTGGAACGTAAAGAGCTAAGGAAGGAACATGGATGGGTTTAAGTCAGTAAGAGTCTGACACTCCCTTCCGCTCCACCCAGAGCCGGAGGAGTCATTTCAAGATTTTCCACGAAAAAAAAAAAAAAAACGGTTGGACTCCATTTGCAATCAATTCAAAATGCTCAGCTTGTCAAATAAATATAAAACTTATTTTTGTTATATTAAGTGCTAAACAATAGTATCCCTTTTATAGTCATTCCGTATCTTGTTATTCAAATACGAGCTCTGAATGTAAAATCAAATTGAAATTGACAAGAATCATTACGATTATTGAACACTGCAGGACACCTGATGGCTTTGTTTAAATAAACAGCAATTACTATTTAAGAACTATAGAACATAAAATGTAATGGTTACTTACGGCGCGAACGAAGTTAACGTGGCTAT
This sequence comes from Hyppa rectilinea, assembly GCA_951799385.1. Classification (NCBI taxonomy): domain Eukaryota; kingdom Metazoa; phylum Arthropoda; class Insecta; order Lepidoptera; family Noctuidae; genus Hyppa; species Hyppa rectilinea. Next base: position 3,039,847 of record OX637310.1, on the reverse strand, counting down.
ATTACTCAAGTGAATCATACTGTAGTTACGTGAGAAAGATCATCCTGTGTATGACGCGATAAAGCTTCGACGCACTTCTTAAATGGTTATTGTTTTTACTGAAGTTTTTATATGTTATATTTATTTTATTAAATAAAGCATAATCAGCATATATTACTACTACTGGGACGAAAGGCTCCTCTCCGCGAGAGGTCCGCGCGGTCCAGTTGGCTTCATTCACTGTCATAGCATATGTATAGCTAGCATCAGGTAGAATGACAGCTAACTTCACCTGAGTTTTCACGTTGAGATTTTCACAGAATCGATCAGCTGTTGGTATGCCTCCACCAATTTACTTACACTATATCATCCTACCTATCTACCTAGCCTAGATACAGCTGTCCTTTTCAATATTTATACTCTACAATACTGTAACTATTATTTATGCGATTTTCCTTAGTGTACATTGTTAAGAATAGATCTTTTGCGACTATAAAGTGTGGCGTAAACCGTTAACTAAAACTTCTATATTACTCAACAGCACTGGTATGCTGACCGTACCGTAGCCCTGCTTATCACGTCATCTGCGCACACGCACTATACATCATATTAGATGGTAAACTTCCACAGCCTAGCATGGAATTTTTAAATTACCGTTATAATTACGTTAAAGTCACTGAAATGAGACATAAATTATATGTCAATTTATATTATCGTCAAGTTTAAACAATATTCCTATATCAAAACAAATGAAATGACTCGCTCACTGACTCATCAATGCCAAGCACCCTTAGACATTAAAAGCTATAATTTTTTAGACAAAGAATAAGGAATATTTTTCGGAATTGACCATTTGAAACGGTCAAAATTAAAATATGAACACAGATAAAAGACCGCTTGTCTTAAATTAAAGACTTTCATCACCGTACAGAAATTCAATATTATGCCAAGATATCACTGTAAAATTACATTCAATGCTAATAAGTATTCCATTTGATTCTAAAAATCTGTGACGTTACATTTTTATATTACATGCAAATCACGTACAAATTCCGCGTTTTGACAATTCATAAAAAGAAACGTTATTGACTATCCTTTCAAATTTGATGCCGCGGGACTGAGGATAAATAATGAGTCTTCACTATAATCGCTGGCGAATTTTGTCATAATCATTTACCCAAGCAAAAATAATGGTTTCAGGTAGATAACTTAGATTCTAAGTCTCAAACCTTTGCCATAATTCCTCATTCATCTGTTACCATGCCCACAGGATCAAGGGGTGGCGAACATTTTATCAGAAATCACACACAAAGGAAAATTATTACCAACTCGCCCGTAACAGTAACACAATACTTCTATGGCAGTATTTCGTTAGCCGAAACATTTTTGCTTCGAATAATTTTTACTTCGTATAATATTCGGTTCGTATAATTTTCGGTTGGTATAATTTTATCGGGCGCGTTGTTTTGTGATTCACAGTTCAATGGATTCGGCTAGTAGGGTTTCTTGTGACTACGCTTTATGTATTTTTTTTGCTTTTCTTTTTTATTGGCGGGATCTTAGGATTTGGTTGCGCATGCCGAAAAGGAGGACCACCTATTATGGCACTGGTATGTGTGTGTGTGTGCACCTTCTTTTCTGAACTCAAGAACGGTAAGCGGAAACAAGGCGGCCAGTTCCTCAGTTACAAAGACGAAAAAGACATAATTATGAAGAGATGCAAAGTAGATCCCTCTCGTTGGGAAGAAATGGCAAATGATAAATCTGTTTGGAGGCGTTTAGCAATTGAAAATGCTTAGGGTTTTGAAGACCAGCGAGGGACAGATCTGGACAGCAGACGAGATCACCTCAAGAGTAAACCACCCTCCAACATACATTCCCATTACTAAAACGTCGCCATTGTAACGTCACGTTGTTTTTTTTTTTTTAAGTTAGACTAGATGTATTCTGATTTCCCAGCCTTAAAAAAAAAAAAAAAGACTAGATGTATTAAAGCCCAAGTAGTTCGACCCCTAAACACTTCTTCCGCATCCGTTTCTTTTGTATTCATGCCCTTCTATACAAACCGGCTTTTTAGGAGCTCACCTGACTATTTTAAAGGACATCAGTACACTGACGATTGACCTTCGAAATGTGGAACTCCTTTAGTATTATTTAATACTAGCTGCCCCCGCGCAGTTAGACACGCTGCACGGCTCCTATTGGTCGTAGCTTGATGTTAGATATAGCTTATAGCCTTCCTCGATATAAGCGGGATTGTCCGAAAGGGTTACCGCTACCCCGGAACATAAAGGGCTACGGAAGGAACATGGATGGGTTTTAGTCAGTAAGAGTCTGACACTCCCTTCCGCTCCACCCAGAGCGGGAGCAGTCATTGGATGATTTCCCAGCCTTAAAAAAAAAAAAAAAAGCCTTCCTCGATAAATGGACTACACAAACAGAATTTTTCAATTCGGACCAGTGGTTCCAGAGATTAGCGCGTTCAAACATTTATTTATTTTACAAGCAGTGTATAATTATGTAGATTGTCCAGTTCTGAATTAAAGCTAGTGATAAATATATTTTGTGAATAAACTAAGCTTACTTGCAGGTATTAAATTTAGAGGTGACTAAGGGATTTAATCAGGTGGAAGAGAATTTAGCATCGACCCTAAATTGATGATATCATCTCTCGATGTCCCAAGCCATGATTAATTATAATATTGATATTAACAAAGAGCCAGAAGAATGGTATACCTTGATTGGGTCTTTATTGATTTGTTACCAAGATAATTAATTGTTGAAGCACAATTTCTTGGACACAATGAAAATTAACAAACTCTGTTTACAAGTGCCACAAGAAAGATCTCCTTTTAACATCACCTTTCTTCTCTTATCTCAAATATTTAAGGGTTGGTCCAGCAAATCGTACCGTGAACCTCTATAAGCCACGCTCCCAAAAACAAAACCTGTTCAAATCAGGGAGCCTAGACAATTGTCAATCGCTCCGTGTTGATTCGATTTCGAAAATTGTTAGTCGAACAATTCGTTATCTCAGCGATTCGGATTGTCAAGAACGCCCCTTGTCAACGCATTTGTTCGAGTTTCGTTACACAATTTGACATTATCTAGCACTTAGCGATCGAAAACGATTGATCACGTGACATTTCGAAAGCTTATGCCAATTCCATACATTTCGGATTTATCTAATTTCGTTATCGTTAATGAAAATGTGACTCTGTCTAGGCCCCCAGGACACTCCATTTCAGTGGCTCAATGCTAATAATTTACCATTTTCTAACTGACAGTCCAATCTGCGCTTCCAAAGACCAATCGGAACTGGTCCCATTCCACTGGACAGCCACTGTTGGCAGCCTCAATACCAGAAACGGGCCAACTTTCCGCAGAACATAAATAAGTTCCAACTTGGATACCGGAGACATTCAATAACAAATTCTTAAGCACGATTGTCAAGTAGTTCTAAATAATTCAGTACAATGTGGGCGTTTGTAATTTCACTTTGTAGCTTGTTTGTAAGTTATATTTACTAGCACCTATTTTCGTTTTTAGAAGTGGCAATACTGCCAGGCTGAGTGATAGATTAGACAGCAAAAACATTTTAAAAATCCTCCATACAAAACGGATTTCATGTTAAAATGATAGTATGTACTATTGTATTGTATTATCATCAGAACTTAACCCATTAGGGCCTATGCACACCACGTTTTTTAAACGCGCCGTCGACGCGCGTTTGTAGCGATACAGACGCGATACGCACGCAAGTCAGACGCAGCCTGTAGACCTTTGCACACCTGACGCGCTTGTGTCGCGATGCAAACGCGCGTGTGTAGCGATACAGACGCGCGTATGTAGCGATACAGACGCGATACAGACGCGCGTGAGTAGCGATACAGACGCGATACAGACGCGCGTGAGTAGCGATACAGACGAGATGCAAACGCGCGTGTGTAGCGATGCAGACGCGATTCAAACGCTACTAGCGTAGATTCACACTTCCCTTTCCCTCGTTGCTAGCGCTCGTATCGGTGTCGCGCGTTTGAATCGATACAGACGCGCCGGTGCCGCGCGTTTGTATCGATACAGACGCGCCGGTGCCGCGCGTTTGTATCGATACACACGCGCCGGTGCCGCGCGTTTGTATCGATACAAACGACAACAAACTGCTCTGCAGGATAAAAACGCGCCGGCGACGCGCGTTCCCAAAACGCGCGTCGACGGCGCGTTTAAAAAACGTGGTGTGCATAGGCCCTTAGATGTTCGCCTATTAGAAGCCGTTTGCTTATAAAAGCTCAACGATTTAAACGATTATATTTATTGTCGTTTCGAGGAAATTTTCTTATGAACCCGTGGTTCTATTTATGTATCTCAAATTGAATATAGAACAGGTAAAAAGGTTGTCACAAAATTCATCCGTCAGATACACCGTGCAAATAGCTTCTGACGTTTAGTGTTCATGTGGATTTATTTAAAATAAAACTAATTGAATTGAATTGTGAAGTGACGTAAAATAAATAATTCTAAAACCGAATGAAACTTAATGGTTATTACAGTGAGATCAGGTGCACTTTCAGAATTCAATCAAAAGTTTAATATAACCTGACATAACTAAGGTCACCACTAGCTATAATCAAATTATTACAAAACGAGTTCTAAGTTTAGTCCAGCGGACCAGCTGTCGTATTTTGAGTTATATTCTAAGTACGTTATAGTTCTTAATACAAAGTTGACGTTTTTGTAATTAGAACTTTAATATAGCGAGACAGTTCAAAATTCAAATAAGGTTCGATGGTTTAAACCTGGTTCTAAAGATAAACCCTGTTTTGTAATAAGGCCCTTAGAATTGCAGTAGATTACCGACTCTTGTTATGACAGCTTTAGCTCAACAGACAGACAAAGACAAAAAAAACTTCTGTCCTTTTCTAACTTGCAGCAACTGTGAGCTTTTTTTTTTCTTTCCCCATCAATGCTATTGCGAATGTATTTAATCGTAAACAATCACCTGATTGACCAAGCAGCCATTACATTTAATGTCGTGTATGAAATCGTGAGGGTGCATACATTTATATCTTCAATAGGCAGAAACTAAAATTTTCTATATAGGCTCTCATTGCGTAGGCGTCACTTCTCTGCAACATCATAATATAGTTGATTCTTGTTAGACTTTCCTATAATGTAAACAAGGTAATAATAATGTGTAATAAGCCAATAGTCCTGGAATTATGAATATTTTGATGTTAGTTAGTATTGAGTGTGCCTGACATTGGAACTTCATTACGGTGGAGTACTTGTTTATGGTATTTAAGGCTTTAATTTATTACCAGACTAGACTATCATCATAGATGTTCTTTAAAATACGAAACTAGCGTGTACATTGAATTACTGAGCTCATCCTTAGTTTATGGACAATTTCTTTCAGTATATGACATCTTGCGTTCTTATTCTTATTTTAAAAGTTTTCGCTTGTAAGACCTTCTTTCTTCTATCGTTCCACAACACATCACGCTTTGCATCCCCGAAGGGGTGGGTTAGGTTAGTCTTTCTTTCTTTTTCGTGTGGTTAGTGACTAACCTGGTGGGCCACTGACTTAGCTTCACATGCTGTTCAGAAATATCGCTCAGGCATGCTGGTTTTCTCAAGATATTATTCTTCACCATTTTATATGCAAGTCATAATTATACAATACGCACATGAATCCGAAAATTCAGAGGTGTGTGCCTGGGGTTCGAACTCGGGACCTAAGAATTGGCAGATTTATAAGACCACTAGCTTCCGCCGTATTTTTAAAGATTTATGCATACATAGGGATATAGGGACAGAGAAATCGACTTTGTTTTAAACTATGTAGTGATATGATGCTTTTGCAGGTTATGTTTGAGTTCCATTTAATCGTCTCATCACCATCTAGCTTTTCCCCAACTATGTTGGGGTCGGCTTGAGTCCCATGTAATATAAACGACCGTTGGGTATCAATAACGTTACTTTTTATGAACTGTCAAAACAGCAGCAGCAGAATATATTAGCATTAAATGCAATGTTACAATTATATCTTCGCATAATATTTAATTTCTGTACGGTGATGGAAGTATTTAAGACGAGCGGTCTTTTATCTATGTGATTCCATATTTTACGTTTGACCGTTTCAAATGGTCAATTGTATGTAAAGGGGGTGAGTAGGACTATAAGCAGTGTTTGTCGATCAGTTTAGGTTTTGCTGTAGTTACGATTGTTAGAATAGTTACGGTATTATATGTTTGTGATAATGTGTCAGTGGGTTTATCAGTGACACGATCTTATTGATGTGTTTCTATAGATTGCTATAGACTTCGTGTTCCTCAAAGTAGGCGATAACGAACCCTTGTGGGCCCTGTAGGCTGGCTTAGGAGGATAAATGGCCAGAAAAAGTTTAGAGGGCTGATTTTAAAAGTTTATTTAGTTCATATTTCTGCCCTGTTTGATTGTATTAAAACTAAAAATACCCACTGCTGGGACTCAGGCGTCCTTTCTGTGAGAACTTTCACTGATTAATTATAAAATGTGGTAAATGAAAAAAAACAATTGAGGGGCGCTGAAAAATTATTGATTTTGCAAAGTGAGTGGTAGATCAAATAAGTTTGAGAACCTACGGTATAGACTCTTTTGAACACAAATATTGATTTATATTTAAAAGAATCTGAATTTATTCATAGCCTGAACTAATTATAATATGTGTAACTAATTATAATATGTGTGCTCTCTGTTAACTAAGATGCGTTCTTTATTCTCCTGCCCTTATCCTATTCATCTTTCCAATAATAACTCTAAATTAATTCCTATAAATCCACCACCTCAACAGCTAACACGTCCAATTTTTATCGCTTCATCTAATCTTCAACCCAAAACGAGCATTAACTTCATTTGCTGATTATCAAGCACTAAACTATTGCTAAGTTTATCATCAATCCTAGCTAGTAGTATAATATATAAGTTCTACGGTTCGTTTGTCTGTCCTACTATCATAATGCTTATTCAACTGTTTTACATAGTTTCTCTTGTTCACTGGGAAATATTGTCTATGCTGCTTGGTTGCTCTTTCAGTCGCAAGCGCTACTACTGAGCGTGAGAGTAATTATATTATACAGAGTGAAATTTAAATCATAGACAATATTTTAAGGGTTCATTGTACTCGGCATTACAAAACAACTTTTACTATATTATGAACAAATCTGAAATCAGCTGTTCCCTACATTTTGACGAGTTATGCGAGCATTATGTATGGAACAGCTGATTTTTTTTCGCGATTACAGGTGTGTTCCCATAATAAAAGTTGTTCATAACGATAAGTAAGATGACCCCTTAAAACATTGCCCATGAATTCAATTTCACCCTGTATATCAGTATATAGGTAATATATCAGTATAGTATAGATATATTAGGTATATATGATTATCCCTCACTAGAATCGCCCCAAGCAGAACCTGGTTAGAAGTTAGCTCCCAACATAACGGGCACCTTTGACTAATGTACCCACAGGGGCACAGTAAGTGCGTTTTGCGTCGCGTGGCGATTGATGACGCTTTCTATAGCTTCGAGATAGCTCGCCTTTATTTATAACGTCTGCTGCCCACTAACTACTGAGTTTAAAGCTCTTGCAATCATTTGAGGTTTTAGTTTTCTCTGATTAATTTGAAAGATTTAATGTCGTTATGTGTAGAGCGTATAGCTATTTGTGTTTTCTTAGAAGTAAACTTGTAGAACTATTTTTTAAGGGCAATACGGTCTACTGCCTAATAATTCCCTTGGCTTGGGAAACTGGGTAAAATAGACAGTATAACATACCTATTTATTTTTAAAAAGATTGCAATCTGTATCAATATTATTCTATTCGTGGCCCAGTATTGGAACCATGCCATTGAGATTCACAACGATAGGCCCACTTCCAAACATTGATGGGTTGTGGGTAAATTAAATTATCTACTGAATCAAACCTAGTCTACTGATGAAAGAATCCATAATTGTTTAATTATATTTCCATATGTATAGAAACCTCTCTATACACTATTTTCCACATAAAAATAAATAAACAATAAAATGTCCAAGGCAGATGTACAGATGCCAGCATATTAATCCATCCCAAACTGTAAAATTTTCTCAATTGAAAAAGAACCTTACGCTTTTGTACTAAAGTTGAAAATCTATCAAAGAAATTTGACAGATTGAGGTAACTTGATGGTCTTCTGTACACGGGAATTAAAAATATCTGCCTAATCTTTCGGTGATTTCGGGCGTGATGTTTATTATGAGTTAAATATCCTTAATAAGCGAAACCTAAGAAACAAATTAAAACATAGCGTCGAAATCTTTCACAACGATATCCACATTTATGTACAACACAGGTGCGCTTGCACATCAGAAAGAAACGCAGTGTACAGTCGAAAAGAAATCACCCACTAAACCCGGTCACACAGACTATGTAGAACATAACTTTTGTCACTAACAACCTTTCTAAATTGTCTTTACATTATCTATTCAGCATCCTAAATCTTAGTCACTTACCATTCGTTTCTAATAGAATTTACTATCCATTCTATTCACATAACTCGCACAGCTAACTATCTAGTTACGATTGCACCAATTTCCCTATAACCTACTGACACGCGTCGGGTTTCAAGTAGGCGACGAATCGTTTACCAACCGACCGCAGGGTAGGGTTACTGCTGGTAGGTGCAAACGGATATCTCTGAATGTCGCGTCGGGTTGGGAGATAGCTTTTTGAGGGAGAAGATACGATAACTTATGCTTTGGAAGAAGCTTTTATTTCGTCAAGAAAAACTGTTGATAATTACTGCATAATAATTATCACTTGCTTAAAAATCGGTAAAGGAAAACATCGGGAGAAAAACAACAAGTTTGAGAGATATTTTTCAACGGCATGTGAAGCTAAGTCAGAGGCCAGGCAGCATAAAAACTCTGATACCAGGTTAGCCACACGAAAAGAAGAAGAAGACTGCTTAAATACCTACAGCTTTTATGTTGTTATCGTTATTGTAAATTAGAAATCTAATTATAGTTTTACGTAGAGTTACTGCCGAGCTACCAAGCTTCAGTGTTCAGGTTTTACTGATATTTCTTTTTTTGAGGGTGGGAAGTCAACAAATGACTCCTCCTGCTCTGAGTGGAACGGAAGGGAGTGTCAGACTCTTGCTGACGAAAACCCATCCATGTTCCTTCCTTAGTCCTTTATATTCCGGGATAGGGGTAATCCTTTCGAACAATCACACTTACCCGGCATTTAATCAATTTCTGCCTTAAAATATCAAAAATTCATACGAGTAAATTCATATAAAAAGAGTGTTGTGTTTTTTCTTGGGCCTCTGCACAATATCGGTTCCGTTATCCACAAAAAGAAAGAAATATATCCAAAAAACCCCCACAATTCTATCTACCTTACTCCAAGCTACCCTGACTGATAGCTCATCATTTGTTCAGCGCTATCTATTAGCTTGTATTGCGCTACACCGCCGTGGGTGCAGTGAAATATAGCGCGCTTCGCGTAACGTGGACGCGCGGCCATATTTCTTTTCGCTACCGAATCGAGGTGCGAAGTTTTTTGAGGTCATTTGTTTGATTTTGAATTATCGTTGGTACGTTAGCTTTAGTGTGTACTTTAAATAAGCTTTGTTGAGTTTTTTCGCTCTTCGTTGACTCAAATAAATTCATCATCATCATCAGCCTATAGCAGTCTAGTGCTGGAGATAGGCCTCTCCAGTTGCACGCCATTCAGCTCGATTCTTGATAACGGTCATCCAGCTGCTACCAGCCACTTTGGCGTTGACTTTCATTGGTCACTTTTTTATGAAGCCGTATTTTATGGATCATTAGGTTTGGGAATCTTCCTTCTAGTCCATCAGCTGATGTGTACAACTTAACAGTTCTCATAGATCTATGTGCAAATTACGGAATTGATAAGGCTTCCAGGAATTAAGGTAGTACCTCCCTTTTTATATGCCGTTGACTCTGTCCGAAAAGGATTATGAATGACTGTATCTAAAGACCAACAGAATAAGTAAAGAGAGGTAGGTAGCATTGTGATGCACACACATTTTTTGTGACAGTTTCCGGTACACGATAAGACAGGACCTTATCTAAATCGTTTAACAACTTTGGTTTAAGAAGATCATTTTAGTTGAATGTACTGACGCCATAGCAGATCAAGCTATCCTAAACTGTCAAATTTTCCCAATTTAAAATGAACCTTAGGCTTTTGTAATAAAGTTGAAAATCCATCAAAGAAATTTGACAGATAGGGGAAGCTTGATGTGCTGGCTTTTGCAAATTTTTGAAGAAGTCATTATTGGGTTTTGTAGATGGTAAAGTGTTGCTTATAAAGCTATCAGAACTTGCCACGTGCTTAACATACAAGACAAAAGACGGCAAACCTCCTTAGTTTGATGTTGAATATGGTCGCCAGCGCATCAAGTTCCACCGAACTATCAAATTTCTCCAAATTATTTTAAACCTTAAAACATTTACTGTTAAGTTCAAAATCAATTGAAAAAAAGTTACAGTTTGTGGTAACTTGACGTGCTGGCGACTGTACTTTTAATGAATCAAAAATGTTGGCTGTCATCGAAGTTCAACCAAACATTGACACCGATTTTGTAATTTCTTCGTTTTCTGTTCCTATACATATTACTCTAGAGCTTTGAAATCCTTCAAGCAATCGTATTTAATTAGACTAGTTAAGTTTCTAGCCCAGTACTAGTCAAGTACTTCCCAATCTTTGGTGACATCATGCTACAAATAGCTTAGTGCTTGGGGCCTCCATTAACCTTAATACAAAGCCAAGATTCTGCCAAAGCAAGAAAACAGGTCTACACATTTCAAAACCTCCAATCATTCTACATAGATTAAGATAATAATTTTATAAACGATTCTTAGAAATGATAAAAGATAAGCAAGACTAAAATTCATCTAAACACGTGAATGCCACGGTATCACACAGAGCAATGACATATTGGTTGTACGTCGCGTTGGATCTGCGCACGCATGACAGTTCTATCCATCACTCACTGCTGTCATAATAACGGGAAATGCGCAGGATCAGATGTAGTAGGTGTGCTTCGTTTTTATTTTTAGAAATAGAATAAAAGTGATGTCGGTTAGCTGTTACTTTTCTGGTCCTTCGATTCAAATTCATGCGCCGCCTCTGTACATTTCTGTGCTTAAAGTATTAAATAAATAAATAACTTCTTGGACTTTTGATACGAATTGGAAAGTCTGGTTGAAGTGGGGCTTTTTAAACTGAATGAAGAGATACTAAGGTGAAGGTATAACAGTACATTTCCTAAAAGAAAGAATGAGTTAGTTAGCTTTAGGAGAAAAACGAATTAAATATCAATGTTGGAAGTGCATCTTTTTTCCCGTTCATCCGTTATGATGAGTGAACCGAACCGGTAGTCACGGATGATAAAGAAAAGTGATAGTAAAAGGTGGTACTTAATACAAAAGGAATAGATTTGAGTATTATCCGGCTCTTAAAACTATGTCAACTATTTTGTTTGCTGTCATAACCTAAATTCTAAAGGGATCACGTATGTCAAGGTCGGTATCCAATCAAAAATTGGACCATATTTCCGGCCAAAACACTCTTATAGTCAAGTGTCTTCCACTGAAGAGCGCTCGTTCGCTCCGTAACCTGCCTTTGCAGGTTTTTTTACCTTTTTACCCACCCTCCAAACAAAAAACTACCCTATATCGATAAAGATAGGGCTTAAATTACATCGGGATACAGATTGCAACCACGCTCACTCTTATTTAAATAAGGTAGTCAGTGTGAGAAAGAGATAGGTGATATTAGGGATGTGCAGGAAAAGGCTGGGAGATGGCGATGTTGCCGCGCTTTTAATAGTGATGGGATTTGTCAATGGGTTTTTTGGGATTTGTAATTTAATTGGAAATGTAAAAATAGAAAAAGGAAACTATACAGCAATTGGTACTGGCCCTGGAGAGTTAAATACAGAAATTAAAATAATCCAAGCAATCAAATTAGTCTTCTAATGCTTGCAAATTCTTCTCTTAATTGAGACTTTTACCTATACTGATTTCATGGTGGTCTTCATATGATACTCTAAATAAAGTAATAAATAAAATTGTTTTGTATTTTAATGGTCACCATAACCATTCATGTCTCCTGATATATTTTGATAGTTAATATAAATAATAATAGTATTTGCGGTACAAACTATATAAGGCTGTGGACACATTAATACGTAAAAATCACTAATTCAGTAAACACATAATGAATATTTAATTGATATAAATTAGGAAATTCTAATATCTATGAAAGTATTTAAAAGAATTTATTATAATGAATTTGGTATTATAATAAAGCAATGATTCATAGTTAATAATGTAAATTAATTCTAAAGTTTAAACGTCTTTTATTTGCAACTAAATAAGAATTAATTTAGGCACCAAGTTTTGCTTGAATAAAAACTGGATTAGATATTTTTGAGATATGATGTGTTGAAATATATGCATTCCAAATGTGTTATGAATAGTTTACCATATAAGCAATACAAGTATATTAATGCTGATGCTATATACAGAGAGGAATATTTAGATAAATATGTTTTTAATGTGTAATTTATAATGCACACTATGCAGACGGTAGTCAAAACAATATATCCAACTGATTAATTCTGAATGAGTTTAATAACTGTATTTGGAATTTATAAAATATCACACTCCATACAAAAGCAAGCTGTCTGAATTCCACGGTTCTAAGGAGAACCAGTTTTGAGCAATATGCCCATAATACGACGATACGGTTGGCGCAGTGGTTGAGCGATTGACTGCTGCACACTATGTCGCGGGTTCGATTCCCGCACGGAACAAATATTTGTATGACCTGCAAGTATTTGTAACGAGTCTGGGTGTTTTTCTATCTATAATATGTATGTATTTACAAAAAAAAATGTATATAAGTAGTATATCAGCTATCTCGTTACCATAGCACAAGCATTAGTTAGCTTGGGACGATATAGCGTTGTGTGAAATGTCCAAGGATATTATTATTATTATTTATTATTAATAGTCTAACATTCTGTTTTAGAATTTAGTAGCTACAGTTTAATTTCACGTTATTTTTGAACTCGCAGTCACATGTTAAACATTCATAAATAGTTGCCATAGTTCAAAATATTGGATTTAACTGTCCAAGTTATTTTATGTCATATATTATAAAACTTATGTTTGAGCAAATTACTGAGTTTTAAAAACTTAACTGAGAAATCCGAGTCCTAATCCGTATCGATACATTAGTGTCCCATCCCTAGTAGCCAGATGGCGTCGACAGGCGCTGCGAGCCGACAACTCGAATTCGGCTCGTTCGGAATTCCTCGCGTCGCCTCCGCCCCGTGAATCGTGATGCATGCACGCCGCGAGTTTCGGGGATTCGACCAAGCTCGCCGGGATTCTAGTGAGGTTTAGGCTTCGGGATTTTAGTTTTTTTTTTCTTACGCAAAAGCCTAGTCTGCTTTCTCTATGCTTTAGGATTCTCTGAGTCACGATTTGGGAAACGCAGCTTCTATTTTTTTTGTCGCAAACAAATCATGGAATTATAGATATAGGATGGGTAAAAAGTATTTAGAAAAATCTTTATGGACCATTTGCTGTCGAAAATATAATATAGAGGATGCACAATTTTATTTTGTGGGAGTTCATTATCATGACGGGAATGCACAGTCAACCCCAGAAGCGCTGTACGTAGGGTCAGATAACATATTATATTTTTTTTTTCCAAAAACAACAATTCATCGTATGCCTAACCTTTTCCCAACTATGTTGGGATCGGCTTCCAGTCTAACCGGATGCAGCTGAATACCAGTATTTTACAAGGAGCGACTGCCCATCTAAACAACAAAAATAACAATTGACAAAATTAAATTTTCAAATCGTATTTAGATTATTATTCACATCATTTTGCAGACATGTGTACATTAAATGAAGGATGGAATTTCGCACGAGCGCTATTGTGAAACATGTCTCGTGGACGGTGTGCCACGAATACAAAACATGGGTTTTAACATCAAATTATAGACGGTAGTGAACTTGTGACTGTTCAAGTACTCAGCACGGTTATCATTTTAGAGATGATTGTTAGTTCTTTTTTTAATGAAAATATCTCTACTCTTATACTGGGTGTAACCGAAAAGGAACAAACATACAAAAGGATACGCTACAGACCACCAAACTGAACCCTGTATATTACTTATTCATTACACGTTGATAGTTTAACGAGATCTCCAAACGGCTGGTTGATACTTTCCGTGACCCAAGGGATGGATTATGACGGGCTAGACCCAATGAAATTCGTCTTTCATCTATAGATAGTATAAAACAAAGCACTGTGTGGTGGCCTGTGATTCAAGGGCTGGCTTTTGACGGGCTAGACCCAATGAGATTCATCTTCCATCTATACATAATGGTACTATAAAACAAATGTGGTTACTATGTATTAATCCAGGTTATAAACTATATTTGTGCCAAATCTCATCCAAATTCGTCCAGCGGTTCTGGCGTGATGGAGCAACAAACATACGTCGAGACTTTCGCATTTATAATATATTAGTTTAGATTAAAGTCTTAGATGTCGCACGGAAAATGAAAGTTTTTACATGTCACCATTGCACCCATGAAAAGCAGAAGCAGGTCGCTACTTATATAATAACCCAATCTAGAATGGCATCCAAAACTTTCTTCATTAAAAAACTAAAATTTAAATTCCAGTAAAAGTTTAAATTCTACGTGTTAATTGTTCTCATGCGTGTGCGCAGCGAAATGTCGGGGGCGCGGGATGGTACATAACTAATTCACACTGTTAGGTGAACCAAGATAACATGGGATATGCGGGATTTGATTTGTAGGACAGCCATGTGTTACCAAGGGGTATTGTAATGCCCAGTTACTGGGTTGTGGAGGTCAGATAGGCAGTCGCTCCATGTAAAATACTGGTATTCAGCTGCATCCGGTTAGACTGGAAGCCGACCCCAAAATAGTTTGGAAAGGGCTAGGCAGATGGTGATGATGATGATGATAATAATATCCATAATAATATTAATATCCATGGACATTTCACACAACGCCATATAGTCCCATAAGTATGATGATGATGCGGGATTTGAGGAACACGTTACACATAAGATTTTTTTTAAATTTTAAATTAATTGTATGTAAATAAATGTTGTCTAATTACAAGAAAACCAAGAAAAAAACCTAAATTTCGGTAAACCTGAAATAAGTTTTATTTGCAGCTGTTCTTTATTTATTTATGAAGGTAATCAGAAAATAATTTAGAAAATGGCGGCAGATATACCTAAAATATGGAAAAGACTACCTGGAAAAAAGAAATTACTAAACGTACCTACTGAAATATTACTTTAGAGTAATAAAAACCTTAATCCTAACATTCTTCCGTCCTAGCATATTATTATATCCATATAAACCTCGTGTCCCGTTTCGAAATAACAAATACCAGTCCACAGCAGCAACTGTTTGCCGAACCATTAGCACTCCAGGCTCTAAACGTGGATATGGCGCAATAAAAACAGTTTTAACGCATCCAGCCCACTCCTGCGCATTGTCTTATAGAATACCTCTTAAAAGGAAAGGTTTTACTGTAATTAGAAGTGATCTAATTTATATGGCTTTTGTTTTTGTTCTTTTTGTATTAGGGAGAAACTGGGAGTATGGTTGTTGGTCCAAAGGAAGTACTATTTACCAGTCAGAATATGACATTGATACACACATTGACACGGTCGTAGTAATAAGGACGGTATTCGTAGAGCAAGTGTTACCACTGATGTTACGGTTGACTGTACTAAAGTGTTAGTCTTTTTTTAGAATGATGATGTATTAAATTGATGTCAAAGAATATTAATCTTTACCTTCATATATTTAAAGATTAGGAATGAGAACACAGGATGTAACCGAAAGGGTATATACATACAAAAGCATATGCTACAGACCACCGAACTGAACAACTTTTACTATGCGACCACCTCCGAAATCATGAAAATAAAACAGCCGTTCCTTACATTTCGACGAGTCACGTGACCAAAAATTTATAGAACTGCGAATTTTTTTCTATACCCTTTCGGTTACACTCTGTATAAGAGGAACTCTGAAAGTGACACCGGTGACTGAAAAGTTGTGTGGAATCGGTTGTCATGGTATGGGCATCTTATGCGGAGGAATGAGGATATAATTATAATGATGACAGGAAAGTTCTGAGTATGAATGTGGCTGGCTTTACAAGTAGAGGAAGGCCTAAGAAACGATGGATGGACTGTGTGAAAGATGATATGGCTAGAAAGGGAGTGACTATCGAGATGACGACTAATAGAGAAGTATGGAAGAAGAAGACATGTTGCGCCGACCCCAAATAAATTGAGATAAGGACAGGAGAATTATGTACCAGTAGCCTATATAATTATGTTAGCTACTTGCGCTGATGGCTACTAGGTTTAGCCTTCGATCTTATCTCGAACACATTGGTAAGAATACTACTGTAGGTTGTCCACTTATTAAAATGAGTCAGCTGCATAAATCCCCTTCTATAGTCACACGCAACATTCACAGTAAGATTGTCCAGTTCCTAACATATACCTTTACGAGTACAAATACATACCCACACGAAGTTCATACATAAGTCGTTAAAAAGGTACAGTTTTTAAGAAACATACCCTCCCACGTACAGTGCGGGGCGCGGACGGAACACGTCCGGCTGAATTACGATTCACAGGAGACGCCTTAAGTCGCATCGTGCTTCAAAAATATTTTTATTAAGAACAAAAGATTTTTTGGTAAGCCCAAGTTATAAGGGATTGAGATAGCGATTTGGACATGTATAAGTTGAAACATAAATATACGGACAAATAGTCATATTACAAAGATTATGGCGTCTCGGAACATGACGTGAATCATTGCGCAGTAACGAATTCATGCGTCAACGGGTATGAGGGGTGCGGTACTGCCCAGCAAATAGCGCGCTTCAGAGCCGCCATAACGTTTGACGCGTACTTTAACTTGTTGCGAAATTGAATAAAAATACCTTCAAAAAAGTTCTGTTCGCTTTTAATAATGTTTAGAGTAAGCTAAGTCGGAGGCCCATGTGCAGCAAAAAAACTCTGACACCGGGCTAGTCACAGTCAATCTGCCTAGCCATTTCCCAACTATGTTGGGGTCGGCTTCCAGTCTAGCCGGATGCAGCTGAATACCAGTATTTTATATGCGACTGCCTATCTGACCTCCATAACCCAGTCAGTAACTGGGCAATACGGTACCCCTTGGTAAGACTAGCTGTCAGACTTTCGGGCTTCTGACTACCCGTAACGACTATCAAAGATCCACGAATGACAGCCGGGGCCTACGGCTTAACGTGCGTTCAAGGCACAGAGGAGTCTCGATGTGAAGGTGGTCACCCATCCACGGACCAACCCTGGCAAGCATAGCATTAACCTGATTAATCAATCCGTGCGACTGTTATTACTTAGCCACGAGGCAGGTTAGTCACAAACCACACTAAAAAGAAAGAATGTAAAAAGTGAAGAAAGTAATTCTAAAAACAACATCAAACTTGATCTTATGTTAAGAATTCAATAAACACTACTTCTAATACCTATTCGGTGTCTCATTATCCTCAACCGACCCGCTGTTTCCCCCGTTCTGCTTATCACTTGCACCACACCACGGAACAGTTCCCAGTAAGTGGTATCTTGAGGATTTATCTTCCACGTTCATCTCACTTCGTGGGCTCACCACTTCGTCTAGGTTATGAGAGAATTCCGACACGGTGATGACATCTTACCGACTTTATTGAAGGAGGGTAATGTTTTAAGTAAGTTGTGGAATATGCATAATGTTATGGTGGTGCAGAAAAAAAAATACAAATGTTTTATAGTAATATTTGAATATAACATTGAATGGACGTTTTTAGTTAAACTTACCTAATGTACAGTCGCCAGCAGAGAAGCTCAAGCTTTATCAAACTGTAATTTTTTCCAATTGAAAATGAACCTTATGCGTTTGTTTTAAAGTTGAAAATCTATCAAAGTTTGATATATTTGGGTGATTGGATGTGCTGGCTTTTCTGTAACTTAGTGGCAGGTAAGAATTGGTTGCAAGCTTCTACTCTCTTCTCTAGATCTCTTGTCTTGATCTAGTCATTGGTTTTTGGTCTAAACCTCGCTAGAAAGATAATAACAATGTTCCCACATGTTCACAGAAAATAAATTGCAAGATGTTTTCAAATACTAATAAAATGTTTTTTTTTGCAGGTAAGTTCGTGATATCATCTTATAGAGGTAAAATTTACGATATGACTTCTCTATAGTCGACACAAAAGGATGAGAAGCGGGTGGATGAAAAAGTCCTTTATTGCATATTCTATGCGCGTACATGAATGCATGAATCATTCGTCAGTTTTTATAGGAAAAGGTGAGTTAATTTGTGTATCACGTTTTTGTCATATTTTTGTGATTTTTTTTGTAGTTAATTCAGATTTTTTTTGCTTGATTTTAAAGGGTCCGAATAAAAATTGATGAAAGTTTAAATGTTTTAAGGAATCTATTTAATTAAGTAATCAATTCATGTAACATTGTAGCTGGGAATACAATCATCTACCTAGCCTTTTCCCAACTATGTTGGGGTCAGCTTCCAGTCTAACCGGACGCAGCTGAATATCAGTATTTTACATGGAGCGACTGCCTGTCTGACTTCCACGACCCAGTATTTGGGTAATAAGATACCCCTTGGTAAGACTAGCTGTCTGACTTTCGGGTTACAATACTATACAATAGCTAGGTACAATATTCAGAAATAATCTTTTTTAGTAAATTTTTTAAACGTTTATAAAACTTTTTACAATGAACACTAACTTTTGACGTTGACTGTACACAGTGCTAAAAAGAAATGGTCGTGTACTAATTTGCAAGCGAGCAGTTAATTTATCCAGACCGCAAAAGCGTGACATTTCTTACTTTTATTTAAATACATTTCAAATGTAATGACACCCTGTGTGGTCCTCGCGAGGCTAGATTACCGTGAACATAAATGGATATAAGGAATTTTCTTCTGTTGCAAAATTAACCTCAGTATTAAAACAGGAATTGGGTTTATAGGTGTAAAAGCATGAACGGGCAAACATTTTGGATCAAAGGGATATAAATAATTACGTTGTTTACTCACTTATGTAGGTGTACTATAGTTGAAGTTATTTGTTCGTTATTAAAAAAAAAACAGTAGTTTCATACAAAAATGCCTACCCAGTGAAAATGTATACAATAGCATTTTTTTTAAATATCTAATAATAAATAAACAACAAACAATTTTAAATAAAAATTCTAAAAACTACTAAATCCATGGTAACGGTCTGGCTTCCCGTCGATGTTCCATCCACCCAAACGATGTTCTATTTTCAAATACATATAACTATTATTTTTTTAATTCAAAACTTACATAATTATGTGCAAAAACCAGCTTCTATTATTATAAAATTCGGAATAATTTAAATAGCAAATATAAATAGGCAATCGTTTCGAAACCATAAATCCTCTTATCGATATCTACGATCTGTAAAATGACATCACTTAGAGAAATCGCTTCTTGTTTTAGGCGATCTTCATACCGGAATAGATAATTGAATGTTTTATCCAACAGATTTATATCAATACCGCTTAACTAAGACTGTTCCTGAGGTAGCTTTTAGTTGGGGATCTGGGAGGGTTGACACTGTTGACAGTTGTCACAAGTTGACGAGTCAGTGTGCTGAGCGTCACGTTACTATACCCCCATCTCGCACCACGCAGCTACCTTAGGAAAGGTCTCGGATAAGCGGTTGGGCTGTAACTACATTATTTTGTCTGACTACTTAAAGTAGCCTTTTCAAAAGTGGACGATTACGCCTCCTTGTGAGCGCTGCAGGCCTAAAGGGACTAAGAGACCCAGAAATTTGTAATTTCATCTAGATAGTTGTTTTTAAGAAGGTGAAAAAAAGGGACGTTAAAAATAATTTATTCTCAAAGTGGGCAGTAGACAAAATAAGTTCGGGAATCCCTGACTTAAACAACGCAAGTTTAAGTTTAATTTAAGGTCGCAACAAGTTACTAAAATATACGACCAAAATCAGGATATATTAGACACACTCAATCTCGGCGTACGCGATGGTCTTTAAATCTTCTGTAACTGTTTTTAAAACATGAGTTATTTTTTTAACATAAGGAACTTTATTTTTAAGTTAGAAAGAAAAAACTGCAATTAATAACTTACCTTAGACTATAAAATTACCCTGAGTAAACCACGGACTGATACTCGACTTCCAACTTTAGTATGGTTTGCTAAAGATCTGAAGAAAGAAACACAATTCCAGTGGGAAAAAGATGCTGCTATACCAACGTCATGTAATATTCAAATAATCCTGCTTTAAGAGGTAGTCGTTCAGGCCCTGGTAACTTATTTATAAAACCTTTTCAGCTAAAAAATTTATTCGGCATTCAAACTGTAACAAGTTGTTGTCTATTGTGTAACCCGCCTTACATTTTCTTATCAAACAAATTATAATAAATGTATAGAAATGACTGTGATACCTTCGCTTAATAGGAGCTTCGGTAATTCCGCGGCATATTTGCAAAGTATAGACATTAAAAAGTATATAAACGATGTTAATAAAGACCAGGTTTAATCTCTAAATGAGCACTGTGATGGCAACTTGTATTTTTTATCGATTTTTATCGGAATGAAGTATTATTGCAATAGTTGTTTGGTTACGTATGTAGTTTTAATGTTTAGTTTTAGGTCGCGTTTCCACCAGAGATGTGCGAGGAAGCTAAGCGGTGTGCGAGAAAAAAATCCACCAATAGGATCACTTCATTTTCATAGCTTGAACTAAACTAGCCTTATCATTGGTTAGTTTTACGGAATTTCCCCGCTACGTATCCTCACACATCTCTGGTGGAAAAGCACCCTTAGGCTGATTCATACTCCCAGGAACATGGATGGGTTTTAGTCAGTAAGAGTCTGACACTCCCTTCCGCTCCACCCAGAGCGGGAGCAGTCATTGGATGATTTCCCAGCCTTAAAACAAAAAAAAGCCGGATTGCTTGAAAGGGTTAACGCTACCTCGAAACATAAAGGGCTAAGGAAGGAACATGGATGGGTTTTAGTCAGTAAGAGTCTGACACTCCCTTCCGCTCCACCCAGAGCGGGAGCAGTCATTGGATGATTTCCCAGCCTTAAAAAAAAAGCCGGATTGCTTGAAAGGGTTAACGCTACCTCAGAATATAAAGGGATTCATACTAGCGTAGCCATTTCCACTGCAGGGGCACAGGACTCCTTTTAGTGATAAGGAGGGGGCCGTAATCTACCACGCCGGCCTAGTCAGGGTTGATAGATGTCACATGTTTCCACATTTTTCTTTCTATACCTGCCTATTTCCTCACGATGGTTTCCTTTACCACTATGAGAGCAGTGGTGAAGAAACAATTCAGACTTACTGACTAAATAAAGCAAAAGGAGATGGCGTTATGTATGTTTTTTTTTGAGGGTGGGAAATCATCAAATGACTCCTTCCGCTCTGGGTGCAGCGGAAGGGAGTGTCAGACTCTTACTGACTAAAACCCATCCATGTTCCTTCCTTAATCCCGCTTACCCTTAAGGAAAGAAGTCATGTTATTTTCGTGAAGCCCAGAAATTAAAATCATACTATTATATGGGGCTAGGAGGCTAATACAACTGTGATTTACTGTTTGATCAATAATTTAACTCGATTTACAACCATTTGACTACGCTTGAGACCTGTTCAAATTGATAAGCATCTGGTACATTTTATGTTTCCTTATACTATAATTTAAATCAGAGCAAGGTTTATTCCTCGTTGGTTTAGTGGTCACCAGCGCTGCTAATGTGCATGGATGTCCGAGTTCGATTCCCAGGTCAAACAATGTATCTATGCCACAAAGTTTTATTTATAAAACATAGGTAGCAAAATGGTGTTATAAAATAGTTACAGAGATCTCTTTGTTTTGCGGCGTTAACGGCGTACAAATATTAAAATTATAATTACAATAATGGTAACTTACGTAACAATCAAAGCTAAATTGTATGCTAAAACAACGATAACAATATTGCAAGTAAAAGTTAAACAAGTATAAAAATAACATTTGAAGTGTATTTATGGGGTTTCCATTGATTATTGGGAATACCCAATAATCAATGGAAACCCCATCAGGAATTTCTCAGTAGTCTGGAATTGTGGAGTTTTTCTGGTGTTTATTACATAGGACCTTAAACATAGCTGGCGTATTGTCAGTGTACTATAGGTACATCTCTGTTTAACCCTCTCGGATTGCAGGTGTAATGATATGTCATAAGAACCTCAACTCCAGCTCCGGAGAACCAAATCCGGAATAAATTTCAAGTAGGTACCCGTGAACGAAAATATTCCATTCTTTTATTCTAAAATATTCCATGTAACAATTTTTAAAAGCACTGTTTACCAAAGCACATCATCCCATAGACGCTACCACTTGAACAAACATCATTTTATTAGCCGTGATATTATTATAACACCACCATACCCTTAAACCTGCTACTCAAAGCTTTTGTAAACAGAAAGAGGTCAGGTTATAATGGCCACGTATTTTTGTCTTCTAATACGCCGAAAGACGAAACAAAAACTGTACATCGTTCCTTTTGGGACTTTTACGTGTTCAGAATAATGAAGGAGAAGATATCTTTAGGTTACGTTACGATCCTGTTGCTTGTGGGGCGATAGGAGCAGCTTTTAAATTCCCTTTGATAAAAGTAGCTGGCTAGGAGAGCTGTGGTGGCGCACTAGTAACGGCTGCGACTTAGGAGTCTTAGGTTGTAAATTCGCACCAAAATAGGCAATTTTTTTTAATGGTTTAGTTACCTATGTTTTCAAAACATTGTGGTAACCAGCATGTCCTGGAACCAAAACTTCCAAGAGATGTGACAGCAACTAATCTGCACGCGAGGTAGAATATAGTCCACTCCCGCTAATAAAAAGAGCAGGCTTCCTCTTTTTGTCGCTATCCTATGTAGTATATTCTTGGTAAAATTAACATCAGGTCATAGAATTGCTCTCAGAATTTATGGTTTGGCGTAGAAAAAAAAAACAACAAAGAAAAATCTTAATGTGTTTCTTAATATCATAGAACAACGATCACCAATATTAAGTCTTAAATCGCAAAATTTAAAGCAATGGCAAGTAGCAAAATAGAGTTTACACAAAATCCTGGTCCTTCTATCTGCGCTTTTGGTCCTTCTCCACTTAACGTGTCACAACGTAAGCTAACTATAAACAAGCTATACAAAGGTCTGTCTGTTTGTTTGTTTGTCTACGTTGAAGTGTTAATGCCAGTCTTAACACGTATTGAAATTATGAATTATTGAATAGACGCCGGTACTAAACAGTGTTATAAGAGGAATGCTATATAAATGTACCGATTTCGTAATGTTTCGGGAAAAAAAAATATAGTTTTTTTGGAGCAGTTTTGGTGAAGAAATTAAAGCAGTGTTTTCATATACTCGCTTGTTGCTGAATATGTTTACGCATTTTCGAGATGAAAAGGGCCGCGTCGTAGCCAGATTTTTTGTGAAATGTATCAGATTCTTCGACAATGTGCAAAAGAAGAATTATTTCAAAAGCTTGCGAAAATGCTTTGAAAAGCCAGCCTCTTCTTTTCGTGTAGTTAGTGACTAACCTGGTGTCAGTTTTAATGCAGCCCATGGGCCTCTGACTTAGCTTCACATGCTGGCGAGAAATATCTCTCAGGCATGCGAGTTGGGGAATGGAACCGGCGAGAGATGTCGTGCGGTGTCCCGCAGGGATCGGTTCTGGGGCCGTTCCTGTGGGACATCGGTTACGACTGGGTGCTGCGGGCCGACCTCCCTGACGGCGTCGGCGTAGTTTGCTACGCTGACGACACGCTGGTCCTGGCGCAGGGGAGGTCGCATCAGGCGGCGGCCGACGCGATGACACGCGGGGTTGCGACAGTCGTTGAGAGGATCCGGCAGTTGGGTCTCGAGGTGGCACTGCACAAATCCGAGGCCATGTCCTTTCATGGGCCTCGGAATAGGCCACCATCGGGATTCCAACTTACGGTAGGAGGGGTTCACATCGGCGTCGAGACCACGATGAAATACCTGGGTCTGGTCCTCGACAGCCGATG
This sequence comes from Hyppa rectilinea, assembly GCA_951799385.1. Classification (NCBI taxonomy): domain Eukaryota; kingdom Metazoa; phylum Arthropoda; class Insecta; order Lepidoptera; family Noctuidae; genus Hyppa; species Hyppa rectilinea. The sequence continues at coordinate 3,015,638 of OX637310.1, read as the reverse complement.
GAATTTCGTGGAGCATTTCCGACGTTTGGCCCCCAAGCTGGAACGGACTGGGCCGCCTTTAAGCGGCTCTTGCTCAATCTGAGGGGGCCAAACGCCTCCTGCCGGAGGCTTTACGCGGGAGTCGTGCGGTCCATGGCCCTATATGGGGCCCCGTTGTGGGCGCGTTCATTGCGGCGACGAGCCGCTCACTATCTGAACGCGCCCCAAACGGTGGTAGCCATTCGGCTTATCCGGGGGTACCGCACGATCTCGGGCGAGGCGGCAAGCCTCCTTGCCGGACTGCCGCCGTGGGATCTGGAGGCGATAGTCCTCGCGCGCCTGTTCGAGTGGCGCGCGGAGGTACTAAGCCGGGGGGAAACTCCGTTTCCGCAGCAAGCCATGGTCCGGGGCGAGAGGGAGTGGGAGGCAGTCACCTCCTTCTGCGAAAAAGTCATGCTCGCGAAGGAGGTGGCGGGATGGGAGAGAGAAAGGTCCTCCCGTCCCAGCCGCCGCAGGAGACGCCCCGGGCGTCGGGAGCCACGTGACGACTCCCGGCCACCGTAGGCGCGGGCCTGCGGACGGTGAGTAATGGGTGACTCACCGTCCGATCAGCACCAGACCCGTGCCGTACGGCGCGTATATGTTCCACGCGCGCCTCAAAGAGATGTCAGCATATGAAGGGGCCCCTCAGGGCAAAGCCTGCCGGGTAAGCGGGATTGTCCGAAAGGGTTACCGCTACCCCGGAACATAAAGGGCTACGGAAGGAACATGGATGGGTTTTAGTCAGTAAGAGTCTGACACTCCCTTCCGCTCCACCCAGAGCGGGAGCGGTCATTGGATGATTTCCCAGCCTTAAAAAAAAAAAAAAAAAAGGCATGCGAGTTTCCTCACGACATTCCCTTCACCGATTTTTAAGCAAGTCACAGATTTTTTATTTTTTTTTCGCTTGGGGCTTAAAAAAAAAATTGAATGTAAATCGGCTAACTGCATCTTGAGAATTTGACCTCTCTAGCATTATTCGCAATACGACTAAACGCTGCGAGAAGCTTCCCTCTGGTCTTGGCGATGCACTGCCGTACCCCCAGATAATCCATACAGTGCACTATAAGCTTGACGTAGAATAAGTTAATGTATTTACTTTATTCAATTTAAAGGCGAACTCAGTTTTAAATTTTGAATATTTGATTGGTTTACAAAAGGAGACATCTAACCGCACCGACCAGTTAATATCAAGAAGGATATTCTAGCGAATGACGAAAATTCATCTAGTTTTTATATGACCTTAAACTCAAACGGATTGACAGACAGAATTCCACAAACACAGAATATGCAAAACGTATTCAGATTCAGACAAAAAACGGAAAATTTATGTGTGAATACGTAACATCTACGAATACGTAGCTGTCATACATTTGACCTTTACCTCTAAAATCTAGATCGATCAATCATAAGTTTAGATATCACGTTTCATAATGGTCTGTATGATTGTATAATAGAGCTATGATCAGAAAACCATTAGTTTTTATTGTTATCTGTAGCAATATTTTTAAAACATGATCGCTTTTTAAGGATGCCATTTTGCATATTTGATTTGCTTTTAGCATTTAAAACATTAGCCTAAATTTTAATAACTAATTTAATATATCAGCTTTAAATTATCTTTGACTGCCCCGTAGTCCGTGATTATTCACATTTTCTTCAATTAGCAGTATCAGCGTGTATGTTGATCCAAAAATTTATGATCTTTACAATCATCGATACAACTTCTTAGTTAATTTTACCCTACGGAATGTCTATGTTATAAAATCATGACATTTGAGGACAACAACTTCAAGTTAGAGAGTTGTGTCTATATCTGTCATCTTTTGTCTGTTTGTCATTGTATGAAGAAATTTCATACAGAAATAGTGTTGTGCAATTCTCGTAATGCCTATCTGATATCGACACTTCCAGTCACGCCTCTAATATTTGTAGTTGCCGGAACTCTAGTGATGTGTGTCATACAAGAACGCGTTATCGGTGATTATGAAATGTTTTAGTGCCAAACGTACTTACTTCGTGAACCGTTACAGTCCGGTTTTATTCTGATGTAAAATGGGTAAGTTAATGTGAAATCCTGATATATAAAATATAATTATCGATTTATTGCTTAAAAAATGTGTGGTTTTTATTATGCGCAAATTAAAACAAATTGAAGCTATGTCATCTAAATTATAGATCAACTAGTACAAGAGAGGCTAAATATGTGAAAACCAGTTCCGAAAATCGATTGGTGCGTGCAATAAAAAGTAAAAAACATGTAAAACTATGACACAATACGTTAATTTAATAAAAAAAACTTTATTGCTTTAAATTAAATGCGAACTTAATAAAGCGTTTTTGAGATAAAACTGTCGTAAATATGACAAAGGTTTAACCAAGTTTCGTAGTCTAAAAATACATTTATGCTAATTTGTACAGTAATAAAATTATGTTAAGGAGATCACAAATCAAATTGAAGAATTACGACCTGAATTGAAACTGACTTGTCTGTTATGCATTAAATAAATTATATTTTAGACATTATGTGCTGATTGAATTGAAACTTTTATGACCAATCTAATTTCTGTTAGGCAAAACATTCACACATAAAACTGTTGACTGTGTTGTCTGTTGTGACATCGTCTAAATCGGTTATTAAGGATTATGACAGCCGCGATCTCATTTAATAGTTTAATTTATTATATATTCTTCTTTTCATGTGGTTAGTGACCAGCCTGGGTTAATTTTAATGCTGCCCAGGGGTATCTGACTTAGCTTAACATACTGTTAAGAATTACCTCTCAGACATGCTGGTGGTTTCCTCACGATGTGTTCCTTCACCGATTTTTAAGCAAGTGATAATATACGCCCATAAATCCGTAAAATCAGAGGTCCGTGTCTTGGGTTTGAACTCGAGACCTGTGACTTAGCAGTCCGACGGTCACACGACTAGCCTATCACTGCTTTATTATATATTAACGTAAAGAACGAAGTGAAGATTGTTCTAAGAATAATATAATATTCAATGCAAAGTTGAGTGGTTAAGTCCTTATAAGTTTTAAATGAATCTAGTCGTAGACTAACAATAAAACCTTTACTGCGCACGAAGACACTCCTCTACAGTAATTTAGCATTTTAATATCATTTTAAAATGAGCATAGAAGTAATTAAACAACTACTTATCCTGAACAAAAACATGGAAAATATATTTATCTCGAATAAGCACCTGTTTACTTATAATTTTCTAACATAATGAAAGCACATATCCGTGTAAATTAATTCACAAATGAGTCTTCAGACCCAAAAGCACAATAGTTAAAACTAAACAGTCAACGAGAACGATCAGCTTAAAACGAGAACCGTCCTTAATATGGTTAATTCACATATTTAAATGTAAATGTCATGCGATAATTGAAACGAAAAATATCGGCGCAATACTCTTTCTTTAATAATAAAAAAAGAACCACATCACAACACGTCGTATTAACACAAAAGTTACGTACCACGACCGTAAAAATAAAATTATTATTGCTCCTATCAAAATGTCGGGAGGATCCATTTGACTATTTAAGTTCACGTATAATTGCACCGGCTTTTAGCATCGGCTTGATATAATCCTGGGAGGCATCCTTTTATCCAGTCTCGCTTCGTATATAGTAATTGCTAATCTGAAAGTTTTTTTTTCGCCAAGACCGGTAACTCGACACTGTAAGATGCCGCTTAAAAGGGAAACTTAGTAATGCCTTTACGCCAGTCGAGTCGTGTTATGTCAAAGTGAGAAGTGTATTTTTTTTCATCGATATCATTGGGGCAACACTAGTTGGTTTTAATTGGCGTTAGTGGGTGACAAGTGATGAAGGGTGTTGTTCTTTTTGTGGAAAATAACAATCGAGCTCTAGTTGATGTTTAGTGTACGGTTAAGTGTTGTAAATTGGGTGCTAGAATTTGACCCATCTATAAATGAGACCGTGAATAAATGGATGATTGTAGTTAGGTAAACTGCATCTAGTGAGATAAGATCCGAATTTTATCTCCTGCCAACAACTTGTTCTTCTACATTGTATGATTATGTGGGTCTGTATTAAGGATTAAAAATGGGTTTGCCGCGTACTTTAATAAGTTGAGTACCGTTGGAAAAGTGATTAAATTTCATTTAATTTGTCGTCGATTTCACATCGGTTTTTTAAATTTACATTCTTAAATAATCATTACATTATATCTTACACTTTACTTTCAAACTGTCCCCCATTTACCACTTGCCTATCGATGTTAGATAATTCTATAAATTACACCCAACTCAGCCAGTTAGGATTAGCATACACTAATATGATTTGGTTGCGATCCAGCTAAACGGGGATATAACGTATAGACTTCATTCGCCTTTAATGCGATTAAACTTCCTATACTGCACCCATCGACACAGTTTATGTCGATAAACACAGTTTATCGATATGCTAAGTGAGTGTTGCACGGCACTAGTGTTTAGTACACGTTGCAAAATATTATGTGAAGTTGAAGTTAAATTGTTGTAATGGGAGCATATCGGTTCGTGCAATACGTAGATGTGGATGTTACTTGGTTTTTTATGAGATCAACCTTCATTGTGGGTGCATTCTTCTCATAAAATCCTACAGCCTAACTTTATACTTAATTCCTAAGCAAATTTGTAAACAAGTTCCTACTGCGTGACATAAAACTAAGATTTTAATTTAGATATGTAAACACCAGGACGATATCAATTGCAGGATATGAAAACAAGAAATGTGCGGAAAATCTAAAATGTCTTTTTTGATTTGGTTGTAAAGTATGCCATGTTGTGCATCGGCTGCTACAGGTGATAGAAGTAACGTAAAGGAAGATTTTTATTATTGTGTGTGTAACTATATAACTAACCTGGTGTCAGAGATTTTATGCTGCCCTTTAGAGGCCCATCCTCTGACTAAGCTTCACATGCATTCATGTATATCTCTCAGTTTTTCTCACGATGTTTTCCTTCACCGATTTTTAGCAAGTGATAATAATACAATACGCATATGAATCCGTAAAATCAGAGGTGCGTGCCTTGGTTTCGAACTCGAGACCTATGACTTGACAGTCCGACGGTCACACCACTAGGCTATCACTGCTGCTGAGTGTTGCTGTGCGAGTGAGGAAATAGGAATCTTATTGTAAATGTTTTTGAATCAGTGCCTATCCTACTTTGTGATCGTTTTCGGTTTTATTTGATTGTTTGGATTCTTCCTTAGCAATAAATGATACAGTGAAAATAGTAGTTGGTGTACTGAATGTGGATTTTGTCGTAAAGATTGGATACTAAACGTACGTTCACCATAATATTTGCCTTTTCATCACACTATTATAAAGGCGTTGGTGAGTGAGTTAGTATGTTTGTCCGTCCTTCACGCTCAAATGGCTGAACGGATCTGGATGAAATTTGGCACAAGAGTAGTTTATCCCGTCATTACGTTCCTGTGGGATAATTTCTGACATTCACGTGGGTGAAGCCGCGGGCAGGAGCTAGTCAGTTATAAAAGGTAAATAATCAATGTGGAGGTATGTAGTTTCCAATCTTAAAGAGGGAGAAGATGGAAGCATATCAAAAGATTACCGTCTAAACACGGCCAATATTAACCACTATATATTCAACACTTATTTTTTTTAAGATGGGAAATCATCGATGACTCCTCACGCTCTGCGTGGAGTTGAAGTGAGTGTCAGACTCTTACTGGGTAAAACCCATCCATGTTCCTTCCTTAACCCTTTATAATATGCTTTATACTTTACCATATACATCATATACATTAAGCGGGATTGTCCGAAAGGGTTACCGCTACCCCGGAACATAAAGGGCTAAGGAAGGAACATGGATGGGTTTTAGTCAGTGATAGTCTGACACTCCCTTCCGCTCCACCGAGAGCGGGAGAAGTCATTGGATGATTTCCCAGCATTAAAAAAAAATACATCATATACATCTCGAACCGCTCATACCTCGAAACATTCCGCGGGTCAATTCGAATTAAGGCAACATTGTACACCGTACGCCTGAAACAATTTAGGAAATCATTTGCGGTGCATCTGCATCATGTGCCGGGCTATACCGCTGCGGTGTATCTCTGTGGTTATATTGGTACAAGAAGGGAGCGTGTAGCGTGTTAAAGATCACTCCCTCAAAAGTACAGTTGGTGGATTCTGTAAAAATATCTCCATTGCAATTTAGGTGAAGTGCGCGTGAGTGAGATGTGAGTTGTCGTTCTATCTAATGCTTGGGATTGACACTATTGACAGCTAACTTTGAACTCACTTCACCTACGTTCAAATCAAATCAAATCATTTATTTTTGCAGAAAACACTGTTACAATGGTGTTATAGAAATTTACCTGTTTCAAGTGATTCTACCATAAGGCATGCAAAATGTATACAATCATAAAATTTAAAAAACCATGTCATTATATAATTTAGTCAACAGATAAATAAAAACAATCATAAAATATTTAAAGATATAAATTAATACAATGTCATTCAATTATTTATTCAATAGAGGTTATATTTCAATTATTTCAATGTCATTCATAAAATTATTACAATTTTTAAAGATACATGCATCAGAATAGTTATTACTCTATGTCACTGTGATGTCTTAAGTTTGGGAAAATTATCATTTAAGAAGTCGTTTAAGAAGTTTCACGATGAGATTTTTACAGAATAGCTCTACAGTAGTGCTATTCTATAAAATTCTCACTTGATAACTTAGGTGAAGTGAGTTCGCTGTAGTCTCAATCACTTCACACACACCAACTGCAGTCGGTCGATTCTGTAAAAATCTTACCGTGAAACTAAAGTGAAGTTAGCGTTAAGTGGCTGTCGTTGCACCTAATTCTAAGGATTGATTACTACTTTAAACTAACTCCATCAATCGGTGAGACTTTTTAAAGAACAGACCGACGGTACTTCGTAATTATTAATCTTAGGAGCATGTCTTTTTTTTTACTTAAACCCATCCATGTTCCTTCCTTAGTCCTTTATGTTCCAGGGTAACGGTAACCCTTTCGGACAATCCTGCTTACAGGAGCATTATCTATGGTAACAATTTGACAGTGACAGCGCAGTAGCAGTAAGGGCACTTTGGGCGATCAATCGATTAAAGCATTTAATTTTGATGGTGAAGGAAATAACTCAAAAGATAATACATAATTATCTAAATACAAGACTGTTACTACCAAGCCATAGACACAAGAAGAATAAGAAGCGAGGTGGTAGTTGCGCGGTGTGGGGAAGGTGACAGCTGTCACAAGTTGACGAATCAGTTATCATGAAAGAATCAGACTGCGACTGATATGTAATGTATAAGTGTAAAATTTGAATTTAATAATAATAATTGTAACTAAATATTTGCACGCCATGAGAAATGGCAGACATGTCGTCAGCCACTCTTATTTACGATCTACTATGCATGTATTATTTTAAGTCTGTATGTATACACATGTTTATGCAAATAAAATTTCTTATTCTTGCGTCTCCCTACCGCACTGCCCAGCTACCTCACGAATGGTCTCAGTAAAGTGGTGGGGATATAGGTGTACTATGTATCGCACATACAATATGAAAAGTAACTTGCGTACACTTCGAAAACAACAAGTGCGTTGGGTTAAAACAAATACTGCCACTATTTTTTGTGCTATTCTAAGCTCAGTGCCTTCCCACACACATACGTGTTCGTGACAATGTATGGGTGAACGCATCTTTTCACTTTGCACTCCTTCGCTCTAAACTTGAACCAACCACAAAATAAAACCATATCTATGCAATATGATTTACGATTCAAATACAAATTTCTCTATTAAATAATATTATGGAGGGTATTACGTGTTCTCACTTACTTGTTTATCTGTTTTATACATTTGTGGGCAGGAAGAGAAATCAAAATCCAAAGGCAATCTTTACCTTCGCACTTTTATTACTTCCTTAAATGTTACCGTAAACATTTTAACTTCATATATAATATGAAAGCTTTCTTGGTTTATTGTCTTAGCTAGCTGTTAGCTCGTGTTTTAGTTTGCGTTCAATTCTACCATTCAGGGAATTTTAATTTAAGGAAGGTGAATCATCATATTATTATGACTCTTTCCGCTCTTGTAGAGCGGGAGGGAGTGTCAGACACTTACTGACTAAAATCAATACAATGTTCCTCTCTTAGCTCTTTGTATCACAACCGACGTGCGTGTTTGACCAGAGGGCCTTGACAAGAATCAGTCTCTCCGTGTTTCGATTCGATTTCAAAAAATTGTTGATAGAACAATTCGTTATCTCAGCGATTCGGATTGTCAAGAACGCCACTTGTCAACGCATATGGGAATATTGATCGAGTTTCGTTACACAATTTGAAATTGTCTAGCACTTAGCGATCGAAAACGATTGATCACGTGAAATTTCGAAAGCTTATGCCAATTCCATTCATTTCGGATATATCTAATTTCTTTATCGTTAGTGAAAATGTGACTTTGCTTAGGCCCTCAGATGATTGTATGAGCGTTAACGAAATAAAAGAAGTTTGTAAAGATAGTTACAGTTCAGTTGGTGTTCTGCCTATCTCCAACAGAAGAAGGCGTGAGTGTGTGTGTCATGTATCCCATAGTATTCATACCTTACCATACAAAATCATGTTATTCTTTAGAAATATTTACAGCTTTTCCCACAACCTTGCCGAAGTCCCAGGTAATCATTCCACAAAGTTACGACTTGTAAACGTTAACTAATACGATTCGTTTCTAGACCTTACGAACTAAACATTCGATAGGCTTTTAACTTTGCCCATGTAATAAGTGGTTCATTTGATTTAAGTACTTGCGCCTACGCCTGAGGTGGAGATTGATTCTAAAAGAATTCTTTATTCGCCGAGAGATGATCAGATTTAACGATTTTTGATAGAAATGTGTGAAGGGACGTAAGGTATTTGTCGCCGTATTGTTCTCAAATCTCGAGTAAGTCTTTTATGATAGGCTGTTTTTTGTTATAGCAATTAAAGCTGTTATAATTATAGACAGCTTACAAGATTCGAATAGATTTACAAAATTATTTTCTCTTTCTTTTAAATGAACAGTTATTTTTAAAATATTCAAGAAAATTAAAGTCTTTAAGGTCCGTAATTAGAATTAATGTGTTTAGCGGAATCTTTGGTAACTTAATTATATGTTCGGAAGGAGTTAAAAACTTTTTTCGCGAATAAGGTTAGGTACAATGTATTTTGGTTAGTAATTAAATCTTCTGAAACGTCTAACCCTTTTGTTTTCAACTAATGATAAAGATTTTGCTGTCTATATTGTAACTTGGGGCTTGTAATTTTGTTACGTAAAGGATTTCCTGGCGGGCGAAGGTTACAGATCAACTTTTTAAGGTTGTGGGCGAACCTAGCATGAATTGTAATCTGTTAAAGTTGTGGAAAAGCTTTTAAAAGAAACCTGAACGTAATGGACTGCAGACAACAAGCGCAGTAATAAATTTTGATTTATTATCTGTATGTAGAGCAGTAGGAGCTCGTGGCTAGGTTATAACAGCCGCACGGATCGGTCCATCAGGTTAAGCTAAGCTTGCCGGGGTTGCTCCGTGGATGGGTGACCATCTTTACATATCGAGACTCCTCCGTGCCTCTGAAAGCACGTTATGCCGTTGGTCCCGGCTGTCATTCGTGGATTTTTGACAGTCGTTACGGGTAGTCAGAAGCCCGAAAGTCTGACAGCCGGTCTTACCAAGGGGTATCGTGTTACCTAGTAACTACTGGATTGTTGAGGTCAGATAGGCAGTCGCTCCATATAAAATACTGGTATTCAGATGCATCCGGTTAGACTGGAAGCCGACCCCAACCCAACATAGTTGGGAAAAGGCTAGGCAGAATGATATCTGTATGTAGAGGCTTTTGACTTAAGGAAGATCACAAGCTCGTAATATTAATTTAAGCTTAACATAATGACAAATTGTTAAGTACGAGTAGTACTCTTCATTTTCCCACCGCCTTCAACTCAACCTACCCCTCAAGACATACAAGCGCATGTCGTCACAAAACAACACTATCCAGCATCCAGCCCGCGGTTTGTTTATTACATTATGCGTACCAACGAGCCTGGTAACCATGGCTACGGCTAACGGTCTGCGCAAACGCACATAATGTATAGAAACAGATTTAAGACAAAACTACCAGTGTATCCTGAGCTATTGATCTCGATAAACGGTTTTAATGTTGGTTGAATGCGCCATCAATCAAATGTAGTCTCTAAAGAAACGGAATAAAGATTACAGAGCATTGAAAATTAAGTTTTTCATACGCAACATTAAGTTGGTTAAGTGTTTGACTGAATTTAGTTGGCTCGTTAAAATACTAGAAGTGTTCGTGTATTAAAGGTAGGTACTGAATTATTACGAAATGATTAGGTAATAGTTCCATTGATACGGTTTTGCAGGAATTTGTTCGATGATAAGTATTGCATTTGAAGGGATATTAAGAAATTCGTAGGTTTAGCTAAGTTATAAGTACACAAAGTTGTGATAAAGACTGACAGTTTGTGCCAACTTTCATTGCTTTGGTAACACTTACAGCAAGAAATAATGGTTATATTTATGTCAAGCTGAAACATGTATTAGCTATTATTCATGTACTTATATCACAAGCAAGTAAAAACTGTCGTTATCGACAATTTTCCCAATGCATATATCGTTTCATTTAAATGTAAAGTTCCTAGGGCCGTAGGGCATTATCATAATAATAATAATCAAAATCATCATCATTTCAGCCAAAAGAATCATATATTAGAATGTACATAACATAACGCTTTGTTTCCCTAAAGGGTTAGACAGAAGTGTATCCACAGTAGGTACACCCGCATTTCTCAAGTAATACAAAATAATCGGCCCTATTCCTTGTTTTCTGTAAAAACGTTGGTTTCCCTACAACCACATCTGCTTACCCCCTTACAACAATGTCCATACATTTAGCGGTTATATGCGCAGTCGCAGGAACACGCACCAATTAGCACAGTCGTCGCTTGCCGATACCGACTCATAAATCGAATGGACCGTTACTGTGGGGCCTTGAAACCAGCGGGTTTGGGTTCTACTGGGTAAACAAGTGAATGATGCAAAGATAGTTGTTTTTATGAGCGAGAGCGAAGTTAAATATAACGTATATTAAGAATGTCTTTGTAGCGTCAAAGATTAGGAAGGGTACTCCAGAGAATTCTTCTAAATAATATTTTGTTTAAATTCATAGCTTGCAAGGGTTTTCTAAAGTGATGCTATCATATTTATAACGGCGGCCATATTTGAGAGTAATGTCAAAGCACCGGTAACTACTGTAATGTTTGGCCATTAACCAGTACGTAGCTATTTTAAGAAAAATCATTGCCAACCAAAACAAAAGCCGGCAATAAAATCTAATGCCGAATGATTAGCTTTACACTCCAGGAAACAAAATGACATGACCCGTTGGTTTCTAAAGGACGAGTGATTTACTTCCCAAGGGGAGAAATATATTAATTGTGACTCCGTAATAATTATTAATGAGGTTTTAAATTGTCCCGTTTCATATCAACTGACCGATCCTGCGCCGTTATTCGTAAAGTTATATAAACAATCTCGCAACTCGGGAAGTCTTCTTGCGCCTCTAGGTGTAATACATTCTGATGGAATTCTATTAATTAACGGAAATATAAATTTAACGTTTTCAAATTTATAAATTTATCATTGATTACGAATGCAATCGTCGCCATGACTAAATGACATTATTGGTTGTTAAAATGACATTACTATGAGTGCAGACTATTTTGACTTCACTGCCCCTGACGCAAACAATAGGGTAAATTGTACTGAGTTGCATCCAGCAGTATTAAAAAAATACATGGTTAGTTCTACTGTCTAATCTATCCAAGTTTTTGTATTAGGCTGTACTGACCTCAAGGTCGATCGTATACGATAAGGTTGGAAAAAGAGTTATTTTGGCCAAATTTTTGAAACTACACAGTCTGATCCTGTCATGTATGTCCACGTATACGGTCAGACTGACCAGAACACATCCATCTCTTCACGTTCAGAGGCCAGCATCAAGCTACCCCAATTTGTAAAGTTTCTTAGATAGATTTTCAGCTTTATTGCAAAAGCATAAGGTTCGTGTTCAATTGCGAATATTTGACAGTTTGGGATAGCTTGATATGCTGGCGACTGTACATATCATTTAACATGTTAGGTCACCGGTGACCTCGAACAATACGTTTTCTGTTGTGTCTGCTACTTACATGGGAGTATGGCTTAGTATGTATTCATCTATTTTGTTCATAATAACGAATTCGACAATATTGACAGCAGTTATGGAAGTCCGAGTCTCAAGTTCGAACCGAAGCACGCACCTCTGATTTTACGGATTCATGTGCGTATTGTATAATTATTACTTGCTTAAAATCGGTGAAGGAAAACATCGTGAGGAAACCAGCATGCTTTTTCATCACACTATTATAAAGGTGAAAGTTTGTGAGTAAGTTTGTATGTCCAGCATGTCTGGGAGATATTTCTCAACACAAGCATGTGCATTTAAGTCAAAGGCCCATGGGCAGCATAAAAACTCTGACACCAGGTTACTCACTAACCACAAGAAAAGAAGAAGAATAACGAATGTTCCCTATTTTCGCCGCTGCCTTCAAGGCCTCGACTCGTAGGACCCCCGTTGCTTCGGCAGTCTTCGACGAAGGTACCCGAAAGAAAGCGCGCCTGCGCATCTAGATATGAGAATTCCATGTATTAAACGTAAATTATCATAGTTTTGTGCAACATTTATAATAATATTATATGAGTTTAATATAGAATTTTTGTGTCAAACCTCGTAATGGCAATTTGATGGTAATTTTACCTTTGTCTGTAAGGCGACACGTTTAATAAATGGGCGTTGTTCCATTATGGGTATGATTTTAAGTAAGTTATTGCTTGTTTAGGTCCATAAAAGTTCAGTCATATATTTTGAGAATGAAATAAAACAGATGTTTATCGCCCATTTTGTTACGAATCTGAAAATATTCAAATTTAAGAGATTTTGGGAATTGTGTTTTCATTTGCAGAAATAATCATTAGTCAAATATGACAAAAGACCAAAAAAACGTTAGCCGTCGGCAGAAGACTATTTGATAATATTAAAAATTCACTTTTTATAGCGTATTAGAATATATTTTCAATAAATCATATATCTCTAACATCCGTTATCAACGCTGCATAAACATGTAACCATATACATACCATTGAATACAGCCAACAAAAACGTATGTTTTAATCTCAAAAAATACTGTTGAATAATTTTAAGGTATTTCACAGTTTGTCGTATTAAGATTATAAAATAAAAATTACTGCGACACAAGTTTGCCTCCGACCGCGTCTTGTCATTTTAATGCAATCTTACGACCGTTATTTTGTCTCTTTCTTCCGTATGAAACAATGTATTTTGTCTCTTTCTAACATATGAATTATGCTGTGGTGGTTACCCTGATAAGTATATTTACTTATTTGGTTCGATATTGTTAAATAAATTTCGCGTTTTTGGATTCCTGACAGTTTTATTTTTGGTCCTTCATGCTCCAAATCTGATTAGTGTACGGATGGTATTAAGTTATTGGTGTAGTTTACATGATTAACAAGGTCTGCCAGCGGCTTCGTCCGCTTGGATGGCGAAAATGACCCCACGGAAACGTATTACCGGGATAAAAAGTATCCTATGTGTTAATCCAGGATTTAAACTATCTGCGTGCCAATTTTTATTCAAATCTTTTCAATGGTTTACGCGTGATTGAGTAAGAAACCACCGAACGTCTAAACATCTTCACTTACTGTCACATCTATACTTATATTATAAAGCTAAAGAGTTTGTTTGTTTGTTTGAACGCGCTAATCTCTGGAACTACTGGTTCGAATTGTAAAAATCTTTTTGTGTTGGATAGTTCATTTATCGAGGAAGGCTATAGGCTATGTAACATCACGCTACGACCAACCGCGCGGGAGCAGCTAGTTTATAATATTAGTAGGATATTAGTAGGAGGGTAAGTAGTTATATCTACTACAGATAAAAGGACCACGATAGATAATATTATTATGTCGTTACGGGTCGTCAGAAGCCCGAAAATCTGACAGCCAGTCTTGCTAAGGGCTATCGTATTGCCCAGTTACTGGGTTATGGAGGTCAGAGAGGCAGTCGCTCTATGTAAAATACTGGTATTCAGCTGCATCCGGTTAGACTGGAAGCCGACCCCAACACAGTTGGGAGCAGGCTAGGCAGATAATGATGATGAAGATAGATCATATATATATAAAACTATCGGCCCAGAACAATTTTTATCATTCCAAAAAAGTAAGTTCAACATAGCTTGTTCTCAGTCGACACGGAAGCAAGCCGGAAACATCCAAAGAACAGCTCACCAATCAAAACAAACACCAATAAAAATATATTGTAAATTAAACTTTAATCGATAAGCTGATTTACCGATTTCATTATGAATCCTTTAATAAAATTGTAATTTATCCCGGCAGGGGTTGCCATAAACAATTGTTCGCAACATTGTAAGGAACTGGTTCCATGAAAGAAAGAGAACTTTGGATTGGAGCATGTTGCTTCTTTGTGGAACAATAACCAATTATGTCAAGATTAACTTGTGTTTAGTTAACCCTTGGGTAAAAAAGGATCTTTGGAGCGTAAATATCTGTAGCTCATTGCGTTTAGTGTATCGGACATATTTCCTTTTGGCCAGTAACTTTTTTGGACTTGCTTTTCATAAAAAGGAATGCACTGTGTTGCCACAGTTCATAATCATATACGTACTTTTTCATCAGGGTTTATCATTGGTAGCTTATTCATTGGTGAGTACTAATACTGAAATCTTTTTATTAGAATCAGCCTATAATGCCCTCTCTGCTGGGTCACAGGCCTGCTCTCTGTGAGAGAGAGAGTTTAATTATAATCTCGATAGAAATCTAAACTGCAATTCTCTAAAGTCATTCAGCTATTTAAGTAAGTACTGTGAAGACCAGATGGGCGTTCACTTAGAGACCTCTCAGTTGTAGAGCTCGTATAGTGTTGTGGTGTAGGGATTTAAATCCTACAAACAAAAACACATGCGGCAGCAGCTATTGCATTATATTACTTTTAAAGAATAAATGCATTCAGTAGCACGGCTACTGACAGAGTCAATCAATTCATTCTTTTTATAAAAACCTATCAAAGTATTCCATCATTTTGAAAGGTCGAATGCTGTCAGTTATTTTCTAAAAGACCAGCTCTAGGTTCCACATAAGGTTTCATCCAGGCTCTACATCAATACCTAATAAATTGATTGGCAAACTTCTAGTGTTTGGTTATTATTTATGTTTACATAAAATTTGAATAAAATGCTGCACGAATAAACCAAACAACACATCAGAAGTCCGAAACGTTTCCGAACGAAACATTTCACCACCCAACTTCCAACTATAAACGTCACAGCCTCCCAAGATTCCTATTCACCCGGAAGAAGGTTTAGCGTTCAGTAAAGTTAATGTAAGCAGCCGTTCAAAGGCTCGCAGTAAACCATAATAAAGGGCACAAGTTAAACATGTAGATGATTTGATGGCAGCCCGCGTCATTTGACATTAAGTATTGCATATTTTAGCGCAGCCATTGTCCGGACAGTTAGCTTGGGAGTGAGATGTTTAGGGTCAACGTTATTGGCAAGGTAGGAGCTGATTCAGATTTAAGATCAGATTGGATATCGGACATTAAATCATTTATTTGATTTAATGGGGTTTATAGAAACGACGAAGTTTTATATGAATCGAAGACGTGCATTTAAAAACTCTTCTTTTGCGATCGTAGACACTAGGTCCTGTACCTAGGGTCTACGTACAGTACGGCCGACGTTTGTTGGCGGTCCTGAAGTTAGCCGATTGACTGCGCAGTAGCCAAAATCATTCCGAAAAGATCCCTTGCGCAGCTAAACAGATAACTTCAGGACCACCAACAAATGTCGGCCATGCTATATAAGATTTGAATTGTGTCTCGCGTGATTCGCTATTTCTCTCTGACATCTGTAATACGCTTAATAATGACATGAGACTGTCTTAGTCTCAGTAGAAATAACTGTATAGCTCTAATCTGAATTCAAAAGTGCAGACTACGAAGACGAACATAAGTCATTAAATACTGCATATTTTAGCACCATCTTCGCTTGTACCGTTAGGGTATAAGTGAGATATTTCTTCTTAGGGCTGGTCCTTGGAGCCAATGTTGGGTTTGGTCGTTGCATTTGTTTTTCTTTTCACCAATTATATTTATATTTTAGATGCATCGTGTTCACAAAAAAAAATATAATTCATGTATACAAAACATTTTAAAAGAGGAACGTTGGAGTTTCTTGCCCATTCTTCTCCATACGAAACTACCTTTTGGAAGGGGCAACTAGAATCAATTATATTTCTTGTTCATTTAGGCATACAAAAGAGCCTTTCTTGTGCCTATTTGAAATAAATGATTTCACTTTGAGTTTGGTCCTTTTGTACGATAAAATGTTGACTGCAAAACTTCAAACATCGCTTTACAAATACGATTGTTGCTGAAATCTTATTTCATCATGAATCATTTAAAATCAGGACTATATTTTGAATTCCAAGGCAGAACAGGATGAATTTATTCTTTTCCCTGTCGCATGATGACCTGACATAAATATGATTTATATAGTCCTAATAAATAAGTCGTTTGTATTACCACAAAGCAATATTCCTGAAGGCTCCAATATAACATTGGCAAACACAATTGACCGGAACATTTTAGTGTACTTTAAAAATGCTTTAAATAAATGACCTCAAAAACGAAGGGTCTCGTAAATCAATCAAAAAACTAATTAAAATCAACTGTAAAAACTGTAGGACGAATTGCACTTGAGCGTGTAACAATACTTTGGTTATTTTTATGCGAAAACGTGTAATAACCGTCGGAGTGATTACAATTCTTGAATGTATACGTCGGTTGGTTTGGACGAGCCATCGATCATTTTAGGCGCGACTTCATATTGACCTGTCTGGGGGTGAAGTTCCTATCTATTTGGATGTCTGCTTCAATCTTACTTAAGGAAAAGGAATTTACTCTTTCTCTCTGTTTTTGGCTCGACATTTAGTTTGCTGAGTAATAACAGTCACACGGATCGATCCATCAGGTTAAGCTACGCTTGCCGGGTTTGGTCCGTGGATGTGTGACTATCTTTACATACCGACTCTTCCGTACTTCGGAAAGCACGTTAAGCTGTTGGTCCCGGCTGTCATTTCCGAATCTTTCACAGTCCTTACGGGTCGTCAGAAGGCCGAAAATCTGACAGCCAGTTACTGGATTGTGGAGGTCAGATAGGCAGTCGCTCCATGTAAAATTCTGGTATTCAGCTGCATCTGGTTAGACTAAAAGCCGAACCCAACATGGTTGGAAAAAGGCGAGATAGATTAATTGACAGATTGTTGATCACTGTTTGTAAATAGTAACACACAAGACAACGCTGCAAAAACTAATCTTCAAGTAACACCATCGTATTGGGTCATGGTCCAGTTTTGCTATAAAGACCAAGTGTGAATTTCACCACTGAAACTCAACGCGATCAGAACATCTATACCGCGTTCAAGAACTGTCAATATTCCTCAGAAAATAATGCTATTGATAACCCTTAAACATGATTTATGTGTTCGCGTTCAGTTTAATGGGTGAAATTTGCCCTAAATGTTAGAAATGTAACCAATAGCATTGAAAGTTTGTCTGTTTACGAGTAATATTAAACAGTAGGAGAAAACATTGCGGATTTAAATCAGCAATCAATAAATGTGTTTTTGCCTGAAGGTAGAAATCAACATCGGTGTTCATAACGGTGGCTAGTATTGCTTAGCTCCTTAATTGTGAAAAACTTGTCATTTATAAATGCTTTATCGGTAGTTACTGAGTGTCTATCTATTAAATGGATAGCAACAGGTTTTTATACTATTTTTGTGATAATTTATATACTTGTGGTCGATTTACTATAGGGTTACTAAGTTGACCTACGTGGCATTATGTTTTGGATTATTCGAAGAAAGTATGAAAAGGATAATTTCCGAGAAACTGCTAGTATTTGAAGCAGTAATACTGATAGAAGAATAAATCTCGGTAATGATAAATTACTACTATGAACAGTTTACCAGCATCCCTCATCTCTATACATCTCCCGAACCCTCAGACGCCTCTAAGGACCAAGTTTTTGCTATGTTAAAAATTTTTGCCTATTCTAGGAACAGATACGCATGTTCATATCGATAACCCCTTTGTCCTTATAGAGTAGTCCGACTACCAAGTAGAACGAATCAAAGATGCGAATAAGATGTGCACGCGCTTTGAAACCGTTTGCAGACGCAATTACATTTTATGTTCCGAACACCAAAGAATTATGAGAATAACTATAATAATATTGTTCACCGGAATCCACAAGCACTCCGTTCCTATTGTTGAATACAGCAACCAACGATCATAAGCAACGTTACGTTCTGTTTCATTTTAAATAACAATAGTACACGGAAGAGCTCACCTATTCAACGAAAACATGTTATCCAACATATGCCATATCCTAGCACATTTCATCAATCTTTTTGCATACGTATCCCGATCATAAACGGTTGTTCGACGTATTACAGTCCCGTGTGTCCACAATAAAGGGACCTCCCGTAAAAGCGGGTTGATTTTATGATTATACTAATTGGCTATACCAAATAAACGTAGAAATATGAAGTGCATAAAACTCGCGTTTCGATTCCGTGCGTGGTTGTAGTGTGTAATGGATTTAGCGACATTTAAGCTGTAAAGTGTTCTGGATTCTCATTAGTTTTGTTGCGCGGCCGCCGCGAATTATATTACGTGTGTGGACTGTGGAGCGTCTATTTTTACATTTTTACGCCTGCGTTTATAGTTTTGTGAACTCTGTCTGTTGTGTTGAAAGGTATTTTAATAGATAGTGGATTACAAACTAAGGAAAAAGTTGAGACGTGTGAAATGTAACGCGTGGTCCTTTACAAGAATGCTAGGATATTTATTTCTTTGAAAGTTGATTTTGATTGCATGTGCAATCTTTCGTGAGGTTTTATCAATTACTAGCTTCTGCCCGCGACTTCGTCCGCGGAAAATTTCTTGTTTTAACATTAGAAGTAAGTCGAAAATATACTTTTTTAAAACATAAAAGTTAAAATACAAAAGATAGGAATATGGTGTTGCGGACTTTTTTGTAGGAATAATTAAGGCGAACCGGGTTGACATACATTGCTTTCAATTTTAAACAACTGTTTAGGCAGCGCATGCAAATAATTCTGTTTTCGGAGGTATTTCTTTCCGACTTGCTAGACGAAAATTGCGATAGCACGGCTGTATGTATGATATAAATATAATTTATAGCCTATAGCATGAGTGCTATAGGCTGAGGGAATAATGTAGCTATCTATCAGTGACCGAAATTTGATCATTAGTTCCGGAGATTACCCCCTACATACAAACTTACAAATTTTACCTCTTTATAATATTAGTATAGATTATGGATCTTAATCCATATTTCAGAGAGGCCGACATTTTTGTATGTTAGTCATTATGAAACCATTCGGTGTTCACAAAAAAGCTTTTAAAAAGTTTTCCATTTATAAGCGGTATTGGACAGATATAGTTTAGCCTTTGTTAGGGACTAAGCCCAGGGACTTTGTTCTACAGCACGGCAAAAGAGAGGTGAGGCTTTTGTGGGATTGGAGAAACAGGGTGAATAATCCCTCCATCGAAAAGGGAGGATCCTTCAACCAGACAGGTGTTGCATCTGGCGGGATACTGACCCACAATTCTTAGTCGGGACTGAGTATATATATCAGATAAACGGTAAACTCTGCTTGCGCGATGTAGGTTCTGACTGACGTTGCAGTGTTGTCACATGTCAGCTATGTGGCTGGATAGATGTCGCCACAAGGCCTTTCCTCACTGTCTCTGCTATGCACAGTTTTGTTTCCAGCTAATGGGGGCCAGTCTTTTCAGTATAAATCAAGCCACCATATTTCTATGGTCTGCCTGTTACACATGTCGCAAATTGACTATACACGGACCTAGTAGGTCCCATTGGAGGCTAGAAGGCCAAAAGGCAAACATCAAAAACACATTGAGCTACCCACAAACCGAAAACTTTATTTGTTTAACAGAACCTAACAATAATTTTTCGTATAACTCATAGTTAAAATGGTGGTTAACTTTACGAGGTAACGGAGCAAAATAACCAATGAGTTAAGAGTCATTGTTAGTTCACATAGGTCGGAGATAAAAGCCTTAGTAGCTGCTGGCTAGTTAGTCTTTTGTGTATTTAATCACATGCGGTATTTAAATTATATGTTGTAGACATTATTTTGTTAGAGAGGGTGTGGTGTTGATTTTAACTGAGACGTAAATTTAATATAGAAGGAGGAACAAAATTGTTAAACCAATATTCTTGCTTTCAGCGTTTAAATATACTTTTATTCTAGAACTCCTCGTGTAAAAAGTTAAGAGTTTCGTCTAGGGAAGTTGGTAGGTACTGTCACCAATTCGATGTATAAGTTTGTGACACCAATTTTTGTGTGAATAAGGCTGCCTTGAGGATGCTTTGTTTCAGCGGGATTTTCGGCCCGGTTGCCCGGATCATAAACGACTAAGGAAAGAACATGGACGGGTTTTAAGTCAGTAAGTTTTAAGACACTCCCTTCCGCTCCAACCAGGGCGGGAGAAATTTTATGATTTTCCATCCAAAAAAAAAAGGCTGTTTGTTGGTTTAGTCACAAACGCTACTGCAGAACAAGAGGTTCTGGGTTCGATTCCCAGGTCGTGAAAAGTGTTATTGGGTTGTTCTATTAGAAATATCTTAGTAGCAACCTGGAGTCTGGATTTGTGCCCTGTTGATGGCAATAGGCTCATCCCTTATTACATAGGATTTAACATACTGGTGAAATGTGTGTGCCTACCATGAGCACACCTCTGCCTAACCTTCGCGAAAACAAGGCGTGATGTTATGATATGTTTGAAGGGTCTATTAAGTTATTATTTATTTTTAGTAATTGTAAAAAGTTTTTACACTTTGGCCCATAATTACATACATAATTTGACAACACGGTTGGCGCAGTGGTTGAGCGTTTGACTGATGCGCACTATGTCGCAGGTTCGATTCCCGCACGGAACAAATATTTGTACGACCTGCAAGTATTTGTTACGAGTCTGGGTGTTTTTCTATCTATAATATGTATGTATTTAAAAAAAAAATGTATATAAGTAGTCTATCAGCCATCTCGTTACCATAACACAAGCATTAGGTTGCTTAGCTTGGGACGATATGGCGTTGTGTGAAATGTCTAAGGATATTATTATAATTGTAGCATGCCCAAACACTGCTAGCCTCATAAACTCACTTTACCATCAGCACTTAAAATACAAAATAGCCTTCATATTATAATTCTCTCCGTTACTTCGTAGGCGTAATGCTTGTCCAGCGTTCGCGTTGATTCGGTTTTGTTTATCGATACTTATTTATTCGGTAATCGAGTTATTTATCGATAAAACCTGAAGAATGTCGAAGTGGGCATGTCACTTCACTATAATGCTGCAACTGCATTATTTGAAGAGATGTTTTTGGAATATTTATGTGAAAAATTCGATTGTGGGACATAGCTTGATGGAATTTGACTTGGGTACGATGGAAAATGGAGTTTAAACGTGCTTTAGAGACTGAATATGTTAAGATATGTTTGAGTAGAAGAAAAAAAAATATCATGAAGTCATGTTTTTTTAATTAATCACTCACTGAATCCCAGAAGAAGCGCCTTGGGGTTTGCTAAAGAGATATGGAGCGCAGCATTTTGGGTATCAAACGAACTGACAGACCACGTAGAAGTGGCGAGACGACCTAGACGCATACCGCAAAGGATGTACCGAGGTGGCTAGGGAAAGATGTCTGGAAGGATATCGGGAGGTCTTTGCTCAGTAAAAAAAAAAGGTCTCACTTTAATTTTAGTGGCGTCTTGCACACGAAAGGTCAGATACGTTCCACATCAAAAAAAAACTGTCATATCGACCACATATCTAGTTGTAACAAAATCCATGCAGCAGTTTACAAGGTAACCCCGACAAACACACAATCCTGACAGATGCACTCAAGAGCCTTGTTTAATAATACACAGTGATATAAGTTGCTTGTCGTCATGCGCGCGCGCAAACTATAAATCAAACAAGAGCAATGGGTTGCAGAGTACCTCTGGGCAAATGCTCGCAACTTATTAATATTTACGCACAATTGTAATCACCTCACTGGTTTACACTAGTGATGTGCTTTAGGACCACTAATGATCCGTATGAAGCTTCATTAGAAATTTTAGACAGGAAAGGGTCGTAATTGAAATCCATGTTTGTTTTTTCTGTTCTCATATTTCTGTTCTCACTAATAACATTAATATTATAAAGGCGAAAGTTTGTGAGTATGTATGTTTGTCCGTCTTTCATGCTCAAACGGCTGAACGGATCTGGATGAAATTTGGCACAAAGGTAGTTTATGATCTGGATTAACACATCGGATACCAGCTAGTGGTAAATAAAAGTCAAAAGCTTTAGGTTATTGCAATATCCGCCAAAATTACCTAAACTAAATACTGATCCAAGACACAAGGTCAGTCAGTGGTCTCAGATAAAATGGAATATGAAAATATTTTCGTTAAACTCGAGTTTTTGTCATACATAACCGCCTTTTAACCGAGATTAGACACTCATTATGTGTCTTACGAGCATGATTTTGTAATCCAATTTTTATTATTGACGACGAGTTTTGACTCAAAAATCCTGTACAATGTTTAACAACAGTAAGAAAAGTACATAGAAACTCTATGCCAAACTAAAGATAAACCCACATTTCTTATACTGATCTCTCAGATACATTTTATTGCAATACGTGACTCACCTTCAAGGCATCTCATCTTCATACATACCTGGACATCTAAGGAAAAAGTCGTGACATCACATAGAACGCGCCTAAATTCTGTGCGCATACGCACTTCTTGACAAATTCAGTAAGCAACGCTAACAGGCTGTATAATGCGTGAAAACATAAGTGCGGACACAACACCCTGTATAAGGCCTCGTATAACTAGCTAGGCTTGTTAGTTGGGCCCGGCGTGTAACTCAAAACGAGCATAGTTACTTGTAGGGTTGGCAGGAAGGCATATATCTGAATAGGAAAAAAAGATAGAATAAAACCTTTAATAAATAATTTGCAAGTAAAAGAGCGACGCAAAATGGAGGAAACCACATTATTTCGTGAAATCCATCAAGCGTATGAAGAGACTGAATAACTCCAAATAACTCAGTCAGTATCATCACAGTTTTGTGTTATAAATATCCAAAAGTACCTGATCATGCACAAAAAAAATATTTCAGTTGAATTTGACGATTTTCTTTATTATTCTAGAAAAACAACGTGCTTTGTTTTTCTAGTAAAATGCGTCGTGCCAACCCTAAAGGTAGTGACAGATTTATTCTCAAAGAACAAGGCAGAGATCAACGTGGTACACATTGTAGGTTATTGTTGATGCCAGGCTCAATATGAGCTGGGATTATTATTCGTTAATTAGTTAAATTACGTGCGATGTAATAACCTGTTGGATGTAGAAGTATTTTGTTCTATCTTAGCGATCGGTATTAGTATGTTTGTATCTTGGTCAAGATCAAAACGTAGCCCATAACTAAATATTGAAATCTCTTTGCTGCGTATCCCTTTCCATACTAATATTATAAATTCGAAAGTAACTCTGTCTGTATATTACCTTTTTACGCCTAAACCACTGAACGGATTTTGAATTTGGCATCGAAATAGATTGCATCCCGAGGAACAACATATAGATAACTACTTTTTGTCTAAAAATATCTCGCGATTTTGCAATATAACCTAATTACACGCGAACGAATTCGCTGGAAAAATCTAGTTGATGTTACAAATATGAATGTGTGTTTGTTTGTTACGCTTTCACGCTAAAACGGCTGAACAGGTTTAGATGACATTTGGCACATGGATAGAACATGTCCAGGAAAAGACATAAGCTATTTGTCATTCTGGATGGCAGACCTGGTCGAGGGCAAACAGCTAGTTCTGTATAACATTGGAAGCCTTCAGAGTCCATTTACATATGCACTTTGGAATTGGAAATAAAATATTATAATTATCTTCTTGTATCACCATAATTCAAATCTCGTCCTAATCTACAGCTGAATAAAACTCCTATTCAACAAACTAAAGCAATCAGCTTGCCCTTGACTTTAATAGCAATAATTCCTACCATATACAGTTTTCTATGAACGGGCAAGCCCGTATCTATCTTACAGCAATCTTCAACAATTAAAAAATGCTTTAATTCTTATTCGTGTGGTTAGTGACTAACCTGATGTCAGAGTTTTTATGCTGCCCATGGGCCTCTGACTTAGCTTCACATGCTGTTGAGAAATATCTCTTAGACATGCTGGCTGCTGCTTTAACTGAACCTTATATTTTAATTTAATAGCAAATACATGATCACTCTAAAGCATGACCATTCTCTATTAAAGTCGCTCATAGTTTTTCTAGAAACATAACCCATCAAAGTCCCCCTCAACCAAACAGCTAACCAACACTAAAGACAGATATTTTATTTTCCAGGATAAAATTAGAATTCAGACGACCATTATCACGATCTTTACCTAAATCAAAACATACTTCAGACGCTAGAAACTTAATCTGACTGCCCCAGGCAAGAACCTATTCCTTTAATTAGTTCTGATATATTTTTTCCTAGACATGTTGCAATATCTTTTTAAACAAACGACCCAGGGTTTAGCGTTACACCTTGGACAAGTTATGGGCGAAGAAATAAAAGTTGTGCTGACAGTGTAACTGGTTGGGCAATATATGGATGGTATTATTTTAGAAAGATTATACCTCTAGTAAATTTCAGTGGATTGGATGAGGTTTTTAGTGTTGTGTAGTTCTTGTTTGTGAATGCAATCAGCCTGTAATGTTCGATTTGAATGAACGGTGAGAGGGAGAGGGCAGTAGTCCGCCACGCGGGCTCTGTGCGAGTTGGTAGATGTCTCACATGTCGACAAATTTTTCGTTCTAGGATATGCTTGTGTCTACGTCATGAAATAATTAACACAAAGCAAAGTGCCTGCTTAGGATCGTACTCACCCGTTACTACTGGGCCATCACTGCTAAGTATACATATTGTATACAATTTATGAGTAAATTATGGTGACAGTGATAAAACTATAGGAAAGATAATAATTCGGTCTCATTTTGTATTCATAAAATATGATGTATACTCCCAATGCCGCCTCCGCCTTGAAGTGTAAATGTGGTGCTGTTCCACAAACGATGGGACACTTAATCTCGTGTCCTGTGTGTCCTGCCGTATGCACGTTACAGGAACTGATGGACGCTAGTGATGGCGCTAAATACGCGACAGTAAAATTCGGTCGTCTATCCAGAAGTTGTAAGTTGTAATAATAACAACGAATGCCTAAAAGTCAGCCAAGTCTTTCAAATCCTTATTAAAATTATGCCAGTTACATACCTCTATTAAACCTGCATATTTCTTCTTCTTAAATCTCTTGTAAATTTTCAATTATAGCGCTAGGTATACACCGTACGTAGGTCCCGACATTAGAACAAATGCGTCGTTAAAGCGGGATATAGCGTGTACCCTCGCCTTGTTACTTTGCACATACTGCTAGACTTATTCCTTGGGTCTGTTGATACGTACAGACTGATCGACTGGCAAGCTTGGTTTGTTGGGTCTTTCACTTTCTTCATGTGGTTAGTAACCCATCTAGTGTCAGAGTTTGTATGCTGCCCATGGGCCTCTGAATTAGCTTCACTTGCTGAAAAATATTGACTTGGGTTCCTTGGGTGTAATTTGTACTTTAATAATTATTGTAATCATTTCTTATTCTAACAAAACAACACGAAAAATATATATGTATCTATTTTTTTTTATTTGTTTAGTAAAAATTAAGCATCGTGAATACTGTTCGCTGTTGCAGCCATTAGGTCCGTACGTATTTGAATAAAGTTTATAAATCTAGTGAATTCGTAATAGTGAAAGCTGTAATTTAGCATTTTCTATAGATTGTAATAAATGCTGTTTGAATTCATTAATCTATCTACATACATTCAGTCAAAAAAGTATCGGGAATGGATGATTTGTTTATGGTTCCAAATTCAAATTTTTGTTTTTTTGTAGTTGTTAGATTGGCACAACTGTTTTCCATTTTGGCGCGGAGTTTGAGTTGCATCTGTTATTTATATTAAATACAGTGCTGGTTTTAGTAATATCATATAGTGTGTATTGCGAATTTCATAATGGACAAAAATATCGAACAAAGAGTTTGTCTTAAATTTTGCATCGCCAGTGGAATTTCGTGTTCGGAGTCACTGAAAATGTTACAGAAGGCTTACGGTGAATCGACTTTATCAAAAACTCGTGCTTATGAGTGGTTCAAAGCGTTCAAAAGGGGTCGAGACGTGATGGAAGATTTGCCTCGCTCTGGTAGGCCGTCAACGTCTGCAACTGAAGTTAACATCGCAAAAGTGAAGAAAATAGTGACTGAAAATTCTTACCGGAAGGTCTAACGGTAAATAAAGAATATTATTTGAGCGTTATGCGGCGTTTAAGAGAGCAAATTCGACGAAAAAGGCCAGATTTGTGGAAAGAAAATTCTTGGATTTTGCACCACGACAATGCGCCTTCGCACAAGGCTATCATTGTGAACGAATTTTTGACCAAACACTCAACAAATACCATCCAGCAACCACCATATTCACCAGATATGGCTCCTGCTGACTTTTTTCTTTTTCCTAAACTCAAATTACCACTTCGTGGCACCCGTTTTCAATCGATAGAAGACATAAAGGAGAATTCGCGGCGAGAACTGAACTCAATTCCGGAAGCAGCGTTTAAAAAATGTTTTGATGAATGGATTATTCGTTGGCGCAAGTGTATCGTTTCTAAAGGAGCATACTTTGAAGGTGATAAAATAAATTTGGATGAATAACAGACATTTTGTGTATTATTGATCTTTTCCCGGTACTTTCTTGACAGTACGGACGTACTTGGCGTACTTGATAAATACGGAAGTTTTCTTTACTTGTGTTTAAAGTTTTCATAAATAAATAATTAATGGTCAGACGTTACTTGGAAAGCTTTACACCTAAAACAACTTAATTATACAAATAAATTAATTATCTTTATTGTAGACCACACATGATCTATAAGTAAGTAAAAATAAGTAACAAGTTAATAAAAACAGCATTCATTCATACCTGCACACACATAGCCAATCAGCATGGTCTGGTCATGGTTGATAACATACAACCTATCAGAAAGTGCCTTAACTATACTGTTTCTACACATAACAACCCTGGACATGAACAAACCAATATCTTCTTTGGATCACATTAAAAGCATTACCACCAACCACCAAAGAAATCCACCAAAGAAACCTAGCAATCCGCTAACCATCCTTCCTGCCCATGTGTCCGCTAACACACACCCTTTGCAGATAATCCAGAGATCCAGAAACATTCAGATCCCATCGGATACCGCGATATAGTTACAATAGTTGTCGTTTAAAGGACAAAATCTTGTTATTTGGACGCCTACGGCCACATTTTACATCGGCCATGGGTTCTAAAAGAGGTACTATACAGACCTCTTAATGCACAGATATTGCATATCAATAGTTTCCAAGTTCATGGTGGAACGTGTTTCCTTGTTCTAAAGAGCTAAGCTTTGCAACTCGAATAAATATTTGGTTGAACTGAACATGGATGGTGTTTTATTAATATTGCGTTGATGGTTGTTTTGTTTGCAGCGTTGAAGGTTTGGGTTTATCCTGCCATTTATATTACTAAATTCTCTGTTGTAATGGTATTTTAAGGACCAAGTTTATCTGTTCTTCTATTATAATAAATAATAAAAATTGCACTGTATACATTTTAGATTGTAAGTTTACATTTCTGTTAAGTTATGATTGAAAATTTCATCATCGTCTTTATTGACAGCCTTGGTCCAGCCGCTGCTGAGTCCTCCTTATTAGTTATTGAAAATGTAGAGTTGAGGTTATGAACAGATCGTTACTTTTTTTATTTTTTCTTCTTCTATCTTTCTTTTACTTTTTCATCTATTATCTCTTGTGTCCAAATTGTCTTCTTGTGTCATCTTTTGTTCCAAGTGCCCATACACCTGCACTTTCGATGACCTTAAAACACCACTGATTGGTGTGGCCACCTCTACTCGGCCCAAATCATCAAATAATTAAGCCATCTAGTACTATCTACATTTGCCATAGACTCGAAAAAAGAAAGTTCTGTGAAAACGTCAAAGAGAATGTTTTTGTTTTTTTTTTAACCCGTACATCAAAACGGGCTTCTATACTTCACAACCCTATAAAGCACTTGTCAGCTCTACATCTTATAAACTCTACACCAGTATTCCACCGCGTATGTTCTATCCACCGTGCGCTCTATATCACATTTTATCTCGCGCGTCGAACTTGCACACGCGTATAACTCAACCCTCCGGCCGGTGTTAAGTGTTGCAATTAAATATTGCCCAGCTTTGTTTCTGATGTTGATTTTATCACGATTCTTTTGAGGGTAGTCGAGCTGGGCTTAATGTGGATGTTCGGACAAAGGATCGCGGTGTTATTGTTGGAGGTCCTTGATGGTGGAGATATAAATGAGATAGGGTTAGCTGCAGGAGAATAATTGATAGAAAACCACAGATATATCTTAATATTGGGGTCGAAATAAATCTGTTTCAAGAGGCTTAGGAAGGGTCAATATTATGACCCTTCCTAAGCCTCTGAGCTTTGTTAGAGTTTCACGACGCATCTGATGGAGTAATTACAGCTTGAACTGCCCAAACAGAAAGTTCTGAAGAATATTATGCATATGATATGAATTTTGTTTTGAATGTCACGCTATAGCATTTATTAGATCCTCTTTTTCAACCATGACAGAATCAACAAAAGAAAGTTGTCTACTTACACCACATTTCAAACATAGTACACGCCATAATTCCGTTTCTCTCACACATAAAATTCCACGATGACGTATTTCCATTGAGTGGCACAACGCGTCGAATCAGGAATGCTACTGGTATCAAAAACACTCGACACAATACGAGACGGGTTAAAATCATTACCAGTCAACAAGGCATAAACACATATTAGCATAATATTACGAGAATGACGGGTGTGGCGATGAGAGAAGCGGGAATCAAAATTATTTTATGCATAGAGGAATTTATGGTGGGAAAGAAGAAATGATTACGGAGGAAGTAAATGATCAGGGGATGACTGAAGATGAATGAAATATTTAATAAAATATATAAGTTAAAGAAGAATTAATGACAATAAGCGAGAAGCGATGATACGACTGAGAAGAAGAGTGACTAAGCAAAGAATATTGCATATGTATAATTGAAGAATTGTGTAATTTGAAGCTATGGACTACAACTATGTCTGAAATAAAATTATTATTATTTGATTAAAGTCGATTTAAAGAAGGAATGGTAAAAAGTGAGACATGTTAATCTAGTTATGAATCAATTAGACCTTGTGACGAATAGTGACAGAGAAATGGGAGGAAAAAAGGAACAAATAGAGAAAGGAGTAGGATCAATGACATGGGCACCATTGCTGGATATTTAGGTACCCAATTAAATAAAAGCAACGCTGAACCTAACTAACTAATCGCTACAACCTATAACTCACGCACACCTATAACCAAACTCCATTCAAAGGGACTCATTACAATAGGCGCCGAGCCCACCTAACGTAACTTGACCTCTCTTCCCCCTCCCTTATCTTACAATACCAACCAAAACGGGGTCCAAAAAGACTCAACCAAGGACCTCATTACACTGGCCGTTGATCAGTTGACACTTCTATGGTCGCGTCAAGTGACCTCTCACATTGTGACCCCACCCTTATAAGTGCGTGCGTGCTTTCACTTAGTAATGTTTTGTCAAATTAACATATTTTAGATACATGCTTTTTGTATCTTTTATCTATGTTTCGTCAAATAAAGTGAATATTTTAAATCTTGTTGGTTTTGATGGAAATGTGGGTAGTTAGAATGGGTGGGAGTGGTAGTTAAGTTATTGCAATGACTGGACTTCGAATTAAGGGATTCACGAATTTCATATTATCTTCTTTTCTTATTTTTATTTATTTAACCATTTATGTACGCGTGCCATTTGATTATTGTCCTCCACGAACGACTCTCTATTAGCTATTAAGTAAAATTATAAACTAGTACTATTTAAGTAAGCCAATTAATGTAAAAGGGTACGATGGGGCTGACATAATATGTATGTCTGATAAAAGCCCCTAAACAAAAATTATTTATGTACACTCATAAAAACAGACAAGAACAAAGGAACAGCAAACACGTACAGAGGTGATTCTTCATGGTGGTAGTGGTGACGGTGTTTGATGGTGTGAAGTTGGTGCTTAGATGGGATTGTCTATTGATAGCACTCGTCTTTGATGTTTTAATATTGATTGAGCCTAGTAGGTAGGGGCACGTCGATTGCAGCATCAGTAGCATTCTTCAGGTTATCAGAGGAGCAGGTGAACAGGCAGTTAGGACACTCCAGCTGCTATGCGACTTGTATACCAAATTTATAGTATGAAAGCCTAGCACCCAGGCATGTGATTAGATTATGATCCACTTGCTAGAGGGTCCACCCTCGGGGAATCAAAATGAAAAGTAATTTTTCAAACTAGGCTGAAAATCATTACTTTTTGAACTTCAAAATTACATAAGACAGTCCCCCAAAACGCTTCAACTGGAAAGAAGAAGTGGCGCAACAAACTTGAATACAGGCATGATGGTATTGCCGGGTAAGCGGGATTCTCCGAAAGGGTTACCGCTACCCCGGAACATAAAGGGCTAAGGAAGGAACATGCATGGGTTTTAGATAGTCTGACACTCCCTTCCGCTTCACCCAGAGCGAGTCATTTGATGATTTTCCACCCTAAAAAAAAGGCATGATGGTATGTTCTTATTAATGTATTCTCTTTCTTTAATTATGCTTAATTCTACTAAAGGAAGCCATGTCAGATATAAATAAGTATCTAATGTGTAGCCATGATGACAATAAATTATTAGATAACCTAGATTAGGTTTCTACAGAATCTAGTCTGGGTTTAGTGTGTATTCGATTTGTAATCTCAATCAGTAGCCAAGTCGTTGACCTTACTAAAATGGAGGTTTTATTTGTTTAAAGTATTTTTAATTAATGCGAACGATTGCATCTAAACGGATGGGGTTATAAATTTTGTGATTAAGTATTGCGGAATTTCGCAAATGGTTTTATGAATGTGTAATAAAAGATCAGATGGACTGTAAATTGTTCTCTTTATAACTAACAGAAGTAACAGTTAGGTAATTAAACCTTAAGAAGTTGTTAATGACATCAATAATCTAGATTTAGGTCCAGTTTCAAAAATCGTGTGTGATATTTTTTTTTGTATCAAGTTTAAAGAAGTATTCAATGCTAGAAACTGCATAAAATTCTCTTTTTACAGAATACATAAATCGCGCATTACTCGAAAAATTGCTTCTTATTTTAATGTCATTGAAAAATGAAAACAAGAACAAAAACGAAAATTCAAAAACAATTTTTTAATAAGCACAAAACGATTGGACTTTCGCACGAATTGTAATAATCGAAAAACGCGCGTTCCGAACGCGTCTGGAATTCTACAAGACTCTATTAAAGCCTTCATCAAAACTGACAATGAAAATACGACCTTATTGCACAACAATACGGTGCAAAAATCGGAGTTTCAAAATCTTGAGACCCCACATTACTTTTTTACGTCGCATCTCAAAGAAATTGAGTCTCATTTAGGTTTTACGAGACGATTACGATACGATTTCATTTGATATCAATTTTATAGAGGATTTTGTATTTTATAGTAAGTATTGTGGCTTAATATAGTTATTTTTATGATTCAGGGCGCATCAATGTAGCAGTATTTCAACATTTCAACATCAACGAAGTTGTAGACCGATTTTCTTGCGTACAAATTTGCTTATGTTGGTTTAAGGGTTGTTAATCCGGACCTCTTCTGATATTATTGTATTTTTTTTGCAAATATTTTTTTTATGCTATGTCAGCAAATGGTGAAACGTGAATACTTCTGTTAAGAAAGCAATTAATTGTCTATTATAAGGTCAAGTAAGTGTACTGCAATATCGATAAGTGAAGACTTCCTTCAGATTTTATCGTATCGGTGTAACAGCGTCCATAAAAAAAGTTTATTTTTAATTTTATTAAGTTATGTCGTTAATCATAAAACTTCCCATCTGCTATATTAGCAAAAACTGTCGATGGGCTTCTACATTCCGCCTGTTGCTTAGATCCTGCGTAATTTATATTGCAGTATTCCCCTCACTCGACTACCCGACCTACCTCTTCAACAATAAAGTTTAATATTGATTGAAGTTGACGGGCACTTATTACCTTTTGGTTCAGTCGTGAGCTGGTCATATTACATGACAGAGAATTAATTGTCATAGTATTGTATTTTGTATTGATACAAGTACATAATGACGTCATTATTTCTATAGCATCCACTAGTGTGAATTGTATGAAGCTTTTGAAAGTAATTAGTAGGTACTTTTATTTTTTGCTTGTCAGCGGAATGACCGGTCCGAGAACTTAATTATGTCGCGTCAGTTGTAAAATCTGAATCAATCCTGTCAAACGTTCTTAGAATAAGGTTTAATGGCACTTGGTGTGGTCTGTGGCGAAGAATAATCCAATATAAGTAATCTGAGTAATCCCTTATGTCATTTCTCGATCCTTTCAGGTTGATGTCGTAAAAGGCGTCAGGGTTATGTCTCGGATATTGGAAGCATTGATCTGTAAGGATATTAAGTTAATGCTTACTGTCGTGGTAGAGATGGACCTGGGCAATGAATCATTAGGTATCCGTCACTCAATAATTCATTTTAGTGAAACAGAACTTACATCTATCGATGAAGTATAAATAGACTAGTATACTCCCAAAGAACACTATGGCGTTTCTATTATGGTTACTACAGATTGTCAGTCAAAAAAAGCAATTTATTTACCAAAGTACACACAACAATATAGTCCAACTTCCTGATGTTAAAAATGTCATTAAAAGGAGTCAGAAGCAGGTAAAACGATATTACCACACTTTGATAAGAAAATAAATAGTTTCTGATTGTCATTACTACCCGAAGATATAAAAGAAAAAATATACTTGTCCTTTGTAAGGTATCTGAAGATATAACATTTAGTAAGAGAGTTGGAAACTAAATAATCGATACAGATTTTAATTCCTCAATCGACTAAATCATTAATTCCCACAGAATAAAAACTAAATTTTAACACAGTAATTATAACAGTGACTCTTAAGAACAACTGGTAGCAATAGTCGGCATTTCAAAGTAAATCGACACGTTCATCAATACAGTTACTGTTATTTAAAAGGTTTTTAATAGTTGAGTTATGATGAAAACAGTTTATTGATCAATCAACGAGAATTTCTTCCGCGATGTAGCTGAAACTAATTAGAAGAACGTAATAAGTGTGTAGTGATGTGCTTAAGTTTGTTGGATTGTTCGATGTATTCTGTCACTGAATTTGTAATATGCTCGATTATAAAATAGGTTAACAGCAGGTAAAACCACCAATTTATTTAGATTGACAAGGAATGTTGTAGCGGTTCCAGTAGATATATTTTCCAAAATTTAACAAATTCATGTCCAATTTTAAGAAAAAATGTAAACCTTCGATGCCGAATTACAAAATACAGTAAAAATAATTTGAAATCAGTCAAAAAATTCCCACTTTTTATCAGTCTATTGCCAAACCGTAGTCCGTTTTCCTTAAATCAGGTTGTTAACTTATCTGACTACGGCAATCGGCACAACACTAAAATGTCTTGATTTATAATATGTTTCATATTTGTAATCGATAATAAGTGGCTACTGATTAACTGATCGTAATATTTTTATGTGGATCATAAATATTGAGCTCAATTACTCAAACAAACTTTTATATACCTCATACGGTATCGGGGTAGGCAGGTTTCTCTTGATTTTACACGTGTCGTTCAAGGTCTCCGAGATTTCACTTCAACGTATCATGTTTGGTGATACTCGTACATATTATATCTACATCCAACTTGTATTTAAGATATTGTTTTAACGATTTTGGACATGTCATAACAGATGTAAAAATGAAATAGAAGAATAGTAGCATATTATTAGTAATTTTTTTTTTCGTTTTTTTTTTTTGAAAGTTTTAATTATTTTTCTTAGTCAGAGGCCCAGCATAAAAACTCTGACACCAGGCTAGTCACTCCAACCACACGAAAAGAAAAAGAATAATATTTTCATAAAAGTATAAAAAATAGTAGTAATCCACTGGTATCGGGACCATGGTCCAAGCTTTGGTAGCATTACCATTATGTGAAATGACATTTGGCTCAATAATAACCTGCCCCTCCCTTGATAGCATTTCTACTAGTTCATAGACTTTCCATTTCACAGTCTTACTGTCTTGAACTGGCTAAATACTAACAGCCTCACAGGTCGATCCATCAGGTTAAGCTACGCTTGCCGGGCTTTCCTCCGTGTCTCGGAAAGCACGTTAAGCCGTTTGTCCCGGCTGTCATTTGTGCATCTTTGACAGTCGTTACGGATCGTCAGATGCCGAGGTCAGACGGCCAGTCTTACCAAAAGGTATCGTATTGCCCAGTTACTGGGTTATAGAGGTTCAGATAGGTAGTCGCTTCTTGTAAAATTCTGGTATTCAGCTGCATCCGGTTAGACTGGAAGCCGACCCCAACATAGTTGGAAAAAGGCTAGGCAGATATACTGTCTTGGACTTGGGCTCATATTTATTAGTAAACAAAATGCTTTATCCGCAAAACATTGAGCTTCTGGTTTTACTCACGGTGACTGCCGACTGACCTTTGCAACTTAGGGAACCAGATTTAGTATAGTATGATATTATCAAGATACTCTTTACATAATAACTTAGCGACATTTGCATCACCCCCTGAGAATTTTGTGATATTTGAGTAAAATAATAATACTTTTCACAATTAATAATTTAACCGGAATTTAATAGGCATTATTATAGTTTTATAAAGTTGAATTATTCAGCTTATAATTGACATATCGTGTCTGCAGAATATATTCTCAGCTTTTGGCTACTGTCGACGCCGTTACGAGAGATAAGGATACGAATTTATTACAATTATAGCTAGACACAACTTTAAGCCAAAATGTAGTTTATTGTAATATTATTCAAATGGAGAATATTGATGACATTGTTGCTAATTTATGGATGTACTGGGTTTTGGATGCGTTAGTCAGAAGCACGGGCGATGATATTAAAATTAGTAATGTCCATGACGGTTTGTTGAGATACTAATTCTTGTTATGTGGCAAATCAACCCGTTTTTTCATACGGAGAGACATAATTTTGCACTCAAAACAAAAAAGGTGGACATCTAAGACAAAAAAAAAAAACATTTTTAAATTTTCATCAAAAACTACTTGAAGCAAAAATGAATGTATTTGAAATAATGACTAACTATGTATATATTTACAACAGCAATATAATGATCGTTAAAAAAACTCTATATTAACTTAATATCGGTAATTAAAATAAGGAGAGTCCCCGTTTTTATGGTTAAGTCGTTCAAACTCACCGACAGTCACATGATATGCAATAAAAAAAGCTGAAAATACTGAGTATTAATAATTTTATAGACTACAAAATGGATTTCGAAGTAGGTATGATTTTATTAAAGATAGGCATAATAACTTAACCGAGGAGCTTGTTTTCATTTTGTTTTTTTCGCGTTTAAATTTACTTGGAGCCAGGATAGCTCCTTGAGGGATCCCATTTTCATGGGAGCTCCTTTCACGACATGTATACAAAGACAAACTTGATATATGAGTATGAGCAGCTTTACTTTATTCTAGTTCTTCGCGACTCACTTTCACATACAATATTCTTGACTTCTGACTGAACGCTTCTTACAATTTTGATTTAAATATAACATGTGTAAGGTAAGTTTAATCCAGATAATTCTGAAATAAAACAAAAACATCTGCCTACCGAGCGACTAGTTGATAAATGTGCTGTTCGTTTTATTTTTTCTTGCGTTAAAAGGATCACTTATCGTAATGTCTTGGTCACGAGTTTGTAAAAATTAAGACGTGACTGTATAGGTGGAGGAGACATTATTTGTTGAATCACTTTGTTTAGGTTTACATTTAGGTTTAAAAGGAAGGAGATTAAATGATGATTTACTACGGTTAAACAGAAGTCAAATAACGAACTAAAGAGTTTAGATTATTTACGTTGATATTCCATTTACTAATTTTAATTTTCTTTTTTCAGGTAAAAATCATTGTTTGCTGTCTACATACTTTTCAGGTATTTTAATTAGATTAGAAACACTTTTCGTCTTTAATAATTATTTTTTATACAATATGGATCTCTCATTTTTGTGTGTGAAGGTATTGTATTTTGCAGAATGTATACATAATAAGAATTTGAAAGCAACAAGCAATTTTTATTTTCAAATTCTTTCACACACTTCCTATTGTCATCAAAATATTTGAACAGCAGGAAACACTTTCCTAAGCCGAGATAGCCGATGAGTCAGTCAGCTATCCAGTTATTTTTTAGATTAGGATTAACATTATCAATAGAATGCATTACACCGCACCTATTCTCTTCATGTTAATAAGACCGTACCTTCTTTGTAAGTCAGTGCCGTGGTTTTTCATCCTTTTCTAACTTAACATGACAGACAGAGATAGATGTATGTCGCTGGACCAGCTAGGCAGGCGTGTTGAAATACTTACACGAAGCATGGATTAAAACTTGAATGTTTGATGTACTGATTGCATAAAAAGCTCTG
Source organism: Hyppa rectilinea (assembly GCA_951799385.1). Taxonomy (NCBI): domain Eukaryota; kingdom Metazoa; phylum Arthropoda; class Insecta; order Lepidoptera; family Noctuidae; genus Hyppa; species Hyppa rectilinea. The sequence continues at coordinate 2,978,584 of OX637310.1, read as the reverse complement.
AAGAATGTTGGATTGAAATTGAAATGATTCTGAGTGTTTTAACTGAGTGAATAAATAAGGTACGTAATGTAAACTTGTGTTTAAAAATAAATTCCTTTCTAGTGAGTGCTTGGAATCTTAGAATATATTTAAGTTTAATACTGTTCCTTTCACACATGACATGCAAGTGAAAGGTTCTTGCTTTACTGTCAATTCTTTCTCACTTCTCGTATGATTTAACTTCAACATACAGTAGTTACTTAGAATATACACAATTAAAAACTCAGATCCGATCAATACTATGTTTAACATTTAACCTAGGTATACGTATGTCACCAAATGTCTGAAATTATTCCACGGGAACCGTAGATTTTTCCGGGATAAAAAGTAGCTTATATGCTATTCCTTACTATAATCTATCTTTGTGCCAAGTTTCATCCAGATCCGTTAAGTAGTTTTTGAGGTTATTTGTTACAAACAAACATACAAATCTTTCCTCTTTATAATATTAGTATAGATGTATAAGCTCAAAAACTGAGTAGATGCATAAGATTTATTTGCCTTAGTATCTTTTCCTACAAAATTTAATGATTTGTCAAGGTAAGGAAATTCAAAAGTTGAATTATCTTTTTCGTCGCCATATTTCTCTGTACACCCTACAACCGGATTACGGGACGCTAATGCCCAAAGTAAAACTGTCACAATGGGTACTATTTAACACTACGTATCGCCGGGATCAGATAACGCCATGTTGATAACACTGATGATCGATGACGTCACACTGTTCTTTAAACGTGTTATACTTTAATTTGTTAAGTTGGCGTGGGAAATTGGGAGAGAGGAAATGATCTTTGATGTTAGAGTTCTTATTGGGTGTTCCATGTTAATGTTATAACTGTTAATCTAATAAGTTTTAGTCAATTCGATATAGTGTTCAGCGGGATTGTCCGAAAGGGTTACCGCTATCTCGGAACATACAGGACTAAGGAAGGAACATAAATGGGTTTTAATCAGTAAGTGTCTAACACTCCCTTTCACTCCACCCAGAGCGGGATCCTGTGATGATTTCCGAACCTGAAAAAAAAGGCGATACTTAGTGTTTTAAAGGGTATGAAGTTCCTGTAACATGCTTATCGCTATTCAGTAGGATACAAACAGGGAACAGGTATTGAACACAAAACCAATCCAATCTTCAATGTTCTAAAATATCATTGTGTTAATAATAATGAGACAGAAAGAACTTATGGTCTAAATTCATCTCATCGTACAAAATCAGTTTCTCATTCCTTCATATTATTATAAAGCTCTACACAAATCGATCCTGTACAGCTTACAATATATTAAGCGGGATCACAAGCAGCTGATATCTTCAATACATTTCGATCAAAGCTTCAAAAAAGCTCGCACCAAACCCACAAGAGCATCATACGTACTTTCACTCAGACAAAAAACAACCACAAAATGAGAATCTACCCCAAACACATGCCTTTTCATATATTCCGAACTAAAATATAAAAAAGGAATGCACAAAGAGTCCCTATTCTGTTAGCGCGCGTTTCCTCTCAGTTTTTATCAAGTTCACACTACGTAGAACAAAAGTGAGCAAAACAAAGCAACGCCGCTAGCGACACCTGACGAAGTGAGAACGAAACTTGATACCCCGGGACCACAGCCCTCCATTGAAATTCTAACTTTACTTGCTCTAAAATAAAGCACAGAACTCCCTGATGAAATCAATATGTGGAAAAAAGGGCTGCAACAATTGAATCTGGACTCTACTGTAATTGAAATAGAGCAGGTTTCACGATGCTCACCAAAATAGTATTAAGATTCCGACCGCCACGTGATACGGTCTACCTTTCGCCAAGTAGTTTGGTATTGGAATAATTTTATAGTTATTACATATTAGAATGCTATCGCGGGTTCATTTGAAACTGAACCGTACTACACCGTAATAAAATTTGATTTTAAATGTGGAGTAGTAAAGGAAAGAATCGTCAATCGAAGTAGAAATACATGATTCAAAATGAATTGTCAATCAAAAATCTGGATGTTTTGAAATTTGACCAGTGCTACCAAATTAAAACTTTGTATAATATAATAATAACGCGTGTGTCCGTCGTTTGAATAATGTTGAAGTTTGTAGTAGTGGTTCGTTCTGGTTTTTATTTGAATTAATAATATGCCTATAGTTATTGGCTGGGCGTTTTGTTTGTATGGTCCAATAGTGATTTTGATTAAGATTTTTGATTTATTAGGACTTGTTCTTAATTCTCGAGGTATGCTTCAAATTAATCGGACATTCTTCATACAGGATTTCCTACGCTATATAGAAAATGAAACTGATAGATATCCAAAAACAGATTATCATACTGATCTATCAACGTTGATGACTGTCGTCGGTTACACCAATGAAACTTAACGCAATCAACACATTTAAACCCAGTTTAAGAGCTGTCAGTTTCAACATTGTTTGGGGAATATTGACACTCATAGCTCTTGAACGCAGTTTAGAAGTTTTGATCGCGTTTAGTCTCATTGGTGAAGCTGGCACGAAGAAGACCAAAGAAACAGCAACGAAACATATCATCTACTTAATTCATTCATGCACGTACTTGAAAATAGAAATAGCATCGTAGATAGGTGTGACAACATTATAGATAAGCTTAACCAACATCCTGATAAACCAATTTCAAGACCAACCCTTGTACTCGTTAAGATAACACACTATTTAAAAGACTAAGGTTTTCAACTTTTCAACAGGTAAAAGAAACATGCAGATATTTTTACCATTTTTGTTCAGTATAAGGATAAAGTTCAGTCATGGAACGAGTTCGTAGGCATAATATGCTTTATAAGGATTTCCAATGCTTTATCTTAATTATAATTACTATTTTCGATAAATACTACAGGTATTTCGTTATGTTGCTGTCTGTGAAAGTTTTGTGGTTTCAAGTACCGTACGCCATTTTCCTTCATCTTCACCATTCATATTTTCAAATCTAGAATATTTTTGAAGTTCTCAATGTACCAATATACTTTTTTTATTGCTCAGTTATCAATGTCTTAAGCATCTTTATTTTTGCCGGGTAAGCGGGATTGTCCGATAGGGTTACCGCTACCACGGAACATAAAGGGCTCACTAAGGGAAACAACATGGATGTAGTCAGTGAACGTGTGACTCTCCTTTCCGTTCCACCCAGAGTGGGAGGAATCATTTGTTGATTTCCCTTAAAAAAAAGCATATTTCTTTTGCAAAAAGAATCTCCTCAATGAAGACAGTAGGAAACACTTTAACGAAATATTTTTGCATAGAATACATAACATACTATGAAAAAATATTTCATTTGTAAAGTCAAGAAAAAAATCAACAGGTTGTAAGTACTTATGAGATGTTTTTCTATTCACAAAAAAGCTTATACAATAAAGTTTATAATACCGACAACTTGATGGCAATAAAACCATTAGGATCCTTTTTATAACATCAATGTAATCAAAGAATTGAGCAATCATCGAATCTCAGTTGATGATTATTTGTGTAAGAACATTCAATAGAAATGAGAAAAAGCTCTAGAGGAAACAGTTAGCAGTCTTTCGTATTTTTTGCTGAAATCAGCTGATTTAATGACTTGATAACTCTATATAAAGAAATCGATTATGAAATTACAATACATACGGTTGTAAATGTCGCCTTTATATTATCTACTTGCTGCTTCGGCGCGGATTCACCCGCTTCTCGGCTCCTATTGGTCATAGCGTGATGTTACAATGGACCAGTAGTTCCAGAGATTAGCGCGTTCAAACAAACAAACTCTTCAGCTTTATAATATTAGTATATATTGATCCAGTACAAATTTTTCACATAGACCGAAATGGAATTTTACCCACCTTTACACATAAATAACGAATAGTTTTAAAATTCCTTCCACAGAACGGAACCGGTAAATTTTTTACGCCAATCTGAAACTCCGAATCGTTCTGACCATATTGACGATTTTTAATCGGTATAATAGGTCTATGTGTCTCCATAAATTATTATAAATATTGTATTAAATAGTTAAGATTTTTTGAAAATGGACTCTATTACATCGTCGTAAGGTATTGGTAATAAATATGACAGGTCGATGAAATACCGATTTATTATAAATATAGGCAGGTTTCGGTTTAGTACTACAAACCGCATATTTATTCATAGATCATTATTTATAACTTTATGTAAAAGTGAATGAGTTACAACGTTGACATTTTTTTTCACTCCTACATGTTTTGTAGAACATGGAAAAAACATGACAATTCTTTCAAGTTCAATGTGAACAGCTACTTACTTTTTTTCTATTGTATAAGTACAAACTATTTTGATTACAGTGGAAACTGAAACATTTCTTGTGTAAGCATTCATTGTTCCTTTGGTTCCCTTATTAGTAATCCCATGCCTGGTTCCCAGTTTTGTAAATTTGAAATTTATCATGATTCAGGTCATAATTTCATGATTAACGATAGTCAGATCCTTCTCTCCCAATAGCCAATTAAACGTCAAAACATCTTCAAAGAAGTAAGTGCTAAGAAACTAGAGCAAAATACTAATTGAACTTTAATAACCGCAGTAAAGAAACATGTGATTAATAATAAAAATAATTCACTAAACAATGCACGCGGTGACGGCTATAAATTGTGCGAACATGGTCACAATATAGTTTCCCATGAAGTTATGAGAAAGAAAAACATGCTCTGCATTACTGGCTTGTCATCCGATGTAATTAATATGGTAGATTATGTTTTAGGTCAAACTGAAGCTAGGCTAATGAACGATGTTAATTATATAAATTCTTGAATTGAAAATGCAGATACTGTAACTCTAGTTTTTAAATATAAAAATGATCATGTTGCAGAACAATTGCATTCACATATTGTTAACGTTACATACGCAATCTTCTTCTTTTCGTGTGGTTAGTGACTTACCTGGTGTCAGAGTTTTTTTATGCTGCCCATGGGCTTCTGACTTACCTTCACATGCTGATTAGAAATATCTCTCAGACATGCTGATTTCCTTACGATGTTTTCCCTTACCGATTTTTAAGCAGGTGATAATTATACAATACGAACATGAATCCGTAAAATCAGAGGTGCTTGCCTTGGGTTCGAACTCGAGACCTATGACTTGGCAGTCCGACGGTCACACCACTAGGCTATCACTGCTATATATACGTATATACGCAGTAAAACTCACCATTTCTAAAATACAATTAACTGTATTTTATAAATCTTGAGTGGCTCTTCTACTCACATTATAACTATATTTAAAGATTATGAAACTTTATAAAGATACAACAATTTACAGAAATGTGAAACAAACACACGCATTCGAACCAAACAATACGCCAACACCAGTACCACCAACCAAGATCTTATTAAACTTTAAATTTATTCAATTAACCCCCTAAGAGCAAAATAAACGTTCACAGAATATATCAAGCTTGGAACAACGGTAGCTGGACTAAACTTGCTACCGATAGCCCTAGGTCACACGATAGGATCACATCGGGACATTCTCCTCTCGTTAATTGTGCGCGCACGGTTTAATTGACACCGTTGTACCCTTTGCTTTTGATGGTCGATTGTTTGTTTTGTTTTGGTGCTTGTGAGTCAGGAGATATCGAGGTGTGAAGGGAATGCGGTTCGGACAAAGTGCAAAGTTTTCTGCTGGAAAGGTTTTCTGAAATGATCTTACCAGAATTTGACTACGATAGGATACTGGTTTTTAAGCGGGATTGTCCGAAAGGGTTACCGCTACCCCGGAACATAAAGGGCTAAGGAAAGAACATGGAAGGGTTTTAGTCAGTAAGAGTCTGACACTCCATTCCGCTCCACACAGAGCGGGAGAAGTTATTGGATGATTTACCAGCCTTTATAAAATTAAAAAAACATTATACTGGCATTGTTATACATGTAGATAAATGTCTGGCTATATGAGATCTTAGGAAAAACCAGAACTGCGCCCGAATCAAAAAAATAAAATAAGAAACGGAGGTGGTTCTGCAGTATTAAATGCGGAGTCAACAAGTATTTAGGTTAATAGTATCAGTCAATGAGCTAAACTTTTAAGTATACCTCACTTTTGACTTAGCAAATAAAATACTCTATGCAAATGGACATAAAATCAAGTACATACTCGTATAACAGTAGCTATTATTAAAAGGAACTACCAATGTAATTTCAAATTCACCAAAAAATAACGGTAACGATAGATTAAAATAATCATCTACGTTCAAGCACATTTATTTTTTATTCACGGCACTGGTCCATGCGTGTCTAATCAAACATTCTTTTTGGAGATTTCAATTTCATGCTCTTTTTTGCAAAGAAAATAACACAGAATTTGTTGGTAGGTTCTACATAGTTACGCACTCTACCTTGTCTATGTCAGTCTCACGGTTTGGAATTTGGCGTTAAATTATGGAGGAAGAATCGGGCTGCAAAAAAGTCTCGTCAACTGCAGTTATTTTTGCCAGTATTCAGCGTATGCTTTGATTAAAATATCTAGAAAGTGGTAAGAGTTGGATATTGAAAAAGTATTTTATTTAAAGCACACCTTTTGTTTTTTTTCTTGCCAGCCAGCATTGTTTCCAAATTATGTATCCATATTTTTTAAATTTGTTAACTAAGTGTGTAGTGAATACTCAATTCAAACCTTGACTTTTTCCTAAATATCAACTGGATACACTACATTTTTATTCCCAGATCTGCGTAGAACCCTAACAAAACGTTTCTAATTATCAATTCATTCGACTTTAGGTAACCGGCAATAAATAGGGCTCCCGACAGACGAAAACCCCGGTACATGACATAAATACTACTTCCCAAAGTCCATGAATGTCGTAATTCCCAGATGTATACAATCCAATACAACTCCTATCTTTTGGGGAGCAGAGTTGAGATTCCAGTGTAGTAGAATCGGGAGGTAGGTAAAGGGTATCAAGTAACCGACTTCAAAGACAATGGTATATCGCTTTTGGAGACAAGCGAAGGTGACAGCTTCGGTTTCGGGTTTTAATTTGCGAAATTGTGTGTACAATGGCCAAAGAATCGTGAATGGGTGACGTTGACGGATGAAGGGCTTGAAAAGACTAGATTGCCAGAAATTCTGGTGATAAATATGGTGTGTTTAAATTATCTGTAAGGGTAATACTGAAGTGATCATTGTTGCTTTGGTTAGTTTATCAAATCATATCAAATTAATTCATAAGGCAAAGAAAAACATTTAAGTTATACTTTCTGGTCTTTAAAAATATTTGTATAGGTACTTATTCTAATTTTTTTCTAAAACATCCAGAGTATAATGGTTATCATTATTTCTCAAAAAAGTGATGGATGTAACAGCATCTCTTTACAAAATCATTACAAATTCTGTCCTGTCAATGTACTAAAACCACAAAAGGATTTGTAAATCTGAAAAACCGAATTCCTTTTCAAGTAAAATAAAATTCGACTCCCATATTTAGCACTTTATCGACATTCCGATGTATTGTCGCGAACACGAATCGTTTGTTCGTCGATTTGCATAAAAACTAACTTATCACGATAATAAAAATGTTAAGAAGCCGCAACTATTTTGTTTTATCAGCAAGCTATGATTATTTATAAATGATTTTAACCTTTCTTTTATTATAATTTGAAACTTAATATCCCTTTAGATATTTTTGCTTTTAGGAATATTGAAGTAGGCGTTTCGAAAGTTTAATACTTTTGTGGTTCTGAATTAATGACGGCTATTAAATAATGGGTATCAGTAACAGAAAAAAACTTGCGACAAACTAATGTTAAATCTAAATTTAACAAAAAAACATAATATTATATATGGTTCTTGATTCGATGACTGTACCAACGCGTATTATCAGATCGTGGATGCCAATAATCGGTTAAAATTATATTATTCAGTACAAAGCCGTAATTTGTCTTATGTTGCATTATGATATCGAAGTTTCCCGTCGTGATGGAGACAACTCCCATCGGATTTTTCCATTGAATTTATAAGGGATCACTCTAAGAGATTTCATAGAACCAGGAGAGAAAAGAACTTGGGCCCTTTCTAGCAATTACTGCAAATATAATGTCATCCACATACAATGATTGCGAAAGCATTTTCTTCTTGATTGTCGTTCCTCATTTATACCGATACTAATGTAGCGAGTTCAACCGTAGCCGATATAATAATAATGTGTTTATTTAAACTTTAATGTACCCTAAAAAGAAGCAGCACCATGTCTCCCATCACCACCTTAACCTGGTGATAACCACGACACAGTGCCAAACAAAGAATCACCACACGCTACAAAAAGGAATTAAATTCATAAAAATGCTTTATCACACCCCATTACGGAACAATAAGTGGAATCTTGCACAAAAACAAAAAAAAAACAACCAAGTCTCCTCTTACATAACGCATATGTGGTACGGTCAGCACAATAAGTAGCCAACATTTATTCAGAATGCCGGGCGAGGCAGGAATTATCTGGCGGAGTATCAAAAAAGGCCGACCCAACTTAAGGAATAAAAAAAAGCATAAAACCCGACAAGAAATTATGATACTACCAAATACGCGGGTAAAAACTCGATTCTATATACTGTTGTAAGTTCTACAGTGGATTCCGATCCAATTATCTGGTTTTCGGTCGGCGGATTGCATTCGTTGCGAAATAATTTTGTCTACTCACTGTTTTGCTGTCTGTACTTAAGTATTATTGCTCTGTTGTTTTCGACACTTAGTTAGTTTTTTGTTGGAGTGATTTAGATAAGTGTTGATATATTTTCAGTTAATTGAATAGTGATTGTTCCGGGAACAATTAGATTCTGTAAGACAATGTCGATTACTTTACAAGTAAATGTATCTAAGAAAACGATTTCAACGTCTTTTTTTGCCTAGTTGATCCGTGGAAGATTACATTAAAATTGGCATTCAATAATACAATATTTTGGTGCGGTGAGCAATCGTCAGTTCTTGGCAATCCAGGTGATCATTTTACTAAAGCTCTTTTAGCATATTAAAATGATTAATTGATTACCTATTGTTATGATTCAGAAACTTCTGGAAAGGTCTAAAAGAAACGTAATAAGTACTAATTATATTTTTCATCAATTGTAACCATAGCATAAACCATTATTATTAGTAATGACAGACACACAGATAGCTTAAAATACCGCGCAGTGGTACAAACTGAAAATGGAGGAAGAGGAATAAAATAACACCAGCTTTAAACTCTATTTAGGATATACAACATCTAAGGCTCTCAGTGAAAATTTCCACAAGAAACGCATCGCACCGTGGTGCCTCGCCTGTCTGCAGGAGCCTCTAAAGTCATAGGAATTTAGAAACTTAGATGATACTTTCTAAACCAGAAAAAAGCTGATGTAACTGTATCAGCTTTTTTATTCTTCTTCTTTTTTCTCTCGATTAATTAACATACATATTTTGTAACTAAAGTAGAATTTTTACCTTTACAAGACTAAACAAATACCAACTCAAAGGTTTTCTAGGCATCGAAAAAGCATGATGCAATAAGCACCGATTTAATTTCAAGCGAAATTTCAGCCTTTCCTTTAATTCCACCTTCATTTACACCGTTAGTCGTATCTTAAGCTAGATTGCTGGTACGAAAAATCACGTTTCACATTAGACAGAAGAGCAAAAAGTTTATAGAAGCTCACATACCACCAATTAGCAACAAAAAAGCGATTTGTCGTTTTAACTAAACACAAAACACCTCATTATACTAATTAGCAAGAAAAAACTAAAGAAGAGACGTCGATCAGTGTGGACAATTCCGGGTAGCCCCGGTAGACTTAGATATAGGGTTGGCGACGATAACTTTGTGAACAGTGTTAAATGTTAAATTGATTATAGAACAACATTAGATGGAAGTAGAGGACTTTGTATAAACCATGATACAAGACGGTTAAGGTGGAAAAGAGCTAGCCCTAATAAAAGCTAAACATCATATTGCAATATACTTTTTGTGAACTGCCATGTCGACACGAACCATACAACAATAGCTCATATTATGGTAAGCATACTAATGTTATCTAGTAAGCAAGTTTTCTAACTCTGAAAACAAACCTTGGCCGACCTTAGGGTCACGGTTATTAAACGTTACGTGACACAAGCAAGTCCTGTCACTGTCGCACTACTGTCGAATTACAAATGCAAGATAGAGACGGGAACATAAATTTTAAAAAAGAAAGTGCTAATTAACATTTACTGAACTCGGCCTAAATCTCATCAGGACAAACACTACCAATCCACGGGAAATCAGTTGTTGAGTCTCAATACCATTTTAGCAAAATGACCTCAGTCCAAAATCTCGCGAAAGACGTATTCTACTAATTCGACAAGTCCTGCAACAAAACACTCCTTACTAACCAGCCCTGCCGTTTCAGGCACCATCAAGATATCCCCGTGGCTTGCTAATGAAAAGAACTTGGCTCCCTTTATTAAGTCTAATGTATTCAACTGATCGGCTAGAGGATTGTGAGCCAAATGTCAGTGTGTGTTTACTTTGTTACCCGGCATTTGTTGATGACTTCTAAGTTCTAATGTACGTTTATAAGGTGCTTTGCTTGTAATTGAATTGTATGGGTAGTAGAAATTGTTGTTCTTAATGTTTTTTTGCTGTTAGATTTTTAGGATTCTTTTTTTTTCTTAATATACTTCCTTTAGGAACTCCGTAGATTTATTATATACACCAAGAGCATTCAATGAAAATAAAACTTAACAAACACATAACAAAAGTGCATTGGCATGTATGTACTTTATCTGGCACCTTTTTACAGCATTCACCATAAAACAACATTTCAATTAACTTAAAAAAATATATGGGAACATAAAATACTATTTAAAAACTAAATTGTTGTTCTGTGTTCGTTCAATGGTATCTTCGGTCTGGTGATATTCTTCATTACCTATTCTTTTAAGGAATTTTCTTAGTTCATTGACAGCCCAACAAACCCATTATATTACAATCACGTCAAAAAGTTATCTCTGTTAGTTTCTGTTTTTCCAGTGACAGTAAAATTGCTAAGCTGTCCTCTGCTTCTTCAAACATGTCAATGTATATTGAAAGAGTATGTTTATTTGACGCCAAAGAAGAATTGAAGGCTACAAAGAGCTCTCAATTTGTTTTCACCATACTTTATTACCCACGGTCTTCCATAACTTACCTCTTAAAAAAACTAGAACGCAAACGAAATGAATAAAATGTGCTACAAGCATATAAACAACATTCCGCTACCGTCAATCTTACTTTTATGGTGTTTAACAGTCCAGTGGCGAACCCCATAGGCCTAGAAAGGTTAGCACCATAATAAATCTTGATTTTATGGCGCCTGCAATGACTCCTGAATCCAACCTTTTATATCAAGCATTTTGCTTTGATCTCCTATAAAAGTGCATAGTGAAATAAGACATTGATACGCCGTTTAGTTTTTAACAAACTTCAGAAAGGGGGCGGTTCTATGTTAGTCTGTAATTTACGTCGATCATGAAGCGATTTTGAAAATTGTTGTTTCATTTGGAAAAAAATTGCGCGGTGGTCTCATAGAAACAGGCCTTTTAGTCTCATAGTACAAACTAGGCAGTTTATCGGCTATATTCTGCTCATAGATGTAGTCATAAACTTCTTTGACACTTAAAACGGTACTCCTATGACTATATTTCTTGGTCTTCTTTTACGGGCTCCTCCACTTTCAGGCCGGATGATTTTCGAAATTTTCGAATGCCAATGATTTTCGTATGCTATCTTGGACCAAAGACCGTGACATACAAGGTCTGAGTTAGAGGTCAGACGCTTTACTTTATGTTAATAATTTCATCACCACTGCTCTCAAAACGGTGAAAGAGAACATCGTGAGGCCACCGGCATGTCCAGGAACCAAAAGTTCGAAAACATTGGACATCTGCCAACCCGCACTGGGCCCGTTTGATAGATTACAGTCCATTTTCTCTCGAAGAGAAAAGGCCTGTGTCCCAGACTCCCAGTAGTGGGAACATTATAGACTGATTATGAAAAGTCGTCTTAGGCCTCCGGCTCCGTGCTGATTGTAACGCTTCAGTTTTTTGTTTGGCGTAATCCCCTAACGTCATCAACTGCCTAGCCTTTTCCCAACTATGTTGGAGTGGCCTTCCAGTCTAGTCGAATGCAGCTGAAGACCGAACTTCAGTTTATTATTTAGATATTTAAAAAAACAAATTGTTGGTATCTAAACCGTAATTCTTGTGGCCACATTGTTTATAGCCCCGTGTATAGGAGTTCCCTTGTACACAAGCATAGATGGATATTTAATAAATAATCCTATAATCAACACTTAACGGTAAATCTACGAATAATCTATTACCCCAGAAGACCACACTTCATTTAAAACGCTTTCTTCATAGAATTCCGTTTTACAAAAACTTAAATCCTAAACCCCTAATAGGTACACAGCAATGCCGTTTTATCACGTTAACAAATTGCGATCGTCGCCGTCTCTTGCGCAGCGGTGCCATTGGTCGGCAAAAACTCGCGCATGCGCGGTAGCCGACCCATTAGTCCGCCATTTCAACCTGTATCTATTGGGTTGAATTAACAAACAAATTACATGTTACTTTTCGGCAAGTCATTTTAATGTTTAGCTGTTACTTCCTGAATGTATGATTTAGTCTTGTAAGTATGGATTGTGATTAAACCGGCTTAAAAAGATAATTTGCGGAAACCGTATAAGGTTAATTACTTCGTGTTATAGTGACTAGTTATGGATGTGGCAAAATATTGCTAAAAATGCAATCAATGCGAATACCGTGTCCAGTGCCTTACAAAAATTCTAAATAGGATGGAAATAACCATTTTGAATATCTTCAACAGCATGCCTGAACATGCTAAAACACAAAGCGATAAATCTTTTAATGTAGATAGGCTCAGAACCAATCGTGCGGCCTTTTTTTTTTTTTTAAGGCTGGGAAATCATCTAGTGACTGCTCGCGCTCTGGGTGGAGCGGAAGGGAGTGTCAGACTCTTACTGACTAAAACCCATCCATGTTCGTTCCGTAGCCCTTTATGTTCCGGGGTAGCGGTAACCCTTTCGGACAATCCCGCTTAAATTGTGCGGCCTGGAATGCCTTTTGGTAACTTTCTTTTTCAGCGAATCCTTCGCTGGTAGAGCTTTTAACATCATTGAAGTATCCGACTTACACAGCAGCATCACTGCAACATTGTATGGTTCAAAGGTGGGCAGTCTTTACTTTGTTATGGGCTATATCTGCCAGTAGGCTTTTACTACTTGAAGATAAAGTACTTAGCTTATAGCTTTTTAAGTTTTCTTGTAAGTTTGCTTAATATTAATATGCGATAAAGACCTGTACATTGTATCGTCTTTAGGTGAAACCGTAACAACAACGGTCTCGTTCTTTTTTCGAAAATCTACTGTGGAGGTTTTTTTTTTTTTTGGCTTATGGCTAAGTCGGCTCGTCCGAGGATGGTGTCACACATTTAGTCCTTAGTCCCGGTTGTCTTTTGTCAATTTTTGTCAGTCGTTACGGGTCGTCAGAAGCCCAAAAGTCTGACACCACTCTTACCAAGCGTTGTCGTGTTACGCTGTAACTGGGTTGTGGCGATCAGATACGCCATCGCCCTATGTATAACACTGGTATTCAGCTGCGTCTGGTTAGACTAGTAGCTGATCCCAAAGGGATAATGATTTATTAGAAATATTACGGAACTGGAATATAAAAGCTTGATCCATATTCAAACGTAAAGAAGTCATTTTGATGTTTATGGTTATAGAAATGAACACAGCTGCCAGTCTTAATCACCATTCAGTTAACAAACCAGCCTTCAGTTTGTAATATTTTCAATATCAAAAAGTTTTCTCAATTTAAATAAACCAGTAATACAAGAAGCCAGAAACTACCAACCTTATAAAAAAACTTTGTTAAAATTAAAAACGAAACGGACTTTACAGCCAATATGTATCAATTCCGTAGTATCTGTGTTCCGAGATTACGTGTACCGCAAACATTTTTATTAATATTCCAAGAATGTTGGTTGTATGTTTGTATTTTTTTCTGCTAAGACTAAGTTCACACTGATGACGCCTAATCAAATCGTAAAGAGGTAAATCTGGATTCTGGATATTTTTGTAATGCGATGCGGAAATGAGTGAGAAAAATGTGACGCCGCAATGTGCCGATACAGAATCACTCAGTGTGTATAAAGCTTTAGTTTTAAGAACATTTTTATAAGTCCACATTCGGGCGAATTAATGTAACCGATTACAAGTCGATGTGGCGATATCATTACTTGATCTTTTATTGCTAACAATAAATTTAATTTAAGGACATTTTATGATTGCGAGAAAAAAGGGCACAAGTAATTAACTGTTTCGCTAAAAGGTTCGCCGAAAACAGTTATTTTGTAATTAGAGAATACAAATTAAGTCTGGATTTTATTGTCTATTAATTTATGAACTTTAATGCACCGTGTGATTTCCTGTGAAGATTAATTATAAATGACTAAGAGGTAACTAATGCAGTAGTATCCGTCCTTCGACTTTTATTGTTTTAAATAACGGAATGTATATTCAAAGCGTGGTTATTCGGATTTGTATCAAAAGTTCTAGAAGATTTGACTTTAGCAGTTTTTTTTTTCATCCAAGTTAAATTGGTGATGGCTAGTAGTGGCTTAACCAATCTGTTTGACGCGTGGTCCTTTTTCAGCATCATAACATCTCCCCATATTCTGAAGGGTTAGTTTAGTACACCCATATGTCACCTGTTATGTTTAAGTTCCATGTAATACGGAGCGAATATATTCATTTTTGTACACACCTACGTTCTACGGCTACAAATCATATTTTGATCAATATACAGCCTGACACTGTCCTGCATATTGCAGAAAAACATATCAAAATTTGAATTTATAATAAAGAATTTGACCACCACGGCGGTTCTCCTTTAACATAAGCTTTTCCCTATAGCTAAATTATACTTAGCTTTGCCACGTGGATCAGTATTCTGGTACTTTGAAGACCTGGGAACACTAGTTTTTTTTAAATCTAGCTACGTTTACATATGTTTACTAACGAGTATGTACATGATTATTTTTTTGTAACTTTCTCTCGTTGACTTATAAAGTAGGTACATGACAATTTCTAATGAATATTAATCTAGGTCAAGAGTATTGATCCCGTGACCTTTGCGACAAAAATCTCACTCATGTCGCATTTTTATATTCCCCTTTATACCCTAGAAACCGACCTATTATTAGCACAAACACAATATAATTCTCCGATATCTGAGCAACTACGAGCGAGACCTTTATTTCAAACGAATGCGTCTAATTAGTATTGTTTTAGTTCATAACAAATTAAAGAAACTTAATGAACAATGAACATTAACAGCCGTGGCAAATAATAACCTGCGCCCGCGCTTCGTACCTTTGGTACTTGCTCTATAAACCTTGCACGAAGATTGGGGCTGCGAGAAACGCGGGCAGTGACGCAAGACTTGTCGTGCTGGATGGCGAATATCCTACGCATTACATACGTGAACATTTTTAATTTGAAAAAATATTATGTTGGTCAATAGACTGGCGTTGGTATCTTCACATTATCTCGGCATCGAAACTATTTTAATAAGTTGAAAACAATTAAAGAAAAAAAAACTTTTTCCATAAACAACTAAACATAAAGTCTGTCTCAAATTGCTTGCATCTTTCATGATGAATAGGTACTATCTTAATCTCATACCAATCTCTAAGGGTCTCTTATAAGCCGTTAGAAAAATTAAAAGTAGAACGGAAGTCAGTAATGATCAATAAAAACCAAATAATGATGAGCAATTAAAAGTAAAGAGCACATTCATTCTTCGTGTAAATCTCGCCGTTAACAAGTTTATTAACGTTGTATATCAGCTGATAATTAAGCTGTGATTAATTCCCTGAAAATAGCAACTGTAAAACTGGAAGGAAACTTCTAAATGCCCACAATAAACTATTTTCTACATTAGTAGACATTACGTGGATAAAAACTGTTTGAAATAGAAAATGGATTTGTTACACATTTGATAGCTAACTATCTACTTAAAATTTCATCTGGTCGATCTTCATTTAGTCTTGAGAATACCTGAACGATTTACTTCATACAAAAGTGATTTAAAAGGGGCGCAGCAAGTGGCGCCACCTGGTTTTGTTATGAAGTAACTGGAATCAAAGTTATTCGAAAAGGTCGGATAAAAGTGACACTGGCTGGTGATAGCCAATCTAGTAAAGTGTTGCATTGATGTTTGCGTGGCGGCTGTCAGATAATGTCAGAGAAGCCATTGCCGTAACACATCCACGACGATAATCTATCTTCAGGCACAATTCAGGTGATATTGAAGTTGCTGAACCACTAATACGATACTGATTTCTGGTGAAGGCTACCACGTTAATATCAAAAAGCTCCGATTAAATCCGCTTTGGTATAAAAATCATATCGATAAAAGGACATCACTACGGTGCCAATAAACTCTCGATAATATAAATAACTCCTAACAAAATATCGATTATCGCCGCTCTCATGGCCGCAACCTAATAAATAATAAACAATTTCTTACAATAGAAAAAACGAAAAACGGAAAATGTCAACAAAGCCTACTGAGACCGACATCGAATTAAAATAACTATGCACCTTTTACCGCCATTATTTCAAAGCGGCAAGGTTTACTTTCATATGATTCGGTAGCAAATAAAGCTGGCAGTCGTAAACCCTACTGCATCAAGCGAAGCTGTGTTGCAGTTTTAAAAATATTTTCTCTTAAAAGTAATTTGTTTGTTGGTTTGAGAAACTATTTCAAGAATTCAACACAATTTATTTAAAGTTTTCGTTTTTCGTTTGAAATGTATGCCTCGAAACTACACTGGCTCTCTGCAGTCTCTGCGGGTTAGAATTTACTCTAGCTTAGGAACAAATATTATTTCTTTGTTGTTGTAAGTTTAAGAATAAATCTAGAATAGTGGGTCATATTTTGTAGAATTACTCTTAACTCTTACATTTGTATTCGTTCAGAAAATCTTACGCAATTTGTTGTTTTCCTTTGAAAAAGTAAAGCACAGAGCAGAACGTAGCTCGAGTGCAAAATATCTGTACAAGCCTTTATAAATTCTTCTCCACTTCATTCAATTGTTATCGTAAATAAAGGCGGCATAACGAGAAGATCTTGTCGTGGCCATTAGTATCTTAATTCCTGATATGGATAGCTTCAGCAAAGGAAGATATTTTGCAAATTTTATTGGTAGAGAAGAAGTTATCAAGAATGGTGCTATTGTTGAAATACTGTAGTAGAAATAGACTACATTTTGAGATGTGTGTTTTTTCGAAGTTCTACGTTTAGAGTATTTCAATTGATTTTATGTTTAGGAAACCGATGGATGCTGTCTTACTGCTTATTGCTAACTTTAAACGTCAACTATTTAACACAAAGAGGGGGTCTGTTTGTTAAATATTTTATATTAACTCTATATAATGAGAATACGCCTCAGCATGTTATAACCTTATAGCTGTAGGGACTCGCTAAGATTCTTGCCTGCCGGGTCAGCCGGATTGTCCGAAAGGGTAACCACTGCCCCGAAACACATGTGGCTAAGAAAGGAACATGAACCATTTTTAGTCAGTGAGAGTCTGACACTCCTTTCCGCTTCACCCACAGCGGAGCGTTCCCACCCCAGCCAACCTTTAACGTAACCCTCAGAACCCGCCATATTACCGAACAAAGATCAAACCTTCCACATTCGATTCTTAACCAATTACTCCCGAATCAGAACCCAGATGAATATTCTTTGATACCGTTAAAATCCTTACTCTAACCCCTAAATGGGATCTAAATAGGATTTAAATAGGCTGAGGTCTTGTAGATGTCGCATTAGAGCCGAACGATACATGTTCTTGGGCTACGATGGTGTGCATTCCCTAGCATTTCCAATTACAGCCTTATTGGGCCATTGGCTATTGTAAGGCGCGATGTTAGGCTGGGTGTGGAGGGTGCGATTTTTTAGACGCGAGCATGAGGATGCAATGTTCTGTAACTTTGCAAGGATCTAAATTCATACTTGTTGTAGTAAACTGAAAATTAGAGTTTATGAAGATGGTAAGCTTGAAGCAGTTATGTTGTTTCTTCTTTATATGGGTATTTTTCAAGGTCCATAGCTAAAGATAGGTAAATAAGGAGGCTTCATCGTTTTGCCTTTGTATATCAAAGAGTATTAACATGGCATCCAACCATCTTGAGGCATCTTTCCCAACCGCTTAGTATCAGAAGCCCTGAGAAAACTAGATTTCCATTACTTTACACCCAACTTAAACACCTGAGCATCAACTTTCTATGAAATAGGATTTCAAATGCATGTACCTATTAATGCAGTCATATTAATAGCTGAATGTGAAACGAATAATTCCGTTGCGAATTTGTGATTAATCGCAGATATGAACGCAGCCTAACTTCAGATCGCTATTCAATGGAAGGGATAAGGTATTAGTTGCGAACTGATGAAATCTTGTTTTATTATTAGAATCTAGGAATTAAGGCTAGTATACATCACCAGCTCGATTAAACGAAGCATTTATTACTTGAAGGCAATGAAAATAATCTAGGAAGCACACTTTAATTATAATCTTTAATTCGTCTTTGTTAACCCTTTATACGTGTTTTATTGGTGAACGTTAGAAGCTATTTCGTGTTCATTTGATTGGATTGATGTTATCAACAGTATTTGAAAATAACTTGCTGTTTATATCCCGAAGTTTATATGTTAAAAGTACTCTTGTGCCTGTAATCTTTTCCCGCCTCTTCTCCTCCTCTTCAAACCAATGCAGAACTCGACAGTTGACAGAAATAGGCATGTCAACTAGAACTACCCTGACAAACACTATCAAGAAAATATTTTGTATTAAATAACAAAACATCACGCCTTTTTCCCCAAAGTGTAAAGCATACCTACATTAAGCGGGATTATTATTATTATTTATTATATTATTAAAGTAAAGTTTACAAAAAGTCTTAATTTTCCGAAAGGGTTACCGCTACCCCGGAACGTAAAGGGCTACGTAAAGAACATGGATGGGTTTTAGTCAGTAAGAGTCTGGCACTCCTTTCCGCTCCACCCAGAGCGGGAGAAGTCATTGGATGATTTACCACCCTCAAAAAAAAAGCACACCTACATTTCGCCAGTCCCATGTAATACGAGGCGAGCGTATTGTCATCAACCGACCCCGAATCCAGTCTCCTGGCTGCTACTGAGAAATTCCTAATGACAAAACAACGAAAATGTATTCCTTCTTTATTTTATTGCCACTGCAGTCTTTCCCAATAATATCAGCTACATTATCCTGCAGGATATTTCCCAATGAACACCAAACACTATCACTTAAAACCTTACAATACTTGAGCCCATATTTCCTACAATCCTTTACCCAGGGCGTGACTCTGTTCCCTCTGGCGGTCCATATTAGGCGTTAGGCAGGGCCCATTTAGCAGCTAGCGACAATTAAGGCTTTCACTAGTGAGATCACGAGCGTTATTAGCATGTTGGTTTTTGTTTCACGGTTTTTAAAGTTATGGTGTGTCATGGTATATTGTTGAAGGTTTAGTGAAATCGTTTTTTGGTTATAATATGGAAGTAGGGATTGTATTGTGGACTCTTATTCGTCTTGTTAAAGATAAACTTTACAAAATTTTATTTTATGATGGTTCTGACAGCTCTTAGTCGAGATTTAGATGTGCGTTCAGTTTCATTGGTGAAATCCACCCTAAGATACTTTCACATGATTTTTTTTTCTATCTACATATATTATTATCATGGTTAACTCATATCTTTTTCCAAGCTTTGTTTGTCTCTGCCTAGCAACTCGCAAGAAACGATATCGGTGTTGTGAAAGCTCTTGTTTTTCCTCCACAAAGATTTTATCGGAGTTAGAACGAATTCATATAGTAAATCTAAAACTTATGTTTATGCTAAAGAGTGTATAATATAGTGCTTTGTATGCGGCTTTGTTCCTAAGCTATTGGCGCAGGGAAGTAGACCCTGTCATCCTTTATGAATTAGTATTTTATGGGAATTCTATCACTATTGATATTTTACTTGGTTATTTTTAGAGCTGGGAATTTGTGGAAGAGACTTTTATTTATTTAAACTTTTCGCACACAATAAAGGTACAAAGGCGGACTTAATGCCTTAGGCATTTTCTACCAGTCAACGAAGGGTGGTGAAGAGATTGGATGGCAGGTGCTTTAAATAGTAGGAACATACAAAACATTGAGACTTGAATAAAATGGGTACATAAATACGTTAATAATAACAGTTTATACTATAATACATAACATACATAATTACTACAATAGATAACTTTACTATAATAGATAACTATAATATATATATATCATATATACATACATACATATATATAGATACAAGGAAGACAGGTGGTGAGATAACTCTACGCTATTTGTTATGAAAATAACTCTGCAATTTCCGCTTAAATGCATAACGACTGGTAGCCGTCCTGATATCGAGAGGAAGCGCATTCCAAAGAAGAATGGACTGAATATGAAAGGAGGAATGAACAAAGTCAGAAGTATGAGAAGGACAGCGTAGGAGAAGGTTGTTAGAAGAACGCAGATTACGCACTTTTAATTTTGATGTAGAATGTAGATATTACTTTCCAATATCTATTAGTTTCAAAAGATTTCCATGTTGTGACATTATTTTTAGTTTATAAAGATTAAAACAGACAGCCTTCTGGGAACAGAAACATCAAAAGGGATGACCAATTGATCATCCCTTTTGATGTTACTCATAATAATGTCAGAAGTAAGGACACCAGCATTTTTCCATAGCAATAAAACCTGCCGCCATAATCAATTCTTTCGCCAACCGAGTATATATTGCTCCACAGTAATAATTATCATGGTTGTTGATTAGGAGGTCTCCGTTCTACCGTAATTGTTAATAGGTTTGCACACCATACTTCGTTCTTGTTCTTAGCAAACCTAAATGTCATCCTCAGTATAATTGGCTGGTCGTTTCCTTCAACATCAGCAATGACTGCGTCGTAAACCTGTTCCCAATTAACATTAATAAATTTTTATTACATATAATTCAATTCCTTCTTGCATTGACGATAAAAATAGCTTAAGTAGCGCGAGCAATTCCATAGGTGCGTTATTATTGCAAAAAATATATATGTTTATGATTATTGTTTCGAGTCTTAGTGAAATAAATAGATATTTATGTTTTAATTGTGCTGTAAAGTGATTGTTTATGGTGTTTTGAGTATCATTAGTTTTATTTTAGTATTTTTCACAGAAATGATTGAATGAATGATGAAATACCATTTTTTACAAAAAGTGTGAAAATTTTTGGATCTTCCAGAAATTACTGGAAATGTGGGAATTTTCGATTAACAGCATTCTTGGTGATTAGTTCAATACACTTTATTGAAAACACCAATTTTATCACGCATCAAAAATTTGACATGTTGTCGGTACCTATTGGAAATAACGAGTCGCATCGAATTCGATTACTCATGACTTATAACTTGGATGACGGTCGACACGTGTAAAATATGACGATGTCTAAACCCGAATCTTACGCATATCATGGCATATATACTTAAATTCGACTACCAAGTACACAGTACCCAAAACTAAAGTAAATCAACTCGGTAAAAACTCAGTGAATCAACATAAAATTTTTCCTACATCAGTTTAATAATTGGCAGTTGCTGCGTCGAAATGATGATTCGAAAGGGACGGAGCATACGAAATGCTGATGATGAAGATGATTAGAAAGAGACAAAAGATGCAGTAATAAACGCGGGGTAACGTGAGAGACTGGGTTCGTTCGCAAGCTGGGCATTAGCGTCAATAAAAATCATTTCGTTTTTTTATTCCGAAGTAAGAAATGTGTTATTTACAACTGTGATTGTACTGCTGACCCTTTGATCGATGAAAGTCAGTCTGTAAGCTTATTTTTTAAATTCTTTAGATGTATTGTATAAGGCTGAGTTTCTATAACTTTACGATTGTACTTTTTGGAGGTTACTCGGACTTACACCATGAAGTTTCGGTACCTACTGTGTTTCTTCTACTGAAACATTATCAAACTGTTTTCATTATCTTTAGCTTTGCAGAACTCTAGTAGATAAATAAATCAGGCTTTTTTGATAGCCTTTATTTAGAGATTTATAATTCTTTTTTTCTTTGTTCGCCTTGTAGTAAATGCAGGAAACTGACAACTAAAAAAATCAAAACAATTGTTTTATTGGTCGAGTTCATCTGTTAGACTTTTCACAACTTTGCCATGTTTAACTTCCAGTCTGACCGGATACAGTTGAATACCAGTATTTTACATGGCGAAGGCCTATCTGACCTCCACAGCCGAGTTACCAGGTAACACAATACCCCTTGGTAAGACTGGTTGTCAGACTTTCGGGCTTCTGTTTACCCGTAACGACTGTCAAAGATCCACCAATAATAGCCGGGACCAACGTGTTTTCCAAGAAACGGAGGGGTTTCGGTATGTAAAGATGCTTACCCATCTACAAACAAATAGCGGCGATCGTACCTGAACTTGATCGATCGACCCGTGCGGCAGGAGAGTTTATTGAACAAGCACGAACAAATTCAGATCAATAGGTTAGCAAGTTTCTTCTATACTTAGAGCCAGTAATTTGACGTTATAAATCTTGCACGAACAAGCATTATGTAACCTGAACCACTACTTTTTTACTATCAAACAAAACCTAAAATCTATATACAAGAAACGCTAATTTCACATACCTAACAAATTAATATGAAAAAAAATCTACAATACCTCATAGTTTTAAAATGCGTGCGTCATTCTTTGATGACTCCTACCACACTTCAGCAATCAAAATTGGACTTTAGTTCCGAGAAATTAAGGTTTCAATTAAATTGTATTTTGGGAACCGTCCGCTATTGGTTGTGAGGATGACTTTTTTTTCTGCTCAGGCCTTTTTATAAGCACGGGATGATGGTTAATGGGAGGCTTGGTAATTTTGGCTGCAGGAGTGTGGGGGAGGGAGGGGTAATTATAGTGGCAGCCTGTGTCATTGTCTGTCTGTATATCTCTGTTCTAACTCGTAACGAAATTGAAAAAAAATATGGAATTTTTTGATTCTCAGTTTCTGTGTTGATTGAAAATGAGGTTTCGGGTGAATTTTCGGTTTTATGGTTCTGTCTCAAGGTTTTATATAATAACGATTATGTTTGTATTATTTGTGGTGCATAATGACTGTTTCCTGAGGATTTTATCCTCACTAAATTGTCTTCATTTGTTTCGGAGAATTATTGACGGTTTGCTCTCCGATGAATTGACGCCATTTTATGGTCTTATTTTTTCTGTTTTAAGACTTTAAGGACTAGGCATAACTCCTGAAGAGCACAGCTACCGTGTAACGACGATCTTTAGAATAATCTATTACGTACAGCATTCTAAGCAGACCACTCCGATGCATATTAGTTCTACGGCATTTGCTGACAGTTTAGGTACTCTAGGGCCAGGTAATACAGAGAGAATCACTGGAGACCAAAGCATTATTTAAAAAAAAACATTTGATTGGTTGAAACTAGTTTTGAGTACCTACTGTTTGCCTATAGGCTGGGATACTGGTTCTTAATTCATATGTACGAGATAATACGTGAGAGATTACAGCCATAAGGGACACAGAAGAAGCAAACGTTTTCATATAGGAAACAACATTAAACTAGGCATACTTAGAAACACATTTACATCCTAAGGCTTAGTTCCAAATCGCCCATTACCGCAACATTTGTCATCGAACCAAACAAATCCTACACATTTACTATTAAAACATCACAATGATGAATAAGACCGATTACATAGATGCTGCCTCTAGAATTAACCTCAAAATATTCTTACGCCCAAAGCTTTTACTCATCTTTTTCAAAGTTAGTAATGAGTAATAGACATAGCGTATGACTGATGACTTCAAAGTCTCGAATAGTGGTGATAGATAGATCGAATTAAGCTCTTTTTAAAGTTTTTTTGGTGATGGTAATCACCTAATCACTGGTCCAGCGGTTATTAATTGGTCTCGATCTTTGCCCTAGTGGTGAAAAGATTTTCGCTGCTAATGTATCTGCGGTAGTTACTATGAAAACTAGAACAGGCTGAAGTTTATTAAAGTGCCTGTAGAGATTTTTTTTAAGAGTCTGTAAAGTTCTAACGTCACAGAAATTGTATGCGTTGACCATGTAAAGCAACACCCTCGTTTTTCACATTCATCCCAATTTTGACATAGAATCTACTACTGCCCCATTTGTCTATCATATTCCCATTAAAGAAGTTTTGACATTTTATGTTCTATAAAGACTATATTTTCAATTTTGGTACTTAGCCGTTATTTTCTTTAGTAATGAAGGTAACTCTTATATGTATCGAGTGCGAAGTACGAGTACATACAATTCACGAAACAAAATTGTAGCCATAAAAAAAACAAAATAATTGTGACGAAACGTCATTATTTGAGAACCGAATGATACATCGCTAGGTATGTTAATAGGCGGCCGAAACCCAGCCATGTAATTTTGTTTCATATCATTACTGTGGCCATCGAGGGATCCGAACGGATAATGGCAGCCGAGAAAAAAACAACAATAATTACTTTAAAAAAACTACCCGCCATCTTTGTCTAGCGGTCAGTTCTTTTTTGGAAGGTTTTCTTTTATTAGAGGCGATGACGGTAGTCGTTGCATTGTTATTTGTCATTTTGTTATGGGCTTATGAGATCTGTCGTCGGTATAGCGGTGTTTGTTAAGATTTATATGGTAGGTTTTAGGTCATACTTCACGAACATTTAATCTTTGACCATGTGCTGTCTTTATCAACGTCATCTAGCATATCGAAGTATGAAGTTCTATTTAGTGTTTCCAAATTCCACATAGATGGAGTAAAATTCTTAAGTTACTTTAAATTAAAAGGAGTTGGCTGTACCTAATTAATTATGTAATAACGAAAGAATACATTTTATTGGTGTCCTAAAAGTTTCCTTAACATGATTAGTTTCACAAAACAAAAACAATATTCAGCCTGTATCTCACGCATCTAATCGCCTACTCTATCGACTGACGGATCGACGTTTTTTATCCAACGTTCACAAAAAATGAACCACAGACGCTACTCCGAAACTTAATTCGACAATAATAAACCACTAATTTCTTTGTAATGACACGTTTGAGACCAATTTTGAGGTTCGAAAATCAGAGGACGATGGGACAGGGTAGGTTGAGGTCATATTTGAAAAAAATGATATTAATGTAATCATGTGCAAGGCTAAATAAAATCTCAATCAGGTAATTCATGGCAGAATGGCATGTATATATAAATAATGCTGCATGTAGAACATACAGAAGAAAAAAATATTGCAAAAAGTAAACTAGTAGTGCCTAATGATTGACACTAAGCATTAATTGATTTATCAGATAAAATAAATACGAGATCAGATTAGATTGACAATAACTTTGAAAAAAATAAAGCTCCAAGCGTGTAGGTTGTCTTGGACATCGCTATAAAATGAGTTAGGCGTAAAAAATTAAAGCTTGACATGGTTTGTAACTTCCATCAAGTCACGCTTGTGATCACAGAAAGGTAAAACAAAACAAGATTAAATACCATTAGGAACAAACCAGTGCTAGAAAATAATTGTTTGGATTCCTAAACATGAAAAAGTGGCCGAATGCAGACGCATTCGGCCACAAAAAAATCATCTAGATAGACATCTAGATGATTTTTTTGGAAAGCAGGGAAATTTATTTTATTTCGCAAAATATTTAGGGATCAGAAGTTTTTAATCTTGAAAATACCAAGATTAAAATTTGTCCAGTCTAAGTGTATATTCATTATCCCTCGTGGTAGATGACATGCCACATCC
The DNA here is from genome assembly GCA_951799385.1 of Hyppa rectilinea. Taxonomy (NCBI): domain Eukaryota; kingdom Metazoa; phylum Arthropoda; class Insecta; order Lepidoptera; family Noctuidae; genus Hyppa; species Hyppa rectilinea. The sequence continues at coordinate 2,952,634 of OX637310.1, read as the reverse complement.
AGGAAGAAAATTATCTGAACAAAAAAAGAGCTAGACACACTCGTTTGTCTAACACACTAGTCTATAATTTAAGTATTATTTACTTTAATCCAAGCATCGCGTGATGTGGTAGCAGTATTTAATAGCCTCATTTCGAGAAATTACTGGTTTATCTGATCATCTGTTGCAAATGTAAAATAATTTTGAGTATGACATTTTTAATTCAAAATGTGATTGCCAGTAAAATACAGCCTGGCTGCCTCCTTTATGCCCTAAGAGTAATAAAGAAATAAATGTCTAGTAGACAACGAGCAGTGGTTGACTTCATATCATTATAATAACTATCTACAGAAGGTCCTGTGCATAGCACTGATAGACTGCTATACAAGAGAGATGGGCGAGAAGCTAGGAAAAATCAGGCAATAAGATTCATCTTTCTAGCAAAGGTCTAGTCACTACTGGACAGTCGCCTAAGGGTGGTGATTATAGTAAAATAATAATTAGATCTGTAGATTTAAGATGAGATAATAGGTAGTGTTTATGGCTAGTAAAAGTAAAAGAATATAAGAAGAAAAACACATAAAACTTTTTTATTTCACTCAACGTATTTGTCAACAGCAAGAGTAAAGATTATATTATTTAAATTAATTTATATGCAAATTGAATATGAGTACTGGTATATTTTTTGTTGGGTGAATTAATTTCATTGCTCTGTGATTGTTTGAGAATAAAAATAGTAGAGTACTTTAATTTTCTGTCAATTATAATTGTATTAAAAATTGCTCCTTTCAATTTGCTGAAGTTTAAGTGCAATCCGGGAATGAGGCTTGCATCCGCTTGATTCAGGATGTATGAAAAATTATCTGTATTCGTCATTTATGTGGAGGTTTTCATCTTTGCATGTAGTATTAACGTGTGTTAGAATGAATCGTCAGTTTTATGGGATGATACTTACTGCGTGTGTAGGCTGACAAAGATAATTATATTCTTAAGGTGGATCAAGGAATTTTCCTTATTGGTTCTTTGAATAATATGATTGAGCTTTTATTTTTTCGTTTTCAAATTTCTGTATATCCTTAGCATTATTTGAGGATATACGTTATCATGTAGTTTATAACACGTCATTAATATGTATGTAGACATATTTGCTACTTACAATATCCTATCTTCTATTTCTTTTTGTTTGGTTAGTGACTAACCTAGTGTCAGAGTTTTTCTGCTGCCCATGGGCCTCTGACTTAGCTTCACATGCTGTTGAAAAATATCGCTTAGAAGTGCTGGTTTCCTCACGATGTTTTCCTTCACCGGCTTTTAATCAAGTGATAATTATACAAATACCACAATATTATCCATGTAATAAATATATAAATTATACAATATCCTATAATTCGTCGTCTTTTTCTAAAATTCAGGTGAAACGTACGCGAGCATTAAAACATGTTCCCAGACCATTAAAATACAAAGTGTTACCCGACTCCACAGCGGAGAGGTCCGAAGATTACAAACTTTGCGAGTCAATTACTTGGTCGTATTAATACGGTTTTAATATTCAAGTTTAATAACATTACGGCTCTTTACGACGGTACATTTAGAGGCTGAGCACGGATGGAGGTAGATGTACGAACCGGCTTTTTAATTTTCTTTTTTTGTCATTTCAGGTACGTAATTGCTACGGCGATAATGGTGAGGTTTGCGAATGTGGACTGTAATTCTTTGGAGTAAATGCGAGAATTGTTTGGTACGTATTATATTTGTTCATGTTTCAAGGAGTGTATCATAAAGAATTGTAATGTTCTTTGGATCAGTAGCGCCTCTTGTTTCGTCAGTAATAAACTATTTTATTGTGTACGACAGAGATCTATCTAATTCAATTTTCTTACCATCATCACTCGGCAATAAAATTTTGTTGTTTTATTTTCAGTAAGCATAGTGGCATAGTCAGTCAAAGTCAGCTCGTGGATATAAAATTGAATGGTTTAAAATCCAAAATAGTCATAATATAACATGTTTTTCTCAATTCGATTGTACACATTTTTTCTAGTTTTCATAAGCAATAACCACGTGTATATAAAACCTTCGACTCCGAACCGTGTGACTTGACTAATTAACGAGAAAAATCAAAAATCAACCGATTAGTCACACACCTTGATTTAATAGCTAAGCCCGTATATTTCATGGTGTACAAAAATATCTAATTACCTATACCTTATGTATAGATAGTATTACAAACAGAAATTATCGTTTCAGTCATGGTATTTACTTAAATATTTCGACTCTAACAAATATGTTTCATGGGAAACCAACTAACTAAAATGGCCGCTGTCGAATAACGGTAACGTATTCGATTGATTTCTTTATGGCCAAATTGTTTTTGATATTTTTTATGATTTGTTAAGGGGAAGACGTCGGTTTGATTGTTGGCGTTGTGTATCTACTCTATACTATTTAATAGAGTTTAACAATATAAACATAATCGATTAAACTGAAATAAACCAATTTTTATTGATTTAATATCATGAGTTGTTAAAAATTAAACATGATTCAAAAGACAACCTACCAACGTATAATTCTGCTATAAAAATAGTAGGTAACGATATATTTGGGAAAGGTACAGAAATACTTTCCCTTACGAACGAGCTTTACCCTATCCAAATGCCGGGTCAGCGGGATTTTCCGAAAGAGTTACCGCTACCCCGGAAACAAAAGGGCTAAGGAAGGAACACGAATGGATTTAGTTAGAAAGAGTCTAACACTTCCTTCCGGTCCACCCAGAGCGGGAAACGAAATCATCAAATGACCCCTTCTACTGATGATTTCCCACCCTCAAAAAAAAATCTTATCCATAGAATAACCCAAATAAGCAACCCCACATTTACCCCACCACTAGACCCCAAAACACGAAACATCGCCTTAACAGAAGCGGCATGCTCAAACACGTAACACACATTATAAATTCGTTACCCCTGTAACCTAACTCAGTAATAGATCCGTGGCATACATCGTCAATATAATTGCTACAAATTGCTTTTAATGATCGATACTGTGTTGATGAACTCGATAGTTGTCGACGAGTTGTTGGAGCTGTGTAATAGGCTGTCATTGCAGGGGTTGAGTGTTGATTGGGCTTTTAGAATTCTTGTAGAGGCGCCGTTGATTACGAGGATTATGATTGGTAGGTCTCTAATTTGGTAATTGTTTTTGTTTTTGGCGAGTGAGAAGCGAGTGAAATGAGAGTGAGATGCGTGGTTTAAAGTAAGACAAAGCGTTTTTATTTTTTGGGCATTCTTTTAAATTGTTATTATATTCAACAAATTAGGAAGACGGCCTTGGCAAGCATTATCTATTAGAAATTGAGATAAAATCATCCGATAACGGATTAAAGAGTTTTATTGTATTGTCAAAAAATTATAAAGCAGAACGATTAGGTAAACTATTACTTTGGCACATTAACTATCATGGGGTTCATAATTATAATTATTATCACTTGTTTAGTTTAAGATCATTGGAAGATGCAAGGATTTTCCGACAGTGTGATTCTATATTCTTGACGACACGGTTGGCGCAGCGGTTGAGCGATTGACTGCTGCGCAGCATGTCGCGGGTTCGATTTCCATACGGAACAAATATTTGTACGACCTGCAAGTATTTGTTACGGGTCTGGGTGTTTTTCTATCTATAATATGTATGTATTTACAAAAAAAAATGTATATAAGTAGTTTATCAGCCATCTCGTTACCATAACACAAGCATTAGGTTGCTTAGCTTGGGACGATATGCCGTTGTGTGAAATGTCCAAGGATATTATTATTATTATTATTATATTCATTTGTAACTACGACAAATATCTAAGCAGTGAATTCAGATTACATCCAAACCTAACAACCAAACCAGAAGTCATTATTCACGAAACTATTCATTCAAATTCCTAGGAATTAGTTTAAATAGCCGATACAGTTTCCATGTAAACACATAATAAGACAAAAGTCGCCTGTCGTACATGCGATAAATTTCAAAATTTGCATAAAGCTGTGCTGTTCGCAAACCGCCACGATGTTTGCGTAATCGAGATAGTTGACGATTTAGAAACCTGTTTGTTTTTGTATTTACCCTGTATGGATCTTATATGGGTAACCCTATTTAGAGGTAGGATAAGGAATGTTTTTTTTTTTAATTATTATAATGTCTAGCCAAATGCTAAATACATTTTGCGTGACTCGTCTTCAAACCTTAAAATAAACTCTGTTTAATTTAATGGAACTTAAAATTTATGTCTGGATTGGGAGGGTCACTCTCAGAATTTTAGATAGGAAATGTTTAAGCGCCGTTATAAACGCTTGTCCTTGATTGATTTCCGAAGATTTCCTAATCATTAATTTACATAGGTATCTACTATTTAATTGCATAATCGTATTCTTAAGGAGCTATAGGTACTTATGTTCTTCCTCTTAACATATAGCAGTCTTTTAATTTATTAAGATTGGCATGAATAATAATTCTAAAAAAGTAGTAGTATTAATCTGTTTTATTCTCAGAATTCCGGTGGTGGTTATATACTAAAATAATAGGTAAATAAGCAAATGCAAAATAAAAAACAAGACCACTATGTATTTCTTTTGTAAATAAAATCTAATAAAAGTCATCCTACGCAATTTCCTACTATTATGGTAGATTTGTAATAAATATTGGTTTAAAATTTAAACCTCATGCTGACATTGGAATGAAGTATTTGGGATTTTTTGGTGAGAATGTTAGTATGTTTTTATTCCGCGCTTGGTAAAAAACTTTTCCTGTAACAATACGTAGTAGTAAGTTGAAATGTAATTACAAAAAAAAAAAAAGTTTACTTGCAGCCACATAATTGAATTAAAAAAAAAACCCTCAAGAAAAACAAAAGCTCACATAGTCAGAAAATTGGTTTGTTTTGACAACAATTTTCACTAACTATTTGGAATTAATTTCCTTCAGTTTTCTTGCCTATATTAAATTGCGTTTATTCATTTCAAATATTATGTCAGAAGAATCGGCTTAGATTTTTTGACTTTCGTGAATTTTTCTGTAGATTTTTTCCTGTTTAGGCTACCGTTTTATCATTTAGTTTTAAAGCAAGTAAATCCACGTGTCTACCTAGTCAAACAATAAAAAGCCTATTCACAATAAATCAGGCACATTAAATCAGATATACCTTCAGATAACACTCTAGCTTGAATATTTTAGTGTAAAGATTGTCTTAGAAATTTTTATAGCCTTTTTACGACTGAGATCTTGTGATCGCCTGATTAGTTGTCTACGAAGTAGAAGGTCATAGTGCGGATATTATACTTGAATATCATTTTAATAAATTGTTATGACATTTTAATTGGCGGTTTCTGATTTTAACACGTTAAGTTAAAAATCTATGGTTAAAAAAATTAGGTGATGTCTTTTCGCTTTTGTTTGTGAAAGTTTTCTTTGGAAAATAAATTGTAATTACTTTTAATAATTAACAGTCTTATACTCTTAAGGGCCGACTTTTCAGTAGTTAGATACCTTTTATCTGAAGAATAAATATGTCAATTTGATTTACATAATAATTATATCCTATGCCATAAAAGTTGTCAAGCCGCCATTATGTATTTCACAGGTCAAAGTGATTGGTTAGTTCACCATTGATAAATCGGCCCACAAAATTACACAATTCCACAAAATAAAACAGTAAATTTTTAATGTTTGTTAAACATTTCCTCGTCTATGTTTAACATGATAAAAGATTTTATCTTAAAGACCGCAAGATGAGACTTAGGTTTTTGGGGCGAAGAATTTATACATTCGATGTAAGATTATCTAAACGACAATGAAAAAAAAACCTAATTTTATTACAAAATCTTGCATTCGTTTACGACTAAATGAAATGGATGACTAAATAATTATGTCATGCAGATAAGATCATGGATAGATAGCAATCTCCTCTTGGATATTGTATAAATACGTAAAATATCGTAAGATCACACCTGCTTTTCCGAAGTGTAGGCCGAAATGATATTTCGCCAGCTATGCTTAAGTCTCATGTAATACCAACCGAGCCTCTTGCCATCCACCAGCCCATACAGACTTCGGGCTGCTCCTGTGAAATGGCGAATGTGAAGTGATTTTTGAATATTCGCCTCCGAACGAAGTTAAATAGGGGGAAGAAAATTTGTATGAAATTTCGTAATTTTGCCGATGATAAATGCCATATACCTATTTAAACTCGGCCACAGGGCTTGTACAGACGAAGCACATCAAGCTGTCAAAATTTCTCAATTTAAAATGACCCTTATGCCTTCGATTTAAAGTTGAAAAACGATCAAATAAATTTGACAGATTGAGGTAACTTGATGGGCTGGGCCTATACAGAGAGTACGACAATAAATTAATAAGCCAGGAAATGTCCGACCTCATTTTGAAATCCTCTTATTAGGGGCAAAACGTATCTTGACTATCATTAATTCAGCCGGCTTCGCCCGTCGCCCTGAGTGGCAGTGTAATGAGTTCGGTTACCAGCCGTCAACCCTAAGTGGTTGATTGTGGCGAAATTAACCTACGGATTACCGTTAAGTGAGAATTAATAGTCTAGGTTAGGTGTTGAATATTTTCTCTTTAGGTGTAGCAAAAGATGTAATGGAGAAATAAAACTGTCTCGAGTTTTATGTATTAAAGTTCCAGGAGCAATAAGCCATTATGTTTATCGCTAAACGGTTGGTCAAATCTTCACTTGACAAGAGGACTGGCCTAGTTTTTGGTCAAAGAATCAGCATTGCCTTATAAGATGGCAAGGTTTCTCATCGCTGCTAGTAGGAAATGTGCCCAAAAAACCTGACAGCGTTGCTCAATGCTGATTAATTGACCAAAAATTTAATGCTTGGTTAACTTTTAATCGAAGGAGATATTTCTTTCAGGAGTCTCTAGTCCATCCGAAAATGCTAACATCCTAATTTATCCTATTATCCAGGACAGATGACAATATGGCGTCGCCAAACGACCACACACAATCACATACCGGATTGACACGAATACGCAAAGCTACCAAAAAGCTACTTATAAGCTATAGTAATCGTCATTCTGGTAACGAATCACTATAAATAAGATAATTTGAATGGCGCTGGCAGGCCTGGGTATATTGCTAGTGGAGTCACGATCCTTGATATGATGCAAACGATTATTGTGGTACAATGTTGTATGTATATACTAGCTATTTTACTTAAGCGGGATTGTCCGAAAGGGTAAAGGGATAGCTCCCGGAACATAAAGGGCCTTTATTTTTTTGAGGCTAGGAAATCATCCAATGACTACACCCGCTCTCCGCTCCCACCCTCAAAAAAAAATAATGGTATTTTTCTTGGGTCTTTACAGAAAGACAGACAACGAAGCGATTCCGGAGTTCCTTACACATTGATACCTAAATTCCTTTTAACATTTCATAGTTTTTATTTCTGGCTAATAAATAAAGGTGTTGCGACGTTGATCGTCTTTGAAAACGTTTTTTTTTTTGAGGGTGGTAAATCACCCTATGAGATTTCTCACTCTGGGTGGAGCGGACGGGAGAGTCAGACTCTTACTGACTAAAACCCATCCATGTTCCTTCCTTAGCCCTTTATGTTCCGGGGTAGCGGTAACCCTTTCGGACAATCCCGCTTATTTGAAAACGTATAATGGAAACTAAACGTCACTGAAAGAGAAACACAAATGAACCTACTTGTCATTCCGCACATGTTGTGGGACTCAAATGTAGCAAAACTTCGTGATAATCGTGAACTTTTAACTCAACACGTTCGTGCTGTGACCTCGAACGATCCCTTGATAGTCGACATTGATACTACTTGAGAACTGAGCTTAAGGGGAAGTGCCAGTAGCCCGCTAAATTCAAATTTCCTTTACGTTTTTTGCAATTTACAGGACCTAGACAACTATCAATCGCTTCGCGCCGATTCGATTTCTAAAATTGTTGATCGAACAATTCGTTATCTCAGCGATTCCGATTGTCAAGAACGCTACTTGTCAACGCATTGATCGAGATTTGTTACAAAATGTATCGTTTTCTAGCACTTAGTGATCGAAAACGATTGATCACGTGACATTTCGAAAGCTTATATTATGCCAATTCTGTACATTTCGGATTTATCTAAGTTCGTTATCGTTAGTGAAAATGTGTCTAGGTCCCTGGGTCAGTGTCAAGTTGTATGTTGATCAAAATATGGTTTGCAGCCATAGGCAAGTATGCATTTACAGAATTATAATCATTAGAATCTCTCCATCATCTGCAATCGATTCTACATTGCTCAGGATACGTCGCGCTTGGATACGTATTTACTATTTAACTATCGCATCTCCCGAATACAAATAATTTTTTTTAGTTACTCACAAAACATTATAATTTGAGTTTAATATTTTTCTATTCTTAACTACTAATTAGTTGGTAGAGTATCCTCTTTCTTGTGCTGATACTCTCCATTATACGTACAAACGTCATCATCCCTTTTCAAAATGATACATTATTGACTAGCTTTTGCCAGCGGCTTCGCCCGCGTATATGTAGGAAATTATCCCACGAGAACTTATAGCTTATATGCTATTCCAGACCATAATCTATGTTTGTGCCAAGTTTCATCCAGATCCGTTACGTACTTTTTGAGTTTATTCGTTACAAACATACATACAAATCTTTCCTCTTTATAATATTATTATATATATTAGTATAGATTAGCAATCATAATCATAGATATAAAGGAAAGAATAAAGTAATAAAACTCGAAGAAAGTACTCTCGTGACTTCGTTTCTTTCAAATACCCTCAACATAACAGGGTGTGAACACAAAAACTGTCTCCGCCCGGGCCAGTGACACGAGCGCGTGCGCTTGCAACTCCTGCGCATATAATTGAACCGCGCGCATTGTTTGCGAGCATCGCCAGCGCATGTGATTTGTAGGAGCTACGTTTTTTTGTTTCGTACAAATGAGTTATGCAGTTGTCTGTGTATTGCTATTGTTTTTAAATTTATTATTGGGATTGGAATGTTTAGATTTTATAAAGTAGGCACAATTAAATTATGTTTTAAAAAGTAAAAAATGACAAATTGTTTCATGTAAAAAAAAAAAAATGATTGTACAAACGCCAGCACATCAAGCTATACTAAACTGTCAAATATTCCCAACTGCACATGAACCTTATTCTTTTGTAATAAAGTTGAAAATCTATCAAAGAAAATTGTCAGATTGGGGTAGCTTGACGTGCTGGCCTCTGTACAATTCCTACATAATTTTAATATTTGTAGGAGTTCGTTTCCTGTAAACTGAAACTGAAGTGGAAACTGAACATGGACTAAAATTCTTTACCTACAATGACAAATTATTTGCATGGTAAATATTATGTGCAAATATTATGTAATTCTGTTCAAACATTCTGAGGACCACCGACAAAAGGTATAATTGCAATTTTTGTATTAAAGGGAACTGAAATTGTCCCATAGCATATCCTTCATGGCTCGCGCATTTACGCTATATATTTATTACGAACAAATATCCACCAGGAACCTTTACACTTCTTACCAAAATTAGTAACCCAGTAAAGCTACATAAAGTATTTCATAACGGTTTGATTAATATACGACAGCCTTCCCGTCATCGGTCCACAATATTAAATGACCATTTTAGCAGTAACCGTTTAATAAATAACCGAAGAGCCGTGAGAGGAAACGAGAGGAAGGGGAGAGGTTCTGTAGCTTTTGTCAAGGCTTTATTTATCATACGTATTATCTAGATGTAATTTAGAGTTAAATTACATATTTGTTCATCAAAATGTATTTAAGTATTACGAATTTGGAGACTTTTCATTTTCAGTTTTTCTCAGTAGAAGCCCGGAGTCTGGGCTGTGCCTGGTTGATGAGGATAGGCTTGCCCCTGTGTAAAACGTAATTTAAACGTAAAAACTGGTGAAATGTATGAATTGGTACTAGAGGTGCACCTCTACCCAATCCTTTGGGGATAACAGGCGTGATGTAAGAATATGTTATATCTATTTTCTTCACTATTAGTTGTCTCCTTTTTCTATATTAACGCTTACTTTTCTCAAAGGTCTCTAAAAACAAATCCCCGAACCCCGCTCTGGGTGTTCTTGAGTTCATAATTTTTGACCGATGCATCATTGAACAAATTAAACTTGGTGCCAAAAATAATTTATCAGTCCTCGCCCCGGTCGATTATTCACGCTTATGACAAATGGTGGCGAGCTGGCCAGTATATTTCACGGATTTGTGATTTGCAATACATACGTTCGGCAATGGATATTGTTCGGCATTTTTTATTTATAACTTTATACTTTTGTCTGGTCGGATTTGTAATTTTGTGACTCAGAATTTGGTATTTTTATTTTTGATAATAACTTAAGGAGTATAGAAAGATTAAACGGAATTAGGATTGCAGACAAGCAAAAAGACACAAATAGCTCTTTATAGAAATCTAATCTAGCTCTAATTTATCTTCACAGAAACACCTAATATACCCACGAAAAATAAAAAAACGATGAAAAATCTTAATCATAATAATAAAACTTGGTGCGAAATTAAAGGTGCAAGGCCACTAACAATCCATCAATCAGAACGTATACTCTTAAACGAAAGGTCGTGACTTCAAATCCAACCCCATTAAACCATTACGTTAAACTCTAGCAAAGGTGGCCCCTATATCAAAGATGCATCGCGACTGACACACAAAAAAAACTGGACCATCAACATCGGTAAAAATATTTCAAATGTGCGCTTTATTTATATATTATTCTCCACATTAACATATTAATATACGACGATCTTCTAATCACAAATCTGATAAGTCAGACATTAACATAATTACTTGAAACCGAAATATACAGTATACGAAAAAATTCTATACAGTAGATATTAATTAATTGAACGCTCACATCAACTTAATAGATAAACGTTGCAATATGAACAATTACTAAGAAATAGCGTGAATCCATTGCAGGTTAATTGTGGATTAAGTTTATCAAAATGCGTACATAATCTTCAATGGATGAGCGACGCATCGATAGCATCTCCGCGAGGATAAGATGAGAACACTAATTATGTTTCTATGGTGCACGGACGCTTGGAGGGGCGGCATTCCGTCAGTGCGTTGACCTTCGCCACAGACCAACACAACGGTAGAGCGAACGAAAAAAACATAAATTGAAATATATATTAATGATTTCTATTAATTATCGCACGTATAATAAATTATTCAAGGTTTTTGAATTATGTGTATTTTTCGATATGGAGTCCGGTATTAATTGGAGTTGAAATGGCGCTTCTATTTTTATACTCATTAGGGTATCGTTTATTTGATGCTGCAGATTCTGACAGCTGATTAACTGATACAGAAGTGATGTAATTAATGTCCAATTAATACACTGTTACTAAGTAAACTATAATTGCTTGACATTTTGAAAAATAAAAATTGCTGTGTTAAGTAAAATAGTACCTTGTGAAGTACATCAATTAGTTTTACAGTTTTCAACACAATAAACGAATCTACTTAAGTATTTCCTCGTTTAAGACGTATATAACATTAAGATTAATGTACTGATATATTAACGGCCTATTTTACTGCCGACGGATAGGTGATTTCCGATAAACTTACTTGTATTTGGCGGATGAGTTCTTGATAATTCTATTCCATTTTTAGGTTATCTCTTAGTGCCTAATTGTTATCCGTGAAACGGACCGTTATTATTCTTCGAATTATTAAATAGTTCGCTTTTAGAGGTCCTAGTTACGTGAACGTAGTTTTTACAAAAGACAAGAAAAAAAACCCTAAATTCACATTCATTAGTAGAAACACTAAGGTTGCTTGAAAATATTATAAATGTTATAATAACAAGAGCAGCTTTTTCAACTAAATTTTCGTATAATTTTTATAACAACCGCCATTTTACGACGTTCCTTGATCTATGGCGGCTAGCAGATGATATACAGTATCACAGTGTGCGGCGCAAATGTGCTATCTCAACCTATTCTGTTTAGAGACAATCGCACGTTTTGTGAGGAGCCTTTTTGAACACCGAACTGACATTGATGTAGTTTGAGGCTGACTAACATAGATCTTTTGAGGTCTTCGAAATTTGAAAAGGCCGGTTGATCTATGGGTCGATTGGGGTTTCGTAAGGGAACAGACAACTATTTTTCTGTGGTCTAATGAGGTATAAATTATCATAAATGATTTTATGGGATCTGGAGTTAAATAGAATTTATATTTTTTCATAAAAATTAAGAGACTATTTACCCAGCAGTGGGTGATTCCAGGCTAAAATGATTCTGATAATGAATTTATGTTTTTAGAATTCGTGGTGTTGGTGGTGTGTTGAGATTTCATGGTGGGAGGAGTCAAGAATTAATTTCACAGCTATCAGCAAGCTATAGGTGTTGATAGCTTGAAATTGATGTATTGAGTTTATACAATGAATCTTTATTTTGTTAAAAGATTTTCCTTACGGCGGCGGTCAAAAAGTAAGGCCCGTTAAGTAAATAGCTGCATTGAGTTTCTGTAAAAAGGAAAAGCAATTTTTCCGTGTATAATGCTCCCACCGTTGGGATACAGGCATCCTCATTTTGACAGGAAGTGAGCTGTAATCACAGAACAGATAACTCTTTAACTGTTCTGTGGCTGTAATCCACCATGCAGGCCCAATGCGAGTTGGTAGATATACATGTCTTCCAATTTTTAGTTCTAGGATATAGCTCGACTATCTCTCGACGTTTTCCTTCACCATTTTGAGAACAGAGGTGTTACAATTATTTACACAAGTTAAGCACCTGCTTGGGTTCGAACCCAAGACCTAACACTTTAGTCGGGGCCGTTACCACTAGGCTATCACTGCTCTGCATCAGAGATTAACAAAATTGACAGGAAAGAATCTTTGTGACGTAAAAGGCATATAAATATAAAATTAAAGTGACAGAAAAAAAAATCTTCTAATACACACAAAACTGTATTCATCTTCCAATCCAAATATAATATTATATCAAAACGATTAATGTCGAGTATTTCAATCTAAACTCTTGACTTTTTACAACACTTCAGTGCAAACAAGTTTTTATATCAACAGGAATTATATGAAATTTTAAGATTGGTTTTATATGAAAAAATAGACAGTTGTTATTTGAAGTTTAAACGTTTTTGCCTCTTGGAAAATATTGTAATTCGTTAAGGTGTGAATGCGAGGACTTTGAAGTGTGGTTAGGTTAAGATATAAGTATAAATATCAACAATATAATGATAAAAAGTAACTTCTAGTCGTTGTGTGGTCTTGGTGGAAGAAAATGCGCAATTTATGATCATTGACGACACGGTTGGCGCAGTGGTTGAGCGTTTGACTGCTGCGCAGCATGTCGCGGGTTCGATTCCCGCACGGAACAAATATTTGTACGACCTGCAAGTATTTGTTACGGGTCTGGGTGTTTTTCTATATATAATATGTATGTATTTACAAAAAAAAAATATTTAAGTAGTTTATCAGCCATCACGTTACCATAACACAAGCATTAGGTTGCTTAGCTTGGGACTATACGGCGTTTTGTGAAATGAATTATTGAAAAAACTCTATGGGCTTTTAAATACATAATTATCTCAAGTAGGATCGCGACTAGACAGTCTAATATCCAACATGCTAAGATAAGTAGGTACTATTGGTTAGTCTTCCAGTACCGAGGTGAGAACCTGTAAATCATATACCACCATAACCGGATGCGGCTGAATACCATTATTTTACATGAAGCGACTCCATAATAGTATCTCATTTTTAGTTATAATAATAAGTATAGACTAGCTGTCAATATTGAAAAAAAATCATACAAACTGCCACTCCCTATTTCACTCCTTTTTTTTTAATCCTTTCATAACTGACATCCCATACTCATAATCTACCTCTGTGGCAAATTTCATCGTCATAGGTCTAGCAGTTTAAAAAAAAATCGATTTTTTTTTTGATGCTAATCTAACTTAAAAGTAACTAAGTACCTAGATAAAAATGATTTTTGATGATCGAAGCGAAAAAAGAACAACATTCTTGCTTGAATGTTTTTTTTTAAATCTTTTTTAAAATACCTACTTACTTATAATTGTATGTAAATATGAGCACTAAATCCTTTCGCTTTTATATTATAGATTACTAGGTTTTGCCCGCGTGTATGTGAAATTATATATCACGGGAACCGTACATTTTTCCGGGATAAAAAGTAACTTACTTATATGCTATTCCAGACTGTAATATATCCTTGTGCCAAGTTTCATCCAGATCCGTTAAGTAGTTTTTAATAAATTCATTACAAACATACATACAAATCTTTCCTCTTTATAATATTAGTATACATAGATAATGACCAACTTACAAGACAGCTAACAATTAAAAAGCTTCAACTATTCTCATTCTATTCATACTTTCAAGTTTAACAACAAACAATCATCACGTTCAAGCTTGCTTAACTTCAAAACTTCAACAGTTCGTGTTCTCACTGTATGCAAGCAAGACCATGTCAATTATAGAACGGTTTTTCTAATTAAGCTTGTAACTTTAACACACTTTAATACTCGTGGGATTTATTTGTAGATCTTGAATGTAGGTATCTATAAATACCTATGTGATGTTCCTATAGGTCGTCATTATCTTGCCTAGCCTTTTCCCAGCTGTGTTGGGTCGGTTTCCAGTCTAACCGGATGCAGCTGAATACCAGTATTTTACACAGAGCGACTAGATCTGACCTCCACTACCCAGTAACTGGGCAATACGATACTCCTGGCTGTCAGATTTTCAGGCTTCTGACGACCCGTAACGACTGTCAAAATGCACAAATGACAGCCGGGACCAACGGCTTAACGTGCTTTCTGAGGCACGGAGGAGTCTCGGTATGTGCTGTTCCTATAGGTATTGGGAGATTATTATTATTGTAGTGAGTTTTTGCAATGATAGGCAAGGCCCAAAAGTACGGTCGCCAGCGTATTAAGTTATACCTAACTGTCAACTTTCTCCAAATGATTTTAAACCTTAAAACGTTACCAATTAAGTTCAAAATCTATTGAGAAAATGTGACAGTTTGTGGTACCTTGATGACTATACATAGAAATTATTCTCATTTTGTTTGTCTTGTCGTTACTAAATGGGTTAGCCACGGTGTTTTATCTATGATAACTTTGGATAAGATAAGTCTTTTCAGTGTCGTGTAGCAGGAGGAGGCAGTCGCTCCTTGTAAAATACTGGCATTCAGCTGCATCTGCCTAGGCTGGAAGCCGATAACATTAAAGCTGGTGAAAGGCTAGCAGATTGATTGGATTAAAACTAATTATTTACCATCTATACATCGTTTCGAAGGTGCTAATCTGCTAATTGCCATTTAAGCAAAGATTTTAATTTATTTTTTATACATCGTAAAAATTTGAAACCTTTGATCCGTCCGTTAATCGTGTCGTTACTATCAGTACCTAACCGTAATGAGTCGTTATATCAACTTCATAGTACCGATCAGTTAAAATGTATCTAAACTGGGTAATAGACATCAAACAGCGATCCAATCCCACGCACAGCATCCTAACCCGTTTACCTCATTTCAGATGAGCCCTGTTTCCTAGATACGAGCGCGAAAGGGGAATCTTAGATTTCGATGCGTATACCGTACTGAATCCGTTATGCGCAAACGCAGATACGGCTGTAATAACCGTCCATGCTAATAAATATCTTAACATGGTTAATAAATTAACTTTAATACTGAAATCTGATATTTACGGGCTAATTAGAAATTACAGTGGATTCTGAATGCAGGGTTTATATGAAGACTCTAAAACCTAGACTAAACAATACTCGTGTGTCTACCTATCTTAATCGATTTTGAACTTAACTGTCAACGTTTTAAGATTTAAAATAATTTGGAGAATTTGACAGTTTGGTATAGCTTGACGGCTGGTGACCGGCTCTAGAAAATTATGATTAGATACTGTAGCGCTTGAAGAGCGCTTAGCTATAAAATATGCGGGACAATAAATCTGTATAATATTTATTTTAGATCTACCAGTTTATCTCAAAGAAACGTTTGCATGTATAAGCGTTTATTCTAACACTGTTTTTTAATCAAACAAAAATCGAATAATTCTTATTTAATACTAATTCCAAATTCGTTTGGAAGAACAAAATCAGCCAGTATTATTTTTCTCTCCAGCCTGCTACACCTTTTGCGTAAAACCTCTATACGTAAATAGATCAAGAAACTCCATAGTACCTACTTTGATATTCTTCGTACGAATAGATCAATTATATGCTCATCATAATCTAACCCAATATTTAATAGGTTACGAACTATGAACCTATTTGAGGTTAAAAAGATTACGTCATTAGAAGTCGACTCAACGTCAAATAAGCAAACTTCAAAACAGCGGAATATAAAAAAGGCGGCTCATGATAAGTATTTAATCAAAGTCAAAATAAAAATAAGGCTTAAAAACAAAATACATGGACCGTCGAAATTCGGATAATGTTTAATATTTTTTGTCATTCCACTGAGTGACACTTTACAGAAACTAACCATTAGATGGCCCCAAATTTATAATAATTTTATTACTCGTACTTATGATAATATTTCAACAGATTACTTGTGACAAAAAATATTATACACGCTTATGCAAGCTGTCTTATGCATAAACCCGTTTTTTTTGCATGATTTAGTGTTTTTTTGTTTTAAATATTTTCATTGACACTTTAATTCGTCATTCAATCATTTTTCGACTTTTTTTAGCGTTTAACACTAATTATTATGTTTCACCCAATACAATGTCAGTAAATAAGTACCTAAGTAGGTACGTATTAAAAATTTACATACGATTTCTAACCTAAAAAAAATGGTTTGCAAAGGGTGATGACCAAATTTGTCTCTTTTTGGTTTTCATTCCATTCTCTAGATCTATGGATACTTCGAATTGTAGCTTTTAAAAACAGTTTAAATACTATTTTATTTAAATGTTCTATGCACAAATTGTCTTACCCTCTGCCAACAGCTGCAACATTTGCAACTGCTCACTGCGCACACGACGAATTGAATCGTTTTAAAAGGAAATAATAACATCATTCACGTAGTTTGATGTACCGGTGATTTGTATGCTTATTTGTCATATGTAAATAACACAAAATGGCGGTGAATGCTAAACAATGTCCTTTATTCACATTGAAACGAATGTGATTGTATGCTAAAATATTAGGTTCGATGCTCGGATCATGGGATTGGTAATTATTTTTGTTTATGTTGCAAAGTACGTCAGGGTACGAGGTTAAATTGAAACAATAACCTATAATTATTTAAATAAGGTACTAACATGAATAATGTTGCACTTAATCTTTAAAATCGTTTTGTTCAGCAAAATGATTAAATTATGTAACTCATTCTTTGTTATTGTCAACAATAAAATTCGAACACTTTTATTGTGGCTATCCATCTGAAAAAGTCACGTTATCATATTAAATACTGATTTCTCACCACCATTTATCCAAAATATTACCCAATTTGTTAAATTCGCACATAGTTGCCAAGACAGCCGAATACAGCAAACTTAATCACATCAACCTTAACATTTATTCTCAAACCAAAAACACACATGCAATACCATTTGGACTCGCACATGCAATATAAAGGACACCTCATAATTTTGTTTCCCCTTTTTTAAAAAGCGTGTTTTAAAAAAAGCGAGTTTTAAAAAACCGCGTTTTAAAAATATCACTTGTTTCCATCGCTGGTCATTTGTAATTAAAAGTATTAAAGGCAACTTATGGTGTGCTGATTAAAGATTGCTATAATACAAGTGTTCGTGAAATATAGCACGGCGGTTCGGAAATAAATATGCTGGTGCAGGGACACTGATTGGGAGCAGGAAATCGTGATACGAAGAGCTTGAAGTAACTGTAAGCAGTGGATTAAGTTGTATGTTGGCTTTAAGTGGTATAGACGCTTTAATTAAGCTATAGGCAGGAAAGAAGAAATAAATAAGTAAGTAAGTAAATAAAAAAGGCGAGTAACTTATTTTGTGTTATATACTTTTGCACTGTTAAGTGGCTGTGTTGAATAATTTACAAACCATCATTAATATTGACACTTCTTATATTCTCACAGTTATATTTGAAATCTTAGCGTGTGTGTAACTGATGAAGTAATAGAAGTATGTGAACAGGCTAAATTTAGTATACTGGCAACACTAACGTTGGATTAAGTAAACGGAGATAAGCGTACAATTGTATAATTAATGAAAATTATATTAAAACAATACTAAGGGTTTCAGTTCAGTAACATTGTCACACAAAGCTACAATTAAATGATATAGTGGCGGGGAAACTCTAAATTTTTAAATTATTAATAGTTAATACAATTAAAAAACCTGTTAAATAATCACTTAGCACACCGGGCAACAACCTTAAATACATCTAATCAATCTGTCTAGCCTTTTCCCAACTATTTTGGGGTGGGCTTCCTGCCTAATGGATGCAGCTGAATACCAGTATTTTACATGGAGCTACTGCCTACATGACCTCTACAACCCATTCAGTACCTAGATAATACAGTACCCCTTGGTAAGACTAGCTGTCAGACTTTCGGGGTTCTGACTACCCGTAACGACTGTCAAAGATCCACGAATGACTTTCAACAATGGCCATCTTGCAGTTCAACCATAGGGTTGTCTACTGTTTAACCGGACTAACGTTTTTTTTTTTTTAACAATGGCATCTTTCCACGAATGACAGCTGGGACCAACATAAATGTTATACTTTTTTAAATACTTACAAGTCTTCATAAGAGCATTATCACTATTCGCTATCGCTTATGA
The DNA here is from genome assembly GCA_951799385.1 of Hyppa rectilinea. NCBI lineage: Eukaryota > Metazoa > Arthropoda > Insecta > Lepidoptera > Noctuidae > Hyppa > Hyppa rectilinea. The sequence goes on along the minus strand of OX637310.1, from coordinate 2,933,798 downwards.
TTCGCACGCGATCGGCAAGCGAATGATCGTTCTTTGAAAAAAGTGATAAACGTCCAATTCAGGCATTATCTGATTTTACTAATTTCAAATAATTACTGGCGTAAATGCCGCATTACTGTGTAATAAGCTCCCGATGCGGCCAATTGAAAAACTTAATGGAACTTATAAGTCTATTTTAGTGTCTTCGCACAATGTGTGTATGAGAAAATAATTATGAGAATAATTTAAACAAGATTCTTGGTTTCTTTTAGTGTGAAAGGCAGAAATATATGTATTTGATTGCAATCGTAAATTGAGGCATTACTTTTTTGCAAGGCAGGGGATAAATGATGTGGATAGCATTACCTACTTTGAGTAAAGTTGACAATTGTGTGATTTATTGTTTAATTAATTTAAATTAGTGCTCATTTTTCTGGGTTCCCTACCCAAATAGTAAAATGGGACCCTATTTCTAAGACTCCGCTGTTCGTCCGTCTGTTTGTCCGTCAGTCACCAGGCTGTATCTCGTGAACCGTGATAGTTACAATTAGGTATTTTTATTGCAGCTATAACAACAAATACTGAAAAACAGAATAAAATAAAAAATAAAACTGGTTTGTTGCATTGAAGCCCCCATGCATTTGCTGTATGGGGGCCTGTTTTTTTGGCCGTTTTTATAAATCATAGTACGGGACCCTTCGTGCGCGAGGCCGTCTCGCACTTGGCCGTTTTTTTATATATTAGCCGTTGATAGCACTAAAAATAATGTTCTCCTCACAAACACAAGTCCCACTTAAAAACAGCAGTAAACCTTAACACTGAGACAGTAACTAATTAATATATCATTTACACTTGACCGCCTTTAAAAAACAAAAAAGTCTGCATGAATTTTAAAAGCGTCAGTGTTACTAGTGCTAAATAAAAAAGCGTTCGAAATAGCGGTGTGCGTTCAAAACGGAGTGTCATCGATCAAAATCATGTGCATGAGTTTGACCTTGTGTTAGTACTAATACTAAATAGTTTGTTACAAAAGAAGTGTTACAAAAACTCTATACAATAACAACACAATGAGAAAATTCCGTTTGAATGTTAAGGCGAAGCGACGTGTGCGCGTTTGTAAGGTGACTCTTTGAAAGAAGTCCGTCAACATTCTATTTACCCATTTTGTTGCGATGAATTGATTTTATTTCTTTTTGTATTTTACTTATCGTATGAAGCTTATAGTAGTGTTGTATTATGTTTCGGAGGAAAACAACGATAACGTTCTTATGATGACAGATGGCGCCACGTGTCTTTCGAATTATGATTGAATTATTTGTTACTAGCTTTTGCCACCGGCTTCGCCCGCGTGTATGTAGGAAATTATCCCACGGAAACCGTAAATTTTTCCAGGTTCAAGTAGCTTATATGCTATTCCAGACTATAATCTATCATGTGCCAAGTTTCAACCAGATCCATTGAGTAGTTTTTGAGTTTATTCGTTACAAACATACATACAAATCTTTCCTCTTTATAATATTAGTATAGACAAACAAAGTGCCGAGTTGATTATCAAAATTCGAAACAAAGAGCGAAGCCGCGGACTAGTAAAAAAGAATTCTCTCGTTCTGGTGACAACGCTTCACCTTAACAAACAGCTGTGCCTAGTCCCGGGACTTACAAATCCACGATCGAGCTGATAAAAACACCATTAAATTAATATTACACATTTTTTTTACTGACCCGCAACGGTTTTATATTGATGAAACAGCACAAAGGTTTGCTAACCGTGATGAGTTTTAGATGGCATAATTTTCTATTAAGTGGGTGTTTGATCGAAATAAGAGAAGTACTAACTATTCACCGTTTTTTAAATATTGTTTGGTGGTCAGTAGGGACTGGTCATGTTTTAGCGGCTATGGCTTGTTTTAATTTAATTTTTGAACTGGTTTTATATATTTTATATAAGATGCTTTTAACGTTCTCCTTCGTTCTCACATGTATAATATTAATATGAATTATGTAACCAATATTTTGTAGCCATATTTTGTTTAAAACAGTGTCCATGGAGTTTCTTGCCCGTTCTTCTCCATAGGTGCCTACTGCTTTGGAATGGGCAACTAGCTTCATTTTTCTGACTGACTTGACCCCTTGACAATTCAAAAGTGCCTGTAATTGGTTTATTTGAAATAAATACTTTGAGTTTGAGTTTAACATTCCACCATTTAATGCAAATATCTGTTTTTGCCGACCATAAACTGCAGTTGCTAAGAAAACTACCTTCGTAAAATTTATTGCCCCACAAAAAACTTACGCAAATTGATTATAATTTATTGTCTCTTCAAAAATTAATGTTGGCTGTATAAACATTGGCAAATTAAGCAGGTTTCAGACCTGTTTAACGACCTAAGATTTACTCTGAGCACTAAATTATAAAGAACTAGCTGTGATTGGCAACTTTGCCTGGTGCCTAAGATTTTACATTTGCCGTGATGAAATTCAGGCTACCTACATCAGGCTACATGGATACACAGTTTAACATGGATTGTGGATTTGTGGCCATGGGATAACAATTTGATGTTAGTTTAAAGAGGCCACAGTGGTAAAGGCCCCTGTGGTGCAAGCCACTGTAGTTCAGATTTGTTTCCGGTTATGCTGGGGAAATTCAGCGAGATAGTCCGAAACCGTTACCACTGGTCTGCCCCGGCACACAAAAAGCTTAGGTAGGAAAATGGATGCATTTTAGTCGGTGAGACTGACACACCCCTCCGCTACATCAAGAGTGGCATCGGACATATGATGATTTTCATAAATAAAATGCTGAGGGAATAGTTTTACGTCCTAGTCTAGCTCCTCAGCAAAATAAGTTATGTATATAACAAACAGACGAATAGTTTCCCGTCCACAGTAGTTCTTACCAGTAGTCCTTACTTCAGCTATAAACTGCGCAGGCACAATCAATTTGCAAGTTTGATTAGCACTCTTTGATTTTAATGACCTGTATAGGAAAACATTCTGCCTCCGGCTTTCTCAGTGTTACCTATTCGAAAGTTTCGCAATTTACCACTCAAATAAATTGATCGATCACTTGTTGATTTACATCGCTTACTGGAACTACATCGGGTTTATGTACCTAATATCTACCTACTACTAGAATTTTTTATATTGGTTCCAAAAGAAAGGAGCATGCCTGAATTTTATTAACTCTTGTCCCACTCTCCAATAGCTACGTGAAATAAATAGTTGGAAAAAACATATAAAATATACTAAATACAATTAAAATGTACTAGGCTCCTAGTTACAAATTTTAGTCTGTTCCAAGTTATGCTTTATAAATAGCAGTTTAAGCAACAAAAAAAACATTTTTTTTTCGTATTATATTGAGTTTGTTAAAAAAAACTTATCCAACGATGTATCATTTGGAGGATGGGACCAAAAATTGAGTCCTTCTTTAAAGCAGTTTAAGTTTAAACATACGATGATCTTAAAACGAATGATCTACGAACACACACAATGTCATAACCATCTTTATTCTTAATTCAGAAGCCATCACACACATTCCAAGGCAAACACTAAAAATGTATGATTAAATACGAGTTTCTAACCCTCTCTTATAATTCTAAGACACAATATGCGATGAAGATAGTCATTTTTTGTTCCTCCGTCCATGTCAAGGGTACAGGGTGTAATTTTCTTAATTCATATAATCTTGTTCGAAGGGAGCTGAGCTCGGGAAGTCGGGATGTTGTGTGTTGCATGCGTCTGTTCGACTTTGTTGATGTAATTAAAATTGTACAAGTTTCTGATTGGCTTTATCGTGGTAATGGATTTAGGGATCGATTATATTTTTTGCGATTTTGTTTTAATAGTGATGTGACACTTTCTTTCAATAATCAAAAAAACTTTTTCGCTGTTTTCTGTTGTTCAATATTTCTATTTGCTTGAATATTGTGGTTAAACAGTCTTAAGTTGATTTCAAACAATCGTGTTATAAAAAAATTATAATGATGTGTGAATCGTTTTATGTCGGTCTCAATTCATTATATATTTCACTGCACAATGTTATTTTGATATCACGAAAAACTGATACCGGCTATTTTTTTTACTGATATTTAAATAATAATATTTTCGATGCAATCTGCCAGGAGTTTACCAGAGAATTTCATTCAAATGGCGAACAATAAAGTAACATTCCACTCATAAGTAGTTTAGACTTTTACATCCTACACGATTTTCTATACCTATTTTCAGAAACAGATCTTGCTAAGGGTAATCTCCAAGATTTTCCCACGTCAACGTAGGTAATAACATTGATTTATTCAAAGAATGCCTCTTAAAGGCGATAAAGAAACACGGGTCAACTGATATTGTCTTCAGGAACCATTTAAACTTGCGGTACTTGACTATTTTCTGACATGTAGATGATGTAGGGAAGATTCGGAAAAGTATCGATAACGAAGTATAGTATCGATACTTACATTACTTACCTACCAACAACAATCTAATCAATAGGTCCGATTTGTCATTTTACAAAAAGATCTATGAAGGAACACAAATTCGATGGCTGCAAACTTTGGATTTAACAACGATGCAAAAGCACTATTTAGATTCTTATAGTATTAAGCTGTTTTTTGAGATATCATTGACAAAACTAGACATCATTCAATTAAATAAAACTGGACCGATTAATGTACAGACGCCAGCACATCAAGCTATCCCAAATTAACAAAGTATCCCAATTGAAAAACTATCAAAGAAATTTTTATTTGTAAAAACAAAAATCTTTCCTAAATTTCGATACTTTTATTCCAACCCTTGACCTCATATCGATACTTTTGTTCTATACTACGTAGGTACGGTTAGCAAAATAGTTCATTAATAAACGGTCATAGTGGAGCGTCGAGTAATAGACAGGGCTCTGTCGTGCGTACATTGCTGAGGAAATTAATTAGATACGGTGCGCGGAAGGGCGGAGTACGGTTGGCGGAAAAGATATTAAATGTTATAGGACGCAGAAACTAGTAAGGTTGGAAGGAGCAGTCGTATGTTGATTCACAACATGCTTGTAATTACTGGTTATGAGGTGTACTGTTTTATACATCAGAATTTGGCCAGTTGTGTTTAAGTCCCATGTAATAGGGGGTGAGCTTATTACCGTCAATTAGGCACAAATGCAGGTTCAGGCTGCTACTGAGAATATCCTGGTGGAAAATCCAACAACACTGGCCGATCCGAGAATCAAAATTAGGACCACATGCTCAGCTATCAGCGGGTTATCGCTACCCCGGGACATAAAGGGCTAAGGAAGGACCATGGATGGGTTTTAGTCAGTAAGATTCTGACACTCTCTTCCACTCCATTCAGAGCGGGAGGGGAAAAAAAAATGCCAACTCGTTAAGAATAAACTATATCTAGCTGAATGAAGACCAAAATCCTCCTAAAGAACTAAAGAAGCTTGTAAAGAATATTTTTAATGGTTTTGGTGTTCAATTAAATGTCTTTGTATCTGTCTTTGAAATTTTAAGAGTCTTAATAGAAACCAACTACTAAGTTTTCCGACATAATTAAACATTACCGGAATCGTGCATTATGTAAGTATTAAAATAACAGTACATCAATAATTTCGTGAAATAAAATAAATTTGAAATAAACAGTAACGCACGCATGTTTTGCTGACCGTACCCGGTAGAAGCGGCACAGATAAGTGTAAAGTTATTATTAAGTAACCTGGAGAGGAATGACTCGGATTGAAAGGACCTAGGTCTGCTAGACATCCTAGGTAGTCTAGTCGTCTATGCAAAGAACATCTAGTATTTTGCAGTGAAATTAAAACTATTTTTTCTACCGTTTTGCCTTCCATTTTGTATCAAGCCATATATCAGCCTATCACAGTCCACTGCTGGACATAGCCTGGTCCTAGTCTGTTCCTCAACACCTTGTCCTCCGCTCCCCGCATCCATTTTGTGTACTGTTTGACTACGATACATTTTGTGTAGTAGCTTTTTATCCAAAACGAATTGAAAGCTACTACATAGCTTTATTCCCAATGTGGTTTAGTTCATTGACTTCTTGAAGTCAATAAACAAATTGAATTTACGTAAAAAGTTACGTTGTTTAACCTAGAATTGTACAGAGATGTACATCAAGCGACCCCCATCTGTCCAATTTGTTTAATAGATTTTTTACTTTATTACAAAAGAATAAGGTTCATTTTCAATTGGGAATATTTGACAGTTTGAGATATCTTGTTGTACTGGCGTCTGTACATGGAACGACTGCAAATCTCACCTTCACCACACAGGTACTGGGTAACATGCCACCTCTTGGTCTTCTTCTTTTCGAGTGGTTAGTGACTAACCTGGTGTCAGAGTTTTTATGCTGCCCATAGGCCTTTGACTTAGCTTCACATGCTGTTGAGAAATATCTCGCAGTCATGCTGGTGTCTTCACGATGTTTTCCTTCACCTCTTGGTCAGACTGGCATGACTGAACCATGTATTATTATTTGATAATAATTAAAATAATAATCTTAGGCTTTGATAGTTATTTCAATCAAAATACCGACATAAATACGGGTAGTAATTTTACACCTAGCAGTACAATAATTATCATTATCTGAATGCTGAAACTACAGTTTCCAGTTAAAGTTAATAGCAACAGCAATAATTATTAGTTTGATGGTGCTCGTTTTATTTGGATTTTGTAGCGAATCTTATTAATATTAACTGGGTTTGCGGTATTTTCTCTATTATACCGGTTTTCTCAATCCCGGTTTTACGGTTTTTTTTTGTTAAATCTTACAGGAAACGAATATTATCCTCTTTTGCGAATCGCGAATATTTGATATTCAGCAACAATGATCGGATTGTTAATTTAATTTCATATTTATTTGTAGTAAGTAGCTAGCTAATATTCAATTTATTTATCATTCAATCATGATTCGAAATACACGTGGCGCCATCTATTATCATAAGAACGTTATTGTAGTTTCTCTCGGGAACAGTACTTTAATGAAAGGTACTATATGTCCGTGTCTCTCAGCTGACAGCGTATATGCAAAATTTCAGCATCATCGGTTCATTGGTTTAGGTGTGAAAAGGTAACAAGCGGACTAACAAACTTACCTTATGATTTACAATATTAGTTGAAAGAGATAGGATTGTTTAACTGAGAAACCTTTTAGGCCAAGGTTAAAAAAAAAACCATATTTTTGTTTCGATTAAAAGAGAGAAAAGATAACAAGTTATTGTACCCACATGTAATAGGCCCGGCATTTTTTATTTTAAAATAACAAACCAAGTTTTATTCCTTTATAAAACAAAGGTCATTTAAAAATTATCGCGAAAGAAGCCAAAGTGCCGACGTTGAGGCGTCACTTAAGAAAATTGCGGTCGCTTCGATTCGACACGAAAACTTCATCAACACGTGCGTGCGCGCAGCTTTTAAGATGGCGGCTTAGGAACAGCGCGGACTATCTTTCCTTATAAATTATGCTATAAAATAAATGTATAAGAAATATTTTAAAACAAAGGAGAATGCCCAATAAAAACCCTGTGTCGATTTAATAAAACACAGTATCTATGGTAGGTATTAAACGTGGAATTAGTGTCTCATAAAATAACAGTGTACATAAATTATAATATATCAAGCTAGTTTCCTGTGGTCAAAAAGAGATAAGTAGAGCAGTATGCGGTTTTGTTGCACATATTACACTATCCAAACAACGTAACAAAAGTCAGTTAAGCACAGGGTGGTGATAAGTCAAACCAAACAAAACGGTGACGAAATGCAATGAGTGGATTTAGAAATGTAGCAGCCCTTATTAATGCATGCAAGAACCGGAAATTTAGAAGGTTAGGATTTTTTATTTTTTTAAATTTTAATTTTTCTTTTATATTTATTAATTATTCATTTATTTAAACTTCCGCCCACTATCCTTACAGGTCACCCTAATACAATAGTGGGTACCCTAACACATGTATAAAACATATCAACTATTAATACCTGCTCATCAATCGGTGAAGTAAATTGTCGTGAGGACTCTAAAAATTCGAAGACATGTGGCATTCACCGACCCGCAGTCTTGTATTGAGATCGCGTGTTGAATTATAGCCTAGTTAATCTCACAAAGAAGGCCTGTATCCTAGCAGAAGGATGTTAATTAAATTGTACGGTAAAATATAACCCACCATGTTTAAGCCTATATCAGCAAAAGTGCCAATCAATATTAAAACACGTAAAATAGACAATACTTATTATGGAAATACCTATTTAGCTAAACGAATATTAAGTATGATATTCTATGGGTTGCACATAAAATTTAACCCAAACTACCATACTATTTCCTACAAGGTAAAGACTACAAAATGGCAATAAATTAAGATGCGTATGTCCGCTGGTGCATATACCTAGTGTGCTGAATATTCAATCAACTATATCCGATACTTCCAGTCAAATTTCAAAATCCTTTGTGAAAATCAAATGTCAATATAAAATCATTTATTTCAAATAGACTCAAGAAAGGCACTTTTGAACGTCAAAATGAATAAGAAATAGAATTGATTCTACATAGTTCCCACTTCCAAAAGGTACTTTCGTATGAAGAAGAATGGGCAAGAAACTTCACCGTTACTTCTTTTAAAATGTTTTGTATACGTGAATAATAAAATTATATGTGAAGAAGATGCACCCAGCCCATCGATGTTGGCCCATCACTACTGTTTAGTTTTTTAATTAATTGTCCGGATGTATAATTACAATTTATTTTAATTTCAACGCAAATGTTAGAAAAGTTTTAGTACTTTATGAATTCTGTGTGTGTGTAAATGTATGTTGTTGGTATTAAAATGTTGATCTTTATTAATAGTATATTGTATCTTTGTTTATAGGTAAGCACACTTTATGTTCAAAAGTACAGAAACGACAAGTGCGGAGAAGGTAAGTGATATAGTGTTACTGTTTGTATTTACTGTGACCTGTTTACTTAATTAAGTGATATAAAGAAAGGAATGAAATAAAATAGCAATTTGGAAAAAAAATACTAAAGAATGAAGTAATTAAGATAAATTCACTAGAAGTTAGGAAGAAAAAAATTAAAAAGGAAAGGAGAGGCGGTGTGGGGGGTAGATTTAGTTTAGCCCAAACGAATGAATGCCCATTTTTTCTTCGAATTATTATACAAGAATAAAATGTTCTTTTTTTTTCTTTCGATTAAATTCTTTATTCGGTTCATTTGATAGGACCAAATGAACTGAATAAAGAAATTTAATCGAAATCAGCTCAAACAAAAGTATTATGTTAAAAGCTTTACCAAAAGCAGTAGGTAACTTAAGTATGAAAAAAAATACAATGTAATTTATCTCTAATTGGCCACTGTGTCTCCAATGATTTTTTACATTTTTGCAGCCTCTCAATGTTCATAACCCCCTTTTATCAGCCGATATGATTAGAATCTAGGAATAAACCGGTAGAACGCGAGATAAAGAAGACGTTTCAAACATTTAGTGCTAATAAAAAGCAGAGATCAAACCAACCGATTGGAGGATCGAACTGTGATTGGCTGGATTTTATAATACTTGATAAGTCGTAAAGACTGCGTTAACCTCTTTCTAGGTATATACGGTACTTTCTTCTTTGTTAAAACTTGGATTAGTTTCTAGGTTTAGTATGACATTTTTCATTATAATTAAAATTTACTACGATTTGAGGAAGTAAGTGGTTCATACTCAACGATGAAAAGATATTTTAATTAAAATAGAGCTATAAAGATCTTCAATTATTTTATTTGGAATCCTAGATGAATATCAACTTTTGTAACAACAAACTCAATGTCAAACATGACAAAGTTCAAATTCTATTGCAGCCTATTTAGAACATTTTTTTAAAATACAACATGTCGCACAAAATTCTACTTAGAAGTGATAAAGATAAAGTTGATATTTGTATAAATGGCAATGAATATAATATTTTCTAAGATTCTAAATTGAAGTATAGCTCTATTTTTCGCGGTCTCATCTCTCAGCCATCCTATAAATAAACATGGATCTTGAAAACACCATATGGAGAAACTTAAACATATCATCTTGAATGCATTTATCGCCTTACCAAGACAAAAGCCGTCCAATCAGCTATCTATACACAAGTACTTTCCTCGAAATCACCATACTAGGAAGCATGGTCAGTCAGGAGCTGTCGTTGAGCCAAGATAATCCCCGAACGGACATTACTCATAAATATCTACCCACAGGATACAACCACCTTTTAATGCTAAGCTGGTATAACCGATGAAGGCTTTCGTCGAAAGATTGTTGGAAGAAGAAGGGTGTAAGTGTTGTGTGGGTCTATTGTGTCTATTGTTTTTTTTTTGTTTTGATATAGTGCTGTGACAATTTATTTGTTAAATAGGATCAATATATAGAGATACACTGAATAAAACTTCTAATACTAAATTAACCAACAAGCTATTAAAACTAAATAAAATTGTAATAGTAGAACGAATTAAGAATCTAAAATATGGCGTCGAATATACCTATTTATTATTGAACAGCATTGTTTTGTGTAAAAACTTTGTTTGTTTATTTAAAATTGGTCTTTGGAAGAGTATACCGAGATGGTATTTTGTGGTAAATAACCTGCACTGCCGTTAGACGTATATAAATTATACTCATCACGTTGAATTTAAGAGAAATCAAAAGAAAAGCACTCTACGCCCTTGAAGTTAAGCTCTTTTAATGTTTTAGAATTTACCAATATTAACAAATCAAGACAAAAATACCCTAAGTTTTAGTCAGCTATTCGTTAAAAAATCCTTATGTTTGCAAGGGTACTTTTATCTTAAAAGACCTTGTTCAGATTACAGTCCTACTCCACAGATTTATCATAGTTAAATAGCAATTGTCGTACCAAAGTACCGTAAAATCCTTTAAGCCCTGTTGCTTCTGGAGTCCTCTAAATAAATATGTATATCGGAGCCATAAGGAAAGCCCTCGACAGTGACGATAATGGTGCGATTTCAGTTTATATTGTTAGTCGGCGGTCGCTTCCCTGACCTTTGGCTCGCGAATCCGACAGTCTAATAACCAGGAGTAATATCCGTAAGGCTGGCTGCAAGCTCAGTTAGTATTGACAGGTTCACTTGAGAAATGTTTAAGTTAACAACGCGTTTTGATTAAACAATCTTGAACTTAATGTATTGATTAACAGGAATATTGGTGTGACGAAAAAAATATGCTAATGCATTTGACTGGTGGTTTTTGCGCTGTCCCCTTTAGTTGCATGGTATGACAGATATAGTGTGTTAGATTAAACTAGGGACATACTTTCAAGGGGTACTATACTCATGAAAATGAACAACTTTGACAATGGAACTATACTGTAATCCCGAAAAAATCAGCTGTTCAGTACATTTATGTTCACACAATTCGTCAAAATGTATGGAACAGTTGATTTTTTTTTTCACATTTCAGAGTTGGTCCCATGGACAAAGTTGTTGATTTTTATGAGTACTATACAACCTGAAAGTATGTCCCTCGTTTAACTTAACACACTGTATAGCACCAACAGTTTAGTTTTTATCTGCATATACTTTATACACATAATATTTACATACCTAAAAATATTAATAATAACTATGTACAAGTATATAACAGGAGGGAAAAAATAAATCAAAAGGCATCAAAAAATTCGTCCACATCGCTGTCAACAGGAAAAGTTCCCAAAAGGCTGGCATCTACATGAATATTACTAAAATTAGAATTTGTAAAAATAACGCATGAGGTACAGCTATTCACGCACAAACCTATAATATAAATGGTCAATCTCACATGATAATGTGTAATGAAAAACGGTCGGCCACTATCAGTCGTCGGTCCGCTCGTCACGCCACAGCGTAGAAGAATATGCAAATGTTCAGCTTATCAAGCCCCCTGCCTAGACTGACTTTATGACGGACACGTTCGCTGTCGACTTTACGATGCATACGCAAAACAAATAGCTGCCCGTGATTCATCTGCGAAGTTTATGTTATTGCTAGGCTGTGGGCTGGTGTGGTACATGGGGAGTGTATGACAATAAGTGTTGGTTTATTTTAATTTTGTTGACATAAGGATGTATTCCTTCGCCGCCGCGCCGGAGAGAGCGATTTACTCATATATCGATTCGGAAAGCACGTTAAGCCGTTGGACCCGGCAGTCATTTGTGCATCTTTGATAGTCGTTACGGGTCGTCAGAAGACCGAAAATTCTGTCAGCCAGTCTTACCAAGAGGTATCGTATTGCCCAGATACTAGGTTGTGGAGATCCGATAGGCAGTCGCTCCATGTAAAATACTGGTATTCAGCTGCATCCGGTTAAGACTGGAAGCCGACCCCAACATAGTTGGGAAAAGGCTAAGCAGATGATGATCGATTTCATAAGGGCCCAAATTTTAGGACGACTTAGGATGTGAAGGTCAGATTGACAGTCGCCTCGTGTGTAATCAGCCTATAATATTCCCTTTGTCAACATACAGGCTTCCTCTCTGTAAGAGGGATTGGATCGTCGTATAGGTAACTTGTCTTCAGTCAGAGGTTGCAGAAGTATCATGCGTTTCTGCGAGTCAGTAAGAGTCTGATAGACCCCTTAGTCCTCCCAAGGTGGAGGACATCCATGAAGACTTTCCACCCCGTATAAAAAAAAAACACGTCTTCGAAGATTTAGCCATTTCTTCAAGACGCCGACGTAAAATACTGATATTCAGGTGCATTAAGATTCTTTCTTTTATTTTTGTGAGTATTGTTATGTGTGATTGTATGATGAATATTCAAATAGATGAACATGTAAACAGTGGAGGTAGGGTTGAACTTACGACCTCCCAAACGTCAGTCACCTCCGGCCATCATCATCGGACTGTTTCATTGTTTTCCTGTTCAAAAATTTCCGATTGTTACAAAAGTTGTCATTCTAAAAAAAAAATTGTCTCTTTTGAATTCTTCGGATAGAAATAACACCACACCTATAATGCCTGAAGGGTTTATTAAGAAGACGTGTAACAATAAAGCCCTAGTATATTTATGATCGGGATTCTTTGAAAAGGTTACCTTTACCCCGAAACATAAAGGGCTAAGGAAGGATCATTGATGGGTTTCAGTTAGAATGAGTCCGACACTCACTCGCTTCACACAGAGCGGAAAATGACCACGTCATTTGAGAATATACCAACCTCAAAAAAAAAACTTGTATCTACAGTACACCCACAATTCGCCAAGTTGGTGTAGTGTGTTCTATCTCTTAAATTCCTGTAATATCTCTCTTGTCATCAAATACGCACATTCACTTCAATCGCGAATGTCAAACTCACGTGCAGCCTTAAGTCGCTAGCTTTTCACGCAGCCCGCTGAGCACAAACCCATTACACATATTTCTGTTTTCCAACTGCGCTTGACCAAACAAACCGTTAGCCATTACAGCGTTAGGTACAGGCATTCTTCCGGCTGAGGTTTGAGTCTAAATTTCCCCGCAAAAGCCACAAATCAGGAGTTGAAGTCTAAATTCTACCGTATTATGAATTTGTTGGAGAGAGTGTAGGTACCTACTTACAACAGCTGAACAATCCTAGGTGATCAGAAAATTAGAACTAGTGCCTTTGCACACATTTAGGTAATTTGTGCTCTATTTTTGCTTCATATTTTTCCTCATGATTGAGCAACAATCTTGTCTAAAAGATGATGTTTGGCTGACAGTAAATTTAAATGTAGGTAACTATGTTACTTACCAACTTTTATAATATTGAACCAGAAACTATCATTTTGATTATTACAGACAACAATCACACAGTAATCCCGTGAAACCATCCCTTAGGCTCTGTTTCGCATAGCATTATTCTGAGCGATAGCAGTTTTGTTCGGATGTGACCCATATTTGCCATTCAATTTATTCTTTTACGTGTCTTTTTGTACGTCATGATTGCCACAAATAAACGTATTTTCATTCTGCCTTAAAAGACATAAACAAACACTAATTGAGATCCAGTTCACACTTCGGCAGTTGGCACTGCTGACACCATGCAGATTGGCTACTATTTTTATCACGGCATAAGAATCGCGTATTATTGACCCATCACTGGGCAAAGGCATCCTCTCATACTCATACAAAGAAGACACTGATCACCACGTTGGCTCAAGATGGGTTGACGATGTGAAAAATGTCTTTTTAATATCCTATTAGCTAACACCGACTACTTATTATAATAGCTAGCAATCCGGCTTCACACAAGTGCGAAGATACTAGCGCGGGCGAAGCTTCCTCTTGAATCACTATCTATTGATAAAAACCGCATTAAAATCCTTTGCGTAGTTTAAAAGATCTAAGCGTACAGAGAGACAGACGGCGGGAAGCGACTTAGTTATATACTATGTAGAGATAACACATTAAAACAGTGTCACACTCCCTAAGCATGTAACAAATAACTAATGTCCCATGTCCCTCGTCTGTTTGAATTAAATGTTTCTTTGTATCGGTGACAGCTATGCAAAAAATATTGCGTTGTCTTACTGTCGAGGGATATACATACAGTGGGGGGGTATTGTTTGTTATTCATAGGAATCTTGTGAAACAAAAGACGGTTAGCAAATTAATGTTGATAGAAGAGAATTCAAGGTCATTCAGCGAGTTACGGAACGGGCTAGTCTTTTCTCAATTACGTTGGGGTTGGCTTCCATTCTAACTGGTTCACCTGAATACCACTATTTTACATGGAGCGACTGCCTATCTGACTTCACACCAGTCAGTAAATGGGTAACACTATACTCTGTCCACGAATGACAGCCGGGCCCAACGGCTTAACGTGCTTTCCGTGGCATGTAGGAGTCTCGGTATGTAAAAATGGTGATTTAAAAATGGTGATTTAACTGATGGACCGACCCTTGCGGCTGTTATTACTTAGCCACGCGCTTCTCCAACTAAGCCACAGGCTCCTCCATTTAAGCGGGATTGTCCGAAAGGGTTACCGCTACCCCGGAACATAAAGGGCTACGGAAGGAACATGGATGGGTTTTAGTCAGTAAGAGTCTGACACTCCCTTCCGCTCCACCCAGAGCGGGAGCAGTCATTGGATGATTTCCGAGCCTTAAAAAAAAAAAAAAGGCTCCTCCATTAAGCAAAATTCAAGGTCACTCAATGAGCTACGTAACGGGTTATAAAATATTTAAGAAACGTGTTAAATCCTTTCTTAAATATTTATCAACGTGTCGAACCTATTGAGTGAAGCTACATAAAGAAGCTTCATAGCCATTTCCTTACATTGTAGTTACAAAATACAACAGTAAACGAACACAAGACCGTAAGGCTCGGTAGGGCAACGTATTTTTACGCGACGAATAAAAATATAACTTAAGTGTATGGAAATAAAGTTGAAATTTCAATGTTCGCTTAAAAAATACCTTGCCATGCCGTGCCGCTAATAGACGGTTTAAACGTGTGACCCTTCGGTAAGATGATGAAAGTACCAAACCGTTTTAAATACATGCTTCACTTCACTACTTAACTAAACCAATAAACAGTATTCAGCGCCCCTTTAGCGACAAGGTTTTATATCTCATAAAATACAGAATCACCATCTGTATCAGTATACTTGTCCAAGAAACTTGTTATTTTTCGTCTATACGACCGATAAATGAAATACATTTAACCAAAAGGTATTTATTTCAAAACCCATAGAGCAACAACTGTATATTTACGATTATTTTTACGATCGCCGCTCTATAGACGAAAAAGTACGGTTTTACTGCGTCTGCGCCGTTCGGTTTTTCTCCGGCAATTTCCGTGGATGGCTAAGTTTTAGTAAGTTTTTATGCGAAGTTGATAGCTAACCACTTTTCATTTCGATAATTTGAATAACATGTTATGTATATGGCTTAAAAATATAGATTTTATTGATTTTATTGGCATTTTTTTTTGTAACATTATCTAATTTTATGTGTCAAAATTGGTGATGTTCTTGCGAGAGGTCAGGTGCGTAGTACTGCAACCGTGCGTGTATGACCAGATGTATGATAAATGAAGCAAAAGGAGTATGTAGGAAGTGGAATACCATAGTTTCTACCTATTCATTATTTATTTCATTATTATTGCATATATTCATCATTCTCCTGCCCTTATCCCAAATTTATTTGGGGTCGGCGCAACATGTCTTCACCTTCCATACTTCTCTATTAGTCACTCCCTTTCTGCCTACACCCATGGAAAATGGTTATGTTATTAAGAACTTATAAATTTTATTTTATGTTAAACTTAATTTTATATTTTTTGCTGTGCCCTACAGGGTCCTTTATCGTACCTAACTTTATGCCTATTGTAAGATCTATTGGTACGAAATCAATCAATAGACAAATTGACAAAGTTTTGTTGATTGAATACGAGGCTTTTGGGTATTGAAGATGTGTGAACATCTTTCATTTAATTTGCGTTTTGATGGGCAGATAAAATATTTTTGTCTCTCTTTCTTTTCTTTGTATACACCCTTAATGTAAAATATCTTCATGACATAACACACATTTTAAAACGCTGGTATAAACACCAGCACATCAAGCTATCCCAATCTGTAAAATTTCTTTGATAGATTTTCAACTTTATTACAAAAGTATAAGGTTCATTTTCAATTGGGTAAATTGGACAGTTTGGGATAGCTTAAACTAACAGGCCAGCGAACTTGCACTAGCATTAATAATTTTACGCCAGTGCAAATTCCAGTAAAGGCGACTAAGCGGCAAAAACACTTTATTATCGTCGTTGTAGTTGTTAATCACTTACAAATAGTTACAAACTTATAAAACTTAAGTCCTTTGGTCCTTAAATGTATGATTGAATAGAATTTGTATGTTAAGTGATAAATGTTTGTTAAAAACTCACACGTGTGCTAAGTTATCACTCTTAACGTGAAACTTATGAGTTCTTGTTAAGGCAGTCCTTCACTTCTAAAGGTCCTTTTGGACGCTTTTACTTACACTAGGCGACACCTAACTAAAAGTTTTTGATTTTTAACCTTCGATGCTGAGTTGAGGGTTGAAAATCCAACAGCTTGTTTTTATTTAGATATTAGTTGAGGGTGTTGGGTAGTGTCAGTAAAAACGGGCCTGGGTGTTCAGTAACTTTTGCTATAATAATGAATGAAAAGAAAGATCCTTCCAGACATCTTTCTCTTGAGCCAACTCGATCCATCCCTTGTGGTATGCGTCTAGGACGTCTCGCCACCTCTTCCTGGGCCGGCCTCGTAATAATGAAAGAAAAGATTGGAATAAATTAATTTTAGATAATAAATAATACGTAAATTGATTACTTTACGCAGTCGGTTGCCTTCAATATTATCGATATAATTATTATGATTGAATAAAAGTAATAAAACTATTTTAGTGATTTTTTTTTAGCATAAAACCTCGCCAGGTTAGTCACTTACCAGTTACCACACGAAGAAGAAGAAGAGTGCTGTTTTCATCATTTTTCCAAAAGTTTTCAGTGGGTAAGTTACGTGAAGAAAAAATGCTCAATTTTTCAGCTGTCTAGCCATTAATAAGTAGGTATCAAACATCCGAGCATATTTCCACAAATTACAAATTGAAAATAGCACACATACATCAATTTGCGAGTTCATGACTTAAACATAAATATGTTCGCGCAAGGCGACTCCTGCGCAGGTTGCGCGCTTTTTTATGGGACTCTATTAATATAGTAGTAGATATTTAGCGCAAAAGCTTACGAGTAGTGACGAGACACCTGCATGAGATATCGGGCCAACAAGTTAATTACATCTAAGCGTGTGACATACAGGTTGTCAGGATGGATAACGGACAACGGTAACTGACAGACGAATATTTTTTCGGTGAACTATTTTGTTTTTTATCTGTGATCCAGGTGTGCTCGCGTGCTTGTTTGAAATATATTATAGAACTTACATTTTTAACACTGTGTTTAGCCTACAGTTTTCAGTCCACGCATTACGAAATGAAAATAGCGCATTTAGAATAATAATTATGTATGTATTTATTGATGACTTGTTCTGCCTTATAATGAATGAAAACAAAATAGGTACTGGAAACCGTTGTCTTTAATAAGTAGGTGCGTTTTATAGCAAACTTTGAAGCTACTCGTAAAATTTGAATACAAATAAAAGCCTTATTGTTGGCAATTGGAGCAAGAGCGTTGACAAATCATTAATAAAATAACACTTAAAATTTTTAATGTGTACTAGCCATGCAAGGACCTACAGATAAGGGATGATGCTTGCTCAATGCATGTAGGCGAAGCCATACAATAAAGTATGTCCTAGCCCCTCACGCTGTTTTTCCTCGACAAATAACAGGGTTTTCTTTTTTTAAACCTACTCGACCGCTTTTTTTTTTTTTAAGGCTGGGAAATCATCCAATGACTGCTCCCGCTCTGGGTGGAGCGGAAGGGAGTGTCAGACTCTTACTGACTAAAACCCATCCATGTTCCTTCCGTAGCCCTTTATGTTCCGGGGTAGCGGTAACCCTTTCGGACAATCCCGCTTACCCGGCAGGCTTGGCCCTGAGGGGCCCCTTCATATGCTGACATCTCTTTGAGGCGCACGTGGAACATATACGCGCCGTACGGCACGGGTCTGGTGCTGATCGGACGGTGAGTCACCCATTACTCACCGTCCGCAGGCCCGCGCCTACGGTGGCCGGGAGTCGTCACGTGGCTCCCGACGCCCGGGGCGTCTCCTGCGGCGGCTGGGACGGGAGGACCTTTCTCTCTCCCATCCCGCCACCTCCTTCGCGAGCATAACTTTTTCGCAGAAGGAGGTGACTGCCTCCCACTCCCTCTCACCCCGGACCATGGCTTGCACCAGGGCCGGGCGCGAGAGGTCGCCGCCGCCGATCGCCTCTACGAGGACACGGCGGTGCTCCGCCCAAGCGGGGCAGGATTGCACCGTGTGCTCTACCGTGTCCTCTGGGCGATCCTCGCAGTGGTGACACCCGGGCGTTTCCTCCCGCCTGATGATGTGCAGGAACCTCCCGAAACATTCATGTCCGGTGAGGACCTGCGTCAGGCGGTAGGTGAGGGCGCCGTGACGCCTCTCTAGCCAGTCCTCAAAGAGGGGCCTTACCGCCACTATCGTGGCGTGCCCTGCGCTGGGTTGCGACAGTCGCTGATTCCAGGCCGCCATGAGATCGCGCCGGAGGTCCGTCCGCTCCGCCGCAATTTGCTGCGGAAACGGAGTTTCCCCCCGGCTTAGTACCTCCGCGCGCCACTCGAACAGGCGCGCGAGGACTATCGCCTCCAGATCCCACGGCGGCAGTCCGGCAAGGAGGCTTGCCGCCTCGCCCGAAAAAAATGTGGAACGCTTCACGATTTTGCGTGTCATCCTTGCGCAGGGGCCATGCTAATCTTCTCTGTATCGTTCCAATTTTAGTATATGTACTGCCGAAGCAAGTACTACTGCCGAAGCAAGTACCTCGACCCCTTAGCTTTTGTTTCTTAAATCATAATATTTGTACCTTACATAATAAGTTGACGAGTTAGTTGGCCCAACCATTGGTCTATACATATATCCTCACATAAAGACCATACAAGCTTGGTATATTTATAGCTAGTTTTAACACCAAGTGTGGACACCATACATCACTTTCAAACAGTTTAACCAGTTTTAAATAGCTTATTAAATCGTCTCTGCCGTCTTTGCGTAAGAGACTAGCTGAGCAATTCGCTGTAAATAAAATTGCGTGTATTTTTTAAGGCTACAAATTGGGTATTTGACCAGAAAAACCTTTAAAGGCTACGTTTTATGCAGACGAGAAACTGTTAAGTAGCAGCAGAGCTTCTTAATGCATAATTCTTAGTAGCAATTTCATCAATGAAATTGAACGCGATCAGCACATCTAAACCGCGATCAAAACTTGCCAGTGTGTCAATTTTACGTAGAAATTAGTGACACTGACAGCCCTTGACCGTAAATCTAACATCACGCCTGTTATCTTTTCTCGCAAATTTCGCAAATCAGGAAAAAATATCATGTACATGGCTGAGTCTTACATACATACATCCCACACAAAAGGGAAATCTTGGAGTGATGATAAGAAAAAAGAGATAATGCTCCCCGAAGCCGAAATTAGCCGATTGTCTCTTTCCAAAGGCGATGTGCAATATTTATCGCGGGGTACAGACGCCAGCACATCAAGCTATCCCTAACTGTCAAATTTTCTCAATTAAAAATGAACCTTATGTCTTTGCAATAAAGTTGAAATACTATCAAAGAAATTTGACAGATTGTGGTAACTTGATGTGCTGGCCTCTGTACATGAGGCGTTATTTTAGTTTACATGAAAATCTAAAGATAGTTTGCATAGTGCCTTCAGAGCCACACTCATACATTTCTCAACCACGCATCCGGCGACTGAATCGTGTGAAAAGCTCAACAAGGTGGAAACCTTACAGTTACCCATCTTTTACTATCACATAACTCTATGTAAAGATTCTGATAAGACTCTGAAACATATAATTAAGTGATAAACACTCGATTAAAATAGCCACACGAATTACGACCAATAAATAAGTATATAGACTAACTGGATGCTAGCGTCCGTAGACCGCGGGCAAATAAACCATTTAAATATAGGTATCCCATTGCTTTATGCAGGAAACTCAGTGATTCTAGTCTAATTCAAGTTTATTATAGTTTTTATGATTTCAATGCCAATCTCACTTGAAAACTGGCTCTTATTGCGATCCCTGGATATAATTTTTTATGGCTCGAATGTATCTAATTGTAGGTATCTCTATGAGGGGGTATGTGAGGGTATATGATTGATGCTTTGCCGCCTGTATTAATTAATACTGTATGTTACATGGAATATTAAGGAGCTCGTGGCTAAGTACTAACAGCCGCACAGGTCGATCCATCAGGTTAAGCTACGCTTGTCGGGTTGGCCGTGGATGGGTGACCATCTTTACATACCGAGACTCCTCCGTGCCTCGGAAAGCACGTTAAGCCGTTGGTCACGGCTGTCATTTATGGATCTTTGACAGTCGTTACTGGTTGTCAGAAGCCCGAAAATCTGACAGCCAGTCTTACCAGCAGGTCTTGTATTGCCCAGTTACTGGGTTGTGGAGGTCAGATAGGCAGTCGCTCCATGTAAAATACTGGTATTCAGCTGCATCCGGTTAGACTGGAAGCTGACCCCAACATAGTTGGGAAAAGGCTACGCAGACGATGATGATGTTACATGGAATATCTTGTTAAGCCAGGTGATAAGATGGGCGGGTTTATTGCAGACAACGATTTATGCAGACAACTGTTAAGTAAGTGGATTCGTCGGCAAATGCTATAAAAGACTAGCTCATAATGTTGAGAAAATGGCAAAGACAGCACCTGTCGTTATTTAAGCAATAATTAGCCTATTATGTCTCAGCGGGATTGTCTGAAAGGGTTATCGCTACCGCGCTAATACAAAGGGCTGAGGGTTTTAGTCAGTAAGAGTCTGACACTCCCTTCCGCTCCACCCAGAACGGGAGGAGTCATTTATTTAGCAGTCGTTAATTTTTTTTTTTTTGTCTTTTGATGATTTCACACTCTCAAAAAAACCCTATTATGTTCCTACTAGTAGTATACAGACCTCCACTCTGTAAGAGGGAACTTCATTCGACATAAAAAAGAAATGGATGAGTAGGATAATGTAGGTGTTGTGATGGCCCAGAGGCTTCGATCTCGACTTACGAGTTGTAGGTCGTGAGTTCGAACCCAAGCAGGCACTTTACTTTGTGTAGGTATTTAATTTCATCACCACTGCTTTCAAAACGGTGCAGGAAAACATCGTGAGGAAATCGGCATGTCATAGAACCAATCATTCGAAGATATGTGACATCCGCTGGGCCCATGTGGTGGATTATGGCTCACTCCCTATCTCAGAGAGAAGGCCTGTGTCCGAGCAGTGGGAATATTATAGCCTGATTGTGAGAATAATGTAGAAAAACCTGCAAAAACATTGTAGGTATAACAAGCAATAAAACCTTATTTTATTTATGTAAGCCATTTATCTTGGTAAGTAATCCGGTACGCTGTATACTAAAACGATTGATGACGTCATTTGTTTCTGTTAGCAATAAGCTTATCTTCGTTAAGTCTAGGACATCAAGGTCTTAATATGATATTGCGAACTAGTCAAACCAAGACTAGTAAAATTTATGTTATTCTACATCAGTATACTGATACCACTATGCGAGTAAGTATAGAAGGTTCTTGCCAGTTCTTCTCCATAGGTCTTTATTACGTTTTGGAATGGGCAACTAGCTCCATCTTTCTGATTGACCGACTCTTGAAAATTCAAAAGTGCCTGTAATAGGTTTATTTGAAATAAATGCGTTTGGTTTGCATCTTACTCCTGTGTGGCAACTCGGCTCCTTAAATTCTTTTGGCGTCAAACTAGTATGAATTATTTTTTTGACGATGCGTTATACTGTGATAGGAGCCTTTACCCCCTACAAGTCCTTTTTCCATTCATTTTGTTAGTCTTTTCCTTCTTCGTGTGGTTAGTGACTAACCTGGTGTCAGAGTTTTTATGCTGCCCATTGGCCACTGACTTCACTTCACATGTCGAAAAACATCTCTCAGGCATGCCAGTTTCCTCAAGTTTTCCTTTTTTTAAGCAATTGATAGGTAATTATACAATACACTCATGAATCCGAAAAGACAGAGGTGCGTGGCTTGGGTTCGAACTCGAGACCTAAGAGACAGTCCGTCGGTCACACCACTAGGCTATCACTAGGCTATTTTATTAATTATTTCTTGTGCCTGCCACAAATAAAAAAAAAAACAATCCCTCTTTCAGTTCTTTCTCCACTAGAGCTTTAAATATACTACAAGTATTAGTTTCTGTACCAACTTGTGTCTACCAATCAATCTCCACGTCATCGGATATTAAACTGCAAATTGCTGATAAAAAGGCGACTATAAACCTTATCGCGCTATTACCATCAGCTGGTAAGCAGGATAGGCGAGAACGGGTATATTATGGAGTATATATACCTACCAGTGATTGTATCTATGTATCCGCTAGGGGGCGGGGTTAACTGTGCAGTTGATTATCAAGAACCTATCTTCCTTAGGGGTGGGTAGGGACACAGTTGGTCGTGTTATAGGGTCTTATTCTGTCAATAGAAAGTTTTTTTTTAAATCTATCTATTGCAGACGTTGGGAAACTAGCTTAATCTTTCTAACCGACCGACCCCTTTTTTTTTTGAGGGTAGGCGGAAGGGAGTGTCAGACTTTTACTGACTAAAACCCATGCATGTTCCTTAACCCTTTATGTTCCGGGGTAGCGGTAACCCTTTCGGAGAATCCCGCTTAGACCGACCGACCCCTTGACAATTCAAAAGTGCCTGTAATTGGTTTATTTGAAATAAATGCTTTGAGTTTGAGTCTATTTAGCGAGGGTTAGTGATTCTTAGGTATTTTTGAATGGAGACAAAACATACCATCTAAAGGTTTACAAAACAATCGATGAAACAAAAACAAAAGAAAATCGGCGGCTCCATAACTCAATAAAATATTAAAATAATATATGCAAAATACCTCATTTAAATTATGATTCATATATTTCAATGTCAGATTTAAAATATGTAGCCGACTCGAAAGTTGAATCGCTTACAAAAAAAAAAAAACAAAAATATCGACATATTTTTTTCATGAATAACGAACGAAGGCGTTGATGTGACAAGTACATGACACTAATTAAGGACGTAATGCTCAATACGAAAGAGGTTTTGTTCGTAAATACTATCCATCTTAATCACTCTCTATAACTCTTATCTCAATGGCATAAATCCCAAATCAGAATACCACAACTGAAATGTAAACTTGCATCAACTACCCAACAGTGAAAGGACGTTATTTGAAAGTAGTAAGGTTGAAATTCGAATAAGGAAAGTATGAGAGATGTCACATGGATACAACGTTGACAATGACCACCGATTGAGCGATCTGATCAGCGAGTAATCGATAAGAGATCGGCATCGAGAGGAAATCGATTCAATCGATTCATCTCGTTATTTTAGACGTTGATTATGGAATATTGGTTTAAGGATTATACTTTGTTATCTGATGTTAATGTTTTATCTTTGGTTGATAAGGGCGTCAATATACATACACAGACGAAAACCTGCCCCTTATCCATTGCAGTGTAATGTATCCCAGCGCTTGCTACTTCATAAAAGTAAGTTTAATGGAAGATGTAAGGACATACTGTTGATAGGACATTTGGCTAATGCACTAATTTAATTATCAATATTATTATTACTCTGATATTATTATTACTCTGACATTATTAATTTATTTTGACATTTTCATTTAATTCATGATATTTTAATTGACAATACATTTCTTTCTTGACATTTAATTTTTCAATTGACTGACATTATTTTTTTAATCCATTACATTATTATTGTTTCATTGATATTTAACATGATGCTATTCCAAAATTGTGTTGATAGTTTGCCGTCATTTTGTAATTTGCATGCCTCGAGGCGTAATATGGTCGAAACTGTACTCTTCTGCTAACAACTTAATGTAATTTACCCATATTAGCAAATAAATGATTTTGAATTTGAATTTGAAAGTTGTGATATTTGTGTGACAAAACTTGTAAAGACATCATCATCTGCCTAGCCTTTTCCCAACTATGTTGGGGTCGGCTTCCCGTCTAACCGGATGCAGCCGAATACCAGTATTTTACATGGAGCGACTGCCTATCTGACCTCCACAACCCAGTAACTGGGCTATACAATACCCCTTGGTAAGACTGGCTGTCAGATTTTTGGGCTTCTGACGACCTGTAACGACTGTCAAAGATGTACAGAGGCGTCTGTACACATCAAGCTATCCCTGACTGTCAAATTTTCTCAATTCGAAATGAACCTTATGTCTTTGCGATTAAGTTGAAATACTATCAAAGAAATTTTACAGATTGTGGTAACTTGATGTGCTGGCCTCTGTACAAGTGACAGCCGGAACGTGCTTTCCAAGGCACGGAGGAGTCTCGGTGTGTAAAGTTGGTCACCCATCCACGTCCAACCCCGGCAAGCGTAGCTTTATCTGGTGGATCGACCTGTGCGGCTGTTAGTACTTAGACACGAGCTCCTTAACTTGTAAAGACATGACGTGTTTAAAACATGTATCATGTATTGTCGTTGTTCTGAACATGTCTTTTAAAACATGTATCATGTATTGTCGTTGTTCTGAACATGTCTTTTCAACAATTTTGTTTACTTTTTTAAAAGTTTTGTACACAAACACTTGCTTTAGGTGTAAATCATAAACAAAAACTGTACAAAATAAAGAATACATGTTTTACACCTTGGTGTAACTCGCACATGTATGGTCTTTTCTTGCTAAATAATTTATATAAAGTAAGATTATTTAAATACAAATGAAATAAAATAACACTAAAGCCTGACAAAACAAAATGATTGCCTAACCTAAAGGCATCCTAAAGGTTACCTGATAAATTAACGTCTTTTTATAGTGTCCATAAACAAAGCTTTAAGTTGTTTCCAAAACCAATTAACTACTGAAAAAGACCTTTACCGTAAACATTTTATAATCCTACAATTATGTTGCAATGTTCCTAAGTATTTTAAGAAAATAACACAAGGCCCACTACGTTTACGAACACAGTAACAAAATTTACATGTCACTGCACATTCTCTTCAAGAAAGACAATATCAACGCCGACACTTAAAAACAAACATAATTACAACTATCTAAAAACAACAAAACAAGGAAAAATGGACCTTAGAACCACGGAACAAGAGTGAGGGTGACGCAAGTTATGAGGAAGTGTAGCTGGTTGCCGCAAACCGCTGAAACTCGATGCTATGTAACCAAAACTCACTCATATTTAATATTTATAAGTAATCAGACAAGCTTTTGTTGTTTTTCGAAGTTGCAGGGTTTCTTTTTAGAAATAAGATAAAGCGAAAATGTATTTTTGAAAGATAAATCTGGTAGATAGGACTTTGTTGGTTTACTGCTTAAAATTGGCGGCCATTTTCTGTAAAAGACTTGATGAATAATTTCGTATAAGAGTGTTAACCCTTTACTGTTATTTCTCAATGCTAAAAATTTCATTTTTCTTCGGGTGTAATTATACCTCTATTCCATGATACAGTTAGTTAGGGGGTTATTTTTCATTATACCACTACTTTGTATCTACCAAACAAAAACTTTTTCCTTGTATGATAATATATGCTGACTTTTCATGACTGCTTTCCACATTGGGTGGGATGGCTATGGGTTCTTTGCCATACGTACAAAGGCCAGCACACCAAGTTACCCCAATCTGTCAAATTTCTTTGATAGTTTTCCAACTTTATTACAAAAACATAAGGTTCATTTTCAATTGGGAAAATTTGACAGTTTGGGATAGCTTGATGTGCAAACAACAAAACTTCACCTGCTACGACCCTAAAGTACTTCTTTTTCTTCGTTTATTTTCATACATCTGGAAGTATTTTTTAATATTACAATGTATAATTCCTCTTATCCTCACTTTTTACCAACAATATAATATCCCACTCCTCAGCGCTAATGTATCACAAATTCTTACACCAGAAAAAAAAGCATTTTCGTAATTCGTCGCAATACCCAAAAACACTTCGGCAACTTTCGGCCCGTTACGTCATCACCGCCATGTTTTACCGCGCAAAAACCGTGTCGTGCGCCTGCACATGTTCCAGGCATGTCTCGTCGCCTAATTGGGTAGTTCTACCGCCGCGTCTGCTCATTGGACAAGGGGCGGCGCGTAATTATTTTAATAACCCCACCCCCTTTTAATTAAAGCGAAATGCACATGAAGTAATTTGAGGGAGTTAGGTTATGATTTTTTGTGTTTATATTTTTTAAATTGGGCTGTTTAGGTAACTGTGTGATAAGAGGTAGGCAGGACTAATTATATGGTTTAAGTGTAAGTAAGCAGTGATGTATGAATGAAAGGGGGGGCGGGGAGCGGGGGGTGACGGATGTGATGATGGAAATGATGACGAGGTAGAAAAGTATAAAAGAATAGAACAATGTTAATCTATACTAATATTATAAAGAGGATGTTGTATGTATGTTTGTAGCGAATAAACTCAAAAACTACTTAACGGATCTGGATGAAACTTAGCACAAAGATAGATTATGGTCTAGAATAGCATATAAGCTAAAAAAATATACGGTTCCCGTGGGATAATTTCTTACATACACGCGGGCGAAGCCGCTGGCAAAAGCTAGTTTCAAATTAATTGGAATAAGAGTATAAGAATAATGATGAAGTTTGAATAAATTATAAATAGTAGCTACTAGTATGTATAATCATAAAGCTGTTATATAATTTCGCTATGCTAAAGCCTTCACAGACATAGAAAACTTTGTTTTCAATTATTTTACATACAAAGATAGAAATATTATCTACTCACCTCCGTTAGGAAATGAACATACCTCATAAAAATAATTATGTTTCCAATAGACAGAATAGACTAATTGAGTTTTAAGGAATAGTAACTTAAAATTACAGCTGTCATACCGGATACTAAGAGTCCAGAACAGACAGTACAGCTTCATCGATAATACGTCGTAAAATTTTATGTTTCCCAAGAAAATGTTACTGAGGACATAATATAAATTGTGCCGAATATAATGGTTACCGTTGTTGGGGAGAAGAACGGGATTCTTTGGGAACCTGAGCGTTACATTATGTCGAAGTCACGAAACTTTCTCGAAAGACACTGATCACAAAAAGAGAATACAATATTTACTACTTAGGAAAGATACGTAGTTTTTTGTTTAATGTTTAATTATCTTTGGACATTTCACACAAAGCCATAAAGGCCCTTAGCTTGGGCCTATATGGCTTGGATTGCAGATCTGTAATGTTAGTTGGAGGTAAGATTTGCGTATTTACGTAAATAAATAAATTTAAATTGGTTTTCCACTGATTTGTGTGATATGGGTTTGCACTATCACTCTCTCTTCCCTTCGGTCTTTTCCTGAATCAAATTCCCATAAGTTTTAAAGTTCTAAGGCGTTTCACTTACCCAATATTAGGTAGACCAGTACTGCTTCGTTATGTCAATAGAATAACCAGGTTATAGTTATTGGTTGCAAAACGACAGTTTTGTTAGTAGGTATCTAAGGATTTATGAGGAACTATAAATCAAATTGTTGTTTGAATGAATATTTATCAGCCTTGGGTTGGATCTCTTCATTGCAGAAACTGCTTTGACGCATTTACTCAAATGAACCACTGAGAGTTACTGCCTTAAAGATGTTGTAAACAAACATATAAGTGACTACATATATGCCGAATTACAAGTGATTCTTCATGCCAATTCTTGCACGGGTCAGCAGGATTGTCCGTCAGGGTTACCGCCACCCCGGAACATAAAGGGCTAAGGAAGTAACATAGAAGGGTTTTAGTCAGTTAGAGTCTGACACTCGCTTCCTCTCCAACCTTTTCCACATCACTATAATCCTTTAATTAAAGTGTCTCATACTCTGCTTTCAATTTCAACAAGTTGACAAGAAAAATCTCATTCGGCATACCTTCAAAATCTTTGGGAATCCCGTCACATTACTTCTCAACATGCAGTAGTTACATGATAGTCAAAATAATCAGGTATTAGTATTCTATAGACTCATCTCATGGTATTTGGAGTCGTTGGTAAGAATGGTAATATGCTCACATGGGTCTTCCCGAACATTCAAGGCTATATTATTAATATTAGGCTATTGTTCTGTTATGGCTAAAGACGTATTAGGTTAGTCTAGACGTGTCTATAATATAGGTTAGTTGTTTCCTGGCCAA
This sequence comes from Hyppa rectilinea, assembly GCA_951799385.1. Lineage (NCBI taxonomy): Eukaryota > Metazoa > Arthropoda > Insecta > Lepidoptera > Noctuidae > Hyppa > Hyppa rectilinea. Next base: position 2,905,013 of record OX637310.1, on the reverse strand, counting down.
TATTATTAATACAAGTGAACCAAGTTGTCTTAGTCTATTGGGATTAAGCTTCCTCCTGAAAGAATTGATGGCTTTAGATATTTCATGCCGCATACAGATGCGTGACAGATTTGTGAAATGTAATGTATGCCGAAACAAAATCTGGTTCTTGTGTTACCTTTTCATGTAGCATTTATTTATTTATTTATTTATTTATTCATTTATTCAATTTGGGAAAACAAACAGTAGTATATTATGCATAAACAGTGTTGTCTTAAAATTAAACTTAACAAATATACTACCCACAACATTTTCCACAGATTACTATGATAAATAATAAAAACAAACTGTTAGCAAACGTTAACTGTTATGTAGCGGGGCTAGCTTGACGAAAAAGAAATTAAAATTAAAAAAAAGGTTATACATAGACAATATTCTATAAAAGATGTAACAAACAAAAAAAAAAAAAAATAATAATAATAATGCGTGATGTATCAAACAGGTCCCCAGCCTATTAATAATGATACTTACATTGTGTAAAACCTACGGAGCCTACTGCCGATCCTTAAGAATTTTAATTATATCATTTTTAAATTTATGTCTGCTTAGGAATAATATATCTATTGTACCAAAACGCGTATTGTATGTGTCGACTAAGCGGTATAGCGGTGAGCGCACCCCAGCATTGGATCTACAAAAGCTGGTAGCGAACAGTCGCCTAGTGCGTACCTTCCGTCCATGTACCGTACGAGGAACCAGGTAACACAAACCACCCACCAAGTCAGGGCAATCAAACTTGTTTCGGCATACACTGAATAACGTCATTGTTTCAAGAAGGACGCGCCTTGACTGTAGCGTAAGCAGGTCGTATTCTTTAAGAAGCGATTGGTATGAGGTTTTCTTCCGAAAGCATCTAAATTGCATAGCACGAAGATACTTACGTTGGATTAATTCTATCATTTCGTTATATCTCGCATAGTAAGGATTCCAGATCGGTACTGCGTATTCTAATTGCGGCCTAATTATGGACTTATACAGGTGCAAGAAGGTGGAGGGACGATGGAAATCTCTAGATGCTCTCATCACAAAGCCAAACATCTGATATGCCTTATTGACAATGTTTTCCACATGAATGTCGAGATGGAGTTTCGAGTCCAGCTGCAAACCAAGATCACGAAGATTGCTAACTTTCTTAATAACACTATTAGCAAGTCGATAATTGAAATTTATGATATTTTTCTTTTTAGTGAAAGTTATACTATGACACTTAGGCAAGCTAAGGTACAATTTATTATAAGTGCAATAGTCCGAGAAACGATCAAGATCACGTTGGAATTCAACACAATCTTGTTCTTTTGAAATTTGTTTAAAAACTTTTAAATCATCAGCGTATAAGAGAAATTTTGAATTTTGAAAGCAATGTTTTACGTCATTAATGAACAGTATGAATAATAAAGGTCCTAAAATCGAGCCTTGAGGGACGCCAGATGTTACTTGAATAGAGCTGGACTCGACGCCATTGATCACAACCTTCTGGGTTCTGTTGGTTATATAGGAGACAAACCAACGTAGGAGATCCCCTCTGATACCATTGTACGCGATTTTATTGAGCAGCAATCTATGATCCACTTTATCAAATGCCTTTTGAAAATCAGTGTATACCGCGTCTGTTTGTTGTCTGTTATCAATATTTTCAAATAGTTGTGTTGTGAATATTAAGAGATTACTTATGCAAGATCTATCTTTGACGAAGCCATGTTGCTCCTTTATTAGAACATGACGAATAATTGGATATATCTCGGCATGGACAAGCCTTTCAAAGAGTTTGGACAATGCTGATAATATGGAAATTGGACGATACATCTCTACATTATTTTTAGAACCACTTTTGTGTACTGGTACGATATTTGCGCGTTTCCATACATCGGGAAACACTCCACACGAAATACATTTATTAAATATTATAAATAAGGGATAGCATACTGTAGTGTAGGTGTTTTTGAAAAATACCGCAGGTATACCGTCTGGACCAGGTCCTTTATTTGGATCCAACATTTTTAGTTCTCTACGAATATTTTCTAAGGAGAAGGACAATTTAGATAAATTAACATCATGATCAGCAGTTATAGGTGGAGGTACCCATGAATCAGAGTTGAATGTGGAGGGTTCGTACACAGAATGAAAAAAGGAGGAGAATAAATTACACGCGGTAGTAGGATCACTGGCTAAATTTTGTTTGTAGTGAATCGTGTTAGGAATTCTGTTTGCGGTTTTACGGTTGGAGATGTATGACCAGAAAGCCTTGATATTGGTGGCAATATTATCTTCAACTGATTTCATGTATTTTTTATAGCATCTATCAGCTTCCCTTTTAAACCTTGCTCTAATAACAGAAAACTTTTCATAGTCACTTATATTGCCGCATTTCTTCCACTTTACCCAAGCACAAGTTTTATTTTTAAAAGTACGTATGAGAGGACGTGTGAACCAGATGGGAAAGTTAAAATTCCTCTGCTTGCCCGTGGGTGTATGTGATCTAATTATTTTGAAAATTTTTTCGTAGAAAGCAGACACAGCTTCCTCAGCTGTCAGCGCTTCAAGTAGACCACTCCAGTCAATATTGCTAATATCCTTATTTATCTCGCAGTAGTCAGCTTTGTAATAATTGAACGGATTCGGAATTTTGCATTTCGAGATACTAGGTGTACGTACAAACGGTACGTGGACGTAAAAAGCTGGATGATGAGTATCGATGGGCAAGAGAGGAATATCAGAAATAAACGTTACAGCACGTAGCAGCATTAGGACAAGTTAGGAAATTACAGCTTATTACTAAGTGCGTAGAAAAGTATCGGTACCTACTTATAACATTTTTTTTTTTAAATATTTGTATGTCTGTCTGTCTATTTGTCCCGGTAAATCCCCCATAGGGCTGGACCAATTTTGACGAGACTTTCATTCACCGGTAACTGATGTTATGAGGAGTACCTTGGCTTCTTTTATTTTGGAAAAAAAATTAGGGACCACGCGGGTAAAGCCGCTGTCAGCAGCTAGTTCTAAATAAAGCTGGTTTATGGATACAGTCCTCATTCTGTTAAACTCATAACAGCTGGTTGGATGATTACAACCATATCAATCTGTAGCTACAGGCATCGTCATTTAGAGCTCTTGGAAATTGGACATTGACAAAATAGACCAATTCAATCCAAACATATAAAAAAAATTAAAAACGACAAAATATTATGTTAATACTAGCTGACCCGGCTGACGTCGTCCTGCCTTAACTATGATACCTACCTACCCTACCTACCTAGGGGTATGAAAAATAGATAGTAGCCGATTCTCAGACCTACTGAATATGCATATAAAATTTCATAAAAATCGGTCAAGCCGTTTCGGAGGAGTACGGTAACTAACATTGTGACATGGAAATTTTATATATAAGATTTTATATTATTTACCTATCCTTCATAATCAAATATGTCGAATCGATCGGCCATAAGGAAGTAGTCAGATCCCCTTATCAACAAGAAAAGAGCTGATGATCTTCAAACGACTGAACAGATTTTCATGGAACACAAAAAAAAACTAAACAAAAATTGGTTCATCTGTTTGGGAGCTACGATACCACAGACAAATACACAGACAGACACGTTAAACTTATAACATCCTTCTCTTTGCGTCGGGGGTTAAAAACAGATGTCGATAACCAAGTCAATCATTTATTTCACAACGAAATTCAAATTCTATTGCTACTTTGTCGCCGTTTGTTAGCTTAGATAGGCCACTTAACCAGCTCGGGTTGTAGGTGTTACCTGTTTAAAACGGCTATGAGTGTCAAGGGCTACGGGTGGAGAACCAAGTGTAACTTCATTAGTTGTTTAGTTGTTGTACCTTCGATTTGTACTAATGGTGGACTAATTAACACAAGTATTGTAAAATGTATTTGTTGGAATTGGCAAATATCCAACTGTTTTTCAAATTGTTTTCTGACAAATGGGTTGTGATTTTGGTTTTCTTTGATTGGTAGGAAGAAGAGGTTTAGGTACAGAGGCCAGAACATCAAGCTACCCCAATCTGTCAAATTTCTCTGATAGATTTTCAACTTTATTACAAAACGATAAGGTTCATGTTCAATTGGGAATATTTGACAGTTTTGGATAGCTTGATGTGCTGGCGTCTATACCTACTCTATTTCAAATACTTACAATAATTCCAGAATTGCAGATTATTTAAGCCTTAAATTTTAGTTTTAGTATTGTGACATACCTACGTTTCTTTAAAGAATGTCCCAAGATTGACGTGCCACGCAAAATAAATCCTAAAATATACATTGTTAAAATTCATAATAAGTTCTTTGTTTCTCACGCCAAAACACGTCTAGCATATCCCCAAAAACATAAAACAATTGTTTCCAGGCGTTGTAATCTCGCATAACCACGTATAACTAATCTAAAAACCAGAAAAAAAGAACAAAAGAATCCAAAACGCATCAGCAGACTGTAATGGAGATCACGTAGCCTCGGATCTCTGATTACCCCTCTCACTTTAATTTACGACCGTTATTCGAGTGCGAGCGAGATAGAATTAATAATGGTCTAACCGCAACCCGGACTATCATTAGGTGGTATTCCATTTATGAACACTGTGTCTCTTGGGCGTCCGGAGTGAGAGAGTTTTCTTGTGGGTTGGAACACGGTGTTGGTTGGAAGGTGGTGTTGAAAGACTCTAGAGGTTGTTATAGTGGCGGAAACCGTGGTACGTCGGAACAGTAATCGTACAGCCGACAATCGTAAGAAATAAATGAATTTTTCCTTTTTTTTTCTGAAGCCTCAAATTGGTTTTTATATGTTTTCTTTAAGATTTTTCGAGACAAACGGCCATGGTTGGTGTGATTATGTATAATTTAATCGGTGGTTGTCGATACAGCCGTTGTCAATGCGTGATGCCATTATAGTTGGCCATAAATGCAATTGTTTTCTTTCTGAGGTGTAAAAAACCGATGGTGGTAATGATACGCATTATGAAATAAAAAATAAATATCGGTACATAATGGTCGATCGTTAAAAGTACAGTTGAATACACAAGTTTTGAAATCTATCAAATTAAAATTACACTCACGTCGTATTTTTTAGAATTGAAAGAAAATGCAATTGAATTACTTTCGAATTATATGTTTAATATACCGATAGAATTGTTTACTTATCTTTCGTACAACAATAGTTGTAATAAGATAATTATGGGAACAGCATAACTATTAGACAGCCCTTCGACAGGTTATCGAATTGAAAATGACACATTTTCAATTACAAACTTGCTTTGCCGAAGAATGGCGGTCGTCTATTTGATTTTTACTGTCAAAGTCGTCGGGTTTTGCTGTTGTAAAATGCCTATATAGGATTCTTTTGATAACATTATTTAATGTTCCATTCGTCAAGGAACCGCATCGATGAAGATGAATTGATGATCAGAGCTAGTTAGGCTTTGTGAAATAGGCATAAAAATGGTCACACAATTACGCTAGGGACTTATTATGTTTTTTAAAACAACAATTTTTTAAATGGACAGATTCTAGAAAACTTCCAATTTATGCATTGGCCATTGTGTGCCCTGCCATCCTTCTCTGGTAAGTCAATGTCTTAATACTAAAACCTATATTATTGTTATATGAGCAAAAAGTAATACAATAGCTTTAGAATTTATACAAGGCAATAATTCTCAATCTGTTCAGAATTTATCCATCATTTTTGGATCAATGACCTTTTGACATAAAGTCTTCAAGGTAAGGTTTGCTTAAGCAGCCATTTTGGTTTTATGATCATTGTAAGAAAGTTGATAACAAAAGAGGTTTTATTTCCTTTCTGAAAGCAACCGTAAATGGTTTTCTTTGTAGATTTATTGTACGCAGTGTTCAGCTTTTCAGTAGAAATTCCTTCATAGACAATAAAATGCCAAAGACATCTCTATTCCTTTACAGAAAATGCGTAGTGTTTGACGTTTTGTGCTGTGTGATACGACCTTATCTGTTTTTTTTTACACACACATATAAACCGACAAGAGAAAAATATATACAAAGGTGATGGTTATTTCTGAAAAGAAGTAGACGAAAAGATATGTAGACAACGTGTGTATGAGTTTAAGACATTCGCCGGCATGGAAAGCGGTATTTATTCCAAGGGAACGTACCCGGTGTCCCGGTAGGATAAAAAGTACCTATCCTATGTTTTTAATATATGTTATAAACTATCATTCTGTGTGCGAAATTTCATACAGTTCCGCTCAAGTGCTCTGGGGTGATTGAGTAACAAACATCCACCCAAAATTTCGCATCTATGGATAAAATATTATCTATGTATACAACAAAAGATTAAGTGTAAGATATAATATTAAATATAAAATATTAGTACAAAATATAATTTAAAATAAAATATTAAGTGTAAAATATAATATAAAATAAAATATTATTAAGTATAAAATATATTAGTAAGGATGTGAATATCGATCACCAGACCATAAAGCAGTTTCAGAAAGTAAAGCCTAAAAATACAAAGTAGATTATCAAGCGTTAAGCGTAAATCAGGATGACTGACATTCAATTAAAATAATGATAAATACGCCAAAGCTACTTACTTAAAGATTAAAAATGTCTATTTTTAATTTCCGATACAAATCACAATTAATTGAAATATTCCGTGATACAGCATCGGTAGCACAATACGCTTATTTAGCTTGTCATTTTGCGAGCTTTAACTTATAGCAAGCATCATTCATGCAAAGTTCGCCTATGCCGCCAATGTTCTACAAACATTATTCTACCCTCCCGAAACAATCTGGCGTTGGATTTTGAACCTTACAACTTTCACCTTAAGGTCTATGTAATATGGTGTGTACAATTTCAGGGTTGTAGCAAAGCAATATTTTATCCTTATTGTAGGCTGTCATAATAATCTCCTTTACGTTGTTATCGTATTGCAAAAGAGTTAAGTGAGCGCGTGTTTAACATACGCAATCGTACTAATATTGTGAATAAACGTTTATTTACTTTATATCTCTTGGGAGGTAGAGTGGCATTTGCCAATGAATGTTCTTGAACTTCTGTCATTTTCTGTAATTATTCAAAACATAATCTATTAGGTCATTATAAACAAAAAGCAGCTTTTTAATTTTTGCTGCCACACAGGTATTTCTTTTTGTTTATGGAATATAGTTACAATAAAATTATGTTCAAATAATAAAGTTTCTACTTTTGAATGTATTCAAAAGGGGTTAAAATATTCCACATTCGAACTCGACAGTACACTTCGTTAATGTTCGTCTCCCCGAAGATGCCCGAACGGTTCATAATTTGAAAATCGTTATGGCGTTAATAAGTGACGTCATAAAGCGAAGATTGTTTTATTGGCTGATATTTTTATGGTGTTATTATGGGATGTTGATTCCATCGTACTTGTTTTACAGTTTTTCTGATGAAATATTTAGAGTTTCAAATCTTATGTCAAAATCTACAGGTTAATTAGGGTATTGTAAATAAAATCATAATTTTCATCATTTTAAAACCATATAATGCATGCTTCCCTACCTCGGAAAGCTTATTAATCCGCTGTTCCCGACTGTCATTTGTAGATCTTTGACAGTTGTAGCGAATTGTCAGAAGCCAGAAAGTGACAATTAGTCTTGCCAAGGGGTGTCGTGTAAAGGCCGCAGACGGGCGCGGCGCGACTCTAGTAGAACTATTTCTAAGAAAATCTCATATAAATTATTCTACCTGAATTGCATCTTACCGTCGAGCCGGACGAGAACCTTTACCCAGTAACCGGGTCTTTGACTCTGTCAGCCAGTCTTACCAAGGGGTTTTCTTATTACTGGGTTGTGGAAGTTAGATAGGCAGTCACTTCATGTAAAATACTGGCTAGGCATGCAGGCAGAAGGAACAAGCAATGATCACTACACTTGCTCACTGCAAGTTTACAATTTCAAATCATTAGCTTTGTCACGACATTCCACATCTTCCACCGTAAGTCAGTGACGTCATAGGGAAAACCCGGACGCCATTTAATTGCTACTTTCTTATTACCTAGGTACTGGCAACATACTTTAGTAGCAACATTTGAAAACCTAAGGCCACTTTCAGTGCTAAGAATGAAAATATAACTTAACGGTATGGAAATTAAGTTGAAAATTCAATATTTGTCTAATAATACCTTGCCATGCCTCTTAACATTGAAATTTTAACTTTAATTCCGTACAATAAAGTTACATTTTTTCGTCGCCTAAAAATTCTTCGCCATGCCATGCAGCCAATGTGCGGGCCTAAAGGCGTTGTCAAAGTCAAATTGATACCATGAACTTATAGTTGGCTGTACCTTATCAATGAAACTGTACACAGAAAGCGAAACACTGCTTGCTTCTTACTAACAAAACTCATTATCTAATAAATAATTAATTATACACAGTACCGTTTAAATCCATCGTCAAGGAAATGGCGTGCTACTTACGAACACAAATTACCACGAGTTAGCCGCCCTGTCATGGCTGTCATTAATACATCATGGACGATCTAAATCGTGCTTCATTGTGAACCGAAGTTTATTGTTTCCCACACTAGTTAAACACACGAACTTCCTCGTAATTTCTTTCAATTATCATGTCAACTGTTATGGTTGTTGTCATGCAAAGTTGGATAGGGAAAATATTGGAGAGGAACGTTGTATGAACTAGTAATAAGAACACTAAGAACATTTTGAGTGAGAGTTTTTTTTTTCTAACTCTCGGAATTCGAACTTTTAAACTTATACCTCCTTACTAATAAACATTATATAGCGTCTTTCTATGCACATTTTAAGTAAGTTTTTTTGTTCTGACTCTCGTAATTCGAACTTTTCAATTTATACCTCCTTACTACAAACGTTGTATAGCGTCTCTATAGTTACACAACGCTTTGTCTTCTTCTTTCAAATGTCAAATTACTGACGACCGAAAGAGAGAAATCGGTGTGTATGTAACTATTCACTTGTTATAATACGTTTATTAGTAAAGGGGTATAAATACAGTACATCCATATTTTTAATTTCGAAGTTCCGTAGGACAGTCGTTACTTGTCGATGCACATGTCATATTTTATAAGGCATAAAATACACTGACCTATTTGCACAAATTAAACATTTAATTTTATTCAATGGCAATGGATCTTTAATGAGGGATCATAAATTAAACATGTTTCAAATGCTAATATGGCTTCTTCGGTCTCGAGCCTAAGGGCGGATTTCACTAATGAGACTGAACGCTATCCACACATAAACCCCGTTTAAGAGCTGTCAGTTTCGCGTTTTTTTTTTTTTTTTTGAGTGTTGTTATCTTCAGATTTCGGGTTCCGGGGTAGCGGTAACCCTTTTGGACAATCCCGCCAAACCTTGTCTGGCGCTCTCAATGTATTGTGGCATCCACAGACAAGTCCGGTTAGCAGTACACAATCCATTGGTTAAACTGCGAGATGCCATTAAAAAAAAAGAACCTGTCTCTATTTCCCAAACACAATAGATGTTATACAAAAGATATCTCTATTAATACTATTTTCGCCAACAGACGAACATTATAATACCATTGTTTATGGCAAAAATGTGGTCGTGATGGCGAACACCGTGGGATCTGTCTACCCAACGATATACGGCGGAAAGCTTTAGATGAAAATTTAATATTTTGTTTCACAATGCTGTTTAAACAGGTACACGATAGTATGTTATTGATAATGTATGTCTAGTTGTTGCAAGAGTACGATCTATGGAGCTGTGGAGAAGTTTGCTGCTAAAGTTTGTAGATTGGTAGAATTGAGAAAGAGGTTTTATGAATAAAAACGTGTCTTGTTTCCATAAACAATCAAAATATTGCCATATTCTAAACTACTAAACATATACTATAACATGACAGTAAGTTGACGTTGACATTACATGCAGTGTTGTAAGACAAAAAAAAAATTAAATAAAATGTTGGTGATGCCAGCAGCTGAGAAATGTTATGAAAGATGTAAACACGCATCTAATGTTGGTTTGAGTAGGTTGGTTTTACTTCGAAATATGGTCCCTTGTTCTAAAAAATATTTTCATTATAATATGTGATCATTGAAGAATGCTAGAGTTGAGAAGAAAATAAAGAAAAAATCATTTATATGCGGCATACATAACGCAAAGAAAGAATACAAACACAAAAGAACAACATGGGGGAAAATATGCGTCACATTCACATAACACGGCTATCGCTCAGCATAATGCTGTGGCCCTATGCAAGACAAGACCCCACCGACAGAGAACAGATATATTTCGTACATCATCGCAGCAGTCAGTGGGGTACATAGTTAATACTTTCATAGGCTTTTACAGAAACTTACGAATTCAGCAATCAATTCTGATGTGATTGTTTTGTAATATTATTAATTGACATTCATGCATGCCAGTACCTAATTTAAATAGTTTAAATTTTTCCACGACTTGTAAGTCGAATATAGTGAGACTTTAATTTTAATTTACCGTGTAACTGTACCTATATTCTGGCAAATAAATCATTCATTCATTCTGCAAACATAGCCTAAGCATTCATACTTTGCGCAAGGATCTATTAAGAAAATAAAGGAACTAGAAACGCCGCATCCAAGTTTTCGTACTCCTAAGTCCTAACCAACCAAGTATTTCATAGATCTAACGCTAACCTCACAGTTATATTATGATTTCACTATTCACTAGCTGAACCGACCGAGGGGCACCGTCCTGAACTTGTACTCGACGTGTGTACAACATAACTTGATAGTGAAATGTTGTAGGACTCTCTCCTTCAAAATTATGGGGGTTTCTCTTTAATATACACCATGTTTAGGACTTAGTTTACTTGAAAGTAATGTTAGGTAACCGCCACAAGTATGTATTAAAAGAATAGGGATGATGTTTTGTGAAACATTGTGAAACATTTTAAAAGAGTAGGTAACGGTGGAGTTTCTTGCCCATTCTTCTCCACACGAAACTACCTTTTGGAAGGGGCGACTAGAATCAATTCTATTGCCATTCTTGTGCCTATTTGAAATAAATGTTTTGACTTTGACTTTGATGACAGGGTAAGAAAAGAGAAACTATATTTAGTCCGTCAGTCAGATAATAAAAAAATATTAGACACGTATTTCTTGCTTTATCATATTATTAAAAAATGACTAAGATAAAACGTATTAAAGTTGGAAGGAGAGTGGGGGCGCGTTACGTTCCAAGTCGGTATAAAATCTACATACAAGTGACGTCATGCCACATTTTAACACAATGTAACGACGTAATCTTTTGACTATGTGAAAAAAGAAAAATTACGTGTCCAATATTTTTTAATAATCTAGCCGACGGACTAAAAAATAAATTTTAGTCATCATTCCTATTGTAAACATCAAAATCATCAATACAATCTTCTAAGTTGACGACAACTAAAACTTATAGAGGGATATTCATAATTACAATGACACTGACTTTGCATTTGCAAAAATCGTAAGAAAATTTTATTTTCGCGGGCAACCTTGACGCTTTCCCTTTAACTGCAAAGTTTATTTATTTAAAGTTTGAACATAATAATACATTTTATTCTTGCAACCCTAACTTACAACATCTGTAAAACATGTGTTTCAACTATTTCTGGCGCCAACCTAATCAAAGGTAGCAAGTAATGGAACAAAGAAACACTTGATTAATTATAAGCCATTTAAATTATCATAATTCGTAAGTTAACCTCGATAACCACAATTTCAGTTAGCTCTAAGATCAGTCAAAGTCTAGATCGTATCTTATCAGTAGGTATTGTTGAGTTGCAGGCTTTAACCGTAAACCTTAACAATTCATAAAATTCTGTAAATAAATGTAGCTAACTAAGCAACTAATTAAATAATAAAACTATTTTAACCGACTTCAAAAAATAGGAGGTTATCAATTCGGATGGGTTTGGTATGTACGGTCAGTAGCAGAAGTTGATTAACACTGTTACTTTTACATGTAAAATTAGACCCAAATGCTTCAGTATACTTTCTTACCATTTATGAAACAGATAAGAGTTTTTTTTTATCTAGTAAGAAATGATTTATTTAAATGTTCAAAATAATTAGGAGCAAGAAGTGAATTTCAAATGAGCTGTCAATATTGCCAATTTCTAACATCAAGTGGCATTACAGCTCTTTGAATCAGTAAGAGGTGAGTTTTATTTACAGAATAAATGGGCTGAATTTAAAATCAGTCTAATTTTTTTTTAATCTTGCTTTAAAATTGCTTTAAAAACTGAAACGCTAATTGACTTTTGTTTCTAATCGTACCTTCTAACCGATAGATGAGTATTAGATTTTAATAAGCAAAAACCTATAATACAGGTACCTCCATATTGTCCATCAGCGGTCACGACTCTGCTAGATCCCCACGATTCCTATAGCACCGTGATATCCGTATGGAATATTTTATTGTGCAGAAAAGTCCTATATGAAAGACATACAAGCTGCTTGCCGCGACTTCGATCCAACCTTTTAAAACACGCAAAAGTAATATTTAGTAATTTTTTATTTTTTTGTGAACCTTCAAAACCTGTCTGCAGCATTTGAAACATCACGCCTGTAATCCCTTAAGGGTTGAGCAGAAGTGTATGGCTAGACATAGCAAGTTGTTTAAGTCTCATATAATAGCGGGCGAGCCTATTGCTATCAACCGGGCACAAATTTTAATCAGGACTCCTGACTGCTACCTAGATAGATTTATTTATTTGCCTGAAATATGGTATTTTACATTTATCTTATATTACACACAATATATTTCTATTTATTCCACCTACTAAATACAAATGTGGCAATAATAATTACTCTAATTTAATGAATACAAACAAAATACTTAAATTCCAATGTCAAAAACAATAATTAAATAAATCTACATATCAAATTACAAATAGGTATCGAAGAAAAATAATTCAATTACAAATTTATAAATTCGTGATGGAAAAACCCAGTAGCTAGAGTCAGGAGTAGCGCTTGCGCTACTGAACAAACTGTCTTTATTCAGTTAAAAAATCCGTCGGTACAGTTCTGAGTTATATCAATTTCACTTTGCAGATAAATAATTGTAATTTTTTATTGTTTTCACAAAATATCTTGTTTACAAATGACACTGTTTACCTACGTTGGTGTCGTTAAAAGCGTGGTAGCTTGATTTGTTGCTAGAATGACCAGTGAATCCTTTTATGGGCTGAATTGGTCAATAAAATCATCTTAACGTTCAATTAATTTGATTTAAAGTTCACCTATTGTTTATAAGATTGGTTATAACGAGCTTAAGAAATCAAAGCTATATATATATAACCTTTGCTTCCAACTTATAGCACGATAAATCTTTAAAATGTTAGTAGTGATAATCTACGAAGCCGTTGTTCAACACTGTTTAAAAGCATAGTGAATTATCGCTGACAAATGACCTGCTGAGATGAAAATATGAAATCACATAGACAAAAGACTGCTCGACTTAAAAACTTCTATCACCGTACTGAAATTAAATATGTATAACGCGATGATATAATTGTAAAATTGCATTTAATGCTAATAAGGATTCCATTTGATTCTAAAAATCTGTGACGTCAAATTGTTATATTTAGTACAAATCACGTACAAATTCCGCGTTTTGAGAATTCATAAAAAAATACGTTATTGACTACTCTTTCATATACCCAATTGTCAAAAAAGTATAAAAACTACAGCATTTTTTGCATACATTTCAAAAGTATAATGACGAAACGTACAAACAGACTGAACAATTTGAAACCGCAGGAAAAACAAAACAGCATCTCTGGTTCAAAACATCTTTTGACGATGTTATAAGTATTATAACGACGAGAGATTTTGTGTAATCAAATGCGGAGTTTCGACGATTCGAAATGACTTTTTGTTTTATTCGGTACTTATAATTTTGGACGTGGATTTCTCTGTCAGGCATGAAAAAATCCTCTGTAGGTAGGTTGCGAACTAATATCTCAGACCAAGTTTCGTAAATAGGTTTTTTTCGATGTACACATAACAGATAGGTAGCTCAATAATTAATACAAAGACATATTAAAAACAAAGAGTTGTAGACACCTACTTCCGAAATTAAGAATATTATCAGTCAGTGTAATGGTGGCAACAGTGAAGAAAAACATCACGAGGATACCAGCTTTCTCCGAACGAAAAATTCGAAGACATTTGAGACATCTACCAATCCTACTGGGCCCGTGTGGTGGAAGTCCGCTCCTTCACATAGGCCTGTGTCCTTCAGTGGGATTGTCCGAAAGGGTTACCGTTACCTCGGAACATAAAGGGCTAAGGAAGGAACATGGATGGGTTTTAGTCAGTAAGAGTCTGACACTCCCTTTCTCTCCATCCAGAGCGATAAGGGTCATTTGATGTTTACCCGCGCTCGAAAAAAAAAGGCCCGTGTCCCAAGAGTACGAAAAAGGCTGATTATACTTATTCTAAGGTGGCTGCAAGGCTTACTATACCATTGAAGGACACTGAACGAGACACAATAGAAGTTTTATTGTTATTACGTCTATAGGCGTTCAGTGTCCCTCAATGTGTCTCTATTTTTAATATAAATTATTATTAGTGAATAGAATTGTATTTAATTTTAATTTTATTAATTGCATCGTTTTCAAAACTTAAATTATGAAACTATTTTTATATTATTGCTTACTACTAAATGTGTACTGCATGCTATATCTTTACTTAACAAAAATGTAAAATCGAAATATTTGCACGGCTGAAATGCCGAATATAGTGAAACCCATAGATAACAACTTATGTTAGCTACCTATATTCTTGCAAATAAATATATCATTCATTCAATGTGTTAAGCTTTCCTTAATGCAAACACTAACACTCCTGTCTACCCTTTATAAACTAACAGCCATGATGTTACTGATTATTTCCCCATAAGGTGTCTATTGTTTCATAATTCACTGTGCATTAATAAAATGAACAATGCTAGACAATTTGCGGCTTGCCGCCTAGTTTACTTAATAAGCCATATCAAATTGTGTGCAGTCGTACACTGGTGTTAGGGTTGTGTAACATTTCTGTGATGGCAAGGCAGCAACAGATAAATGGTTGTTAGATATTGGCGAGTTTCGATTTTGTTGTAGTTTCAGTAAGACCTCCCACTCCCTCTTTTAGAGAGAAGGCCCGTGTCCCAGCAGTGAGAACATTAAGTATAGGCTGATTATTAGTTTTTAGTAAGAACACGTTCTTTAATAGGAAAGATCATCTTAAGGTTAAGGCAGAAGCGCCAGAGTAGACCACGCCAGAGTAAAATCGAATTTTCTTACGTTTTTTCCATTTTCTTTGTCAGGTTGTATGTTGATCAAAATATGATTCGCGGCCGTAGCAAGTATTTATTTACAGAATTTTAATAATTCAAACTTAAACTCAATCTCAAAGCATTTTTTTCAAATAAACCAATTACAGGCACTGGTGAATTGTCAAGAGTCAGCCAGTCAGAAAGATGAAGCTAGTTTGAATCATCGATACAACTCTCGAAGTAAGAATTGGCCTCAAATGTCATGACTTCATGAAATATTCCTTCTATAGGGAAATATGAACTTAGGGATTTGTATGGTTGATTTTAATATAATTCTGTATTGTATTTGTACTTGCCACCTAGTGTGTTACACTATTGTTAATAGTAATATTATAGTGGTAACTGCAACCTTACCTGAAAAAGGGACCTTTTTAAAGCTAAAGTTAGCTTTCCTCAAACGTGTTTGACTCTTATTTGTGCCAAAAACTGGAAACAAAAAAAAAAAAACATTATTTTTCAAAGACATCTAGACAGTAAGTTGGCAACCCTGCAGTGACGTAACGAAGTCACGGTGCGCATGCGTCACGTGCGACGCCATATCATATGAATATATCGTGATATTTCATCATAATAAGCTCGGACTTACCTTCCCCACGCCGATCTCTTTGCTATGAATGAGACTTCATGTGTGTAAGGTGAAAGGGTGACAGTCTGTGCCTTTTATATAGATTTGACAAAGTACAGTTAAATAAACAGCTGTTTTGTTTTGCAACTTTCTCCATGTCAGTCTATGAGTTTACAGGTTTAAAATGCAGGCTTTAAAGTGCTCCATATCACCTGGGCTGGTAGAAAATGTGTCAGATATTAATCGAATAAATAGATTTTATTATACAAAAAACCTTGAGGATCAAACTTCCAAGAAACGCGACTGTCTGTTGCGATAAAATTAATAATTATTAATCTGTATATGTATACTTTATACAGGGCATTACTAAATTGTGCCTGTCCTACTTGCAAGCTAGGCGCTAGCAGGTATCACATTAGACTTCAAGTCATTACCAGTTAACTCAGGAACGAAAAATTAACATTTCTTTCCTCCATCAATCCTTCTGAACGCACAAACAATAAACTATATCCAACAAGCTAAAACACCCAACTTCTAGTCGCACCTCGTCCGCCATTTCGTTTCGCGAACGCAGAACAAAATGGCTGCCGCCCATTTCGGTTACAGGAAACGCGTATCTGTCAACAGGGCTGCATCGCAAGTGGGCATTGTATGATAATCGTGAGCGCCGACAAAGTTTTAGTGCGCGGCTAGGAAGTAAGCGGGGTGGTGTCAGGCTTTTTAGGGTTAAGTGGTGGGTGGGTAAGACTGGAGAATGCGGCACATGACATGATGAAAGGGCATTCGAATTTTTTTTTCAAATTTTTGAACAGTCGTGTTTTGTTTTTGGAAAAAACTATGAGATGTTAGAGCGTACTACGGCGCCTGCATGTTATTGACCGGTGGTAATCATTTTTGAAATTCCTACTAAACATTGTATTTAGAGGCGTTAGTTCCAATTTTAGCCACGCGCCATAAGTTCCTTGTTGATCAAATGTTAAGTGAATTCATATTAATTCTTTCCATTGATCTCTTGTATTGTCAAGAGGATTGAGAGTTGTGATGCAACTTGGATGAGATCTGTTCAGATTTGTAAGTCAACCCTACACTATGAATTCATCAAAGTAAAAGCGCGATGATATTGGATATTATGCACACAGCGAATTGAATGTCAAACGTTCACCATTCATAGAACTATTTCCATTATAATATCATGTCCTGTCATATCATATAAGCCCTACGTTGATATAAAAGAACCGATAACAACGAGAGCTAACATTAATTACCCTATAAATCAATCCAAACAGTTTCGAATTACCCAAATGTTTGGAAGATTTATTTACCAACCTGACAGCAAGCTGAGAAAACATTAATTCACTTAACAATGACATAAATAATCCCGGGACTCGGTTAGGTAATGCTAAATATAAAGCCTTTCTAAGAAATAGTTACATAATTTTAAAGGCCTATAAAGACTTGCGATGCGAATTCTATGTAATCTTAGGCATATTCATGTTTCCTGAATGATGCTATAACTGGGCTTGTGAATGGTAATTTAAGCAGTAAGGTGTTATGTTATGTTAATGGTTAACTATAATGTATGAAATTGGTTCATAGTAGAGGTTAGCACTCTCCTAATTACGTTATTCAACAAGAAATTACTATACCTATAGAAGACCGCTCGTCTCAAAAACACAGACACGACACACAAACACAGTACAGAAATTAAATATTATGCGAAGATATAATTGTAAAATTGCATTGAATGCTAATGGCATTCCATTTGGTACTAAAAATCTGTGACGTCACATTGTTATAATTCATACGCATCACATATAATTGCCGCGTTTTGACAGTTCATAAAAAGTAACGTTATTGACTACCCTTTCAAATACCCAATTGTATTAATACATTTCATAATTTAAGCTGGGCTTTGACGATAATTAATACAGTCATGATTTAGCTAGCAAGAGAGTGGCTACTGAGATGACAACTAACAGAGAAGTGTGGAAGACGAAGACTTGAGTTACGGGCAAGGGAATGTTGACGGAATCGTCAAAGCCCAGCTTAAATTATGAAAACTAATAATACAATTCAAGTAAACTTAAAATGTGAAATAAAAATTTGATATCTCCTCTTCAACCTTTTGTTGTAGTCTTCACAATCCTATTCATTTAGAAAGCTTACCTACTGCCTAAGGTGCACTCAACAAATTGAAATACTGTCCCTCGTGTAACCTTTTCAAACATAACAAAATGAACGGGCCACAAAATATTACATCCTTACCGCCCTTCTTAGAGCCCCATCCTAATTCACGTCTCGGCTCGCGTTATTCCCTTATTCGCAACGAAATATGGATATTATTGTTATAAGAGCCAAGTTCGTGACGAGTTCAGTGATTATTGGCTGTTTCGAATATAACAAGGTGTTAGCTAGTTACAAGAGACGCAGAATCTGTGTGTGTTGATTTTACGAAGTACTGCCGTGTAGAGTAAGATTTACGACGGCGGACTGTGTAGTGTGAGTCAATTTAATATTAAGATTAGGTTGTGTTGTAATTGATTGGAGAATGGACACGTTATTTCACTTATTGTGTAATGTTAGGAATTTGTGTCGAGAAATTGCTGTAAACATTTTCTTGTAACAAAAATGGTCAGCATTGACGCATGCTAGCCATAGAAAGTTGTAAAAAAAGACTATAAAATAATTTTCTAGCAATTTTCATTGCGTCATGTTGCCGCAAATTTTCTTTTCTTCTTTTCTTTGAATTATATCTTTAATTTCTGGAAAACTGCATCATACTTCACTTGTCGGCTACAAAGAAATCGTGTATGAGTGATTATAAATCTTATGTTTCAATAGCTACATTTCTAGGAGCTCGCTAGCTACATTCCCGGACTTACATTACAGTTTAAAGGTCAGAAACATCAAAATAATGATGACAAAGAAAAGTTTTTATGCAGTTTTGAAGCCGACATACTGGCCGTTTTGGTATCATCATTGTTCCGAATTTAAATTCACAACCATTCAAAAAGGTTTATACTTGCATACAAAAAAATCACGAGTCTGGGAGAGTATTATGACAAATTGACTAACAATCAACTGACTATTTATTTGGCTCAACCAATTCAGATTACCGTGTACACAAGAAAGTTAATTTCAAGAATAACTGTCTACTTTTACGAACTGCGGAATGACATACATTTTTTACTCCATATTATTGTCGGTGCAATTTATTCGCTAAAAATAGAACCAAGTTCAGTGAATCTTCGAATTAAAAAAAAATGTCGCCTTCAATCGGCATTATTCGGTATCCGAGTAACTTCGCAGAAAGGTGCGAAGCTTCGCACACTATCTGATAATGGCGTGAAATTAAAATACTCTAAAGCCTTAATTCTCTATTTTAAAACGTGGCTACTTACATTGGAATTACACAATAGTCGCCATCTTGGATAAATTGTTCACTAAAGTAGATAATAATTGTCATTTAATTATATCCGTTTGTATTCGAAGAATGCTGGTACTATGCTAATTTTATTAAGAAATAATAGGCCGACTATTATGTTATTGACTACCAGTCCAAAACAGGCAAATAATTCCATAGATTTTGAGTAATAAAGCTTTTGGAAATATTATGATAAAACTTGCTCAGGACACAATACTGATATGGTGGTTTTATCATTGACAATTTATTGGAGTTTTCTGATTCGATATATTAATTTGTATTAAGTAATTTAAATGTCTTTTGAACAGTAATTGATGTATGTTGAGTTAGTTAATTAATAGAAAAGAAATATATACAAACACGAGCCAATATATATTTACACAATATTCAAATCTGTTTTATCGTTTGAGATAATATCTACTTCACAATAGTATGGTATTAGCAAACGTAACGTTGGACGTCCTCAGACTTGGTAGAGCGACAATCTTCGCAGGGTGGCTATATGAGGGTTAGAAGAATCGAGCTGAAGGGCGTGCAATTGTAGAGGCCTGTGTCTAGCTGTGGACTGCTGCAAGCTGATAAAATGATGGCTTCGATAATACTATGTTCGTCGTATCGACTCCACCGCGATGGACGACTCTCATCTCATTTCTCTCTTAACCTTTAACTGTTTATGAATTGTTGTGTTTGACAGTTCATTATTTGTAATAAACACGGCAATTAACCATTGCCTAAAAACAGTCTACTCCTTTATTAGTAATATTGGTCCTTCGAGCCGGATATATTCACAGCTATAGCAGCGTGCGTGTATTATACTATTGTATAGTATTTGCATATAAATGAAGCAAAAGGAATATGTCTGGATCGTAGCTGGCGGTGTTATGCAGTTTCTGTCTATCCCCATGGGAAACAGATGTCAGTTCATGTATTCTACTATTATAGGTACAGCAACCAATAAAATTCCTCGCAAAGCGGAAATCGTGTCAAAGTCAAATAACAGTAAAGTAATTTACCTTTCAAAGATTTCCCGTGACACCTAATCTATTGTATAGCTAAGTTAATCACTTACATATGTAACGAGCCCTCGACATACTAATGTTGACATCCGGCGGCGCAGTACCGTGCGCATGCGTGCCCGCGATTTGATTTGCAGATGCGTTTGCGTCTTTGAGGTTGTGGTGCAAGTTGAAGGTTTGAACTTAGGGTCGGCACAAACGAACGATAACCAGAAACACCGGTAGCCCAGCGACAAGCAGTACCTTTTTTATGTATTCATGGTACACGTGTGGTCGGTAGCGGCCACCCTATAGCAGGACTCAACTCCTACTTTTTGGTGTTTATTGACTTTTTATAGCTTTTTTTATCTTATTTTTTTTTTAGTTCCTCCAGATTTCTCCTTTCGCAGGTCAGCTAAAAGTAATTTCTGAAGAAATAAACAATCACTTAGTTAATCAAAAGCTATTATAAAACATCGTTTGCCAATGTTTTTTGCGGTGTGTTCATTAAAACAACTGCTTTTCAATACCAAATCATAATCTGTTTCAAAAGGTGTATCAGGCAGTGCCTCAAAAAGCAACTTTCTTTTACCTTGCTCCCCACGCCAACGAAAGTTAAAACATGTCTCAGAACAAAGGCACTAAATTTCGCAGTCCACGCCCTCTGAAAGATTAATTATCTGTATTTACTAGACTAATATGAATTGCAGATGCGACAGTCTTGTTCGTTGTATCCGGTGTTTTTAGCGAGTCCGCCCTTTTTTAGAAGATGACAGAATCAAAGGAAATATTATTCAAGAGATGCGTGACAGTTTGAGTGATGAAACATTACAGTTCAGCACGCTATTGCGTCTGTCTGAATAATTTTGAAGGATATTGCTAATCCATTGCTTCATATTCGAACATTTTGTTTACTCAACAACGTGAATAGAGCAATTGATATTGTTGACCTGTCAAAATGAAAGCCCTTGCTACTGTCAGTGTGTTACGCAATTTGTGTACTGGTTGTGATTTTACCGACTGACGGCAATATCATCGTATTATGCCAACCTATTTCATTATTATAGTATTCATTCATGATCTGCATCTGTAGCTCCGTTTCTCATAGTATAGAAAACATTAGAGACACGTTTTATTCATTTCATTTTTTTTATTGAAAACTGACCATAACATTTCTTTTGTTTACAGGTAAGACTACACACTTCGCATTCACGACTTTTGGAATAGTTAGTAACTTAATGTAAGTTTGAATTTTCTTGATTCGCTATTTTTTACATCCGCCAACACGGAACCCGTAACAAAACTCCATAATGCCCATTTCAATACATTACAAAGATTTAAAAAGAACTTGGCGGATGCACTGCCGTGCTCACGCCGCGCATACTAAGCGATAACCTCACTTGTTCGCAAATTCTTCGCAGTTCGTCGACATTACACAACACTATTATAAACTGCAGATCGATTGACGAACTAGAGCTGGGCAAATCACCTGTACATTGCATACAAATTAAAAAACAAAACACGAGTTTCTACACGTGACTTCACCTGCATTCATTAAAGCTTTCTGAATGGGCGCTACCAAATATTTCCTAGCGTTTGCTGGCGACCCAATATCTGCATGCCTAGCCTTTTCCCAACTATGTTATGGTCGGCTTCCAGTCTAACCGGGTGCAGCTGTCAAAACAATTTCTGTAAAAATACCACAGTGAAAACTTACGTGAAGCAAGCCGTCAATAAAATCAATCCTATCTGATGGAATGACAGCTCACTTCATCTAACTTTTACGGTGACATTTTTACAGAATGGACAGTATATGGTACAGTAAACAGTGCAGACATCATAGACAAGGAAGTGTGGAAACCAAAGAGATGACAAAGTAAAAAGATAAGCTTAATCTCCCTATCGAATGATGGACCCTCTCTCCTTCTTCTTTTCGTGTGGTTTTTATGCTGCCCATGGACCTCTGAGTTAGCTTCATATGCTGTTGAGAAATATCTCTCAGGCATGCTGGTCACCTCACGATGTTTTCCTTCGCCAATTTTTAAGCAAGTGATTATTTATACAATACGCACATGAATCCGTTAATTCATAGGTGCGTGCCTCGGGTTCGAACTCGTGACCTATGACTTGGCAGGACACGGCATGGACCCTCTCTAAAACTTGACCATAGAGCAGACATGACACAAATCTATCCTAACCTAAAAATACTTAAAAACAGAATAAAGAAACCAGGATAAACAAACAAACAAGTAAAACTGTTCCTTAATATAAGGAATTTTAATGTATTGAGTCTCAAGCATTTACCGTTGTTCTGTTCAATGCATTGGTCTATTTTTGCGTCTCATTTCACTCGAATAGAATATAAATGTAGCGATACGAATGGGCTTAAATTGAAACGTAGTTCAGCCAGAAACAGCTAGACTGTTACAAAAACTACATAAAAAATGATTAGTTTTTGACAAACTGTAAATATTGGTTGGGAAGAATGCTTTAGTTCAGCACTTATTGAAAATATTTTTCTGAATTACGAAATTTTGCTTTAAGGTATACTAGATGCGGAAGTTACTACGCAGTCTGTGAGAGGCCTAAGTCCAGCAGTAAGATAGGAAGTTGATGAGTTAAAGAGAATTGTGAATATAAAATAATACTAAATTGATTTCTTCAAAACTTTCAGATTTCTTAGGTAAACTACCGCAGAGGCCTTAATACAGTAGTTGGGTTCGTATAGAACATTGCAAGAGATAGATTGTTGCAGAAACCCGTATACGTATACTCCCATTTTATATAAGTACGTATACATACTTAGTTATGTTAATATTTTAAGCCTTTAAAAAAAAGTGAAGTTATAAATATAAAAATATTCAGATTTCTAATTACAAAAGCAAAATAAGTGTTTTTGAGTCGCCATAATTCCTAAGAACATGAATGAAGAACACTTTTATAAGAGAATAAGCTGCCGAACTGTGGATCCCGTTTGAACTCCAACCTAACGACAATGGTGCCAACGCCTGAAGCTAGCCTTTCTAGCTACTATAAATATTGTCACAGCACTGCTTACAACAGTGACATAATTGGCGGTTTGCCCATAAACAACAGATTGATAGATCGTAAGACTTTACATAAAAGAAAACCAGTGAGTACCTGTCACTATTTAATACCCAACTCCTAAATGCATGCCTAAATAAAAGACAGCTGTTGAATTTTCTACTTTCGGCACTGAGCTGAGGGTTGAAAATTCAACAGCGCTTTTTATTACAGCATGTATTTAGGTGCTACCTATTGTTAGTGAAAATGGGTATGAGACTTCATTGGAAGGCTTTATAGCCACCTCCTATGCTACCTATGACCTATCGTAATATGCTGAACGCAGTAAGTTTATGGCAGTTTGAATATAAAATAAAGGCTATATTTCTTTCAAGATGATGGTATTCACGCCCTGTTTATTGGTCTTCGATTGACGGAGTTGATTGCTATGCTGTCCCACTGCTGGGCAAAGCTACCACAAGTCCTTTTAGGCTATGTTTCCTAGATAAATCTGGTAATTTGGCCAGACGTGTATAGAATCCAGTTCTTCCAACTTAACAGTGCTGCTGGGGTGTTTGTTGCGGCACTTCTTCTTCCCAGCTAAAGTACTAGGAAGTAGTGAAAGGCGGGCATTTTAGAGGACTGTCTTATATAATTTTGACGTTCAGAAAGTGCTGATTTCCAGCCAAGTAATAAATGATTTTTGATTTTGAATGTGTTGTAACAATTGTAAAAAAAAATTGTCAGAATAAAATAGTCAATTTAAAGCAAAATGTTTAAATGTGGTAACAAAAAGTATACTTACTGCCTCTATGGTCTAGTGGTTGCAAGGCCAATTGCGGATTCAATTTTCGGGTCAGGCGAAGTATTGGTAGGTTTTCCACACTTAATTTTTCAGTAGCAGCAAGGAGTCTGGATTTGTGCCCGGTTAATGGCGAGAGGCTCCCAATTACATGGAACTTAAACTTACCTGGCGAAATGTGACTGTACTACAGGCACACCTCTGCCAAACCCTTCGGTGAATAAAGGCGTGATATTGATGTTTCTGATAAAAAAACCCAGTAATTGTTAAGAAAATCACGAGAGTTTTCAATAAACGTCAAACCAACGATGCCTGTGGCGTGAACTTTCCTCTGTCGATTTATTTTACTCACGACTGAAGAAAGCAAGCCAATATTTTAATATAACTGTTCATAGTCTGCCTTTTCGTGGATTTCACCTGGGTTTAAGATGAAAGCGAACTATTTTGTGTTGATGTTTATAGGGTCAAGTAAATTATCTAGCGGAACTGCCGACGTGACGTGTATCGAATATAATATGAAAAAAACAATTTTTGGGGTCCTTTAGTCGTTATTTTAGTTCTATCGACATCGATAGACATCCCGTCTGTGTAGTCTTGCTATCTAATTAAATTTCACCCTCCATTGAATATACCCGTACCAACAATATATACGAACAGGTTGGTTTTATAATAGTCTACCTAAACATTTCAGGAATTTAATGCAATTGTAATGCAAGCGAATGTAAAACTGTGTGTGTAATCTATGTATATGCATGTAATGTAATGAATATTTCACTCATTCATTGGTGGGAAAATCTTAGCTCAAAAACTTCTAATTCCATTTTGACTTGGTTCTAGTAATTAATTGGTGTCTTTATCGTACACTTAGGACCTAAGTATTTTATCATCCAAGTCAAAAGTCAAAGCCAAATTGTTAATTACGATAAAATTTCTGTTGCATGTCAAAATTCACAAAAAAAGGAGCTCACAATCTAGATTTAATACCACTAACACCTTTCAAAGGGTAGTTTTGTATGGAGCAGAATGGGCAAGCGTTACTTGTAACCCATTAGTTAGGTGTTCGCCTATTAGAAGCCGCTTGCTTAAATGTAAGAGTTCAACGATTTATACGGTTACATTTATTGTCGTTTAGAGAGAATTTTTCTATGTTCCCCATAGAAAAGTTCCCTCAATCACTGGGTTAATCATTTTGGTTTAAAATTGCGTTTACATTAATTAGATAAGCATATCTGAAAACGATGTACCTACTCAGAATAAAATTGATATACAACAAGAGATTAATACAAAGAATTTGCAAACGTAGGCAATCACGTGTATTTTTGACCCCTCAAATGTCGTATGAACCCCATAGGTTTATAAGAAAAATTATCTCCAAACGACAATAAATTTCACCGTATAAATAATTGCGCTTCAAACGGCTTCTAATAGGCGAACATTTAATGGGTTAATGTTTACGCGCAGCTTTCTGGATTATGTACAAATATTAATAAATCATTTCATACTAAGGTTCCTTTAGGTACCTACTATACAGGACCAAGAATCCCATTATACACCACACACTAAACCGATTCTCGTAGTTTTAAATGTACACTTTTCCTTTTTCTTAGCACATTGAATGCGCAGACACATAATGCTATTGTGTCCAATAAAACGCAGATTATGCAATAACACGCGGCTCGTGAATATTTATGTCTGTCTGTGTGTTCCTAAGGGCGCAGGCGCAGGAAATTGTATGGAGTAGGCTTGTTTCTTTAAGATAGAGAAGAGTTTGTTGCGCCACTTCTTCTTCCCAGCTAAAGCACTAGGAAGTGGTGAAGGGTGGGCGGTTTTGGGGGACTGTCTTATGTAACTTTGGCCTTTTTGGACTCGATTTTAAACCTGAATAAATGACTTTTTGATTTTGATTTTTTGATAGGTCTATTATTTATTGTAGGACTATTTGACACGGTCAAAAATAACATAATATTAAATAACGTAGAAAAAAGACCGCTCGTCTTAAAAATTTCCATCACCATATAGAAATTAAATATTATGCGAAGATATAAATTGTTAAATTGTAATTTATGCTAATCAGTATTCCATTTGATTCTCAAAATCTATGAATCAAATGCCGTGTTTTGACAATTCAAAAAAAGTAACGTTATTGACTAGTTCTGTGGTGATTACTAGGCTGTTAAATAAATTATTTATCTATACTAATATTATAAAGAGGTAAAATTTGTAAGTTTGTATGTAGGGGGTAATCTCCGGAACTAATGATCCAATTTCAAAAATTTTTTCACTGATAGAAAGCTACATTATTCCTGAGTGCTATAGGCTATAAATTATATTTATATCATACATATTAGCCGAGCTATCGCAATTTTCGTCTAGCAAATCGGAAAGAAATACCTCCGAAAACAGAATTATTTGCATGCGCTGCCTAAACAGTTACAGTATATCGCAATTTTCCGCGGACGAAGTCGCGGGCAGAAGCTAGTGTAAAATAATTATATCATCATCTATATCAGTCATGCCTAGAAATAACTTCATCTGTTTTGGTAAAGTTTTATATGGAGGCTTCAAATTATTCTATCAGCTGATGTTGATAAGTAGAAAACGGATCAAAGATTTTTTTATCTTTAACGTTTCTGGTTTGTTTCCATTGCCATATTACCAATTTACAGACCGCCAGCACATCAAGCTATTTCAAACTGTCAAATATTCCTAATTAAACATGAAACTTATTCTTATGTAATAAAGTTGAAAATCGATCAAAGAAAGTTGACAGATGGAAATTGGACACTGTCTCCTAATATCAACTGTCTAGCCTTCCCCCTATTTTATTGGCGCTCACAGTACAAATGAAGCAGTTCTTCTAGTGGCTCATCTCCCATAATCTCTAACTACAAATCCTTAGAAATGGCAAAATCCCTATTTCACATGAAAGTGAATCAATTTTCCCACAAGCGGTGAAAGCGTAGGTCACACAACAGGAACCGTTGCCTAGCAACGTGTAGGCTCAGCTAATTTACGCTACGATCTGTAAATCATCGCTAGAAAGTGATCGTAGACCATAGTATGGTCTGACCTCTGCTTTATGCCAACTAGGATTAGTGTTGTAATCATGTAATTTGAATGGTAATGGTTTGTGGGTGCAGGTTCGCTTTTCTAGATGCTGTGTTAATAGGGAAGGTTAATAGAACTTGTTAGGCGTTCATCATCTTGAATTGAGTGTGAAAGTCCAGTAAAGGAAAGCCTTGTCTGTTAGGTACAGAGTAAATTTAGATTTCTAAAAAATACCACCTGAAGCATAATGCACAAACTATACAACTATACTAAACTAATTATTCACACACATCATTATAGTTAAAAAATGCTAAAATAATATTTCTTCTCGCTCTTGGACTATTTCAGTACTCCACTAGAAAAGCAAACACGCACATTACACACCAGACAAACACCTCATTACATCCAACAAGCTCACAGAGCAATCACATAATAATTTCTCCACCACCTTCAATTAGCGGCAAAACTGAAAAAACTTAACCTAATCAATGCTTACAGTATCATAGTAAGTGCAAAGAAGCCACTGAATATGAAACACAGAATGATATACAACACATGAACTACAGAAGCGCTCCATAGGCCGGGCGAAAACTCACACACACGCACATAGACACGCTTTACGTACAGCACAGAAGACGGATCCTACTTCTGTGTACTAGCATGACAGTAGCTGGTCATATGATGAGAGTAGCTGACATGTCACTGGCAAGTAGCTACTAGCTTCTCGGTTAGAACAGGAAAAGGCGAGTGGTGACCAAATCAAAAAGGTTGGTAACAAACTACTGACCGACTTGCAGTGCAGTAATTTGTATGATGCAGTCACACGGTGTTTCAAGCTGCTCTTTTTTTATTTTTTTTGAGGTTGGGTTAATCATCAAATGACTCCTCCCGCTCTGGGTGGAGCAGAGGAAGTGTCAGACTCTTACTGACCAAAACCCATCCATGTTCCTTCCTTAGCCCTTTATGTTCCGTGGTAGCGGTAAACCCTTTCGGACAATCCCGCTTACCCGGTTGGGCCGACCCTAAGTTCAAACCTTCAACTTGCACCACAACCTCAAAGACGAAAGAGTTACTTTCGGACAATCCCGCTTACCGTGAGAAGCTGCACTGTACTGATTGGGCCATCTCGCACGCTAACTGGCACTGTATAACCAAGCCTTAACCCATACACGCGATGAACACTTATGTGTGTTTAAGGCACTGAGCTTACAAAAAATAGTGGCAGTGTTCGTGTAAAGATCGCCACCATATGCATCTATGTATGTATGTGTGCGTGCACTTGTTTTACGATATTTGTATGAAGTTAACCCTCTGTAGGTACTATTCTGTGTATCGATGCAATATTGAACCGTTAGTTTTTCTCGCAAACACCGAAGGAAACTCATTCATAGGATACCTGAATGATTATGTCTTGATTCAAACTTTTTTAGGAATACTACAGTACTACTCGCTAAAATAGTTACGAACGGTTTTTATTGAACGCTCAATATGTAGTATTTGATCGGCAATCTTGTTCTTACATAGATCTATCTTGGATACTTAGATACTGTTGGATCGGTTTGTATGTTTGTTTTAATCATGTTGGGAAAAGCGCTATTGATTTTGGTGGATTTATGACTTATTCAAAAAGTTTTGCAAATAGAGAGAGTAGAGAGAAAATAAAGTCCTGAATAATTTATTTATCATTTATAACTCGTAAGTTATCCATCTCACGATCAAGCAAAGATTTATTAGACAAGTCCGACATTTGCAAAGAATTTTATGTGTGTAATAGAATGGTTTTAAAATAAAACACTTACCTATGGAAGTACAGTTGCCAGCGCATCAAGTTATACCAAACTGTTAGATTTGTCCAAATGATTTTAAACCTTAAAACCTTGATCGCTAAGTTCAAAATCGATTGAAAAAAATTGATGGTAAGTGGTAAATTAATGTGCTGGCGACTGTACATAAAATATTTTACAGTCAGTTAAACAGAAAACGCAGAGCTCTACAGAAAGCTAAGCTACGCTCACAAAGCTATCTTTGTAGTTCATAACCCATTACCGTCTTCGTATCAAATAAAGTTTTACTATGACTCTAGAATAAAAACCCTATTATCAGGAGACAAGAAATCATCATCATTACATCTGCCGCATGATAGGTATGCTTAGTGCATGCATGTGCCTCTTAAATATTATAATCGTCACATAAACCCGTTCTACTACAGTTTAATTACGAAGTGTGTTGCTATGCACAGCATTCTGTGGTAAAAAACTACACCTGCACGACCTGCTTCCTTACCTGGTGTCCGCGACCTTCATGCCCAGTTCCACGCCTGCCTCGAAAAGATGTCTGCCGGGTCAGCGGGATTGTCCGAAAAGGTATTACTGCTGCCCCGGAACATAAAGGGCTAAGGAAGAAACGTGGATGGGTTTTGGTCGGTAAGAGTCTGACATTCGCTTCCGCTTCACACAGAGCGTCATTTGATAATTTACGCACTCTCAAAAAAAAAACCCAGGAAGCGGTTTTTAGGCCTTTCAAAGAATATTCACTGAACGAGACAATAGAAGTGTTAATGTTAAAACGCCAAGTGTCTCTTAACTCATACTACAGGGTTATATTTATTGTGGTTTCGAGAGAATTTTTCTTATGATGCTATGGGGTTCATACGACATTTGAGGGGTTAAAGAGTTTTAACGCGGCAATTTTATATCGCACACTGGATTTTGAACCCTCGGTATGGAGCCGAGGATTAAGAATACAACTGCACGATAACTAAAATAATACACAAACTGCACCTTCCACTACGACACAAAAACACCAAGCAAAAAATCTCCGCGCATAGCTTACACATTGATACCAGCTTTAGTCAGCAGAAAATTCCTAGGCAATTTAGATTTATATCCAGACAGTTCACATAACACGGTCACACGCAATCAGGGGGTAAGCAGAACACTATTATTAAGAGCGGCTTCATAATTATGTTCCTGGAACCAGTATCTAAGTGATTTCATTAAAGAATACTGGGAAAAGGTTTATTGATTTTTGTGCTGTGAAGTGCTTATTGTGGTCATTAGGGTAATAATATGATTAGCATTTGTTTTTATGTATTTTAGTACACCTTTGCCTAGCCCTTCGGAGATTACAGGCGTGATCTATGCCCATGTGATTAGAGTGAAATAAAAAAAATGAAACTTTGATGGAGGATTATTCGTGACACACCTATTTTGCTTGGGCACAGTTGTATTTGTCAAAAGTTTATTTATTTTAAGATCTCTAACAAAAGATATACACTAAACAAAGAACAATAATGGACAAAAAGTGTTTTGTAGTTGTAGTCCTTCAATAATCGGGACCACAGCATTCACAATAAAAAGAACAACTACAACTAATTACCACTTTTGACAAGTTAGACCAAAGTTAAGAATTATCCCCTTGGGATAAAGAGTCCAAAAAAATTTGAATAAAAGAGAATTTTCTAATTAAAAGCAACAGGGTTTTGGACGTCGGTGTATAACATGACTCTATAAATGTTATATAAATGTTAGTATAGAAGTGTAAATATTATGGAAATATAATAAGCCTTAATATAAATCTGGAAACACTTTACCCTCCTTCTGTTTTTGGCAGCTGGGTAAAAGAAGCTGTACTTATCGTCGCACATAGTTACTCAGTGTTGGCTCCTTCCTGTGCTTATTGGCAAATGTTGGACACACTTCGACGACAATATTGGTAATCACTTTAGAAGTTTTTTGACGAATATTTTTGAGAAAATTATGAAATAATTTTCAGAAGAACTTTGTAGTATTATAAATCCATATTTAATACTAATATTATAAAGAGGTAGTTTATGAGAAAAAACCGATTTTGAAAATTCTTTTACCAATAGAATGTTGGCTCCTTCCTGTGCTTATTGGCAAATGTTGGACACACTTCGACGACAATATTGGTAATCACTTTAGAAGTTTTTCGACGAATATTTTTGAGAAAATTATGAAATAATTTTCAAAAGAACTTTGTAGTATTATAAATCCATGTTTAATACTAATATTATAAAGAGGTAGTTTATGAGAAAGAACCGATTTTGAAAATTCTTTTACCAATAGAAAGCCACGTTATTTGTGAGTAGGTATCGTAGGCTATTAAAAAATCCACGCGGACGAAGTCGCGGACATAGTGCTAGTGTTTAATAAAGATAAACTGCAGTATAAACTAGTATTCATTCAAGAAAATGATTCGTGTCAAAACTAAATAGGCTTGTCTGAAATCGACATCGATATAAATGGTAACAAACTTAAAAAATGCAAAAAAAAACTTTGCTCCAGATATTTGGACCAACATTGGCTATTTGTTAATTAATACATAACTTGGTTTTAGTAAAAACTTGACTGGAAGCGGTAATTGTCAATAAATTGTATTTTAACGAAGTTATATTTGCTAGGTATTTTAAGTATGAAGCTTAACTATAATAATTATGACCATAAATATATTAGTTGGACATTTTAGTATTAACTTATTATTCTATTGAGTAGTTCATAAACAGAATCTACTATAAATCTTTTGATACTACCTACCTATATTTGCTTAGTGGTTTTCATTTGAGATTGATTAAATATTGGTGAGTGCTAGCTGGCTATATAGAAAATAATTGTATTTAATGCGTTGTGTTTCGTAGTGTTATTACTTTTCATACTGTACAGAATCAAGTTCTTCCAACTGAACAGACAGCTGTGCTGCTGGGGAGTCTTTTGCGCCACTTCTTTCCAGCTAAAGCACTAGGAAGTGGTGAAGGGCGGGCGTTATTAGGGTCTGTCTCTTGTAATTTTGACGTCCAAAAAGTACTGATTGCCAGCCTAGTATGAATGACTTTTGATTTTGTTTTCGACTATAATTTTTTGTTAACTAAGATTTCTCATCCTTAAAAAAAAAACTGGATATCCAGCAAACTACCAGACAATATTTTTCTTGACAGTTCTGCCTACCCTTTCTAGTTTAACGTGATGTTAATTTACTATCCCACACAGTAACAAGAACTAGACCAATGAGATGGCTAGACTATCTATAAGTCGGTCGTCACTCGACACACAAATTAGAACATTTTATTAATCGCAGAACACTTTCAACATCCTACATTTTCAATCAGAATCACTTAACAAGCTCCGCTAAAGACTAATTATTATCTATCCGCCATCCATCGTACGGAATCACTTGACCACTTTCCTGATGCAAATGTATGAGAATAAAGGGTTAGTCAGACTATGGATTTTGAACTTAGGTCAGAGACAAAGTGACATTTTATCAGCGGTAACGATGTTGTACATTGTGTAAATAATTTCATCACCACTGCTCTTAAAACGGGAAGAAGCATTTTGAGGAAACCGGTGTGTCTTGGAACCAAAAATTCGAAGACATGTGACATTTACCAACTGGAACTGGGTCCGCGTGGTATATACCGGCCCACTCCCTCACACTGAGGAAGCCTATGTCCCAGTAGTGGGAACGTTATGGAGTGGTTATGGATTTATGGAATTTCTGGGCCAACACCCAATCACACACAGTTAATGCAGTTTGAATCATTAAACTCCCCAAAAATCATGTTGGATTGAATGAATATCAAGAAGTTTTCAAATGTTATACTAATATAGTTTTAACCGTTACTTAATCGACTAAAGATAAGTTCAAAATCACTTAGAACCATCGACATTATACATTAAAATATGCTTCTTGTTCCTATCTCAGACATCCAATTCAAATTCATCTATCCTAATTATCAATCTGACAGCATACTAATCAAGCTTACAAAATCGATGCAAACCGACAAACCCAATCAATTTCGGCACTACGTCTGCCACAGCCTAACATTAACACGCTTTTAAACTCGCTTATCTACATAGCATAAATAAATCAGCCACTCAAGCCTGATAAATTGTGAAATCATTGCACCTATTATCGCTT
Source organism: Hyppa rectilinea (assembly GCA_951799385.1). Taxonomy (NCBI): domain Eukaryota; kingdom Metazoa; phylum Arthropoda; class Insecta; order Lepidoptera; family Noctuidae; genus Hyppa; species Hyppa rectilinea. Next base: position 2,871,865 of record OX637310.1, on the reverse strand, counting down.
TGGTGTAGATAGAAGTGGAGCAATGGAAATGCGATAAATCCTCCATGTACTGCATCAAGCTTTACCTAACTGTCATTTCTTTCCAATTGAACATGAACCTTATTTCTTTGTGATAAAGTTGAAAAACGATTACAGAAGTTTGACAGCTTGATATGCTCTCCTCTGTACACAGTCGCTTGAAGATGATTGGCTGTCAACGGGATGATGTGAAAGGGATGCTGATAATGATACTGTTAGACTGTTAAGTGCGCGGAAGGAAACTAGTTCAGCTAGTGTGTCAGTGTATTTAACTCTATAGCTAAATTGCAGCTTCGTATGGATTGAGTTTAGCTGTATTTTCATAAATGGCGACCCTGGACTTGTTATTAAATTATGTGGGTGCTCCATAGAGTTAGGCAGCACAGCCAATATCTTGCTGGAGATGGGAAACTGGAGTTTAAATTTTATTCATCAAAATCGTAGTTGTATAATAGGGTTCACCAATTTTCAGAAAGTTGACTGTCATATTTACGTAGACTACCTTTATTGACGGTGGAAATATTAATAATAATATCCATGGACATTTCACACAACGCCATATAGTCCCAAGCTAAGCAACCTAATGCTTATGTTATGGTAACGAGATGGCTGATAAACTACTTATATACATTTTTTTTTTGTAAATACATACATATTATAGATAGAAAACACCCAGACCCGGAACAAATACTTGCAGGTCATACAAATATTTGTTCCGTGCGGGAATCGAACCCGCGACATGCTGCGCAGCAGTCAATCGCTCAACCACTGCGCCAACCGTGTCGTCGATATTGAAAAGCTATTGTTTCTTGATATAATATATTTGTCGTTGGGGTACATTTTCTGGTGTCTTTCGCCTTTAAATTCTATATAGTTAGAAAGTTTTGAGTATGGATGGCAATACGAGTAGTAGGAGACCAAAGAAACGATGGATGAACTGTGTGAAAGATGATATGGCTAGAAAGGGAGTGACTACTGAGATGACGACTAATAGACAAGTATGAAAAAAAACGACATATTGCGCTGACCTGAAATAAAGATACAGTCATTAGAATGGGGATAATGATAATGCCTTAAGAATCGCCTAGATGTGAAAACTAGCAGATAATATCCTATTTTCTTTCTCATTTCACTCATAAACACCCGTAATTCTTCATCTAGGATGCATAAATTACAGTATCGATGACGGTGGCTGTCAACCAGCCCCAATGACAAGTTAGCAACTCTTATTACCATTAGCAAGCCAGTTAATGATCCCGTTTAGTTAATATACAGTTTCTAGGAGGACAAGTTGTTACGTGATTATAAGTGGCTTGTCTTTGGTCAGGGTTTTTTTTGAAATTGTATATGCTTATACTACGGAAATGGCTGTGAAAACTTTTTTTTCTGTATAATATAATATATAATATCCTTGGATATTTCACACAGCGCCATATCGTCCCAAGCTAAGCAACCTAATGCTTGTGTTATGGTAACGAGATGGCTGATATACTACTTATATACATTTTTTTTTGTAAATACATACATATTATAGACTAGCTTCTGCCCGCGACTTCGTACGCGAATCCTGTTGCTTATGCCAGCGACAACGGGGTTGCCATATTTTATGTTATTTAAAAAAAATCCAAGCGCAATTCTCTATCCGTGAACGCCTCCAACTCGCGAGACAATGCGTGGCGTTCACGATTAGCGGTCAGTCGCGCATCACGTTCCCCACTTGTCTCTAGAGACCTAGAAGTCGATGCGTAGATACGCTTGGAACTCAAGCGTAATTCTTTTTCCGTGAACGTCTCCGACTCGCGAGACAATACCGGGTTACCGGGTAGACTACCATGTCACGAAGATAAGCCCAAAGTCATATTTATACGATAAAATAAAAGCCAGTAGAGTCAAATTTGCAATGATACACCATCTTCATCGAAAATCAGTTCTAAAGTGTTACCGCCTTCACGGCGTGTAGGTACTCCCAGCTTATGTTATTTTATACTTATACAGTAAAATTAGTGATAGCTTTGATTTCCACATCAGATGTTTCTGATCTTCGATTTTTATAAGTCAGCAGGAAATGCCCATCAGACCGAACAACTTTTGCTAAGACGTCATACCTATATGTGTTATGGTGTAGCTGGGCTCTTGGAGTTCCACAACAGGTGTTCCTGATCTTCGATTTTTATAAGTCAACAGAGAGTGCTCATCAGATTGAACACCTTTTGCTAAAACGTCATCCATCTATACATATAATAAAATTGTAGAAAAGTGGTGTCTGTACAATGGAAGTATATAAAAAAAAGTACGGCGCGTTTTTTTTTGGTAATGGCATCTCGCAGTTCAACCATAGGGTTGTCTACCTGCTTAACCGGACTTGCCTGTGTATGCCACAAAAGAATTGTAGCCTCCAGCCAGGGATTGTGTAGTCACTTAGTTTATAAGTTTATAAAAACTTACAAACTAAGCGACTACACGCTAAGGGCACCCCTTGTGGGGTACGGACCTCGGCTTAGGGCGTCGCTGGGGGAGGACAGCAAGGGACAGCTGGATCGGGGGTATTTAAAACTACTGGCTCAGCGGCAACGCGGGCTGGCTCGAGCAAGGGTCGTGGGGATGGGGATGAACAGGGTCGTTGCGATGGGCCTCGACGGCGAGGACGGAACGACGGAAAGCAGCGGTGCTGCTCTCAGCGCGCTTTATATAGCCACAGACGCGCAGGCGCGAGGCGTGTACGTACTCTGATAGAATACCTTAACAAATGTTCGCCGTGATTGTTTAAATTGACATAACTTTTTTATTTGTGAACCGATTGACATGAAATAAACTCTAAATGTTAAGTGAAGCTTACTACAATATGTAAGTGGAAACCGCATCTAAATCGAATTAGCCGTTTCTGATATTAGCGTGCACAAACACACAGACAAACAGACAAACCGACAAACAGACAAACAGACAAACAGACAAAAAAAAAATTAATTACAATTTCGGGTTCGGCATCGATATAATAACAACCCCTGCTACTTTTTTTTTATATACTTCCATTGTACAGACACCACTTTTCTACAATTTTATTATATGTATAGATAGATAGATATAGATAGATAGAAAAACACCCAGACTCGTAACAAATACTTGCAGGTCGTACAAATATTTGTTCCGTGCGGGAATCGAACCCGCGACATAGTGCGCAGCAGTCAATCGCTCAACCACTGCGCCAACCGTGTTGTATTAGCATAGGTATAGGCATGAACAGCCTATAATTTTGCCACTGTTGGGATACCGACCTCCTGCCTTCCAGAGGAAGTGGGCTGTTATCTACCACGCGGATTCAGACCGGGTTGTTGTCACAAGTCTTAGTATTTTTGGTTCTAGGTCATTTTCTCCACGATGTTTTCTTTCTCCGTTTTGGTTCTAGTTTTTTTTCTTCACAATGTTTTCCTTCAACGCTTTGAGAACAGTGGTTTATTATTTATTGGTACCTACATCCCAATATTATAGTCAAATATTCGACTCTTGTAGGTACAGAGGCCAGCACATAAAGCTAACCTAATCTGTTAAATTTCTTTGATAGATTTTCAACTTGATTACGAATATAAATAAGGTTCATATTCAATTGGGAATATTTGACAGTTTGGGGTAGCTTGATGTGCTGGTTTTTTTTTTAATTTAAGATATTTTTGGTAAATTTAAATAAACTCTGATTAGGTAAACATAAATGCTTTTTGAATAACTCTCTTGAATGCACGGGATTTAAGTTAAAGACAATTTACTTGGAATTAATTATACTTAATGCATAGTTTTGTATATTATAATGCTAAATCGTATTCTACCCACACAGGTCAAACATGAGTCCTTTAATAATAATAAATCATTTTAGAGTACTTATGTATGAAATGATAAATCATAATAATAACTGTTAATGAGGTAATAAATTACTTTCATGTTAAATGTTGGTGTGAGACATTTGAGCACGATTTTGGATAAGCACTAAGTACAGAGGCCAGCACATCAAGTTACCACAATCTGTCAAATTTCTTTGATAGTATTTCAACTTTATTGCAAAGACGTAAGGTTTATTTTTAATTGAGAAAATTTGACAGTTAGGGATAGCTTGATGTGCTGGCGTCTGTACATACTAATATAGGTAGAGAGGCCAGTACATTAAGGTACCCCAATCTGTCAAATTTCTTTGATAGATTTTCAACTTTATTACAAAAGTATAAGGTTCATGTTCAATTGGGAATATTTGACTGTTTGGTATAGCTTGATGTGCTGGTGTCTGTACAGTCACGAGCAAAAACATGTATACAGTTATCTAGTTTCAAAAGCGGTTTTCTCCTTAATTATTGAATAAAATTGTATGTTTTCACACACGTTGCATTTTCAAATCCATAGATTTTACCGAACCTGTCGTATCTCAAAATTGAAACAGTCATTTTACGAGAAATCTGCTTCTGAATTTTGCTCGTGGTGTACATATTGGTGCGCATGACTGTACATTTACTAATATTTACTTAAAATAGGCCTTGTATTTCGATTGGTGATGTAATATTATATCCAACCTGTGTTCCCGGAAAGGCAAAGGAATAAATAGAGAAACTAATGTCAGTTATATTATCAGTCTCTTGTTAATAGGAGTCAGTAGTAGTAGAACCATTTAAATAAAAAGTTTTTAGTGTTTTTCATAAAATTGTTCTACAGCGCAACATTTCTTACAAACAAGAAATTATATGACAAGCCCAGGCTCCAGGCTGTTCCATAATTATAACAGAGGGCAAGCCAACCGGACACAAATTCAGATTCCAAAAACCCAATAACACTGCTCGAGGCTTGTCCAACGAGGCAGCACTCCACAATGTAATGCAGTTTATGTCTTCTAGTACACAAAACATAGCTCATCTCAACTAAACTAAACCTATATTATCTAACAGCGCTACAATCTATACCACCTGACGCGCCCTACATTCCGCTCAGATTTATGTCTGCGCCCGCGCCGCGCCGCTTAGATCTCTCGCTTTGCTACTAGCGCTCAATGGAGGGAAATGCTTAATTTTATGTGTACTAATACCGTGTTTAACCTACTTTGGAGATTGATTTAGACGTTATTTTTGCTTTTATAATTAAGTAGCTATATTATAGTTGTTGCGGTTGAAGTGACATTTTTTGTAGTTTTTTTTAAACTTTTGAAATGTAGGTACATTGATAATTATCTTGGTTTATAATTTAAACTGTATTTTTTGCAATAAAGAATTAGAAATTTATTTAGATGTTCAGGAGGTAGGCTCTTAGCATAAAATTAAACCTAATTGCAGCTAAACGAAATTAAAAACAGTAAACAAAATTAATCAATCGGTATTTTTAATGCAAATATTAATTAACCTGTTTTATAAGCGATGCTGTCACAAGTCACACCTTTTTAAAGATTATTTATTTTTTGTCCTTAATTATTCTAATTATTTAAGATTTTTTTTTTTTTTTTTTAAACGATTCTCTTATCTTTCACACCTCTAATCATTAGCAGCCTAAATTATCACTTAGCCACAAATCAAGATGGCGGCGGCGTGACTAATATATTTTTTAACGCCAACCACTTCCAAACGGTTACCTGACATTTAGACAATTTAATTTATAAATCCGTTGACATTACCCAATAGATACTTTAATTGAAATGGACTCGTATAAATATTTATATATTTTATCACGATTTCCATTGAAACGCTCCGAATTACTGATTTTATTTCTCAACACCTTATTTGGCGTACTTGAATATTGATTATCATTGATAGGTTTTCCTAGTACTTACTTTAAAAGCCTAGTACTAAGATAAGTTAACATAAGACTATTAACATTATCAAGCTTCCTTATAAGCCAAGGGATTAAGGCTCGAACTAATTTTCTAGTGGGTCCAGTATTAACTTTGATGTATTCAACCTGGTGACGTAGTTCCAATGGTATTATACAAAATTCTCTTTAGGTGTTCAGTTGTGTTTCTATCGTCCATACTCCTCAATTTCCCTTAGACTTCAAACTTTCTAAAGGCAAATTTTTCACCCGTCAGATTAGTTTTATTGGAGGAATAAATATGATAGGTTTAGCTTTTGTAGGTATAGAAAATATGTCAAACCGCCGTTTTTTTTCTAGAGATAAAAGTTATCAGGCTATTGAAAAAGCGGCCCTTATAGAATAATACACATAAATGACGCATAGTACAAATATCATGTGGTTCTTTCTCATCAAGACTAATAAGATGAAAACGAATTTGTCAATGTCCTATTGATATATCCCTCCCTTTTCATAAACTTGTACTTATTATAGTTTATATTTTAAATAATGTAAATATTACCTGTATAAATTAATTGAAATGTAGGTGCTAGACCATTAATCCTACAGCCTCGTAAGATTTTATGAACAAAAGAGTGAATTGTTGGAAATAAAAAAGACGAGTAGGTATTACCTATGATTGTTCAGTCTCTATCGCGAAAGTAACTAATCATTGTCAAAAACCTATCTCGTGTAAGCATGCTTTTTCAAAAATATATTATGGCAACACAGCTACACAAGTTACAATACTCCTAGAATCAAAATCTCCTTAAGAGCATGTCCCACTACCACATTACTGCACAACTTAGCGTTAATTCAATTTATTAGCCTCGAAACTAGATCGACCGTTTAGCGTCCAATCTAAATTATGTTCACGAATGTATGAGAACTTGTAAGATTGCCGAGAAACGAGTGAATGATTTGGCAGCTAGCAATTAATCGATCGTTAAGGGAATTCAAGGACGAACGAGTGAATGGTTCGAATGATTGAAATATAATGAGTGTTGGATTAAATGAATGGGCTTGTACCTGTCACTAATTGGTTTAGTTGTGATTTTTAGACGATGTCTTAGGCAAGTGTTGCTTTACCGATTTGCTTTGCATTTCAAAATGTTTCAGTAGGTATTTAGATTTTTTTTTGCACAATCAACAATTATACATTAGTAATGAAATTCATAGTTTTTGAAAGCTACTAAATAATATTAATATTCCATACTAGCTTCTGCCAGTGGCCATCGCCCTTAAGCGGGATTGTCCAAAAGGGTTACCGCTACCCCGGAACATAAAGGGCTACGGAAGGAACATGGATGGTTTTTAGTCAGTAAGAGTCTGACACTCCCTTCCGCTCCACCCAGAGCGGGAGCAGTCATTGGATGATTTCCCAGCCTTAAAAAAAAAAAAAAAAGTTGCCATCGCCCGAGATATCGCATTTTTCATACAAATCCTCCCTTTTGCACGCCTTTAAAGGTCGAATTTCCAAAACCCCTTTTTATTGCTCCCCTACATTATAAAGGAAAAGTGTGTGCAAAATTTCACGTTCCTAGTCCCAGCAGTTTCGGCTGTGCGTTGATATGTCAGTCAGTCAGTTTCTCCTTTTATAATATGCTTATAGTTATAGATCTCGTAGGGATTAGTTTCTCTCGGTAGATATTGCAAAGAATAGACGTAATAATATCAATAGACGATCGTGATCGGGAAAACAGGTATTAAGGTTCTTTTTTTTTAAACAGGAAAAGATTATTGACTACCTTCTAAAGCATAATCAGTCTTTACACTATCTATATTGTTAAGTATCTCAGAACGTGTCTCGAAGATTAAATAGCAAGAGAAACAAAGATGGCGGCAGAACAGAATAGAAAACAAACGACTGTGCGTTGTATTATTTGCACTTTTGTGTCATAATTTCTGCGAACAAAATGGACTTTGTAAGGAGAAAAATCTTTGTATGCTTCAAAACAAGCCGAGCATAGAAATAATGTTGATTGGAGGCAATTATAAATATTAACGACAAAAACACATATAATACTCAAACCATTATTTTAAATTCGAACTAAAATTACGTAACTTCCTTTTAAATCAATGTTAATTTGACAATTTTCCCTACACACACAATTATAAATGATTAAACAATTACAAAACACAAAAATAATAACTATCTCCAATTAAACTAAGATCAGTGGCTTAATAAAGTACGGGCAGGTGTTGTGGATGTGTCGATAACTCGTTATCGAGTAATTGATGTATCGATAACGATACGTTTCGATTCGGGTTTTATTCGCCGTGTTCAAGATTACCGAACATTAGACTGAATCGGATTCAGGTATTTACTTAGATAGGTGTAATAAGAAACTGATAGTGTTTGCTTGTATGCTGGTATAAGGCGAAGTCGAGATTAGTTGGAACTTGACGATCCTCGATTCTATAGGACTGGGTTCAAGAAGTTTCGAATTATTACCCAGAAGTTGCAGTGTGTATACATAAGTACAGACTTCCAAACTTTCGCAATTTTATTGAAAATGTTCTTTTGTAATATAGTTGAAGAACTATCAAAGAAATTTGACAGATTGGGTTAACTTGATACGATGATATGAAAACAAAAGAAAACGGTTTTTCTCAACTCATTGATCTAGTCACAACAATACTAGCGGTCGTTGACCCTAAAATCATTTTTATTTTACTGTGTTTCAATACAACCCACTAAATCATTTTAGCTAGCTAATTTAATTTGACCTTTTATAGTTGAATAATAGCATCGTAAAAGTCCAATGCTGGTTAATACCTACAGGATCTAGCGAATTTAATGCAATTTCTATATACATAAAACATTATGTATGTCGGAAATTATCTCACAGGAACGTATAACCGGGTACCAATCCATCCATTCATCCACACAAACTTTCACGTTTATAATATTAGTTGAATAAGGTCTAATGCCTTTAAGATAGAAGTCATTGCTAAAATATTTCAATAATTCTAATCTTAATCTCTAGTGTTGTGCCCTATTAAGATAATAAAAGGAAACAAGACCCACTTTTCTACACTACTGTACCTTACAAGTACCTACGCGAACCAGTTACAAAAGTACCTAAGTGCAGTTATACATAACATCAATTTAAACTTTCACACGAGCGAAGCCGAAGGCAACAGTTATGCGGAGCTTTATCAAAACTATTACCATACAAAGTCACCGTAGGTCGTGACGTCAGATACGAACGTGCGCAGGAGTTGAAAAAAAAACCAAGAAAGTTCTAAGATTCTGCCAAATGTATGCAAGATTATATTTGGCTGGGGAACTAGAAAATGGGTATTTTTAAAGTCGTGATTGTGTATTTTGCACGTTATTGTGGTGACAAGGAGGAGCTCGTGGCTAAATAATAACAGCCGCACGGATCGATCCATCAGGTTAAGCTACGCTAGCCGAGGTTAGGCCGTGGATGGGTGACCATCTTTACATATCGAAACTGCTCCATGCCTCGGAAAGCACACTAGGCCGTTGGTTCCGGCTGTCATTCGTGGATCTTTGACAGTCGTTATGGGTAGTCAGAAGCCTGAACGTCTGAAAGCCAGTCTGACCAAGGGGTATCGTATTACCCGGTTACTGACCGGGTTGTGGAGGTCAGATAGACAGACGCTCCATGTAAAATACCTGATGGTATTCAGTTGCATCCGGTTAGCCTGGAAGCTGACCTCAAAAAGCTAGGTAGGTGTATGTTACAAGGCGTGATATTACGTAGGTATGTAAGTTCACAATAACACACAGCACTTTCCAACAAAAATCATTTTCTAACCTAAACTTAACCTAAGAACCATTACGTAATTCTCTTACTCAACCACGATCCCATTATAAAGTTAATATAAAAATACAACATAGGTATTACTTTAGTTGAAATTCCAAGAAAGATCACGTTGGAGGGAGAGGAACCGCAATTTACCTGCCCTCCCCTCCTCTAGATGTTAATACTTTATGACTGCGCAAGCGCAGCGAACCACAGATGTTTAATTAAAAACGGGATTCAAAAAGATGCAAGCTTTATATTTGTAAAAGTTAATTTTTTACAACTGTGGCGGTTCTTTTTTTTTGTTTTATATCAACAGTCCGGTTCGGTGTCTAAAATTATTTTAATTATTCTCTGGTCTATGTTTGCTTTAATGTCGCCTTTATTATGGGCTTGTAACAATTATTTAAAGTTAATTGTGTTTATAGTCACTCTGTTTTAATAAATAAACTGCAAGTTGCCGTCTTAAAGTTATTAATTTAACAATAAAACATTCCAACGCTTAACATTTGAAACATAAAAAGGAATTCCTCTTTCAAAATTGTCACCTCTTTTCAAAATCTTTAAAAAAATAATTGAATAACGTAAACTCTTGTTGTTCAATTTTTAAAAATGCCTCAAGGTGATGGGCTAACAGGCATCCTTCCCTTTCCGAACTTGACGGGACGTATTAAAACGTAAAAGCCAACAAGACAGGCAGGTTACCTCTTGACATGCAATTTTCGGATATCCATTTATCAAGTAACACAGCTCAACACTAATATATCGATCATTTTTTGTCGATAGTTTTACAGCACCGTTACATATTGATTTTATTTTAATAATTTTGTACGGTAGTCTCAGTTTCAATTAAAAAGTAATCATTAAAATAACTGAACCTGTATTTATAACAGTTTTGTGCGAATGATAAATCGTACAAAAATTCTTTACGCATGGAAAAAACCAATTTGATAGAGTAGCTCCTTAATAATGTACAAGTTAAAAAAAAATAAACGCTATCGATACTCTCATAAAACGTTAATCATAAAGTACGCGAATGCTTAATTTAGTGACATAAATAGTGATGGGACAGTCTCACATTTATATTGTCTGATATCGATATAATGAAGAATGGTATCGGTACCAACCTTGTTCAGATCTGAGGTGAGATCGAAACAATTATCTTTATGTTACCAGATTTGAACCCGACCTTTTTTGAGGCAGCTAATTTAATCAATTTGCGAACGATACCGGCTGTCCTTAAAAATAAGATTGGATTATGCATTGTTCTTAAAATTCCAATCTGTCTTGTTGATTGCCAAGATTAAAATTTTCGTGTGCATTCAATTTCAATGCAATGTCAGGATGGCAGATGCTACCTTGTTGTCATGTAGTTAAAATAACATGTTATTTCGCTCATTTACTTATGCATGTGTTCAATATCGCGCCGTTGATCTCTAACGGGCAGATAAAACAGATATACTTGCTTATTTATTACTAAAAACATGTTTTGCACACATGTTGTAGTTAGTTTACAGTGCCTAGCAATCGCTTGTCAGCCTTTTGGCTATCTATAGGTAAGTAACCTTTTGCTAGTGTTGCTCAAACTGTACCTTAAATGAAACCTAACACAAAACTCTTCTGCACATTAGAATTTTATCCCAATGAAGTTTCTCAGGAAAAATGTGACCTATATGTTTTATTATAATATTATGTTGAAGATATTATGTCCGAATGTAAATGGAATAATCATCCGCGCAACTTTAGAATCCAAACTGGGATTAATAACGAAAATGTCAAAATAATTATACACTAACCGAAATCCAGACCCAACTTCAAACATTAAAAACGAAAAATCCCTAAAAAGTAAAAAAAAAACTAACAAAAATAACGACTCCGCGAGGTTACGCTTTGTAATACATTAATAATAGTTTTATACTTACACAAAATGACCCATAATCATATGGGATAGAAAATTGTTTTCAAAATGATGTCGGAGATGAAAAAAATTGATGGAGTTTCACATTACCTCGCGTTGATGAGACCAAAAAATAGCGAATGTGAATTTGGTCGCAGTTTGTTGATACATTCGGTTTCTTTGATTAGTGTTGTGCTGTCGGTCGCTGAACCTTTATTATTAAGTGTCCATGTGAATGGTGGGAAGTGTGACGTCACTACTTGATAGTGAGCCGTTGACTCGCGGTAATTATACAGTGCTTATGTACCGTGTAGCGGCGGTTTCTTTGATTGTAATAGCTGGAAATGTGGAAAGACGTGATTTTGAATGTGTGTGTTTTTTGTAGAACATTAGTTTTGAGTAATTTGGCTTCTTTATTAATGTATGGACATTTATTTAGTTGGGTATTTACATTTGCAAATCACATCGGTGTTTTTTGCTTATTAGAAGTAAAGTAAAAAAAATACAAGTAACATTTACTAAGTTCCGATCAATATTTTTACTAACATTTTATATTTGAAGTAAGGCCTATTTTTGCATGTTTGTCGGTTCTTAGTCCAAACACAGCAGCCAGGCTATTAATATAATAGCCGCTGCCCCCGGCCCCGGCTTCGCCCGCGTGGTCCACGATTCTATTTCTAAAATAAAAGTAGTTTAAGTTACTTATGACATCAGCTATTGGTCAATGAAAGTGCCATCGAAATTAGTCCAGCTGTTTGGGAGATTAGACCGAACAGGCAGATAGACAAATTTGAAAAATAGTAGTTTTTTTTCCCATATGTCGGTATCGTATATACTTTCTTATACATTAAGTAAAAAGCTGTTATTTTGTCGTTACAAATAAATACTTCACTTATTTTTTGGTATAAAAAAATCTCATTATTTAAACTTAGGTGTAGTGAACGTCGCGGACCTGCGGACGGTGAGTAATGGGTGACTCACCGTCCGATCAGCACCAGGTCCTTGCCGGACGGCGCGTTTATGTTCCACGCGCGCCTCAAAGAGATGTCAGCATATGAAGGGGCCCCTCAGGGCCAAGCCTGCCGGGTAAGCGGGATTGTCCGAAAGGGTTACCGCTACCCTGGAACATAAAGGGTTACGGTGGAACATGGGTGGGTTTTAGTCAGTAAGAGTCTAACACTCCCTTCCGCTCCACCCAGAGCGGGAGCAGTCATTGGATGATTTCCGAGCCTTAAAAAAAAAAAAGGTGTAGTGACTAGTGATCTTGAAAAAGCTGTCAGTAGTGTCAATCCCTAGCATCAGGCGGAATGACAGCTCACTTTAAACTCACTTCACCTAAGTTTTCAAGGTGAGATTTGAATAGATTGGCAGCTCCCCTTATCACCTATCCTTAAAAGCACGACTATCACTCCACAAAAAAAAAACTATATAACAGAACCTCTTCATAAAATATAATCATGATGACGAATTTAATTGTTCAGGGTTTGGTGAAAGTCGGTAACAATAGGAGCATTCCATCTGAGAGACGGGAACTTTTCAATTATCTTCCATCATTGTGTTAAAGTGGACCGTAGTAGCTATTATTTTGTTTATGGGATATGATTGTTTTTTTTTTTGGAGTATCTGTTGTGTAGTGACGTAATGTTGAGGCTTTTTGTAAGGTTGGCATTGCATATCCGTCTTTTTTTTTAATTAGGAACATGAACTCGGTTAGGGCTGGTAACTTTCAGAGAGATAACTTTGGAATTTCTCAGTCTGAAGTCTGCCTTATAAATTAGCAAATTATTAAGAAAACTAATGGAACTGGCTCACCCATTCTATCTTGTTTTTTTAAAGATAAAGATAATTCTATTCTGCAAATATAGGGAAATATCGAACGATGACAAAAAACATATAATGGCACAGCCAAATTTTAAAACGTAGAAAAAAAAAAAAAAAAAAAAAAAAGGCACGCAAAAGATTTAAAATATTAACTTATAACTAAATACAATTTAAAAGTATTATTATTAATTATACATTATTATGCACTAGCTTAAAAACTTTTTTCTCAATTAGGAAATATTATAATATGCATTCGCCACTAAAGAACTTAAGAGTCTTTTTTTAAATAATGAAAGCGGAAGCTCTTTCAATGTCTTCGGCAGTTTGTTACCAAAGACAAATTCTATTTAATAAAGCAGTCAGATTCTTTGTAATATCATTTTATACCAAGAACGACTGTAAGTAAAAGGGTAACAAATTTTATTGAAAACAGATTTGCAGATGGTTATCATGACGCGAGAGTCATAAACATTGAATCGTAGAAAAGGTCACCAGTCGTATCAGTGTAGATAGCAGTTGGACTAGCAATGGCTTATGTAATTTTATCGGATTCATATAGCAAAACTTACTTTCTAAGGATAATTCTGTATTAACCAGAACTTTACGTCTTGATAATCATACAATATCTATTTTAAAAGCTTGTAAAACGCCATAGTACAGACGCCAGCACATCAAGCTATCCCTAACTGTCAAATTTTCTCAATTAAAAATGAACCTTATTTGTCTTTGCAATAAAGTTGAAATACTATCAAAGAAATTTGAAAGATTGTGGTAACTTGATGTGCTGGCCTCTGTACATGGAATTACAAACTTTATTGTGCATGAAATTTTTAAAATACTCAAATCATATTATATTTTGAATTCAAAATTATCATGTTCCACATTCAAAACGTCATTAATATGCTGATTTTTGACTGATAATAATGATAACGCTGAGTGTCATATACAGGGTGGAAGGGACATCGATTCGAAGCCGGTTTACCATGGATTCAGTGTGTCATTCTGCACCTGCCTTGAAATTAAACGTCGGTTATGAAAAAAAAAGACTGCTGTTTTATAGAAAAGTAAAATATGTAAGCAATGAAAATATATGGAAAAAGCTTAGTAATAGGGAGATATGAGAAAATACCATGACAAACAATATCTCTTCGTAAAGCTGACTCCATCAGTATGCCAGCCTGGCTGAGTTTCCTACAATGCATATGACCTTTAAGAAAAGCGGCCAGCCAGCAAGGAAGACGATAGGACACAATAGATATGTAAAGGTTAGTGTATCGATATCGATCTACTAGCGAAATGATGAGGGCACCGCCATATTGAGGTCATTACTACGTACCCTATCGTATTGGAACTAGTGATGGGACATCTTGTCTATTTCAAATAGAAAATAATATTTTATGGAAAATTAAGAAGTAAATGTGTAAGATGATTTACAAATATATTTAAACAGTATATAAGTATGAATGTAGGGTTAATTATACATGGTTATCCCCAAACCCACAAGGAGTTGCAAATCTTCATACAATATTCATCCGGCATAATTTATTGCATCGAAAGCTCGAGCCATGCTATCTTAATCATAAACATAACAGGAACTTTACGACAGACATATATCATGTACTTACAATGGAGAAAAATGTAACGAGACGGCCTACACGTTCACAATAAAATCTAACAAGCGTACTTCGAAAATTGCACATAAGTAACATCGCTTACAGATACATTACAACAAAACAATATCCCGAACTATCCTGTCAACATTTATCGATATTTCACATCACTGAGCCGGCCACCCCGCCGTGTCAATATAAGCCAGCCAATTGTGTATGAGTCGGCTACAATTCACGGCTATTCAATAACCTCTTCGCTCACCACAGATTGGTATCGGTAAATACCAAGCACAATACCAGCATGCAGGAAATAAACCTTTATTTTTAACGCACTAAAGTCGTATTCGAACGCAAATGCAATATTGTTAAAAGAAATAGTTTGTGTATGAGCGCAGTGAAATTCTCTATGTGCGAAGGTAAAAAATTGGTGAGAAAACCTAATGACTTGGAAGGAGCTGTTTAGAAGCAAAAAATTGAGTATCGATTTATCAATTCAAGTTTTGGCGGACTGGTATCGGTATCTATGTAGACCGTCACTATTTTGATAGAAATGTAACGCCTCTTGCTATTGAAATTTTGATTTTATATTTTTTATATTTTGTGGTACCTTTTTGCTGTGTGAAGTGAAATAATGAGCGCATGACTTGTGAATTGTAATAGATTGCCAGTTTTTGTTATAGCTTTTGCCTTAAAGCTTTAGCTGTGCATATTATTTCTGAACCAATCACATCACTTCTAGCTTCTAAGAAAAAAGTCCCACCTACTCTTAGGCCGAGTTCTATATTTGGCTTAGCGTTATTCCTGTCACTATCGCACAACTGTCAAACTTTAAGCGCAAGATAGTGACGGGAACATGTCGAAGCCAAAACACGGGTAAATCTTGTTTTTAGATTTCGGCCTCAACCGCTTTTAAGTATTTTTGAGCTAAAACGACTGTTTCCAGTTGCCAGTAAGTCACCACCTACACACAACACAGACGGTAACCCTTCACTTCCAATCTGATAAAATGGACCGTTAAAATTACTGTTCAAACAATATAAAAGTAAAACAATTCTTGAAACAACTATTTTTACTGCCTTTTTGATCTCTGTCGCAGACGACGTAGCTGACAATCGTGAGGTTCTAGATACATTTGTGTTATGAATATAAGAAGGGTTTTCCGCTACAAGATTTGCAATCAGTGAGTGTAATATAGGTACACCTCTGCCTTACCCTTCGGGGATTAGAGGCGTGATGTTTAGTAGAATGATTCCCGATCTGGGTGGCCAAGTCTGGTCACAAGCAGTGACCGACAGACTGCCAATACTTAGGTCTCAAGTTCGAACCCAAGCCACGCACCTCTGACTTTTTGGGATTCATGTGCGTATTGTATAATTATCACATGCTTTAAAAAACGGTGAAGGAAAACATCGTGAGGAAACCGGCATGCCTTTTTTTTAAGGCTGGGAAATCATCCAATGACTTCTCCCGCTCTGGGCGGAGCGGCAGGGAGTGTCAGACTCTTACTGACTAAAAACATCCATGTTCCTTCCTTAGCCCTTTATGTTCCGGGGTAGCGGTAACCCTTTCAGACAATCCCGCTTAATGCCTGAGAGATATTTGTCAACATGTGAAACTAGAGAAGTCTATGGGCAGCATAAAACTCTGACACCGGGTTACTAACCACACGAAGAAAGAAAGAAAGATCGTAAGCCTGAATTTGTAAAACAAATCAATCAGCTTAGGTTATCTCTGTCAACTCCTGAACATAAACCTAACCCAAATGTGCCACAAATCCGGGTTCTCTACCAATTTGGTTCTGATGCATATCAATAGGAAATGTCCCCATTACACCCATGTAACTTAAAATCGTCACTGCCGTAATGTGACGCATGCCCAATGTTTATAACTATAGTAAAGATGTGCCCAGATATACCTAACTTAGATTTATTTCACCGTCTAACAGCAAGCTTTATTCCTAATCGTTTCTGCTGAAAACGGAGAAAGATTGGCTGTTCTCCAATGTTAAGTATCCCATTCGTAAACTTGAAGATCCATAGAGTAATTAATTAACTTTTGATGGACATCTGGCTGACATCAACCATATATTATCCTAACGACTCTCTATCTTGTGGCAAAATGCCATGTTTTTCTGTACATTTTGTTTCTACCGGTCAATGAAGTTCCATTTTTGTTTTGCCTAATTTAAAATCCAAATTCTCAGCAGCTGCTTGTTATCATTGGACCATAAAACTCGACCAATGATGCGATTATTAAATTTCAAATATCATCACACAAATTAACATCGGAAACAAAAGAATCAATTTTACTTTTTCAAACGTTCGGAACACGTTTTCTTTCAAAACAGCATTCCATTAGTCTATACCTCGTGTTAGTGATGTGCGCATTATCGATAACACTCGCTTTCGGCCGCCAGTGCAGTGCCCCGACCTCGGCTAACGGTACCAGCCGTCAATCTTACATCAACCATTTTACGACTGCTGTTGCACATCCCTATTATAAAAACATAACCTGAATTTCTTATGTCATAAAGTTCAAATTAGGAACAATATATTTTTGAGCTGTTCTTCAATTGGTTCGGATGTTTCTAGGTGTCAGAGTGACGTATCGGGTGTACTATACTTTGATTTGTTCCTCGTTTTTTACGACACAGATAACGAAGGGTGAGTAATAAAACCTCACAAGGATATTGGAACGGTTAATATCATTTCATTACCCTTTAGAGATACCGCCTCGTTTGAAAACGGTGGGGTTTAATTTTAAACATCCTCACGAGCGCTCTAATTAAGTTTGATAGGTTATATTGTAATTTACTTCTATGTCCAATATTACCGGTAATCGGTTACTTTGATTGGTGAATGAAAATCGAGTTTTCTTAATGAAAACTTTAACTGGTTCGACATCGTGAAGAAACTAGCATGTCTGAGAGATATTTCTCAACAGCATGTGAAGCTAAGTCAGAGGCCGAGGCAGAGAGGGGCAGCATAAAACTCTGACACCTGGTTAAGTCACTAACCACACGAAAAGAAGAGAAGAAGACTGGTTTGACTTGTTACAGGGATCGATCTTCTTAAGAACAGTTGTCAGCGCATCAAGTAATATCAAGCTGTCAATTTTTCTCTTCTTCTCGAAGTGGAGTGGCGCAACTATGCCTCCTTCAAATAGGTTGAAATATCAATGCCTATATAATTAATCATAAAGGTGTTTACATTATCACATGCATGCGCTATATCCTAAAGCACACAGATAAAAACTTGCATCCCAAAGTATTGATAAATGAAAACAGAAATTCTCGATACTATTTCGAATAAAAATCGTTCGCTTACCAATGACACCGCAAGCTTACTAATAAAAGAGTTAAATTTATGTAAATGTGGAGCTACGTAAATGAAAAACTTCTCGGAGTGACATGCTCTAGGTTTCAAACTTAATCAACCTCTCAGTAGGCTCTACCGAGAGATGAATTCTTATATAAAATCTACTCCAGGTGGCATAACTCGAATAATCCAAATATTACGGTCCCAAAGCACGCAACCTACACTATCCAAAAATTTATTATTATTTCTTGCAACCTGTAACTTTCATACTTCTGTCATTTTATGTTTCTGTCACTTAATTTTTACACATTTCATTTGAACCCAAAGTTATCACTGTATTTGAGTATATTCGTTCACCTGTTATTGACAACACTGTATAAGCTCATAACTGTTACCATTATTTGTAAGAATTATGATTGAAATAAAAACCCTTGCCATCAACGAAGATAGGTAAAAACATTAATTATTGTTATTCAAACTGCTTTGTTGGTCTATTGCCAGCAAGTGCTACTGCTGAGCATGAGGTGCTGGGTCCGATTCTCGGGTCGAGCAAAGTGTTATTGGGTGTTTTCATCTTAATTTCCCAATAACAGCACGGAGTCTGGTTTTGTGCCCGGTTGATGGCAATAGGCTCGGCCCCTATGTCATGGTCCTCTAACATAATCGGGGTAATGTGGGTTTGATTTAGGTACACCTCTGCCTAACCCTTCAGGGATTACAGGGTCGTTATTCATGCCGGGTAAGCGGGATTGTCCGAAAGGGTTACCGCTACCCCAGAACATAAAGGGCTACGGAAGGAACATGGATGGGTTTTAGACAGTAAGAGTCTGACACTCGCTTCCGCTCCACCCAGAGCGGGAGGAGTCATTTGATGAATTCCTATCCTCAAAAAAAAGGATCATTATTCAAAAGAAAACTGTGTTTAAGAAATATCATGGTGACATTTTGTTCTCATTTTGAACCTACTTTCTAGCAAATAATTGGAAAGTAGATGGGAGCCGGTGGTGGTGATAATAAAGCACAAATGACTACGCGTGCGATTACACGCGACAGGACGGCGACAACTTCGCCCGTCGCCCGCACATTTTGTTAAGGATTGCTTGACATGTGCGATTTTACGATTATGTAAGGGCATGGTTGTGAAGGTTTTCTGTTTTATTATACGCTTGTGTAAGGGATAATGGGGATCTGGCTGGAAAGTGGAATTTGTGAGATGACCTGTAATAGAGATGTTTGGATGAAGGAGAAACGCTGTGCCGACTTTACATAAACTGGACTAAAGGCAGGCGAATGATGATAAAATAACAATTTAAACGTTTACACCAAAAAAATCAACTGATGTCTAAGTCAATTCATAGGTATTTCTGGAGTTCGCTATTCGCCCCCAAAGATTTATGATCTTTGTGTGAGTCGCCTATTTAGAACAAAAATAAGTATATTTAAAAATTCGCACCTTTTCGGCGAGTAAATTCGTGCCAATCGGCTAAACTCTAACTCAAAATATTTGTTTCAAATAAACCAATTACAGGCACTTTTGAATTGTGAAGGGGTCGGTCAGCCAGAGAAATGAAGCTCGTTGCCCAATTGCCCATTCCAAAGCAGTAGGTACCTTTGGAGAAGAACGGGTAAGAAACTCCATGGACACTGTTTTAAACAAAATATTATATGGTTACATAATATTGGTTACATACTAATAAGTCGATGTTTAAAATTATGTTGTCAATTCAAAATTACACAGTTCCTAAAAATTCACTAAGTTCCGTCTACAACATTAATTCAAAAGCCAACATTACAAGTCGCTACAGTATACCCAGCCTTAGAAGCTGGCCTGCGGGTTCCGTGTGGGCCGCCCGCTGTACCGTTAAGGATATTCTCTTAATCTTTAATCGTACAACTGTTCGGCCTTAGACAATGTCGGATGAGTAATGTCCCTAGTATTTGCTAATGTCACATCTTGTTATGAAGGCAGTCTGTGTGAGTGAGGGCCTAATTGTTTTGATTTAGATGTTTTGTTTGTGGTTTTCGTGTTTTGGTTGTTGTTCGGGGAAAAGGTCACGTTATGAAAAAAGTGTTCGGTAAACCGAATTTGGTATGTAATAGTGCAATTTTTATTGCCTAATATTTTTTTTATTGTTGTCATTTCAGTGAGCTAGTGATTTAAACACACCAATTAATGCTGCATTTTTTTAAAGAGTGGTAAATCATAAAATGATCCCTCCGCTGTGGGTGGACAGTGACAGACTTTTACTGACTAAAACTCATCCATGTTCCTTCCTTACCCCTATATTATACGGGGCAGTGGTTACCCTTTCGCACATTCCCACAGACCAAAGCTGCCTGGAACTTCTGGAACCAAGATTAGTGTGGCCTTTTTATATCAGAGGAAAACATTTACACAAAATCCTCCGATCCTACTGAAATACCTCCAGGGGAATAACCTTGATACTTATGCGTTTACTGGGTAATTCCAATCCTGGGCTGCCACTAGGAAATGACGAGGACTGTAGTCTTATCGATAAAATATTATTACGACCGCCTTGTCTTCGAAAAGCACTGACAGGCGTTCAAATTAAGAAGGCACCTACCTGCTTAGCAAAATGCTTTGATTATATGTTCATGCCTTTAGCTTCTCAGAAACTGTACTAGCGTTGGAAATTATAAAACGGAGGTGTCCTGAACTCTCGACCTTTGAAATATCATTCTGTGATATTTAGAACTACGTGCTAAAGGTAGGAAAATAGTCGTGTAAGGCTACATCGTACGGGATTTTATGAAGGAGTAGTTTTTTTTTGGCTGACGTCTCTACTTATTATGTCCGTGTAGATACTGTTCGTGCTAGTTCAAGTGATTATAAATCTGCTGATATCTTTTATTTGGTTTGCAGCTTGCAGGCTCTGGCAGACAGGCGCGAGGCGATTCTGGTTGAACCATCTCCATGAAGTTTTCAAAGACTTGATTGTTCTTCTTCTCTTGCATTTGCAGGAGCCTTAAGTGTCCTCCTACTTAATTATGCGTAACTGCAGTCATAATCATCATCTGCCTAGCCTTTTCCTAACTATGTAGGTTCGGCTTCCAGTCTAACCGGGTGCAGCTATACCAGTATTTTACAAGGAGCGGCTCCCTATGTCACCTCCACAACCCAGTAACTGGGCAATACGATACCCCTTGGTAAGACTGGCTATCAAATTTTCCGGCTTCTGACGACCCGTAACAATTGCAGTCCCCGATCCCATTCCAGCAAGATGAGAATCAAAATGCCCATATTGATTAATAAATTAGCTAATTACAAACCGGCCATTTGATAAAATATTATCTAACCATGACTGCCGGTATGTTATTGCAATCCAATCAATATTCATTTAAAGCCTTATTTACTATTTAACATTCCAGTATATGCACTAGCTTATTTGTAAAACCTACGCGGGGTAATTTTATTAATCACTTATAAGCAAATCTGAGTGTAAACGGACTACCAAACAAGAAACAAGACAACTAGTTTATTGAAGTTAACGTAGATAAAGCCTAACGATTTAACTAATTTATTGTCTCATGCTGAGTTAATGTCAGGTGTTGGTTAACACCGGTGTAGTAAGATAAACCATGTTTTAAGATCTTCATAATTAGCTGTCTTTAGTTTAAGGCTATTGAAATTAACGATCTTGTCAAAATCACTAACTAGGATTTTGAACTTTCTCTATTCATAACTGTTTTCCGTTTATGATATGCACGCGAAGAATGTGACGAGCTTATAAAGAAAAAAAAAATAAAGAGAAGACAACTAGATGCAAAATAAGAACACAAAACAAAAAAGAAACAATTTGGGCGAAAATACTTGCGTCACATCTACGAATAACAGCAGGTCATGCTGTGACCCTACGCGAGACAGAGCCCCAGCACTGGTTTTCAGCGACAGCCGGCATTGTCTCAGCGGGATTGTCCGAAAGGGTTACCGCTACCCCGGAAGATAAAGGGCAAGGAAGAACATGGATGGGTTTTAGTCAGTAAGAGTTTGACACTCCCTTCCGCTCCACCCAGAGTCATTTAGTGATTTTCCCCCCTCAAAAAAAAAGCCGGCGTTGTCGTGATGATGGAGAGCGCAGCATTCAATGAGAATAGATATACCTTAATAGAGACTAAAAATTTATAAAGATACCAATAATGTTTATGGAAATAGGTATAATACTTAAAATGGCAATGTTCCGTTCCTATCAAATAAACCATGGAGATCTGCATTGTTAGGTAGCGTTTTCCCCCCTTTCTTACTCATCCTCCAACTGCTATTACTCCGCAGCATTAAACATTCATTCAGCCATTTAGCCATTTCAACAACACAATCTCTTCCGTCAACTCCCGTCTACAATTTATTATTAGGAAGGAATACCACCCAAGTGATGGGCGGACCGTAGTATACCGTAAAATTTACGCGTTAGTGATGCACCTGCGAATCGATACTAGATAATTATCGATGTATCGAATGGTGCAGCCCTTTCCTTGTTTGATCTCCGGACATAGCGGCCTGCAGAATTTATTGCTGATTTTAATTGGCAACACAGTGTAAACGGATAGTTTCTAAGGGGATTTATTGAGTGTTGCCAGACTTACGGTTACGGTACGTCAATATTTCCTTTTGGTGTTGCTATGACTGTAAAATGTTTTTGTCGTCTTATGTTACTTCCCGTTTTTCGCGGTTATTAGAGTCTGGTTTGTTCCCAACTTGGTATCGGTTACTGCTTAGTTCATTATCTTGGACATATTATTCTTTAGCTGCAGCTATTATTTCCTAATGTCCATGGTAGCTAAGATGTTACTATAACGTCCTGGAACCGGGTGGTTTCAACATTCATCTGTTATGATGTGATATGTAGTACTTCACTACGTCGAATTTCAAGCATAAAATCGGAGTATCACGAAAATTTTCTTCACCTCAGCTCAATAGAGCGTAGAGAGAGGGGCGGCGGCAGTGGCCCAATTGTAACGGGTACTTCCGCGGTTTAGATCGTGGGTTTGAACCCAATCAGGCGCATTACTTTGTGTAATTTTATCACCACTGCTCTCAAAACAATAAAGGAAAACATTGTGAGGAAACGTCTTAACGCAAAAATGCGACGACATATTGTGACATCTGCCAACCTACACTGGGCCCGCTTGGTGGATTAAGGTCCACTCCCTCTTACAGAGAAGAGGCAAACTCAAAGCAATTTTAAATAAACCAATTACAGGCACTTTTTGTCAATACCCCTTGTATGTGGACAAAGGTGTTATCTAACAAAACTGAAAAAATCGAGTGTCTTGCATTATTTGGTAAAAAATATATGGATATGAATTAAAATTAGATATTTTGAGCCCACCAGTCGATTTATCGTAACTGAAAACCATGTACCTGCAAGAAACTCGATTTTTTCAGTTTTGTTAGATAACACCTTTGTCCACTTACCCCTTCAATTGTCAAGGGGTCGGTCAGTCAGAAAGATGAAGCTAGTTGCCCATTCCAAAGCAGTAGGTACCTATGGAAAAGAAAGGGCAAGAAACTCCATGAAAACTCTTTTATATCAAAATATGTTTACAAAAACTGGGTTACATCATTCATGTTGAAATATACGTGTGAGAACGATGCAGAACTTAAAAAAGCTTTTTTAATTTTTTTAAATCTTGTAATTATGGACATAATTACAAGATTTAAAAAAACAATTCAAAATTAGTTAAATTTTAAAAGAGCCGTGGCAGCTAAGTGGTTACCAGTCCCTACTGACGGCGCCCGTTCATGAACATGACGCATGGATTAGCACCATTCAGGTCAACCATTTTGATGGGAGCTAAATGATCCAACATACGCGCCACCATTATTAATCTTCTATCGCTTATTAATCTTCATCTTTTTAATCTAGTTAAGATTCCTTATTGCTGACTCAAACACTCATTAAATATTAAAAAAAAACATATTTTAAAAATATTTATTCGTATAAATATTTATTATTATCATAATGGTGTCAAAGATTGACTTAGAACATAATCATATTGCTATTTCTCATCCACAGCGAACTAGGCATAGTATTATTATTAAGCTATAAGTTCAGCTCATAAGACAATGTGTGTTCTGGAGAACAATGGCTCGTGTGAGCACTATTTACAAGTACTTGGGGTAGTAAAGCAGTTTGTATAGGTAGTATTGAGGCTCTCCTGATTGAGCGACGACCGTCTTCATTTTGAATGGGTTACCCAACGTGGATAGTGTATGATGATTGTTTTTAGTTCTCGGTTTCTTCATCCTCATGCTTTCATAGTTGGAACTTCCCAAAAACCTTCTTGTAGCAGATTTTTTTATCCCAATAATAATTTATTGATAGACCTTGTAGTCCATAGTGTTAGTATTTACATGGGATATACTTATTTTACTAATTAGTACCACATACAAAACATAAAGAGACCATAACAATGATAATAATATAATATAATAGAGACAAACACACACACTAACATAAGCCGACCTGTGTGTGTAATTTGACCCAACGACCAAGTATCAGCAGTCCCACCGCTCACTCAATACCCTCAACATGCTGTGCATTCAATCCAAAATCCTAAAATCTTCTAAGCTTTAGTTCCTAGAAAAAAACACTGAACGTGTGCAACATTTTAAAGAAAATTATATTTTTGTATATTTAGCGCTCTATTTTAGTAAGAGAGTTTATCTAACTACAAATTCAAGAAGATTTTAGACAGTTATGATTTCAGTTATTTCAAATCTATACATTGATCATTAAAAAAAAAACTCAAAAAGTTTTCATGAAAATGAGATAAACAAGATTTCAACTTCGATATAAAGGCACCCTTAGACAACACAGTCACTGACAAGCTAACAATGCTGTTAGTACATTTCCCAATGACGCAAGCGCACAGTTGTAAATAATATTAACACATCGCGGTTGGGCCGTGTTCGTCGGCATTTGCAGAAAGCACGATGCCGGTATTTCGGTATTAGAGCCGTGGTGTCAGTGTTGGCGACTATTTTTATTTTATTAAAGCCTTTTTAGGTAATTCGTTTGAAGCGTGTGCGGTCATATAAGGTCCTCCTTATAGGGTCAGGTTCATATATTAATTGTTTCACTTGAAAGCGGTATCTTGAAATTCCGTGCTATTTTGTTAAAATTGATTAGTTCAGAAAAAACTCATAAAAAAAATCACGTTGTAAAATGAAAATGTTGAAATGAAAAACTCGGACTTAGTGTCTGATAGTAAGTACCTAAAGGAAAGATAGCTATAGTAAGTACGTAGAGGACCTCGTGGCAAAGTAATCCGTCAGGTTAAGCTACGCTTCCCGGGGTTGGTCTGTGGATGGATCACCATCTTTACATATCGTGACTCCTCCGTGCCTCGGAACGCACGTTACGCAAGTTACTGGGCAATACGATACCCCTTGGTAAAACTGGCTGTCAGACTTTTGGGTAGTCACCCGTATCGACTGTCCAAGATCCACGAATGACAGCCGGGACCAACGGCTTAACATGCTTTCCGAGGCACGGAGGGGTCTCGATATGCAAAGATGGTCACCCATCCACGGACCAACCCCGGCAAGCGTACCTTAGGCTATCACTCCTGATGTTAAGAGAAGTTTTTATTAAAGAAATAACAATTTACCACAACAAACCGCTACAACTACGGCCCTACAAACCTCACAGCTTTGTTTTCCATTGATTACATACGAAAGGGGGCTGCCCTTTCGTTCGCTCGCTCATACATAGGGCAAATATGAGTTAAAATAACAATTTTGTAATATATTGTCGCTTGTAAACTATACGATAAACATTTTGCAATATGGCGTTGAATTTTGAATAGGGTAGGAGTGGGAGGGAATGGGTATTGTTTGTTCGTTTACATCCAAATTATATAGCTTATATTCTATTTATTGTTAATCCGCGTGCGCATAAATTATTTTTTTGGCTATTTACTAGCTTTACTTAAAAAAACTGCGTACCTACACTGTAGTACAGACGCAAGCACATTAACTTACTACTAACTGTCATATTTTCCCAATTGAAAATGAATCTTATACTTTTGTAATAAAGTTGAAAACTTATCAAAGTTTGACAGATTGTGGTAACTTGATGTGCTGGCCTCTGTACCAATTGCATACTCTGATAATTAGCATTGTTATGTTCTAAAAAAAAATACCAATAAAGCACTTTTTATACACATCCACAAAATTACCACAAACAAATAAATTTATTCCAGCATTTCACTAGATGTTACACGCAAAAATTATATCGATAATAAAATCGAGTAATTCGATCTTTCCATATTGATGGGCTTCGTCGCGACCCTCACGACACTAAAGGCGCGTTAGAAATACTACGCTCATTTACTTGGCACCGACATTGGAATTTTGCGCTAGGGATGCGCAACGTTTTGTGGAATTAGTCGACTAATCGACTGTGGACTTGTGAAGTTGCATTTCAAGGATTTAATTGGTCTACGCTGAAATATTACTTGGTTGTCTAATTAATCACTACGTCTTCGGATATTGATTTAAAGGATTATAATATGTTATACTTGTTTTAGGTACAGAGGCTAGCACATCAAGTTACCACAATCTGTCAAATTTCTTTGATTGTTTTTCAACTTTATTGCAAAGACATAAGGATCATTTTTGATTGAGAAAATATGACAGTTAGGGATAGCTTGATGTGCTGGCGTCTGTACCTGCTTAAGATATTATTTACATTATTCGAAAAGTACATACGTAGCCCGTCAATATTGAAGAAATTCTTGCTTTGAGCTGGTTAATTGAAAACTTGGTAATTTACTGGATTTGTTTTAAAATTAGAATTCACAAAAAAGAAAACTTATTTATACTTTATTACTCATTGATTCTTAATTGCTAAGGTCCTAATAAAAATATTCGTTGATAACAACGATGGTTTAAAAACCACGTTAGGTAATGCCATTTCATAATGCAATAACCACATTGAATAAGCTAATAGAACTTCTTGAACATAACTCGCAAAACTACTAACCGATTATTATTCGATTCAACATAATCGACTAAACTTAATCAACCCTCATTCATTTTCCAGTACGTCTAGATTTATTTTAAAACAGTTGTATAAACTACAGCACTAGTAGGTAGGATATTATTTAATCTATTTGAAGTCATAAATATTAAAAAGCACTCACTTTAACAACTGCTTAAGAAACGAAACGTTTTAATGGAAATACAAGATTGAACTACGTTTAAATAATGTCATTCACTGGGAGCCATAGATTCAGGGCTGATTTCACCAAAAGAAAATGAACGCGATCTGATGAATCCCCGTTTAAAGGCTGTCAGTGTCATTAATTTCTGTGTATAATTGAACCTGACAGTTCTTGAACGCGGTTTTGAAGAGCAGATCGTGTTTAATTTTGTTGTTGAAATCAAGCTATCATTGACGAGGTAAAATATAATTTGCCGAGCCTTTTCCTAACTATGTTGGGGTCAACTTCAAAAGATGCGCAAATGGCAGCCGGGAACAACGGTTTAGCGTGCTTTCCGAGGCACGGAGGATTCTCGGTATGTAAAGATGGTCACCCATCCACGGCCAACCCCAGCAAGGGTAGCTTAACCTGATGGATCGACCTATGTGACTGTTATTACTGACACTATTGACACTTTAAACACACCTTACTTACATTTTCATGGTACGATTTTTACATAACAGCGCCACTGGACCCCAATCTCTCCTGCTGAATTTACAACGCATAAAGAAAATAGTTGTTTCAGATTTATTGATTTGGCTCCCGTAGTGGATGCCATAAAAGGTGACCAAGTATGCTAGTTAGGATAGACAACACCGTCTCCCTGTAAAACAATATGCGATCATCAATCACTTTATTCGTTTTTAACTATTCATTGTAATAGTGATTGGGAGGTTCCAGTTCAGCAGTGAAAGTTTACAGGCTGTAATGTAATGTGATCAAGAACAGTATTATCATTTAGAACGTTATATTAAAGTTTCTGAAGCCTGCTTCAACAGCATCGCAATCATAAGAGTTTTGAATGATATTGCTAATCCATTGCTGCATATTGGCTTTCTAAAGAATGGGTAGTAAATGCCTGTCGAGTTTGGTTGTTAATGAGTTAAAAGCAATGTTTAGGTTATGACGTATCTTACAGGTGAGTGACAACGTCTTGCGTCAACTGTCACTTGTCAACTAAAGTTTAATCTTGGAACATACTGTGACAGTCAAAGTCAAAGTGACCCATTTTAATACTGTGTTTTACAAAAAAAACTTTGACTTCAAATCGATTGCTCTATTAATATTTACATAAATCTATTCCATCTTAAACTACAGCGTATTTTAATTTAACGGCCTAGGACGTTATTGAACCTTGAATTACGTTCATGCATTAAACCTAGATTCTATTGAAAATTAATCTGACTGTTTTACAAAAGAACTTTATGTGTATGAGCATAAGGTAGAAATTCGCTTGTATTTTCCAAAAGCTCAATTTCACATAGCGAAAGCACGAATCCGCATTTCCTTCCCTAATAAGGACCAGAAACAAGTAATACTTATTTATAGTAATAAAACTAAATAACCAAAGAATTTAACTTGCTATTGTTTCATACGTAATATAAAGTAAATAAATAGTAGGGACCAAAGGAGTTAGGTCAAAAATGTAATAGAAATTGATATGGAAGTGTCGGTTTGATCGTTGAGGTTATAAATCGTTATTGTTTACCCAGTTGGCGTATTGGCGTGAAATCTGACTGCTCATTGGAGGTCTCGACTTTAAATACGGCTGTGCGCATACGACGGACCGCACGTGGCATGGTCGCGTTGATGGCAATACTTTTGACTCTGCGGAACTTTCCTTCACTTTTTGTTTGAGGCATACATCAATCGCAGAATCTTTAATATTTTGACTTACGGTACGGTCGACGTATCTTGGCGGTTCTGAAGTTAGCCGATTGGCTGCGCAGTAGACAATTTCGTTCCTAGAAGATCCATTGCGCATTCAAACAGCTAACTTCACGACCGCCAAGATAACTCGGCCGTACCGTAGTGTAGTGTGAAAAGTGTAGGAATAATAGTCACAATGACATACATATTAAACGTTAACAAATCTAATATATAAAATTCTCGTGTCACAGTTTTCGTTGCCATACTCCTCCGAAACGGCTTGACCGATTTTGATGAAATTTTTTGTGCTTATCCGGTATCTATGAGAATCGGCCAACATCTATTTTTCATCCCCCTAAATGTTAGGGGTAGTCCACCCCTAAATTTTTTTTTGTAGGGTAGGTAGGGTAGGTAAGGTAGGTAGGGTAGGTAGGGTAGGTAGGGTAGGTAGGGTAGGTAGGGTAGGTAGGGTAGGTAGGGTAGGTAGGGTAGGTAGGGTAGGTAGGGTAGGTAGGGTAGGTAGGGTAGGTAGGGTAGGTAGGGTAGGTAGGCTAGGAAAGGTAGGAGGATATCATAGTTAAGGCAGGACGACGTCTGCCGGGTCAGCTAGTTATTTATAATATTATACCAGGCTCATAGAAAGTGGTAGAATGAACACCTTTTCAAGTTATAAAACTACCAAACATGTAATAAAATTCAGTTAGATTAAAATTGCTTATTAGTCTTAAAGGCTCAGGTTTTAAAGAACCTTTTTAATAAAGGATTAAAAAGATTTGATTACAAAAAAAAAAACGAGGAACTAATGGATTATAATTTCGACCAATATTCCAACATTTATTCAAATATTTGTCGGAATCCATTATCCGAATTTCACACTGCCCTCTCTTAGACTATGATCATAACAGTGTGATACATAGATTGTTGTTTGGTCGCAGTTATTTTTTACTTGGTCGCAACTTTTAAGCGTTTCGCAGTGAGAAAGCACCCTTACCCAAACATACCTCAGTTAAAAACAGTGACCGTGTGAAAACCGTTCCAAGTTTTATAGAGTTTTATTCAATAATATACCAACTTGGAAGGAAGTTATTTTATTGGATATTTTGAAATTTGATTTAAATAGACGCGTAGCTGCTTAGAGTTATTAGTATATTATTGTTTTTATATGGTTCACTTTATATGTGATTTCTAGTTATAGTAACAATGGTAGGAACATTTATGCATACTCAATAATGTTAGTAAAGGCGCACTTAAAATTCCATAAGGGGTAAGCAGGGTTCAACTACTTTTGTTCCCACTTTGTAACTTGTTGTGGCCACTTGTATAAAAGAAAATAAATCCAGTTTGTTTTCATTGATTTGTTATTATTAATAAAAAATAAAAAAAGTATAGTAAATTTGACTCATGCCACAAAGAATATAAGATATTTTAAATACCTATTATGTACACTTTTGGCCAATAAATTTGAAGCACGTTTTGTATGAGATAAGAATGGCACGATGCGGGCCACATCAAACGTTTAAGGGATTTACGACAGATGCATACATAATTTGGCTTCCAGTGTATTTTTATATTCACAAAAGTGTACTTACTACTTAGTTATCTTTTAAACTCTTGTTCACTGTTCAGTATTTGAATATGTTAAAATTATTGCTGATTTTAACACATCTTTTATTTGTTTAATCTTTAGAAAGTCAAATACAGGAGAAACATTAAGACTATCCATGAATAACGATTTAGATCTGAGAAAATCAGGTTTGAAATCAACATTGAATTATAATAGTTCCTATTTAAATTATACTGTATCAGCTCTTACTCATTTACATTTAAATAACTAACTTCTAACTATTTCAAGTGCCAATTTTGGAGTAGTGCACTCCGTAGCAACGTTGAACGCTCAAACACAAACTATAAATTCAAGTCAATCAATCTGCCTAGCCTTTTCCCAACTATGTTGGGGTCGGCTTCCAGTCTTACCGGATGCAGCTGAATACCAGTAATTTTACATAGAGCGACTGCCTATATGACCTCCACAACCCAGTCAGTAACTGGGTAATACGATACCCCTTGGTAAGACTGGCTGTCAGACTTTCGGGCTTCCGACTGCCCGTATCAACTGTCAAAGATCCACGAATGACAGCCGGGACCAACGGCTTTCCAAGACACGGAGGAGTCTCGATATGTAAAGATGGTCACCCATCCACGGACCAACCGCGGCAAGCGTAGCTTAACCTGATGGGATCGATCCGTGCGGCTGTTAGTATTTAGCCACGAGCTCCTCAAACCTAACAAACCATAATTTCAAGTTAATATTGAAAATCTTAAATTATTAAAACCTTCAACTCCACAGGTCAACATTTTGACATTCAGGCAACACGATCCCTTGCCGTGACGTCATATATTCACGATTTTACATTCGTTCGGCGCACACGCAATTGCGATGAGAACATTTGTTATCAGAACCATCGTTGTCATAAAGATATTTTGATGAAATGTAGGGTTTTTTCAAGCTTTTTTGTGTGACTAAAAGTTATTATATCCTTTGCGTCTACCTATTGTTTCTAAATGCAAAATTACATTCTACATTATCTTGAGAGTATCCGTTAATAACGTCTACAGCATCTTCATTTAAAAGATCCCGGAGTTGCGAATGGACGCAATGTTTAGGTACACGAAAATATTGAATTACGTTAGCAATATCATGTCAGTTTATACATTGATTATACAGTGTGTTAGGTTAAACGAGGGACATACTTTCAGGGGTTACTATACTCAAGAAAATGAACAACTTTGACTATGGAAGTATACCTCAAATCACGAAAAAAAACAGCTGTTCGCATAATTCGTCAAAATATAAGGAACAGCTGATATTTTTTTCATATTTCAGAGTTGATCCCATGGACAAAGTTGTTGATTTTCATGAGTAGTATTCAACCTGAAAGTATGTCCCTCGTTTAACCTAACACACTCAGGAATGAGCGAAAAAATGTCTGAGCTAATCTAGCAACAACTAAGTTAAACCTCACGTGCATTATATCGAATGAAATTAATGTTTGTACGAAGCAAAGGGCGGAGGCAAACATTAAAAAGTCATAAACGCCATTGATTCGTAGAGCCTGAGGTTATGACGAAACAGATGCACAATGCAAGTGGAAGTTCGCAAAGGGCCAGAGGAGGCCAAGACTGACCTATCACGATCAAATTGAACGTATTTGTAAATTACATCCAATAATTGTGTAAGTGTAAGATTCGGGTGTTATGGAATGTAAGCATAATCTAATGCGGAGCCTGTTTTGATTATTACCATTTTTTTTTTGAGATTGGGTAATCATCAAATGTCTCTTCCCGCTCTGGGTAGAGCGGCAGGGAGTGTCAGACTCTTACTTACTAAAACCCATCCTTGTTCCTTCCTTAGCCCTTTATGTTCCGGGTTAGCGGTAACTCTTTCGGACAATCCCGCTTTTGATTACTATCATAATTATGTTTAAAGAAAATCCTGAGATTTTCATGTTTATTGTAGACTAGCACTTTGCCCGCGGCTTCGCTCCCGTGGTCTTTCCCGTGGGACCCGTTATTTTTCCCGGGATAAAAAGTAGCCTATGTTACTCCTAGAAAACTAAGCTTTCCAACGGTGAAAGAATTTTTAAAATCGGTCCAGTAGTTTTTGAGCCTATTCATTACAACCAAACAAACAAACAAACAAACAAAGTTTTCCTCTTTATAATATTAGTATAGATAGATATAGGACAGATAGGCCAGTCGCTCCATAGTATAAAATACTAGTATTCAGCTGCATTTGGTTAGATTGGAAGCCAACCCTGACATAGCTGAGAAAAGGCTAGGCAGGCAGATTGTAGAAAAATGACGTGGGTCTTTTTTTATCCCAAGTGTTTTTATTTGTGTGGCGTCATTAGTAATTTGTACTTAATTACCTTTGTATATGACAATATGTTTTAATATGTTCTGTTTAAAAGAAACCTTATCAAAATGACTTATGTTTAACTATTTCTTGTTTCAGGTATGCAAATGCGAGAGAAAAAACTAACCCATTTCACAATATTAATGTCGTAAGTTAATTGACGAGTCAAAAAAACGAGAACTTCGATAATTTAGTCAATAGTAATTTATCTATTGATTTAGTGATATTTATTTATTATTTTATGAACTGTTTAATAATATTACAAGCTCTTAAATATGTAAAATGAACTGTTAAGATGTAAATAAAAGGATTAAGTATCGTTAGGCCGAACTAATCCTTCGTATCTATACGTAACGATCTTGAGACGAGCAGGATATATAATTTATTGGATGATTTATTAGTCGTAGTTATCGATTGATGGACATGCTCAAACTGAACTGTGGGGAAGATTCAGGACCTGGACCACAATCTCTTATGGCAATATTATTTCAATATTACTTCCAGTAAGAAAGAGATGGAACTATACGTCCTGTGTAACTGACACTGAAGTAATATAATGATTATACTGCTATGAGAACCATCTCTTATAGCAGTATAATACCAGTTGGTCCCCTAAAAGGAATAAACTAAAGGAATGTCTGGAAGACTACATTTTTAAATGGCATTTATTAAAAACTTTTTCTAACATTTTTGTAGACTGCCTGAAACAAGTTTTGAGGTGTATTTATTTTAAAAAAATCGGGCACTCTTACAATCAACGGAGAAATGTTTAGTTTAGCAGTGGGGCATGTATCTAAACTGTAATTGTAAAAAAATAACGTACTTCTTGTCCCAAGGTCAATCGACCAGTATTGCCTATAAAGAACTTTCCTTCAAAGCGCTACATCGATCCTAATTCTCCACAAGACGATCACTTAACAACAAGGCTCCACGGACGCACCACGTTATCTGTCTATTTCATATTTGACAACCGAGATAAATGTGACACTCCACGACACACAAGCGCCAAAGCGGCTTATCTACATGAAACACGTCGAACCAAAAAAAGTGAATGATTTATAAATATAATGTCTTAATTAGCTAAAATAAGATTAATTAGATACCACATCGCGGATGTTTGTGAAACTCTTAAAGTGTTAGTTGATAAAAGGAAGTTATTAATTTGAACTGTCAATACTGTGCCGTTGAACTTGGCCCGACTTGTACGGGCCCAAGATGGTGGAGTATGCTGCTTGCATACCTACCTACCTACTTGTAAAAATCGTCTGTATTATCTAAGCTTAAGTGCTGATATTAATTAGCTCTTAGCAAGTTCTAAGTGGTCATGAGCTTTAAGTGTCAATATTCTCCAATAATGATGACATTGACAGTTGTTGTTCGCTTTAGATGTACTGATTGCGTATAGTTTCAACAGCGAAATTTGCCCTAAATCTGGTAAGGTGTAGAAGCTGCTACATATTCGATACCTTTTTTGGAACACGAAATTCCAGGACATACCGCCATTTTCAGAAGCCACAATTCTTAAATAATTATTTAAAAATCAATTTAACTTTCATGTAGATTCTCGCATAAAAATGTATTGCATGCCACCTGTATCAATTTACCTTTTAAAAATCCGGTGGACACAAGTAAATAAACATACCGTGCCCACTTAAACAGCCATTGAAGTATTTTTATTCCGCCATTATTAGCAAAATTGTCTCCCGTAGGACACACCAACTCACAGGGACTTAAGAAGTACCTAAGGCACGTGTCTCACCACCTACGAGGAAGTGGGAAGCTATTGACGACTATTTTCTTGCTCAAGAAACGAAGAATAGGTGCATGTAGGTCCCATGTCAGTTAAAGATATAAACATAATTATACGACTGGTTAATTGCTCACTGTTCTTACTAGTGTCTTGGAGTCTTTTTCTTTTTCGTGTGGTTAGTGACTAACCTGGTGTCAGAGTTTTTATGCTGCTCATGTTGCATCTAACTTGGCCTTACATGCTATTAAGAAATATATTTTATGCATGTCGCTTTCCTTTCCTTCACTGTTTTTTTTAAGCAAGTGATAATTCCGCAATGACATGAATCCGAAAAGTCAGAGGTGCCTTGGGTTGAGCTTGAGACTTAGCAGTCCGACGGTCACGCCACTAGGCTATCACTGCTGAGTCCTGGAGTGTAAAACCGTGTACCTATAAGCGTAGTGTGGGTGTCCTCCTTGCTAGATGGACCAATGACCTTAAGGTGCTAGCAGGGACAGACTACGGAAGACGAATGATAGTGTGTTGTGGCGCAGTCTGATAGAGGCCTATATCGAAATTTCTCGAGCGAGATTTTTTTGTAGCTAGTCGTCTCCTTGTCGACGGTGGGTCAGATGCCTTAGGTACCGCGAGTTCGCATCTCGCATCCCACACTACTACTTGATGTTGAGAGCAAACCTCAAGAGTACCTACAGGAAAAAAGATGGAGACAGGACTCAACAGGTAGCGGTGTGTAAAGATGTTTAAGATTTACGATATTTCCTTGACAAAATAATTGTGAAATATTTTAGAAAAGTGACTGTAAAGTTTCTTGCCCATTCTTCTCTATATGAAACAATGATTTATACTCACTGTGTTATAATCTTCATTTATGAAATTTAAATCTAAAATAATTAATTAATTATTAAGTCTAATTTTCTCTTTCACAAATAACCGTAAAAATTTCAAAATGTAAGTAATCTGATATCGACATGCATTTGACTTACGACGATATTTTTCTAGGTACTTGCTTCCAATATGGAAACAAGTATTTCTGGCTGTTATTCGTGGATTTCTGACAGTTGTTACGGGCTGTCAGAAGCTTGAAAGTCTGACAGCCAGTCTTACCAAGGGGTACCGTATTGCCCAGTTACTGACTGGGTTGTCAAGGTCAGATAGGCAGTCGCTGCTTGTAAAATAGTGGTGTTCAGCTGTATCTGGTTAGACTGGAAGCCGACCCCAACACAGTTGGCAAAAGGCTAAGCAGGCAGACTTGTTTCCAATAAATACCAAAGTCGTTACCGTCTCGTTCCCGTCACATATAAGCCCTAACACAGAAATGCTAATAGATCCCCATTTAAAACTCCAACTACAAACATAAGTCCGGCAAATACATTTTTTGCATTCCACTTATATAACTGGCTTTGAACTTAAGAGAATCTCCGGAATACCTTTTAAATATCTTAGCGAGACGATAATTATTATTGGTGATTTTAAAATAGGATGCCGACAAACTGGGCTAAGTTAGGGATCCTCAGAAAAATCTCATTTAAAACTTTGATACAGCAAAATGCAGCTTTTAGTGAAAAGTGACGTTGTTTAATAAAAAATTCAAACAACATACATAAAACCTCAAGTAGTATGAACCTAATTTTATCATTATTCTACTGCCCTAATCCCAATTTATTTGGGGTCGGCGTAATATGTATTTTTGTTCCATACTTCTCTTTTAGTCGTCATCTCGTTAGACACTTCCTTTCTAGATATATACTAAGCTAATATGAAAAAAAAAAATAACCAAAAAAAAATCTTACCAAAGCGTCATTCTGTTATAAAAGTTAAAAAAGTACTACCTATATTTCCTATTCGAGTTCATAAATGGTTATGAAAGATAGAATTGAAAAGATTTTATTTGTGAAATATTACGAGTATACTGTCTGTTATATATTATATTTTTAAGTGAAGTTTAGTCTGAAGTCCGGAATAGTCTTTTAAGAGTCCATTTTACAATGTCAATGCAGCTAGCTTTCGTTTGATGTATAAGTTATAAGCTATAGCGATTGCAAACCACTGAAAATTAACTTAATAATATTGGCAACAAGGAACTTTGATGTGGTAAAGAATTACTAAATTGCCAATTATAAATTTTATTATTTTTGTTTTAAAGTTTCAACAGAAACAGCTCTTACGTGTTTGTTTCATCTTTCTGAAGTTGTGATTCAAAGTATGAAAATGTGCCTTTTTGCTAGTATTTTTACGACTGACTCTTCGATGCCCACATCCAACAGTTTCGTAGCGTCTTTGCTATTATTAAAAGCCTTTATATAAAATGCAAACTATGAATGTCTAATAAAATCGCGTCCGTTTATGACACGAACCACAGACAACAGCAGCGAAGTAACAGCGGCCATAAAAACATGCATTTACAACGTAAATACAGAAAAGAGGATGCCAGCGCAATACTCGCCATTCTCATCGGAACACCGCTGAAATATTACATTTTAAATGTACCTACAACCTGCGAGTTTTAAAAAGTTGCTGGCCAGTAATAATAGTTGTTCACTTGCGATGCTAATAGTCAGGTTTAAAATAAGAACGGCAAAGATATTTTGTTAGTGATGACCAACTCCATCCAAAAACCATAAAATGCGGTGATTTTATAAGCTACAGGTTTTCAGGTAATGGTTATATCAGCAAGGCAGGTCGGCGCGATTGTTCGAAAGGGTCACCGCTACACCGAAACGTAAAGGGCTAAGGAAGGAACATTGATGGGTTTTAGTCAGTAAGAGTCACACACTCTCTTCCGCTCCACCCAGAGGCAGTCGCTCCTTGTAAAATTATTTTGATTGGCGTTTAGTTAGACTAGAAATTGACCCCAGCATAGTTGAGAAAAAGTTAGGCAAACGATGAGGATGAATGGATTCATATATTATATTCATTTGCAAGCAACAGTTGATAATCATTTAGCCGGCTGATAAGGTAGACCGATGACCTGGTGAAGGTTGCGGGAATCTGCTGGATGCAGGAAGTCAGGAATGCATCGTTTTAGCACTGCTTGGGTAGACTTTTGGGTCGACCTTTTTTTTCAAGGATGGGAAATCATCAAATGACTCCAAGGGAGTGTCAGATTCTTACTACAAAAACTCTTCCATGTTTCTTCCTTTAGTTTCCTTCCTTAGCTCTTTGTGATCCGGGGCAGTGGTAACCCTTTCGGACATTCTTGCTGACCTTTGGGTCGACCTGTGGATGTCTTTCGGTCGAAATAGAATACAATATTTTTATTATTATGGCATTAAGGTGGTGGTGACGGCGTTTTCCATTCGTTTGTTCCTGGAAAGTAGACCGTTTATTGAGTAATTAAACGAACTACAAACTCGTGATTTAAACCTTCAAACATTTACCTCACGATGCGATGAAAATCAGCACGTCAATTTCCGAAGCCGCGTTCACTAACTCTAGATTTCTAGCTCCACGCCTCCTACAATATTATTATTGTAACAAAGTAAAAGCCTCCCTACACGAAACCCAACAAATCTCGAGTCTATGTTATCTCTATTCATTCCTAACAATAGGAACAGTCTCAGACATAGCCGTTTCTCAGCATAACATTAGCTATTTATGATTGCTTATCTAGACTAACGGTCCAGCCAGTCTGCGGCTCAGCCTAGAAACGTAGCTTGGGCCTTGATTTAGACATATAATTTTATGGGAGTAAAAATAGTAGCTCCCGTTTGGGTTTGGCAACTGGAATTACGTTTTTTTGGAGAAGGTGATTGCTCACAAAATCACAACATGGTGCTATACCAGGTCGATAGAAAGTTCTGTTTCTCGTTTTAAAGGCGTGTTCAAATTAACAAGTTTACAACAACCTTAAATTGAGCATCACGTCTTAATTTAATGAAACTTATAGAAAACCAAAACTTGTCCATGGTTAAAAAAGATAGTCCTTTTTAACCGACTTCAAAAACGGAGGAGGTTTTATCATCTCTATGTTTTGTTTTATTGACAATAGGCCCGTGCTTGACCATAATGTATGATTTTTTTTTATGCATGCCAATAACAATAAAATTGTAGACTAATTTTGAAAATTATTTTTTCATTTGTAGTGTGCGCGGTGGCGCCATATAAAAACTTTTTACAAAAAATAATAGTACTTACAAAGTTTAAAAATAAGTTTTGAATTTGGAAGTTGGTGAGACAAAACGCAAACACAAAACCAAAGACACTGGCTTCCAAAATTAATGTTATTTTTCACTTCGTAGTACTTTTTCTCCTATTGTTACTAAAAGTCTTCCAGCTATTTGTGCCGTGCTCCCCATGACAATCATCTCTAGGTCTTATTAAAGGCATTACATTTGTTTATTTAACCAATACTACTGTGTACAGGTCTTCCAAAAAACATTACCCACAAAACTGAACTCACAATTACCCATCTCCGACTGTTAATCCTCTATAAACCAACACGTACACGACAATTCGTAAGTGGATGGCACTTGGTATTGTGGACACAAAGAGTGGTAACACGCGCAAAATTCCGCTATAATCCAGTTTAAATAGCTTGGAGCAATTACTCGGCATAAACGTCTTGCCGGCGTTGTATCGAAAACGAAACGAAGGGCCGACGTGTGCTGTGTGGGGTGTGAGGTTCCGTGGTTGGTATTTATTGGAAATACCTATGTATCATTCGACTTGTTATAACCTGGAATAAGAAAATTGAGCTACCTTATTTAAATTTCGAGTTCTTCTTCTTCTTTTCGTGTGGTTAGTGACTATCCTGGTGTCAGAGTTTTAATGGTGCCCATGGGCCTCTGACTTAGCTTCACATGCTGTTGAGAAATATTTCTCAGACATGCTGGTTCGAGGTGGTTAATTTCGAGTTGGTTGGCATAAACTTTCGTCCACATTTTTTTCTATCAATTACCAACTGCGATAAGATACGTTTAAAATTAAAAAAAAGAATGTACAGTCTTAGTAATCGCTTTATTTTTTTAGATAAACCTATACTACTATTTAGCGTTGAATGATGAGCGACTGTTGATTATAAAAAGTACAATTATTCAGATTAATAGAAATGAAATATTCAAAGATTTATTCTGTAAATAGGATATCGAGCCCACTTTTACATGTCATGTTAAAAACAAAAATAAAATAAATAGTCTACTTATTGTCATGTATTTCTAACGTGACGATGTTATTGTCCTCAAATATATAGAAATACGTATCACGCATCACATTATTGTGAACGTACAGAGGCCAGCACATCAAGTTACCACAATCTGTCAAATTTCTTTAATAGTATTTCAACTTTATTGCAAAGAGATAAGGTTCATTTTGAATTGAGAATATTTGACAGTTAGGGATAGCTTGATGTGCTGGCGTCTGTACATTTAGAAGCGTCATGACATGTTTCCTCGCATGTTTTGGTTTATTGCCCACAATAATATCGCCACGTTAGAAAAAGCGTACATTCTGTTTAACCACCATAATATTTATTGTTTCAAGACATTACACCAGAATTATTAATAATTACTATTAAAAACCAGGAAAGTTATCATTTAATTTGCATTTACCAAAGTCTCATTCGGTAAACCCATACTGACAACTTATCTCCAAACGCCATTTTGAACCGGCACACCTCATTGAACGTGACTGCAGAACCCTATAACAAAAAATAAACCTCAAAAATCTCGATAAGACCCGCGTGGGGCGGTGACAACAGCAAGTAAACAAAAATAATACAAAAAAAACCTTGGACCTCAGAGGTGTCGCTGGGACCCTGTCGCCTTATCTCGAGTTGGACCCTGATCGATCAACGTTCCTTTGAGAAAATTTAAAAATTCAACAATGAGGTGTGTTAACTTTGATTGAGAAAGTCAGTGTTATTAAAATGTGTTTAATATTATCGTATCGGTACAAAGAACAACAATAATGTAGATGCGACTTGTCCTGGTCGAGGTATTTGGCAATCAGCCAGTGAATTCGTAGTAATAGGTCTGCTGTGTTGTTAAGCACCGTCTGTTTCCGGGACAAGTTAAATGAAATCGAAATTAGAATACAGTAGGTGAATGAATCCATTGGCGACTAAGTCAAGACATCTGTAGAAGGACGAAGAAAGTCAAAAAGCCTTCGTCCAGTAGGTATACTTTTTGTCGTATCATAAATATCACATTTTATATTCCGCATCAAAAATGACAATAACTCTCCTAAAAACACATAATGAAAACGCAACTTTCCTCCCACACCATTATACTCCACATAGTTTTTAAAATAAAGCGCTAAATTTTAATTAAAAATCACTTGCGCCCGCGACGCGCATGCAAAAAACGGCGAGGATCAAGGTCCGAGGATGCCCGAACGTCGACGATGTTACCCGAACACTCGTCCGCCATTACGCGTAATTACTCAATCGCCGAAACGTGGAATGCTTTCGGCCAACTTTGAATGCGATGGGTTTTGTGTTTAACGCCTTATACGGCCAGGAGATTATACTTGAATCATTGATAATGCGAAAATTGGGATTTCGTTGCGATGTCGTTAACGGTTGGGACGGATGGGGTGAGGATATTTGGCTGAACATTTATACCTTTTTATACTCATCTGACTAATAAAGGTGACCAAAGAGATCGTTAAAGTCAATATACACAAAATATCTTCAATTTCGACTCTGAAGAAATTGTATAGGACTTCCAAATAACTAGTAAATGTCATTGTTAGCATCGGCCAATAATGACCAATAATGGCTAATAACGACTTTTACGCCAATTTTGGTCTCGCATTCGTCGTCGGTGCGAATCCGAAACATTGGCTAAGGATCTAACCACAAAATCAAAAAGTCCTGTGCAAAATTAATACTGATTCTTAACCCAACAATTACTTTAATACCTACTCCAGCTAAATATTGCAAATAACTTAACTTAAATAGATCTTTACTCATTGATAAGTAAGCAGAATAATAAGAACTTTAAATGCTATGCAGATTGTAGACCTTATCTATACTAATATTATAAAGAGGAAAACTTTGTTTGTTTGTTTGGTTGTAATGAATAGGCTCAAAAACTACTGGACCGATTTTAAAAATTCTTTCACCGTTGGAAAGCTTAGTTTTCTAGGAGTAACATAGGCTACTTTTTATCCCGGGAAAAACAACGGGTCCCACGGGAAAGACCACGGGAGCGAAGCCGCGGGCAAAGCGCTAGTTACTAATATAGCAATGACCGTGCACGGAATAGGCTTCCAAATGCCAAACAAAAATAACCAACCAACAGCAAAATTCTGAGTTTGTGTCAAAATTACATACAATTTGCAGTAACAACGTATTATTAGGGAGTACTGTTGAGCCGTTGACAAGTGTTCCGCTGGAAACTCCAGATACCATCAAATGTATGGTAATTTATGCAGTTCTTAATTACTAAGTCGCTGTTAGACTCAAATTTTATTGTAGATATGAAATCATCGGAGCAAGGCTGAGTGGCTGTTCTGCTTAGTCATGATCTTGGTTTAATAATTGTGCAACTAGACGCAGGTTTGATGAAAAGCAATTACGTTAAATAATTTTTAATGATTTGATCGTAAATTGTGTAGTAGAAATAATTAAATGTTTATTTAACAACGATACTGTTATGTAGACCGTCGTGGAAGAGTTCATAACACGTTTCTATAAATAGAATCTCAAACTGTTTGTGCTATATTAAAAAATGACATCATAGCCACAAAGACACTAAATAAAAATTATCCGCTTATTCATATAAGCATTTTATCAATGGCACCATACAACACAGGGTTGACTGTGACAAATCGCGCAAATCGAAGTGCCTTCGTAACTGGTTATTAGAATTTATCAAAACCAATGTTACTGACGTAAACCATAGTTAAACGTCGGGTTAAAAAATGAGCTAGGAAAATGTGCAATCGAACACTGTTATTGAATTATGATTCATGCCTGTGAATGTTATTAATTTTAGTTGTAACTTAAAGAGCTTTTTCCGTTAAGAAGATGATGGCACCAGGAAATGTCTCATAGGGTGTATCATTTCCAAATATCGATATTTTATAATCATCAGGTTTGGTTAAATCTAGAGGGTGCGCAAGATTTTCAGCTGCTACTAAAACAGCTTTTATGTTTGTCACACAACTGTTAATGAAAGAGATGCTAGCGTTTGTCTTTGTGAACGTTTGTTGCCATTAGACTAAATTAAAATGATGTTTGTTTTTTACACAGTTCATTTAAAATCATGTAATGAAAGATAAGGAACTGTAACTGATCATGTTTCATTTAAATATTTGGTGGAATAATTCCATATCACTCCCACACTAGCTGCGTTCAAAGATGTCCGAACTTAAAAACACAACCACCTTTAGAACACACAAAAGGAAGCTCTAAATAACCAACATTAATACCAGGAACACACTATAATTTACTCCGTAAGTACTGCAGCATAATTGAAACAGCTTTCTGGCCATAATTCTGTTGGTCTAGTCTGGCTGTCATCGAGCGAGCGTCGCATAATGCCTTGAAACCAGTAGTGCAGGGAAATAGTAATACATCGTTTGTTTTAATTGCACATTATTTGATTAGAGAGGAATGTTTTCGTTGGTTATATGATCAAAATTATGTATAGTGAAGTGAATGCTTATTCGGATGAAGTATTGTTGCTTGACGGTGGTATGTGTGAATTAGTGAATTTATTATTTTATTTTAAGTGTGTTTTTTTATTTAAAAAATCAGCATCAGTACGAGTTTTTAGTGTGTTCAAGCTCTTGAATATAATATAATATAATAATATAATCCTTTGACATTTCACACAACGCCATATAGTCCCAAGCTAAGCAACCTAATATGCTTGTGTTATGGTAACGAGATGGCTGATAAACTACTTATATACTTTTTTTTGTTGTAAATACTAAGTAGTAATAATTATAGATAGAAAAACACCCAGACCCGTAACAAATACTTGCAGGTCGTACAAATATTTGTTCCGTGCGGGAATCGAACCCGCGACATATTACGCAGCAGTCAATCGCTCAACCACTGCGCCAACCGTGTCGTCACAAAGACGGGTCCATCAATGGTTCTGCTGCACTTGATGAGATCGGCCCCTGGATGGGTGAGCGTCTATTACACATCAAGCTGATGCTTTCCGAGATAGGGAGGGTCTCGGCAAGCAGGTTAAGCCGTTGGCCCCGACTGTCATTTGTAGATCTTTGGCAGTCGCTACGGGTAGCCCGAAAGTCTGGCAACTAGTTCTACCAAGGGGTAACGTATTATCCAGTAACTGGGTTGTAGAGGTTAGACAGGCAGTCGCTCCATGTAAAATACTGGTATTCAGCTGTATGTGGTTAGATTGAAGCAGACCCCTACATAGTTGGGAAAATGTTAAGCTTTTGATAATTAGATGCAATTCAGTACCTATCAATACTGTTCTAGACTATGCATCTATTATTGAAACTTTAAAAATGGTTTAACTGAAAAGGAGCAGGAATTAAGCCAAGTCATCCATATGTTTTTTTTTATTTCGCGTAGTACTCAACAGCTTTGATTTAGTTTTTATTTCACTCTCAAATCAAATCAGGCGTAAAAACTAATTATATTTGATACACACAATAAAATTATACTGGCCATCGTTCGCAAAATATTTTTATTTGAATGCAATGCAATTAAATATAAACCTTCTCTTAATGATATAAAGTGTGAACTTGCTTGAGGAAAACAAAGACTGGATGGTAGAGGGGTGGGTGATTGTAGCAAAGATAACGATATTTATGTAGATTTGTAAGTGTCGATTTAATCT
The DNA here is from genome assembly GCA_951799385.1 of Hyppa rectilinea. Taxonomy (NCBI): domain Eukaryota; kingdom Metazoa; phylum Arthropoda; class Insecta; order Lepidoptera; family Noctuidae; genus Hyppa; species Hyppa rectilinea. The sequence continues at coordinate 2,827,310 of OX637310.1, read as the reverse complement.
GGGACAGGTGTTAATGGGTCTTTTCATTTTAATTGAAAATAGATTTACAATTCTAAAACTGGGTAAGCTTTTATTTAAATACCAGCTCATTTAGTTGTAACATTTAAATATCAACGTCTAACTCTAATAAATGGTTTATTATGAAGTGTTAAATTCCTGACATCAATTATATAAGAGACTGACTATCAAATTTTAAAGAAGAAGATAATTTGTAATTTAAAGATTAAACCGAAACCTTAAGCTGAAACATTAAACCGAAACGTCATCCTACACAGATATTAACTCGAAAACATAAAAGAAAGGAAATAATCGAAAACCAAATCCTGCAAATCGATTCTCTCTATCGATTCATCCTCTTACAGTAGACTCGTGTCCCACCACTACGCTACCCGTTCTTACAGAGAATGCGCGGGCGTGACGAAGTCTCTATCCGCCAATAATCTAAACTGAATAACTAGTACCTCCACTCGGATGCGCTCGCTATTGATCTCTGTCTTCATATAACTGGAACGTCCTCCCACAGTGGATTGTATTTCGTTTTTATTTTCACACGTATGTTTCATGGGTTGTGTAGGGGTGTTGGTAAACGATTCAGCTGATTTTGTTTGGGTGTTTGCTTCTTTCTTATTCTCTGACTATTAAAATATATCCACACAATTTAGCCTCACATTCTCACTAATATGAGCCTAAATTGCCTTGTTAACATGTACATTAGCTTCGCTAGTATGTATGTAACGGAATCTTCGAACTTGTTTTTGATCCACTTCAAAACGTCCAATTAAATTGGAACTTAGCTCACTTATCAAGGATCGATGACAATGCAATAATTTAAATACTTTGTCCCATGTACCTTAAAAGTACTTCGGGTTATTATATCTTGGTGTTCTTTTAAATTATTCTCATGAAAAACCTCCGTTAAACCACACGGTTAATTTAACAAAATGACTAGTACAATCGTGATTATATTTTCAGTTTATGATACCATACTTTTCAATTAACCTAAGATTCCCACCGGTCAGTCGAAAATAACATAGAATTAAATTCATTCAAATATTTCTGAGCAATTGAATTATCTGACCTCATATAAACTCTAGTTCACGACCGCATGTGGAAACGTTCTCAAAATACCCTAATTACCTCATAATGACGCCAAATTACAGTACTCAATCATTTAAACTATCTTAAATGGCAGTTGTTATGCAAATTGAATATCAAAATCGTAAGTAGCAGCAGTGGGAGATATGAGAAATACCGTTTGGTAGATTTTTTTGAATTATGAGTCCATTTTAATCTTTGTGGCTTAAAATTTATTGCCTTACTATTAGCTTTTCTTGCTTTGTGTGGTTTTATTGATGTTAGTTTTATTATTTGTGAACACACTATTAAAACGCTGTACCATTAATAAATAAGTAGTAAATTATGAAGGATCTATACAAAGTGTAATCTTAGGTCCATCAAACAACTGACTTATCACTGTAGGTGCAGGAAAAAAAAAACGTTTTACATCAAAATGGAATTAAATCAAATCTTAATTACAAAGAAACAACTCATCGCCTGTCATTATTTCGTGTACTTGTTCAAACATATCCTGTAGTAATTGTTTAAGTAATTGCCCGTTTTAATGTGTTTTAGTGCTGATTACATCAATAGGGGTTCTTAATTTTCATGTTATCGTACCGTGGGAAATGCATTCTTTTGATCTGTAGATATGCTTGATAATAGTGATGAAACAACTTTTTGATTTAGTCAAAATTCTAACAATGAGATGATTAAAATGAAACTATCAGATTATTCTTGTACATTAACAAGTATAGTACAATTTTTAATGCTATATTGCTTGCTTTTGGAAAAAAAAATTAAGTCCCACTATCGACTACAATGACTAAAATGTATTGAAAAGCTACTTACATCCAGTAGTTATAAATGAAATGCAAACTTCTTCAAGTTCCTAATATTTTTTTTACAACACGAAGTATGTCATCACTATTAATTATCTTTGAAATTACTATACTATAAAAGTCCCTGAAACTACTAAATACTTGTTCATAGCTTTTTTAAGGTTAACAACCAAACAACTATGTATTTTAATACTTTATAGACGCCGCATCATCATAATGTCATACGAACTATTAAAATGATAGACCTGGTAGTATCCATAGTTTGAATCCAGGCACTGCAATAATCGAGACTTTCTAAAGGAACCTTAGTTAGTTGATTCAAAGTAGATTATTCATTGCCAAGTTAAAGTAACTTCTCTATTCAAAACTAGTTTCATGCTATGCCACTAATGTTCAGAAGTTTTCGAAGTATTGATTTCAAAGATAAAGAGAAAATGACCTAGAGGGAACGGAATATTTTCTCACAGACGAAAGGAGAAATTTTCTGCCTCGCTATTTGAAAGTTTACCGAATTAATGTTCTTTAATTCTATAATCTTACAAATATGTGCGATATTACTATCGAAATACATGACTTACCTACATTAGATTTGTTAGTCTTAGTGTTTGTTGTCATGTTCTTATACAAAAAAATATAATAGTGTTTTGTCTGTGGTCCATTGTCCATGGGCGAGATACCGATTGCCAATGCTTTTAATGGCTTTGAATACGAGGTTTTTTAGCTGCTTTGCACGGGCGTAAACATTTTTCTTTCATTAATTCATAAAGATATAATTTATAATATTTTCTCACACAAGATTAATCAATATGAAAATTGGTTCTAAAACCTTCTTATACCTTAACCAATCTCCATACGTCAAGAAATTTAATAAATATTAGCGTATCACGCTTTTGAACGCCCACTGGCAATACTCATTACCCCACATTCAGTGGATAAACAAATAGTAAGACACGCCCACGTTCGTTACTACAAGTTTTAATTAGCATAAAAATAAATAAAACGCATATTGTGATAAGGCTGACAGAAAATGAGGCGGGAACTTAACTGTCAATGTCCACACCTTTGAATCGGTTATCTATTTCTCTTCATGCATATCTTCTATGTTTTACTGTTATATTGGTATCTAGCTGCACGGTATATGTAGAACCTGCTACTGCTGAGTTAAGGCTTTTTACAAAGGGTAAAACTGGACCATATTACTCAGACTCCGCTGTCCGTCTGTCACCAGGCTGTATGTCATGAACTGTGATAGTTAGACAGTAGAAATTTTCACAGATGATGTATTTCCGTTGCCACTATAACACCAAATACTAAAAAATAGAATAAAATAAATATTTAAGGGGGCTCCCATACAACAAACGTGATTTTTTTGCCATTTTTATGGAAATCGCTGAAACCTTTGTGCGCGAGTCCGACTCGCACTTGGCCGGTTTCTTGATGTTTTGTATAATTATACGTATATAGTCGACCTCATATAATATTTCTGGCAACAATTTCTACTAAGCTATAATTTCACCAAGGGCGAAACTGTCTCTCTGTCACAAAGATAAATAGCCCTTGTCATCTTACTACGTACAAGTGCCACTGAACATTAGAATCATAAAGCAATTACGGGTTAGACTATACCTTTTTTATTCTTAAACCAATCTTACTCTAACATGTTAACAGTAAGCAATATAAAGATTAACTACCTAGTCACTCATAAACAGCGCTATATTTCCCATAAAATGAGTTATGAGAGAAAATAGACAGTATGACAGTAAAAGTCGGGAAACAGGAAGCTATGAATCTTAGCACAAGAGACAGTAGCACATAGTACAGTTAACCTAGCTAAGGAGCTAATGTTGCTTTAATCAGAACTGTGATTTTAACACCCATTGTACTCGTAGTTAGTATACCAATAGAGGTTAATAGTAGGGAATAGTACACCAACTGCACATAATTATGAAGGATGAAAGACGTGAGACTATTTTTTTTTTTGAAGATGGGAAGTCATCAGGTGACTCCTCCCGCTCTGGGTGGAGTGGAAGGGAGTATCAGACTCTTACTGACTAAAACCCATCCATGTTCCTTCCGTAGCCCTTTATGTTCCGGGGTAGCCTTAACCATTTCGTAGAACGTGTGTCTAGCTCTGATACTATTTTCCTATTTTAAATTTTGGAAAGTGTAGATTAATTGTAACATACACATTTTGTTGATTCAAATTTCGGGCCCTATGGGTGACTTCTTTATGTACTACCTCAGAAACATTGCAATTTCTATGCTAGTCAATTATAACGTTAATAAAGAAGTGATTCACACCCAAGGCAACTACACCAGATAAATTAGGCACTGTCAATCTATCTGAAATTGCCATATAAAGCAAGGGTTTATAAACAATAAAAGTGACCCCAAGCATAATAGAAATAAGCGCATTTAAACTATTAGATCTAACAACACTGGCACTTCAGGTTCCTATCTACACTATCATTTACAACCATTTTCTATCATGAATCATTAAAAATACTCTATTAAGACCAGATCATTTACTAGTATACTTTGAACCAGGCTAATTCCCAACTACCTCAATCAAGAGCCCAGCTTTAACTGGTTTCCTCGTACTATTATATAGCAAACTATATTTCACACCTACAGGACGGATGCAAACCGTATCTAGAACACCCATTGAATATTAAACTTTATATGTGCTAGATAAAGTTTAAAACAGATTGCAGATTGACGACAACATGTGATTTCTTGAAGCTATAGTATTGTGTTCGGAAATTGAGTTTTATGTGGATAGTGATAAGGTTGAATGTTTGGAGTTTGGAATGCAGGTTGGTCCTATCTTTATGTCAATTTCTGAAAGAGACCCAATATTAATTGTTGGTCATTATTTCGTAGTGTAGAAAGCGGTGAGTCGGTAGGAAGTTGGTCGCCCTCGCATTAGGTATAGGGTCGCAACGCTTTAGGGATATTTGTGACTTGTATGCTGTAGCTTAGTTATTATAGACATTTGTAACACTCTGTGAGAAAGTGTTGGAGAAACCGTAAATAATGGAAACTATTATCTAAACAATATTATAAATGGCGGCTGGAAGAAATCGAAGAAAACATTGAAGATGTAAATAGAAGCGATCAGAGCTGTAGCAAATAAGGAAGTAAAAGTAGATTAAAATGATCTTATACATGTATGCATTAAAATGACCTACTTATGAGTGAACATTATTAAGACATCAATAAGCATAAAAACAAAACCATAACAAAATTAAAATTACTGTTCCAGAAAGCACAAAAGAACAGAAGTACTCGCTTATTTTCTAATCATGCGGTACAATTAAACAAATTGTGTCAGTAGCGCTCGCCAGAGTTCAATTTCCGACGTATTACGGCTTAAGAACTGTAAATCATAAAGTACATTACCTTTCGTATTCATGATTTTAATTAGGACCACCGTTCGCATAAGAGAGGCTTCTAATAACTTCACTTTCCTGACTATAATTCTAATTCTGCGGGTGATTCCAAGTGTCATGTTGGGTGACATTTACCGTTTTCTTAGCTGTTGTGTAATGTTCTTCGGGTTGACTTTTAGTCCTACTTCGGTTTTATTTTCTGATTTATCTTCCAACAATTTGGAATTTCTTACGGTTATTCCAATTTTAGCATGTTTATGATTATTACTGATGTCTTTATTTTCATTTTCTTGTTTATTGTTTTATTATGTCATTCTCTCTTATATCTGTAATTTCTTTACCATTAAAATGCATACATTATTATGTTTTGTCTTTTGTTTTATAGAGAATCTTCTGACTAACGATAATTGATAAACATAAATCTTAAATACAATACGTTTAACGTAAAACAAAAAAAAAATTGTATTATTTACAAGTGGTAAAAAAGGGGAAGGTGTCATAGGCCGTCAAAAAATTCATCCCCATCGCTGTCAATGAGAAACGTGCCCAAAAGGCTGGCAGCGTTACCATGTTAGATGGCAATGCGGATTCTTCTCTAGAGAAGTGATTTTAATTAAAGCACCGTTATCCATGGCCACCTTACTCAAAGTACCTATTAACGCTTTGTACTGTTAAGACATAATTGTCAATGGTTAATAGCCTCCATATGTTAGACTTTCTCTCCTACACAGTCCTGTAACGTTGCTTCGGATCCTAAGATAAAAGCACGTTGCGGTCTGAGTTCAGACGGAGCTAGCGCTATACTTGTTTAGTTAGGTAACGATTTTCGTGCAGGTTTAAACGAAGCACTAATTAAATGAGAAGTTCAAACATTTTCTGTGAACTATAAAAAGTTAAACTTGAATATAGAACGTTTTTATTGTTTATTTTGTTCTTGCGCCGAAAGTTTCGAATAATCCTTTAACAGATATAAAAGTATAGATTATTTTACATATACCAATGCACAGTATGTAAATACAGGCGCCATATAAGGAGGTATCCTTATACTTGGTTGTAAACCAGCACATCCAAACCAGTGTCCTTGCAACATTAATCCTGGACGAAACATGTAAATTGTAAAAACCTTTCCGATGTCCTACCATAAAATTCCATTGCCTGCCAGACATTGAGTAGCGTCTGAAGGCGACTCTATTCATAAATCGGTCCACAATCTCCTTTTATATGTAAAACAGATGTTTCAGAATCTACACGAACTTGTGGACGTATTTCTACGCAATTTTTATGCGCCGTCAGACAAAGTTTACGCGTGGGGCCGAGATTAAAGACCCACCTTTTGCAAAAAGTTGCACTTAAGTTCACGGTTAAAATCATTAAAACGTTTAATAAAATTGCGGCTCTAATATGAAATTATGAGACATAATCAAGGTTTAATGAAATTACGTTATTTATTGACAGGATACAAGTTTGTCATAAAATTGTACTTAACTAATATTTGTTAGTAATAAGACGCAGTAGCGGTTAGATAAATTACGGCTTTCTTTGAGGACCGCATTGGCTCGCAAGTATTCACATACTTAGAGGCTAATTTTATCAATATACTTGCTATGTTGTATGAAACAGCTCACATAAAGTAATAAGCGCTTAAACTAGTAAGGTTTAAGTCCATTAAATAGCAATTTGATTACGTATACTTCTTTAATGTCACATTTACGATTATTAGTTTAAACATTAACTATGATAATAAATTTCTTGTGATCATTGTAAGCTTTTAATGGTATTATGCAAATAAAACATTTTATAAAGCACCTGCATTGGGTGATGATATTTTGTAACCTTTCGAAAATAAAAACACTAGTCTAAGATTTTTTTTCCTGCTCTAAGCATTACTTGTTAAAGCGAGATTGTCCGAAGGGGTTACCGCTACCCCAGAACATAAAGGGCTAAGGATGGAACTTGGATGGGTTTTAGTCAGTAAAAGTCTGACACTCCCTTCCGCTCCACCCAGAGCGGGAGAAGTCATTGGCAGATTTCGCAGACTCAAAAAAAAAAAGCATTACTTGTTTTGATTAAACAATCCTAATTTTATATTAGATATGATACCTAATTAAATTTTTCAGGTTTTATAACTTACAAATAAAATTATTCTGGTTTGGTTTGTGATTTTTTTTTTAACTTCTCCATTTTCCATTTACAAAAACACATTGACAACTCTAGAAATCTTGCCGACGCCCAATTCCTTGCATTCCCATCAAAAATTACATCCGAAAAAAACGTCCACGAGCAAAACCTGGTTCAATATATTTCACATCGGACTAGCTTCACAAACCGCACCGCCCGTCCATATCTGTATGTAAATCCGACGACATTTTTGCTCCTGTGCGTTTGCATCTAATATTTTACTGTTGCGCATCTTATTTATGCAGCCTATCTCGAATAAGACGTATCTGTCTATCCAGTACGGGTTTCGGTCACTAATGATGTGGGTCTCAACCCTTTTTTGCTGTGTCTAACTAAATAATGTGGACGTGCGCTGGGTGCTTGATTCTGCAACTATGTGTACGAGAAAATTTGATGCAGGGTTAGGTTCGTTGATGGAACTGATGTTATCTTTAATTTAGTCATTAGTTTAGTTCTGTAAAGTAGCCTAGCTCTTTTTGAATAAATATAAAATATTAAACCTTAACATAATCAGCCTTTTTAGGTATTTCTAATCTCTCTCCATCTCTTTCTCTCTGTCTTTTTCTTTTCTTTAGGTACGTACATAATAAAGATTATTCTATCGTTCTATGTTCTATGTGCTGAGACCCAGCCTCCTATCTGTGGCAGAGCAATCGTACTTCAGAATTTCTTGTAAGCAAAGGATACCTTAGTTACTTTAAGAAGAAGAGTTGACTACTTAAACCGAATGCTACATTACAAAATCCACAGCATTATAACCTATTAATTACTGCCTCTCCCTAAATAATAATATACCTCTCCATAAATGCATACCAAACCGACACAAGCAATCCCAATATTAATTGCAACTTTATTACGACAAACGCAACTTAAGTAACAAAATTCTACAAGGATTTAATCCTTGCATGCCCCGCCTATACAACGCCCATATATACATAAATACAATTTAAGTGGGTCACTGTACATGCACCACAGTATACACCAATTAAACTGTTTCGAGCAAATAACTTCAATTAAAATGGCGTATTATAAATCAAAATTGGATTTCAATTAAGCATCCCAATGGTTTGGTGGCATTAATCATTGCAGCTAATAGAATGGCTTGGGTACGGTACGGAGCCACCTACGGCTGCTGCAGCCAGGATTTATGTTGCTGGATGTGGCTTATTTATATGCTGTAAACGTTTGTTTATCGTGTGTGAAATTGTTACATTCATTTCCTGTTTGAGGCGGTGGAGAAAGGCGTAGGTACTGAAATCAAAATATTTTTTTATTTAAAATGCATGCATTCGCGAGCCGAGTTGTGTCAAAAAGACATTAAACATTTTTAAAAGATAAGTTTTGCTTTGTTCTGACACTCTATCTCGCTTTTCTTTCTTCGTGTGGTTAGTAACTAACCTAGTGGCAGAGTATTTATGCTGCCCATGGGCCTCTGACTTAGCTTTACATGTTGAGAAATATCTCAGGCATGCTAGTTTCCTCACGATGTTTTCCTTCACCATTTATGTTTAATGTTGTTTTAAGTTTCTATATTGCTGAAGGGTTAAAAAAAATCTTTAAAAATCTACCTTAGCCACGGTAAGACCAAAACTACATCAGTCCAATTTATTATTCATCTTTACCAAAGTCAAACACTCGCACGACACACCGATTTCAATCACGCTCTTTTAAATCCACCTTCTACGCTTACCGCTTCCATAGCCCATAACTCCGATCCGTATTCATGGCAAACCAATTTAATAAAACATAACTGTATAATATTTGAACCGGCTATGAATCAATTAACACTTTCGTTAATGAAAATTTACTTTATGTTCTTGAAATAACAGTGTGTCAGCTGTGGTTAGATCTTATCTTGTTCTTGTGTTAACCTTGGAAGGACTCCGAATAACATAATCAATTATATCCTTGATGTATTTAAGTTTCATAGCTTTTTCATTAAGGACTTTTTTAAATTACGAGTAAATTGTGAGTTTTCCTAAAGTTGGGATAAACCAAACTTTTGGTTAGGTCCAAGGTTCTACACCTAACCTGAACCACTGTATGAGAATGAGACGGAGCTGTACAGGTCGTATAGTTCTATCTGTTTCCCATTAGAAGTAATATTTTAAATTAGTTGGTGTTCAGCCCCAAGAACAAGATTCTTATTTTCTTGAAATTTTTGACTTTTTAGGATGTGTAAGGACAGTTAAACATACGTAAGAATGCTTTTACACTGTACATAAAAAAAAATAGTGTTGAAAAAAAATTAAAGATTATTATATTGGTCTCTCTAGAAGAGGCAGGAGGCCAGTGCCCCAACAGTGGAAACTATAGGCTGAATCTATAGGCTGATTATGTTCTTTTGCGCAATGAACAATCCAAGGAGTCTTTATTACCAAGCTAAGCAGGCAACCTGGTGATAGCAAGAACCACCATTAACCTATTATTAAAGTTTACTTACCGTCCGCTTCCTCCATGTAGATTCTATCCGACATCATATTACAAGGTTTATTTTTGTATTCAATGTATCGCCGGCCTTATAAGGCTGTATCTACATCTAACACCACTGTCCTAGTTTCGCGAACTAACCTTCGGCGTTATTAATTTTCTGTACATCGTCCATTCTTCCGACTAGCGCGAGGAAAGGATCGATATTTTCCCGGGATTTCTCACAACAGCATGCGGGCTAAAATTCTCTCAATTCATGCAAAACTTTGCAAGAATATTTTTATTTTATTTCCAGCAGAATACAACATTAAAATCCCGCTTATTATATTAGTCAATAATACTATTCGAAAATGTTGTATTTAACGTATGGGACGCACCTTAGACTATTAGATTGGACATTGCATTCCTCAGTAATTACGTATCAATAAATTTAAAATAATTGTATGTAATGCTAAAGAACTTGCATACGTTGACTTCGTAAGGTAGCCTACTAACCTCATACAATGTAGTAGTAGAATTGGCACATAAGGCATTACAATAGTGATCTCTAACCTGCCACGTTACAACAGCGTACTTCGGTTGACTTCAAACGATACCCGCACTAGGCATTGATACTTGATACCACTTTATGGTGTGTGTAAGAAAATTGCATTGCGATGGTGCAATTATTAATTACTTGAGATAATTATTCATAAGTATGAATAATTATCTCAAGTAATTAATAATTAGAGAGCACTAGATTCCTCATTGCTCGATGTCGAAGAGTTGGTTTTCGCTGTGCCGTCTTAATGACATAGCTATTCTTTTCTGGGCAAAATATAATTCATTCAGCCCAAAATGTCTGATCCCATAAACAGATAACCGTTTTATTTAAAAACGTTACATTCGAACACAAAACCGCAAGTAAACCGCTTGACTAATCAGAAAGCATTTCGATTCCTATCGCTATAAATCATCGTATCAAAATGATCCCGGTACCAGATACCAGCACGTCCCATCCTTATCCCGTCCATACGCTCCCAACCCGGTTAGCACACCGCCTCTGGGTAAAACACTAAGGTCTGTGGGCCGTACCATTCAGTGGGACGAATCGTTCTGAAGGGATATTAATAATATAACGGAATTAGACTGACTGAATTGAATTAAATCGAATGAGGAAAATTTATTATCGCTTCATTTTATAGTAGCAAGTGTATTGAGGGTTTGAAGAAGTTGCCTGGAGGTACCGTGAATGGGACGTGTAATTGGGACATTGGTGGTTTATGATTTGAATTATTTTTCTCGGTCTTTGGGGCAAATGACTTTATTTATTTTCCTCTAATGCATAAAATATAAAACCTTATCGTAAATAGATTCGGCCACGATTGATATACCTTTACAAATACATAGAAATTCTGGTACCAAATTGTCAAATTCTGTTACAGCTGAATCTCTTCATATATTTTCCCGGGATTTTAATACGCGATTGGTGAAAACGAACGAGTAGTTACTGGTCATAATTTCCACATAATTAATACATTTTACTTAATGAAGTATAAAATAAATCAACGTAAATGGTCCTCTTTCACAAACATTTGCATGAAAAACCATCCGATAATAATCATAACGGAACGTTTATAAAAAATTCTACCGTCAACGGATATTCTAACGATGCGGGATTACGCACTATCGGGGCTAGAGATAAATCCCGGACTTTCTTAGTTGTACTCATAATTTGTAGATAAGAGTGCGTGCTGGCCTAGTGAGGTGCATTTCACGGGACTGTCGCTTGCGGGGTTAATATTAAGGCCAGTAAAGGGTGATAAACGACAGTGAGATCTTAAGATAGTGCGGCGATTTAACTGTAGATGCCACTGTAAATAAATAAACGCATACCGTCACGCTAGGGTTTGCTGTGAATAGTCTAGATTTGTAGATTCCGGGAGGAGATTTTCTTAATTATTATTATGCTTCAGTAAATAATGAATTTAGGCTTATTGAAGTTTATGTGGAGTTTTGACGATTTTTCTGAGCTAAAAAAATAATAATAATAAGAACCTAGGAGGTTCAGGAGCCCTGACCACTGGTAGCTTGAACCCTGGTGCCGATACCGGTGGGCTACTATGTTTTATATTTTCAAATGTTTTAATAAAAATATTTAAAAAATTAACTTACATTATTATATAAAAATTAAATAAAAATAAAAATATTTCTAACAGAATGATATCCAGAAACTGAAGAACTAGATAAACCTAATTTTAGAAGATTTTAAGAATTTTAATAATTTCTAGGAAAGTCGACTCCTTGACACGGTACGCAAACTTGCTTACGACTTTACTAAAAAAATATATGATACAACTATGTATTTTAGGGTTTGTTTGTCTCAATAGTATATTTGTTTATTCTTCGTTTACTTACAAATCTTGGTGATGAGATAGATAATTCCTGTTTGAACTGAACACTAAAAAAATAATTACAACTACGTAATAGAAGATAAATACATTACCTCATGGATGCTATAGAAAGTCTAGAAATTTCTATTAACTACCATTACGAAACGTTGTACAATCGTCGACAGCATGAATAAAGCCAAGCTTTTAATCTAGCTTCTAATTTATTACAAGTCTGATAGTACCCATCTACATTTCCTTGAGTTTCTAGTTATTGTGTAACACTAATTAAATATTGTAGTAATTGCTGTCCTGTTTGTTGGTGTGAAAGTTTATGTTAAAGAATACTTCAATAAGAATCAATAATATTGATTCTAGATTCTTGGATTACTTTAACTCACATATTGACCTAGATTACATTGTAAACATTTTAGAAAAATCGTCAACTTTTTAAGTCACACATTAACTTATTACATTGTTGATATTATTATTTTAGGAAAGTTGTCTACCTTTTATAATGTTTGTAAATATGTGAGCAGCTATAGGTATTATTCTTTTTTTTTCTTTTCATCGTTTGTAGTATAGAACTTTTACTAGGGTCAACTAGAATCAATCCAATTCTTTAACCAGCTTCGAAAAAGAACGAGGTTCTATGTTCGACTGTATGTTTTCTTTATGTATGTTCACCGATTTCTCCATCAATAGCGAAACTGATTAAAAAAAAAAATTGTATGATGATGTTCTAAAGTGCTGTACCTCTTTATAATATTAGTATAGATTAGAAGTCTGCGATGTCTCACTGCACTGCATTGTCCTCGTCGCTTTCCACGTCTCTCTGTTTAAAGTTGCTAAAGACCAGTTCTTGTTGAAAGAAACCACCAGCCCATCCAGGCCTGCAGTGACAAATGTCACAGAAATACCCACAATTTTCCCACAAAATTGCTTATAACGCGACTGCTGGAATTTCCTAGATAAACAGCTACATTAGTAAGATATCGCTACTAGGAATAGCAGTTAGCCATAATATTAGATCATTCATTTGAAATCGTTTTGTACCGTTCCCTCCTGAAATGCGTGATCAATCATTGGAGATCTAATGTGGTGATAGCTTGGTTTCCGCGTCATATATCTTAAGTGGTGATAATGAGAAATGATTTCAGACTGGTTATTAAAAGATGTAACCAGGAATTTAATCACTATGCTTAATAGAAGGGAATATTTTTGCGTTAAGTTGGTATTAATTATTTTGTGCGACCATTTGAATGGATTGATGGCAATCGGTTGTTGTGTGAATATTTTAATGCTATTTATTTTTGAGCATATCACCGTGTTCATTAATCTATTATATTAGATCATCGCGTATTGTTTCGGTACCGATAGCAGACAATAATAAAGTTTCAATAAAGAATACATTGCAATTTGATTTAACTTTTGGAAAACTTTTGTGGTTTTATACAATTTTTTTTTTATTTATGTCGTGTTTGAATTTTGTTAACCCAAAAATAATTTAAGTCATTCATTCTTCTGCCCTTATTTCAATGCATTTGGGTTCGGCGCAACATGTCTTTTTCTTCGATACTTCTCTATTAGTCGTGATCTCGGTAGTCACACCCTTTCTATTCTAGCCATATCATCTTTCACGCAATCCATCCATTGTTTCTTTGGTCTTCGTCTACTGGTATAGCTACACTAACATTTATACTCATTCCTCCGCATAACATGACAACCGATTTTTCCGCACAACTTTTCAGTCACCAGTGACACCATAAAAATATCATAATATATCTATGGGTGTCACTCTTAAGTATATTAAAATCACTACTGATGAAACTTAAACACCATATTGCGTAAAACATAGCCCCAACTGTCACGTAACACATATTTCATTGTACATAAAATGAAATAAATAGCCCGTTTTGAACAACAATAGCCCAACGGTTAAGGCGTTAAGTTATCGGAAGGTCACATCCTACCCCGCTGAACTATTCTAGTGGCTGCAACTATGTGTTTTCAGTTTAATTGACGGCTTGTACCTATTTGTAATGTGTCTCAGACTTCCGGCATTGGATAGGCCTTACTTTCCGAGAGTGTCCATTAGGCAATTGTTGTTTAGGAGTAAGTCACACAGTATTGTGAAGGGCGGGGACCTTCACAGAGGGGGCTCAGTGGTAAAGCTTGTGTTGTGTGTGTAAAAAGGGATTTGCTACGCAAAATCAAAGCAAACACACAGTCCACGACTATTAAAATATATTTGCTTGTAACAAATACATCTGTCGAGCCCCACGGCTAATGACAGAATCTATTTACTTTTATAAAAACCTATTGTCAAACTATTATACTTGTATTTCAAAGGTTCAAATGCTGTCAGATATTTACCAGCCATGTTTAACGTAAGGTTTCACTTCGGCTCTACAGTACTTAAAACAACTTTCTATAGATTCCTCGTATTCCCCGAAGACTTAGGCAGAGTTGCACCAACTTTTCGCCAGTTATGATGAAGGCACATGTAATAGGGGGCGAGTCTATTGTCATCAACTGGGCACAAATCCACACTCCCGGCTGATACTGAGAATTCCAGATGGAAAAACCCAATCACACTTAGTCCGACCCGTGGGAACCGGAAATCAAATCTGCAGAGTATGATGTCCTGCCTCATACTCCTGGCTGGGTCGCGGGTATGTTGGAAAGATTTACCGTGGCATCTGGCACAGGCCACTAAAGGGACACAGATGGGTTTTAGTCAACAAAAGTCTGACACGCACTCCCGCTCGAGTCAGAGCGGCAAAAGTTCTTTGATGATTTCCCATCCAAAAAAAGGACCTCACACTCAGCAATAACGTTTGCAAAATCATCTTCTTTAAAAAGACCGCTTTCCCACTAACCAAGCCAATACCTTTCCCCACTCCGCATAATTAAGAAAGAAGAATAAATAATTATATTTATTTATTGATCACATACAATTTTTTCTCTAACTATACGCCTCTTAGCTGTCAGGTGATTTACAATGAATGGCCTTTGTTATACATTATCGTACATCTGTACAAACACTATTGGGTATTGTGATGATTAGCTCCGTTGCAAATGTTAATACGGCTAATGTTGATATGTTGATTTTTATTGCGCAATTGTTTTTGTCCGCTACTGTACGTGGGTGGTTGAAATAAAGACGTGATTGTTTTATGTTGCAAAAGTGTTGACATTTTTGGATCGAGAATTTGACACGAGTTAAAAGATTGATTGTTTGCCACTGATCAGTATGTTCTACTTTACTGTCTTTTTTTTTAAGGATGGCAAATTATCAATTAATTCCTCCTGCTGAGGATGGAGCGGCCTCCCAGTGTCAGACTCTAAATCCCATCCTTGTTCCTTCTTAAGCCTTATGTTTTTAAGAGGGATTGTCCGTAAGGGTTACCGCTACCCCGGAACATAAAGAACTAAGGAAAGAACATGAATGGGTTTTAGTCAGTAAGAGTCTGACACTCCCTTTCGCTCCACTCAGAGTGGGAGGAGTCATATAATGATTTTCCACCCTCAAAAAAAAAGCTTGTGTGTCCCAGAGCAGCGGTAACCGTTTCGGACCTGTTAGTGTGTTTCGGACCTTTCGCAGTGTTAGAGTTTGTGGCAACCACAAACAAAAAAAAAAATATGGCAAACAAAATTCTTTTTCGTGATGGATTCGTTATTCTACTACAAATAGCTACAGCCAACTACCACGAACTCAACACAGCTATCTATAAAACTTTTATAGTAGTAATTGAGGCGAGATGAGCATGTAAATGAGTAGCGATACAATAATAGCGGCCTGGCGATGCTGGCTGCAATGCGACTGCGCATGGCTGCCGCACGCTATCCCTCATACGGTGGTGTAATGTTTCATTGTGGGCTCCAGGAGTGGGAGACTATAGTGGATGTGGCATCTTTTAATTTCAACTTGAATTATATGATCAATATTTTGATTTAAAAGAATGGAAACACTGTTCGTGGAGTTTTTTGACACGTTGTCGGAACCTACTACGCTTTGGATTGAGCCATTTCTTTAATAACATAATTAAACATTAAAAACTCTGACACCAGGTTAGTCATTAACCACACCAAAAGAAGAAGAACATTACTTACAGAGTTACTTATGTAGGTACTTATTTTCTGGAATAATTGAATTAAACGTAGTAATCTTTTCTTTATATTGCATTTAAGTTATTTTACGGTGGGGATAATATCGTAGAAACATTCAACCTATGTTCGTAGTTGACAAAATAATTGATCATTGCTATCTTCGATGGGAATAAAATTGACATGTCTGATGCCAAACCTATCAATGGTTATCATGGAATATCTAAGTATGCGACCATGTAGGTATGTCAAGCACCAGCACATCAAGCTATCCTAAACTGTCAATGTTTTCCAATTGAAAATTAACCTTATGCTTTTGTAATAAAGTTGAAAACCTATCAAATTAATTTGATAGATTGAGGTAACTTGATGTGCTGGCCTCTGTGCCTATACTACTTACCTCCACTAAAAGTTTTAAGAAAACACCTTCTTCAGCCTAATAAATCAGCATAAAACCTTTTCCCATATATTAATTAACTTACAAGCAACAAAATGCTTAAAATAGTGAATATACCAATTTAAATAATACATTAAAACATACCACATCTGTTGACTACTTCTCGGCGTCTGATTCTAATTAAGCGGCAAGCCTGAGATTTATAAGATATTGAAGCATTAGGGAGATTTATACCTAGTAGTGAATAATGAGATAACACTAATGGTAGCCCGTGTAGATCATGTGCTATGAAATACTTGAATTATATATACAGGGTGCAAGGGACATCGATGCGAAGTCGGTTTCCACGGTTTCAGGGAAAAAATTTCGCCGGTTATTGAAAGAATATACTGCTTCATAGAGGGTTGTTGTACATGCGTCACAAAGTAAATTCGTCACAAAAAAAAATATGTGTAAATTCTTCACAGTTCCCAATATATTAATTTTGTTTATTGTAAATTCGTCACATCGTTATAATCAATACTGATAGCAAAAAAATAATAAACAAGAAGTAGAATGAAAATGTTGTATATTCTTCATAATCACAGCACGTTTACTAATTTACCTTACATCTACACAAAAATCACAGTTTTCAAGTGAATGATTTAAATACAAATTTTGGTTGCAATCGCTACTTTAAGAATAAAATTTTTGAAAAGAGAGTTTGTAACGAATTTACACATATGTTTAATACGTGACGAATTTACTTTCAATGTATGGATTTTTCAAAATATGACGAATTTACTTAGTGACGAATGTACAACAACCCTTCATAGATAATAATAATAATATAATTATGTTTATTTCTCCTGACAATGACAAGCTTATTCTAGGTTTCACATATAATTTGTTTTTTTTTTATCAATGTGAGGGCTGGTGTTTCAGTTGGGCGATAGATAAATGCAAAAAAATAGAACTAACTACTAATAGTAAACTGCCATCCAGTGTGTGCGGTTCAGTATTGGTACACTATTGCGATGTACAGAGGCCAGCTGCACATCAAGTTACCACAATCTGTCAAATTTCTTGATAGTATTTCAACTTTATTGCAAAGACATAAGGTTAATTTTTAATTGAGAAAATTTGACAGTTAGGGATAGCATGATGTGCTGGCGTCTGTACTATAATCAGCCTATATTGTTCCCGCTGCTATAACACAGGCCTTCTCTCTAAGAGAGGGAGTGGGCCATAATCCACCTCGCGAACCCAGTGCGGCTTGGCGGATGTCACATGTCTTCGAAGCTTTGGTTCATGTCCTAGAACCAAAGCTTCGAAGACATGTCGGTTTCCTCACGATGTTTTCCTTCTCCATTTTGAGAGCAGTGGTGATGAAACTAAATACACAAAGTAAAGCGCCTGGTTGGGTTCGAACTCACGACCTACAACTCGTTAGTCAGGGCCGATACCAATGGGCCACTGCTCCTGCAATAAAATGATAAATGCAATACCTACGCAAAATGTATGAACCAGCGAATTTTTTTAATAAACGACGTTAAATTTCAACGCAAGAAGGTTCAGAATCACGGGCTATATATACGATCATTTTTACGTACCCAAAATTTTCCGTGCCCTCTGTCCCGACAGTCACAGGTCCTTAGAAGACTGAAAATCTGTCAGCCAGTCTTACCTAGGGCTATCCTATTAACCAGTTACAGGGTTGCGGAAGTCAGATAAGCAGTCGCTCCATGTACAATAGTGGTATTCAGCTGCATCCGGTTAAACTGGAAGTCGACCCAAACATAGTTTTTAAAAAGCTAGGCAGCATTTTGATAATCTATGTGTTGACTTCTACCTACATAAATATTATCTCACAATCAAACTAACGACAGGCAAATTAAATATAAATCAAATTAATCCGACACCTCACACAAAAAAACGATGACAAAAAGTTCCAAATACCCTCTAGAAATACAAAAATCATCGCCATGCAAACAAAAAATACTTGAATTAAAATTTATTGTGATTTGTATTGAAATTAACTAATGTTAACAGTTAATTTTTTTATACAACAGCATATTATTACACTAGGTTCTAAGTTAAAGCTACCTAACACCACATCTAAAGTATTTATAATTAAATTATAAACTACAGTGAAATTAACTTATTTAACAGGTAATTAATGCTTTTATGCAACAATAAATTATTACACTGTGAACTATGTTAAATAACTAACTAACTGATTATACATATAAAGAATTTAAAATTAAATTATTTAAAAAACTAGTTTATCTAAACTACAGTTAAATCGGCGATTAACAAATAATGTACCTATCGCATTAACGTCGCGTTTATCAAGAGAGATTATGTTATGTTATGTGTTGCGCAGGCGACTGGTTTTGTATCGGAATCGTGAACGAGATTCTTTTAAGAATTCTTATGGTTGTATTAATATTATTTAAGGTGTCTGTTAGAAATGTGGAATTGTAGTAAGACCATTTGCTGAAATATCGTAGAAAAAAAAAATACAGACAAGAAAAAAAAGATGCAGAAATTAATAGAAAAAGTTTATCGAACATTGTAAACTTTGGACTTCAATCATCAATTTTATGTAAAGAAAGATCAGGAAAAAAGTTGTATTATTATTAATTGTTTAAATACCAAAATTGGAATTAAGAATTTTTACTAGCTTAACTCTATTCAAAGTAGGTACCTGCATACTTTTAACATATAAATAAAAATTAAAAAAATAATTAAGGCTTTTGGTACCAAAAACTTTGAGATACACAATTTCTTCACCTTCCAAATATATATATACATCATCAAAAAATCCCACCACTCTCATCTTATCCTTATCCACTTTATCGCAGCCCTACATCGCCACTAGCGCCACGCGGCTAAAACCGACTACTCGCTGCGCAGACGCAACCCACACAACTAACGTTCATTTTCATAACAGGTCGCGCCGGTAGTTTTTCTTGTCACCATGTTTGTTGCTTTCGAAATGTGTTATTTTTTATTTAAGTTTAAAATTTTGCTCGGAGGGTGAACAGTGGTGTAGCTTGTAGTCGTTCATCGCTTAGAGTAAAGTAAAAGGATTTATGTGGTAACTATTATTATCCTAATCAATGTTATTAATTAACTGTAAATTGACGGTGAGTTTTATTGAAATAGAAATAATTATATGTTGGGGTCGGCTTCCAGTCTAACCGATACAGCTGAATACAGTATTTTACATGGAGCGACTGCCTAATGTAGGTATACGGATAAGATGTAATTTTTATGAATAATCCCGACACATTTAAATCAATATGGATGGATGTGTGAAAGATGCTATGACTAGAAAGATAGTGACTTCCGAGATTACGACTAATAGAGTAGTATAGAAGAAAAAACATGTTGCGCCGTCCCTAAATCAATTGGTATAAATGCAGGAAAATGATGATGCTGAATCACAATATATTATACCTTACGAGGGGTTGCAAAATCGAATGAAAATTTGATTATAACAATATTACAACTTTTAATCCGTCTCATATATTATTATTCATCTTACAGTCGTAAGGGAAAATACTCTTGCTTGATGTATTTATACGAAGAATGACAGTCTTCTTCAAGCTAATAATAATTCTACCCATCATTTACCAGCGTGCAGCCAGTTGGTTTAACTAAAGGAAACGTTATCGTGCGTGCAATTATTGCTATCTGCGCTATCTGACTTCCGCAACTCATCGAAACTGGCTCTTCTAGACCACATAGGATGTTAGCTATCGTAAATTCTTTTCTTCGTCGTGTTTGTTCAAGTTAACATAGTTACAGAATAGCTCTATTATGAAATAGCAAGTGATTAGCATAATTAACGTTTAATTTTCCCACTGCTGGGACATAACCCTCTTTTTTTGTCTGGAGTGGGCCTTAATCCACCACGCGGGAGCAGTGCAGGTTGATGACACATGACTTCGAATTTTTGTTTCTAGAACATGACTTCCTCACGACGTTTTCTTTGAGGGCAGCAGTATATTACACAAGGTTAAGTACATGCTTTGGTTTGAACCTACTACCTAACTAAAATTTGTAACACGCAGCTTTTCCACTGGGACACCACTATTTGCAAAATAACAAATAAAACGTTTTTAAATCGGTTGTGCATAGATTTGAATACCAAATAACATTATAGAATAAAAGACTATGTATTTTAATTATTGTAACCATTATTCTGAAAGTAGATCTTCAATTTATCACGATGATCCGAGGCAAAACTAAATAGTCGAATGTTTTAAGTTCACAGCAATGTACAGTTGTATTATTCTAGCTATTATAATATAAATGTGACTGAAGGCATGAGAGGTTGCGGGGATTGTTTAGAGGGCCAGCGAGGCTTTGAAAAAATTTATTAATCCGCTGCCTTCCCACAGCGAAGCCCTAAGCCGCGGTCCGTACCCCTTCCTCTGAGTTACCTTAGCGTGTAGTCGCTTGGTTTTAGTGTATTATGCACTCGCTGAAGGCCGTTTTAGATTTCGATTCAATAAAGAACCCTGAGGCACAGCTTAAACAGCCGATAACTGATAAAAAGAACATTTGAAAAATGATAAGTAAATAAAATACTTAATTTTTTTTTTCAGATGATGCATATTGAATAGGCAAGCGGATTTATAGGTATTCACGGGGAGTTGAAAAATTTACAATTCTTTTAATATAATAAACGCTACTGATGGCGCCAAACACAGCCGAATTCTGGGCGGACTCCTTACAGATTGCCATCAACACGCTTACAAGATTCTACATTCTTCTATTTAAACCAGCGCCAGCAGGCGGGCCACCTCGACGAGAGCTTTCATCATTCAATTTTATTACCCGGACATAGGCACATAATAACAATCTAGTTAGTAATTGCAATTCTAAGAATACGCACTGAAATTCTCAAAGATTTGTAGCAAATACTCTTTGAGGATTAATAAAACTACCATTTAATAAGCAAGTCTGGTTTTCATCGCTGTTAGCTTGTAAATCACACCAAATCCCAGCAATTTGAAAAACGAACCCGTTTGTCAATTAGCGGCGTGTGTCTCATCACGGTGTTTTGAGTAACATTAAGATAATTCGCTGCATCGTTGTGAGTGTTAATAGAGCGCGGTTCGTACTCGCTGCCTTTATGGCCTCTCGTTGGCGTTATGCGTGGGGCCATGAAATTAGAGGTTGTACACCGTTGTAATAACGTGCAATTTGTGATGTTGTTTTATTACTTGAGAACCGATTTTGGAATTTGAAAATCAATTAAAGTATTCTTCATAGTCCGGAGTATGTGATAAAACTACTTAATCCAAATTATCTGAAAATGTAGTCCAAAATCGTTCTACGTCCAATGACCGAATCATTTTCAAATCACTTAATAATATTTTTTCTGACGACTTAAATAACCCATTCGGTAAGTTATCGGTCATAATCTAAAAATATATAAATATTATACGTAATAAATGCTTTATTATAACCCAATTTAATGGTAAAGAAATATTACTCGAACATATTTTTTTTTTGCAATATCTTAATAATATTTTTACTGCGACTCTATTTTATAACCATTCACACGATGGACAGTCGTAAAATTTCTTTTTTAAACCGAATTGAATCGTTCGCATTAAGTTATTGCTTGTAAAAGTCTAAGCAATTGTAAAAAAAAAAGACTTCATCTTGGTATTTTTTGCACACATGAATTTAATCACTGCGGGGCGTCTAATCATTGCGACATAATTATGAATATTAAACATTAATATTCCTTATGATTTAAATAATAAAATCAAAATCTACTTTTATGATAATATATAAAAGCTAGTTTTTTTAACTTGACCTACTCGCTGTATTGTTGGCAGTTAAGTTAAATTTAACGTAAAAAATCTTAATAAATTTAAAATTTTATACAAACATGAATCGTAAAGAATATCAAAGGAAACCGGAATCGTTGAAAAATTGACGTATTTTAAACTTGATGTAAAAATTGTGACAAGAAATGAACATGAAATATAGCAAAGTATAGTTAATCATAATTCACTAAACACCTTGAAACCAGTGTAGTTTTTGTACGCAGATAAATTATAAATAAACGCTTAAAATGTTTATAATAAAATGCAAAGTAATTAAATTAGTATAATTCGTGCGCCCACACACATATCATAATTTTAAATGTCACATAATGTAAAGTTGTGGTCACACTGAAACAAAAACAAAACATATAAAAAGAATGTATATAAGTAGTATATCAGCCATCTCGTTACCATAACACAATCATTAGGTTGCTTAGCTTGGGACGATATGGCGCTGTGTGAAATGTCCAAGGATATTATTATTATTATTATTATTATATTGATTTAATTTAATTGAATACTACAATAACATGAAAAAAGCCCTTGAGTTCAAGGACGTGAAACTTAAAAGGTAATTAAATGAAAACGTCATCTTACTTGTAATACTTTAGAAATAAATGTATACTATCTTCAAAAAAATATTTTTTACTTTGAACATTCCTGTTTTGCATAGCTTTGATGCCAACCTGCTTAACCTAAAGCTACAAAAAGCACATAAATATCACTAAATTATTACACACATATTAGTCATCACCAAAACAATCTATTTATGAATACAAATCGTATTAAAACCAAGCCTTATTCTCAACAAATAAATGTCATAATATATTTTTATTTTTACACCCAAGTGCCCATCTTTGTCACCCGTTGACGCTTCGAAAGCGAATGAAACTCGATATTCTTCCCAAAAATAAGGCTTCGTATTCACTCAACGATTTTTACATGTCTTCGCGACTTCGGAAATGTAAATAAATAATTCTTTAACCAAAAATAAACAAAATGACACTCACGTCGACAAGTTTTATACCTAAAGCGAGTACAGATGAGAATAAAAGTACTTTTGTAAATGAATACTGCTTGTTTTTATTTAACTTTTAATTAATTATATATGTTTTCTTTTCTTTTTTGTATATTTTTCCGCTTGGTAACAGGCATGAATCAGCTGTTTATCTTGAGTCATAAAATTCGATTGTGGGATATGGATACTGTTGTAACGTAGGCTTGGTTACGCGCAATAAGTTTCATTTTTTTCTGGCAAAATGATTGCCAAACATGGTTCCATTCTGGTTACAGGTTTAATTTAAAATTATCTTTATTTTCCTTGCATCAGTCCATTGTCTTATAACTTATAATTTAATCTGATCTCACGATAATAAAACATAAATTAACTTATGTAAAAATATAAGTAGGTAAATATTTTTTTTTTGCTGTCACGATAGTCACTTATCCACACTGCTGTCGAGTACGCTGCTCCTCATAATTAATTAAAATAACATTCTAATCAATTCCCACACAACTTCGAACACAATATTTAAAAAATAGAAAAAATAAAAAAATAAATAAAAAGCGACAATGGTTGCTCATCGATGATCACCACGCAACCGCAACGTACGCATGAAACTATTGACACCGCTGACCATCCGATATGGGGTATCAAGTGTCAATGTCACTGCTCTTCCGCAAATACATTCACACACTGGCTGTTGACACGCCCTGACACTTCACATGCACCAACTGTAAAATTAACTTTTACTATGCTTGTTAAAGATTTAATTAGTAAAGTGGCCGGGGATCAGTTTGATGCGCGTTAAGAAAATTGTTATAACTGTTGTATACTATGAGATATATAGAGTAACATTGTCAGAAAAGAGGCTTTTCGATTTAAAAAGATACAACTTTGTATATCCCAAAGATTGATATATCAAAGCTTTCTAGAATATAAAATCACATAAGGTATGTATTTTTAACTTGTCAGATCTTCATTTGTTCGAAATGCCTTTTTTATATACCTTTCCCTTTACTAAAATACTACAATGATTACGTAGGAAACGACATAAATTATATACATGCATTTAATACTTCAAATACACATGACACTCCACAATCCTTTCCACACCGGTTGGCCCGCGAACTCCCGCGCATCCCATTGACACGCCGCGACACCTCACATGTGCACACGCACCATAAAATTCACATGTTTATCCTTCTGGCTTACTCCCACACGATCGTTTAATATCACGATATTTTAATACTTTTGTGAACATTTATAAGTCTTGTGTTGACTGAGGTGGTCTGTGGTTATAAATATTGGGTAAAAATAAATAAAAATAAAAATATTTGAGAGAATATTTAAATACAGAACCATCCCTTTAGATCTTTTTACAAAGTATAGAAACATTCACATGCATCGCACGCAAAATATTTGTCTCCTATTGGAATTACAGCCTTAATTACCTCCACAGTAAAAGAATCTTTAAAACGCTTCAAACAATACACTACCCAGCCATATATCGCTAATTTGTCGCCTTCAAGCATTTAGAACTTTTATTTTGATTCTAGCAACAGCGTAAATAAACTTCCATTTCAGGAACAAAAAATACCTCGGAGCTAATGAAAAGAAACTAAGAATCCAATCTATTTAAAAACAATAAGATTCCAAAAACTAAAGAATCAGATTTCCACACAGATACAGAACAGAGAGTTGCTAAAAACAATAATATAATTCCTTTTAATTCTTTAAAATAAAGCTTCGATATAAATTGGCTGGACAATGAAATGTTTAATGAAACAGAAGGTAAAGGTCAACTCGAGACCGCACCTTCAATTAAAGAATAAGCGATGAACTGATGTCGAAAACCGTTTATTTTAGCGTTTCTGGTATCGATATGCTATTTTCGTTTAATGAAGAACAGAAAGATGTGAACGATATAGTTATTCGATTTATTGGGCAGGATCCGAATAATCGTTTTGAAATGGATATTTATCTATTTTAAACATGCATTTATTTTATTTTGCTCATTTAAAATAGTTCTACAAATACCGTTACGCAGGAGTGTTGAGAATATAAATCTGTCGCTCTGTGCAATTTATAAACAGATGCTATTTTATGTAGCACTACATAAAAGAGCATCTGTTTATAAAAAGTAAACACATCTACATACCGTATTCAATGGAATTTAAAAGCGCACTGCAGTGAAAGAATCGCTTAACTAAATAGTTATTGAAAATCTTCGCCACTAAATTCAACTGAAGATTTATTCCAACCAAAGAAAGTAAAGGTTAAAATACAGATTTTAAGGATCGCTCTAAATATCATCAATTAAAACCAATTACAAAAGAAAGTGATAGTCTCCCAAGTATGCAGGTCACAATTTCTGATTCATTTTTTAATTATCCACAGTTTTATTTTCTTGTATTTTGGACTTTATACCTTTCGTTTAAAGTTGGGAATTCATTGGTATAAAGCTGTCGCTGTTGAACTAATGGCACTACAAATCCTCGGCAGTCCAGCCCAGGTATTGTCCTCTGAAAAGTTTATTTGCTCCTTACACCACTGTCGTCCGATCGCCTTTTTACTTTTATCTCAGACAATTTTTAAATGGTTTATGTTTGATACCATTATTGTGTGCCAATCAGGTTGAATTACAATGTCCTTTACCAACGGCCGAACTGAGTAAGAATTTCTTTATTATTTTTGTTACAAATCATTTTATTTTATGCCTTTTTTAGTTTTAAAGTAAACAAGGCAGATGTTCGCTTTATTTAGATGAGCCAGTCGAATGCGTAAGTTGAATTTAAATAACTCGTGTTTGAATTTACGGATGCTTGGGGACATGGAAAATTGTGGTGCTTACCTTGTTTTTTTCTCTATTTTTACTGGAATTTATGTGTCTTTAGTTTTGACAAGTTTACTTAAAGGATTCTAGGAAGAGGCTACTTGTATTCAAATTTGTGGGGCGGTCAATCTGGCGCATGTGAATGTTAAGAAATCTCATGTATGGCAAATTCTGCATGTCGTTTAGGTTCAATTATTTCGTTTTCGACTTCGTTTCCTTCGTTTGTACTTGCTCCTGCAGTAAGCAAAACCATAAATATTTTTGTTTTTAAAAAGCAAGCATTTTTGCTCCTCCAACATTTCGTTAAACGTGCTCTCACTGACGGAGATCCCTCCGATCAATAATCTGAACATTAGCGGCACATAAAACTCACTAATTGAGATATCCCCAACAATTTGAACTCAACGTTTTTAAAGTGTTAAGTAGTGGCTGGAGTGTGCAATAAATCTCATTGTTGGCACTCTTATCTACACTCTGAGGTAGCCGATATGGGCGTTGTCGGTGAAGGAAATTAAAATGTAAAACGTAGTGTTGCAAGACGGTCATGGGTTTTTATCTTCGGACGGTCATATTTTGAAGTATGTGGAGCGGTTGCACTTTGCGGAGTAGGCTGAGTATGCTGACGATGATGTTCAAAATATTTATTTGTTTATAAATTGCTTGCTGCACTTACAGTTAACACCAAAGCGATTGTTTTTTTTTTGTTTTTTGTATTGGTATATGTGAAGCAGAATGGTGATTTTTATACACATGTCGAGTTTCAAAAGAGTTGTTATTTATTGACCGGATAATGCTTCAGTAGGTTAAACATTCTGCTTACCATAAAGGAAGTAATCATAACGTCAACCTAATGATGACATTTCCTGGTTCTAAAATCGAAATGACAATAACTCAAACAAACCAGACAGACGTTGATTAAATTCCAGAAATGTCACTTTTATATCACATAAAACAAGTTATCAAAGTCGGGACCGATATAAATAAAGATAGTGAAGATTACAAAATCACTTTAGTTGAGAAAGGGATCACCGTGTGTGGCACTAACGTACGGTAACGAGTTATCGAAGATCTCTTTCATTAAAGACTAAAATGTGAGATGGTTTCAACTGTTTGTAAGTTCTGAGTGGAGAGAGGTCATTACTGAAGATCTTTGAAGAAATAGCGAGGTTGTTTGAGAGAGAGTGTTAACTTAACGGAAAAAGGGAAAACTGAATTATATTTGCAAATAAGCAGTTACTTATAATTACTTATCTTAATTCGTCCCTTAAAGTACGTTATACGGAAGTATCAAACAAAATGGCTAACGTAATTGGTAAAATCACAAGTGGTAAGGAAAAGCTATTAGAAATCAAAGCAAATTATTTCATCACTACCCTACCATAGCGAAGACTACAAATGCGAGACTAGTTAGCTTTTATTTGAAATTTAACAACTTCGTCAGAAAACTGTTAAAACAAATTCCTGTATTTCCTTATTTAGCTCACTGAGTTAACTGTTGCATTCGATATACAGTTACTTTACTGCACGTACTAATAAGATAGCCAATTTATTATTGACAACATTAACTTGATCAGATATACGGAAAATAAAATAAATTCCAGAAAAATATCCGTTGGATCTCTGGTTTGAGTCAGGATCCCTCACTAGACTGGAGACACAAGGTTTGCATGCAACGTCCAGCGCATCAATCAGCAGCTCAATCGTATTCTCAATAATAATAAAGTAAGCTCATCTGTTTCGGGGATCTGAACAAATGTTTCTCAGAACGTTGCGTGTCCCCTTAATGATCTGAATACAAGCAAATGTTCTGAACAAAAGCTTTCTAAGGTTTAATTACGTTGTATCGGTGGAACTCAGGATCATGCCTTTTGGGATGACGGTGTATGATAGTGCTAAAGTCTTTTTTACAATGCGAGTTTTAAATAATGATTTATAGACTTCGGTATGATTCTTAACAAGACAAGGAAGTGATATGGATACAACAGTAAATCATTTATCAATTTTCTTTTATTACACTGAATCAGTCAAAGTTATTAATAGTTGTGTAAAGAACGTGTGAACATGTAAAGTAGGTTAAAAAAAATATGATATCGACGATCGAATGTAATAAATCTTTTTTGCATATAAGATATACTGGCCGCATGACTTTAGTATGCAGCCAAGAAATATTCTTCACATAGGTGATCCGTTTCGTTTGCATTTAGTGCTGATAATACCTGTTATATAACATTAAAATGATTATCTAAACGTCTCAATACTAAAGCAATTTATATCAATGATTGACCAACAATGTTAATAAGACAAGATACAAGAATGAAGCCATTAGCGGAATCGCTAAAACTAACACCGTTTCGCGATCTAATAAATCACAAAGCAATTCGGACCTTACCATTAACTTGTCAGAGTTGAAATTTCTATAGCATGTGTGTGAACAATTTATCTTAGCGTTCGACGTGGATGCAATTAATCAAGTGCCAATGTCACGTACGTAATATAGCCGAGGTAAAAGAGAAAAAGATGATTTCAAGCTAATTATCTTTGATGTTGTTATATTTTTATTTTGCCACTTAACACCTACAGAGGCAATTTGTCGCTTGTTACGTTACGCTATTGAATTTTCGGGTTCCTGCATTGTGTGACTACCGTCTTTTGAAGCAAGTTGATTTATTTCTCATACGTCCAGTACTCATTTATCATCGTTCAGCCGTATTTAGACTGTTTATTTTTATAATGAGCTCTCGAAAAGGTCAATTCTGCGTTTACAGTTCTTTCTTTCTCGCGCCGAGAGGGTGTTTACTTCTTCTTAAATACGTTTAAGATCAGTTGTCGTGTTCGCAACCTGATCTCATTATTCGGGACATGTAAGAAAAGGAAGGTGTGAAAGCTTGGCGTATAAGCAAATAAATATATTCATTATTTATCGATGCCTAATTTTAAATAAAGCCTTTCAGTTTAATTTATCGGTGGCTTCCTTGAATGTAACGCCCATATTTATCCTGTTGCAAAAATATTTCAAGTGTAATAATAATAACTTAGAATTCCCATTCCATTAGTAACTGAACATCAGAATATACCGGTGTATATTCTGGTCAAATCCCGTAACTTCCTACAACTGTGAGACCCCACAGATTCTTGATCAATTCATCGAATTAAATACCTTTAATTAATTACGATTGCTATCTCAGCTTGGTCTGTGGATGGCAATTAGTCGTAGTAGGGATCCTTTGTTACGACCAACATGACGGCTGTTAGGTTCCTGTTTTAGCAACCTTCTAGGATTACAAGCAGTGAATAGGGTTCCTGATGAAGCATCCATGTTTTCATGAGCATCTGGGTGTGATAGTGATCAGTTTAAGGATTTTGTCCAATACGTGGGGCTGTTGTTTAATTTGCATTTGCTGCAGTGTCTGTGTTCTGAGCTCCTAGTTGTTTATCAGATCCAACTTAGTCTTTGTGGATTTCACTGGTATCAAAATCAAGTTTAATATGAATTACATTTTTAATAAAGCGATAAAAGAAAGGATATTTACAAAAAAAAAAAATCGTTTTCTCGTCTTTCACAATAGTACCCAGACTAACTTTCTTCAATTACTAAGGAGACGAAAGGAAACCGATTAAATAACAGTTGTAAATCATCCCGTGCAACTTTTAATTGTGATATATCGCCTATGTGAATATTCCTCTAAAACATGTAGCTTGTAGGCGATAACGTGGTGGCTGCCACTACTTATGAATTATCACAGTACAGTTAGCGCTAACTATTTTTGCTGTGAGTGTAGAAAGGAGATTAGCCAATACATTACGGAAGGATTACGTATTCTTTCTATGCCTTCATTCTGATCTAAGATAAGTACTAATTGTCTCATCAACATTAGCATTGGTATTGGAGAATTCGTTCCTGACAGCTGTCAATTGGACACGATTAGGAACTAAATAGGTTCTAATGGTTAAAACACATATTCTTTTGTACTCAACTAACAGATAGTAGAAACGCATTCTGTCATCGGCACAAGTGTACCTACATTATTGAACGCATCGTTGTCTTTCAAGTAATCAAACTGATTTTAAGACAGAATTTAGCCTTAAAAAAATGATATAATAACACCAAAATACGTAGATTTTACATCTTGTTTGTTATAATTAAAAGTGTATTAATTCTGTATTACATACCTCAAAGCAAAGTGGGGTTCAATATTTGTTTCTACATTTACTTACCTTTGCTTTCCTTTCTTCCACAGATGTCTGCCATCGACCCTGACTGCGGTGTCAACGCCATTGTCAACTACACCCTCGGGGAGAGCTTCGTCAGGCCGCAGTTCTCCGTCAAGCCTGACTCCGGTGAGCTGTGTGTATCAGCTCCTTTGGACTATGAAGCACATAGCGACTTTGAGTTTCCTGTCATCGCTACTGATAGAGGTATGTATTATTATCTGTTTGTTTGGTTTCTGTCTTTATTGAATTTGTTGATTGCTTCGGGCAAAAAATGCTTCGAACTTGACTTTGGTCTATAGTGCTAGTTCTATTCAATAACATATAGGTACTTATATAAAAAAAAAAAAAATATCTTAAAAATCGGTGAAGGAAAACATCGTGACGAAACCAGCATGTCTGAGAGATACATATTTCTCAACAGCATGTGAAGTTAAGTCAGAGGCCTATGGGCAGCATAAAAACTCTGACACTATAGTCACAAACCACACGAAAAGAAAGGAGATTAAAAAAAAAACAACTGACTTCCACTTTTTAGCGATAGTATCTACCTCCACACCAATTTGTTTACCACTATTTGCTATTTAAACAACATAGACAGATATTATAATAATAAAACATTATCGAGATACACAAAGTGGATTAAGTACAGACGCCAGCGAATCAAGCTATCCTAAACTGTCAAATTTTCCCAATTGAAAATTACCCTTATGCTTTTGTAATGAAGTTGAAAATCTATAAAAGAATTTTGACAGATTGTGGTAACTTGTTGTGCTGGCCTCTGTACATTATCAACATTAAAAATAAATACATACAAATGAATATAGAACCTCCTCATCTTGGCGAAAAGTTAATTAGAAATTATCCGGAAAAGGCGACACGGACTACGAATGTAGAAAATTTATTATTTTTATGTGCTTGATTTTATTACAATAATAATTCTATACTGACAACCTTGTTGATCTAGTGGTAACAACAGCAGTACTGCTGAGCATGAGGTTCTGGGTTCGATTCCCAGGTCAGGCAAAATGTAAATTTTTGGGCTTTTCCATCTGATTGATATTCTTCGCTAGTAGGCCGTTGTCAGAAATGATAGCAATAGGATCGCCCTTTATTACACTTATGGAATTAAATTAAACTGGAGACTTTCCTGACCCTTCGAAGATATTATGGTCCAAAAGGGTTTCAAAATCTAAAACTTTTGAACGTGCATTATATACAATTAATATCTACACGAACATTAATATGCAGAGAATAGGCTTTGTTCAGACATAAATATAATTTTGTTCGATTAAAACATGGAAGTCAGCCTCGCCCATTAATTAACTCGCCAATTCTGAAATGTAATATTAAATATTAATTGTTTGATTAAGTGAACTAATAAGTGGAATTATGCTGTGAACCAAACCCCTTTCGCAAACTACCATATTGTAAAGCAACAACGTCATCATTATTTGATACTGAAAATAAATAAATTAAGAGAGATTTTCTATATTCAATAGCCAGCTGATGCCCGCGTGGTCCCTAATAAAAAAACCCGTCAAAATCGATTCAGTCGTTTGGGAGATTAGCCGAAACTAACAGACTGACAGAAAAAACATAGATTTTTACTACCGTAACTTTCCTGTGCATTTAGTAAAAATCTGTTATTTTGATATTACAGACAGACACTTTATTTATTCATATAGAAAATGCTATATTCTCTCATTCCTACATATTATAAGCTTTGAAAAACGACAAACTGGACATGACCTTTACTCTTATTTCCAAACATGCAAAAAATAATCAGAATTTTATCTTAAGTATTTTGCTAATTAACCAACAAACTACAACATCCAACAACCACCAACATCCAACAACAGTTGACAACTCTAGAACTCATTAATCCATATGCACATAAAGTCACACTTAAGTACGCTCTAAATTCAAAGTTATAAATAGAACATCCTTCAAAATACCTTAGTACCCGGTTTCTACACTATTAGTAAACATGAAACGTCGCTACTTATTTCAGAACTCCGCTAAGGCTTCCAAACTTATTTGTGCAATAACGTACTATGTTCATTTACCCAAAGTGGGTTAACAACATTCCCTTAGCAGACCTTTATTAATTTTCTAATAATTAGCCCGATGCAATATTCTCTAAGGCACAGGGAAATTGTTTTACCTTAAATTATAATGTGCTTTATATGCCATAACTCTAGGGTATCAATGAGACCATTATCAAAGAATCAAATACTGTAATTGAATAATTTTTCATACAAAATAATTTGACAAAATCACGATTATTAATATAAATCACCCTTACGTGAAATATGAAAACGTAGCTTTAATTATGAGTGATTAGTGTGAAAGAAAATGAATTAATCGTATTTATCAATGATACTTAGATAACTACACCACCACATAATCTAGGACTAGAATATTATAGAATATAACCGAAAAACACGTTGTAGATATACATCTATACTAATACATAGAACCAAATGCAGTACCCAAATCTGAAGTTTGTTTTTTTGTTTGTTTGAACGCGCTAATCTCTGAAACGAAATAACAGAATAATGGTAATACACACTAGAACCTTTACAATCCAAAGAAAGAAACGAAAAGAAAAAAATCCAAAGAAAGAAGTCCAAAGTCAAGAACGCTAATCGAAAAAATTATAACGCGGGAAGGCAATGTGATTCAACGGGGTGGATCGGGGAACAAGAAATTTCCCGCAAAAGAAGACGCGAACAGAACTTAGTAATAATCATTAAAAAGTAATTTCAATAAGTAGTCGTTTAATGCCTATTAAAGTGCCGTCATTAAAAGACTTCTTAAAATAGAAAATGTTAAGTTTAGATGGGGTTATAAGAACCTAGTAGAATAATAGTAAAGTTGTAATGGTATTGCTTACTCAATATTTAATATTTCCAGTTTAATACTTCCGGGATTCTCGATCTGCATAAGTAATGGATCATAAGGACCTTCATAGTAAAGGAATAATAATATGAACGTGTCCACATAGGAGCTACAATGGCAAAGAAATCATATAATACGATAGCTGGTTTGGTGTTAAATTCAGATAAATTTCATGATATCAGGGTGTATAGTACCCATGAAAATGAACAACTTTGACTATGGGACCAACTCTGAAATCACGAAAAAAAAATCAGTTGTTCAGTACATTTTATGTTCGCATAATTCGTCAAAATGAATGAAACAGCTGATATTTCTCTTTATTTTTCAGAGTTGGTCCCATAGTAAAATTTCTTTATTTGCATGAGTACAATATCCCCTGAAAGTATGTCCCTCGCTTAACGTTACATACTGTATATTAACAAAAACAAATAGGTAGTTAATTTTATTAGTAAGAGTAAACAGGCGCCTTGGGAGCTAGATTTTTACTAAAAATCTCTAGACCCCCAGACTAGGATAACTAAACACAGGAACAAGACATACAAGAATCTCTATCAATAACAGAACACGTGTCATTTAATTTCTATTCCTATTTTAGTGTTAAATGTTTTCAAAATTACTGTTTCCTGCCGCAATATTAACGTCGATTGATCGCGTCTGTCATGTTAAATTATAAGTATATAAAGTTTATATTAAATGCAAATCATTTACTACGATGTCATTCAGAATGTTTCTGTTTAAAAGTACATTAAATGTTTCTATTAGAACACGGTTTTAAATCCATGCTAATATTCTGTCAATCTGTCTGTATGTTACTCAAGCCTAAACCACTGAACTGATCGCTACGATGGGTAGCCTGGGACTTGGAGAATAAAATAAACATGAAGTTACGAGCAGCAATTAGCTTTTTTTTTGAGGGTGGGAAATCATCAAATGTCCCCTCCCGCTCTGGGAAGCGGAAGCGAGTGTCAGACTGTTACTGACTAAAACCCATCCATGTTCCTTCCTTAGCCATTTATGTTCCGGGGTAGCGGTAACTCATTCGTACAATATCGCTGAAGCAGTTAACTAAAGAATGTTTCTTAGAGAAACAGAATAAATTGATGGATGCATTCTTGATTTCTGTCTAAAAGGAAAAGTCGTTTCACAGTTTGACCAAAATATCTGGTTTCCTTAAAATAAAAACTGTCCACAACAATGTAACACACGATTGTAAAGGCTGATTTATTTCCAATAATTATATTGTCACGTTACATGTACATTGCATCATCAAGGTAAACCGAAGTCGAAGTAATACCTATACGAATAACTTGAAAATATCCACGATTTGCAGCGATTTCGAAGGACCATCACATTGGCGGGGCCGAAATAAATTCCGCCAATGTCCGTCCGCGGTCCGAAAGTCGTGTCCGAAGATTTATGGGGAGAGAACAGTGCAACTATCACTTGTTGTTTTTATTTCGTTAGCTTGAGCGGCTACTTTGTCTTTTGAAACGGAATTTTCGAGAACTTTTTCCAGTTTTTAATGCTGTGACGACTGTGTTTGGGCATTGAAAAATTTAATTTGTTGTTATTGGAAAGGAGTTTGCAATCAAAAGACTATGATTTTCTGTTGGATGAGTAGAAAGCAACAGCGAACAAAATGTTTGTAACATTGCTTATAATGCACCTTTTGAAAATGACGAGGACATTGTATGAAATAATGAAGAGGCTATAATAGCCTGTCGTAATAGTTAACAGTACTTTTTTATGTTATTATAAATTTTATAATTTCCAAGTAATTACGTCCTCATTGTACAATTTCAATTAACAGTTATGAATAGATAAAAAACAGCATCCATTACAATTCAACAATCAATAAAATAATGTACATTAAAAAGTACGACCACAAAAAAAAACACAAGCCCGCTAAACGCGTTGACAAACGCATAAATCAACCACCTGCCAATTAGAAATAGAATTACAAACAATACTAACAATCAATACCAATTATTTATTCGCAGGAGGCCTGTCGACGACCGCTATGGTGAAGATTCAACTCCTCGATATAAACGACAATGTACCAACATTCACAGTTAAGGATTACACCGTGTCTTTGAAGGAAGGGCGGATCTCGTCCGAGCCGATTATAGCTGTATCCGCAACGGACTCGGATTCAGGCAGATTCGGTTCTATAACATACAGAATTGTGAATGGCAATGAGAATGATGTCTTCAGAATAGATAGGAGTACCGGAGAGATTTTGGTTACGAAACCAGCTTTGGTACAAGCGAATTTGAAATTCGATTTGGAAGTGTCCGCTACTGATGGCGGAGGATTGACTGCTCCTCAGAATGCTGTGGTACATGTGTCTGTGATGCCAGCGGGGATCGGATCAGCGCTGTTTGATAAACCGAGGTACAATTTTCGAGTGAAGGAAGACGTCAGAATTGGAACCGTTGTTGGGAACCTGAAAGCTACTGTTGGTGATAGAGGTAAGTGAACTATGCTTTTTTTTTAATTTTTAGACAATTTATATAATAACTATGGTAATTAATACGGTAAGTATGAAAAAACAAACTTGAGAGAAACTTTCCTTATCAAAA
This sequence comes from Hyppa rectilinea, assembly GCA_951799385.1. Taxonomy (NCBI): domain Eukaryota; kingdom Metazoa; phylum Arthropoda; class Insecta; order Lepidoptera; family Noctuidae; genus Hyppa; species Hyppa rectilinea. The sequence continues at coordinate 2,791,171 of OX637310.1, read as the reverse complement.
TTTTCGATAAACAAAAGCCAGAAATGTTCTATCTTTTGTTTGAACGCGCTAATCCCAGAAACTAGTGGTTGGAATAGAAAAAATCTTTTTATGTTGAATAGTCCATTTATCGAGGTAGGTTATAGGCTAAATAACATCACGCTACGACCAATAAGACCGGAGCATAAATGAAAAATGTTGAAAAACGGGCAAATTATTCCTTTTTGAGAGCTTCACACCTTAGGAGATATATCTAACCACTCTCTCTCTTAGGTGACGCAGACGAAGCTGCGTGGGTCAGCTAGTGATCTTATTAAAATTACCCTTGTCATCATCATCCACGTTTCATTACATACTTCTTTCTATATTCAAACTAAGTACCTACTTAAGTAAAACCAAACTATCCGGAAACAACGTTTCCGGGAAATCACCGCATAAAGTACAAACGACTCAATGACACAACTACCGTTGACCGGCATCACCTTATAGCTTCATTTCGCTTTAACAAATTTATTGAAATCGTGCCCAAGTGGTTACTATTCAAATGAAAAGCTTTTAGCGTCTTCGTAAAGTCTTTCCAAAGGTAACTGGGCTAGGTTAGGTCTTCTATATAAAAGTGCAGGACACTTTACATAATTACGGTCTTTTGTACAAAGAATTGTGTTTTGTAGTAAGCAGGTCGGTGTTTTATGGAAATCGTGGTGAAAGTCGCGGTTAATAGGAAAGCTTGAAACTGTTGTGTTGTTTATTGATACTGTTAATGTTTAAGATGTCGTAGATCCTAAATGCACCGTAGCTTTTCAGTTTAAATTACTTATGTTTTCTTAAACTAAGAATGTCATTCGCTCTTTAAAGATTTAGCAACAAATTCATCGAAGAACCTATCATTAAAAATATATGTATTCAGTCGCATTCAGGGTAAAAATGGTATCATTCTAAACTAATCACCAGCTAAGTTTGATATTTCACGAATATATACTCTTTCCTGGGTTGTCGAGGTCAGATAAGCAGTCGTTCCATGTAAAATACTGGTATTCAGCTGCATCCCGTTAAACTGGAAGCCGACCCTAACTTAGTTGGGAAAAAGGCTCGACAGATTGATACGCCTTCGAAGAATTCACACATGGTGATTAAAATTTTCTTGATAGTCATTCTATATTTAACAAAAAAACATCTTGTGCCCAATATCGCTCCCAGCGGAATCCTCGTCCCTTGGACCATTCCCACAGACGCTAAGATGCCTATACAACAGTACGTAATCGCCCATTGTCTTAGCGAGGATCACGAGCTGATGCGAGCCCGTGGTGCATCCACTTGGCAACTTTTATGAGCCTTTTTGAATTGCTGATGCGTTCCTTTACCCATTTTGAAAGGACAAATAATTTACACGGTGAATGCGACTGAATACATATATTTTTAATGATAGGTTCTTCGATACATTTCGTGTATGCACTTATAACATGTTAGTTTGTTTGTAACGTTATTGCTGCATATTTTGTTTTGTATTGAACATGTATTAGATATACAGTTTCGTTTTATGTAAAAAAATGTCGCTATTTTGTATATACCGGGTCATTTTTCAATGACCGTCCAAATTTTCACTGGGTGTTCTACCCATGAATGTGAACAACTTTCACTATGGGACCAACTCTGAAATCCCGAAAAAAAAATCAGCTGTTTCATACAAAATATCAATACCTACTCGACTAAAATGTATGAAACAGCTGATTTTTTTTTCGTGATTTCAGAGTTGGTCCCGTAGTGAAAGTTGTTCATATTTATGGGTAGAACACCCTGCGAAAATTTGGACGGTCATTGAAAAATAACCCGGTATTCTACCAATGTCATTGTTAGAAGTTCTGTATCATGCGTATACAGGGCGAAATTGATTTCGTGGGCAAAATTTTAAGGGGTCATTGTACTCATCATTATGATCAACTTTTACTATGGGAACAAATCTGAAATCACGAAAAAAAACTATTGTGCTATACATTGTCCTCGCATAACTCGTCAAAATGTAGGGAACAGTTGATTTTTTTTTCGCGAAGTGTATCTGTGTAGAGTGCGACGTAAACTTAGCTCTCTGATGCTTCCTTTAGTTTCTACACTCCATCTTTCTTTGCACAAAAATGATTAAGTAAACATTTACATTCACCAATCAAACATATATCAACATCGTACTCACTTAGGCCGTCTATCACACCGTAACGTAACGACATGTATGACGATAGAAATTTAATGCTGCGGAAAACCATTCGAATGGTTGCGAACATTCCTGTTTCAATTTATACCGTTAAAGCTGTAATTATTTAAAGGTGCATTGGGTAATTTTCCCATATCTTCTAAGGTGGAAATGCAATAATTTTGTATCAATGCGCATGCGTTTAGCTATGGTTGAAACGGCACCTATCGCAATCTTTGTTTATAGTTGAACTGTAGAGTTTAACCTATTTTACTTGTTGAATGTTAGGCCTCTGTACGTCTTTTGATAGCTTCATTGTTCATTTATTTAAATATAAAACAAATTTAAGAATATCTCACCACATTCTTCTGTTCATTTTCAATTATTATTTTAATCTGTGTGCGTACGTAGAGCAAAAATAATTGGGTACAAATTGTAATTTCGCGCAAAAAAACCCGTTAGACAGACAGCGCAAGCAGGATGTTAATATTATATAACCTTAATAACCCGAACGTGATTGATAGCTGTTTTATCACAGATAGTACAAGTCAAGCAATAACTTATTTCCTTTCAACAATTCTCACGGCGCGAGCAGCTGATCCAGCCACCATCTTTAATTCTCATTTCAGCGCGGAAATACGATATCTTGAGAACAAAATGCATTAAATCTCATCTACTAAACGTCAAATTAAATCGACACAGATTGTCATCTGTCAAAATCGTCATTAAAATTTTTAAAACACATCGAAGCCTTCCATTTAATTAATTAGTGCCTTTGTCGGTCACGGAAATTGAGAATATGTTTTTTTTAAAGGTGCTTTTTACAACTTCTAATGATACATTAAAAAGTAATAAAATATTTTAAGTAAGTGCAAATCGGGGTTATAACCTACATCAAACGGTTTTATGGCTATATTTATGTACTGTGGTAGTGTTTTAAATACTTATAGATAGTGTTAGAATGTGTTATATGTATACAAAAGGTCACCAAACTATGAATAAATTAAGATTATTCATGTGTCACTAATGGATTGTCACATAGAATTTCGTGTCTTTACGCAAAAGTCTAAATCGTAAAATCAATAGTAATAATGAAGGTAATAAGACATTGTGAGTGTAGCGGTACACGTTTATGCGTTTACTGTAACTATAGGATATAGTCAAAAACATCCAATGGGATCGCCCTCCTATATGAGACAAAAGAGCACGGCGGCTGCGATGGTTAATCAGTTATTATGATTATGGCAACTCATCTCTACACCATAAAGTATTGCCAGTGCAGTGTATAAGAGGATATAGGTGAAGACATACATAATGATGATTTTATTTTTATTGATGGTGGGAAATCATCAAATGATTGCTCCCGCTCTGAGTGGAGCGGAAGGGAGTATCAGACTCTTACTGACTAAAACCCATCCATGTTCCTTCCTTAGCCTTTCAAACATAATGATGACCGCGACAGACATGGTTACACTACATAAATTCGTGAATTTTCAGAAAGATAGCATACTGACTAACAGTTTATAGACAATGTTTAGGCTGTATACATTGAATAAAGTACCAGCTTGTTCAATCTGAAAATTGCCCTCTGCTACAGGTCTCCGGAAATATTACAAATCATTGTAATACATGCGTTTAGTTTGAAAACAACGGTTAAATTTATTTGTATATCATTGTTATATTACGTTATACGTTGTTATAATACAGTATAGACAATAAAGCATGTTCGGTATCTCACTCGCGACGGTGCGTTCGGATAATATTTATACAAGTAGGTCCAGGGATTCTGTTACACCGAAGTCGAAAGGTGATAGTTATGATATTTTAAGAGTTACATTTCAAGTACGAGCATTGATGGCGCAGTTGTAGTTTGTGGGTTCAAACTTGTCAGGCACTTTATTTTGTGTATTGCATTTCGTATTCCTAGTTCAAAAGTACAAGAATTCGATTTCTATCTCTTCAATGCAAGAACATAATCCTAACTACTACTATAAATTCAAAAGTTTGTTTGTAAAGCTTTCACGCTGAAACTTGGCTCAAAAGTGGCCTAAGTTAAGATATAGAATACTTTCTATCGCGATAGCAAGTTTCTTCAGGAAGTTTTCGACGCCCATGCGGGTGAAGTCACGGCTATATAGCTAGTTAAGCATATTTGCCATCCCTTCAGCATTCAAGTTACGCTCCAGTGTAACAGGCCCCTACAATACTGGCCCACGTATTCTGTTGTAAGTCCTACCTCTGTAAATCACAGAATTGCTAACTCTACCGTTATAGTACGCTGCGCACTTGTCTATGGGAATTCTACGCCATGACTTCACCATTGTTAAGACATAGATAGCGGCTGTTTAAGATTCATGGACTTTGAATTACAGTATATGTATGGATATTGAATTATTGTGGTGACCGTTTTATTTGCGCATTTATTCGCTATTAGATTATATTGCTTGGGTACTTAGTCAATGGGTATTCTTGTCGAGTCAGCTACCATGTTCATACGTGTTTTCGTATCACGTCTTTAGTATATAGCATTACCTAGTTATATTTTTCAACAGCATGTTAAGTTAAGTCAGAGGCCCATGAGTGGCATAAAAACTCTGACACCAGGTTAGTCACTGACCACACGAAAAAAAGGAGTACCTAACACATGGTTGTACCAGGTCTTGCTTTTTAGTTACTATTGTTACTCTACATAAAGTAGCCAAGCTCAAATGGAACTAAGTACACGTTTGCCGCATGTCGGATACATCATGGGCTAAGACCACTACATCATATGTTCCGGAAAACGTCTAACGGCATTACAGAAGACCCAGGCGTAGATGGCGGAACTTGATGCTCATAGGAGTCCATATTTGCTCAACATCCACTTGAGTGGAAAAGGAAAGGGAGGCCTATACCCTGCAGTGGGACAATATTAGTTCTACACTGTTAGAAACCCGAAAGTCTGATTATTAATATTACCAAAGGGTGTAACAGATGCTGGTAAATACCATTATTGCACATTACCCATGTAAAATACTGGACCATCACAAGTTAAGTCAAATTAGATTGAAAGCCAACCCCACATAGTGCAAGGCAAAAGCTAGGCTGATATAGATAATATAGCATAGACCAAAATTTACATTATCACCATGCTTGGAAAAGAAACTGCTGCACATCCATTTGAAAAATCACTTGGACATTTTATGGCTACTATAATGTATTACGATTCGTATTATGATCCTGGGGGCCTAGACAAGTGTCAATCGCTCCGTGAAGATACGATTTCGAAAACTGTTGTTCGAAAAATTCGTTGTCTCAGCGATTCGAATTGTCAACTACGCCACTTGTCAACGCATTGGGAATATTGGTCGAGAATTTGACATACTCTGGCACTTAACGATCAAAAACGATTGATCACGAGACATTTCGAAAGCTTATAATAATAATATAATATAATATATCATTTATTTCAGATAACAAAGACCCATAACATAAATACCTTACAGACTATCATACATATTTATAATAAACATACATTTCGGAATTATCTAATTTCGTGACCGTTAGTGAAAATGTGACATTGTCTAGGTGGTCCAAGGGCTTAAGTCAAGTTACTTGTAGTTATTACAATAGTCATACTCAACACCATCTAATACTAAACTAGAAAAACGCGAATAGAAAAATTAAGAATCTTTATTATAGTAGTAAGTATACGAATATTAGTTACCGCTAAAGTTAAAATGAATACCCGTTACATTCATTTCAATAACATTAATCAAAAAGAGCTTATAAAATGTAATTGTACTGTTTGACATTCCACAATATTCCAATTTATTAAAATGGTGACTTATTACGAACAAGAATCCAGATTTATATCGTGTGAACTATAATTTTATTTTCCATGGGAGGCACCGTGTGCAGTAGTAATATTAATAAATTTTAAACTAATTAGCTAAATCACAATACTGGTATCAACTACGTATTGCAAATCAAATCTTTAGATTGAGTTGATTTTATCTTAAAAATCACATTGTATGCTCGGACCCAAGTAATAAGCGGCAATATATCTGCCTAGCCTTTTCCAACTATGTTGGGGTCGGCTACCAGTCTAACCAGATGTAGCTGAATACCAGTATTTTACATGAAGCAACTGCCTATCTGATCACCAGCCAGTCAGTAACTGTGTAATACGATGTTCCTTGATAAGATTGGCTGCCAGACTTTCGGGCTTCTGACTACCCGTAACGACTGACAAAGATGACAGCCGGGACCGACGACTTAACGTGCTTTCCGAGACACGGAGGAGTCTAGATATGTATAGATGATCACCCATCTACGGACCAACCCCGGCAAGCGTTGCTTAACCTGATGGATCGATCCGTGTAACTTTTATTAGCCACGAGCTCCTTAGTAATAAGCGATAGTGCAGTAACAAATACCCTATGATGTTCTATCGAAGAATTCTGGTTCTTACTCGGTAAAAGAACCAGAATTCTTCGATAATGTTGTTTTTTTTTTTCAATTTGTGTGCAACAACGCCGCAGATTACTTATAATTCTTTTTCAGAGGTGTGATTATTAATTAATTAAAAGTACCTATTAACATTTTTAGATTTTACTAATTCGATTTTATACAGTTTTTATAAGAATTTTAAAAGCAGCGATTAATAAATATTCTTAAATGCCATCATAAAAATTAATAATCAAAGGTCAGGAGTTTTAATTACCTAATTATTATAATTCGCTTATACCAGTTAGGAATTTAGCACAACTTTGGAATACTAGCGCCGCTGTCCACTCAATTTAACCAAATTGCTTGAAGAAACAACCTAAACTTAGAGCTGGTTTCCATTTGACAGGAGAGATGTCTTTCTAAATCAACCAATAGATTTGCGTTTTTGACTCACCTTCGCTTCGCTTATTGTTTACGAGACACCTGTTCGCTTTAATTGGAAAGGGTCTATAGACTTTATCTGCTACCGAGCTCGTGGCTAAGTAATAACAGCCATATGGACCGATCCATTTGGTTAAGCTACGCTTGCCGGTGTTGGTCCGTGGATGGGTGACTATCTTTATATAACGAGGCTCCTTCGTGCCAAGGAAAGCACGTTAAGCCGTTGGTCCCGGCTGTCATTTGTAGGTCTAGGTTTGTGGAGGTAAGATAGGCAGTTGCTCCTTGTAAAGCTGCAACCGGTTGGACTGGAAGCCGACTCCAACTTACTTAGTTGGGAAAAGGCTAGGTAGTGGGAGGAGTAACCCGCTGTCGCGTATCACATAGTCCGCACCCGAACCCGCTTTGAGTTTAATTAGAAAGAGCTCCATAACGCCTGTGTTCAATATAGACGCACGCCCCTTCAGATTTATTGCAGCAAGTCCGGAGATAAACGACCATTAATTAAAAAAATATTATATATTGAAGTATACGGACGAAGCGAGCAAGTTTTTGAATGGGCACTTGCCAAATATTGTGATCTTGTGATAGCCCTGGTAGGAGCAAAAATGCGAATGGATATTGAGTTTTTCGTATTAGGTAAACATGGCAGTTTTTTCCGATAGTCTTTTGTTTAACAGGAGGTGTGGCTTGAGCTCCTTATCTTGAAGATGGATCTTAAATCCGGGTCTTGGGTGCATCAAAAATAGTTGTGGTTATACTAATAATATGATACAACATTCATTATTAATTATGTTCGTCATGTACAATATTCACAAGGTAAACAGTACCTATTGTAAATAATAAATGGTTGCTTCGAAATTACATCTTGAATTAATTCACTTCAATTAATATCTGTTTTAATAATAACATGTCTTGTAGCTCAACTATGTAGTTTATTAAATTAAAAACATCAGCACCTAACATTATCAAGACTAGCTGACGTGCCAAAACATAATCTACAAATCTAATTAAAATTAAAATTTCGATTATCGATACTATAATTAGCGTTCGATTGTCGACTAATCAAATATCGATTTGACTCGCACCACCGTTAGACCACACATGCGTATTATATTAATTTATCACGTATGACAGTTAATCTTGTGAATAATTCCGATCGCCGTTACCGAGCGCTTCTGCTACGAATTATTTGATCGTAATCCGAAGACGATCGCCAAAGATGCATCGAACTATTGATAACACTATTATTTGTTGAAATACAGGGCAAACGCAAAAAAAAATCAGCTGTTCTAAATGGTGTCACCGAAAGGGTATATATAGTATAGAATGATTTTTACTAATAACTCGAAAAACTAAATTTTGGCTTGCTAGATATATTAAAACCACAGACTAATAATGACAGCACGAAACTTTTAAATCAACAAGAAGCTAAATTTCCAGAAATCAGTACAAAACCTCGAACATTTAAAACAATCAAACAACACAACCAATAGAAACATAATATCGTAAATAAAAAACGGAATTCTCACAAAAAAGAAAACCCATGGAGGGACATGACCGCGCAATAATATGAATAGCATTACGCAAATTAGAACCGATAGCTGGACATAGAGCCTTTTGTGTAGACACCCAGACTGAGACTGTCTCAGTTCTTAGACATAAGCTATAGTGATTTAAAATAGCTTCAGAATATTTGAGAGAGCCGTAAAAATTTGAGATAAAGAGTTGGACTGCAGTTGTTAAAATTGTTGTAGATAATAACAACGAACGCAAAATCGGCCTGAAAAGACAATCTTGGAGATTTGAGTCAATTTTAATAATAAAGAAGGTTTAATCCGTTATGATTTAGACTTTACCCGTCCTCTCAAGGTAAGTAAGAACAAAAAATACAGCAAACAGCATAAAATATCTGACAATAATTTTCCACAGGTAGACCCGCTTAAAATTGCTTAATATATTTTTGGGATACCACACAATAATCCTCGGACAGATTTAAACCTACAGTTTATGAACATTAGAAGGATTAAAGTAAACCCAAGCCATTTTATGATAGGTTTAAAAAATAAGTTAAAAAATTTCACGCTCCCGCGCAATCGAACAGTGACTGAAAATTTGAAATTCGAATCTGGAGAAATCCAAGGATACGTTCGGATCTGAGTGCGCTGGCTCGGGTAGGGTGGCCAGTATTATAGGATACACGAGCTAGTCTTTTTTGTCATGACTGATTTAATCTTAAAGGTGAAAGGTTGTATTAAAATAAACCCCTGCCTTACCCGTCGGAGACTACGATATAGAAAAGTACTGATTTAGATTGTTCTTATTTTTTGTCTTTTTGCTGACAATTTGAATAGCAGTATTGTTTGTTTCTTCATTTCTTTAACAGTCGTAAATTATTCTTACGTCTTATGCGATGTTACTAAAGTAAGTCACATTCCTTTATTCGACTTGGGGTTATCATGAAAATCCCAGACGTGATTTAAATCGAAATTAATTAATTAAGTACCAATTAAAATCAAAGTTGTTGAAGCAAATTCCGTTTTAACAAGGGCAGATCTGGACGTACCTTTCACCTTTGATCACAGAGAACTATTTCGACCTTTCAAAGAAGGATTGGGTGGTAGCCCTACAGGCAGTACACCCAAATAAATCCAGCGAGGTCGGCGAACCCTCACTGCGGCGACAGTTTTTGCCGCGTAAACTTTTAGACCTTCTTTTTTAAAAGTCCTGTAGGTACCTCAATTATTTTCGACTTTTTACACCCGCGTTATTCGGACTTCGTATTTGATTCACCTTATTTTACCGTGTAGGTGTTTAATAGGTGTAATTTCGTTCTCGACAATGTTGTACGTCAAATAACGTGTGAGCACAGATGTTATTCCTTAGATGTGGAAAAAGATTTCAGTTTTTATTTCGAATTCTAAAGTTGAAAATATACCACTTTTTTAATTTTTTCGTCAGAAACTTAATGCAACATAGTTTGTTACAGTTAATACCCTTAATTATCACATAGTAAAATATGATAAGTTGAGTTAAATTGCACTATTACATAAACAAAATTGCATATTATAGGTACTAAGCTAATAACGCTTTTCCTCTGTCATCAACCTTAACAATTTGGCAAGCTTTCTACAATTCCTATTAGAAATACTAATTAACTTTAATCGTGCGGAGTAAATAGTCGAAATCAGTTAATGTTATGTTTCATTCAGTGTACGCCGCATTCACTGGGAGTAGTAATTCATAACCTACTTTCATTAATTTGCAGTGCCACCGTGCTTGATGCAATAATGTAAGAAAATTATACACACATGAACTCTTTATCAATACATATTATCTTGGAGGAGGTTAATGATGCAGACATGATGTTAAAGTATCGTAACAACAAACAATTTATAGAGACAGAAGGTGATATAAAAGACACAAAACAAAAACACCCTGGTAAAGTTGATCTTATCGTAGACAATAGATAAAATACAACAACAAAAACACTATCTCTATCTATCAAACGATCTAACAATTACATTGAAACTCCCAATGAACATCACATCAAAATCGTGGACGCATTATTCAAAACAAAAGATAATCACGTTAGATAAATTAATTCAGTTGAATTAAAATCTAACAATCCGCATAGGTGGAGAGTTACAAAGCTTTAATTGAACAGGGTTCGGGCCTCGTGAGTAAGATAATCAGTTTAGCCGTTAATGATTTCAATTTAGAAGGGCCAAGATGCAAATTTATTTTGTAATGCGGAGTGCGACGGTATACCACGACAGTAACAGGGCTGTGACAGGACGAATTTCATTTGTTTTTTTCGGAGAGGAGTGAGAATCCAAAAGCAAAAAAAGATATGGGGTATATGAAAAAGCTTATTATGGCAGACCCACGAAAGTAATCAACATACGAAACAAAACAGCTCCTATCTTAGATTTAACACCTGCAGTATGTTATTTGCCAACCCCTCCAGTTAATAACTGTATGAAGTGTGGGCCTAACTAAAGTTCAAAGTGTTATGATTTGAACTCGCGACCTCAATCGTCAATCAACGCCTTTACCTGTCAGTGTAGAACCGCTCCTAAATTTGCACATTTATATATACAAAATTAATTCCATTGTGTTCAAATGTAAATGTTTTGGACATAAGATTATGTGACCGAAAAAAGAAGGTATCAAAATCACGAACAGCCCTACCCAAGATGCGCTGATCCCTAATGAATTGATTAAACACTTCGCCCAAACTCAAGTGGTCATGACATAACTTTATTGCGTTGCTTGTATTTTTGTCGTGTCTGTCGTGCTCCTAAGCGATACTGCAAAGTATTGATGTTTGTCTGTCTTGTACTTACACTTTTAAAGTCTAACTATTCAACTCCAGCATGTAAAACTTTCAGATCAGTTATTTTATTATCCTTTTCATTCATACGAACATTAGTTACTTTGGTAAATTCTTAAATATTTAATTTAGGGTATGATGCGTGCAAAAGATTGCCAGTATTTCTGCGCTTTTTTTTTTTTTTTTAAGGCTGGGAAATCATCCAATGACTGCTCCCGCTCTGGGTGGAGCGGAAGGGAGTGTCAGACTCTTACTGACTAAAACCCATCCATGTTCCTTCCGTAGCCCTTTATGTTCCGGGGTAGCGGTAACCCTTTCGGACAATCCCGCTTACCCGGCAAGTATTTCTGCGCTGGCTTTGTAAATGCGTCTAATTTTTAGCTTTAAGTCACAAGGAGGAGAGTATTTTTTCCGGATTTCGATATAATTTTGCACGTTAAGACTGGGTTATCAAGACAGAAACTTTATTATTCAGATATTGGTTTAAAATTAAGCTTTTTTAAACCAATATCTGAATAATAATTTTAGATTTTACACATTGAAGTATGCTTAAAGTATTCCGATGTTCGCGAAACTGCGACAGATATTTTCTTGAATCTAGAATTGTAAACTGATGATGAATGAGAATGTATTTAATAAATAATAAAAGCACTGTTACTAAATACTTTTACTCAAGTGATTCACACACTGAATAGATGAACAAATCGGTGCTGTCACCGAAAAAATCTCCGAAAAATAACGACAATTCTTAACAAAAACAACAGTTACGCCAAATCCTGTGAATCCAGCCGAAAATAAGTTTACGTTTGCGCATCGCCGACTGTATAAAGAGGAGAGACAAAGGGGCGACGCGGGGACAGGCAGGACAGAGGGAGGAGGGCCGGGACCAGTTAAACAAAGACTCCGGAGCATGTCCACGAATAAGACTGTATATCAATCTCATGTCAGCAGACCTGCCCAAAACGACTGGCGAAAAAAAACGCGCGCCGCCCGCGCAAAAAATACGAAACGCCGGAAAAAAAAAATTCGACAATGAACCCCTTTAAATTGTTGTGAGAACTGCCAATTAAAAATTGATAGATACAAAGCCGTTTTCGGTGGTGGGTTTATTTGGGAAAATTTTGGGTGTATCTAGACGTACTTAGGTACAAGAAAAAGTAACTTTGCAGCACATTTAATGGCTACCGAAAATAAATGACAAGTTTTAAATGTACAGATACAATAGCATTCTTATAGTATTGAGTCATAGACAAGATGAATTTAAAATACAGTCGTGCCAGCAACACGCAGGAGAAGATAGACAAGATGACAGACGGGCTACGAAATTAATGTCATGTATTTAAAGATGCATGTGCAATATTTAAAATCACCTAATTTTTTCTTTACCTATTCCTTTACAAAGTAATAAATGTTTTGAGCGTAGAATTCAACTCAACATCTTTAAAGCTGCTTGGTACACAATTTAGCCGGCCAAACAACTTCTATTCTTCAAAGCAAAACACACTCTCGTTAAACAATATCAACATTTATTCCACATCATTACGAATTACCTTCCAGCCCACGCCAAAACAACTAAAGAATACTTTTGTATGTAAATCCTGTATCAAACATAACAACAGACAATTAGCAATAAAAACGTTTGGAAAACAAACCAAAAAGTTTTGTGAGGGACATTACAATAGTCGGTGGAGAGCATGCCAGACATCCCGGTATTAATTTAGTTCATATAATTAGTATAGACGTGATGAAAATAGATCTGAACTAGATATCAGCACTGGTGGATGTTATTGTTGGTAGTTTAGAGAATGTAGAAGAAGTTTTGGAAGTCTTTTTGTGAAAGATGTTGATAAAGAATGACTTAGCATTCATGAATGCTGGTAATGAAAGTGCGTTCGAACTTATGACTGTTTCGGGGATATTAGACGGAATATATCACTACATAGTATAAAACAAAGTCGCTTTCTCTGTCCCTATATCCCTATGTATGCTTAAATCTTTAAAACTATGCAACGGATTTTGATGCGGTTTTCTTTAATACATAGAGTGATTCAAGAGGAAGGTTTATGTTTATAATTTGTCGACATATTTTGCGGGCGAAGCCGCGGGCGGAAGCCAGTTAATTAATAATAAGGGAATAAAAAAATTAAAAATATCAGTATTTTTCCAAAAATATTAATTCGTTTTGCAAGATTTTTGTTTTATTTTTTGTCATTTCAACTGATTGATTGCTTTTAACATGTTTATCTGTCTCACTATCAACTAGAATACGTTTAAGCTATAAATAGTCATATTATAATATCCATTTTTGTTTCACAAAACCAACAAAATCACGAAACAACGTTTGAAGTTCCAAAACGATTTACGCGAACAATAAACGCAGTATGAAGTGTAACCCATAAATAGTTATGACGGTCATCGAGGGTTGCCTATGAGCATCACGACATCAGCTGCTTATCCGGTTACGAGTCGCGAAACGATAAGCAGTATCTGAAGTTCTGTACTATAATATTGACTGGTTATGTTCTATCGCCCACGAGAATTCTAACCTTGTTGCCGAATGGTATTTTTGATGAAAATTCTTGTGCTCTTACTAGAGTTTCATGAAAATACCAGAATACAGTTTATTTTTGAAACTATTATGTTTTTCTTTTCTTCTTTTATCTTCCTCATGGTGATATATTATTATGTTAAAATCGGTGAGTTTACTTTGTTATTTGGCTTCGTTGTAATAATGTAAGACATTTGTCTTGTTAGATAACTGGCTGTCTATTTACATCGAAATAATATTTCATTACTTTGCATACCTCTGCGCAAAAAGGCGCAATGAACAGATATGAACCAGATATGCTTTTAAATAATTAATATTTTGCATTTGCATATAAATTGCTTGAGCTTCATAAGCTGAGCCTAGTCACGAAATTAGGAAGCCATTTTGACGATCGACAAAAAGCATCAGTATATAATTACAGTTGTTATAATGTTATTATGAGAAAGATTAACTTGATGGAAGTGAATTTTGTTTTGGAATTAAGTTTGTTTTAATTATGCAGTAGAGCTTGAACATGCAATTGTTATTATAAGTTGTTTGGTTATAGTGTAATTAAGAAGAATGCAAAGGATTTTGATACTGATGACGGCATCGAAGGCATTTGAACAAAATAATTAAGTAGGTATAAATGTTGCCACATAACAAAGTCTCAATTTTAAACACACAATTTCCCACAGCATATTTCCTAATATTGTATCTAACATTAAACATAAATAGTTTCTCAGTATAAAAGACAATACGAGTTGGAAAGTAAAATGATACCGATGCATAAATATTTACGAGGCCTATAAACAGAGGTGCGTTCAATTCAGCTGGGTTGCCCACAACCTGGGAAAATTAAGATGGTTGAAGTCGAATTTGAGGTACCATGCGTGTGCATCTATTGTTTATTCTACTATAAAATATTATAGTTTACCCACTGCACTGGTGTTTGCAACTTAATACATTCTTATTCGTTGCAAAATGCATCGTCTATATGTCTGTTAGTGCGCTTATAACTCGAGAACCACGCGATTTACGTTAAAATTTGTATCTCCATGGAGTTTCTTGCCCGTTCTTCTCTATAGGCACCTATTACGCTTTGGAATGGGCAACTAGCTTCTTCTTTCTGACTGACCGACCCCATGATTAAGTGTTCTTTGGCTGTTACTCTTTATTATATTTTGTGGATACTGAAATATACGTAGTTTTTAGATAGTCCATACAAAAAGAGCCAAGAAAACAGCTATTCTTTGCCAAATCTTAGTTTTATGTAGCTTTAAGATATTTAATACAATAATTTTACTAACTTTACTTTTACTTTAACTATTTTTTTTACCAGGTCAACAACCACTGCGCTACAGCATCGTCTCCGGGGACCCTGACCATCGCTTCACTATCGAGCCTCTCACTGGAGCCATCAGAACTGCAGGACAGGTTGACAGGGAGACCAGCCCTTCATATCTCTTGAATGTTAGAGCTGCTACTGGAAACCCAAACAGTTTCGATCAGACACAGGTAAGAATAACATTTGGTACCCTAATAAAGTCAGTAGCAGTGCATAACAGAATGCCTACTGTTGCCTAATGCTGATTACTATTGATATTGCTAGAGTTAAACAATAATAATATATAATAACTTCTATTCATAATAATCTCTAGATTTCCACAGTCAACAACCAGATAATCATCTATTAATTCTTTTTGAATGAAAGCTATCAAGTATTGAGTGCTAACTTCAATCTTATTCTACCACCAGGTCCAAATAACCCTTGAAGATATAAACGATAACGCTCCAGAATTCGGTACATCATCAGTCAGGGTATCAGTGGCAGAATCAGCAGCCTTAGGTTCTGTGGTCTATGCAGCAAGGGCTACTGATGAAGACGATGCCAAAAATGGCCAGATCAGCTACCATCTGGTCTCAGCAACAGGACCTTCGAATACCTTCGCCGTGAATCCTCAAGACGGATTAGTTACTCTTTTGAGGTTAGTGAAAAAATTAATTAATAATTTTAATAAAAATATATAATTGGTATACCCATACAGATTTTATAATGAAAGTTGCACAGGCAGCTTATGGCTTAAACTGATTAAGTGCTGTGGAAGGAAAGAGTATTTATATGACCTATAGATTATTATACAAGCTATCACTGTTTGTTTATCTGCTCTGTTACTTCTTTAACCACGCTACAGCAGACAATCCAAGTGCATCAACGTTTAAACTTATTTGTCTTACCAGCTCATTTTTCTCGATAAAAACACCACTTTTTCTTCCTCCATAGACCCCTAGATTATGAGAACCTCGTCCGCCATACCCTCATCATCTCGGCAAGGGACCATGGAACACCGTCCCTCAGTGCCAACCTGACCTTAGTGGTGGATGTCCAGGATGTGAACGATAACCCTCCAGTGTTTGAGCATGAGTCGTACAGCGCTAATGTTTTGGAATCCGAAGCTGTCAACACGAAGGTAAGATTCTTTTATTTTATCAACAAAATTTTGGCAGCGGCAGAATGTAGAAAGAAGAGAATAAAATAGAATACATCATAGGATTTTGATGGCAATAATATAACAAAGACTAGGTAATAAACGAATCCACAAACTAGTTGATGACTTTCACATCAGTGTAACAACATCAAGAACAAAACGTAAAATGGTGACGTTTAAAAGAGGTTCGACTTAAATAATCACTAATTCAAAAGATAATGTGCATGAATGAAAAAAACCTAAGGCATGAGGAAAATACGCCAGATTAAGTTATTTCGAATTACATCAGTACAAAGGAAAAAATACATAGTATTTTATATGTTTTTACTTGAAATAAAGTCAATAGTAATTCAAAATATTATAATGTTATTGGTAGTTAGATCACAATGTAAGAGTGCCGGATCAATAAGAATACGTTACAATGCGTACATAAATACGGATTAATCTCTATGTAGAATTTATTGGGTATCGTTTAACTGAACGATAATAATCAAAAGGTATCGGGTTCACAAGACCACAACTAAAAATAAACTATATCATTTTTTAAAGTATATTTCAAGTTGGGCTTGCTTAAAAGTAAAAGACAGTGAATATTGGTCGTTGTTTTTCTTTAAATTGGTAATTTTGTTTCGTAGTTTGGAAGTCAAAATCATGACGATGCAATATTTTTACAATCTATCACTTCTAGAACGCTAGAGATATATTTTACCCATTTTCTGAAAACACATAAACTAGAACGAAAACACATAAAGAAGACTGAAACCAAACTAGGCGTTAGGTATATTAAGAGATTTCACTACATATTAAATTAATTTCAATTCTGATTTTTACGTTTTAATTGAAAAACCAGGGAAGTGTGCTACTATTTGATAATATCTTTGAGTATATGAAATGTACGAATTCCAGGTCTCGCGTTGAGATATTGTAAATTTTACTCGCTTATCTAATTAATTTGTAAGGTTGTTTTGTAAGTTGTGGGGTGAGATAACTTTAATGGGTTCAGTAATTAATTTGACGTTTTATCTGCCATGAGCAATACGTTGTAATCAATGCTAAAATTTAAAGTACTGGACAATATCCTGGTTTCGGTATTAAAGTTTATTTATAGCTCAAATTTTGTTCGATTGAATTATTTTGCTGACAACTTTTGTGTACTTACATCTTCATATAATATAGTTACCTAACCTTCCATAAACAAAACTGGTGAACTAAATACTTGTGCATCATATAAACCTAGCACTCTTGCCTGTAATAATCATAAACTTTTCTCTCAACAGATCCTAGAAATCCAAGCTATAGACAAGGACACCGGCAACAACGCACGTATAACATACAAAATAGCTGCAGACGGTAACTCAACGGATGAGTACTTCAAAGTACAACCAAGTACAGGTTGGGTGTACCTCGCAAAACAAGTGGACAGGGAAACAACAGCAAAACACAAAATGGTCATAATAGCGGTCGACAACGGTATACCACCGCTGTCTGCAACCGCTAACTTAGTCGTCAATGTAATAGACGCAAATGATAATGATCCTGTGTTCAGTAAAGGTGCCTATGAGTTCCAAGTTGAAGAGAATCAGAAAGCTGGTGCGTTTGTAGGGAAGATTGCGGCAACTGATGCTGATTTGGGGGATAATGCTGTAGTGAGATACAGTCTCTTTCCTTCAAATACAAGTTTTATTGTTAATCCTGTTACTGGTAAGTTTATTTTGCTTTGTAATTTTAATTATGGTATGGTAATTTTTAATTTAATTATACATAACAAACAAACAACAACAAATTGTTTATTAATAATTGATTAGTATGAATATTTACAAATAGTGCCTTAAACTAGAGGTATATAATAATAGGGTTCCACTTGAACTGGGAATAACCGAGTAAAAGTATAAAAACGTTAAGGTTTAAAAAAATTAATTCCCGTATAAGACAAACAAACTAGAATTTTATAACGACAAGTCCCAGAAAATCCAAGTAGCTCATGTTTTAAGAACCTTCTCATTTATATTTCCTATAAAACCTCTTTGCACTTTGAACCAAACAGATTTATTCTACCATACTTTTGCATTTATTGTCCCAGCTATAATTCAAACCGAGAATAAAAATCAAAAACACATTTTTGATTAATAACTATCATTACTTCGTCTACCATCCAATGCTCATCGGGTCTGACGTCTAGCCGTTATTTATCATTTTAATCCTCCAAAAGCTACCGTCGAATGTTGACCCGGCAACAATGACTACTGACAGAGCCAAGGTCGAAAGATTTCTCAAGTGTAGACCACGCTTATTTGTCATGAGATGAGCTGGCTTATAAGGTTTGAATGCATCTGTTGAAAAGAATAGTGGCTAAGAATTTTCTTGTAAGTTTTGCCAAATTATCGTTCTGGAGAAAGTATTGATAGTATCGGTGATGTTGGAAGTTTGACTAGTTGAACACGTGTCGTGTTTGAATTAATAACTTATTGTTAAAATCGCCACTGAATGATGAGTACATGAAGTTCAGTCTAGAACCTGAAATTTCAAAATAAGCAAAAATTATATTAAGAGAGCAAACACTGGCGCTACATGGATCATTACATCGTGTACAGAACTAACTAAGAACAATGATATTTTACCGTAATACCAAATACTCGTTCGTATTTGATCAGGCAGTTCCCAGTCGGCCACTTGCCCTTTGTTTAACTTGCCGGCACTTTTGAAAGCTAAAACCCAAAGTATGTAAGTCCCTTGAAACTCATTGATAGAGTAAACACGTTGGATAAATACAGCCATTTTAATACCTGCACAATTTGAACTTATGGGGAGCAGATCCGATGGCTTTATTTGTTTTCGACCTTCCCATGGACCGCTTTCTATGCTTCTATGTAATTATGGAATTATTTCGAGTGTCTGTCTGATGGGTTTGTGTGATAATATTTATAATGAAGAAATTTAGAATGAGAGATGTTGAATAATATTGTAACTGATAGTTAGTATCCTATTCACGTTTTCAGGGTCAAACCTAGAAATGTGGATTATCTCACGTTTAATGAGCCAACAGCAGTTTACTACGGAAGCACGATCGTGATCTTTGCTCTGAACACTAGCTTGAGACTTCGAGTAGCGCAGACGCACTATGGCTACCACTTAGAACCTCACTCACCCAAAAAGGAGAAACAAGTACGAAGAGTAGCAAAAACTATTCCATGTTTAGCCTTGTTTACACCGGCTAAATTTAATAAGATATGCAAATAAGAATCCTGAGCCGATCTTATCCAAAACGATGTTTATCGTCGGAATCGTGCGAGTATTAAGCATGGCATAAAAAGGGTGGCTGGCAGTTCGTTATTCTCAATAACTGACTGATGAATGGTGGAGCTTTTCGTCTCAATTCGGCTTATCGGCGATCACACCCGAACACTCCCGAGCTAGTTAGCAAGGAGCGAGTGAGGGCTAAATTCGTAAATCATTTGCGACGGCTGTATGTGGCCCTATTGGAAGATTGCGGTCTTCAACAGGTGCACCCACAATGTCTCCAGTTGCAAAAATTCTGCCTTTTATGAACATTGATAGCCGTCGGTTCGTTTGTGATCTTTGGGCATTGGTATTGATAGAACTGGCTGGATGGTTTCGACAGTAATTGACCTGAACTGATCGTGTAAATATTTTAGTGATATTAATACACACAGATAGTTCAACGAACACCACCAAAATGGTAGCTTGAACCATTCAAGTAGAATATCTTAAGTTAAAGCCAGTTCTAGCTATCAATATTAAGACAAAGTATAATTTTATTGCTCCGAGTAAAGGTGCCTATAGATTTGCATGAGCAGTATTGTTCACGTTCATACGTCATACATGAAAGCCGGTCACCATTAGTAATGCTTTGCTCGATGTATCCGCTGACTCATAAAGTAATACTAATAATTCTTCTGTGACATCCGACAGAAGTTCACGACGACTGAAGGCTTATAAGGATACAAACACGCTTCAATATAATAAATTGTGGGTCGATTTGGATTGATTGGATCAGTGTTTTTGGATCTTTGGATTTAAAAAGACAAAAGAAAAGAGCTTATTAGGATTATTTTGGTACTTATTTCGCTGTAATGGGTTTCAATTATGGGTAATGCAGAGTGCAAGTGGAACTGGAAACAAAACAACTGGAAGTGTATATTTAAGTAAATTGGTAAGGAATGCATTTCCGATAAATGCTAGTCAAACCAGCGTTAAAGGAAGAATTTCCGGAATTTCCCTTGAATCTTTGACAATCAATCAACTCGTTGACGGCAAATTTTTATTTAAAAGGTCACGCCACCCGCCGGCCACGGTCCCACAACGGGAGGCAACACACAATGAATTTATGCGCGTCAATTGCGAGTTATAAACGTCGTCGTTCGCGCTTGCGCCCTGACCCGCCATTAACTATTATTAAAATATTGCTATGTAGGAGCCTTGCTATTCTCTCCCATGTTTTATTACAAGCCCCACCAGTACTAGATACTGTCGTCGGCTATTTAAAGCTCATATGTTACAACTGTACGTGTAGGACGCACTGGGCTCTACAACTCGTTTTGTTGACGTACATCTTTTATTTTCATATGTTCTCAAATGAATTATAGGTGTAAAATGTTGCTGGAATCTTACTGTAGACAGAGTGCTATAAATTGCAGCAATAACAAACAGGGTTGGAACAAAAAAGGTAATTGTAATCGAAGATGACGCGATTGTAAATGATTGGGCCTTTTGTCTTTACTAAGTTACGTGGAATGTTTGGGAAACGCAAAGTTGGTCCGTAAAATTGAACCTGACTTTAAGTGTTTAAAAAGTATTTGGTTCTAATTGTACGCAATTTACTGCTACCTCAAAAAATACGATACGCACCACTATCAAAACTATAAAAACCACTACACTACAAAAACCAAAATATGGATCTGCAGGGTTTGTAACTTGCAGATCCTTATGTTATATCCAGTTATGACTGTCCAATAAAAAAGTCTAACGTCGTAACTTACACCTAAGAATACAAATCAAAAGCTTGATTTGATAAATTAAACTCAACGATTTGAAGCTACCAGTATTTATGGCTTTACCATCATGATCTCTGCCCTCCCCGACTGGAGAGGACTTGAAGATACCACACACAACAATAATCTTCGTACAAAAACCGAAATCAGTAATCGTGAAGAAAATATTATCGTTTACCACAAACACTGGAGTCAAGAGTGTCCAATATTTGCGGTTGAAATAACGATGGATCCTTTTTTCTACAACTCGCTTCCCATCGCTCATTACAGCGGTTTCTGGCACATCTTATTATGCTCCTATAAATTAAATTTTTATATGAATGGAAACTTTAATTATGTCCACTTTAGGCTCATTATTGTTTGCATCCGATTCACACCATGATGTTTATTTCGCTACCCTGTTTCTGTCATCATTTTTAGGCTCTCAATATGGAGTTTCGGATAATCATAGTGTTCTGTCTCGAGGCGATCTCTTTTATGTACGTCTAATTTTAGGTTGCAGACTTAAAAGTAATCGATTTGAAATTGACAAAATTCTTCGATCATGTGTTTTAAGGGGAATTTTGGTAAAGACGTGTCTGTAGGGTTCATTATAGGTTAAGAAATTGAAAGTATATTGTTATATATTAAACTTGAATTGCCTTTTCTCCTGATTAGTTTTCGAAAAGTAATCCTGTTTCGAGGATAAATACCGTTTGATGTTTAATTTAACGAGTTTGTCTCTATTTATTTTACGAGTCTATTTATTACTTGCAATCGGATAGAGTAATTTATTTATTATAGCTTTTTACATTTAGTGCGTACAGCTCCATCTGTTTTTGTTTAAATTCACATACTTAAATTATTAGTGATTTGTATGTGCATTTTCTTTGTTACAGGAATAATCACAACCAAAGAAATTCTAGATAGAGAATTCAAGTCTTCTTTCTCTTTATTTGCTGAAGCTAAGGACCAAGGAACGCTGCCTCGATCAAGTAGAGTTCCTATTTCAATTAAAATTACCGATGTAAATGACAATCCACCGGAGATCATTGACCCTAGGGAAGATGTCGTCAGCGTTAGAGAGGAACAGCAACCTGGAGCTGAAGTAGCAAGAGTGAAGGCTATAGACCGAGATAATGGAGTTAATTCTACTATCAAATATTCTATCTTGACTGAAAGAGACATGGATGGAGTTGGTGTTTTTGTTATAGATGCTAATACTGGAGTGATAAAAACTAGCACAGGTAATTAATAATAATAATAGCGGAATAAAACTTCAAAATTGTTGAATAAAACGAGCTTGCATATTAAATTTTTTGTTTAAAATAATAATAAAATGTTTATTTTAGTCCTGGACCACGAGGAAAGATCTATTTACCGACTTACTGTGGCAGCAACTGATGGAGGCTCACCACCAAAGCAGACAGTGAGGCAGCTCAAAGTTGAAGTTTTAGATTTGAATGACAATAGACCAACTTTCACCAGCTCGAGTTTATCTTTCAAAGTAAGTTATCAGAAAATTACGATTAGTTATAAGTAAAACAAAAATTTTAAATTGAAATTTGGTAATTAATAAGTAGTTGTGTGATGATTTTATGCTAATAATATCACTTTTTCAGGTAAAGGAAGACGCCAAAATTGGCCATGTTGTTGGAACTGTAGCATGTTGTGACAGCGACATCACTGAAAACTTAGTCAATGATGACGATGAGAAACAGATATCATACCTACTCATGCCTCTCACTACCGACCATGCCCCTGGCACCTTTGAAATTGACCGACGAACAGGCTCGTTGGTCGTAGCTAGACAATTGGATAGAGAAATTCAAGATGAATACCGACTAGAAGTGAGAGCTCTAGATACATCTGCGACGAATAATCCTCAAAGCAGTGCTGTAACTGTCAGAATAGAAATCGTAGACGTCAATGATAATTTCCCTCAATGGCCTCAAGATCCAATAAACATCGAAATATCAGAACTTACTCCAATCGGTATGATAGTCTACAACTTCACTGCTATAGATGCTGATGCAGGTCCAAATGGAGAATTGAATTTTCGGGTGGTATCATCATTGCCTGTCACTAAAAACGTTTTTAACTTAGATCCACTCACTGGGTCTCTAACACTTACTTCGTCTCTGGATTATGAAAAGTTGAAGGAATATTGGCTAATTATTGAAGCAACAGACTTAGCAACGAATGTTACTGAAAGAATGGCAACATCAGCTACAGTGCACATTTCTGTTACTGACGCCAATGATAACACTCCCACTTTTGTATCTGCCAACAAAGCCACAGTTTCGCTGAATACTCTATCAGGTACATTCTACCAGGCCTTGGCAATAGATGCAGATTCTGGAGAGAATGGTAAAATATCTTACTACATATCAGGTGGAAATGATCAAGGCTACTTCTCCATGGAATATGACGTTGGAAAACTAACGTTATCAAACAAATATTCCCAAGATATATCCAGGGTAAGGCCGGGACACTACAAATTGAATCTCACTGCCTCAGATCATGGCACTCCATTCCCAAGACAGAGCCACATGACTCTACAATTGACATTGCAAGAATCGACGAATATACCACCAAGATTCACAGATTCTTTCTACAGAGCTAACATTACTGAAGATATTCGACCTGGAAGTTTTGTAACAAGACTGTCTGCTAAATCATCTAGAGGAAGTGCAAGTAAGTGATTTACCAATGGAAGTTTTAAGTGATTTCTTCGTGACTTCACGCTTATTAAAACTATTTAGTTGAATATGACACTAATATTATTTTATTTTTCAGGTAATTTAACTTACATGATCCCATCTGGAGTAGCAGATGACAAGTTTGCAATAGACGAAAGGCTCGGCACCATTACTGTTAAAACAAGAATTGATAGAGAAGAGAGGGACCAATTCATTTTCCCCGTCTACGTGACAGACTCAAGCACTTTCCAATCTACAACCAACTTTGATGTGGCAACGGTTACAATTAGCGTTATGGATGTGAATGATAACCCACCCAGTTTCAAAACAGGGTCTTGCTATCCGTTGGTTGTTCCAGAAAATAACGACCCAGAAGTTATACACACTGTCGCAGCAACTGACAAAGATATTGGAGCGAATGGAGTAATAACTTACAGCATTACATCTGGCAATAATGGGAACAAATTCTCAATAGATTCTACAACTGGGAGACTGACAGCAAGGACTCTGGATCGTGAAACACAATCTAAATATCACTTGACGGTTACTGCTTTTGACCACGGTTCCCCTGTGGCGTTGCAAGGTTCTTGTAATATCACTGTAATCGTTGAAGACCAGAATGATAATGATCCCGTTTTTGATACTGGCCATTATTCTGCTGCGATACCAGAAGATGCTTTGATTGATACGTCTGTGATCAAAGTTAGAGCTACTGATGCAGACTTGGGCTTCAACAAACGTATTGTGTACTCATTGGCTAATGAAAGCCAAGGCCTGTTCAGGATCGATAACAAGACTGGCATCATTTTTACTACCGGGTAAGTTTGTGGTCTAGCAAAATTTTAATACAAAATTAGCCATATTATTTATTTTATTTTACTAACTCATATTATTTTCTATTACAGAACTTTTGATAGAGAGAAAACAAGCGTCTATCACTTTGAAGCTGTCGCAACAGACGAGGGGCGATACATAACTCGGTCTCAAAGAGTCTCAGTAGAAGTCACAATCAATGATGTCAATGACAACAAGCCCATCTTCACAAAGTACCCTTTCAAAGAACAAGTGGCTACACTGACACCACCAGGTCAAAGTTTACTTCGAGTCGCAGCAATGGACAATGACATAGGAATTAACGCTGAAATACTTTATGAACTTCTTGACACTTCGAATCACAAGTTTCGCATCAACCCTACTACCGGCGTCCTTACAGCTACACAAAGCTTAGCAAGCGAAAACGGCAAATTGATCCACCTGAAAGTGATCGCTAAAGATAAAGGCAACCCACCCCAGAGCTCCATAGGACTTATAGAAATACGTGTCGGCGATTTCTCAGATCAAACACCTACATTAAATTTCCAAAATGCTACATACAATGTAACTATTGAAGAAAACATGGCGTATGGAAAGGACGTGCTTCAAGTAACCGCAGTTAGGAGCGACGGGCGGCGTCAGAGAATAATTTATGAAATCGGCAACGGCAACGATCAGTACGCCTTTGAAATAGACTCTAACTCAGGCGTTATAAGGGTGAATAACTCAGTGAATCTGGATTATGAGTCGTATCCAGGCCCGCGGAGGCAGCTTGTTGTAGTTGCGCGCACAGAAGGCTCGCCCGTCCTTTACGGCTACTGCGACGTTATAATAAATCTGATCGATCAGAACGACCACGCTCCCAGGTTTACGCAACAACAGTACATCGCGAATGTCCTTGAAGGGAACACTAAGGGTGAATTTGTTGTGCAACTCGCGGCTAAAGATGGAGATCGCGGTGTGAATGCAAGGATACTATACCACATTGTCGACGGAAATCATGATAATGCATTCATTATAGAACCGGCATTCTCAGGGTCGGTGAAAACAAATATAGTCCTTGATCGGGAGATAAGGGAGACGTACAAACTGACAGTAATAGCCACTGATGAAGGCGACCCGCAGATGACTGGCACAGCGACGCTGAGGATCAACGTCGTGGACGTGAACGATAATCAGCCAACATTCCCACCACCGAACGTCATCTCAGTATCGGAAGGTACGTTTTTACTCGTTTACTCCGTATTCGCATTCGGGTTTTAAATTGCCGTTGGTCGGCCTATCGACTTTTCGAAATAAATTGGTAGAACAAAAAACGTACCACAGAGAGGGAGGCATTTTACATAATTTGTATTCTCGACTTGGTAACATTGCGACTTTTCGATTCCAACGCCGAGATTAAATAAAAGGGACTCCTTTAGGATCAATATTTATTGGATGGTATTACATTTTTTCCGAGTGCATGTTTTAGCGGTTCACCAACGGTCCGCGGCGTTCGCGTCGCTTTTTGTTCGCTTTTTATATCATTGTAAGTCGACAGGGGTTTTGTTTTAGAGAATTTTTATTTTGGCGGATCGTTAAAACGGCAGTCAAACGAGACCCGTCAGTATATTTTGTTTTGTTTTTAGGAACGGAAGTTGGGACAGTGCTCACATCTGTTACTGCGAATGATGTTGATACATATCCGGCACTGAAGTACTCGATAATACAAGGGGACAACAGTTTTTCTATAGACAGATATAGTGGAAAGATTGTGTTGAATCGACCCCTTGACTTCGAAACGAAGAAGATGTATGAAGTGAATATCACGGCATCGGATAGTGAACATATTGCTAAGACGACGCTGACGATAAAAGTTACTGATGTAAACGACAACTCACCGGTTTTTGATGATATTTCGTACAACAGAATATTACCTGGTAAGTGGAGTTTAATTAAATCAAAATAAACACTTTAGATTGATACATTAATTAGAGTAAAAAAAAGAAAATACGTAAGGTTTACATACATAAGTAACTAATTCAATGACGACACGGTTGGCGCAGTGGTTGAGTGATTGGCTGCTGCGCACTATGTCGCGGGTTCGATTCCCGCACGGAACAAATATTTGTACGACCTGCAAGTATTTGTTACGAGTCTGGGTGTTTTTCTATCTATAATATGTATGTATTTACAAAAAAAAAAATATATAAGTAGTATATCAGCCATCTCGTTACCATAACACAAGCATTAGGTTGCTTAGCTTGGGACGATATGGCGTTGTGTGAAATGTTCAAATATATTATTATATTATTATTATTATTATTATTATTATTAATATTTTCTGAATTTCAGAAGGCGTCGATACACTTGAAATCGGCTCAGTCAGCGCCACGGACCGTGATGATGGAGACAACGGCAAGATCACCTACTCAATCCTTCGACCAACTAAAGGATACTACATAGATGCAGTTTCTGGGGGCATCTTTGTGAACTACAGTGCACTACCACCTAATCAGAGAGATACACAATTAGCTGTTGTAGCTACAGATCACGGAAAACCTAACAGAAGTGCTGTTGCATCTGTAAGGATCAGTACAGGAGCATCTTCAGAGATCAAACCCTTTATTGGCCAGGATACTTACAGGTAAATATTAATAGGAAAAATTAATTTATGAAAACTGATGTTGATAAAAAAACTTGATAAAACTAATAGAATACTACATTATAAAATTAACTGCATAACACAATGCTGTAGGAAAACTGGAAAGTCTTGTAAAAAATCATGATTGTAATTTGCTCTCATCTCAATTTCAGGATCACCGTTAACGAAGACACCGAAAAAGGGTCAACTCTGCTCCAGATTGGTGGTATCAACGATGTTCTCAAGAAATATAACCTAGACATCCATATTACATCTGGTAACGAAGGCAACACATTTGATGTTACTCTCGAAGGAGCTCTGATTCTTCTCAACACACTCGATAGAGAAACACAAGATTCTTACGTCCTTGGCTTGGCTGCTGTTGAACAGGGAAAAATGCTAACTCATAACCAAAATAAAACTTCCATCACAGTATTCGTGACTGTAGCAGATGCCAATGATAACCCACCGGTATTTGCTATAAATCATTTCGAGGTAACAGTTAGTGAGGATGTCAAAATTGGATACACCTTAACTAAATTGGCTGCAACTGATGCTGATCTTTATGGAACTCCTAACGCTGCTATTGTTTATAACATCACTTCTGGAGATGATGAGAAATTATTTTTCGTACATCCTACATCAGGCCTTCTGACAGTCAATAAAAGTCTTGACTATGATATCGGAAATACTGAATACAAACTTGTGATAGTCGCATGTGATCAAGGAGTGCCGTCACTATGCAATGCTGTATACATCAGTGTTGGCATACTCGATGAGAATGATAACGCACCAACTTTCCCCGTCAATGAGTATTTTGAAACTATTGGTGAAAACGAAAGAGTAGGAACCTCAATTTTCACAGCAAGAGCCACAGATTTAGACAAAGGAAGATACGGACAACTAAATTACTCAATAGTGGCTTCATCAAACAACTACAATAGAAACGATGATTCCTGGAAAATGTTCCTCATTGATTCTTCATCTGGGTTAGTTAACTCCAATGCCGTGTTCGATTATGAGGTAAAGAATAAATATGAGTTTTCTATAAAAGCTTCTGATTTGGGTGGAAAAAGCAGTACTGTAAAAGTCAGGATCGATATAGAAAGCAGAGACGAGTTCTACCCTCAGTTTACGCAAAAAACCTACAAGTTCCGTGTGCCAAAGTCAGGATCCCTTCCAGCTGGCTATGTGATTGGACAAGCTACAGCAACCGATAGAGATAAAGGTATTGACGGAAGAATAGTTTATCAACTTTCTACATCACATTCATACTTTAAAATAAACAGAACCACAGGCGTAATTATTTTAAAGAAGAAAGTCGATTCTGTGCAGAACCTTTTTGGCTTAGACAAATCTATAAGCCTTGTAGTCACTGCCAGTTCTGGAAGACAAGGCTCTTTGACGAACAAAACTGCTGTGGAGATTGGAATGAATGATGTTGCATTGGCATCAGATGCAACTCAAGTAAATGATGCTGCTGCAGTCGCAAGTGGTGGCTTATCTGACTGGGCTTTAGGATTACTGATCGTTTTCATTTTCATAATTATTATATTTGCGGCAGCATTCCTATTCTTACACATGAAGAATAAGAGACACAAGAAAGTCAATAAGCCAGGACTAAGTTCAGAAGGAGTCGGGGCTACCAACAGTTACGTCGATCCCAGCGCTTTCGATACTATCCCGATAAGAAATACTGGTGCAGTAAATCCAGCTAATCAGTTTGCCCCTCCTAAATATGATGAAATCCCACCATACGGCCCTCATACAGCAAGTTCTAATTCTGGTGCAGCAACTACTTCGGAACTATCAGGGTCTGATCAGTCAGGATCGAGTGGTCGGGGCTCTGCAGAGGATGGCGAAGACGGTGAGGACGAGGAGATAAGGATGATAAACGAGGGTCCTTTACAGAGAGAGTCTGGCATACACAGACAAGCTAACGGAGTCGACGATGACAATCTTTCTGATGTATCTGTACATAACACTCAGGAATATTTAGCAAGACTAGGTATAGTTGATACTGGAACTGGTGGCGGTGCATCGACGTCATCTAGGAGATGTTCAGAAAACGTAGGAAATAAGGATACCATGTTACATCACGCTCCTATTGATTCAATGCACATGTTTGATGAAGATGGTGCTCATGAAAATGATATTACCAATTTAATATACGCTAAGCTTAATGAAGTTACTGGTAGTGAAAGAGCGAGTAGTGCAGACGAAGCAAGCGCAGTGGTTGATAGAGCAATGGCTCTCGGAGCTTTCTCTAGCACTCCAGGAGACAGCAACGCCGTGCCTACTGCAGGGCCTTCAATGACTGGTAGTCTTAGTTCTATAGTTCACTCAGAAGAAGAATTAACTGGTAGCTACAATTGGGATTACTTACTTGATTGGGGACCTCAGTACCAGCCCTTAGCTCATGTATTTTCTGAAATAGCTAGACTAAAAGACGATGCGGTGTCACTCCAAAGTGGTAACAGTGGGGCTTCGAGTGCAAAAAGTAAAGGAACTTCAATATCAGGAGGGAAGAGTGTTCCCCCACCTTTACTGACGACAGTGGCTCCAAGAAGTTGCCCAGCACCGTCATTGTCTTGTAGACAGCCACAGTTGTTATTACCGAGGTCTCCAATTAGTCATGACGTTCCTGGCGGGTTCTCTGCAGCGGCCGCCATGTCACCTTCATTCTCACCTTCCCTATCCCCATTGGCGACGAGATCACCGTCAATGTCACCACTAGTAGGTCCAGGGTTGCCACCTGCACCCGCCAACAGGAAACCTCCACACTCGACTATGAGAATATGAAAATATTAGTTTCGTAGTATATTCAATACTGTACATATGGACGACTGTTTTGCCTATAGTGTAGTTAGTATTATTTATTCGGCCGATCTGATCGGCTTAACTCATTTTGCGCATATTGATATTTAAACAAACTTCACAGATATGCTCAAAGTGATTACTAAGCGCTTATTACCGATTTTTGCGGTAAATGTATATAAATAAAAAATCGGGTGTATTTTTTAAGTGTACATATTTACTTTATACTCATTGTAAAAAATATATAAAGACTGCCATTTTTTTATTTTTAACAAAAAATACAGCTTTACTCTAAGCTATAAGTATTATTTTTAGGAAACGCAATTTGTAATGATGTGTCAAATTGATTAATGGATCGCGTGATTGTAATCGACTTGATGAATCAAAGTTACTGTAAGCTTTATTACACGGAGATGTAGGTATGTACTATTTCATATTGTAAAATTCTGTTTGCAAATATAATGTAATATTAGTTTTCAGTGAATTGAACGTTGATGTTTCGTTTCTCTGTGATTTTCAAGATGCCTAAAGATTCAGTTCAGTCTTTTTGCTACTTATTGTTATTTATAATCAACTGCTTAAGCCAGGTTTATTAAGTTCATTTATCTTATTTTTCCGTTATTTTTCTGAAATTGCCCAGCTAATTTGTCACTTTTTAAATTAATATGGCAAAACAGAGCTTTTATTATTTTCAGATTGTTTTAATGTCACAATAATTCAATTTTTGTATTGTAATTGAAGAATAGAAATATAATTATCAGCGTCACATGTGTATGATCATGTAGTATCAAAAATTCTGGACTGTTACCTAGTATATTGAATGTAAATACTTATTTTAGCTTATATGTTAATAAATTAGTCGTAGACTCCACCGACTGTACGAATATTGTTTAGGTGGAAATAAAATGAAATTTAAAACAATTTACTATTTTTTATTTACTCAACCATCAACCCTGATCGACTTGTTGAAGAATCAGTTTTTGCTGGTTCCAAATACCTTTACTATGGTCGCACTGGACTCGCGTCGTAAGTGACAGCCCATTCCCACTTACATGACAGCAGTGGGAACATTACTGGCTGATTATGGGCCTGTTTATATGGGAGTTGGGCCTCTCGGCCGAGATGAAAACATATGTTAAGCCATTATTATAAAGATCAGTTGATGATATAAACCAACAATTAAATAAGGGGAGACTGACGTAAAATAAAGCTGAAAAGAAAAGATTTGTAATAAAAATTGATAATTTATTTCACATTGAAATAATACAATACTAAATACGGGATTAGTAATTCTGCAACAATACTTGATAGGTTTAAGCCGCGTTAATACTTGTAACAAAAACGAGAGTTTTTTCCCACAACGTAACCAATGAGTTACGCATAATGTGACCGTGAATTTTGGATTTCATTCAGTGAACCTCCGAACTTGTTGGCGTTTATGTCAGAAGTGTGAACGCGTTTTAACACAAATTTCAAAAACATGTTTGATATAAAACGATAATACCTAAAGCGGTATTTATTGACCTCTGTCGACAATGACCTACAAGGGATCAATGTGAGTAAAACAAAAATATTGGGGGTAACGAACGAAGAACGATATGGGGTTCACTAATAGTGGATAACTGGACTTTTCATTACTGGAAAAACCGCGGTAACAGATAAATTGTTGCTCAGTTTTATTCCGTTAGCCATATTACCTACAACAGAGTCCATCCATCGTTTCCCCCTCCTACTCGTATAGCCATCCACATTCAAAAAACTCTCCTGACGACATTTTCATCCTTCCTGATATATTTAATGGGAATAGTATTTTAATCCCACTACTGACTAAAAATTCATGGCCAATATATTAAAAAAATACGTAACAAATACTACTTTTGCTGCAAATTGCTTGCAGAATTCCTTACCCCTTAATTACATTACAGCTAAATTATGACAAAATGACAAATTAAATATTATTATCACAGTTGGAGCTACAACTACCAATGATATCATAATGATTACCAACTATGGCAACCTAGGTAAAGAGAATAGTTTAGCAGCTTGCCTTGAAGAAATCAATGGAAGTAATTAAAATATTTATAATTAGATAGGGAAGTATATTAATGATGATCATCTCGCTCTTATCCCGGAAAGACATGACAAAACAGTAACCTATAGTTTTGTAGATATCCATTGCAAGGTAAGAATAATTCCAATCCAATATTTGATCACAAATCAGCAATTTTAGAAACAATGAAGATATGGTTTGATAGATAAATGTATCAAAATTATTCAATATGTGTAAGAATGCAGAAATTCTTGTAAGAGAATTCAAAATCAATTGTGTATGTAAGGCTGGTATTCACTGTACTTTCTAACGTTAAGAACTAAGTTTTGTTTTTGAAATCCCTTAACTTTTGAAATATTTAGGTTATTTGAACACAAGGATATTGGTTATTGAATATATTCTTAAAAAAGGATCAGTGTTCAGTCATACTAAAATAAGCTGGAATATAAGCTTAGAAAAAAGTAATGTTTATTGAGCATCTCTACTCATCCCATAAGGGGGAAAGCGAATTATATATAACGGTATAATAATATATAATATTTTTTATAAATATTAATATAAAATGCCTACGAACACTGTGGCCCTGTTTTAATTATAGATATTATTGGTGTTAAAAGTTGCTCTAAATAGGAATGGGTTTTGATTATAATTATCCTTCCTATAATTATTATTAATAAAGCAAGTAATAGTTTTATAATCTGTAACAAAGTGTACACACAGTACTTATACTTAAAAATAATGATCAAAAACTGGCTTTTATTTTTTTCTATATCTAAGTACTGATATTTTGATATACAGCCGATTATAAGGCAACATTCTCAAGCGTTTTATGTTTATAATTATTTTTTATAGAAATACTAATTACGTAAGTATTCTCAATACACTGCAAATGACTACACACCCTACGGTTACAACACACAATTATGTTTATTTTATTATCATTTGTCTCTATTTATACTGGCTACTAATTTTACTCCAAAACCCCAGGGCAACCACCACCTCTTAAATCAGTGTTATTTTAATATTGCTTCACATTGGAGAAGAGCATGAAGCTATACAGGAGGTATAGCAGCATCTGTTTCTAACACTGAAGTTATACAGAATGAAATCGAATTCATGGGCAGTATTTGTTTTAAAAAATCAGCTGGTCCCCTTCATTTTGCGAGTTATGCGAGCATAATGTATTGAACAGCTGGTTTTTTTTCACGATTTCAGATTTGTTTCCATAATAAAAGTTGTTCATAATGATGAGTACAATGACCCCTTCAAATATTGTCCATGAATTCCATTACACCCTGTATAAAAAAACTGCTCTTTGCGATGGTGGTTAGCCCTCTGAACGTATTCCGATGTGGTTTTTCTAAAAATGCCTTTCAAAAAAAGGTAAGGCCGTCTCTGGTCAACCCTGTCTATCTAAACATGCTTATGCCTACTTATATATGGCTTGAGGGTATAATGCAACAATACTCAACCTTTTTTAGTTTAATTATAATGATGCTCATTTTCTTAGTACCTTAATACCAGATGTTTTAGGCAGAGTGTAGAGGATATCAACGCGCAAACTGTTGAAAAACCAGCTATTCCATACATTTTGATAATTATGTATTTAATAGCAGTTTTTTTTAAATAAATAATTGACGTAATTTTTTTACTCTTGATGATCTAGAATCATGCGCTGTATAAGACTGTATTGCAACTGTTTGCGCGTCAATGTTCCTAACAGCCTGTATTATGAAAGCGATATTTTTGGAAGTGACTACAAAAGTTTTATATGATATACTTTTTTGACAATTGCGCTTTTTTAATTAGCAGCGTAACGAAAATTAGTGTCGTGGGCTTCCAACTCCACGATACGGTATCACGATAAGACAGGAAGTCGCTTTGAAATTCCCATCCACGACAACATTTTTTCATACATTTTATGGACGTGGAAACATTGTGATTAAAATAAAAAAAGCACCCATTTACAATCGTAGTGAGAGAAGTTTTTTACACTTAGGTCCTTCAGAAATATTGCTTCCATATAACAAACAAAATACACAGAATACAGTACATCCCTTTCACATAAAAGCAGCTCTTCTAGCCACAAGTGCAAGCCATAGGGCTGTACACTCTTCAAGCAACAAAGCTAAACCAAACAGGCCAACCTCAACCAACTCTACACTATCCACTGCGCATACGCCATTCCTAACTCCCCCCAGGTTGAG
The DNA here is from genome assembly GCA_951799385.1 of Hyppa rectilinea. Taxonomy (NCBI): domain Eukaryota; kingdom Metazoa; phylum Arthropoda; class Insecta; order Lepidoptera; family Noctuidae; genus Hyppa; species Hyppa rectilinea. The sequence continues at coordinate 2,756,589 of OX637310.1, read as the reverse complement.
TATAGCTGTTACAAAGGATACTTATATAAGGACCAAATAATCACTATATTCGCTTGTTGGATTTCTCCGTGTGGTTGTGTAAATGCATGTCTATGATGACCTCGTCCGAGCCGATGGACTTTTTACTGGGAGTCACTATACCGATGTCTACGTCTGTGTTCGGGGTCAAACCGTTGATGGGGTCCTGGAATTAGAAAAAGAGGTTATGAAACTGTTTTGTAAACGTCGAAACGTCACGCCTGTAATCCTCGAAGAGTTTTGGGCAGTGTTACGGTGGGTTATGGTTTCCGCACTCAGTCCTTTAGGCTTACCATTGTGCGTGGACCTTAGCGCCTTTTGGTGGTTATTCCAACCAGCCCAGAAGTTCATCAAATCGCATGACCTTTTTTTTTTTAAGGCTGGGAAATCATCCAATGACTGCTCCCGCTCTGGGTGGAGCGGAAGGGAGTGTCAGACTCTTACTGACTAAAACCCATCCATGTTCCTTCCGTAGCCCTTTATGTTCCGGGGTAGTGGTAACCCTTTTGGACAATCCCGCTTAAGTAAGAACATCTGATAAAGATCTCGGTGTTCCGAGGGTCTCTGTTCTGATCAGTGTGACGCCTGTGCATTCAAAGAGCACTTGTGCAACGGTTTTCTCAGCCTCCTAAGCGGGATTGTCCGAAAGGGTTACCGCTCGTCGGGGGTCTTCGTTGTTCGTCAGCCTGTTACCATCAACCGGGCACATATCCAGACTTCGGGCTGCTACTGAGAAATTCCACTAATCCCATTCCAATTGAAACTTTGTGTAGGTAAATAATTTCATCACCACTGTTCTTAAAATGTTAAACGAAAACATCGTGTGCAAATCGGCAAGCACACCAAGCTATCCCAATCTGTCAAATTTGCCCAATTGGAAATGAACCTTAAAACTTTCGTAATAAAGTTAAAAACCTAACAAAGACATTTGACAGATTACGGTACCTTTATGTGTTAGCCTCTGACCTACTAGAACCAAAAAATCGAAGACCTGATATCTGTACTAGTCCCGCGTGGTAGATTATAGCCCACTGGCTCATGTGTCTCAGCCGTGGGGACATTATAGGCTTATGTAAGTATTATGTAGAAATAAGAAGAATTATGTGCTCACCGCATTAAGAGCGTCACAGGCCATGAGCTCATTCTTGGACATGTGCTCGACGACAGCCGCTGCGTAACAGTCGCCCAGCATGTTGTTAGTGGTCCTGATACGGTCACTGGAATAATGAAGACCACTTATGAGTATAGAGATCACTAGTGACTACTAGTTACTGAGTGGTAATATAGTACTGCAAATCAAATGAAGTAGCTTCAACGGATTTGCCAGTGGATAGCCTCTTTCTGGACTTTGGTCAGTTACAGTTATTGTTATTTACTTACTTAGATGTATAAATAGATACAAAATAGAAACCAAATGTATAAAAACGAGCGCTGTTCCTGCCGACAAACTGTTACGCAGTTTGGCAGGTTTATAAAAGGTCTAAAAGTGTTTGGTCCAAATAAATGAAATATTTATTTAATTCACAGAAATTATTTCACTACATTATTGGATTTAAAATAAAATGCTCTTTCGTACAAAACATCAGAGAATAACTAGGCTGTAAAAACTAATTTTGTTATCTCCCCCGTGTAATAAATACAATCCTTTAATTGTTGAGTGCCTGCAAAAACCCAGTAGCAACTTTATGTCAATGGTCATAAAGTTCACAGTTATTTTGACAGACATTTTAAGAACCCAACAGCAACCTTTATTCCTTTGAAAACAAAGATCACTGTGATTTTGACACTGATGCAATATCAAAGGTGAAATGTCTATGGAGGGCAATAAAGTATACTCACACAAGCCAGTCCACCGCAAACAACAGTGACACATCATGTGTGGGCGCGTCCACTGCAGCCAACACGACCAGCAGTAACACCATGGCTGCTGACGGAACTGATGCTGATGATACTGAAGCAGCCGTTGAAGTCAGACTGGAATCAAACCAAATGTAGGTATTAATACAAACTATTGAATTGTTTATGCAAAGCCTCTCCATATTTTTTTAGGGATGGCAAATCATAAAATGGCTCCTGCTCTGGGTGGAGCGGAAGGGAGTGCTAGACTTTTTTACTGACTAAAACTCATCCATGTTCAGTCCTTAGCGTTTTGTGTTCCGGAGCAGCGGTAGCCCTTTCGGACAATCCCGCTGACCCGATACACAAAAGGCTAACTTCATCATGCAACAGATCGTCATTCTCCTGCCCTTATCTCCTTTTGTCGTTCTGGGAGTTGGCAGCTACTGAGAAATCCAAATAGAAAGACATAATATCACTTGCCCGATCTGGGAATTGAACACGGGACCTCATGATGTTCTTGTGCTCTCAAGCGCTACACGCTTGAGAGCACTAGAACAACGAGGCTGTCATATATTACCATTGACAGTTTTTTTGTCTTGCCGGGATGGAAGGATGGTAAGCGGGATTGTCCGAAGTGGTTACCGCTACTCCGGAACATAAAGGGAAGGAACATGAATGAGATTGAGACAGTAAGAGTCTGACACTGCCTTCCGCTCCACCCAGAGCGGGAGGAGGCATTTGATGATTTCCCACAAAAACAAAAAAGAAATGGAAGGATAACGATGATATGATACTCATATTGATAACAAACTACGTAATACTTACAAAATAGTAGCAAGCTGAGCGAACCCAAGATGAATATTATTCATCTGACACACAAACACGCTGGCGACAGACAGGAACAGAGCAGTACCGTCCATGTTGATGTTACATCCAATAGGCAACACAAAGCGCGTGATGCGAGGGTCGATCTGTAGGGGGCCTTCCATTGCTCTGAATGTCACTGGGAGGGCTGCTGCACTGCAAAAACCGAGAATTCAATGATAAAAAATACATATATTTTAATGGGAGGGAAAAAAACAACGGGCATCAAGAAATTCGTCCACATCGATGTCAACAGGAAAAGTTCCCAAAAGGCTGGCAGCATTGTCGCGTTGTATGGCAATGCTGATTTATTGACCAAAAAATGAAGACGACCAACCGCTTGGTAATGTCTCGAAAAACGTAGTAGGCACTAACAATACTTATTATTAATATTTTAAGTCTTTTTAATTATGTAGTAAATATTATGTGTATAAATCAGAGAAATAAATTATTTCCAATAAAAAGTAAGTTCCTCATTTTAATGTGACTTTTTTCTTATAATTTATGTTATTCTTAAAGATAAAGTACACGTATCAGAATATATTGATGCATGAACGTAAACGAAGCCAAAGGAGCAGATATGTAAGGATTGTAGAGTAGGCGGGGTTCTGTAGTTTATACCTACGCCATATTAAAAAGACGTTAATTCGTGTGTGTAAAAGTCAAAGTCAAAGTCAAATCATTTATTTCAAATAGGCACAAGTAAGGCACTTTTGAACGTCAAAATGAACAAGAAATAGAATTGATTCTAGTCGCCCCTTCCAAAAGGTAGTTTCGTGTGGAGAAGAATGGGCAAGAAACTCCACCGTTACTCTTTTAAAATGTTTTACAATGTTTTGTATACATGAATTATAACATTATATGTGAAGACACTACACCACAAAAAGTGAAAAGAAAAACACATAATTAATGGCAGGTAAACTTAAGTATGTCAAAAGTACATGGTGCTCACATATTTACAAACATTCTAAAAGTTAATAATAATAAATCAATCAATGTGTGAGAAGATATTTCAACAGTATGCTTAAAAAGTATGCTTTGCTTTTTCTGCTCTGATAAATTTCACTTCTGCACTTATAGACTTAACGATTTTAGACATATTATGTAAGTAGTCATTTGCAAGTATTCTGATTGCAACTTCATCTGAACAATTTTTTTCTTTATTGTAGACAAGGCTTTGATATAAGTGTTTAAATAATTGTGGGTGTGTGTGTAAGAAGTTTGGATTTGTGAATGGAATAAAAACTAACAAACATAAGTCTTATTTTTTTTGAGCTTGTGGGTAAGCAATAATACCCGCACAAATCGATCTAACAGGTCAAGCTATGCTTACCGGCGTTGGTCCGTGGATCGTTGACCATCTTTACATACAGACTCCTGCTTGCCTCGGAAAGCACATTAAAGCCTTGGTCCCGGCTGTCATTCGTTGATCTTTGACAGTCGCTACGGGTCGAAAGTTTGACAGCCAGTCTTACCAAGGGGTATCGTATTACCCAGGTACTGGGTTGTGGAGGTCTGATAGGCTTCAGGTAAAATACTGATATTCAGCTACATCCGGTTAGACAGGAAGCTGACCCTAACATAGTTGGGAAAAGGCTAAGCGGATTGATAAAAACGTAAGCCTTATTTTAAAGTCATTTATTGATATGTTCAACATACTACGCGACAATCAGGAAAAGTATTATTTGAAGAAACCCACAACCTATCCACACCATAACCTTTTTTTTTTTTTTTTGATCCGGGGGGAAAATCCTCATGGATGTCCCCCGCCCCGGGGAGGGCGGAGGGGTCTGTCAGACTCTTACTGACTAAAAACCACCCCGGGTGTTCCCTCTCACACCTTTGCCGGGGGTCGCGGGAATCAAAAAGAATTCTTCCGCAACCCCCGTGGTGCCGGCCCGCCGCAGCGGGCCTCGTCTCGGCCGAGCGGGAGTGAGGTGTACGACACTCCCCTCGTACCGTCTTGGAGGGGCGCGCGTGGAACACTACGCGCCGCCGCCTCGGGTCCAGATGTTGTTGTGGGGGGCGACGGACTAGCCCCGCGTCCGTCGCCCCTGGACCCATTTAGGGGGGCTGGAAGAGGGCATTGTCTGCCCTCCTCCGACGCCCGGTGCGCCTGCTGCGGGCCGGGTTGAGGGAGGTGATCTCCCGCTCCCGCTCCGCAGCCTCCTTCTGCGAAATGACTTGCTCGCAGAAGGATACCACCGCGTCCCAGGCCTGTTCACTGCCGACCATGGCGTTAACGACGGCCGGCAGCGACAGGTCGCTGCCTACTTCTGAGATGAGGGCACGGCGCGGCTCCAGCCATGCGGCACATTCTGCCAGCGTATGCCGTGCCGTGTCCTCCCGACAGTCGACGCAGTGGTGACACCGAGCGTCTGGCTCCCTGGTTATGCGACACAGGAACTTCCCGAAGCAACCATGCCCCGAGAGAACCTGTGTCGCCCGAAATGTCAGGGAGCCGTGCCTTCTTCCGAGCCACTCGCTGAGCACCGGTCGGATCGCCTCGATGGTGTTGAGGCCGGCGGTAGGGCGTGAGAGCCTGTCCCGCCAGTCCGCCACCAGGACCTCGTGGAGCTGAGACCGACGCAGCTCCAATTGTTGCTGCATCGGTCGTTCGCCCCGCGCCCGCATTTCCTCGCGCCACCGGAACAGTGACGCGAGGACCTTCGCCTCCAGGTCCCAGGGCGGGGATCCGGCCAGTGCGCATGCCGCCTCGTAGGAGATCGTGCGATATCCCCTTATGACTCTAACGGCCATAGCTCTCTGTGGCTTACGCAAGACAGAGATGCTCCCGGCCGTCAGGTCAGCCGCCCAGATCGGTGCCCCGTAGAGGGCCATCGATCGCACGATCCCCACGTAGAGCCGCCTGCAAGTGGCGCTCGGGCCCCCCAGATTGGGAAGCAGCGTTGAAAGTGCCCCGGCCACGCCCAACAACTTGGGCGCAAGCCGCCGGAAGTGGGGGCCAAAGTCCCACCGGCTGTCGAGCACCAATCCTAGGTACGTCATGGTAGGCTCGACAGCGATTCGGACCCCCCCGACCACAATGTGTGATCCCGGCGGCGGCGCCCGTCGGGGACCATGGAACACCATGGCCTCCGACTTGTTGAGGGCCACCTCCAAGCCGAGGCGCCGAATGCGGCTCACAACTTGTGAGACCGCCGCCGTCGCCAGCAACGCTGCTTCCCTGTGCGAGCTCCCCCGGGCCGTGACTAACGTGTCGTCAGCGTAACACGTCAGCTGCACGCCCGGCTGGAGCTCACCCCTCAGCACCCAGTCGTAGCCGATGTTCCACAGGAGCGGTCCGACGACCGATCCCTGCGGAACACCGCACGACATGGGGTGCTGGTGACCGCCATCACGTCCCACGCAGGTGACACACCTCTCCGACAGATAAGCCCCAACGATGCGACGGAGGTAGAGAGGCACTTGATGAAAGCGCAGTGCCTCTCTGATACAACTCCAGGGCAGGGTGTTGAAGGCGTTGGAAATGTCTAACGACACCGCCATCACCACCCCACCCCGAGACACCGTTTCCTCCGCCAGGACTCTCACCCGCGATATCGCATGAATGGATCCACACCATAACCTATCCCAAGCTATTTATAAAGACTTAAGCTAAACTTGAACGGTAAAGCACGTTGCGTGCTTCACATTTATAATCATTATAGAACTCAATTCTTTGAAACTACCGAACAACTTACGTAACCTTTTTCAAGGTTTCATAAATATTTACAACTTAGTGTTATCCATATTCTAAACCTTGATCGCTTGATGTCAAGTTATAACAAAGCACGCAGGCAAACAAATCAATACTATTGACTTCTGCTCGCGTCCTTACGCAATCGACTGAATTGAAAACATGCTAGTCAATCATGTTATGTAATTGTTACTGAACTTTATGAGATGTGAAATTGTTTTGATTGAGGGTCTATTATGTCCAATCAAAACCAATGGAGTATTCATTCATAGGGTTAATGGACAAGTTAAAAATCCAGTTGTCATTTGTGAATCAACCAATGTGCCCAGCCTTCTCTTAAGTATGTTGGGGTCAGCTTCCAGTTTAACTGGCTGCAGCTGCATACATATCAGTTATTTACATGGAGCACACATACTGATTTGTATAGTCAAAAATTGGTATTTATAAGTTACTTTTTCAGAACACGTTTCACAATTTGTCACGTCAAAGTCAAAATCAAATCATTTATTTCAAATAGGCACAAGAAAGGCACTTTTGAACGTCAAAATGAGCAAGAAGTAGAATTGATTGTCGCCAAAAGGTAGTTTCGTATGGAGAAGAATGGGCAAGAAACTCCACCGTTACCCTTTTAAAATGTTTACAATGTTTTGTATACTTACATGAATTATAAAATTACATGACTTGTTATTTATATGTGCATATTATTATTATGCGTTACTATTTCTTTTATATCGATGAAGCTGTGTTTGTCAGTTATATATATTTTTTTAATAACAGAAAGTTTGTTTATTTCTTTGTTTTCTGACCACAGAGAATCCAAACAGTAGTGTGGGTACTTTAAGAAAACGTAAAACTAATGTTAGTCGTCAACTCAGCCTATCGCAGTCCACTGCTGTACATAGAACTCTCCCAGGCTGGCACAATACCCTGTCCTCTGCCTCCCACATCCAGTCAGTCCCAGCCACCTTCTTAAGGTCATCGGTCCATCTAGCTGGGGGCGTCCCACACTACTTGAAATTGTGAAGGAGTATGTCTACCTAGGGCAATTCATCCAGCTCGTTAGTCATAACTTTGAAAAAGAAGCTGACAGAAGGATCCAGTTGTGTTGGGCAGCATTTGGTAAACTACGTCAAGTCTTCTCGTCATCTATCCCGCAGTATTTGAAAACAACAGTCTTCAACCAGTGCGTCCTACTCGTCATGACACACGGTTCTGAAACGTGGACACTAATAATCGGGCTGGTTCACAAATTCAAGGTCGCTCAGCGCGCTTTGTCTCTTTGAATGTTAGTACAACAACAATAATATTTCTAACTTAAATCTATCCACGAAAAGTGTGAAGTTCGGTGCCAGGCTTTACCTAACAAATATTATTCTACATACACAAAGTATGTAGTACATACTCGTAGCCAACTACCAATCTTTTTTATCGTTAATTTAACGTATGAAACAAGATCTAGTATTCACAAAAGCTGAAAGGTGGACTTCATTTACAATACTAAACTCAAGATCGTTCAAAAATACTTCAATCCTTATATAAATCATTAAATACTTACGTAGAAGCAGTAGCAGAGGCCGTGAGCATAGCGTGTGATAATCCCCAGTAGAACTTGTAGGGATTCCGTCGAAGGAATAAGAAGTATATGAGCTGCATTACGATGAGCTGGTAGAAGAACACCCCGGCGGCTACCGTGGCTATAAACCAGGCCAGTTGCGACATCACTGACGCTGTAGACAGGGGAAGAATTTAATTAGAAATCTTACTAATATTATAATCGTGAAAGTTTGAGAGGATGGATACATGGATGTTTGATACTCTTTCACGCAAAAACTATTGAATGGAACTAGACGAAATTTGGCACACAGATAGATTATGGTTTGGAATAGCACATAGACTACTTTTTATCCCGGATTTAATTTATTTTTAATTCATGGTTTCAATGGGATAATTGCCCAAATAGACGCGGGTGAAGCTGCTGGCAAAAACTTGTATTGAATAGTTTAGAAGAATTGGTCCAAGAAGGCATTACAGGACGAAACATTGTTCACCAGAATCTTGTGCTGAATTCAGGGTTGCCATTTGCGCGTCGATGTCTCTACCTCCCTATATTAGCTGAACATAAAAAAACTCTCCATATAACAAAAAGATAATAAAACCTACCAATCGCATTAAAAAAAACTGAAGAAGAAAATGTTGTATAGCGTCCCCGTAGAGCGAAAAGTCACTAAGTCGAGATATGGCGAAAATTAGTTATGAATGCCACTAGAACTACATTTTTTTTCTCTAAATATCTGTCTAATCGTCAACTTTGTAGGTGCATTCGTTTCCGATTTACGAAGTGGGAGAAGTAACTAAATCTACCCTTTACCCGCCATAAGATAACTAGAGAAATCATTAACTTTGTTAATGATTTTATGTTTATTAAAAAGTTACATAGCTAGAAACTAAAACGATTTAATTACTTTTTCTGTTAATGTTTTTCTGCATTCATCGATCCTAAGGTAGATTAAAATCACTAAAATGATTTAGTGAGTTTTTAAATCTAGTAGTTTGCTAAAACTTTTGAAAGGGAAAATTAATTAACTCGACATAATGACTACTCACTCTATATTTTAAATGATTTTCTCAAATACTACAAAAGCGAGAAATCATCATGTCAATATAATTACTTCTTCTATAATAAAAACGTATCAAAAGATTGAATGTGAATAATACTTAAAATCTTTTAGTTATTATTTTTATAACTTCGACGTGCAAAATTACATTTAGGTACATATCGCTCGCGAGTTAGTGATTTTGTCGCGGCAAGAGCGACGAGCGCGGCACGTGGTGACTTTCATTCGCTGCGCTGACGTCGGCCATAACACTCGTGTTGTTGTATACTGTCAGTGACTACTGTGTAAAAATGAGTCGTGCAAAGTATATTATTGATTTAATCAATCAAAACGAAAAAGCTGTTGTAGAGGTAAGTGTCTTTTTATTTAAATTATGCTTTATTTAGTTTGATGTCTTGTTGTTTATAAATGAAAATGATTATGCGTACGTTATTGAAGTACGCAGATAAATACCTAATGATATTATTTTATAGGAATCGGCTCAGATGACGACTTCGCAAGGTTTATTATTGAAAATAACGATTTGGTATGGTACCTATTACTAGTTAGTACCTTATAGGTACTAAACGATGTTGTTGTCGCTTTGTTTGTTTGCCTTTTTGTGTGGTTTATATTTAATGGGTGACTAACTTATCTTAAAGCAATAGGTACACGTAGTTACATTCTAAGTTATTCAGTGTGTTGTGGAGATGCTTGGAATAATCGTGTCACTATAACATTTTAAAGGGATACTTTATTGTTGTCATAAAAATATAATGTTATAAAAACTGCTTGGAATAGCATGACTTTGATTATTTTTAAACTTTTTTGTGTTTGATGCTAGTAATTAATTCACGCTCGGTTTTGTTTGCCATTTATCATAATTATAACAAATAATGAATAATTTAACACGCTTTTATCATTTTGAGCTGTTTTTAAGTATTTAATATCGACACGACGCAATAATATTTAAGTTACTTAAATAACTCGTGACTTTTTCAATATTGCTTGACCATAATATTATTTGACTAATCCATTAGTTCAATGCACTTTAATCTCCTTACTGCCAGTTATACTCTTAATTTGATTCCTAGTTATACAAAAGTGCTTTATGTGGTGGTTTGGACATGTTAATCGCATAATTATGCACGCGCTATATTAGTATTTTACTATTCCGTTTTTATCATGCATAATTTTTCATTTCAGGAAAGTGCGCGGCTCGACGAGAAGGAATTTAATTTAGATTTATTTCAAAATAGTACATTAATTGAATCTGCTCCACCGTCCACGTCAGTATTAACTCCCGCAATTGAAGAGGAGAGAGAGGATGAAGAACTCAGTTCTTCTCCTGTTCGAGTATTCTCAGATTCTAGCGTGTCGTGGTTCCCTGATAGCGAAGAGGAAAGACGTATAAAGAAAAAAAATAAAGTATATATTATTGCAACATCATCAAGCGATAGTGAAAACGACAGAAATACTCCGTGTGAGCCTCAAGCGTCTCTTTTACCATTTTGTGACTCAGTTGACGCTATAGAGACCCAACAATCGTCAGAACAGACAATCTCAGTCGCTAGTACATCAGAAATTTACGTCGAACCTACGCGTTGGAAGAAATGTGATCCAAGTAAGTGGAAAAAAAATATAGCGAAGTCTAATAAACAAAAAGGTTTGCCCTATTTGGGAAAAAAAGGCAAAACCATGCCTGCAAAACAACCTAAACCTGTCAAATGCTACATAAAATGTCGTTATCAATGTCAAAATAATTTTTCTGAGGACGAGAGACTTCAAATTTGTCAAGCGTATTGGAAAATTTCCGATTTTAATTCTCAAAAACAATTTTTACTCAATTACGTGGTGGCTCAACCTTTAAAAACTATGAAGCTTGGTATTCCTCCACAAAAAAATCGAACTACTGCCTATGAATACTATTTTGATAAAAATAATGATAAAATACGAGTGTGTAAAGACTTTTTTGTGAAAACTTTATGTATATCAAATGGACCTGTGAATGAAGCTTTTAAATACAGAGATGAGTTGGGTATATATCTAGGGAAAGACGGACGTGGTTCTCGAGTCCCATCAAACAAAACCAGTTCAGAAATGGAACGGAAGGTTATTGATCACATTAATTCATTTCCTCGGCTCGAATCTCACTACTGCAGGAAAAAGAGTAAGAGACAGTATCTGGATAGCAAACTGACAATTGCCAAAATGTACGAATTGTTTAAAGATCAACTTACATCAGCTAATGAAGAACCATGTTCTTTTTACGTGTATAAAAATATATTTGGCACTAAGTTCAATTTGTCATTTTTTACCCCTAAAAAAGACTTGTGCATAACGTGCACTCGTTATGATAATGCTGGACGTCCAGAACATTTAAAGACAGAATATGATTCACACATTGAAAGGAAAAATGAGGCACAGGAAGCTAAAGAATCGGACAAACAGCGGTCTATTATTGATGATAGTTACCTTGTCGTAACGGTTGACATGCAATCTACTTTGCATATACCTGTCAGTGGTGTTGGTATTTTATATTATACCAGAAAGTTAATTGTTCAGAATTATACGATTCATACAGCAAAACCTCCACATGAAGCATTTTGTATAACTTGGAATGAAATTAATGGTAAAAGAGGCAGTGTTGAGATTGCTAGCGCCATAGACTGGTGGGTTACTCAAATACCAGATCAAGTTACAGAAGTTACCATTTATAGCGATACATGTGCCGGTCAAAATAGAAACCAATTTATTACGGCATACTTTGTTCATTTAATACAACGATCGGACGTGCATCTAGAAGTAATCGAACAAAAATATTTAGAAAGTGGTCATACCCATATGGAAGTAGATTCGATGCATAGTGCCATAGAGAGGCAACAAAGACATACCCCTGTGTATTCCATGATAGACTGGAAGTTGATTATGCAACGTGCTTGCTCTAAACGAAACAGGGATTCAGCACCACCTTATATTGTTAAGGAATTGTTATACTCGGAAATGTTGGATGTGAGAGCTTTAAATGAAAAAATAGTAAAAAATACAAGCAAAGATACCAACGGTAACAAAATCAAATGGCTAAAAATTAAATGTCTCCGATTCGAGAGAAAAATTCCGGGTTTGGTTAAATTTCGCTATGAACATAATGGTCCGTATCTTGAGTTTAATATATTAGAAGTTCAGAACAACACTACATTAGTAACAAGAAAGAGGAGAAAGCAAGTAGAGCAAACAAATAAACCAATGATAGAAGAACTAATACAAGATTTGAAAACCTTTAAAATACCTCGCTACTGCCTATTTCAGAGGCTAAAAAGAAGGACCTTAACAATTTATGTGTGAAAGGGGTAATTCCTCAAGAGCTCCACTTGTGGTATCAGTCTTTACCGACAAGTAACGAAGTAGTTGACAGAATTATGGAGCCAGATATCACAGAGGATATAGAAGAAGAGGAGTGAACTTCTTTTTATTTTATTGCATTGTCTTTTAATTTGAGTTCTACACGTGTTTTAATACTGTTGATCATTAATTTGTCTTCTTAATTATGTTTAAATAAGCGTATAACATTTTTTTAAGTTTAACACATACTTTGATGAAATTGATTATTGTCTTTATAATTGTTTAATCAGGCTTAAAGAATAGCATTGAGTTAACACGTACTTTAATACAATGATTTGATTTAAAAATTGTTTGTTTGTTTGTTGTAATTGTTTATATACATAATTTATTTTATTTTATTTATAAAAGTACTTCATCTGCTTCTGATTACCATAATACTGGCTCTGTGTAGTTTCGGATCAGATGGCCGTACGTAAAACGTCGCAAGATATTTATTTATTTATATTAACTTACCCTAAAACACATATCTTAAGAAAGGAAGGCTGGGTCCCTTTTTATCATAAGATAGGTATTATTTACAATACACATTTCGTTCATGTAGCAGTTAGTGATAAATTACCTAACTCGAGTTATATTTCTTAAAAATAATTTAGGACCGAGTGAAAAATCACTAACTAAGAGCGAAAATTAACTAACTCTATAACTAACTGACACGTTCCATATAGAACAAATAATTAATTTGCATTTTTCAAGTTTTCTCGTAAACTATTTGATTTATTCGTGGTATATCTACTATGACATAAAACTGACTAAATTTCCTTTAAAATAAAACTCAAAACATAGAGATATGTTATGGCATACCAAAGTTATGATTTTTTTCATTTTTCAAAACTTTAAACCACAATATCTCAAAACAGGTTTTTTGGACTTAGTGAGTTTTCGCTCTACGGGGACGGTACTATAAGTATGTTTAGGTTACTATAGTCTAAGGTGTCCTGTACAGTTTTCAACTCTCCTGTCGCAGGTCTGCTAGAAGAAACTCCTAATAAAATAAGCAGTACCCTTGTGCTTGTACAACAAAAATAAACAATTAGTGGAACTCACCCACATCATTGACACCGAGTATCTTCCCAGCGATCACACTGCTGACCCCCACGGGGGTGAACCACATGACCCCCGTCACCATTTTCATGATCACTTCGAAGATTGCTTGGAAGAAGTCTATTACCACCTGACCCTTAGTTCCTAAGGTACCCAGAAGACTGCCAAAGACGAGACAGAAGAATACTAAGCCTAAAGTGTTGGTCCCTGACCTGCAAAGAGTTTATTTATGATCTGAATAAACCTATTTTTTCTGGCTAACCTATTATAATAAGGTAAACTAAAATAAAAGTATGTGCGTTGGTAATCTTCGCGTTTCTGAATTAGCAGGAACTTCGTACCACAGAGTATACAGGTGAAATTGAAATCGCAAAATGAATCAGCTGTTCCATGCTCGCATAACTCTTCAAAATTTAGGGAGCAGCTAATTTTATTGCGATTTCAGATGTGTGCCCATAGTGAAAGTTGTTCATAATGACGAGCACAATGACCCCTTAAAATATTGCCTAAGAATTCAATTTCACCTTGTATATGTCACCGTTAGATTGTAAAGATCGTTAGATTACAATCTATCTAGCGAGATTGTAAACTATCGATAGACTGTGAACCGTATCATTATGATTGCAATTTAACGCATCATTTTTCGCTTGATTGTAATCTATCGATGGGAAGCGGTCAAATTGTGAACCGATCGCGGTCAAATGTCATTATGATTGCAATTTGACTCATTATTCTTCGCTATATTGTAATCTACCGAAGTGAAACCGTTAAATTACAATCTGAATAAAAATAATCTCTTTTTTCCATATTTTTTTCTATATAATCTAGTCGTTTCTGGCACTCGCCGGCCGCTGCCACGGCACTGCTCGCTTCGCTCGCTCGTCTCGTGCGTAGGTGGTCACAGTTTTAACCTAACCTAACCATTTTTTTAAACGTCCTACGCCGGTTCACAATTTGACCGCTTCCCATCGATAGATTACAATCAAGCGAAAAATGATGCGTTAAATTGCAATCATAATGACACGGTTCACAATCTATCGATAGTTTACAATCTTACTAGATAGATTGTAATATAACGATGTTTACAATCTTACGGTGATATATATAACAATTTTGCAAACATGGTTATCAAAATTGGCAAATACTTCCATGATTGTAACAGATATTAGTTCGTATTTCCGAAAGTAAACGATTATTCCCAAAGTGCATATAACGTTTCTTGGAAAGCTGTACCTACTAATCTTTAAAAAATAACGCCTTTTCCTTACTAATCTTATGAACCTTAGTGCTAATAAAAAATTTATTCTGTTAAAAATCAATCTTACTAAATGGTAACTAGTACTTTAAAAACATATTTGATTCCTGTCTAAACATATTTATCTAAATGCTGTCAACATCTGATGCTGTTTAGAATGAAAATATTTTACGGTAATAAAGTTCGTTAATCTAAGCTATTCATCAATCGAAAAGAAGCTTGCTTTTACAAAAACACAGCTATGCTCGAATCTAAAGGAACAATATTCTATAAGTCGTAGCAAGACATAAAGGACACGTGACCTTGAACAACAAAACAAAATGATCAATTAAAAAAAATGTAAAAGACTCACCGATAAGCTACAACTCTCACCATAGCGGGCACCGTGTCATTGTCGCTGATATTCTTCCCAAAAATAATAGGAGGTTGTGTGTACACTGTGTGCGCTTGCTGGAAAGCAGCCTGCACAATGTTGTCCGGAAAAATGTTTCTGTAACCAATCATAGTGAGTGGCCATTAGGTAGAAGAATTCACTTAAACATTTTGACCTTATAGTGGGTATCTGGGCATTCATTATAAAATAATGATGATTGAAAAATAATGCTTTTATGAACAAAGCTGGCGTGTTTCCTTTTACATAATTTTCTTCCCCACGGGTACATAAGGGTAGCTAGACAATTATCAGTAGCGTCCTCCCGTTCAACGAAAAACTGCGATCACTCAACTGTTGGCCACAAACAGTGGCAGGGCCCTTAAACCGTTTGTTTGCCGTAGCGGTAATTTTTTTGTCGTCTACTTTATGACTAACCTGGAGTGAGAGTTTTTGTCTGTGAGCCTCTCACTTAGCTTCTTAAGTCAGAGGCCCATGGGCAGCTTAAAAACTGTGACTCCAGGTTAGTCACTAACCAAATGTAAAAGAAAGAAAAAGAGAGCTTTAAATGATTTTGAGAAATATCTGTCAGACAGGCGGGTTTCTTAACAATATTTTGTTCACCGTTTTTTAAACAAGTGATAATTGTACGATACACACATGAATGAGGTGTGTGCCTTGCGTGCGAACTCGAGTCCTAAGACTTAGCAGTCCGACGGGACCACTAGGGTATCACTGCTTGAATGATAAGGTGAATAAGTATAAAAAGGTGAATCAAATCCAAATTAATAACAACATACCTGCCAATATCCAAAATGCTGTCCAAAATACTGTGCTCCCTTTTCCCTTCGACATAGGACCCGAACTGTTTGATCTCTGGTACTCCCGGATGAATCAACATCGCCAATACCAGACCCAGGAACGCGTTAAACATTGATGTCAGGATGAAGTAAAGTAGCGTTCTCACTGCTATCTTTCCACTCATCTTCGCGTTCAAACTTGCCGAGCCAGCGATAAGGCTGGCGATAATTAAAGGCAGGATCATCAGTTTGAGGAGCCTCATGAAGAGTTCTCCAGGGTAGGATATTATCATTAACGCATCTGGGCCTAAGTGGTATGGCCGAAGACCGAGACCTTGAAAAGAAAGAAGGTTTTTAAATATGGTTTAGGATATATCGGTCGTGGGATATTTTTAAAATGGCCTCTGTGTTATACCGGCTTTTTTTAGTTAAGTTAATATAAATAAGTAATATAAATATATTTTTTTGCCATTGTTCCTTAATAATAATGAAGGAACAATGGACGCAACATGTTAGTAACAATATTTTTTAATAACTATGTTATTAAACTTAACCTAACACTGCCATAGACTTATGCGAATCCCTCCTACAAGATCAACATGGATGTGGAAAGCTTGCAGCAGCAATTCACATGCTAGCAACCCAGTCATGTTTACTCTACACTGCTATATGTTATGAGCGCAAAACGACATATGTTGTTGATATAAACGTTATGCACTGACGGATCTGCTGATTGGTTAAAAGCTACTTTCAATCCATGTTCTGACCTACCAGAATAAAGTTATCATAAATTTGATTTCGGGTTAGAAAATCAGCGTTTCGTCGAAAACAAACGAGTTTTTTTGATAATAGCTCGTATGCTAACGAAAATCAACTTTCCAAGTTTAAAAAAAAACTTCTTGAAAAAAATCGGTCTTTAGATTTATGCAAAAATCTGATTTTTCGATTAAGTATCTAGACTTAAATTAATAATAACTATGTTGTTAGGATCAAGCCTATACTAAGTATTATAACTGAAACAAGGCTTTAGATGATAGCATCCTATCTGAATGATTGACGCGTTTCAATATCAGCAATTAAGGAGATTAGTACCTTATAGTATGCTTTGTACTAACTGATCATTTTCCATCACTTAAACTCTTAATATAATTAAATTGTGCAGCGCAGTAGAAACTTCCATCCATTTAATGTCAAGGAAAATAATCTTTAATATAACCACATGGTTCTTTTCACGTGAAACCTTTTGTCTTTTGTCTTCATGCGCATCTTTCAATTAATCATATATGATTTTTATTGCAGCTTTTGAAAGACGAATCTAAAGGATTCCCTTCTATTAGAGACACTATTGGATACGATTGTATTATTACAATGAACAATATTATAATTTAATTAGTAGTCCTAGTGCTGCAAGCACGGACCAATTAGTAAGTGCAGATAATCCACTCAGTCACACCTAACACTCACAATTTTCATGCTTTAGATCTTCTACAATAACATCAATTACAATTTATAATAAGACACAAAAATTAAGTTTTAACTCACCAAGACCAATGCCAGAGATGACTCCAACCAATGTAACCACAAGCATCACATTGTCAATCAGAATTTTCCGGACCCCAGTGCGTTCGACTGGCGCTGACCGGTCTTCAGTCGTCTTCGGCCCCCGATCTCCAGGGCCCATCTTCGCGAACAAGTATTCTGAAAACCGTTCACCTTTCTCCATTACAGGTGAAATAGGACTTTTCAGTCCAGATCCTTGGGACCTGGTTTGTCTAGTGATACCGTTGTCACGTTTCCCACTTCTTTTAATTAATTAGTTGTTGTTTTAATTTATCAAACGTCAGTGTTAATTTGTTTATTGCATGGTTTACAAGCGTTATCACTACATGAATGAAGTAGGATTCGAATTTTACACACGTAAAAGATAAATATTTGATTCTTTATTTAGGATGGTTTATACATTCTTTTTTGTTGATTTTTACGGAGAAATTGCACCGCATGGGAGTCTTTTGATGCGCGATCCCTTAAGTCGGGTGGTACACTAACCCACAGTATTTCCCTTGGCTGTCACTACCTAATATGTACTTGAGCTTTATATTCGGTTACATCTAACCGTTCAACCTCCATTACTACTTTTTCTCTAAGCTCGTCCCCATCAAAATGTTTATAACCAGCAATGGTAAGGAAAGGTGAAAAAGTGACGTGTCACCGGAATTGAAGTAAGAAGCCATGTTGACGGATGCGCGCGCAGGCATCGATTGCACTTCCATTCACTTAGTTATATTAAGTTTCTATAAATAGATTATTAAATTGTGGGCATTATCGTTTTACTTAGGTATTGTGGGCGTTTGTTATGTAATTATCTATAATCGCTTAAAAAACAAGTGTGACATGCGCAGCGCAAAGTTTTATGTCAACATAAACGATCTTATTTCTGTCGAGCGATTTTCTTTTGTTTACGAGGAAATGCAATTCCGAAGTGCACATTATGCGAGCATGTATAACTGCCTTAACGAGACCGAAAAGTGACTCTTATCACAATTTTAATAATCTACTAATACTTAATCATACAAATTCACAGCGTCGATAAGACTGATTTTAAATTATGAGATAATAATATTTTTGTGTTAATATTATTTTTAAAGCTGATAAACATTGACTTACCAGCTTAATTGAAAACAATGAACTGATTACTTATCAATTTCATAATGAGCATGTGATTGTTTATTTTATATTTTTATATACAGTCTATCTTTACTTTATCACTTACTTGTGACAAAATTTCCTACGAAAATGAAATTTCCCTAAGGTTGAAATTATGCAACTGTCACATAGAAAAATACGCCTAGTCGTTTTAAAAGTGCAAATGACTTTCAACCGTAATGACACTCAAACTCAATGACTACTGTGGCCGTCTTGCAATGAAGAGGCATCCGAGGTTTATCGCCATCCTTTTGATAAACCTGAAATATTTTAATGCCTGCTCTCAATATTATAAAAAAAAACATGAGGAAAAGGAAAAAAATAAGTTTTTTTGCGGCAAACATGACGCAAAGAAAGAACACATACTCCTATGAACAAGATCGGGGAGAATATTCGTCACATCTACTTAAATAAAATTAAAATACTTCTCCTAATTAGAAAATACAATCAAGCAATTTATTCAAAATAGGCTGGGATTCAGAGTCAGTTAATGGATCATGATTTTACACAAAGGAAGGTTTGCAAAGTATAAATTAACATTACGAATCACAAAACATTCAATTTTATTTATTTGCCACACTCCAATATACCAACTAAACTTTATAAAGCTTTGAGAATAACAAACTGTTTACCATAGTGCAAGGTAAGGTCACCAGCAAATCAATTTATACTAAACTGTCTTTCTCAAAATTATTTTAAACCTTAAAACGTTGAAGGTTAAGTTCAAAATCGATTGAGAAAATTTGACAGTTTGTGGTAAGTGCTCACTAGTGCTGTTGACTGCATTTTCCCTCTAGAAAATAACTTTAACCAGTTCGTAGTACACCATACTTAGGTAATATATTATTCAAGAGAGAGACCCACTCAGGCTCGAATTCAGTTAATAACAGTTAGGTAATTTTGTTATTTAAAATGCATGAAGTACCTCATGCATTTTAAATAACAAAATTAAATGTAAGTACCTAGTTCAAGAAAACAAACATTTTATTCTCAGGGGTAGGGACAAAGAAGGGGCGAGTTAAGACCGATGCCTGCCCGGTCAGCGGGATTGTCCGAAAGGGTTACCCTGATAACCCGGGATCGCCGAAAGGAAGGTCGTGGAATCGAACACATGCAGGTGCTTTACTTTACGTAAATAAACATTTGAAGATATCCCAGATGAAGAGTGAGAGGTGGCGAAGAAAAGAGGCCTAGAGGCCTGTGTCCCAGCAGTGGGCACATTATAAGATGATGATGCTATACATTCTTCATCACCCAGTTGTCAAGCCACAGATATCAAATCTGCTGTCGAAATCAAACGTGTTGACAGACTAAAATCAATCACTAACCCATTAAATGTTCACCTATTAGAAGCCGTTTGTTTACAAGAGCTAAACGATTTTTACGGTTTCTTTTGTCGTTTCGAGATAATTTTTCTTATGAACCTATGGGGTTTAAATGACAATTCAGGAGTAAATTAAAACGTTCGGGAACCCGAGATATATGGGAACTGAGAAAATAGGCTTACTTTCATGTTCTTAAAATTGAAGTCACAAATGATTAGGTTTTAGCTTTAAGTGCGATTATAACTCTTAAAACACTGATAATCACCTCTAAAAGACTAAATACCCATTGAGCCTGCTATTTTCTGATTATTAACAAATTCTATACGTTCCTTTTCATTTCAAGAGAAGTCATCATGTGAATAGGTATAAGATTTTCTCTGAATCAGCTCTAAGAAATATGGTTTCCATGTCTTCATTTAAAATCACATAACACATATACAGACGATAGCACAACAAGCTATTACAGCACGTCAAATTTCCCTGATTTAAATCGA
This sequence comes from Hyppa rectilinea, assembly GCA_951799385.1. Lineage (NCBI taxonomy): Eukaryota > Metazoa > Arthropoda > Insecta > Lepidoptera > Noctuidae > Hyppa > Hyppa rectilinea. The sequence continues at coordinate 2,736,184 of OX637310.1, read as the reverse complement.
ACCTTATACTTTTGTAATAAAGCTGAAAAACTATCAAAGTAAATTGACAGATTGGGGTAACTTGATGTGCTGGCCTCTGTACCTAAGCTAACAACAAAAAATTATATACTACAATAGTTTTTTATACGATAAACGAATAGAACTATTCGAAACTGCGACTTTGGCTCTACTAATTCACCATCGTGACATCAAGTCATTTTGAAGTCTGAACTTCAAGTAACATTGAACAAGTTTGAATGGAACATGCAATGAATATGGACATTAAAAATATAGGGAAAGTGTTAAGTGATACCGATTCTCCACTCACAGACAAAGAAGGGTTTACGGGCGCAATATCTACGCTTCATCATCTGCCTTTTCCCAACTATGTTGGGGTCGGCTTCCAGTCTAACCGGATGCAGCTGAATACCAGTATTTTACATGGAGCGACTGCCTATCTGACATCCCACTTATATCACAATTAATCCATTCGTATCTATACGGAATTTGTGTTGTTTTTCTTGTAAACTGCCTCTAGCTGCGGTCGCATCTCCATGCTCTATGGCAAACATACTTTTAGGTCTAAAACATTTTATTTGTCATATACTACATGGTATAAAGCAAAGTCGCTTCCGCTGTCCTAATACCTGTATGTATGTATGCTTAGATCTTTAAAACTACAAAACCGATTTTGATGCAGGTTTTTTTTAATAGATAGAGTGGTTCAAGAGGAAGGTTTATATGTTTAATGACATGCAATTTCCGTCATCCACAGGGCCGGATTTAAATGTAATGCCGCCCCTGGGCCCCGGAAAAAAATCCGCCCCAATACTGGAATTTTGCTTAAACTTATACACTGCTGGAAGAAATTAAGGGATTAAAAAAATATTCAAATTTTTGGTCAATTTTCAACAGGCCGTAACTTCGAGATGGTCGTATAGGGAAAAAAAATTAAGGTTTTTGGATTAGAACTTTAAAATTTGGTAGCGTCAGCGATTTTTGAGCAAACTTAGAAAAACCAGCAACAAAAAAATCAAGCCAACCGCCTCTACGAGGACACGGTGGTGCTCCGCCCAAGCGGGGCATGTTTCCACCGTATGCTCTGGTCATCTGGGTGATCCTCGCAGTGGTGACACCCGGGCGTTTCCTCCCGCCTGATTATGTGCAGGAACCTCCCGAAACATCCATGTCCGGTGAGGACCTGCGTCAGGCGGTAGGTGAGGGCACCGTGACGCCTGTCTAGCAACTCCTCAAAGAGGGGCCTTACCGCCACTATCGTGTCGTGCCCTGCGCTGGGTTGCGACAGTCGCTGTTTCCAGGCCACCAAGAGATCGCGTACAGGCGCGCGAGGACTATCGCCTCCAGATCCCACGGCGGCAGTCCGGCAAGGAGGCTTGCCGCCTTGACCGAGATCGTGCGGTACCCCCGGATCAGCCTAATGGGGACTAGCCTTGCTGCATCGAAAATATAAAGAAAACCAATAATGTTAAGTGTGCTTTTAACAGTTCAATATGTCCACATAAACTCTGCAAAGAGCCAAATTAGCCAGCCGTTTTTTTGTTTCACTCAATCGAATTTTTGAAAATGAAAGGATCACGTTTATTGCTCTGAAAAGCTCATAATTATTTTTTAATGAGAAATAAATCTGAGCTTTTTCCACATTTTCGTTGCAGAGACTCAGCGAGTGCTTAAATTAAAAAAAAAGGTCTTGACACCTTTAACTTTCTGTCGATCATTGAATCTCTATATCCATAATCAAATACGATAAGAGGAGTTTTCAAATAATTCGAGTGTCTACTTTCATTTTCCAGACTCTATAAATTTTTACTAAAAGTGCCAAAATTATAATTCACAAATAATGTATGAATTGAATTTATTAAATTATCAATAAAACAGATAATAATTACATTTATATAATTATTTAATTTATATTGAGCAATCTTGATAAGACCGGTTATGTCACCGAAAGTTAATATAAGTAATATTAACTTTCGGTGACATAACACGGGTCAGTGGCGGATTTATCAGCAGGAGGAGTAGGCTGGAGCCTAGGGCGGCAAATTTAGTTCATAATTTTTTTATTTCGATTTGTAAATTAAAAACTAATATTATATACACAAAAAAGTATTATAATGCTTTTATAATAAAACTAAAATTATAATACTAACAAATAATTAAGAAAAGATATATTTATTTAGGGCACACCACGATAGTAATCGTAAGACCTATCTTTGAGGAGTAGCTAGAGAGGATCTAACACAGTACCATAGTTCAAAATGATATGGGAAAAGTTGATGTAACGAGGATGATGGAGCACAAATCATAAAGTTGGAATTTTATTGATAGAAAATTGATATTTGATTGTGGACTATGGTATCAAAATTTGTAGGCGGCACAACGGAATAGCCTACGGGCGGCAAATCTGTAAATCCGCCACTGACACGGGTTATTGCAATCTTGACATATTTGTCATGTAAAAACGCGTTTAATAAAACTCGAAATAATGACAACTGTCACAATAATCAAAATAATTTCAAAAAAGTATTAAATCATAGAATTTTTTAATTTATATTGAGGTACCTATCTTGATAAGACTAAAACAATTTTTTTCACTTGCGAAATTTTGCCACCCTAAAAAATTTGCCGCCCTGGCCACTCGCCCCGACTGCCCCTAGGGTAAATCCAGCGCTGCACGTGACACACAGTCACGTGTTTCGAACACAAGGTCACGTGCTTCGAACACACAGTCATGTGTTTCGGACCCTCAGTCAATTGCCTGAGACACACGATCACGTGCCTCAGTCACACAGTCACGTGACTCTGACACACTGTCACGTGCCACAGTCACGTGACTCAGAAACAAAGCCACGTGACACAGACACACAGTCACGTGTCTGAGGACACACCGTCACGTACCGTGTGTGTGTGTGTGTGTGTTCTTGTGTGTCAAGTGCCTCGGACACACGATCACGTGCCTCAGTCACACAGTCACATGACTCAGACACACAGTCACGTGCCTCAGACACACAGTCACGTGGCTCAGACACACAAGCACGTGACTCAGAGACACAGTCACGTGACACAAATACAAAGTCACGTGACACAAATACAAAGTCACGTGCCTTAGACAAAGTCACGTGACTCAGACACACAGTCACGTGCCTCAGACACACAGTCACGTAGCTCGGACACACAATCACGTGACACAGTGACAATGTCACGTGACTCAGACACACTGTCAAGTGCCTCAGTCACACGATCACGTATCTCAGTCACACAGTCACGTGACTCAGACACACAGTCACGTGCCTCTGTCACACAGTCACGTGTTTCGGACACACAATCACATGACAGTGACAAAGTCACGTGACTCGGACAGACAGTCACGTAACTCCAACACACTGTCACGTGCCACAGTTACGTGCCTCAGACACCGTCACGTGTCTCGGACACACGATCACGTGCCTCTGTCACACAGTCACGTGACACAGACCCACAGTCACGTGACACAGACACAAAGTCACGTGACTCAGACACACAGTCACGTGACTTTAACACACAGGCACGTGACTCAGACACACGGTCACGTGTCTCAGTCACACAGTCACGTGCCTCAGACACACCGTCACGTGCCTCGGACACACGATCACGTGCCTCTGTCACACAATCACGTGACAGTGACAAAGTCACGTGACTCGGACACGCAGTCACGTGCTTCGGACACATAATCACGTGACACAGTGAAAATGTCACGTGACTCAGACACACTGTCACGTGCCTCAGTCACACAGTCACGTGACTCAGACACACTGTCACGTGCCTCAGACACACAGTCACGTGGCTCAGACAAACAAGCACGTGACTCAGAGACACAGTCACGTGACACAGACACAAAGTCACGTGCCTTAGACACAGTAACGTGACTTGAACACACAGGCACGTGACTCAGACACATGGTCACGTACCACAGTCACGTGACTAAGAAACAAAGTCACGTGCCTCAGACACACAGTCACGTGGCTCAGACACACAAGCACGCGACTCAGAGACAAAGTCACGTGACACAGACACACAGTCACGTGCCTCAGACACACCGTCACGTGCTTCGGACACACGATCACGTGCCTCTGTCACACAGTCACGTGTTTCGGACACACAATCACATGACAGTGACAAAGTCACGTGACTCGGACACACTGTCACGTGACTCAGACACACAGTCACGTGACTCCAACACACTGTCACGTGCCACAGTCACGTGCCTCAGACACACAGTCACGTGCCTCGGACACACAGTCACGTGTTTTGGACACACAATCACGTGACAGTGAAAAAGACAGGTGACTCAGAAACAAAGTCACGTGACACAGACACACAGTTACGTGCCTCAGACACACCGTCACGTGCCTCGGACACACGATCACGTGCCTCTGTCACACAGTCACGTGTTTCGGACACACAATCACATGACAGTGACAAAGTCACGTGACTCGGACACACTGTCACGTGCCTCAGACACACAATCACGTGACTCAGACACACAGTCACGTGCCTCAGACACACAGTCACGTGGCTCAGACACACAAGCACGTGACTCAGAGACACAGTCACGTGACACAAATACAAAGTCACGTGACACAGACACACAGTCACGTGCCTCAGGCACACCGTCACGTGCCTCAGGCACACCGTCACGTGCCTCGGACACACAATCACGTGCCTCTGTCACACAGTCACGTGTTTCGGACACACAATCACGTGACAGTGACAAAGTCACGTGACTAAGACCCACAGTCACGTGACACAGTGACAAAGTCACGTGACTCAGACATACTGTCTCGTACCTCAGTCACACAGACACGTGGCTCGGACACACAATCACGTGACACAGACACAAAGTCACGAGCCTCAGACACACAGTCACGTGCCTCAGTCACACAGTCACGTGACTCAGACACACTGTCACGTGCCACAGTCACGTGCCTCAGACACACAGTCACGTGCCTCGGACACACCGTCACGTGCCTCGGACACACGATCACGTGCCTCTGTCACACAGTCACGTGTTTCGGACACACAATCACGTGACAGTGACAAAGTCACGTGACTCGGACCCACAGTCACGTAACACAGTGACAAAGTCACGTGACTCAGACATACTGTCTCGTACCTCAGTCACACAGACACGTGGCTCGGACACACAATCACGTGACACAGACACAAAGTCACGTGCCTCAGACACACTGTCACGTGCCACAGTCACGTGCCTCAGACACACAGTCACGTACCTCGGACACACAGTCAAGTGCCACAGTCACGTGACTCAGAGACACAGTCACGTGACACAAATACAAAGTCACGTGCCTTAGACACAGTTACGTGACTTGAACACACGATCACATGCCTCTGTCACACAGTCACGTGTTTCGGAAACACAATCACATGACAGTGACAAAGTCACGTGCCTCAGACACACCGTCACGTGTCTCGGACACACGATCACGTGCCTCTGTCACACAGTCACGTGACACAGACCCACAGTCACGTGACACAGTGACAAAGTCACGTGACTCAGACATACTGTCTCGTACCTCAGTCACACAGGCACGTGGCTCGGACACACAATCACGTGACACAGACACAAAGTCACGTGCCTCAAACACACAGTCACGTGGCTCAGACACACAAGCACGTGACTCAAAGACACAGTCACGTGACACAAATACAAAGTCACGTGCCTTAGACACAGTTACGTGACTTGAACACACGGGCACGTGACTCAGACACATGGTCACGTGTCTCAGTCACACAGTCACGTGACTCAGACACTCTGTCACGAACCACAGTCACGTGACTCAGAAACAAAGTCACGTGACACAGACACACAGTCACGTGCCTCAGACACACTGTCACGTGCTTCGGACACACGATCACGTGCCTCTGTCACACAGTCACGTGTTTCGGACACACAATCACATGACAGTGACAAAGTCACGTGACTCGGACACACTGTCACGTGACTCAGACACACAGTCACGTAACTCCAACACACTGTCACGTGCCACAGTCACGTGCCTCAGACACACAGTCACGTGCCTCGGACACACAGTCACGTGTTTCGGACACACAATCACGTGACAGTGAAAAAGACACGTGACTCAGAAACAAAGTCACGTGACACAGACACACAGTTACGTGCCTCAGACACACCGTCACGTGCCTCGGACACATGATCACGTGCCTCTGTCACACAGTCACGTGTTTCGGACACACAATCACATGACAGTGACAAAGTCACGTGACTCGGACACACTGTCACGTGCCTCAGACACACAATCACGTGACTCAGACACACAGTCACGTGCCTCAGACACACAGTCACGTGGCTCAGACACACAAGCACGTGACTCAGACACACTGTCACGTGCCACAGTCAGGTGCCTCAGAAACAAAGTCACGTGACACAGACACACAGTCACGTGCCTCAGGCACACCGTCACGTGCCTCGGACACACGATCACGTGCCTCTGTCACACAGTCACGTGTTTCGGACACACAATCACGTGACAGTGACAAAGTCACGTGACTAAGACCCACAGTCACGTGACACAGTGACAAAGTCACGTGACTCAGACATACTGTCTCGTACCTCAGTCACACAGACACGTGGCTCGGACACACAATCACGTGACACAGACACAAAGTCACGAGCCTCAGACACACAGTCACGTGCCTCAGTCACACAGTCACGTGACTCAGACACACTGTCACGTGCCACAGTCACGTGCCTCAGACACACAGTCACGTGCCTCGGACACACCGTCACGTGCCTCGGACACACGATCACGTGCCTCTGTCACACAGTCACGTGTTTCGGACACACAATCACGTGACAGTGACAAAGTCACGTGACTCGGACCCACAGTCACGTAACACAGTGACAAAGTCACGTGACTCAGACATACTGTCTCGTACCTCAGTCACACAGACACGTGGCTCGGACACACAATCACGTGACACAGACACAAAGTCACGTGCCTCAGACACACTGTCACGTGCCTCAGACACACAGTCACGTACCTCGGACACACAGTCAAGTGCCACAGTCACGTGACTCAGAGACACAGTCACGTGACACAAATACAAAGTCACGTGCCTTAGACACAGTTACGTGACTTGAACACACGGGCACGTGACTCAGATACATGGTCACGTGTCTCAGTCACGTGACTCAGAAACAAAGTCACGTGACACAGACACACAGTCACGTGCCTCAGACACCGTCACGTGCCTCGGACACACGATCACGTACCTCTGTCACACAGTCACGTGTTTCGGACACACAATCACGTGACAGTGACAAAGTCACGTGACTCGGACACACTGTCACGTGACTCAGACACACAGTCACGTAACTCAGACACACTGTCACGTGCCACAGTCACGTGCCTCGGACACACAGTCACGTGTTTCGAACACACAATCACGTGACAGTGACAAAGACACGCGACTCAGAAACAAAGTCACGTGACACAGACACACAGTTACGTGCCTCAGACACACCGTCACGTGTCTCGGACACACGATCACGTGCCTCTGTCACACAGTCACGTGACACAGACCCACAGTCACGTGACACAGTGACAAAGTCACGTGACTCAGACATACTGTCTCGTACCTCAGTCACACAGACACGTGGCTCGGACACACAATCACGTGACACAGACACAAAGTCACGTGCCTCAGACACACAGTCACGTGGCTCAGACACACAAGCACGTGACTCAGAGACACAGTCACGTGACACAAATACAAAATCACGTGCCTTAGACACAGTTACGTGACTTGAACACACGGGCACGTGCCTCGGACACAGTCACGTGTTTCGGACACACAATCACGTGACAGTGACAAAGACACGCGACTCAGAAACAAAGTCACGTGACACAGACACACAGTTACGTGCCTCAGACACACCGTCACGTGTCTCGGACACACGATCACGTGCCTCTGTCACACAGTCACGTGACACAGACCCACAGTCACGTGACACAGTGACAAAGTCACGTGACTCAGACATACTGTCTCGTACCTCAGTCACACAGACACGTGGCTCGGACACACAATCACGTGACACAGACACAAAGTCACGTGCCTCGGACACACGATCACGTGCCTCTGTCACACAGTCACGTGTTTCGGACACACAATCACATGACAGTGACAAAGTCACGTGACTCGGACACACTGTCACGTGCCTCAGACACACAATCACGTGACTCAGACACACAGTCACGTGCCTCAGACACACAGTCACGTGGCTCAGACACACAAGCACGTGACTCAGAGACACAGTCACGTGACACAAATACAAAGTCACGTGACACAGACACACAGTCACGTGCCTCAGGCACACCGTCACGTGCCTCAGGCACACCGTCACGTGCCTCGGACACACAATCACGTGCCTCTGTCACACAGTCACGTGTTTCGGACACACAATCACGTGACAGTGACAAAGTCACGTGACTAAGACCCACAGTCACGTGACACAGTGACAAAGTCACGTGACTCAGACATACTGTCTCGTACCTCAGTCACACAGACACGTGGCTCGGACACACAATCACGTGACACAGACACAAAGTCACGAGCCTCAGACACACAGTCACGTGCCTCAGTCACACAGTCACGTGACTCAGACACACTGTCACGTGCCACAGTCACGTGCCTCAGACACACAGTCACGTGCCTCGGACACACCGTCACGTGCCTCGGACACACGATCACGTGCCTCTGTCACACAGTCACGTGTTTCGGACACACAATCACGTGACAGTGACAAAGTCACGTGACTCGGACCCACAGTCACGTAACACAGTGACAAAGTCACGTGACTCAGACATACTGTCTCGTACCTCAGTCACACAGACACGTGGCTCGGACACACAATCACGTGACACAGACACAAAGTCACGTGCCTCAGACACACTGTCACGTGCCACAGTCACGTGCCTCAGACACACAGTCACGTACCTCGGACACACAGTCAAGTGCCACAGTCACGTGACTCAGAGACACAGTCACGTGACACAAATACAAAGTCACGTGCCTTAGACACAGTTACGTGACTTGAACACACGATCACATGCCTCTGTCACACAGTCACGTGTTTCGGAAACACAATCACATGACAGTGACAAAGTCACGTGCCTCAGACACACCGTCACGTGTCTCGGACACACGATCACGTGCCTCTGTCACACAGTCACGTGACACAGACCCACAGTCACGTGACACAGTGACAAAGTCACGTGACTCAGACATACTGTCTCGTACCTCAGTCACACAGGCACGTGGCTCGGACACACAATCACGTGACACAGACACAAAGTCACGTGCCTCAAACACACAGTCACGTGGCTCAGACACACAAGCACGTGACTCAAAGACACAGTCACGTGACACAAATACAAAGTCACGTGCCTTAGACACAGTTACGTGACTTGAACACACGGGCACGTGACTCAGACACATGGTCACGTGTCTCAGTCACACAGTCACGTGACTCAGACACTCTGTCACGAACCACAGTCACGTGACTCAGAAACAAAGTCACGTGACACAGACACACAGTCACGTGCCTCAGACACACTGTCACGTGCTTCGGACACACGATCACGTGCCTCTGTCACACAGTCACGTGTTTCGGACACACAATCACATGACAGTGACAAAGTCACGTGACTCGGACACACTGTCACGTGACTCAGACACACAGTCACGTAACTCCAACACACTGTCACGTGCCACAGTCACGTGCCTCAGACACACAGTCACGTGCCTCGGACACACAGTCACGTGTTTCGGACACACAATCACGTGACAGTGAAAAAGACACGTGACTCAGAAACAAAGTCACGTGACACAGACACACAGTTACGTGCCTCAGACACACCGTCACGTGCCTCGGACACATGATCACGTGCCTCTGTCACACAGTCACGTGTTTCGGACACACAATCACATGACAGTGACAAAGTCACGTGACTCGGACACACTGTCACGTGCCTCAGACACACAATCACGTGACTCAGACACACAGTCACGTGCCTCAGACACACAGTCACGTGGCTCAGACACACAAGCACGTGACTCAGACACACTGTCACGTGCCACAGTCAGGTGCCTCAGAAACAAAGTCACGTGACACAGACACACAGTCACGTGCCTCAGGCACACCGTCACGTGCCTCGGACACACGATCACGTGCCTCTGTCACACAGTCACGTGTTTCGGACACACAATCACGTGACAGTGACAAAGTCACGTGACTAAGACCCACAGTCACGTGACACAGTGACAAAGTCACGTGACTCAGACATACTGTCTCGTACCTCAGTCACACAGACACGTGGCTCGGACACACAATCACGTGACACAGACACAAAGTCACGAGCCTCAGACACACAGTCACGTGCCTCAGTCACACAGTCACGTGACTCAGACACACTGTCACGTGCCACAGTCACGTGCCTCAGACACACAGTCACGTGCCTCGGACACACCGTCACGTGCCTCGGACACAAGATCACGTGCCTCTGTCACACAGTCACGTGTTTCGGACACACAATCACGTGACAGTGACAAAGTCACGTGACTCGGACCCACAGTCACGTAACACAGTGACAAAGTCACGTGACTCAGACATACTGTCTCGTACCTCAGTCACACAGACACGTGGCTCGGACACACAATCACGTGACACAGACACAAAGTCACGTGCCTCAGACACACTGTCACGTGCCACAGTCACGTGCCTCAGACACACAGTCACGTACCTCGGACACACAGTCAAGTGCCACAGTCACGTGACTCAGAGACACAGTCACGTGACACAAATACAAAGTCACGTGCCTTAGACACAGTTACGTGACTTGAACACACGGGCACGTGACTCAGATACATGGTCACGTGTCTCAGTCACGTGACTCAGAAACAAAGTCACGTGACACAGACACACAGTCACGTGCCTCAGACACCGTCACGTGCCTCGGACACACGATCACGTACCTCTGTCACACAGTCACGTGTTTCGGACACACAATCACGTGACAGTGACAAAGTCACGTGACTCGGACACACTGTCACGTGACTCAGACACACAGTCACGTAACTCAGACACACTGTCACGTGCCACAGTCACGTGCCTCGGACACACAGTCACGTGTTTCGAACACACAATCACGTGACAGTGACAAAGACACGCGACTCAGAAACAAAGTCACGTGACACAGACACACAGTTACGTGCCTCAGACACACCGTCACGTGTCTCGGACACACGATCACGTGCCTCTGTCACACAGTCACGTGACACAGACCCACAGTCACGTGACACAGTGACAAAGTCACGTGACTCAGACATACTGTCTCGTACCTCAGTCACACAGACACGTGGCTCGGACACACAATCACGTGACACAGACACAAAGTCACGTGCCTCAGACACACAGTCACGTGGCTCAGACACACAAGCACGTGACTCAGAGACACAGTCACGTGACACAAATACAAAATCACGTGCCTTAGACACAGTTACGTGACTTGAACACACGGGCACGTGCCTCGGACACAGTCACGTGTTTCGGACACACAATCACGTGACAGTGACAAAGACACGCGACTCAGAAACAAAGTCACGTGACACAGACACACAGTTACGTGCCTCAGACACACCGTCACGTGTCTCGGACACACGATCACGTGCCTCTGTCACACAGTCACGTGACACAGACCCACAGTCACGTGACACAGTGACAAAGTCACGTGACTCAGACATACTGTCTCGTACCTCAGTCACACAGACACGTGGCTCGGACACACAATCACGTGACACAGACACAAAGTCACGTGCCTTAGACACACAGTCACGTGGCTCAGACACACAAGCACGTGACTCAGAGACACAGTCACGTGACACAAATACAAAGTCACGTGCCTTAGACACAGTTACGTGACTTGAACACACGGGCACGTGACTCAGACACATGGTCACGTGTCTCAGTCACGTGACTCAGAAACAAAGTCACGTGACACAGACACACAGTCACGTGCCTCAGACACACCGTCACGTGCCTCGGACACACGATCACGTGCCTCTGTCACACAGTCACGTGTTTCGGACACACAATCACGTGACAGTGACAAAGTCACGTGACTCGGACACACTGTCACGTGACTCAGACACACAGTCACGTAACTCAGACACACTGTCACGTGCCACAGTCACGTGCCTCAGACACACAGTCACGTGCCTCGGACACACAGTCACGTGTTTCGGACACACAATCACGTGACAGGGACAAAGACACGCGACTCAGAAACAAAGTCACGTGACACAGACACACAGTTACGTGCCTCAGACACACCGTCACGTGTCTCGGACACACGATCACGTGCCTCTGTCACACAGTCACGTGACACAGACCCACAGTCACGTGACTCAGAAACAAAGTCACGTGACACAGACACACAGTCACGTGCCTCAGACACACCGTCACGTGCCTCGGACACACAATCACGTGACACAGACACAAAGTCACGTGCCTCAGACACACAGTCACGTGGCTCAGACACACAAGCACGTGACTCAGAGACACAGTCACGTGACACAAATACAAAGTCACGTGCCTTAGACACAGTTACGTGACTTGAACACACGGGCACGTGACTCAGACACATGGTCACGTGTCTCTGTCACACAGTCACGTGTTTCGGACACACAATCACGTGACAGTGACAAAGTCACGTGACTCGGACACACAGTCACGTGCCTCAAACACACAGTCACGTGACTCAGACATACTGTCTCGTACCTCAGTCACACAGACACGTTTCTCGGACACACAATCTCGTGACACAGACACAAAGTCACGTGCCTTAGACACAGTCACGTGACTTGAACACACAGGCACGTGACTCAGACACATGGTCACGTGTCTCAGTCACACAGTCACGTGACCCAGACACACTGTCACGTGCCACAGTCACGTGACTCAGAAACAAAGTCACGTGACACAGACACAGCCTCGTGCCTCAGACACACCGTCACGTGCCTCGGACACACGATCACGTGCCTCTGTCACACAGTCACGTGTTTCGGACACACAATCACGTGACACTGACAAAGTTACGTGACTATAGTTTTTTTTATTTCGATTTGTAAATTAAAAAAAAATATATTATACACAAAAAAGTATTATAATGCTTTTATAATTAAACTTAAATTATAATACTAACAAATAGTGATCACCACTATAGTGATCGTAAGACCTCTCTTTGAGGAGTAGCTATAGAGGATCTAACACAGTACCATATTTCACAATGATACGGGAAAAGTTGATGTAACGAGGATGATGGAGCACAAATCATATAGTTGGAATTTTATGGATAGAAAACTGATATTTGATTGTGGACTATGGTATCAAAATTTGTAGGCGGCACAACGGAATAGCCTACGGGCGGCAAATCTGTTAATCCGCCACTGACACGGGTTATTGCAATCTTGACATATTTGTCACGTAAAAACGCGTCTAATAAAACTCGACATAATGACAACTGTCCGCCCTAAAAAATTAGCCGCCCTGGGCACTCGCCCCGACTGCCCCTAAGGTAAATCCAGCGCTGGTCATCCATACGGGTGAAGCCGCGGGCAGAAGCTAGTTAATATATAAATGCAAAAGTTTGGATGGATGTTAATTACTCAATTGCGCCAGAACAGCTGAACGCATCCGTATGAGGCACACATAGAATACTTTTTAGCCCAGTAGTACGTTTCCGTGACATAATTTCCGATGCGGGCTAAGCTACTGACAGACGCTAGTGGAGTATAACAACGGGGTTTTCAAGCTGGATTACCCACCATCAATTCAGTTTTTTTTTTACCTTTTGAACGCCAGAGCAGAAACGCACGCGCGTGCCTTCTACGCCAAGCTACAAATTTATTTCTTCTTGTTTATGAATTTCCCAATATCCGGCGTCTTGTGACGAAAGCTTCAATTTTTAAAGTCAAAGTCAAATCATTTTTTTCAAGCACAAGAAAGACACTTTTGAACGTCAAAATGAACAAGAAATAGAATTGATTCTAGTCGCCCCTTAAAAGGTAGTTTCGTGTGGAGATGTGTTGTTATGTTTTAAGATATCTATACAAACACTCACAAAAGTAATGATTTAATTGTTTATTTCGTGTTATAGTGTTGTTGCCATTGCCACATATTTAGTCGTTGGCGTACAGGGCCTGCGCTTGCTTGTCACGTATAAGTGACAATGACGTTCAAAAGGTTAAAAGAGAAATATTCTGCTTACAAACTAGATTAATGTGTTATTATCATGAACTAGCTGCTCCCGCACGGTTTCAACCACTGCTCGGCTCCTATTGGTCGTAGCGTGATGTTACATAGCCTATAGCCTTCCTCGTTATATGGACTATCCAACACAAAAAAAAAAAAAAAATCGGGCCAGTAGTTCCAGAGATTAGTGCGTTCAAACAAACAAACTCTTCAGCTTTATAATTTTAGTATAGATGAATAGAACCTACTATACTAACTACGAATGTATTAACTCGATACGATTATAAAAGGCCCCAGTCAGTTGGAAAACCGTTTTCACACATGAATGCTAACTACTCGCAAGTGAAAATACGATGAAAAAAATCATTATGGAGATTTTTCTGCTCGAGTTTGTTATGACAACTTAACACTAAAATTATCAAACAAAAAGATGAGAATGTATGTTTTGTGTAACAAAGTTTTATGCTTACGTTTATTGTTACAAGATATGTTTTCAATTTTTCGCAGACAAAGCGTTTTATTTTAAATAAGCCATTTGAAGCATATTTGGCACAAAGAAGCAAGTTGCCCGTCCAAAGTGTAGGTTCCTATGCAGAAAAATGGGTTTTTAACTCCATGGGGATTATTTTGAATGAGGCAAAAAATTGCCAAGATTATAATAAATATTTATTCAGAATTAAACAACTTTAATTCTGAATAAATATATATTTTCATTATTATTATCTTGGCATTTTTACCAATGTAAAATGTAAACATTAAAATCTTAGAAAAAAATTATAAAGGTATTATATTTTAAGATGCGTGAACCTGTTGAAGGTGTTTCTTGGTAATAGAGATTATTTTAAATGACTTGAAAAATAGGCAAAACTACTATTATTATGTTTACATTACATGCATCTATGTTATTATTCCTGTATTTTATAGTAATGCATAAAGCTTAACCACCAAAGCCTGCAGCCACACTTGTAAGCCCGGATTTCATCGGAATTCTTCAAGATTATGGGTTCCTTACTGACTTTATTTCTAGTTCTATCAGTAGTTCGTACCCACCAATATAATTGGTTGAAAACACATGAAAATTGCAAGGCAATTAAGATCACAATGCCTTATGAAAGATGCCATGCACTTCTATTTAGTTCCTATTAAAACTTTCGCATCACATGATGAACAAAGCAGTGGATTCGCAGCCCATGATACTGTGCCAATAAATCACAATGTAACATTAAGTGATGTCATGTTCACAGCCTATCGCAACCGAATACCTCAATAAATCATTTACTTTGAAAGTTTTATAACTTGTGCGATATACCAAGAGTACTTACAGTTGTACATAATAATAAATCTGGTCTGGAAGTGGATTTATATTGATTTATTTATGGTGTACGTTATTAAAAGCATTTTTTTTTTAAGAAAACTTTAACTATTTTCTTTTTCCAAACGGTTTTACAGAGTTTATACAGAGAGAGTGTGAGTGTGTTGTGTTTGAGTTTTTTTTTTGTTTACGGTTTTTTTTCGTTTGTCAAACATAAAGTCACAGTTAAATCATTTATTTCAAATAGGCACAAAAAATGCACTTTTGAACGTCAAAATGAACAAAAATAGAATTGATTCTAGTCGCCCCTTCCAAAAGGTAGTTTTGTATGGAGAAGAAGGGCAAGAAACTTCCCCGTTACTCTTCACTACAAAGTATAAAACAAAGTCGCTTTCTCTGTCCCTATATCCCTATGTATGCTTAAATCTTTAAAACTACGCAACGTATTTTGATGCAGTTTTTTTAGATAGAGTGATTGAAGAGGAAGGTTTATGTGTATAATTTGCCGACATATTATGCGGGCGAAGCCGCGGGCGGAAGCTTGTTTAAAATAAAACAATGGCAGGTACAATTAATTATGTCTTATATACATGGTGCTCACCTATTTACAACATAAATGATACAGGTACCTCATAAGTTTGGTACAAGAGAAACAGCTGAAAACCAATCCAAAACCATTCCATTGGCTATTGCCCAATCTCCGGTCAAATCAATTCTGACACCAAACATAATATTGTTAATCACAAACCGTCTAACGATGGATGAACATCTGCTACCAAACATAAGATGATATTATAGATTTTCATGCTCTAATGATTAGCAAATTGGCAACAGATAAAATCTCCGTGGGACTTCGTACAGTCTGTCAGAGTCGCGGCCAAAACTTGTAGACTAAGACAAAGTATTCAGTACCAAAATTGGAATAGAAATTTTCCTGGAATGCAGATTAAGGTAGATACTAGTCGGTGGTAATAAATGAGGTAAGTAAATTGATAACTGATTGGAACTTATATATTCGAGCTGTTTGGGGTTGAAAGCCGGCTTCAAAGAATCAGTATTGCCATACAACGTGGCAATCTACTTTTTAGAAATTTCTCATACATAATAACGCTTCAACGATCGATTTTTGATCAACATACTGATCTCGCTAATCAATTGCTGATTCTCGAAATTGATGTTACACAAGACACACTCGGTCAGTGTCCACCTTTAAATAAAAAATTGGACGCAGCGATAAAACAAGCTATTATTATGAGCACGTGCCAACATATGTGCCAATAATAGACGAAACGCTCGATTAGTGCGGGTTGAAACACTCATTACAAGATCAATGATCTTATACAATATATAATTTAACACTAAACGTAAAAAGAATATGGGTATTAGGACCGTGGGGTACAAGTGCTCATAGTTTATTTAAAGAAATCTCCAAACGGCTAGTTGATACTTCCCGTGACCCAAGTGCTGGCTTTTACCTTGGCCTGAGGCATAGCATTGCCATACAACGTGGCAATGCCGTCAGTCTCTTGGGTACATTACCAGTCGACAGCGATCAGAAGGAATTTTTCGACGCCATATTTTAGTTAGTTATTAGTTTTAAATACTTGTGCATGATCTTAGTATTTGAATTTCAATCCGATGTGGATTATTTCAAGAGACTGATGAACAAGATCTAACAAGTGACTGTCGATGCCCTATCCTTCTACGGTAAAGAAAGTGTTTAAGCACAATGAGAGTGCCGACATTAAAAAAACAAAAGAAATCTATAATCGAATTGGCATAATAAATGATTATTTATTTTGCTGCAATGGATGGATGGCGATTCTCCTTGTCAACAGAACCAGTCGATCGATTCTGTAAATATCTAAACTAAACAAACTTAGGTGAAGTGAGCTGTTGCGCCACTTAATGCTAGGGAATGACACTATTGACAGCTCCCTTTAACCTCATTTCACCTGCGTTTTTACAGTGAGATTTTACAGAATAGCACTACAGTTCTCTGATATTCACCAGTGAACTTTCAGGGACTAGCATTTTATATCTCGCTTAAAAAATGGTGAATGTTTTATTTGACACTAGATGCTAACTCTTCTTCTCATGAATATTAAACCAGGAAGTACTTTCGCAAATATGAAACTTACAGCTCTTATGAAAATCCTAAGTCTTTCTCCGTCGCACTAATTTCCTTTACAAATGCACAATAATTATCTCTTCCGTCACATTTCTTTATCATCTATTAGCCGTACTAACGTCCCAGCATCGCAATCTCGGTATCTTTATGCAACTCCAACAACCGACTGATAAAGCTATGATAATATTTGAATGCCATAATAGCGTGGAAACAATAGGGAGTTTTATTATTAGGTTAATCACGTGTATATAAATAAAATGACTGCCGAGTTAGTCTTGTTATGGCAAGTGCTCTGCTGAGTATGAGATCCTGGGTTCGATTCCTAGTTCGGGCTTGAGTGTTGTTGGGTTTTTTTTTCTAAAATCTGGATTTTAGCCTCGTTGATCTATTGCAAGGGACTTAAACATTACAGGTGTAAAGAGGGTGTATTATAGCCTACACTTCTGCGTACACCTCGGGGAAAAGAGGCGAGAAGTACGGTACGTTTATATAAAAAATAAAATGTTATGTTTAAGAATGTATTACTGATAACAGTAGTTTAATTTCTTAGCACTTAGAAGCAAGCTGGGACTATTACAGTATTTGATCTCTTTGATAAGGTGTAGTCAAAATCTTCGTGTAATCTTCTATATATAAAAATCAATTGCTGTTCGTTAGTCTCGCTAAAACTGCTAAAACTCGAGAACGGCTGGGCCGATTTAGATGATTTTGGTGTTGAAATGTTTGTCGTAGTCCAGGAAATGTTTAAAAGGTGAGAAATTAGGTAGGTAGGATAGGTAGGTAGTTAGGGTAGGTAGGTAGGGTAGTTAGGTAGGGTAGGTGGGGTGAGTAGGGTAGGTAGGGTAGGTAGGGAAGGTAGGGTAGGTAGGGTAGGTAGGGTAGGTAGGGTAGGTAGGGTAGGTAGGGTAGGTAGGGTAGGTAGGGTAGGTAGGGTAGGTAGGGTAGGTAGGGTAGGTAGGGTAGGTAGGGTAGGTAGGGTAGGTAGGGTAGGTAGGGTAGGTAGGGTAGGTAGGGTAGGTAGGGTAGGTAGGGTAGGTAGGGTAGGTAGGGTAGGTAGGGTAGGTAGGGTAGGTAGGGTAGGTAGGGTAGGTAGGGTAGGTAGGGTAGGTAGGGTAGGTAGGGTAGGTAGGGTAGGTAGGGTAGGTAGGGTAGGTAGGGTAGGTAGGGTAGGTAGGGTAGGTAGGGTAGGTAGGGTAGGTAGGGTAGGTAGGGTAGGTAGGGTAGGTAGGGTAGGTAGGGTAGGTAGGGTAGGTAGGGTAGGTAGGGTAGGTAGGGTAGGTAGGGTAGGTAGGGTAGGTAGGGTAGGTAGGGTAGGTAGGGTAGGTAGGGTAGGTAGGGTAGGTAGGGTAGGTAGGGTAGGTAGGGTAGGTAGGGTAGGTAGGGTAGGTAGGGTAGGTAGGGTAGGTAGGGTAGGTAGGGTAGGTAGGGTAGGTAGGGTAGGTAGGGTAGGTAGGGTAGGTAGGGTAGGTAGGGTAGGTAGGGTAGGTAGGGTAGGTAGGGTAGGTAGGGTAGGTAGGGTAGGTAGGGTAGGTAGGGTAGGTAGGGTAGGTAGGGTAGGTAGGGTAGGTAGGGTAGGTAGGGTAGGTAGGGTAGGTAGGGTAGGTAGGGTAGGTAGGGTAGGTAGGGTAGGTAGGGTAGGTAGGGTAGGTAGGGTAGGTAGGGTAGGTAGGGTAGGTAGGGTAGGTAGGGTAGGTAGGGTAGGTAGGGTAGGTAGGGTAGGTAGGGTAGGTAGGGTAGGTAGGGTAGGTAGGGTAGGTAGGGTAGGTAGGGTAGGTAGGGTAGGTAGGGTAGGTAGGGTAGGTAGGGTAGGTAGGGTAGGTAGGGTAGGTAGGGTAGGTAGGGTAGGTAGGGTAGGTAGGGTAGGTAGGGTAGGTAGGGTAGGTAGGGTAGGTAGGGTAGGTAGGGTAGGTAGGGTAGGTAGGGTAGGTAGGGTAGGTAGGGTAGGTAGGGTAGGTAGGGTAGGTAGGGTAGGTAGGGTAGGTAGGGTAGGTAGGGTAGGTAGGGTAGGTAGGGTAGGTAGGGTAGGTAGGGTAGGTAGGGTAGGTAGGGTAGGTAGGGTAGGTAGGGTAGGTAGGGTAGGTAGGGTAGGTAGGGTAGGTAGGGTAGGTAGGGTAGGTAGGGTAGGTAGGGTAGGTAGGGTAGGTAGGGTAGGTAGGGTAGGTAGGGTAGGTAGGGTAGGTAGGGTAGGTAGGGTAGGTAGGGTAGGTAGGGTAGGTAGGGTAGGTAGGGTAGGTAGGGTAGGTAGGGTAGGTAGGGTAGGTAGGGTAGGTAGGGTAGGTAGGGTAGGTAGGGTAGGTAGGGTAGGTAGGGTAGGTAGGGTAGGTAGGGTAGGTAGGGTAGGTAGGGTAGGTAGGGTAGGTAGGGTAGGTAGGGTAGGTAGGGTAGGTAGGGTAGGTAGGGTAGGTAGGGTAGGTAGGGTAGGTAGGGTAGGTAGGGTAGGTAGGGTAGGTAGGGTAGGTAGGGTAGGTAGGGTAGGTAGGGTAGGTAGGGTAGGTAGGGTAGGTAGGGTAGGTAGGGTAGGTAGGGTAGGTAGGGTAGGTAGGGTAGGTAGGGTAGGTAGGGTAGGTAGGGTAGGTAGGGTAGGTAGGGTAGGTAGGGTAGGTAGGGTAGGTAGGGTAGGTAGGGTAGGTAGGGTAGGTAGGGTAGGTAGGGTAGGTAGGGTAGGTAGGGTAGGTAGGGTAGGTAGGGTAGGTAGGGTAGGTAGGGTAGGTAGGGTGGGTAGGGTAGGTAGGGTAGGTAGGGTAGGTAGGGTAGGTAGGGTGGGTATGGTAGGTAGGGTAGGTAGGGTAGGTAGGGTAGGTAGGGTAGGTAGGGTAGGTAGGGTAGGTAGGGTAGGTAGGGTAGGTAGGGTAGGTAGGGTAGGTAGGGTAGGTAGGGTAGGTAGGGTAGGTAGGGTAGGTAGGGTAGGTAGGGTAGGTAGGGTAGGTAGGGTAGGTAGGGAAGGTATCATAGTTAAGACAGGACAACGTCTGTCGGGTCAACTAGTCGACAATAAATATAATATCATAAGATATTAACAATATTTAATTAATAGAAGCTATTAATAGTAATTAACAGTCATGAAAGCAGTAATATTACCCATAGTGAAACATTATCATGATTATAAAAATTAACGTATCTTTATGAGACACATTTTGTGCAATTTACCCAAGTAGCAAAATTTGGTCATGTAAATATCTTAATACTCAATACTCAATACTCAAATCTTTATTGCATTCCATATGTATTACATAGATGGTGTAATCAAAATAATAAACCAATATGGACCCTGTCGGGCACAGCAACATTAGGAGAGAGGAAGAGGGCTAAGTAGCAATTCAATAATATTATTATATGTTATTGTATGTGTATGATATGTATAATTATGTGTATATATTTTTAAAATCTTAGGTCTGTGTATTAGGTTTAATAAATAAATATCTTAATAATTTTAATTATTCATTGTATTATAATAATCTAGATAATTTTTATGCAATTATTAGAACTATGTTTCATTATTATTAAATTATATTATTGTTTATATATTTATATTTTTATATTTGGTTTCCTTCATTTAATATTATAACGTGAGCGAATAATTTTATTTTGCAATCGATTTGTCATCTATAAACTCCTTAACTGAGTAGTATGCCTTGGATTCCAGAAATTGTTTCAATTTATTAATAAATACATTTGTTTTTTCTACTTCTCGAATGTCATTTGGCAATGTATTATACATTTTTGTGGACATAACTAACGGGCCGGTTGAGTGCATTTTAAGTCGGGATTGTGGTATGATTACTTTATTTTTGTTGTGTCGAAAGGTGTACCTAGCTTGTGTTTCATCACAAGTAGTGTAAAAATCTGGGTATTTTCTGACAAATTTACATAATTCAAAAATATATAAACAGGGAAGTGTGAGAATTTTGTGTTTTTGGAAGTGAGGTTTGCAGCTATCTGTCTGTTCAATGTTAGTTATTATTCTAATTAACTTCTTTTGTAGAATAAATAGGGTTTGCGAATCTGTACTGTTTCCCCACAGCATGACCCCATAGCTGAGCCATGCTTGAGCGTATGCATAGTATGTGACAAGTGCCGTTTGAAAGTCGGTAGTTTTTTTAATTTCGCGTAGGGCGTATGAAAATTGTGATAATTTTGCTCTTATTTTCTGGATATGGGATTTCCAATTTATATGGGTATCTATTGACAAACCGAGGAGAGTAAATTCATGTACTTGTTCCAATTTTGCATTATTAAATGTGAAATTTAGTTTTAAAGGGGATTTTTGATGTGGGTGAAAAGTAATTAATTTGGTTTTTGTGAAGTTAATTTCTAGGTTATGGTTATCCATCCAGTTTACAGCTGTAGAAAGAAGGGAGTTTAATTTGGCGTTAATATTGTCATGGTTCTGGCTAGAGGTTAGCAGAGAGATATCATCAGCAAATAGAACACATGGTCCGTTTATAATTTTAGGGAGGTCGTTTATATAGATAAGAAATAACAGGCAACCTATTACACTCCCTTGGGGAATTGACGCGTTTACTGCCTTGCTGTCAGATCTTATTTTAATTATTTCATTTGTGGTTTTATCGAAGTATTCAATTTCTACCAGTTGTACCCTATCTTTTAGGTATGATGCAAACCACTCATGAGCTTTTCCTCGTATTCCTATCCCATGTAACTTGTCTAATAGTATTTTAAATTGCACCTTATCATAGGCTTTGGTCATATCAAGCAGCATGCCTATGGCGTAGTTTTTATTATTAACTAGCTTCTGCCCGCGACTTCGTACGCGGACCCTGTTGCTTATGCCAGCGACAACGGGGTCGCCATTTATGTTATTTTTTATCATTTTTCCCATTTAAATCTTTTATCACACTGAGCTTTAGTTTTATTTCATTCCAACAACCACCAAAACATACAGTCCATTTGTCATCGTTTTCATTTTGGCAACCGCATTATTATATTCCCCACTTGTCTCTAGAGACCTAGAAGTCAATGCGTAGATACGGTTGGAACTCAAGCTCAATTCTCTATCCGTGAACGTTTCCGACTCGCGAGACAATACATAACGTTCACGATCAGCGGTCAGTCGCACATCACGTGCCCCACTTGTCTCTAGAGACCTAGAAGTCGATGCGTAGATACGCTTGGAACTCAAGCGTAATTCACTTTCCGTGAACGTCTCTGACTCGCGAGACAATACATGACGTTCACGATCAGCGGTCAGTCGCGCATCATATTCTTCACTGGTCTCTAGAGGCCTAATGAATACGCTGAGAACGCAGGCGTGCTTCGCGACCCGAAGAGGTTTCCACGGAGCGAGTTGCAGCCTAATGTTCTCGAACAGCATCAAGTCTCTCCTGACGCTCTTCGGTAGATTCTTGGGATCTTTTGATCCTCAATCTTATAGCTCGCTTGGAACATTGGGAAAGATTTGACCTCTTTCTAGGCATGGTCATAGTTTCATTGTGAAGATACCTGATCAATAAAAATCTAAATTAAAATGACTGCTCCCCTGCGTTACCGGGTAGGCTACCGTGTCACGAAGATAAATGGAAAAGGAAATTAAACACTCAAACAACATAAGCCCGAAGGCATATTCATACGATAAAATAAAAAAATAAATAGGAGTTTTGGCCAGTAGAGTCAAATTTTCAATGATATACCATCGTCATCGAAAATCAGTCCTAAACTGTTAACGCCTTCACCGCGTGCAGGTACTCCCAGTTTATGTTATTTTATAGTTAAACAGTTAAATTAGTGATAGCTTTGATTTCCACATCAGATGTTCCTGATCTTCGATTTTTATAAGTCAACAGGAAATGCCTATCATATTGAACAACAAAGACGTCAAAGACGTCATTCCTATATGTGTTATGTTGTAGCTAGGCTCTTGGAGTTCCACAACAGGTGTTCCAGATCTTCGATTTTTATAAGTCAACAGGAAATGCCCATCAGACCGAACAACTTTTGCTAAGACGTCATTCCTATATATGTTATAGTGTAGCTAGGCTCTTGGAGTTCCACAACAGGTGTTCCAGATCTTCGATTTTTATAAGTCAACACAGAATGCTCATCAGATTAAACAACTTGCGCTAAGACGTTATTCCTATATGTGTTATGGTGTAGCTAGGCTCTTGGAGTTCCACAACAGGTGTTCCAGATCTTCAATTTTTATAAGTCAACAGAGAGTGCTCATCAGATTGAACCACTTGTGCTAAGAACCTTATTCCTATATGTGTTATGGTGTAGCTAGGCTCTTGGACTTCCACAACAGGTGTTCCAGATCTTCAATTTTTATACGTCAACAGAGAGTGCTCATCAGGTTGAACAACTTTTGCTAAGACGTCATTCTTATATGTGTTATGGTGTAGCTAGGCTCTTGGAGTTCCACAACAGGTTTTCCTAATCTTCGATTTTTATAAGTCAACAGGAAATGCCCATCAAACCGAACAACTTTTGCTAAGACGTCATTCCTATATATTTTATAGTGTAGCTAGGCTCTTGGAGTTCCACAACAGGTGTTCCAGATCTTCGATTTTTATAAGTCAACAGAGAGTGCTCATCATATTGAACAACTTGTGCTAAGACGTTATTCCTATATGTGTTATGGTGTAGCTAGGCTCTTGGAGTTCCACAACAGGTGTTCCAGATCTTCAATTTTTATAAGTCAAAAGGAAATGCCCATCAGACCGAACAACTTTTGCTAAGACGTCATTCCTATATATGTTACAGTGTAGCTGGGCTCTTGGGGTTCCACATCAGGTGTTCCAGATCTTGAAATTTATTCTCTCAGCAGAAAATGCTAATCACGTGGAACAATTTTTGCTAAGGTATCATTTTTGTATCTCTTATAGTTTAGCTGGTCTGTTGCGGTTCTGCATCAGGTGTTCAAGTTTCCAAGATAAATTATAGCCTATATGTTGCCCAGACTTAATACCTATACAACAAAAAAAAAATCATTCCAATCCGTCCAGTAGTTCCGAAGATTAGCGTGTACAAACAAACAGACAAACAGACAAACAGACATACAGACAAACAGACATACAGACAAACAGACATACAGACAAACAGACAATTTTTTTTTTTTGGATTCGTGCTCTATTACTGTTTCTAAACCCCCCTCAATTATTATTTTTTTAATATATTCAATGTACAGACACAGTTTTTTTACTGTTTTATTATATGTATAGATAATGGTTAGAGCCTCTTGAATGTATTTATAGACTGCTAACGTTGTAGACCTGTTTTTTCGGAAACCGTTTTGACAGTCGTCAAGTATTTTATATTTTTCACAAAATGAGTATACGCGGTCACACATAGCCTTCTCAAATATTTTAGACGCAGTTGGAAGCAGCGCGATGGGGCGATAGTTATTAGGGTCGGTTTTTGAATTTTTCTTGTGAATTTCTTAGGAGTATGTATTTTTTTGTCCTATTGGAATCCTACAAACGTTTACAAAACCGCATTTGGGCGCAGTTTATAGGACCATTATGCCCTATAATCATTTTTTTACGGTCCGGTAAAGTGCAATTCGATTTTATAATTATCTTATTAGGTGTTTTTACAAGATATTATTGTTCTATAAAGATCCGGTAAACGCATTGAATAAGCGCGATTACTCCTCTAACGATATGATGAGTGCTGCTACTGGTGTAATTGATCCAACAGTTGGCAGCGCGATGCCATTACTAGAGCAATCATTTGATCAATTTTTGTAACGGTAACGTACTGCAGGTGTCTTAAGAAAAAATATAATATTTTCAAAGGGTAAGTATTCCACATTCTAATACCTATTTACAATAGGTAAGAACTTTTGTCTTTTGACTGTTGTGTTTAGAATGCCTACTCAACTTGCGAAATTAATTTTATTGATAAAGTGTTCGATTGTAATAAACATATCTTCATGCCCCTTCAAAACTAAACATATTTGTTATTAACTTTATTCGATAATAATTAACAAATACTCATTAAATTATAAGCCGCCATAGGATCTGGATCCCGTGTCATAATATTGCATTATCAAAACTGTTATAAACCAACTTAGTCAGAGTTAAGACTACTACAGGATATACCGACTTGGCCACCATATTTAAGTTTTAGGGTTCTTTTAGAAAATACAAAAGAAAGAACCCCCACATGCCAGTATATGTATGGTAATGTTTTAAACAGAACGAATATTTTCAGAATAGTGTAAGAATTCAGGTTTGGTCCCATAGTAAAAGTTGTTTGTTATCATGAGCACAATCATGTGTTTAGGTATCGGTCACTAATTACCAGTCACCCTATATAGGCACTTACCTAAAAAAATATTTCAGCGTGTCACATTTGAGCCTGGACTGGAAATGGTTGTAATAATGCATGTCGATGATTTTTGACCAAAAAGGACTTCCGTAAGCTCAAGTATTCGAAATGGCCATGGAATATTACACACTTTTTGTTAGCAGAAAAATGTTACGGTTGTGGTAATAATGTTTCAAATGACACAAGCACAACCAATAAGCCATTACATTTCACTGTGGCTCAAGGGGATATAATAAAATTATTAAACAATGATTTTTTTTGGTGTAAAAACTGCAAACAATATGCGTTTTATGACCATTACCCTACCGACGAGTGTAAATTATTCTGCTGTTAATATATTTTTAGGTACCTTTCACATTTTATCTTAATTAACGTAAAATAATGCATAATAGTATTGTAGGGATATTAAAAATAATATTGATGCCGTTGAGAGGTGATATTCTCTCAATGAGAACTCTTATTTATAGTACCAACTACGAAATCCCGAAATAATCAACTGTTCCTTCGTTGGTACAGAGTAGATATTCAACAATTCGTTATAACTCAGAATATTCACTTAATGAAATCTGAACTATATTTTCCTGTAGGACAGTTTAGCATTATGTTGAATGAAGGTGTGCACCTACTTAATTGCTTACCTTGTTTTTTAGATTTGCTGTAACCAGGAAATTATGCCATACAAAGTAGTACAAACTATAGAGGGAGGCAAATCTCTGCTGGTAGCTGTCCCACAGCAATGGGAACAAACTGGGATCTTATATTGGCCCAGAAAAAACCCCGACAAATTACAAAGGCATGAACATTGTGAACCAGAAGAAAACTGGTCAAAGAAAAACTGTATTTTAAAACGAAATAATATTATAAGTCTTCAAAAAGCAGAATCTTTAATTAATGCAATGTGTCAAAACTCGGACACTGAAACTGAGCCCGACATAAGCGTAAGTCGGGCTCAGTTTCAGAGTCCAAGTACCTACAAGGCAATTTAAATATAAATGTAATGTAATGTTTTACTGTATTGTTGTCATCATTAAATTCACTATCACTGCTTCCGCTTTTATTTTCATTATTTTCTTGATTATAACAAATATCAGAAGAGTTATCTTCCCAGTCTTCTAGATCTATATCGATTTTACTTTGTACGGAACCATCACAAACTTCACGAAACTTACGTTTATTCAATAAAAGTATCGAATGGTAATCTGACCCCGATTTCATTTCAAGGTACTTTTTCGAAACTCGTCTTCGATAACTGCCACTACGTTTAAATCTTTTCCATTTGTTTAAATCCATTTCTATTTTCTCTAACAAATCACAAAATGAAAGCAAAATGGATGATTACTCTAGTAATAGCAAATGTAGGACACATTTAAGTAGCATGCTAGTTTGGTGCTAACAATCCATTATAAGTCACGACTAAGACAAATTGATCCTATAATATCCTTGACCTATAGCAGCTATATCTAAGACGTCTATAGAAGTGCATGTCTTATAGAAGAATGAAACAAGACGTTAACAAGAGCAAACAATCATATTAAATGCGTTTATAGGACGAAAAGTGACACTTTCCTAATTAGTTTTATAACATGCGCTTATAAGACTGCAACTACTAGTAAGAATCTTATAAAGTAATCCTGTAAACGTTTATAAAATTAATTATGGGATCGTATGTACTTGTAGCACAAATCCTCTTTTAAATGCTGTTGTAAGATCACTGCCTTAGTCAAAACGTCTATTAGACTCCTAAATGACGTTTATTCTTATAAGTCGGTTACTATAGGAAAATTTTGCTACTTGGGTAATACCTTCTTGCTCTAGTGTAGAGCAGTGGTCTTACTCTTTTCGTGTGGTTAATGACTAACCTGATGTCAGAGTTTTAATGCTGCCCATGGGCCTCTAACTTAGCATCACATGCTGTTGAGAAATATCTCTCAGCCATGCCGGTTTCTTCACGATGTTTTCCTTCACCGATTTTTAAGCAAGTTTTAATTATACAATACACACATGATAGCTGCAAGATACATCAGATGATTAAAATAGTTAATTTATAATAATAATAATTAATCAAACTGAAAATAACGACTTGACGTTCACATAAAATATAATAAACGTTGAGTAGGTGTGGACACAATGGCATAAGACAAGATAATTTATCATCTGCACGTGATTTGGTACGCTAAAATATCTTTTGGAATTGAAACAATGTTGTTGTAAGGGCTACAAATATCTCATACTCATATACTATTTTGTCGTTTGCCATAATTTGTACAAAGGCACCGGTTTCAAGATAAGTTGCGCCCATCAGAGCGATCAGTAGTGAAAGTTTACAGACATATCAAAATTAGGTATTATAATGATTGACTATTTGAGTAGCTCGTGGCTAAGTACTAACAACCGCACAGGTCGAGCCATCAGGTTAAGCTACGCTTGCCGGGGTTTTGCCGTAGATGAGTGACCTTTACATACATACCGAGACTCCTCCGTATCTCGGAAAGCACGTTAAGCCGTTTGGTCCCGGCTGTCATTTGCGCATCTTTGACAGTCGTTACGGGTCGTCAGAAGCCAGAAAATCTGCCAGTCTTCCCTATGGGTATCGTATTACCCAGTTACTGGATTGTGGAGGTCAGATAGGCAGTCGCTTCATGTAAAATACTGGTATGCAGCTGCATCTGGTTAGACTGGAAGCCGACCCCAATGGTTAGGAAAAGGCTAGGCAGATTGATTTTGAATTGACTATTTGAAACGGTTAAAAATAAAATATGAAATCACATAGAAAACAGACTGCTCGTC
This sequence comes from Hyppa rectilinea, assembly GCA_951799385.1. NCBI lineage: Eukaryota > Metazoa > Arthropoda > Insecta > Lepidoptera > Noctuidae > Hyppa > Hyppa rectilinea. Next base: position 2,707,339 of record OX637310.1, on the reverse strand, counting down.
TTAAAAACTTCCATCGTCGTACAGAAATTAAATATTATGCGAAGATGTAATTGTAAAATTGCATTTAATGCTAATTAGTATTCCATTTGATTCTAAAGATTTGTGACGTCACATTGTTATATTACATACCAATCATGTACAGACGCCAGCACATCAAGCTATCCCTAACTGTCAAATAGTCCCAATTGAACATGAGCTTTATTCTTTTGTAATAACGTTAAAAACCTATCAAAGAAATTTGACAGATTGGGGTAGCTTGATGTGCTGGCCTGTGTACAAATTCCGCGTTTTGACAGTTCATAAAGAACGTTATTGACTTTTTTTTTTTTTTTTAAGGCTGGGAAAGCATCCAATGACTGCTCCCGCTCTGGGTGGAGCGGAAGGGAGTGTCAGACTCTTACTGACTAAAACCCATCCATGTTCCTTCCATAGCCCTTTATGTTCCGGGGTAGCGGTAACCCTTTCGGACAATCTCGCTTACCCGGCAGGCTTGGCCCTGAGGGGCCCCTTCATATGCTGACATCTCTTTGAGGCGCGCGTGGAACATATACGCGCCGTACGGCACGGGTCTGGTGCTGATCGGACGGTGAGTCACCCATTACTCACCGTCCGCAGGCCCGCGCCTACGGTGGCCGGGACTACTACCCTTATAAACAACCAATTTTTCGATCCTGCGAGCTGCGTCATTCGAAAAAAGTCAGTACTTTCTTCTAAAAACTATCTAGCAGTATGATTGGGTAGTGCCTAAGCATGACTCATATAACGGAGGAAAGACCGAAATCTTGATTTTTGGTGGAGTTTCTTGCCCATTCTTCTCCATACGTAACTACCTTTTGGAAGGGGCGACAAGAATCAATTCTATTTCTTGTTCATTTTGACGTTCAAAAGTGCCTTTCCTGTGTCTATTTGAAATCAATGATTACTTTGACTTTTGAGTTTAAAGTGAAGGACTACTGGCATTGACTCTGAAGGAGACAGCAATAGGTCAAAGGTAGCCAAACTACCACTCAACCAACAAAGTTAGAACAGTGGGCCGCATCTATAGCAAAAGACAGGGGCACTTAACCGTTAATTAAAATAATATTGAGGATTTTTGAGGGTGGAAAATCATCAAATGACCTTTCCTGCTATGGCTGAAGCGGCAGGGAGTGTCTTGATTGTAACCCATCTATGTTTCTTCATTAGCCCTTTATGTACCGGGGTAGGGGTAGCCCTTTCGGACAATCCCGTTGAATAGTAAACACATCCTTATAGCCACAAACTATAAAATATTATTATTTCAATATGAAAATCACTTTTACCCGATTCACCCCTACATCCCTATTCACCCCGTTTAACCAGAATAAAAGACATTGTAAACGCCATGCTATGATTCTTCTTCTTAGCGTATCGATGTCAATGTTAATGGACTTGACTCGGAATTCATCCACCTACATATTTAGTTTACTAATTGAAATGGGTAATTATTACGTAGTATTTAGCATTTAATTGTAAGGCAGGTTATATTATTGTGAAGAGAATTGGTACGAGCACACCTAAATGAATGAAACTGTACATGATTCCGAACCTCCCTGAGTTGAATTTTTTGGTAGGTTATAAAAAAAAGAAATTGCTTTTCCATACATTTCCACTGTGTAGGTATTGCTTTTTCCTTTAAAACTGCAGATTCTTTAAACTAATACATAATATCAACGCAGACAGGTTCAAAATCATTCATTATATGGCTTCGCGTTGATGTCCCTTCCACCCTGTATTAAATACATAAATTGAAATAAAATCATGACTGACTCACCTTTGATTTGCTTAATTTTGACTGATTAAAACTTACAACTGCACAAAACTATTATTTTTCTACTACTTCTTCCCGCCAACTAATAAAAAATAACAAAACAATCGACACCACAAATTCGAAATGACCACTTTTGAATTTGGAATGTCAATCGAACCCGCCGAGGAATTTTAAAAACGCAAACACGTCTTTCCTACAGCCTAGTTTTGCACTGAACGCGAATTAAATGGCGGAATTTTCATGGCTGCCTTGACTTTTATGGTGTACTTTCCAGTAATACTTGGCCGTATAGATGGGTGTTCAATCTAATACAAAGCTGTGGTGTCTTCCGAGTTTTGTTGGCAACTAGAACGTTGCATCTGCATCAAGGTTATTTTAATCGTCTGCCATGACTTATATAGAACTTTCATTGTAGGGACATTATTAGTTCATTTGAACCAAGGGGCTACTGTACGCAATGATTCATGTTATAATTGAAAGCTATGCACCTCTTTTTATTAGTTTGTTATGAGCGTCTGTCTTGAAAAGTTTGTGTAAATAAAATATTGCACTTTGGAATTGCATTTTCGTGATAGTCTATTTTCAATATTTAATATAAATACATATCAATTCATATACTTTAGATTACCAACCTACTTTCATTAATATCTTTGATTTTTTTTCTTTTTATTTGACAGTTTGTTTTGTATGCCATCTATTTCAAGTATGGTGAACCTGTTCTGTATCGTATTATTGTAAGAGGCAGACTACACTACCCACCGTTGTGATTTTTAAAGCCACGTACAGATGTCGCCGGTGAACTGATAACAATACATGACGAAAAGTTTTTTTTTTTGGCATGGTTTCGGTAAACTATAGGCTGTTATTGTTTACCCAAATAAGTGGGTAAGTACACCTAAGTACAGAGGCCAGCACATCAAGTTACCACAATCTGTCAAATTAGGAGAATGCTCACGAAGTATGAATTAAAAACCCAGGCTTGGCGCAAATGAAACGTATCTCAGATTTTTAGTGTAACTGTTTAATAAAATGCCACATAGGTGGCATCATCGAAATAGGTGGCTAAATGTAAGAAATTGCTATTTGTTTAGTGGCAGGGTTAACGTTCAGGTATTTCAAAATGTAATTGTAATATTTACAATTAGCATATACTAGATAACAAAAACAAACTCTTTACATTTAAACTGATGACTGAATGCAAAAAAATGCGATTTATTTTGTGGCAGGGGTAACTTTAAGGTACCTAAAAACAGTTACATCCGGCATACTTACTGGGCTAGTTTTTAGTACTCGTCGACTTCATGGGCACCATCAAAAATAATGTACAGGGAACGATAAAGTACTTAGAGTAAAAAATAATGTAAACAGAATCGAAAGATCTTTTATTGGTTTTCTATGTCTATTACAACGTTTTCTCATGACAGCGCAGGGTATTCGAAATTGTTTTGGTATCTAGCCCATCCTAGGTAATAAATCACTGACATCACATGGGCGCAACTGCCCAACGTTCTCTTTCCATGCAAGAGCAATAATGCTCCGATATGCCATTCCTGCCACTTTCTCTTTTATATAAAATGTACGTATAATACGTCTTGCTCCTTACGTGTCTTGATAGTTGATTGTATGCGACATCTAATTAAATAGCAGTTTTCACCATTTACATCGACGGGCACTGGGTCTCTAAAAACTTCGATTTCATACACGCCCGTCCCCTTGATGTGCTCGCTGCAATACGAGCGAGCTATTTTGAAGTGATATGTACCCACTGCAAACAAAATGAGTTCTTCTTGCGTAAACAACAACAGTGAATAGTGTGTTATCTCTCTCTCGCTCTTACTTAGACATCTTATGGACCGGTGTAGTGATGCGTACGATAAATACGTACCAATAATAAAAGAAAGTCATGTGGTTTTACGTAGTTTCACACAGAAAAACAATTAAGTAAAAATAATCCCTGCCACTAAAAAAATTGCATTTTTTTACATTTAGCCATCGATTTTAATGATGCCACCTACGTGATATTTCATTTCACATTTATACAAATAAAATGAGATCCATTCCGTTTGCGCCAAGCCTAGGTTTTTTTTGAGCATTGTCCTTTCTTCAATAGTATTTCAACTTTATTGCAAAGACATAAGGTTCATTTTTAATTGAGAAAATTTGACAGTTAGGGATAGCTTGATGTGCTGGCGTCTGTACATCTAATATTTTATTAATAAGCCCTGAAGTACAAGCTAATAGCTTCATACAACACACTATTTTTAGGGTTCCAAACCCAAAGGGTAAAATGGGACCTTATTGCTAAGATTCCGCTGTCCGTCTGTCCGTCCGTCTGTCTGTCTGTTCGTCTGTCACCAGGCTGTATCAATGTACAGATAGTTGTACAGTTGAAATTTTCACAGATGATATATTTCTGTTGCCGCTATAAGAACAACCACTAAAAAACAGAATAATTAAAATATTTAAGGGCTTCTATTCAAGAAACGTGATTTTTCGTTTTTATACATAGTGGTACGTAAGCCTTTGTGCGAGGGTCCGTCTCGCACATGGCAGGTTTCTTTTTTCAAATGTTTAAAATTTTACTACAGTAAGACAGGATAGGTTAACAAATATTTATGTAGGTTAACAACAGGTTTAAGTATTAATTTTCCTAATAACCAGTTATAATAATGTAGCAATAACTTCTGCCAGCGGCTTCGTCCGCGTTGATATCGGAAATAATCCCACAGGAACATACTACCAAAATAAAAAGTACCCAATGTGCCCAGGATAAAACACTATCTGTGTGCCAAATTTCATCATCATCAGATTGAGTAACATTCAAACATCCAAACATCTTGACAACTTTCACATGTATTATAGAAGAGTTTAGAATAGTAGATAACATAGTAAGAACAATAATAGCCACGGCAAATTTATAAATCTTGCCTTTACACAAGGTACGAAATTTTAATCTTTAAAAGCGCTTTTCGAAAACCTCTTTTTACTCGTATCCCAGGTTTTCGTAAACACAGAAAAACCTCCGCATATCAAAAACAAAAATAGATACATAAATAACGAAATAACACACGTTAACATGAAACTGACAATGACAGGAATACGCCATTAAAACTATTACCACAGATAACTTAGAGACATGAACATTTAAATCCGTGGAATCCCTTTTGCCGTCTCTCGTGAAAATCCCTAAAATTGTGGGATACCAACCAAACGCCGTCAAAATGCATTTTCCTGACTAACAACGGGTGGGAAATACGAGCGCAAGGAACCGCCAACAGATTAGAATAGAATACTTAATAATTGTCTACAGTAGGTACTACTTATAACATCGTGAGGAAACCAGCATATCTGGGTGGTATTTCTCAACAGTATGTGAAGCTGTCAGATGCCCATGGGCAGCATAAAAACTATGACACCAGGTTAGTCACTAACCACACGAAAAGAAAAAGACCGTACTAAATTAAGATTTTAAATGTTTAATGTTTTAAAAATTTGACACAACATGGCGATTTTATCGCAGTACGGCTGTGGTCATCCTAAGTACTGAAAAGTATTGAACAGCCTGCCTTGTCTTTAATAAGAAATAATAATTTTAGGCTTCACTGTCCCACTGCTGGGCAAAGTCTCCCCTTTCCTCTTTCCACTCAACTGAATCCTGAGCCAATATGGACCAATCCCTCCTATTAGCGCCAAGTTTGTCCCGCCATCTGCGGCCTTTTGCCTTGCGCCAAATGACTCCTCCCGCTCTGCGTGGAGCGGAAGAGACTGTCAGACTCTTACTGTCTAAAACCCATCTAGGTTCCTTCCTTAGCCCTTTATGTTCCGGGGTAGCGGTAAGCCTTTCGGACAATCCTGCTTACCCGGCAGGCTCGGCCCTGACGGGCCCCTACATATGCTGGCATCTCTTTGAGGCGGGCGTGGAACACGTACGCGCCGTCCGGCACGGGCCTGGTCCTGATCGGATGGTGAGCTACCCGTCCGCAGAACCGCGCCTACGGTGGATGAGAGTCGTCACGTGGCTTCTGACGCCCGGGGCGTCTCCCGCGGCGGCTGGGATGGGAGGACCTCACCCTCTCCCATTTCGCCAACTCCTTCACGAGCATGACTGCTTCGCAGAAGGACTGCCTCCCACTCCCTCTCGCTCCGGACCATGACTTCCACCAGGGTCGCGGGCGCGAGAGGTCGCCGCCGCCGCCAATCGTCTCTACGAGGACACGGGCGCCATCTACGACTGGGTCTACCGCGATGCCGTTGGACGTTTTTCGGGACCGTGATGTATCCGATATGCGGCAAACGTGTCCGGACCAGTCCTTTTTGAGCTTGGCTACTTTATGGGTAACATCTGCGATTTGTGTCTTATAACGTAGTCGTCATCATAGTCTTTACCTTGTCTTTATAATAAAAAAAAATATCATCTTGATTAACATTGTTAAAACAGTTCGTTCATCAAATACGTGAATCTACAGTGCCGTGTGTCACTTCTGTAGTCACTTTTCAGGATTTCAGCGATTTTCAGGTTGTTGGCTGCTAAAGAACATTTTTGCTCACACAGCGAAATGCTGAAATACTGAAGCTTTTTGATGTCTGACGAATAATTCGGTTAGATCAAATAATATTTGATTTCTGGCTTGCCTGCTTGAACGCGTAAATGGAGCTCAATTCTTTGAAGTTTAAAGTTTGGATTTTATTTAAATCTGCTGGCTGTTGGCGTTTTATTTTGATTTATGGCGAAAATCTTTGTCTATTTTTAATGCTTGGGTATATGTTCAGGTATTTTTCATGTAAACGCAAGGTTAATATTTACTGGAAAAAACGCAAGAAAAATAGAATTCGCTCTACGTATACATTATTGATCGAAGGTTAGTTAGCTTAACCTTAGCTAGGACCTTAAGTTTAACAGTCACATCAATCGATATTTCAAGTAGGTACTCCGGTACTCGTCAACAGTGCTGGCCCAGTGGTAATAACCGCAACTTACGAGTTATAGGTCATAGGTTCAAACCAAGACAGGGGCATATGTTCCTTCACTGTTTTGAGAGCAGTATTGATGAAATGATTTACACAAAGTAAAGACCAAAGTAAACCATGTACAGACACATTACTTTGTGTAAATTGTTTCATCATCAACAAATCACCATCAAAAACGGTAAAATTCGAAGACATGTGACATCTACCAACTCGCACTGAGCCGGTATGGTGGATCACGGCTCACTACCCCTAACAGAAGGGAGGGCTATGTACCAGAAGTGGGAACATTATAGGCTGATCACACTTAATGTACAGAGGCCAGCACATCAAGTTACCACAATCTGTCAGATTTCTTTGATAGTATTTCAACTTTATTGCAAAGACATAAGGTTCATTTTTAATTGAGAAAATTTGACAGTTAGGGATAGCTTGATGTGCTGGCGTCTGTACTTATCTATTAGATTTAATTATAAGTATGGATATGGTACTTACCAGTTATCGTCCAAAAAAAAAACCACGGTTTGATACTAAAAGTACTGTTGCACTAAAATCGTTGCAATAGTTTATAATACTTTTACGTAATAATAATGTCCGCACAGTCAGTAGCACTGTATTGAAAACTCACTTTATGTATTCTAGAACATTTTTTAGCACAGTGAATTTAATTTAGTTGGTTCTTGTTTACTTATGTGTCTGCAATGAATAAAATAACTGTAAAGTCAATTAAAATTGTATATTTCACTAAGATAGTTTTTAGCAACTGATTACAACGCAATAAATTAAGGGTAAGTAACTAGTTTTTTTAATACGATAAGCACAATAACAAAACAACAAATCGTATGTAGAGTGGGAGGTCGTATGAGAGATAATTAGCTAACACCAATGTTGACACTGGGGGACCGTATTTAGGTCCATTCTGCAACAACAGTATAGGTAAATAAAAATTTGAAATAATCGCACAAAAAAACGCATTTAATTTATAAACTTTTTAAATAAAGATCTAAAATACGACAATGTCTTGTAAGTCACAACTAAGTAATGAAGATGAAGACGCAATTTAAAATCGTCGAAAGGTTTATCTTTATACTTATAAAGAACAACATGTTTATAGCTCTCGGAAAACCAGTTCTGATTATTTACTTTGAATTTTTAAGAAGTTTAAGGAACTAGTTTGCATGTACATACCTACTTAGGCTTAAATGAAAATTACCATGCTAAGGAACCACTTACGACGTTATATTTTATCATTGTTGAGATGTGTGATCGGGCAGGAAAATGATTAATCGTAGAGAGGACTTGTAAAATGCGCATGTTTTCCGAAGAGTAAAGTAGCATATCACAATATGTAGGTAACTTAGGGCGCTTTCACAATTATGACGTTACAGTAGCGCGGCAGAAGCACATGCCTCACCACAGAGGCCTATTAGAGGTATGATTTGTTCAAAAGGGTTACCGATACCCCGGAACATAAAGGGCTAATGAAGGAGCATGGATGGGTTTTAGTCAGTAAGAGTCTGACCGCTCCACTCAGAGCGCGAGAAGTCATTCGATGATTTCCCAAACTCAAAAAAAAAGCGGCTTTACACGCTTTGTAGGCAATTTCAAGTTTTTATCCTTAAGAATAATAATAACAATAATTAGCATGCGCTTCTGTCGCGCTCCAATCGCGCTGCTAACGCCAAATGTGAAAGCGGCCTTAAAAAGTTAAAACTAATTAACCGTCACTAAAAAAACGCCTGATGAAGTCTTTAGTGCAATATGTTGCACGATGTTGAATTAGCTATGATTTTTGCGGAAATCGTCTTAAATGGTGTCTCGAAATCTTAACAAGCATGATCAGCTTATAATGTTTCCGGTGCTGGGACACAGGCGTCTTCGTGAGGCAGGGGGCTGAAAACTTAAACGCGGGGCCAGCGCGGATTGGTGGATGTCACATGACATGTCTTCGAATGTTTAGTTCTAGTACTTACCTACATGCCAGTTTCCTCACGATGTTTTCCTTCACCGTTTAGAAAGCAATGGTGATGAAACGATTTACAGAAAATAAAGCGCCTGGGTTCCAACACACGACCTACAACTTGTAAGTCGGGATTGTTACCACTGGGCCACCACTTTTCACTTCGTTAATTTAAGTTTAGAGTGTTTTTTTAAATAAATAAATTCTTATTTTTTTATAAAGTAGGCCAGCACATCATGTTACCCAAATCTGACAGATTTTATAAATAGTTAACTTTATTACAAAAGAATAAGGTTCACTTTTAATCAGAAAAAATTGACAGTTTGGGATAGAATAGCATTTTGCCCGATCCGGGAATCGAAACCAGGACTTCGATTCAGAAGTAATGCTGCCAAATTCTAGACCAACTAGGCAACCCAGTCTATTAAATGAAAAACACCTCAGTATTTCTTTACCGGTTTTTTCTGGTTACAGAATCAACCTGTCTCAAATTATGTCCCCCTGTCCGTGTAATTCCAATCGTTGCAACATGATTGATATTGAAATATGCATCCTAATAATTATTATGGACCAGCAAGATTGTCGTGGCTCAGTGGTATCGGTCGCGATTTACAAGTTGTGTGTCGTAGGTTCGAACCTAGGCAGGTGCTTTATTTTGTGTCAATATATTTTTCATCACTACTCTTAAAACGGTGAAAGAAAACATCGTGAGGAAATTGGTATGTCCTAGAACCAAAAATTCGAAGACATGTGATATCTACCAACTCGCACTGGGCCCGCGTGGTTGATTACAGCCCATTATCTCTCAAAGAGAGTGGGCCTGTGTCCCAGTAGTGAGCAGTGGGCGTGGATTACGATGATGTTGTGGACATCTTTTGATTTCTTTTGTAAATGTCCATGACAACGATTATGCAACGACATAGCAACATTTATAATGTACGAGCTTTTGCCAGCAGGTTCACCCGCGTGTTTGTAAAAAAAATCCTACGGAAACCGTACATTTTTCCGGGAAAAAAAGTAACCAATGTGCTTTTCCAGATTATAATCGATCTCTGTGACAAATTGTATCTGGATCTGTTTAGTAGTGTTTGCGTAAAATAGTAACAAACATCCTCACAAACTTTCACGTTTATAATATTAGTAGGATTCAAGCCGTAAACTGAAACTTCTATTCTAGTAGGTAGGTAATAAGTGTAGGTAGTTTTTCAATTTATGTTCCAAATAAGGTTTTTTTCTTCAACAAAGGGCTTCATGGGCTTTATTTTAGTCTACTATACAATGATTCTATCTCATATTATTGCAGGTGAAACGGACGTAAACCATTTCATTCTGCTGGGGAGTTGAGTGAAGAAGAAGAGTGGCGTTACTGTTTCTTCCCGGCTACATCACTAGGAAGTGGTGAAAGGCGGGCGTTTTGGGGTACTATACATATTATTTGTAATTTTGACGTTCAAAATATGCCAAGCTCAGCCTAATTTGAATAAATGACAGTGGATTTGGTTCAACTTACCCAACTTATCTTACAGCTTGAATTTCCACACTCGTCGTTCATGAGTGAATGTAAATTTCGTGCCAACGGGTTATCTAAGGGATGACGTCACGGCCGGTATAGATTTGTGCCAAAACGGAATCTGACGACAAATAGTCGCCGGATTCACCTGCGCTTGATATGCAAACGTCATTTGACGGTCGACTGCGAGCTTGATAGTTTGAATTTCGAACGTAGGTAATTCGGTTTAGAATTTTTGGTGTGAATCTGGTAAAACCTTTTGTGTTTTAACATAACATCAAACCTGTATTTCCATTTATTCGCAAAATAAGGCAGAAGTGCAGCTACTACAGTATATCCACTTTTCGCCAATTTTGTTTAGGCCCCGGTGTTTGGAGACTATTGCTACCAACTGGGCACAAATTCTCCCTCCGGACTGCTTAAAGCCAATACCAAAAGTGTAACTGATTTTTTTTTAGGAATTTAACCTCAAAAAAAAACTATTTACACCAGTTAACCAGGACCACATGCTCAGCTGTAACTGTAGTGCTTTGTGTGTATCGAAGAATATACTAAACATATGGGTATGGGTTAAGTGGGAATTGAGGAACAGGGTGGAAAGTCCCTTCATTGAAAAGGACCCTCCAGACAAGTGTTGGGTCTGGCGAACTACTGCCCGAAACCTTTAAACTAAACTCTGCTTGCGCGATGTAGGATTAAAATTTGTATGACGTAGTAGTGTCGTCACATGTCAGCTTGTGACACTTCGCTCGCTATCAGTGTAGTTCCTATGTGGCTGATGGTTGAGTTTGACTTTGAGATGTCGCCACATGTACTAATGGGTAGTTATTGTGTGTGTGATAAGAAATGTAGGCTAACATTTAGTTAAGTAGTAGATATACCTAGCACATAGCTGTTGTTCCTGCCAGCATTGTCCAAAGGCTAGGCAGTACAGTATAATGTCTATTATATTGGTAGCATTTCGTCAGTTAATTTTAAATCTCAGGGAGTAGGTACATACCTACCTACAAAATTATGTTTTTTTTTATGAAAGGCATCGCTCTTGTGTATCGAGGATATTTTCGCCGTTACCGTAGTCATTTAGTATATAAAGTTTTATGCCCTGGCTGTAGGTTTAAATGTATTAATAGATTACATTTATTATTATGTGTTTCTGAACCTTTGCCGATCCAAACATAAAATAATAATTTCTAACTAAGTCAAGCCAGCACTTCAAGTTACCCCAATCTGTCAAATTGATTTGATAGTTTTTCAACAATTTTTTTATTACAAAGACATAGTTCATTCATTCAAGTTAATTTTTGATTGGGACAATGTGACAGTTAGGGATAGCTTTATGTTTATGAGTCTGTACATATAATATATAGATACCTACTTACTAAAGTAATAATTTTACCACAGTACCTATAATAATTTCACTACAATCTGAAATGTCAACAATTCTCACTGCCATTATGTCATAATAGGTAGTTTTTATTTATCGTTTTCGTAATTAGAACTAGAGCGGAGCGCCTGACGCTAAATATCCGCAGCTTATCCGCCTTCGACGGAACCTGTCCGCGGTTATTGCGGACTTACGAGGTTATTATTACTTCTGTTATTTCTCGTCTCTCGGATACTTTTTATTAAAACAGGAGTACTCAGAAGTTTGACTATGAGGCTCGCAGGTAAATAAAAACAGCTGCACGGGTAGATTTTCAAGGTTAAGCAACGCTTGAGGCGGTCCAGTCCTTGGATGGGAAACCAACGATTACATATCGAGATCCTCCGTGCCTCGGTGAGTAAGTAAAGAAATCGGTCCCAGCTGTCATTCGTAGAGGACATTCAGAAGCTCAAAAGTCTGACTACCAGTCTCTCCAAGGGGAAATGTCAATCGTGTTACCCATCAACTTTTTTTTAAGGCTGGGTAATCATCCAATTATTTCTCCCGCTCTGGGTAGAGCAGAAGGGAGTGTGAGACTCTTACTGACTAAAACCCATCCATGTTCCTTCCGTAGCCCTTTATGTTCCGGGGTAGCAGTAATCCTTTCGGACAATCCCGCTAAGTTACCCAGCAACTGGATTATGGAAGTCAGAAAGGTATTCATTCAATTTCAAAAATACCTGTATTTTACATGAAATGACTTAAGCTGCATCCGGTAAGACTCAAAGCCGACTCCAAAATTGTTGAAAAGTTAATTGATGGTCACCCATCCAAAAATCGACCGCGGCCAGCGCAGCTTAACCTTCGATTGACTTATGGGGCTGCTACTATTTAGCCACGATCCCCAATTCTACTGATCCATAAGTACGAAATATCGAATGGTATTGTATGTCTTTAGAAGCGAAGACAGTTTAAAAGATTTACAGTTTAATGAGAACCCTCTATACATTTAACAGGATCTTATACATTATTGTTCATTCAATTTTCTACTCTCTGATACGGACCTATGTTGGATATAGCCTCAAAGAAACTTGTGCACAATACTAGCTTTTGTTACTACCCCACTGCAAGGTCAGAAGGCTTATTTTCCTTTGCTTGTTGTTTGTTGGCGATTTCATATATTTAGTGAACGTTTTCCCCACAGTATTTTCTTTACCCTACCAAATATTACTCTAAGTAAAATGAAAATATAACTTATGTATCTATGTGCTAGATTTCGATTTCTCTGAAGAAACTTAACCCTCCGGCAAAGTTAAGATAGTAAAATGGCCATATTTGTCTTGAAAACTATTTTTTTTTTACCAGATTATGGTGTTGACGGCAGCGGAGCGGTCTAAAAGATACAGGGAAAAAATAAAACAGGATCCAGTAAAGCACGAACATCATAAAAAAAAGGAACTCAAATAATTTAATTATTTTACGAACGAATCAACACTAAGAAAAAAATAAAATAATAATGGCAGTTTAACATTTTTTTTTTTAAGATTTTTAAGACATACGTTATTAAGAATACGTACGTACGTTACTTAAAAATTCTTCAAAATGTTATTTTAGAGTGTTTAAATGACTTTACTTGATTGTCGATGTACGTTTAGGTTAAATGCTCTAAGTGTACGTTTTAAAATTGATTAATTCTAAGTAATGTAAACTGTGCCTTATAATTCCTAAACGTGACGATTTGTTCTATTAACGTCACTTGTCCTACTTTCATGGTGATATTTAGATTTAATTTAAAAATATTCTCATATGATTACTACTGTGATTTAAATTGTTTATAATAATATTATTTAAAAGTTTTATGAAACATAATTTTTTATATCATAATTTATAGAAAAGTGCCAAAGTAGAGGCTTGACTGTGCAATGAAACGTGCCATAAAGTAACGTAGAGGAATAGTTTTCGTAGAAAAAATGTTGATTTTATCTAAATGACTGATTATAAGTTTGTGATTTTGAAGACTGTTCTTGTTAAAATATATTACTTATAATAAAAAGTAATTTTATTTGATTTACCACTGAGTTTTAATACCAATCTAAACTTTGTGACGTAATGGAACTTTTTAGTTACCATCCTTCCTTAAAATATGTATTTCTCGTTAAATTAGAAACATATCATATTAAATTTTATTATTTTTTAAAACATGATATAACTCGTTAGCCGATAACTTGTTTAATTTCAATATTGTTCGTTTCTTTCTGGATGGAATTCCATTACGCAACGAACGTTTTTTTTGAAAACCGCCCACAAACGATTAGATCTTTTCTATATTTAATACTAGCTTTTGCCAGCGGCTTTGCCCGCGTGTAAGTATGTAGGAAATTATCAAACGGGAACCGTACATTTTTCCGGGATAAAAAGTAGCCTATGTGCTATTCCAGACTATTATCTATCTCTGTGCCAAAATTCATCCACATCCATTCAATAGTTTTTGTGTGAAAGAGGAACAAACATCCATCCATCCATCCTCACAAACTTTCGCATTTATAATATTAGTAGGATTTTGAACCTGCAAAAAAACACAAGTGCTGTACCATAAACTGTAAAAAAAATGGTTAGCAAAAACTGTTATCAAAAACAAAGTGACTATATAGTCCCGTACAAATAAAATGACACAAAACAAAAACAAACCACAGTATTAGTCGGTCACAAAAGCAGACTTGTTCTAAAAATACAATGGGCCCGCTACAATGGAGGCCACTCGCGTTCCATTGTTCCATATGAGGCCTTGGCACATGAGTAGAAATGGACCAGAGACCAAGGGGCCTAGACAAAATCAACAGTTTCATTAACGATAACGAAATAAATGGCATAAGCTTTCGAAACGTCACGTGATCAATCGTTTTCGATCTCTTAGTGCTAGACAATGTCAAATTGTGTAACGTAACTCGATTAATATTCCCATATAAATGCGTTGACAAGACAAGAGGCGTTCTTGACAATTGGAATCGCTGAGATAACGAATTGTTCGATCAACAATTTTTGAAAACTTGTCTAGGCCTCCAGGCCTCCTACTACTACATGACACGATCCTAATCATGACATCATCATCGTCAATCTTTTTCTTTTTCTTAATCGTCTCACCTGCTTCGGATTAGCCCATTAGCCATTAAACAGTGTTGGCCCATTGGCCCGACTCTCGAATTTTAGGTCGTGTGTTCAAACCCTTTACTCTGTGTAAATAATTTCATCAGAACTGCTCTCAAAACGGCGAAAGAAAACATCCTGAGGAAATTGGCATGTATGTAGGTACTAGAACTAAACATTCGAAGATACGTGAAGTCCACAAACTAGTACTGGGCCAGTGTGTTAGATTACAGCCCACTACCTCTCAAACAGACCCTGTGTCCCAGCAGTGGGAACGTAATAGGCTGATTATGCTTATGCTATGGGAGAAAACGTGTTGTGAAGACCCCAAATATATTGGGATATGTACAGAGGCCAGCACATCAAGTTCCCACAAACTGTCAAATTTCTTTGATAGTATTTCAACTTCATTGCAAAGACATAAGGTTCATTTTTAATTGAGAAAATTTGACAGTTAGGGATAGCTTGATGTGCTGGCGTCTGTACAATAGAATGATAGTGACCAGGATTTAAACTTCTCACAGACTGTACTCATCATTCTGATTAACTTTCACGATGGGAACGAATCTGAAATCGTGAAAAAAAAAACAGTTGTACCATACATTATGCTCGCATGACTCTTCAAAATGTAGAGAACAGCTGATTTTTTTTTAATGAGTACAGTGGGGTACTGTACTCATTAAAAAAAAATTAAAATATTGCCCATGAATTTAATTTCACCCTGTTTAAGCGTGTTGATATAAAGTTTCTGTGTCGCATGTGTTATGCTACGGTCACTCAGTGCGTTGAGACTGGATAAACCGGCTCAGTAAGATGTGTTACTACACGGGCCCAGTGCGGGTGCTTCTTCCATACTTCTCTAATAATCGTCTCGATAATCACCCTCTTTCACCCCTACGCATAGCAGTGATAGCCTAGTGGTGTGGACGTCGGACTGCCAAGTCATAGGTCTCGATTTCGAACCTCTGATTTTACGGATTCATGTGCGTATTGTATAATTATCACTTGCTTAAAATCGGTGAAGGAAAACATCGTGAGGAAACCAGCATGCCTGAGAGATATTTCTCAACAGCATGTGAGGCTAAGTCAGAGGCCCGCATAAAAACTCTGACACCAGATTAGTCACTAACCACACGAAAAAAAGTAGAAGACGCCATTATCATCTTTTACACATTCCTTCCATAGTTTCTTTTGTCTTCCTCTACTCTTATAGCATCATCATCAGCCTAGCCTTTTCCCAACTATGTTGTGGTCGGCTTCCAGTCTAACCGGATGCAGCTATTACAAATACCAGTATTTTACATGGAGCGACTGCCTATCTGACCTCCACAACCCTGTAACTGGGCAATATGATACCCCCTGGTAAGACTGGCTGTCAGATTTTCGGGCTTCTGACTACCCGTAACAACTGTCAAAGATGCACAAATGACAGCCGGGACCAACAGCGTAACGTGCTTTCCGAGGCACGAAGGAGTCTCGGTATTGTAAAGATGGTCACCCATCCACGGCATCTACTCTTATAGCATCCCACATTTATATTCAAAGCTTTCCTCACGAAATGTTCACGCCACGTTGACATATTTCCTTAACAAACACCCTATTCAAAATATTAATTACTTATTTCTTAATTAGGTTGTCGTCAAGGTCGTATCTCAAGATTGATATAATAGCAGATAACAGACGCCCTTATCTCAAATTTCACGCTTCAGTAAGACCCCTCTTATCTTTAACAGGCCCATTTGCGATATTACAGATTACCTGTTCCGAAGTAGCGAGATGAAATTGAGATAGCCTTATTAGTACCTAATATAAATCTAAAAGCTTTTTTTTTGCGCGGTTATGTTTTTTTTAAATAACAAGCTTTTATTACCTTCACTTGTACTATCTAAGTAAGTCTACTGCAGCGATATTCAAACCAATGTCATCACCATCTGCCGAGCCTTTTCCTAACTATGTTGGGGTCGGCTTCCAATCTAACCGGATGCAGCTGAATATCAGTATTTTACAAGGAGCGACTGCCTATCTGACCTCTGCGGATTATTAGAAGTTCACATCCGAGGATTTCGGGTTTTTTGGATATTGATAAGTTAGCGATCGAAGATAGGAACTAGCAACTACGTGGCCCGCCTACTTTTTTATAAGTTTACTTGTTGCATACTTACATGAAACGCGAATGAGAATATCCTACCGTAATGTCTTTCCTACCTACCATCTACAACATTAGTTTTAGTATATGCGAAACCCGAAACACGTGTCTAGTATTTTTATGTAATGAAACTATGTACAAAATTTCAAAACTGTATTATGAAAAACTACAAAGTTATAAGCTTGTTAAGTTACCTGGTTGTCCGTACAAAAACATGGTCACTACGCCGCTCGCCCTTCCAGTATCGTCTTGCGCTCATTGATAATGTTCGGTGTCCAACTTGTAACCTTTTTTAAATATTTTTGGGGAAAAATATAACATGGTGTAAAAAATATTGGAATCGATTCAGTTCCTCATTTTGAACATACTATATTCAGGTTTCGCATATACTAAAAATAATGTTGTATAATGATATTTATTGTTTGCTCGTCTCAAAGCATCCTATCGTTCACCAGGCCACTACCCAAAACCACTAACAAATGAGTAGTCGAGCTCTTAATGTTCTTAATATGGCGCTGCTTCTACTCCCAAACAGCATTGCTGTGTCCTAATTGAAGGGTTTGTTAATTACAGGCACACGGCTCTTCAATTTTGTCTGAGGCCTAGCCCGAACACGAAATGTAAATTCGAATGATTTTTAAATTCAATTACTCGTTTCGCTAATCATTATATGATTTCATTTAATGTGTTGGGTTGTTCCGTAATGTTAATTACTATATAAAATCAATTCCACTTTAGTAAAAACAATTGTGTTGCCCGGGAGTTTGTTGCGCCACTTTTTCTTCCCAGCTAAAGCACAAGTTAACCATTTCCTAGTGCTTTGGCTTGGCGTTTTAGGGGACTAACTTATGTGATCTTGACCTTCAAAAAGTGTTGATTTTCAGCCTAGTTTGAATATCCGCTCATCTGTTGAAATATCAAATATTGATTGAAAACGGTAGAAAAGTAATTGTGTCTCATTAGTCAAAGTTGATCTCATAAATTTGATCTTTTGAATACTTTCTATTTCGTTTTACAAAAGATAGGTATCTTTTCCACTCAAGGAATAATATCATGATAATTTAACCGTCTGAGATCTTACTATTTTAAAAACGAAGATTTATTGTTCTCATTAGGGGCTCAAAGAACTGATGGGGAGTATTTTTTACTTTTGCCTCCCTAACGAGGGCTGGAGTGGTAATGAGGGTCCAAGTGCTTTGTATGGGCAATTTCTTTAAGTTTCTAATAATCTATATAAATTGTTTTTTTACTGTACTGAACTATTTTTCATTTTCAGTCGTATTTTTGCGTTGTTATAATATAAAATGTTGCGGTATTGTGTTATTAGGTTTATAAAAATGAGTCGAAATGAATCAAAATGATAGTAAATAATTATTTTTCTTCTTTTTTTCCTGACCACCTCGTCGGTTTAGTGATCGTAAACGCTACTGCTAAGCATGAAGTCTGGGGTTTGATTCCCGGGTCCGGTCGGACAAAGTGATTTTTCTATCTGACATTTCTGAGTAGCTGTCTGGATTTGCCCGGTTAATGGCAATAGGCTCGCCCCATATTACACAAAACAAGCACTTGGAACGATTTTTAAAAATGCACCCCCTATAGAGTATAAGTAGGCGATAAAATTAGTATGAAAGTTAGTCATATTTGCCGATGAGATGTAGCATTGAGTATAAGGCTTCTATAATATCGTATATAATAAAGGTTACTAATATTATAAAGCTTTACTAATATTATAAAGAGTTAAGATTTGATTATTTGCATTAAATGGGCTCCGAAACCACTGAACCGATTTGAAATATCCTTTCACTGTTGGGAAATTTTCAATAACTGCTCGTTTATTCAATTTACCGCCCTTGCGGGTTAGGTACATCTGTATGAAAAATAATTATATAAAATAAAACATTGCGTATCTCTTTACTAAAACTCCAAAAATGTAACTACTTTTCCGACATACACGTGTGGAAAGCCGCGGGCAGGAGCTAGTATTTCATATATTTCCGTATAAGTGAGTAACGGATCCCAAAAACTATGCTAATTATGTTTCGTCCTTACGAAGACTAGACATCCACGTTAAAATTAAATTAAACATGTTTGTAATCGTCGCTAAAGTTAAATTGATCACGAGTGTGTTCTAAATTCAAAACGCTGAAGTTTTAACCGTGTTAATGGAACTGGTACTGAACTGATAAATTGGGTAGCGGCGCCAATCAATTGCTGAATGGAAAAGTTGAGTAGAGATCCTAGTTAAGTCCTAACATGAATTACTTGATTTGAAGATAGTTGGGTAAAAATCCATTTAAATCAATCTGCCTAACCTTTTCCCAACTATGTTGGGGTCGGCTTCCAGTCTAACCAGATGCAGCTTAATACCAGTTTTTTACATGGAGTGACTGCCTATCTGACCTCCACTACCAAGTAACTGGGTAATACGATAGCCCTTGGTAAGACTGGCTGTCAGATTTTCGACCCGTAACGACTCTCAAAGATGCATGAATGACAGCCGGGACCAACGGCTTAACGTGATTTCCGAAGCACGGAGGGGTCTCGGTATCTAAAGATGGTCACCCATCCACGGTCAACCCCGGCAACCGTAGTTTTACCTGACGGATCGACGTGTGCGGCTGTTATTACTTAGCCACGAGCTCCTCCAAATAAAATATATTTATAAATTCATTTAAATATAATTAGAAAAAAAAACAAAAGACACGTCGTACGTCGAAGTCTCTAACAACGATAACAAGGCGCGCCTCTCCAAATTACTGTTTCAATGTTTGTTGTCACACATCCTTACAAAAGTTTGTAAGTCGGCAGTAACAAACGTAGTGCGTCTTAGTGGCGCTTAGTAATTACTTTCTCAAATACTTTCAAACGTTTTAATTTTGGAAGGGCGGGCCATGTTATCATAGTTTATCTTTACAACCACATTTCGCCACTTAAGTTGGTGCGTTATACTCGTAATTACTATGTATCTTGACCTAATCTGGGGACCATTTGGTACCGGATATTTGGAAGGTGTACCGAAAGTTCCACACCCACGATACTCAATATATTTATTGCTTCTATATGTGAAGTTAGGTGGTAGGAAAAAAATTAGATCATTGTGGACCCTGTCGGGTATTGCAAAAGTAGGGGAGAAGGAGAAGGGCCTTTGTTCGATCTTTGAATAATCAATTTTTACGTTAAAGTATGGTTGAAATCAATGGCGCGAAGTAGGACATTCACACACACAGTCAGGTGTTACGCCCATAGCATTACAAAAAATCGTGCAGGCCCGTAATAGAACTTCCCTCCGAATGCGATAATGTTATTTGTTATTATTATGTCTGAACCTCGGCTGTTATCAGCCGTTCGACGTACGACTCCGACAAACGGAAGTTCGTACATATATGTATATGTATTTTCTAGCTTCTGTCATCGGCTTCGCCCACGTGAATGTCGGATAAACATTTACAAGCAAAATCCCCCTTTTGGCCCTCTAGAAGGTCGAATTTTCAAAAACCCCTTCTTATATAATTCTCCTCTAAATTAAAGGAAGCCGTGTGCAAAATTTCACATTTCTAGTCCCAGTAGTTTCGGCTGTGCGTTGATATGTCAGTCAGTCAATCAGGCACGCCATGATAGTGGCGGTAAGACCCCTCTTTAAGGAGTGGCTAGAGAAGCGTCACGGCGCCCTCACCTACCGCCTGACATGGATGTTTCGGGAGGTTTCTGCACATAATCAGGCGGGAGGAAACGCCCGGGTATCACTTGTGAGGATCGCTCAGAGGGCACGGTGGAGCAGTCGGTGGAAATCTGCCCCGCTTGGGTGGAGCACCGCCGTGTCCTCGTAGAGGCGATTGTTAGAAAGAGTCTGACACTCCCTTCCACTCCACCCAAAGCGGGAGGAGTCATTTGATGATTTCCCACCCTCAAAAAAAACAATCAGTCAGTTTCTCCTATGATAAACTCAAACTCAAACTCAAAGCATTTATTTCAAATAAACCAATTACAGGCACTTTTGAATTGTCAAGGGGTCGGTCAGTCAGAAAGATGAAGCTAGTTGCCCATTCCAAAGCAGTAGGTACCTATGGAGAAGAACGGGCAAGAAACTCCATGGATACTCTTTTAAATCAAAATATGTTTACAAAAACTGGGTTACATCATTCATATTGAAATATACCCGTGAGAACGATGCAGAACTTAATAAAAGCGTCCATAATTACAAGATTTAAAAAAACAATTCAAAATTAATTTAAATATTAAAACAGCCGTGGCAGCTAAGAAGTGACCAGTCTCTACTGACGGCGCCCGTTCATGAACATGACGCATGGATTAGCACCATTTAGCTCCACCATTTTGATGGGAGCTAAATGATCCAAAATACGCGATATATTTACTATATTTTGTTATAATGTTATTAATTGTCTCATTGATCTAGTGGCCGCAAGTGCGAGGTTGGGAAAAGTGGTATTAGTTTAATCAAAATCACTGTGGTGTTGATGTAAATATCATTCATAATTTTAAAATGTTAAAAAATATATATTTCTAAAGTTACATTTTTAAATTAATATTATGATTTACACTAATATGTAGTAACAGCCTCTTTGGTTTGTTTTTGATAACACAGTTAATGAAATAACTTACATAACATAATCAGCCTATAATATGCAGCCCACAGCTGAAAGAATAATAATCTCAAAATTAACTTAGACAAAACTACTATTATGCATTTCACTCAACGGACACAGATTGATAATGCCATTGAAGCCAGGCACAATGGCTCAGTTCTAAAGAAAGTCAATAACGCCAAATTTCTCGGTATAATAATTGACGCCAATCTGAATTGGAAAGCCCACATTGAGCTCGTGAGCAAAAAGCTGAGCTCATCCGCGTATGCGCTTTTCAAACTGGCCCCCGAACTTAACACAGACCCTGGTAACGGCTTATCATGGATTGGTAGCATCAGTGCTACGATATGGTATAATTTTTTGGGGAAACTCGACGGTCAAGGAAATTGCATTTAAAGCCCAAAAAAGATGTATACGAGCTATGTTTAACATAAAATCGACAGAAAGCTGTAAACCAATTTTTAAAAAATACAAATTATTAACTTTACCTTCTCTGTACATTTTTGAAGTCGCGTCTTTTGTAAAAAGTAACCCCCAACTATTTCCACGACTTTCGGACAGGTTTCCACGCAACAGACGCGACAATAGCTTACTTTGCTCACACTCGACGAAAACTGCTCTAATGTCGAAGAGCTTTTTTTGTATGGCCCCTAAGATTTATAACAAAATACCTCAGTCTTACAAAGCTCTGACTACAAATTCATTTAAAAACAAGATTCGGAATTTATTAACAGACAAATGCTATTACAATGTTAATAACTTTTTATTGGATACCTTTTGACATTTATTTTTACCCTTTGACATATTATTTAGCTTATTGACATTAATTTATCTGTTGACTATTATATTTTTATATCTATTTTCATGACCATTGGAAAATTTGCTTTTTATGTTGTACGATGTGTTCCATAGAAAATAATATACCTTTTTTATGAATATGCCCAGAAAAAACAATGGCTAAATTATAAATGTTTTTAAACTGTTTAATTTATTCACGTTTTCAAATGGAATCTGAATTCAGTTGAATAATAATAATAAAAACTTATACATACTTAAATTAAAAGACTATCTAACTAACTATATATACAAATAAATCCGAAAAAAAGACAAAAAGGACACTTAGGCGTCGAAGTACTCATCCGCATCGCTGTCATCAGGAAACGTGCCCAGAAGACTGGCAGCATTGCCACGTTGAATGGCAATGCTAATTCTTTGGCCAAAGAACAATCCAGCCCTCTGGTCACGCGAAGTGTCGACCAATCGACGAGAAATTTCCTTAAAAAGGAGTTGCGCACTCGGGCCCCATGACCCTAGAGTTTCGACCCCAAACGGCTCAAATCTGTAGTTACACATCAGGTTACTGTATTTACGCCGCTTGAGGGTCTCAGCAGCGGCAGCAGCGGCGCCAGCACAGCCCGCCGTGCTAAGAACATGAGATGGCGCAAGGGTGTCGACACAGGTTGCGTCCCACACCAGAGGCCTACCCACCTTCCAAGGCAACAAAGTCATTCCGTCTGGTCGCTGTTTAATTGTAAAAAAAAACAAAATTTGTACACCTCACCAGGTAAAACATGTACGGACCGACCTACTTAACTAAGATCTTGCATGCTTAATTTGTATGTAAACGCATGTTTTTGACAAATAAACTATCTTTATCTTTATCTCTTTATCTTTATCTTTAGCTGGGTGCCTCTTCTGCGTAAGAGTGGGCCGTGATCCATCATGCGGCCCCAGAGGCGGTTGTTGAATGTCACGCGTCTTCGAAGTTTTGGTTCTTGGACACGATTGCTCACGATGTTTTCCTTCACCGTTTTGAGAGTTTACCGGTGATGACACAATTTACACAAAGTAAATGATTTGCCTGCTTGGGATCGAACCCACGACTCCTAAGTTGCCAATGGGACACCACTATTTAAACAACTTAATCATTTATCAACATACAAAAATCAACTATTTTAACAGGTTCATCCTATAGGTACCTAATCTATAAAATACAAAATATATTAGATATTTTTTTTCGTTTCTACAAAAAAAAGTTGAAAGTAGGTGCTTACTCCTCTTATATTATTAAATTAAAGTATCTTTAACACCTTGCATATTTCACACCTCATCTCATACAAAATATTATTATTATTGGGCACATTTTCCCCTAACAGCGACGAGGACGAATTAATTGATGCCTAATGAGCTCTTCCTTTTGTTTTCCTATACATTATTCTTGTTCTTAATACATATTTAAAAAAAAACAGCTGTTTTCTACATCTTGACGAGCTATGTATGGAACAGCTGATTTTTTTCGCGATTTCAAATTTGTTCTGATAGCAAAAGTTGTTTATATTTTCAATTTCACCCTGAATTTGTTTTAGGTTGTATATTGTATTTTAGATTTATGTTTACCTAGTACCTAATATAGATTCTAAGAACGTGATCAGCACATCGAAATCGCGTTCAAGAGCTGTCATTTTTTATTTTTTTTTTATTTTGAAAACTCCACAGTAAATAAAGACACTGACAGTTCTTAATTAAATGTGGTTCAGTTTCATTGGTGCAAATCCCCCCTATGTTACGTAAAATCAAATAAAATTATTATGTATAGATTTCGTCGTCAGAATCGTCTAGTGGTATATCATCATCCTCTTCCTCTCCATTCTGCCCTGAAGAGCTGTCACTTTGTTGGATCAATCGCTGTTGACTGCTTTTCTGCTGCTGCAGCAATTTGTGTGTGGTCCTCTGGAAGAATCCTCGCTGAAAATGAAAATAATCATGAAGACTATGTTTAACAAGACTAAGTGCGGATTTCACCAACGAATTAAAAAGATATCAGCACTTCCAAACCGAGTTTAAGAGTAGTTAGTGTCATTTTTGCGGGGAAATATTGTCACTGATAAATCTTGAACGCAGTTTAGAATATGTGTTGATTAACATAAAAGATAAGAAAACAAACCAATATAAAATCATCTATTGTATGCGTACGCAATTACCCTGCAAGTCTCAAAGATTCGCAAAGCTTAGTAGCTGGTATGAAGATGTTCTCAAGGATACCTTTCACCAGCGGAGAACATTTTTCGAATGGAGAATGATGATGATGGAGGAGCGTAAGTACACTCACCTTGTATAAAATAGTCACTATCACAGCCAGTAGCAATAAGCCAAGTAGCACACAGATAAGTATTAATGTCCAGGTAATACTCTCTGGCTCCAGGATCAGTGTCGTTGTCACTTGGAACTCGCTGAAAATATAAAAAAAAACTATTTTGAAACATTCAGTTTTGTATTGCGTAAGAGGTCGGCAGTGGTATAAATGTAGATGGTATCTTCACCCATATTGGGCCGATCCAGCTGTCCCTTGCTGTCCCCCCCCAGCGCCGCCCTAAGCCGAGGTCCGAACCCCGCAGGGGGTGCCCTTAGCGTGTAGTCGCTTAGTTTTGTAAGTTAGATTTAGTTTTTATTAAGCCCTGGCTGGAGGCTACAATTCTTTTGTGGCAGCCACAGGCAAGCCCGGTTAAGCAGTAGACAACCCTTTGGTTGAACTGCGAGATGCCATTTAAAAAAAAAAGAAAAAAACACCCATATTGGGCAATTTTTTTTCAGCTCATAAACATTTTAAGGGCTGATTTTTCAATCGCCTGGTAACTTTTATTTGAAGAATAAAAATGGCGGTTATGCACGTTTTTTTTATCCAAAAGCTGTCAAACTTTATAAAGTCAGCACTAATGCCCGTATTACAGAACCTCACTCAATATTGCATTGCACTGCTTGAGTCTCGATTTTGATTGGTTAAACTAGTTTTAAGTAATGCTTGGGTCTTGAGTGAGGTTCTGCAATACGGACCTAAATAAATAAAAATAAATAAATAAATCTTAATTTCAGACCAAGTTAAGAGTCCATACTTACTCTAAGACTAATAGCTTTAAAATTATGTAAATAATATTATCTGTATAAATAAATAAAAATATCGTTACAGTCATTTCAGCCAAGAATAGATAATTAATTAAATCACTTACGTGAAACGATATTTGCTGCGAACAATTAGGAATGTGGTAGCGTTGTATGTGATGTTCTCTTTGAGATAATTACCTAAAAATAAAAATTGGGTTTGAGCGTTCTACACAGCGTGCTAAAGTAATCAGACGACTTCTTCGATATCATTGATTGCGTTTCGATTCAGCACGGAAGCGTATCGAATTGTTGTGAATGACTATAGCATAACCAGCCTTTTTCACATATACAAAAATAAATGTGCAGCTTGGCGTGGAGGCACGCGCGTGCGTTTATCCTCTGGCGTTCAAAAGATTAATAACTTTCTGTTAGAGGGAGTAGGCCATAATCCACTACGCGGGCCCAGTGTGGGTCAGTGGATGTCACATGTCATTGAATTCTGGTTCTTGGCCATGCCATCATCATCGTGAGGAAGCCCCGATGTTTTCCCTCTCCGTTTTGAGCCATCGAAGTAACATCAATAAACAGTTAATTACTAAAAATAATGTGATTGTAATGCATCCTTTTTTTTTGAGGGTGGGGAATCATCCTATCCTTCCATCCTGGGTGGAGTGGAAGGGAATGTCAGACTCTTACTGACTATAACCCACCCATGTTCTTTCCTTAGCCCTTTATGTTCTGGTAGCGGTTACCCTTTCGGACAATCCCGCTTTGCGGATTGTAATGCATCCTAAGAAAAGTTAAATATAATATCATTACCTTCTTTACTGAGGTCCATTTTTAGTGGTATATAAACTGGGTAAGAAACTTTGGCAGGCACTGACCAGACGCATTTAAGTACGCTCGAGTTACTTTGTTCACATCCACTTATATTGCCAGTGAAGTTGGCCTGAAAAATGGAAAATATGGAGTTTTTACACAACCAGTTTACCGCGTGGTATCGTATTCCCCAGTAACCATGGGTTGTGGAAGCCATGAGGGCAGATAGTTGTATTGATTTTTTAAATCAATCTTAGGAAGATGGCCATGGCGTCGGCTTCCAGTAGATGGAAGCAGCTGAATACTATTATTTTACATGGAGCGACTGCCTGTCTGACCTCCACAACCCAGTAACTGGGTAATATGATACCCCTTGGTAAGACTGGCTATCAGATTTTCGGGCTTCTGACGACCCGAAAAGACCGTCAAAGATGCACAAATGACAGTTGGTACCAACGTTCTAAGGCACGGAGGAGTCTCTACGAAACAACCCCGGCAAGCGTAGCTTAACCTGATGGATCAGCCCGTGCTTCTGTTATTACTTAGCCACGAGCTCCTCGAGTATTGATTTTTTAAATGGCGAGGGAAAATAAATATATATTTGGTAACTATTTATAATTATTCTAAATATGTAGTTTAAGAAATCTAATAGTACGTCTATATAATTTAAATTTAAATTATCGCGCGTTGTTTTGCCCACTCTTCTTTATTTTATCGTCGTTAAAGTGTGTCTACTTAAAGTAAATGATTTGACTTTGACTCCTTCATAAAGAACCTACCCGTTATATATGAGAGAATTACCTTTTCTGGTTTTCTAATATAAATAACTGTAGCTGACGAGTCTGAGGGTCCAATGTTGGTTATCTGAAATAACGATACAATATCTTGAATCAAGTGTCGAGTTGAAAATCATCATTGAACAATATCGGTAAGGAAAAAAAAAATTGATTTCAGACATTACAGTCCATAGTTTGTGAGGAATTAGTAACAATTTGCACTTTCATAATTATCATTTATAAAGTACTATTACTACTATACACTACACTATTAGTACTACTATGTTAGTAAAAAAAACTGCCCGACCCGGGGATCGAACTAACGATAGACCTGTGCAGTTACATGAGACGATAGAGAAATACTTACTTCGAAATAGTGTTTGAATGTGACGTTTGCACCAGAAGCTAAGTTGTCTCTTGAAACAAATAACGTTGCATTTAGCATTGCTTTCCTATAACAAACATAATACACATTAGCATAAGTTCCAAAGTAGCTGATCAATCCGACTTTTCGAAACCATGTTTGTAATAGTATCAAAACCCGTTATTACAATTGCCGGAATATTTGAAATCCAACGGCAATTCAGAATATATTTTCTTTACGCCAAATAAGGATATAAGATACAGGTATCGATAATTTAGTAACCCGCATTGGGCCTTTTTTTAGGGATGGGAAATCAACAAATGTCTGCTCTTGCTCTGGGTGACGCGGAAGAAAGTGTCAGACTCTTACTGACTGAAACCCATCCATGTTCCTTCGATAGTCTTTTGTGTTTCGGGGCAGCGGTAACCCTTACAGACAATCCCGTTTACATCCTGTGGCTTGCTAGTTAGTACTAGTAGTTGTAGCTACTAGAACTAGCGTAGTTGATTATGGCCCAGTCCTTCTTAGAGAGGAGTATGTACTCCAGCAGCGGAAATATTTTAGGCCGAGCATTATGCTATCAATAATTTAACTGATACTTACCCATGAATAGTGAAATTTGCTTCATGTTTAACATTAACAACCAACTCCTTTACATCATCATTGGTAATATTTCTATACAACGCATCGCTCAATTCGGCTCTAACTTTCAAATCTTTATCTTCAGTGTCATTGACATTATGGTTCATATTGTAATCTAATTCGATCTCCCAAACAACGTCTTCGTTTCTTAGTAAGGGGGATGGAACATCGCAGGTCATTTCCAGGTCTTGAAGGGAACAGGCACTTGGGATTCTTTTAGGTGGCATCGGGAGGGAGATGTTCACTTTAGCAGCGTAAGCTGGTTCTTCTCTATTCAGGATTGTTACTCTAGCTCCTAAAGTCGTGTTAGTTCCAGGAATGAAAGGGCTGGAAATAATGTGTTACTTCAATATTATGATTTTAAATTAGAAAAACAATGGGGTGCTATAAGGGAGACTTGTGTTTAAAAATTAAATAAATTATATCCTGATTGATAATGATAAATAAATAAGTTTGATTTTTTTTCTTTTATTTGTCTAGAAAGACCCAAAAAAGACAACCACATAGTTTTGTTGAAGGCAGTTCTGATAAGAATTGAATAAACACGTTTCGTTTTTCAATTATTTACATACAAATAAGAAAGAAGTCATTATCATCTTACTTGTCCAAAGCTTCCAAGGTCATGTCCAGCCAAGGAGTACAGATCAGGTCTTCACCACAGTCTCGCACCAACTGAATGAGGAACGAAGACTTCAAAATCGAGGCTTCGGACAGTCTCGCAGCGTTCATCAAAAACGTTGTGGAATTCTCTATATTGAAATACAAAATCTTTTTGAACTGATGTACCATTACCATTCTCCTGCCCTTATCCAAATTTATAAAATTTGGGGTCGGCGCAACATATTTTTTTCCTACATATGTACTTCCCTATTAGGCGTCATCTTGGTAGCCACTCACTTTCTAGCCATATACTATTCCCTATCATCTTTCACACAATCCATTCATCATTTCTTTGGTCTTCCTCTACTTGTATAGCCTTCCACATTTATCCTCAAATGTTATTTTTTCACTTTGCAGGTGAGGGCTGGTGACAGGACTGTCATGTATTATTTATTCATTATCATCACTACCACCATCAGCATTGCCATCATCTTTGTACCTATGTTAAACAAATGAATAAATGAATTCATTGACACTCCATGTTTTTATTCTTACCTTTCATTAGTTCGTCCGGTTCTAGTTGGAATATCAAGGGAATTGGCTTCGATAAATCGGCAGTTGGCTGAAAAAAATGCATAAGAACTCGGTTTTAAATAATTTCAGGTAAAATCGGAGATTTTTACTCATTAGCTCTTGCGATATCTTTCTCGAAATTAGCTTTTTTAAATAATACTTCTTAATACTAACTGTATACAATATTCAGAAGATGTATATACTGTATTTAATATTTTAAAATATTTAGCTTTTAAATTATGTATAAAAATATTTAAAATATGTACATATTATTCAGAATACTTACATTCACTTCAATAGATTGCTCATCACATATTTCTTTTCCTGGCTTCACGTTAACAGTATATTTAGAATCGCCGGATAGCATTGCTCTATTGAACTCCGGATCTACATCAATTCTAGCAATCATATCTAAAAAAACAACATATTAAAAAAAAAATACTCATGATTTTAACCTAAGTATTTTTTTCATACAACAAGATAATGAATATATTATATTATTACTGGCAATAATTATAAATTAACATAATTATCCAGTAATAACAGATTAATAAGGATTCAATGCTTTGAAAGTTTCAGCTATGAAAATTATTAGTTTCCATAACACTGAATATAAAATAGGTTCTGAACATTATTTATTACGTAAACACATTTTCGGCTTCCGTAAATATTCGGTAGATTCTCTGTGCTAGAAGTGTTGCCAGCGGCGTACAATTTTTATTTTAAGGGTAGTAATATTAAAATTAAGTCAGAAACATTATAAATAATTAAATTGAATACTAACTTATTTCCACATGTGGCCAAGACTTGATCGAAGGCGCAGATACACAGAACTTTGCTGCAAATGCTGTGGTGTTCTGTGGCAGGTTTATGGCGTTAGGAACGTTGATACGAGCGTGTACCTTCATAGTTGGAATACACCGGTATAGGTACGAAGTCTGACTGTTGTGTGCACCTATAGCAAGGTCTGAAAACAAATAAATGAATATCTTCCAATCCCGGATAGAATTAGGGGTGTAATTTCAAATATATCCAGCAATGGCCACTTCATAACTTACCACTACAATTATTTTGATCTACATCAACTCCTTTAGCTATTGACCAACCAAAACCTTGCGCCCCTTCAGGTTGGATCCGTTGAACGTCGTTCGAGTTCAATCCCTTGTGATATCCCTTATAAATGTATACTGCTCCTTTTCCATCGTCTTCCCAAGGCGCTCCTATAGCAATATCTGCAAAATAAAAGTAGGTACTTTAAGAATACTGTGTGTTATTGGGTTTTTCCACATTTTTTTTCTTTTATGACTGCCTAGTTGGTCTAGTGACTGCAAAGTGTTATTGCTGAACATGAGACCCAGAGTTCGATCATCAGGTCGGGCAAAGTGTTTCTATTGGAGTTTTACCTCTAAAACCATCTCCATCAATGTCACTGAGATCAGCAATAGAGATTCCGAACCATGCTCCGTTAGTACCAGACCCTGACACATGGCCTTGTTCTTCTAAAACTAATTTAGAACCCTGGAAAAAATTAAATTAATTGTTAGATTCTGTAAGTTAAGAGGCCAACACATCAAGTTACCCCAATATGTCAAATTTCTTTGAATGTTATTGACCTGGATTATTTTGACATAGGATAAAGTATCCTATGTCATAATAATTCAGGTCATCATCTACCTCTGTGACAAGTTTCATCTAGATCCGTTCAGCGGTTTGTCCGTTCTTCACGCTGGCGTGTGTGTGTACACACACTCACTCACAAACTTTTGCCTTTATAATATTAGTGTGACAATAAGGTTCATTTTCAATTGGGAAAATTTTACAGTTTGGGATAGCTAGATGAGCTAGCGTCTGTACATCTTTTGAATGTTATTCATAATCATTATAAATAAATGCCAATAACATTTATTCAGAATTAAAATTGGTACAACAAAGGCATATTAAAAATTTTAAGATGCCTCTACAAGGATAAACCTGTATCACCGTTGGCAGGAGCTCATACATAGTATAGTATTTATAGGAAGATACAATCCTTAACAATATTAAATTTTCATATTAAAAGTCTTGGAACAGTGATAAAAGGTAATTATTTGATTCCTAGTTTATTTACGTATTACCTGTACCGGTGCCTTGGGTTCGAACTCTAGACCTAAGACTTGCCAGTCCAAGGGTCACACCACTGGGATATCACTACTATACCAATCCTAATAGGAATCGGCCATAGGAGGTCACGGTCTCTTTAAGATAACATTCTTGAATGTTGCAGAACTGGCAACCTTACATTAATCGTTATAAGGCTATTTAATTAACTTACCTCTTCCTTAGTCAAATAAACAAAAACAGCGCCTTGATCGTACGGTAGACCACCATCGTTCTTCGCATAGGTTGGTGCTCCAACCAGCAGGTCATCAAGACCATCACCGTCGATGTCTGTGCAGCAAAGACTTGCTCCAAAGTAGGATCCACTTTGAGGACCCTTGATCTTTGCCTTGATTGATAGAGCTTTCAGTTCTTGGGTTGGTGGTTCGAATACTAGGACCTGGAGAATTAAAGATATGTCATCTCCTACCAACTGGCAGTCATATAGAATCTATCTTTGTCAAAGTAACACAATAAGAATGTTTTGGTAGTTCACAGCTGCAAAAGTATTCTATTATTTTACAACTGCATCTGATAGCAAGTTTTATTATAAAAAAAAAACGTTAAGCTGGTATAATTTTAGGTTTGTCTATCGTTTTATCGGTACAACTTTATTTGAATCAACTTAGCGTATCGCAGTCCAATGCTGGATTAGACTGGATATAGCCCTCTTCCAGAGTGCAGCACAACACCCTGTCCTTCTATCCCAGCCACCGTCTTAAGATTGTTGGTCCAGCTATCTGGGGAACGCCCCCACTACGCTTGCAGATACGCGGTGTCCACCAGCTATCAGCCATCACAACTTTATTTAGCAGCCCTTATTTACTTCCGTGTCTTATATTTTTCCGCCAGTTAAACATAGCAAGTCAATACATTTATTGGTATTTTATAGCTGCTCAGAACATGAGACGAGTCGCTGCGCAGTAACTAATTCTTGTGTAACCTGTACCCAATCATAACAGACATCAGATAATCAATCATTAACACACACAACACACCCACTCTCAACCACACACCCCGTACACACACACATACATTCACATACATACATACACACAAACACTACACACACCTGAACATGCTACAACCATTTTTGTAAAATCCCAGAATTTCAACTTTTCCTTTTATTTCTATTTTTAAGTATGTCTCAATATTGTAAATTGTATTCCCTTAAGAAGTTCCGAGGTAACCCCATCAAAACTAACTTGATAACTTACCGGGGAAGCCTCAATTTTGTGCTGTAAAACAATTGTATGAGAAGCAATAAAAACTTTTTGTTTTTTTTTTTGTGTCGTCAGCCCCGGTGAAAATTGCGGTACTACGCAGCCCATAGCAAACGTTGGAGCGGCCATAAAGTTTGCGCACTATACCTGTCCACTTGCAATATTTGACCGAGGAGCTCCAGCCACATACAAGACGTTGCCATCTTTTTGGAAGACACCAGATTCAACACTGTATCCTATAAATAGAGTAAAGAAACAATAATAAAAACAGATATTATCAACCAGGATGCTAGTAATACAAATTGTTCGCGAGAACAATGTTAGTCAAAGTCAAGGTCAAATCATCTATCTCAAATAGGCTTTCTAGTTGCCACTTCCAAAAGGTAGTCTCGTGTAGAGAAGAATGGGCAAGAAACTCCACCGTTGCTCTTTAAAATGTTTTACAATGTTTTGTACATATGAATGATAAAATATATGTGAAGGCGATGCACCCAGAATAAAAATAGTACACTACAAAAGGTGAAAATAGAAACAAATATAACAATGACTGGTAAAATTAATTATTTTATAAATAAATAGTGCTTACATATTTACAAATATTCTAAAAAAAAAACAATGAGTTAAAGTAATTACAAAATGTATTTACCGAAATAATCGTCCGGTCCACAATCTTTCGTGAGATAAGGGTTGGCCGTTGGCAGCTTGTTCATGTATGTGCCCGTATCATTTGGGTAGAATGTCATGCTTATAATTCCACCTGTAAAAAGAATATCAATTTAACGAGTGAAAGCGCAGACGCATATAACTTAAAAGTCGTAAGTGTTCTTCATACTTTGGCTTCTAAGATACAGGTACATAAACCTAGTTTAGAAGTCTGGGTTTTTCACTAACTTAAGCCGAATTTAGACCGAAATAATGTATATGCCTTGGTTGAGAAAAAAATATTATTAAATATTATATTATTAATTATTATACATAAATGTAATGCAATTTGGTACTTGAACGACGAAATTTTAGGACATTTGGACTTATAATAAAATTCAGATTTTTACGCCATTAATTTTTGTTCTCATCAGTATTTTTTGTTTAGATAAAGCAGATGTTTTTTAAGTTTTTTTTTAAACACTTAAGCAAATTCAAAGGTCACCTATTTTAAAGTCGTAAGTTACGTTACTGGCTTGAAACACAACAGACGAATTAAAAAAAAACATCTTTTCCACAACTTCACCTGTCCACTGAAGAAGACCAGGCGCCCCAAGAATGACAGTGTTCATCTTAGTGACAGCTACGGAAGCGCCTGCTTCACCGTACGCGTAGAAATTGAGATGGGTTCCGTATTCACCATACTCCCTTCTGCTACCATCTGTTACATAGGCTTGACGATCTGGGAAAAAATGGATCTATTAATATATCGTTATAGGGCATTGGTAGCACGGCACGGCACAGCATCCTTCGATCGGCATATGATGCCACGGTATTCTGCCGCGAAATCATCATTGAAATTCAAAACTTACTGTCACACTATTACGTAACATTTTTATTTGTCGCATAAAAATCCCTTGCCGTACCGTGCCGGTAATGTGCGGTAATGTGTGGTCTTAGGCGTTTCTCCTCAACAAGTCACTGACAAAGCAATGCTGTATATTAAGTACTTTGCATTAATTAATTTCATAATTTCATTTATTCTGAACAAAAATACATTTGTGTCGAATACAGGATTAATACAATAATCAATAAAATAAAATAAAATAAAAAGTTCCAATCAATAGTATACATAAAATGTTAAAAATAAAATAAGTAATGTCAAGAATTTAGTCCAAATAAAAAAAATATACCTAAAAACAACACAATTAGCCTAGCCATTTACATAGATCGTCCACTGCTACCACGACCACGCTACGCAACTGATGCGTGGTTAGTAGACAAATGAACAACGCAATTAACGTTGCAAACCCTCTTAGCGCGTCCGATATCAGTAAGTATCTTTAAGTCCGATGTCTTAAAGTTGAAAGTTTTGCAAAGATCGTAGACATTGATACACGAGTCCCTTGTTTGCGACCTTTCACATAAAAAACTTCAGAAGACTCCGCTCTGAGTGGAGTGGGAGGGATTGTCAGACTCTTACTGACTGAACGGGTTGTAGTTTACTAACCATACACCGATTTGTCGTGAAGATTAGATAGATACGATAGAGAAACACTTTTCACTAAGATGAACTAAGTTGGGTTGGTTGGGTTTATTTAGAGTAAGTTACAATATAGTGATGGTTTCTCTCCGTTGTTTATGGATATACTGTGAAATGCTCAATATGATTTAATTCGTTCGTGACATTATTTTAAGCTAAGTTATGACGCGCCGTGTCTCGGAAAGCAGGTTAATCCGTTGGTCCTGACTGTCATTTGTGGATCTTTTACAGTCGTTACGGGTAGTCAGAAGCCCAAAAGTCTGTCAACCAGTCTTACCAAGGGGTATCGTCATGGAGGTCAGATAGGCAGTCGCTCCATATAAAATACTGGTATTCAGCTGCATCCGGTTAGACTGGAAGCCGACTCCAACATAGTTGGGAAAAGGCTAGGCAGATTTGATTTGAAGTTTGGACGCACATCGTTGGCTTAAAGTAGGATACTACGTCAACAGAAAAATGTAATGCGATGAGACCGTACACTGACTAAAAACCATCAATATTCCTTCTTTAGCCCTGTGTGTTTTAGGCAGCGGTAACCCTTTCAGACAATCCCATTGATTGAAGCATACTTACTGTATTCATTTAAAGGGTAAATAACCCTATTTCCTTTGTTTGATTGAAGAAAACTGACACCATTCATAAGCAGATGTTTCTTCCCGTAAGGCGAAGTCCATCGTGGGGCATTTATCTGGAAAAATAGAATCTAGGTACTTACTTGTTTCCGTGAAACGGTTACTCATGTGATTTTTCTTTACTTTGTTAAGTATCAATCTATAGCAGACTCGATATTTGTTCCGACTAATAATAGGTACAGTCAACAGCAAAATTAGATGATCAAAATTAGATGTAAGTAAATGTTTGGTATACATTACAATCACAATTTCTGATTTTGATCATCTACTTTTGCTGTTGACTGTACTAGCGATCATCTCGGCTTTTCAGAGAATAAACAATGACAGTCATTTGGAATTTAAATTTTTTGTTTTGTTTTACTCTAAACAAGATGACCAGGGGGCCTAGACAAAGTCACATGTTCATTAACGATAACGAAATTAGATAAATCCAAAATATACGGAATTGGCATAAGCTTTCGAAATGTCACGTGATCAATCGTTTTCGATCGCTAAGTAGGTACTAGACAATGTCAAGTTGTGTAACGAAACTCTAACAAACATTCCCATGCGTATTCAAATGCGTTGACAAGTGGCGTTCTGGAAAATTCGAATTGCTGAGACAACGAATTGTTCGATCAACAATTTTCAAAATCGAATCGACACGGTGCAATTGATTCTTGTTTTCACCCCCTGGTACCGTGAATGCTAGTTATAGGTGGCGTGGGAAAAGAGTTCCAAGAAGGATCTGAAGGAGGCCTCTACCTAGCAGCGATTGGGACAGTGCAGGCTAAGCAAAAATAATTACATTAATTTGTGTCGCATAATATTAGGCAATCACTTTCTTTCTTACACCCGTAATAAGTCTGAATGTACAGTAATTTAATAATACCATCAATCTCCCATTGGGTAGAAGCACCATTGTTGCTCCGAACCACATGTCATCCCTCAGGAATCCCGGCTGCAGTCTGTTAAACATGTTCTCGCTACCTGAAATTAATAGAAAGCATAGAAATAAAATAAAATAAATCAAGAATAACAAAAAACAAAAAAAAGTCCCAAATCTCTTTTCGAATTTTCAGTTATTTTAATGAACAAATAAATATTTAAATAAAATAAGAAAAGAATTATTTTTAAGAAGATTCGATTCATTATTTATACAATATCTAATTAAAACCCACATGCTAAAACGGAACTCAAATAATCACTTTTAAATATTTTTGCTTCAAATCTAATTAATGCTTCCTTTGTAGGTTCAAAGAAATGCGTAATTAATAGCGGTAATGACCCCACCTTGTTTGGATTTTTATAATGTAAATTAGATTATAACTAAGTTATTAAGAATCGATAAGTTATTATGTAAGTACACTATTGGGCCACCAAGATACAGGCTTTTTTTTGAGGGTTGGAAATGATCAAATGACACCTCCCGCTCTGGGTGGAGCGGAAGGGAGTGTCAGACTCTTACTGACTAAAACCCATCCATGTTCCTTTCTTAGCGTTTTACGTTCCGGGGTTGCGGTAACCCTTTCGGACAATCCTGCTGAGTAATACACCTGAACTAATTTATCTAATGTTTAGGTACGCATGAATACGTATTTAAATATATTTTTTAATTTGTAGACTAGTCAAACTTAACGTAGGTATCTTTGTAAATAAACGCGATACTTTTCAAATGTTTACCTAAATATGTCGTTAGTTAATGCTACAATATAAGCTTTTCCTAATCTATAAACATAATTAATACGGAGAAATAATTAAATAATTACGCCTATTGTTCCTCATACCAATTAGTTACTCTTAAATGCATAATAATATTAGTATTTCATGCTTATCGCTACTAAAAATAGTAACAAAAGAAACATTATGTGTTTGTATTTATAGATAAAAGATGGAACTTAGTCATAACCGCAAAGCCTAATATG
Organism: Hyppa rectilinea; assembly: GCA_951799385.1. Taxonomy (NCBI): domain Eukaryota; kingdom Metazoa; phylum Arthropoda; class Insecta; order Lepidoptera; family Noctuidae; genus Hyppa; species Hyppa rectilinea. Next base: position 2,670,125 of record OX637310.1, on the reverse strand, counting down.
AATATATTGTTTATTTATATTATATAATGGACGTTTCCCCCTTTCGGCCCGCGTTGAGGTCTGAAATGATCCCACGCGAACGTAGGTACTACAGGGATTGTCTATGTGATAAATGTCACCCAAATCCGTTCAGCCGTTTTTGTTATACAAACTTTCTTTTAAATTGATTTTTCTTTCTTTTATTGACTTTCTTTTTTTTTATTTATATTATTATTTAATAAATCGAGTTGGATTTATTAAATAGTTGGAGTCCCAAGCGTTGCTGTTCTGCTGAGAGTGAAGGGTTCGATTTCCGGGTTTGGCAAAGTGATAATTATATTGTTTTTTTTCCATTAAGAATTTCTCAGTTTCTTCAGTAGAGTGAAGGGTTCGATTTCCGGGTTTGGCAAAGTGATAATTATATTGTTTTTTTTTCCATTAAGAAATTCTCAGTTTCTTCAGTCTTGGACTATTACAAGGAACCCAAACAACTCACGAAATGTACTATACCTCGGATGTTCGGTGACAACAGGCGTTCATGTAATGTTATGTTACTTATTTATGTATGATATTATTATTCACTAACTTTTATTAAATAATCAATTACTTCTACTTATTATTGGAATGATTCACACTACGGGACTTTTCAGCATTGCTTTGTTGTTACTGAATATTAAGATAAAAACTAAAAGCCGGGGATATATTTAAACCATTGATATAATACAGGCTATAAATACGCGTCAAACGTTTAACCTCTTCATTTTGTAAAGTTGGTTAAAATATTGAGATAATCAAAAACTCGACTGCTATTAAAAAGTTCGAAACAAGATCACTTTTCAAGTAGTCTGATGTAGATGGCGGCACTTATTTTGGTTCAATCTCACATAAGATGATGCAGCTTGTAAATCTATGCTCTTACGTGGAACTTTTAGTAGCAGTTGGGTTTTGTTTTATACACCGTGCAATTTTAGTCGCCTTACAAATGTGGTCCACTTGATGTATCCGACATAAATAACCTCTAGGCGTGATTAAAAAGTTGTTACCATTAATTAAGATAATAACTACAACGAACAATAAATAATGCATAACAATAAGTAACATCCTGTTAATAATGAAACAAAATATCTTAGCCAATGTAAAACAGTCCACGTCCAATAGTCCTCTACAGGCTGTTTTAAAGAACGTCGTGCTTTTACGATATTGTATGTTTTTTAATTATACAAATAGTCAATGGAGTAGTCAATGGATACATGAATTGGGCTGCCGTTGTAAGACGACTAAAATTGAACGGTGTATAAACATGCCCTCTGTGAAATGTTGTAAATGTATGGTGTACATAATAAAGATTATTTGAGCCGACGCTAATTGGTGCTCTCACACTGCTGTTAAAATGTTTACAAACATTATCTAACAAATGTTAGGAATTGTAACATTCTGTAAGGAAATGTTAAAAAGATTTGCTCATTGGATTAGCCTTTTATATTATTTTTAGTTAAAAAAAAAAGAAAAGCATTCTAACTGGATGCGCCAAATACTAAGAGCAAGAGAAAAGTATAGTTTACAAAACAAATGATAAAAAATGTTTTATTTGTTTCAATTTGTTAACTAACAATTTTGCTTAGAAATTTTTACTAACTAAATACTTTTTTACGTGACCTAACCTAACATGATTACATTTCTTAACATTGTTATCAAATGTTTGTTTCGAAAAACTATGTATCTATTTTTTTTTAGGCGCACTTCATAGCCGCCACGCGAGCCGAGACACACACTATAGACAAATAAACGAATCAGGGCTGGGATGAGTCTTTATTAATAAGAGTATGGATACTTCATATTTATTGGTCTGTTACAATACCTGTTCTGCCAGACCTCTTCAAAGGAGTGCAGGATACATTCTTCACGTCCAAATCGAGCAGTGAACATTTGAACACCATTCCTGGTTTAATGCCTGTAGAGTACGCCTCAGGTTCCTGGGCTTTTGGTGCCCCAACTAATAGTCTGTATATGGAGAAGGAAAAAGTTAGCAGGTTAATCAAAAAACTTTATGGTGGCGATGTCGTACTATAGGTTCTGCCTACCCACGCGGGAAGACGGGGTGAGTTTATGTTTGTAGTAGTTATTAAGTAATTTGAATAAAAAGTTTTAGCATGTGTGTTTGTTACTCAATCACGCCAAAACGACTGAACAGATCTGTATGAAAATTGGCTCACATATTTATGTTATTTATTTATTCTTTATTTCAACTAAGGCAGTTTGTAGTCCGTATATACATATGTAGTTTATTACTTTTTTTTGATCCGGGTCGAAAATCTTCGTGGATGTCCTCCGCTCTAAGGGGGAAGGGTTTGTCAGACATTTACTGACTAAAAACCATCCACGTGTCACGCACCTATGCTGGGGGTCGCGGGAACGTACGATCCTCAACCCAAACCCTGGCTGGATGCAAGTGCACCGTAGGACAACCCTCGGTTAGTGTAGGTCTATTGCAGGAAATATGGACATTGCACGGAAATGTTCCAAAGTTCCGCTAAACCAGGAGAAAACAAAAATGTTCAAGTACTCACCCGTCAGGACTTAAAATAGTAGAAAAGCCAAAATACTCCGCGTTATATTCCGGATGGAAGAGTATTCTTGTGTTTTCATGGAAGACATAACTACATCTCGAATTATGTGCAATTAATAGTAACAAAATACACAATATCGATTCTTTGGCCATTTTCGGTATTTATCTGAAAGTGAGATAATTTTTATCTGGGTTCGGTTTTTAAACAACTGAATGAATTGTTCTGTCACTTATGGCGATAAACAAATAAGATATTTTTTTTCACACCCTACATTAGCACCGCTAGGAGCTGAAATGTCAAAATAATTATTTGATACCATGTCTGTAGCATTTAAAAGAAATTTACGACACAATATGTGTACCATACATATAGCATTTAAACGGAATTTACAACACAATTTTAAATCAAAAGGAAAAATATTTGGTTGCTGCTGTAAATACATTGAGATAACTAACTACTGTGATTATAATATTAAGGGTCACTGAACGATATATGAACCAATGATAACTCACTGTCAAATTTTTGCGCGAATACGAACACCGTCACTGATACGCCATTTTTATTTATTTTCGATAGCACTTGATACTAATTTGGGTGCATCAAAGTTATCACTAAATTAAAAAAAAAACTGAATAGACTAAAATGCCAAGGGATATAAGTACTCCAAAGTATACAACACGTTTTCAAAACCACACAAATACTGAGTCAAGTTGCTTCGCTAGATTTATTGCATTTAAGCAAAAATATACATAATTATTTACAATATTGCAGTGTAATTAGCTTGACACCCTACCAATGAATGAGTCACACGTAAACACGTACTAAGTTATAGACATCTCGTTACCAGAGGTCATTAATAATTTGAATAAATACAATGGAGCAGTTTGTACCTTATCTAAACTAACTAAGTTTGATTTTTCTTCGTGTCGAACAGCAGAAGTAAATTGTTGTAGTTCTGATTATTTTTTTATCAGTTTTCAAAGTAAAAAGTTTTAAATGCAGCTGATAAGTGATTTACCGTAAAATAGGACCTACAATGATGTCAATTAGGCCTAAATCTAGTAAAAATAAGCTCATTGATTTGGGCTGATTGCCAAGGCATATGACGTCATATAATTCTTTTGACGCTTGGCACGTCAAAAGAATTATATGACGTCATCTTAAGTCCTTAGTTTGACGTAGATCTAGCCATTTTGTGTTTGGATGTCGTACCTATTTATCATTCTCATCATTATCTTGCCATTCCGAAACGGTTAGCGCTGACCAGGTACACATAGGGCTAAGGAAGGAACATGGATGGGTGTTGGTCAGTAAGAGTTTGACATTCTGCCTGAAACACAGGTTTAAATTAACCTAGATCGGGCTGGTCGCTACATAAAATTGCAATTCCGAACAACCATTACTTGCACCTATAATAAAATCTTAGTTTTAGTTTTAGGCACTTTAATTGTATGGAAAACTTATTACTGTTGGCTACATGTACACTTTTTGTAAACGTTTTATTTGAAATTTAATTAAATTCCCCAGAACACTACCCACAGCGAGAAGAATTATTTGATAATTTACCATCCGTAAAAAAAAAATTTTTTTTTCTTCCATACTCCTCTATTTGTCGTTATCTTAGTAGTCATATCATCTTTCATACAGTCCAAGCATTATTGGTTTGGTCTTCCCTGCTCGTATAGCCATCCATACTCATTCTCAAAACTTGCCTCACGACATCTTCCTCGTTCCTCTGCATTGCAGTTCTGATTCTCTTCTTGTTTTCATAGTCTGCATTAATCTTGTTTCGACATAAAGCTCTGTTACCACGAACTAGGCGCTGGTTTCTCAACCTCTTTCCTAGGGCGGACCCCTTTTCTTTGCTTTTATTTGTTTCAGATTGAAAAATCCTCGTGGATATCATCCGCCCTAGGAGGGGCGGAAAGGTCTGTCAGACCCTTACTGACTCAAAACCACCTTAGTGCTCCAAGTCTCACCTACGCTAGGGGTCGCGATCCTTCCGCAGAAAAATTGCTAATTACAAACTTCCACGTGATACATTTAATAATTACAAGGCGTTAACTAAATGTACGTCAACAGCGATTTGCAAACTAAAAGAGAAGTAAGAGAAAAAAAAACAGCTTTAGTTTAGTATAAAAGAGGTATCAGCCTAATAGAGAATAATTCCAGTCGTGCGTCATCAAAATAGTTGAATTAAGTAGCAATAGGAAATATATGAATACAACATTGTACAGTCGCCAGCACATAAAGCTACCACAAACTGTCAAATTTTATCAATCGATTTTGAACTTAATAAATAGCGAAATAAGGTTTAAAATCGTTTGGAGAAATGTGACAGTTTGATGTAATTTGATGCGCCTGCAACCGTCAAAGTCCAGCACAATCATTAGTAGAATAATGCAGTCATTCCGTTGTGTGCAAGGATACCAGTATCCTCCGATAAAAGTATCCTATGTATCTCAGTACGAGTAGAGTCTAAGTACCATGACATATGTATGTGTTACTTTGTGTCACTGACCTTTCAGTGATGGTGGTAAAATAGCTGCGTGCTAAGCATTCGCTTGCCGTAAGCTTTCGATATAAATAAATGAAAATTTGAAAAAGGATCATAAGGTTCATCTTGTTTTTTGTAAAGCATAGGCTTCACTTGTGTTATCGATTGACGTTTCCCGGCTACCGTAAGTGCGGACAGTTAAAAATGTCTAAGCCGGACGGAGCGTTCGTGTTCCACGCCTTAAAGAGATGTCAGCACAGTTGAGCCTGCCGGGTCAGCGGATATTTTCGAAAGGTTTACCGCTGCCCTGGGAAACAAAGGGTTTTAGTCAGCAAGAGTCTGACAATCCCTTCCGCTACACCCAGAGTGGGAGGGGTCATATGGTGACTTCCCATACTTAAAAACAAAGGCTTTACTTGCATTCACATGTGAAGCATACTGATTAATGAGGATCCCGAAAAAATACACTGGTCCTTAAAATGTTTTCAAAACTCCACAAAAATATAGAGAACATCCCTTTTTGTTGGTTAGAAAACTGGTCCCATCAAAAAGTTAGTTCATTATGAGGAGCTCAGTGATCTCTTTTCAGGTTTTCAGTTATTTTATTGAACATTTAATAAAGATTTAAATAAAATAAGAGAGAGATTGAAGTAGAAAAATATTCATATTGTTATTTCTTTTAAAGAATAATTAAAACCCACATGCCAAAACGGAACTGAAATAATCACTTTTCAATATTTTTCCTTCAAAGCTAATTATTGTTTCCTTTGTATGTACAAACGGCAGCACATCAAGCTATCCCTAACTGTCATGTTTTTCAAATTGAAAATGAACTTTATTTCTTTGCAATAGAGTTGAAAAACTATCGAAGGCATTTGACAGATTGGGGTAACTTGATGTGCTGGCCTCTGTCAAAGAAATTCGTAATTAATAACGTTAATGAACTCACTTTGTTCGGATTTGTAATAATGCTAATTAGATTATAACTAAGTTATTAAGAATCTATAAGTTATTAAGTAAGTATACGAGTACTATTGGGCCACCAAGATACCTACAGACTGTGCCTAGTTTGGGGCCAACGGCTTCTTCTACGTTTTTTTTTGTATTTGTATTCTATTAATTGAGGTGCTCGTGGTTAAGTAATAACTGCCGCATGGATCGATCGCTTCGGTTAAATTACGCTTACCGGGGTAGGTCCGTGGATGGGTGACCATTTTTACATTCCGAAACTCTTCCGTGCCTCGGAAAGCACGTTAAGCCGTTCGTCCCGGCTATCATTTGTGCATCTTTGACAGTCGTTACGGGCCGAAGCCCGAAAATCTGATAGCCATTCATACCAAGGCGTATCCTATTACCTAGTTATTGGGTTTTGGAGGTCAGATAGGCAGTCGCAAGCTATCCCTAACTGTCATGTTTTTCAAATTGAAAATGAACTTTATTTCTTTGCAATAGAGTTGAAATACTATCAAAGGCATTTGACATATTGGGGTAACTTGATGTGCTGGCCTCTGTCAAAGAAATTCGTAACTAATAACGTTAATGAACTCACTTTGTTCGGATTTGTAAAAATGCTAATTAATTAGATTAAAGCTAAGTTATTAAGTAAGTATACTATTGGCCCACCAAGATACAGGCCGAGCCTAGTTTGGGGTCCATGGCTTCTTCAACTCATTTTTTTATTTGTATTCTATTAATTGAGAAGCTCGCGGCTAAGTAATATCAGCCGCAGGGGCCGATCAATCAGGTTAAGTTACCGAGACCCCTCCGTGTCTCGGAAAGCACGTTAAGCCATTCGTCCCGGCTGTCATTTGTGCATCTTTGACAGTCGTTACAGGCCGAAGCCCGAAAATCTGACAGCCATTCATACCAATGCGTATCGTATACCTAGTTACTGGGTTCTGGAGGTCAGATAGACAGTCGCTCCATGTTAAATACTGGTATTCAGCTGCATCCTGTTAGACTGGAAGCCGACCTTAACATAGTTGGGAAAAGGCAAGGCAAATGATGAACAATAAATAATATAAATAAAAAAAATATAAAGAAATATTTAGAATTTGAGCTGGTATAATATACCTTCAGACAATAAAATCAATTGTAAAACAATTAATAATGAAGATAAACTATTTCATTTGTCGATACTAATTGAATTTCATAGATACTCGTATTCCATTATGAGTACATAATTTCATGGCTGTCTCTAATGAATCAATATTGATGATTCAATATTAAATTATTCGGTTAGATTCCTGCTGGCTGTTTGAGTATGAAAGATTAAAGTACTAACCTTTGTGATTTCAGACGGTCTAATTTGTTAAACTTAGGTGAAGTGAACTTCGCCGTGGGATCTGGAGGCGATAGTCCTCGCGCGCATGTTCGAGTGGCGCGCGGAGGAACTAAGCCGAGGAGAAACTCCGTTTCCGCAGCAAATTGCGGCGGAGCGGACGGACCTCCGGCGCGATCTCATGGCGGCCTGGAATCAGCGACTGTCGCAACCCAGCGCAGGGCACGCCACGATAGTGGCGGTAAGGCCCCTCTTTGAGGAGTGGCTAGAGAGGCGTCACGGCGCCCTCACCTACCGCCTGACGCAGGTCCTCACCGGACATGGATGTTTCGGGAGGTTCCTGCACATCATCAGGCGGGAAGAAACGCCCGGGTGTCACCACTGCGAGGATCGCCCAGAGGACACGGTAGAGCACACGGTGCAAACCTGCCCCGCGTGGGTGGAGCACCGCCGTGTCCTCGTAGAGGCGATCGGCGGCGGCGACCTCTCGCACCCGGCCCTGGTGCAAGCCATGGTCCGGGGCGAGAGGGAGTGGGAGGCAGTCACCTCCTTCTGCGAAAAAGTTATGCTCGCGAAGAAGGTGGCGGGATGGGAGAGAGAAAGATCCTCCCGTCCCAGCCGCCGCAGGAGACGCCCCGGGCGTCGGGAGCCACGTGACGACTCCCGGCCACCGTAGGCGCGGGCCTGCGGACGGTGAGTAATGGGTGACTCACCGTCCGATCAGCACCAGGCCCGTGCCGGACGGCGCGTATATGTTCCACGCGCGCCTCAAAGAGATGTCAGCATATGAAGGGGCCCCTCAGGGCCAAGCCTGCCGGGTAAGCGGGATTGTCCGAAAGGGTTACCGCTACCCCGGAACATAAAGGGCTACGGAAGGAACATGGATGGGTTTTAGTCAGTAAGAGTCTGACACTCCCTTCCGCTCCACCCAGAGCGGGAGCAGTCATTGGATGATTTCCCAGCCTTAAAAAAAAAAAAAGTAGTGGTCTCGTTCTAGAATTCTGATTAATCCAATGTTTTGATTTTAATGTATATTATGTACTTTCGCGCTTTTAAAATATCAGTATAATTTTTAAAATTTAATTGATATAATCAATAAAATATGAGAAGCTATTGATGCCGAGTGTCTAAGAATATACTTTATATTAAAACAAAAATCACGCGGAAAAATCGCCGGCAGAAGATGGCGTAGCATAAAAAGGACAAAAATTTTCATGACAATAGATTTTCACGGGTTTACGCATGATCCATTTCACACAGACTATAAAATTATGGCTCGCGACCCATCTCAAGCGGGGTCAGAGTGACATGGGACGTTTTATGGAGTATATTAACTATCTCATTGTGACACTATTGTTAAAGAGACGTGGAAGTTTGTTTGGCTACTTATATGGAGAGAGAAAACCAAAAAAAAATCTAATCAAATGTCATTTATTCAAATTGGGCTGAAAATCAGTACTTTTTAAAGGTCAAAGTTACATAAGACAGTCCCCCAAAAACACCCACCCTTCACCACTTCCTAGTGCTTTAGCTGGGAAGAAGATGTGGCGCAACAAACTCCCCAGCAGCTCAGCTGTCTGTTTAGTTGGAAGAACGTGACTCTACACATTTATCGTATGAGAAGTAATTAACATTACGAAACACGTCACATTAAAATCAATCATTTGCCACATGTCAGCTAGCACACAACAAAATAACAATTAAAACATTAAAAACTGGTAGTCAGATTTTAATGTTTAAGCGTAAATTAAGAAAAAACGAAAATGGCCACCAGGTAAAAGGGGGGGGGGCGCTTACATGTGCAATGTTGTACAGACGCCAGCACATCAAGCTATCCCTAACTGACAAATTTTCTCAATTAAAAATGAACCTTAAATTATGTCTTTGCAATAAAGTTGAAATACAGAAATTTGACAGATTGTGGTAACTTGATGTGCTGGCCTCTATACTATGTCCATACAGCCGTAACTCGAAGTTACAAATGAGCGATTCGAAATTGAATGATGATGAATGAACAACCTGCCTAACCTATTCCCAACTATCGTTAGTATCGGCTTCCTGAGGACGAAACCACATACCAGCATATTACATGAAGCGACTGCATATCTAACCTCCACAACCGAGTTACTGGGTAATATAATATCATTAATATCCTTTGGTAAGACTGTTCTTTAATGTTTTTTTTTAAATTGCAACTCTATATTTTTACACAACATAATATTTACATAACTAAAAAGCTAGTTATTAATATTAAAATATAATATTAATAACTAGCTTTTTCCAGCGGCTTCACCCGCGTGTATGTAGGAAATTATCCCACGGGAGCAGTACATTTTTCCGGGATAAAAAGGGGTAGCTTATATGCAATTCCAGACTATAATCTATGTTTATGCCAAGTTTCATCCAGATCCGTTAAGTAGTTTTTGAGTTTATTCGTTACAAATATACATACACATCTTGCCTCTTTATCTATACATCTAAATATAATTGGAGTGTCTGTTTGTAATATTGAAATAACCGTTTTTTACTACAAGTATATGAATATAATTTTACGCCACTTTACAGGGTGAAATTGAATTCATGGGCATTATTTTAAGGGGTCACTGTACTCATCGTTATGAACAAAAATCAGCTGTTCCATACATTATGCTCGCATTAACTCGTCAAACTGTAGGGAACAGCTGATTTTTTTCGCATTTTCAGATATGTTCCCATAGTGAAAGTTGTTCATAATGATTAGTACAATGACCCCTTAAAATTTTGCCCATGAATTTAATTTCACCCTGTATAATGCTGCCGGAAACGTGAGTAAAACTTAATAAAACAGTTTAAAAAGGTGCACCACTTAATTCACTCATAGCTGATTCGTCGATATCAGTGGGGGTTATACACTGAATACTAATAGGGATACGACCGCACCGCAATACTACGGAACTCAAACTTCGCCCGCTCTCAGATAATATTTGCTGAACGTGATTAGTTCCGTATTCACCCACACTAGTTTTCGGCACATTAAACCTTACTACGTATTATGGTTAGACATATAACCAGGATTTTAAATCTACCGTTGCAGCGGAAGTTGTTTGTTTTCGTGTGGTTAGTGACTAACCTGGTGTCAGACTTTTAATGCTGCCCATGGGCCTCTGACTTAGCATCGCATAGCATAGCTTAGCAGTGATAACCTAGTGGTGTGACCGCCGGACTGCCAAGTCATAGGTCTCGAGTTCGAACCCAAGGCACGCACCTCTGATTTTATCGGATTCATGTGCGTATTGTACAATTATCACTTGCTTAAAATCGGTGAAGGAAAACATCGTGAGGAAACCGGCATGTCTGAGAGATATTTCTCAACAGCATGTGATGCTAAGTCAGCGGCTCATGGGCAGCATTAAAACTCTGACACCAGGTTAGTCACTAACCACATGAAGAAGAAGAAGCGGAAGTTAGCAAAAGAAAATTCTTATTAAAAAAAAGGGAGTGCCGGCAGAAGTGAAAACTTGAATATTAAATTAACGTTGTGCATTTTTGATATTTTGGAATGGTTAGGGAATAATTTTGCACGAATTCCTTTAATTGTCAGTATAAAAGTACTCTCAGTTATGTGGTATAATATAATATTAGTTTATTGCGCTATCGTACACAAACATGACAATTTATATTACATTAAAAATTTAACACTTCAGAACTATTACAATTATTTTACATTAAAAAGTTTGTTTCTCCCTCCGTCTTACGAATTTTCGATCAAGTCTGTGTACTGACGCGAGTTTAATTTTTTTCCCCCATCACAAAAAAGTGCACAACGCAACTAATGAAGTTTTTACTTCAAAAATAATGTTTTTTACCACCTCGCTGATTTACCAATTTTTGATTTTAAGACATGCTAGTTTCCTCACGATATTTTTCTTCACCGTTTTGGGAGCAGTGGTGATGAAATTATGAATACAAAGTAGGTTCTCGTAAGTCGCGTCAGTAACCACGGGGCCACCACTGTTTTATATAGAGTTGATACGACAGAGGGTCTTTCCTTTAAACAGCTTATACTAGGGACCATTTTCAAGCTCTGTACCAAAAATCAATTAAATAGGAGCAGTAGTTTAGTCGCAAATGGTTTTTTAAGTTTTTGCCCCGTTTGAACACGATGTATCTTTCCTAACAGCGCGCGGGTCGAAGCCGCTGCTTTACAAGGTCAGTTTTATTTACAAAGAATGGTTGCGTTTTACTCTGATTTGTAAGCTATTTAGTTTGTTCGAAAAAATTAAAACCTAATTTTTGGTGCTTTTTATTTTTATACCGTACCGAGCTAATACTAAACACGTATAGTATACGTAGTGTAATTTAATGCCCCTCTGTCATATCAACTCTGTATTTATGTAGTACTGTATTAGGATCAACCCATCAGAAATAATCCTCTAATCCGTCCAACGATTGAGGGATGGTCTTATTATTTACCGGTGCCCATTCAGTAAGCTTAGTCTCGATGAAAACCACTAGTTAGACCACAAAGCGGCCCTTTAGCACGCGTGCTCGCTCAATGAGGGTGAATTTAATTCACAGGAACGGTTGAGTGGTAGTATTCTGAAATGAGTTCTAAGTGAAAAAGTTTTTAAACAAAATACAAAACATTTAAAGATTGTTGCAGTTAACGTTCTGTGGTTTGTTGGTCAGTGTTTTCTTGACCCCAAGGAGAATAGCAAAGATTTAAATCGTTAGAGCTGCCCTCAACGTACTAAATCGCGCGATAACTGTCCATGCCATGGGGCCTAGACAAGAGTGCCAATCGCTCCGTGTGGATTCGATTTCGAAATTTGTTGATCGAACAATTCGTTATCTCAGCGATTCGGATTGTCAAGAACGCCACTTGTCATCACATTTGTATGGGAATATTGATGGAGTTTCGTTACACAATTTGACATTGTCTAGCACTTAGCGATCCAAAACGATTGATCAGGTAACATTTCGAAAGCTTATTCCAATTACACACATTTCAGATTTATCTAATTTCGCTATCGTCTAGGCCCCCAGATCTACTATAAAGAGTGACTCCGACAGCAAAAATAATAGTTTCATGGCAATCAAGTAAACTTACAGCGTCGTTGTATGTGTCAGAGTTGTCAAAACGGAACTGTAATGCTTTTTAGCGCGGTAGAGCGAATCTATTCAAATCTTTAAGGTATGCTTTAAGTGTTTATGTAAACGTCTTATTTACTTTGTAATGTATTTATTTAACAATTGCTGACTGTACTTACAATAAATACCCAAGCGCACAGCCAGTCAATAATGTAACGTTTAACTGAAAAACTTCATGCAAACATTTAACTTAGGGGCGATTTTTCAATTGTCGTGGTGCCTGTTGTTTCATAATCCCTTATTTATTATACTGCATCGTTGGATTTGTGGTCGCAAGCGTTTCTGCTGAGCATGAAGTGCTAGGTTTAACTCTAAGGTCGGGCAGTGTTATTGGGTTTTTGTATTTAGAATTTGTCAGCAGCCCGGGGCCTGGATTTGTGGCCGGTTGAATGCAAATAGGCTCGTCTCTATTACAAAGGACTTAAACAGAACTGGTGAAATGTGGGTGTACTATGGGTATGCTTCTGCCTAATCCTTTGGGGAAACGAGGTATGATGTTATGTTATCTATACATATAATAAAACAGTAAAAAAACTGTGTCTGTACATTGAATATATTAAAAAAATAATAATTGAGGGGGGTTTAGAAACAGTAATAGAGCACGAATCCAAAAAAAAAAATTTGTCTGTTTGTCTGTTTGTCTGTTTGTCTGTATGTCTGTTTGTCTGTATGTCTGTTTGTCTGTTTGTCTGTTTGTTTGTACACGCTAATCTTCGGAACTACTGGACGGATTGGAATGATTTTTTTTTGTTGTATAGGTATTAAGTCTGGGCAACATATAGGCTATAATTTATCTTGGAAACTTGAACACCTGATGCAGAACCGCAACAGACCAGCTAAACTATAAGAGATACAAAAATTATACCTTAGCAAAAATTGTTCCACGTGATTAGCATTTTCTGCTGAGAGAATAAATTTCAAGATCTGGAACACCTGATGTGGAACTCCAAGAGCCCAGCTACACTGTAACATATATAGGAATGACGTCTTAGCAAAAGTTGTTCGGTCTGATGGGCATTTCCTTTTGACTTATAAAAATCGAAGATCTGGAACACCTGTTGTGGAACTCCAAGAGCCTAGCTACACCATAACACATATAAGAATGACGTCTTAGCGAAAGTTGTTCAGCCTGATGAGCACTCTCTGTTGACGTATAAAAATTGAAGATCTGGAACACCTGTTGTGGAACTCCAAGAGCCTAGCTACACCATAACACATATAGGAATAACGTCTTAGCACAAGTTGTTCAATATGATGAGCACTCTCTGTTGACTTATAAAAATCGAAGATCTGGAACACCTGTTGTGGAACTCCAAGAGCCTAGCTACACTATAACATATATAGGAATGACGTCTTAGCAAAAGTTGTTCGGTTTGATGGGCATTTCCTGTTGACTTATAAAAATCGAAGATCTGGAACACCTGTTGTGGAACTCCAAGAGCGTAGCTACACCATAACACATATAAGAATGACGTCTTAGCAAAAGTTGTTCAACCTGATGAGCACTCTCTGTTGACGTATAAAACTTGAAGATCTGGAACACCTGTTGTGGAAGTCCAAGAGCCTAGCTACACCATAACACATATAGGAATAACGTCTTAACACAAGTTGTTCAATATGATGAGCACTCTCTGTTGACTTATAAAAATTGAAGATCTGGAACACCTGTTGTGGAACTCCAAGAGCCTAGCTACACCATAACACATATAGGAATAACGTCTTAACACAAGTTGTTCAATATGATGAGCACTCTGTGTTGACTTATAAAATCGAAGATCTGGAACACCTGTTGTGGAACTCCAAGAGCCTAGCTACACTATAACATATATAGGAATGACGTCTTAGCAAAAGTTGTTCGGTTTGATGGGCATTTCCTGTTGACTTATAAAAATCGAAGATTAGGAACACCTGTTGTGGAACTCCAAGAGCCTAGCTACACCATAACACATATAAGAATGACGTCTTAGCAAAAGTTGTTCAACCTGATGAGCACTCTCTGTTGACGTATAAAAATTGAAGATCTGGAACACCTGTTGTGGAAGTCCAAGAGCCTAGCTACACCATAACACATATAGGAATAAGGTTCTTAGCACAAGTGGTTCAATCTGATGAGCACTCTCTGTTGACTTATAAAAATTGAAGATCTGGAACACCTGTTGTGGAACTCCAAGAGCCTAGCTACACCATAACACATATAGGAATAACGTCTTAGCACAAGTTGTTTAATCTGATGAGCACTCTGTGTTGACTTATAAAAATCGAAGATCTGGAACACCTGTTGTGGAACTCCAAGAGCCTAGCTACACTATAACATATATAGGAATGACGTCTTAGCAAAAGTTGTTCGGTCTGATGGGCATTTCCTGTTGACTTATAAAAATCGAAGATCTGGAACACCTGTTGTGGAACTCCAAGAGCCTAGGCTACAACGTAACACATATAGGAAAGACGTCTTTGACGTCTTTGTTGTTCAATATGATAGGCATTTCCTGTTGACTTATAAAAATCGAAGATCAGGAACATCTGATGTGGAAATCAAAGCTATCACTAATTTTACTGTTTAACTATAAAATAACATAAACTGGGAGTACCTGCACGCGGTGAAGGCGTTAACAGTTTAGGACTGATTTTTGATGACGATGGTATATCATTGAAAATTTGACTCTACTGGCCAAAACTCCTATTTATTTTTTTATTTTATCGTATGAATATGCCTTCGGGCTTATGTTGTTTGAGTGTTTAATTTCCTTTTCCATTTATCTTCGTGACACGGTAGCCTACCCGGTAACGCAGGGGAGCAGTCATTTTAATTTAGATTTTTATTGATCAGGTATCTTCACAATGAAACTATGACCATGCCTAGAAAGAGGTCAAATCCCAATGTTCCAAGAGAACTAAAAGATTAAGGATCATAAGATCCCAAGAATCTACCGAAGAGCGTCAGGAGAGACTTGATGCTGTTCGAGAACATTAAGCTGCTACTCGCTCCGTGGAAACCTCTTCGGGTCGCGAAGCACGCCTGCGTTCTCAGCGTATTCATTAGGTCCCTAGAGACCAGTGAAGAATATGATGCGCGACTGACCGCTGATCGTGAACGTCATGTATTGTCTCGCGAGTCAGAGACGTTCACGGAAAGAGAATTACGCTTGAGTTCCAAGCGTATCTACGCATCGACTTCTAGGTCTCTAGAGACAAGTGGGGCACGTGATGTGCGACTGACCGCTGATCGTGAACGTCATGTATTGTCTCGCGAGTTGGAGACGTTCACGGATAGAGAATTGTGCTTGAGTTCCAACCGTATCTACGCATTGACTTCTAGGTCTCTAGAGACAAGTGGGGAATATAATAATGCGGTTGCCAAAATGAAAACGATGACAAATGGACTGTATGTTTTGGTGGTTGTTGGAATGAAATAAAACTAAAGCTCAGTGTGATAAAAGATTTAAATGGGAAAAATGATAAAAAATAACATAAATGGTGACCCCGTTGTCGCTGGCATAAGCAACAGGGTCCGCGTACGAAGTCGCGGGCAGAAGCTAGTGATACATAAAATCAGTGTGAAAATATCTAGACAAATTATGAAACGTGCACGTATCAAAAGTGTCAACACAAAATTTAGGGTATTATTTTAATTACTCATAGCACCCACTAATTTATTAAAACCAGAATAAGGATGAAATTTTCAATTGGATGCGTTGGACGCCGCTTCTGCTTGTTCACAATGTTCATGACATTCCATTTGCTATGAAAATCCGTTAGGACGAACGAGTTAGGCCGGGAGCAGACATGAATATAAAGTCCGAAACTAATGTCAGACCTGCTCGAATGAATGAACAATAAAAAAGCAGTGATAGCCCAATGGTGCGACCGTCGGACTGCCAAGTGTTAGGCGATTTACACACGGCACAGCGCTCCGCCGCGGTAGGCGGTGAAGCGAATTTCATGTCGCATTGGTGTCTAAGAAATCCATTGATGCCTAACACACGTACACCGCCCGAACGCGCGGTCGAGCGGTGCTCGTTTCTACCGCAAACTGCTCCAACCGCGCGGTCGAGCGGTGCCGTATGTTAATCGCCTTAGGCCTCGAGTTCGAACCCGACCTTTGATTTTTGGGATTCATGTGCGTATTGTATAATTATCACTTGCAAAATCGGTGAAGGAAAACATCGAGAGGAAACCGGCATGAGAGATATTTCTCAACAGTATGTGATGCTAAGTCAGAGGCCCATGAGTAGCATAAAAACTCTGACACCAGATTAGTCACTGACCACACGAAGAAGAAGAAGACCTACATAATTATCTAAAATTAGGGTGAGTCGGTTGATGAAAAATTCGAAAAATGCACCTTAATTGCGTTACACAATATCAATCTTAATCTTTTTGCTTCTTCTTGTTATCGTGTGGTTAGTGACAAACCTGGTTTCAGAGTTTTGGGCGCGAACTCGAGACCTATGACTTTTTTTTTTTTAAGGCTGGGAAATCATCCAATGACTGCTCCCGCTCTGGGTGGAGCGGAAGGGAGTGTCAGGCTCTTACTGACTAAAACCCATCCATGTTCCTTCCGTAGCCCTTTATGTTCCGGGGTAGCGGTAACACTTTCGGACAATCCCGCTTACCCGGCAGGCTTGGCCCTGAGGGGCCCCTTCATATGCTGACATCTCTTTGAGGCGTGCGTGGAACATATACGCGCCGTCCGGCAGGGACGTGGTGCTGATCAGACGGTGAGTCACCCATTACTCACCGTCCGCAGGCCCGCGCCTACGGTGGCCGGGAGTCGCCACGTGGCTCCCGACGCCCGGGGCGTCTCCCGCGGCGGCTGGGACGGGAGGACCTTTCTCTCTCCCATCCCGCCACCTCCTTCGCGAGCATGACTTTTTCGCAGAAGGAGGTGACTGCCTCCCACTCCCTCTCGCCCCGGACCATGGCTTGCACCAGGGCCGGGCGCGAGAGGTCACCGCCGCCGATCGCCCATGACTTGGAAGTCCGACGGTCACGCTACTAGGCTATCACTGCTGTCAATCTTTTTGCTAGTTCGTTGCTTCATTTATGAGTATGTTCGAAAAATTATCCAACATCGTAATTAAAGCAATGAATGTTGATGAACTGTCGAAATGAAAGTAATTGCTGTTAATAATGTGTTACGAAATTAGGGTACTGATTTTCAGATGCACAGAGGCCAGCACACCAATTTACTCCAATCTGTCTAATTTCTTTGATAGTTTTGCAACTTTATCACAAAAGTATAAGGTTCATTTTCAATTGGTGAATTTTGACTATTTCTGATGGCTTGATGTGCTGGCGTCTGTATCAAACCTGATTTTCTTTAGTCATTACTTCATCAATTTCCACTGTGCTGAATTCAAAATTATCTTTTCTTCTTGCTACTCACTAATGTCTGCATCTCTTTTACTCTTCTCCTTTTGCAGGTATGCTGGAAAAATTAATTGTATTTTATTCATTGTCTGCCTAGACTTTTCTAATTATATTAGAGTCAGCTTCCAGTTTAACCGGATGCAGCTGATACCAGTGTTTTAAATGGAGCGACTGCCTATCTGACCTCCACAAGCCAGTACCAGTAGACAGTAACAGTAAAGCTATCTATTGAAAAATGTGTAATGTGCATGAGAGCAAATTTATAAATAAATAAAAACCTATTCCTTAATACAGTGTATTCACAGCTTTATTCCAATTGGTTGGTAGGTACTCAAAACATGATGAATTATTACTAACGCACCAATTGGAACCAAATTAGCTTTTCAATGGCGCTGAATTTCGGCCATTTTAAATATCACTATGACCAGAATTTAATTGGAATTTAAGGTTTTTAGTAAATAATATTGGAAGCGATTAATCAGTAAAATATGTGTAGAATTTGCTAATTTATTAACAATTCTTATTAATAATAATGTTTACCCTTAATTATTATTATACCGGATAAAAAGGCTAATTAGCCGTGAATAAGCTACGACATTAAGAAACAATGCTTGGTAGCATCATATAATTAATAAGACAAATAACCAAGGGATTACGTTAAAAAAAACACAGCAGCTTTTTAAACTACGAATGTCAATAAACCTCAATCCTTTTTTTTTTTTTTTAAGGCTGGGAAATCATCCAATGACTGCTCCTGCTCTGGGTGGAGCGGAAGGGAGTGTCAGACTCTTACTGACTAAAACCCATCCATGTTCCTTCCGTAGCCCTTTATGTTCCGGGGTAGCGGTAACCCTTTCGGACAATCCCGCTTAAAACCTCAATCCTACTGATATTATAAACGTGAAATTTTGTGAGGATGTCTGGATGTTTCTGACTCTTTCACGCAAAAATTACTGAACAGATTTTCATGAAATTTAGCACAGAAACTGACAGTTTTGCTGGACTGAGCCTACGAGTATTTGACACAGCCGCGAGGCACACTTCCCTACTCCTTGTACAGACGCCAGTACATCAAGCTATCCCTAACTGTCAAATTTTCTCAATTAAAAATGAACCGTAAGTCTTTGCAATAAAGTTGAAATACTATCAAAGAAATTTGACAGATTGTGGTAACTTGTCCAACTCACACTTGGCCGGTTTTTATTATCTTGTGTGCCTTTTAGTCTGTGTTAATTAAATGTATTTTCTTTCTATCTTTCTTCTATAACATGGAAATAAAATCAATGCAAAATATATAAAGACGCTAAACCGTCCACGATAAAAACACGCATGTATTTCCATACATTTGATGGATTGTAGACGTACACGATACTATTACCATCGCTTTAAAATAAAAGCGCCGAAGTTCAAGTATGATAAATAAAAAACAAGCTGTATATTTTCACCCAAATCCTTTACTCGCCTTTAACGAAGCAAATAAAAGAGACGAGCTAATAAAATCCAATATAAGTAACCAAACCAATTCCTTTTCACATCAGTTTCTTCCCAGAATAAGAGACGTTTTTCAAATAATTGTCCTGTTTGAAGACATAAGAACGACTTAAGTTTGTGGCCTTTATGGACTTTACGAGATTCTGTTCACTGCGACTGACAGCAAGATACCTACCTAATGGTACAAAGTGCCATTGAAAGAAAACCCTTTTACGTTCTTTGAAGATTCTTCAGCGCACCAGTTAATACGGTTTTGCGTGTGGGAATAAATGTAAAGGATATTTTTTCGGAAATATTTTTTAAGTAGGTACCTACTGAGTAGGATAACAATTTCTTTCTGATATATTGCCTTAGTCATTCTGTTAAGTAATATTAGATTCAACGCCTTTTTTGTAATTTTGTAACTTACCATAATTTTTCGAAAAGTGACTTTTACTTATAATTAAAGTTTTGACGCCTTATACAAAGTGATTTTCGATTATGTAATAACTCCAAAGTGCGATAGTTGTTGCAAAAATCTTTCTTATCGGCTACCTCAATAGGCTATCTTTAGATCGTCAACCAACACTTAAACACGTATAAGTACAGAGCCAATCAAATGAAGGGTCTGACTAACCTAAGCGGTACCCCGCCGCGACATTATAACCACTGAAGTATTATTTTAGATTTTTTTAATTGCTTGGCATTCTTTTTTGCGTTGAGGTTTTTCAAATTTTGAAATGTAATTTTTAACGTTAATTAATGATTGTGTAAGTAAAATTATCGGTGTTTGAAGATGAGCGTCGTCATGGAGAAGGAAAGTAACGCAGTGACGATTTCGACACATTCCTGACCAAAAGATGAAGAGAGCTGGAGAACAATCATTAATCATAATAATTTTTTTTGTGTAACAGTGAATACAGTTCTAAAATTAGAGTTCATACCTCGCATTTTTTTGTGTGGTTAGTGACTAACCTGGTGTCAGAGTTTTTATGCTGCTCATGGGCCTCTGACCTAGCTTCACATGCTGTTGAGAAATATCTCTCAGACATGCTGGTTTCCTCACGATGTTTTCCTTCACCGATTTTAAGCAAGTGATTAGGTCGCTATGTTATGCAAGGAGGAGTACAAATATAGTTTCATGCGAAAAACGAAAACATGCAAAAAGTAAACACTTATACAAATTATAGTAGATATGTCAAAAGTAATAGAATGATGAGTGTGTACCAGTAGTGAGTGACACAACACAGGTTAATTTAGTCCGACTCCAAACCCTGCTTACGATCAACGGTAGGTATAACCAAATAATGTGATGTAGTTACAAATTCAACTGCGTAAGCCACCCTCACAACCACCTCGCCACTTTTTCTTTTGCAATGAACCTTTTTGTACAGTTAATTTTTTATTGTAATAAAAAAAAGAGAAATGGTTTCTTTCATTTAACGCCTTGCATAAATGGCATTGCAACATGTAACCCAATTGCATAATGCTTTTTTTATTGAAATTTTTCTGGAAATCATTTAAGTTTATTTTATATTTTTATTTATTTATTTAGGGTAATTACTTGCGTTTTTACAGGTGAAAACCAATACAATAATTAAGTCACAAGTTTCATACTTTGAGACGACAAAAAAAAACCATCACCAACTTCGATCAATCACCAACAAAAATGAAAGGTTTTTAAACTGCCAACTTTGGCATTGAATTAGTTTACTTCAGGGCATGAAACATTATCTTATACTAACCAATAATAGCCGTTAAACTGCGAATTTAGCCAGCTGAAGACTTGTAATTGACGGCCGAAATAGGGTAGATGGGCCGTCCCTATTCTATAGAACCGCGCTCATCATTGTTGAAAATTCCGAAATGTAAGGAACATTGTAATTGGAAATCCTAATGAGATCGGGTGAAATAGTGTTAAGTTAGACAGTGGTGGTGATTTCATACCGATTATATTGTTTGGCGCTAAACACGAGGCCGGATTCTGGGCCGAGATCATTTAGATTGCCGTTGAGACGCTAGGAAGAAGAAGAATAACCTGTTCTGAAGTTTGCGTGTTGATTAGATTTAGATCACTGGCGTCCATCAGTTCCTGTACCTAAAACGCAGACGACAGGACATGCCTTCGAGTGGTTTTACTCAAAAACCAAGAAATAGAATCAGTTTTTCGACCATAGCATAGTGTTTTTATTTAAGCATGCATCAAGTGCTTATTTTTTCTACCAGACCAACTTTATTATTTATTTCATCCATCAAACGAAAAGGTCCCCTCTCTGTAATCCGCCTTTCCGTTACTTCTAGTAATATAAAAAGGTACTAAATAAAAACTTCTACAGAATACGTCCACCCCCACATATTAGGAGTCTAAACTAGACGAAGGTCTGACGTCCAAGTTGATGGAATAAATCTCCTGTTACCTCCTAATGAATATATTATACTATTAATACATAAGAGTATACAACGTATACCTAGGCGCAGATATTATCCTCCTAGCTGATTGGTTTTGGTTGCCAATCTCAACGGAGACTAGCCAGTTACGCAGGAGATATTATGGTGAACATGTGTGTGCGCACAGGTGCACTCCCTGTTCTTTTCTTCTCATAGTCTTCTTGGACGGCAATTTAACCGGAGAGAGATCAGGCGTCCGTAAAGTCATTGGTCCTACCAATGACTTTACGTACTTTCCGAAGAATGAATCACATCACCAACTTGGAAAACTGCGGTCTACTTCTTAGAAATTCCTATTGGAAAAACCCAATAACACTATACCCGGCCAAGGAATCGGACCCAAGAACTTACGCATTGCAGTTGAGTTTGCGCCTACGAGACCAACTGGGCAATGACACGCTTTTTTACAGGACTGTAGCCAGGAACTAAACAACTTGTGCTTTCCATTTCAGTTACTCAAAGCGCACAGAGAGCACATTACACGACAAAAATATGTCCAATATTTATGTCTCGAAAATAAAATAAAAGAATGAATTGGAATAAAAAGCATCATAATGCAATGCGTTCAGTGGGATTGGCCAAAAGGGTTACCGCCACCCCGGAACATTTAGTTCTAAGGAAGGACCATGAATGGGTTTTAGTCAGCAAGAATCTGACACTCCTTTCCACCGCACCCAAAGCGGGAGAATTCATTTGATGATTTGCCACTCTCAAAAAAAAATGTAGTAGGTATGTAGGAGACAGATGAAACAAACACTTCCTAAAAATAAACCATCTCTGAATGTATAATTAATGATGAATCGAAAGAAGTAAACTAAGCTTAAAACAGTCTGAATATATAAATTACAGAGTCGCTCCCTTAATCCAGTGTTGAGATATTATCGGTGTCATCTGAACGAAAAGGCATCGTTGGAAAATGTCAAGCCGAAGTCAATTTAGCTTCGTTGTCAGGGAGGATAAAATATTGCTTGGACTGTTTTCGAATACCTTTAAGTAGAATTAAAATGGAGCTGTTACCAACAGTTACGGTTTTATAAACAAACGATAGGCATCATCATTTTTGAGACAGCAGTATTTGTCAAATCCAACGTCCATCTGTTTGAAACATTGAGATCAAAACGACGCAACAGAGAGATATGCGCTAAGCCACATAGCACTGCTCTTTATAAAAAAAGTTTTTTAGGTATGGCACCTAGAATCTATAATAAGATCCCTAGACGAATTAGAGAAATAAACGACCTACATAATTTTAAAAAGGCTCTACAAAAACTATTACAAGAAAAGACATACTATACCGTAAACGAATACATAACTGACACATTTTGATAACCTTTTTTCTTGTAATATACATATTAATTTAATAATTTATAGGTATTAATTATTATGATATTTTATTATGACTTTGTTGTTTTTTTTATTTTTATTTGATTTGATTTAAAGTGTGTGACAATTTTAATGTATTTTTAGATAATCGATTATAATATTTATATAGCATATAGCATGTAATCAAAATAATATTTGTACGCCGATGACGGCATGACATAGCGTTCATGAATAATATAATTACAACATCTGTACCTACCTAACACCTATGTTCAACAAATAAAAACTATTTGTATTTGTATTTGTATTTGTATCATTACGTCACACTCTCTTAAAATTCGCTATACTGTTCGTTTTGAAATTCTACAACATTTATTGCGTTACTAACGTTGCCGACCCGACGAATTTCGTAACGACACGGTAATGGATTATAAACTCCCTTTAAAATGGAGGGGATTGTTACTATGAGTATGATATGTGATCGAGAAATAAACAAATTGCATTTATGTATCACGATGAGAGCTTTATAATATTATAATTATAAGGAACATGGTGAATAGTTTAGTCATATATATAAAATGGAGGATCCGACCACACGGGTGTTGTCTAGTGAGCTACTGTTGGGTCGAACCAACGATTGATGTCGGGACGTTGTACAGACGCCAGCACATCAAGCTATCCCAAACTGTCGAATATTCCCAAATGAACATGAACCTTATACTTTTGCAATAAAGTTGAAAATCTATCAAAAAAAAATTGACACATTGGAGTAGCTACCTTGATGTGTTGGTCTCTGTACATAATATGCCAGTCACAAACTTTGCTTGCGGGATGCAGGATTTTGCGTGACGTCAAAATACCTTTTGGGCGACTACAATCAATTAAATTAATTGTTCATTACGACGTTCAATAGTACCTTTCTAGTGCCTATTTGAAATACCTAAATGATATGACTTTGTCAGTGTAATGCGTAGTTCGGTCGCAATGTAGATGCCAAATCCGAAGCAATAGCCTGCTACTTATAAATAGGTAATTTTTATGTAAGCTATTTAAACGGAGACGTGTTTCTATTTGTGTGTCTTTGCACAACATTTAACATAATTATGGAATTATCTGGGTATCTATTAGTACCACCTAATGACTTTTCCTAAAGACTTGTCTTAAACGAATTGCTTTATCAGTTTATCTCACTTCAAAGTTGCGAATACTAATCGTTTCGTCTGGGCCGAAATTAGTTTTAAAATAAGATGTACCTAAACTTATCTGAGATTTCCCAAGAAGTAATAACAAAATATACTTTTGTACGAAAATTAATTATAATAAATAAAAGCAGACATTAACTACGATAACATGGCGCGCCCCTTCAAAATTACTGTTTCAATGTTTGTAGTCACATCCTTACGAAAGATTTTGTATGTGGTTGTAAGTATTCGTCTTTAGTAGCAGGCAATATGCGTCGTGAGTCGTGTTATCGGTGATTATCTCTCTTTAATAAATCCTCTAACTAAGTAGAGGAAATTTATTAATAAATAATATTATTAAAGGGTTGGCCCTTTGGGACTTCAGGCATGATGTAATGATTTTGTAACGAGTGTTACTTGCATTATGAAAGAATACAATATTCCCACTTTATTCTCAGTTTTAATACTTAAGACCCCTCTTTGAGGAGTGGCTAGAGAGGCGCCACGGCGCCCACACCTACCGCCTGACGCAGGCCCTCACCGAACATGGATGTTTTGGGAGGTTCCTGCACATCATCAGGCGGGAGGAAACGCCCGGATGTCACCTCTGCGAGGATCGTCCAGAGGACACGGTAGAGCACACGGTGCAAACCTGCCCCGCTTGGGCGGAGCACCGTCGTGTCCTCTTAGAGGTGATCGGCGGCGGCGACCTCTCGCGCCCGGCCCTGGTGCATGCCATGGTCCGGGGCAGGAGGGAGTGGGAGGCAGTCACGTCCTTCTGCGAAAAAGTCATGCTCGCGAAGAAGGTGGTGGAATGGGAGAGAGAAAGGTCCTCCCGTCCCAGCCGCCGCGGGAGACACTCCGGGCGTCGGGAGCCACGTGACGACTGTCGGCCACCGTTGGCGCGGGCCTGCGGACGGTGAGTAATGGGTGACTCACCGTCTGATCAGCACCAGGTCCCTGCCGGACGGCGCGTATATGTACCACGCGCGCCTCAAAGAGATGTCAGCATACGAAGGGGCCCCTCAGGGCCAAGCCTGCTGGGTAAGCGGGATTGTCCGAAAGGGTTACCGCTGCCCCGGCACATAAAGGGCTAAGGAACATGGATGGGTTTTAGTCAGTAAGAGTCTGACACTCCCTTCCGCTCCACCCAGAGCGGAAGAAGTCATTGGATGAAAACCCAGCCTTAAAAAAAAAAAGATGCCCAAGAGCAGCATAAAATCTCTGAAACCAGGTTTGTCACAAACCACACGAATAAGAAAGAAGATGATTATCGCAGTGCTGGGACTTCACAGGCTCAGTATAGGTTGGTCCAAATCACGTCATATCTTCGAATTTTTGGTTATAACATGCAGGATTTCTTACGCCGTTTTAGTCAACACGTCGCTTAAAACACTAATGGCAGATTTTATTAATGAAACTGACCGCGATCAGCACCGTGTTAAAACTTTCTGTGAAATATTGACACTGACAAGTCTTGAACGCAGTTTAGATGTAGTGATCGCGTTCAGTTCTATTAATAAAATTAGCACTAAAATAGATATAAATATTTATAGTACGTATGTACACATTATGTAGAACCTTTTTTCCTATGTTTATAAACCGCCACACGCCGCACCCTTGTTCCAAATTCAAGTCTGTAATTTTATAACAAAACTATAAGGTTTATGTTCAATTGGAAATATTTGACAGTTTGTGGTAAATAGATATAGTTTCGTCTTTACGTGATAAAAAGTATTCTGTTCTATAAAACCTGTAATCCTATGTTAACAGTTCATTGTCGTTTCCCATTGAAACAGAGCGTTAGTTGTTTTTCTTCTCAAGAAAATTGTGGTCGAATTTTATTGGACCCTGAAGAGATTTGTATAAAATTTCAACCAGAAACCGTTCGTATTAAAAAGAAAAGCCTGTTTATTCCAGATTAAAGGATTTATTTAGAAAACCAATCTGCATTAAGGTTATTGTGCAAACTTATAAATTGCGCCCACGTCGAACCTTAACTCGAACGCATAAGGTCGTGTTTTGAATAAAATATTTGTAAGATAATGTTAAACTGATCTCATTTCAGGCATTAGCTTACGAGCTGTTTTATAAATTGAGGGAAATATTCTTTATAAAGACTAAGCCTGTTTTTTCAGTTACAAAGATGTTGGTACCGGATGCTTTACTTTCAATCCGATGACTTTAAGTAATTTGATTTATAACCCTTCCTTTTTTTTACATTAATTTATTACATACTAGTTTCTGCCCACGGTTTTACCCGCGTGGAGGTCGGAAATTACCCCATGGGAACGTACTAACGGGATAAAAAGTATTCTATGTGTTAATCCAGGTTATATACTATCTCTGTGCCAAAATCTATCCATATCCGTTAAGTAGTTTTTGCGTGAACAAGTAACAAACATACAAACACACACAGTGAAAAATTTGTAATTCGTTGAAGTATGATTATTGTATTATAATTATATATACAGAGTCGATACGACAGAGGGGCTTTCCTTTAAACAGCTTATACTAGGGACCATTTTCAAGCTCTGTACCAAAAATCAATTAAATAGGAGCAGTAGTTTAGTCGGAAATGTTTTTTGTTTTTGCCCCGTTTGAACACGATGCCTAACAGCGCTCCGGCGCGCACGCGTCGGTGCCGCTGCGTTACAAGGTCAGTTTTTATTTACAAAGGGTGGTTGCGTTTTACTCTGATTTGTAAGCTATTTAGTTTGTTTGAAAAAATAAAAACCTCATTTTTGGTGCTTTTTATTTTTATACCGTACCGAGTTAATACTAAACACGTATAGTATACGTAGTGTAATTTAATGCCCCTCTGTCATATCAACTCTGTATATACAATGTGTCTGAGAAAGGTGTAGCGAAAATTAAGCGTGTGGTACAGACCATCAAACGGAACAACTTTTTCCCGGGGAACAACATCGTAATTGAAAAAAATAAAAATATATTCCCATACATTTTGGCAGGTAGGTATTGAAGTTTTGTATGGGACGACTTATTTTATTTTTTCAATTACGATGTTGTTCCCCGGGAAAAAGTTGTTCCGTTTGATGGTCTGTACCACACGCTTAATTTTCGCTACTCCTTTCTCAGACACCCTGTATAATATTATAGTATGATTGTTGGTATTCATTGAAGTTATGAAATATTCAGGGTTCATGTATCATATCATCAGTATGTTCATTATTTCATTTACGGCGAATGTTGAAAGGGTAAAAAATAGAAATTAGATTTAGTCCTAATCGCATACGCCTTTTATTTAAGGTCAGAAATATGCTTCCCAATTTCTCGTATTTACGTCCAATATCTTTGCAAAGACGCAACTTTGCCTTCCTTTCAATATATAAACTTATGTAGAGATACGGTTATCAAACCATCTTTTGCAAATGTCCGTTTTCACTAACACTAGGCGACGCCTAAAACGTGCTATTCAACTTTCAACTTTCGGTGCTACACCGAGCGATGAAAATCCAACAACGCGTTTTTATTCATGCATTAATTTAGGTATCACCTGTGTTAGTGAAAATTGTCATTTTCTTTAGATCTCTTGGGATAGTCCCGTGTCAAACTTGCTTCGGTATCGAGACCCTTGTTTGAATAATTTACTTAAGTAATCTTATGACAAAAAAAAAATGTGTTGGACTGGCCAAGTTAGCCCTTACTTCATTTTTATTTTAAGAAAGTTGTGATTAGTTTTGGAGAAAAATACACGATATTTACGTTTGACATTATACTCTTTTACTAGAAACTTTCTTACGTGTGTTTGAAGCACGCTTAAGAAGAAGACGCTTCTTGTGCACTATAATATACCCGAGTGCACTGAGACTGAGAGTTAAATCGAACATGGTCCTGGATTCGATTCCCGGGTCGAAAAAAATTTATTGGGGTTCTCCATCTGGAATTTCTCTGTAGCACCCCGGAGTCTTACTTTGTGTCCAGTTTATGGCAATAGGCTCGCCCCTTTTTTATTTGTAAGTGGGCAATCATCGAGTGATTTGATCGCTCTGGGGGGAGCGGAAGTGAGTGTCAGACTTTTACTGACTAAAATCCGTCCATGTTCCTTCCTTGGCCCTTTCTGTTCCGGGGTAACCCTTTCGGACTATCCTGCTGACCCGGTAGGCTTCGGCCCTAACGGGCCCCTTTCTTCATGCTGACATCTCTTCGAGGCGCGCGTGGACTCGAACATAACTGGCGAAATGTGGGTGTAGGTACAGAGGCCAGCACAAGTTACCACAATCTGTCAAATTTCTTTGATAGTATTTCAACTTTATTGCAAAGACATAAGGTTCATTTTTAATTGAGAAAATTTGACAGTTAGGGATAGCTTGCTATGCTGGCGTCTGTACTATAGGAACACCTCTGCTAATCCCTCGAAGATTACGGGCGTAATATAATGATGTTTAAGCATGCTAAAAGTAACAGATTACTCATGAGCTAGTCTGGGGCCTAGACAAGAGTCAATCGCTCCGTGTCGATTCGATTTCGAAAATTGTTGATCGAACAATTCGTTATCTCAGCGATTCGGATTGTCAAGAACGACGCATTTGTATGGAAATATTGATAGAATGTCGTTACGCAATAAGACATTGGCTACGAAACTAGACATATCCGAAATGTATGGGATTGGCACTTAGCGATCGAAAACGATTGATCACGTGACATTTGGAAAGCTTATGCCAATTCTATTCATTTCGGAATTATCTAATTTCGTTATCGTTAATGAAAATGTGACTTTGTATAGGCCCCCTGGTCTATCGTTTCATCGAGATTAAGTAGTTACAACTTATACGTGTAGTGCATTTTAATTAAAAATAAATTATAGTTAAAAAAACTATAATACACGATTTTTATAGAAAACCGAACTAAAAAATTGAAAATAAATGTTGTAAATAAGAAAAAAAAATTGTATTTTATAAAACGTGGGGTGTTTTTTAAAATAATATTCTCCACCACCATGCACCCCACGCTTCGCAAAGAGGTTCTAGTTGAGTACTGGCCATCTATAAACTATAAACTGTGACCAGACTATACAGTGGCGTATCCATAATTCATTATTATCTGTATTTATTATTATCTATTGTATAACGTTACCTAACTAAGTACTTGAACCCGTTTGTTCGCAGTTATCTTGGTAGGGTCATTGAAATGAGATAAAGAATACTTCCAGCGTTGGGTAGCAGCCATTTAATACGCCGATACTACGTGCTTTTATTTAAAAGATTTTTTTAGTATTTTTTTTTTATTTGAGAATGGGTCTGCTCTTGACCTCGATTACGCCTGATGGAAAGCGATGTATGAGGTATTTGATGGAGCGAGAATACCCAGAAGATAACTGGTCATCCCTCTTGCTTTGAAAGCAGACGAGTGATATTACCTATTAGGCTTCCGAAAAACAGCTTAGAGGTCACAGCTACTAGTATAATAGCCTCAGGAGGCGAGGCGGTGCGGAGTGGGTGCCGGTTGGCTCTAAAGAGCTGTGACCTTATTTCATTTAGTATTCACTTAGGAATGTCTTTCATTGACTGAATATTGATAAGTGAACATTTAACCTTGGAAGAAATGCAATTTAAATACCGACTGTAAACGATAAAGGTGAACAATTCGCTCGTTCTCTTACAAAATATGTTACTTATGTTTAGCAGCTTAAGAATTCGGTATGGTAGAAGATTTGCCGTCTGATAGTTTTGAAAAGTTGTCATAACGTTAGTTAGTGGTTACTAGGCGCGAACTTCTCTAATAAGCGTGAATATGAAAATCAAAAGACCATACATTTCTGAGCCCCTCTCCCAGGTTCGAAAACCATGTTGAGTTGTTGGCCCGACTGTCATTTGTTAGTCATTGACAGTCACGAGTTTCTACTCATTAAGTAAGGATTTCTATCCTTACTTAACGAGTCTTACCAAGGGGTATCGTGTTACCCAGTAACTGGGTTATGTTGCTTCAAGTAACGCTGGTTAGACAGGAAGCCGATCCCAACATACAGATTGATTAACACATTGATTTATTATTATTAACTATTGAAATGTTTGTAAATAATATGTGAGCACCATGTATCTATGACTTAATTAATTTACCTGTCATTGTTAAATTTGTTTTTCTTTATGTTTTGTAGTTTTTTATTCTAGGTGCATCGTCTTCACATATAATTTTATAATTTAAGTATACAAAACATTTTAAAAGAGTTGAAGAACGATGGAGTTTTCTGCCCATTCTTCTCAATACAAAACTAACTTTTGGAAGGGGCTACTAGAATTAATTCTATTTTTTATTCATTTTGACGTTCAAAAGTGCCTATTTAAAATAAATCACTTGACTTTGATTGAAGTAAATATTAATTTTAGACGCGTATGACATGGCTACGCCCTCACAATTTCGAGCGTCAATTGTTTTATACATTATATTAGCAAACTTTGTATAAGGAAGAGCTCACATAAAAACAATGTTTTATACGATATACGAGTAGCAATGTTCACCAAATTATTTTGTCTCGTGGTGATAATAAGTGGCTGTGTTGGTTATGTGACTGAAGACGAATACGTTGATGCTGTACTGGATATGCTGCTGAACGGCGTCAGCAGGGAATTTGAGCAGTCCGGTGAAGAAGATAATGGTGATTTTTTTGTTTTTTTGGAAAGAAATTCTTTATCGTAAGTTATACTCTACGCACTTGGGGAATGAGAGCTTGAGCAAAAACAGAGTAGCATTTAAAGTTATAAAAACAGTTGTTGTTGTGTTGTTGCTGTTGTTGTTTGTAAATCTATTTTAAAAAAATGGCAAAAAAGTAAGAAAATTTTAAAATTTTCTTACTTTTGTGCACCAGTGTTAGGCTGTATGTTGATCTATATATGATTCCGTATTAAGTATGTATTTTTATTTTGCACCAGTGTCAGTCTGTATGTAGATGAAAATATGTTTCGCGACCGTATCAAGTATGTATTTACTGTAAATTGCGAGTTGACCTTTAATGTCATGATTTCATTAAATAGTCGTTCCAGTAATATGAACTTAGAGAGGGTTGTATGGATTTTAACGATTACAATTCTATAAAAACGTACTTGCTATAGCCGCGAAACTATTTTTGATTAACATACAAACCTGATCATTATCAGCCTACAGCAGTCCAATGCTGGACGTAGACCTCTCCAGCTGCACGCCATTCAGCTCAATTCTCGGCAACTCTCATCCAGCTGCTACTAGCCACTTTACGAAGAACCTGATACTGGCCAAAAAATTGCAAAAAAATTTAAAGACAAAAATTTTGCGGGCTACCCTGTAGTTTTCACCTTAACGTCCCAATGCAAGTGTCCCAACGGTAAAAATGTTACACCCTTTTTCGGTTATTCGCCAAGTGTGCAAAAGAGAAAGGGACTTCGTTGTCAAGTGTCCCTCGACACGTCTACCATGGGCCTGTCTAGTGGTTTATGGCCCACTCCCTCTCACAGAGGAGGCCTGCGTCCCAGCAGTGGGAACAATATAGACTGATTATATTCTATGCCTCAAGAAGCAAGATTCTTATCGAAATAAGTATTTTGAATGTTTTATGTGCGGTCTTTTTTGTTTTATTTTCTCTCTTTCAAAATGATCAACATTTTCACAGGAGATGAGCCCGTTTTAACGGGTGGTGTCTGGAAGTGCGGCAGCTGTGACATTATTGATGAGACCAAACTCATTTACTCCGAAGTTAATAACGTGGACGCTGATATGATGACTGACGAGTCCGTGGATATACAGGTATTTAACAACTGTGATTAATGAGACACTTTACTTTTTTAACAGTTGAGCGAATATAATTGTTGTAATTTTGTAAGGAAGGCTGATACTGAATAATAAATAAAAATAAATAATACCAGTCTATTAGGTACTGTTCCACTTTTATATTATTGGATTACAGCCTGCTTCTCAGGATCAAGTAAAAAGTGCAAACAGATAATTTTGTGGTGCGGTAGGTGTTGTGTCTGGTGGGGCGCGCGGTAAACTTTGCTTGCGCGATTCAGGATTTTTGCATGACGTCGAAGCAAATTATTTTTGCGGCATAGTTGGTAACTCATCGATTCACTACTTTTCAGATATAGTGGAACAATCGATAAATTCTGAACAAATAATTTTGGTATTTTTTCAGATAGGTATATCCCTCCCGGACATGAAATGCGTGACAGTGAACTCGAGTGTGGCGGGCGTGGTGCGCCGCGTCGCAGGCGCATGTGCTGGCGACACCGTCACGCTAAGCGTAGCGCCGGCACAGCATTTCACTGTACAAGTTTATAATTAGACTTAGTTAATGTTTAAGGTTTAAAATTATATAAAAAGTTTTGATATTGTTGTATGTTTTTATATTTGTTTAAGAATATAACCTTGATGGGGATTTAAACTGAGGCTTTTATAAGGAACACCTCTTGCTGGATTTTGAACTCGCTTATTCGTAAAGCTTAGTCCGCTAAAATATCAAAAACGCGTTTTTTCACTGCACATCACCTTATCAAAAAAATAGTCGAAAGCATGACTGTCATTTTAGGAATGAAAACATAAAGAAATAACTTTAAATCAAGTTAAATCAAAATTTGCCCAACATAAAATTTACATTGCAAATTGAATAACTTTAATATTAGCTTGGGACTTTCTTCGCGAAAATTAATAAGTACAAGTTAAACTTTTCTTCCTACATGCAGTTTACTTTATTTGTGACATTAACAGCAAAATAAATAGAAGGAAAACCACAGAAAATATACTTAGATACCTGCCGATTACAAATCTAATAGAGTGGATGAAGTGGGGACAAAAGTAAAAAACAAAAAAATTTACTGCAGCTTCCCCTAGTTAGCGAAGAAAATAGTTTAAGGCAGTGACTACATCAGCAAGAGTAATTTACCCACATGTACAGACGCCAGCACATCAAGATACCACAATATGTCAAATTTCTTTGATAGTATTTCAACTTTATTACAAAGACATAAGGTTCATTTTTAATTGAAAAAATTTGACAGTTGGGAATAGCTTGATGTGCTGGCGTCTGTACTTTCTTTTTTGATCATGTAAAGTATTTGCTTAAAGTTTGCGCTGTTTCAATCATATAATATACTGTCTTTACTCAACTGTTAACCTTCTCAAATACTTTGTTTATAATTATGTTCTCTTATAACCGTGAAAACTTTTATTTGGCCTTTTTGTTACTCTCAGTGCAAAAGTGTCTAGCTGTAAGTTTTCCAAAAAACTGTAAAATAAAAAAAAAATTGTCATTGGTAAAGAACAAAGAAACAATAGAAAAATATTTTTGGAATTACAATTCATTTGGCTATACCTTTTTTTTTTTTTTTTTTTTTTTTAAGGCTGGGAAATCGTCCAATGACTGCTCCCGCTCTGGGTGGAGCGGAAGGGAGTGTCAGACTCTTACTGACTAAAACCCATCCATGTTCCTTCCATAGCCCTTTATGTTCCGGGGTAGCGGTAACCCTTTCGGACAATCCCGCTTACCCGGCAGGCTTGGCCCTGAGGGGCCCCTTCATATGCTGACATCTCTTTGAGGCGCGCGTGGAACATATACGCGCCGTACGGCACGGGTCTGGTGCTGATCGGACGGTGAGTCACCCATTACTCACCGTCCGCAGGCCCGCGCCTACGGTGGCCGGGAGTCGTCACGTGGCTCCCGACGCCCGGAGCGTCTCCCGCGGCGGCTGGGACGGGAGGACCTTTCTCTCTCCCATCCCGCCACCTCCTTCGCGAGCATAACTTTTTCGCAGAAGGAGGTGACTGCCTCCCACTCCCTCTCGCCCCGGACCATGGCTATACCTAAGGGCTAGACAGATGATGAGACATAGATAATAGCTAGAAAGAGGATGATAGATTAAAATACTTTTATTTTTAGAAAAAGTACATAGACAACAATCATTTAACATAACATCTTACAAAAAGATAAGGAAAGGACAGATGAAAAATGATTATTACCTAAAATATAAAATAAAAGACAAAACATAGAGTATGATTCAGTAGACATTGAAATACTATTCACATTACAATTCAAAGCAAACTTTCTATCAATGCAAAGGAAATGCGGTAAATGAGAGTTTGTAATTAGATCTGTTAAATTAAAAGTATTAGCACCGTACTCTAAGCGGTTTAGATCCTTAATTCGCTACTTCTTCACTAACAAATGCTCTACCTTATTTTATAATTAGGTACTTTCACCGCAAGTTAAGCCAAGTTCATTTAAATCGTGTAAAACTTGCACAAGTTTTTTTTGAACTCGAACTAAACGTGTTGGTATCTGTAGAAGTTAAAAGTCAAATTGATTTCTAAAAAAACAATGTTTATTGTAAAATACAGCATACTGGCAAAAATATTATGTGACACATTCACATAAACTTTGTAATAATTACGTGTCTTTTTTTTTTTTTTTTTTAAGGCTGGGAAATCATCCTATGACTGCTCCCGCTCTGGGTGGAGCGGAAGGGAGTGTCAGACTCTTACTGACTAAAACCCATCCATGTTCCTTCCGTAGCCCTTTATGTTACGGGGTAGCGGTAACCCTTTCGGACAATCCCGCTTACCCGGCAGGATTGGCCCTGAGGGGCCCCTTCATATGCTGACATCTCTTTGAGGCGCGCGTGGAACATATACGCGCCGTACGGCACGGGTCTGGTGCTGATCGGACGGTGAGTCATCCATTACTCACCGTCCGCAGGCCCGCGCCTACGGTGGCCGGGAGTCGTCACGTGGCTCCCGACGCCCGGGGCGTCTCCTGCGGCAGCTGGGATGGGAGGACCTTTCTCTCTCCCATCCCGCCACCTCCTTCGCGAACATAACTTTTTCGCAGAAGGAGGTGACTGCCTCCCACTCCCTCTCGCCCCGGACCATGGCTTGCACCAGGGCTGGGCGCGAGAGGTCGCCGCCGCCGATCGCCTCTACGAGGACACGGCGGTGCTCCGCCCATGCGGGGCAGGTTTGCACCGTGTGCTCTACCGTGTCCTCTGGGCGAATAATTACGTGTCTAGATTATCCTTATCCAATTATCTAACCTATTATTATCTAAAGTTGCAGCTGATTTTATTTTCATGATTTATCAAATATTATCTTCTAATAAAGGTTCGTACAAACGATTCATTACGTTGTAATAAGCTCCTCCTCCTTCAGTCGTTTTTCCACTCCTGAGTATGGCAACGTGTCCTTTACTTCTTGACGATTTCTCTCATTGTCAATCTCTGTTATAGTCTTAGCTCTGTTATCGTGCGCCAGATATCTTAGTGTCTTATTTCATTTTTTTTTAACTTGTATCCACGACTCCTAATAAACTTTATTTTTTGTCACGTTCTTTCATGGGTTCAGTATAACCACCCGCTTCTTCATAACTAGTTCAAATTCTTTCTCCAGCCAACACAGGCATATCTACAAAGGCATTTGAATGTGGCGTTGGTAACTTTAAAGTCACTCGAATCGTATACTCTCTGCTTATTACCTTGGAGTGTCTTACTGTGTACAATCCCTGTCCCACTGGTATTATATTAAACATATTTGATACACTGTTATCTGGTACTTTTGGGGTTTCTACTGTTGCCAATATTTCTGTCTTCTCTACTGACTTTTGAAATGTTAAATTAGTCTTAGTTTTACAAATCAATTCAGTTTGAATTGTAAAAATAACATCACTATTATTAGTCACAGTAAATGATATCTTTCTTTCACAAGAAGGTGTCAAATATTCTTTGTCAAGTTCAACTTTTAATTCAATTTCATGTTTCCTTGAAGTAAACAGTTTGGTTAATGTTTTTTCTAGAGAAGCAATCAATGGTCTCTCCGTTGATGAATAATCGATCCTCGGATAAATCGCTAGTTTTGTTACAAAATACACACCCATACTAAAAAACTCAGGTTTTTTAAATTTGAGTATTAAATAGTATCTTATTCCTGCAAGTGTTCTTCTTTTGTGGATTGTTCTTGCTGAGGGAGGTGTATTTTCTGGTATTATCATTTCGAAGGGGTATTCGTATGATTTGGCTTTCAATACTATGGCTCCATCTGTATTATCGTTTACTAAGTTAATCTTCACTACTTTGCGCGTTTGATAGTTACTCAGATCACCCGGGTTTATTGGTACTGTAACGTAGTCAGCAAAACATTTGTTATCATATATATACCTGGAACAGGTCTTCTCAACGAGTGTCAGACTAACGCCCGAGTACACCGTGTCTTGAACCACGTGGAACTTCACTACACCCCTAAGTGGTTCACCAGTTATATGTTTCACTACTTCAGGAATTTGTATCAATATTTCACTGGAGTCCACCATTATTGATCTATCACTGTACACGTCGTTGTTATAGTATAAATTGTATCGTACTAAATTATCAGATAAACAGCGGCTTGTGTTAGTAATGTGCTGAAACGTGGTACTGATAAAAGATAAGTGAAATTAGTAACGGCCATGATAATATAACTATTAAAGGTCACGTGTCATCTGTAGCAAGGTCTGAAAGGGCTCATCACCTTTGCTTTCTTCTAAACACACAACATAACATAGGTAACAGAGCATAACATAGCACCTATAGCCCAAAGGGTTGAGCAGGCGAACAAAAAGAAAGAAATAGTCTCTGTGATAAAATTTCAATACCCTTTTTTATAAATGACGCATAGTCATGATCTATTGAATAATGATTATGAATCTAATAAAAAAAATGACATATCATCCGATTATACTTATTACTGAAATCCAACGGCCACATAAACTTGTTTATCTGAGCCAATCAATTTTATAATATGAAAGAAACTATTACAAGTGACTAGATTATTTTACTTATTTAATTTATATTGCATGACAATTTGATATTTATGTTTTTTTTAAATTAGATTAATGTGCTGAATTTTGTATGCCTAAACGGCGGGACATAGCAGATTTACCTGTAACCAACTTAACATCCTATGAACCTATGATCCACAATAAATTATTTGAATTTGAATTTGAAGATTGCTCCCATAACAAATCCTCACACGTCAATTTACAAAAATAATTAATTCAATTTTTTTTTGACGTATAGGAAATCATCGCTGTCTCCTCCCGGCATGGGTTGAGCGGGAGGGAGCTCCCGCTCCACGCACGCTTCATCCATGTTCCTTCCGTAGCCCTCGCGCCTCAAAGACATGTCAGCATTAAGGAAGAGGCCCGTTAGGGCCGAAGCCTGCTGGGTCAGCGAGACGTCCGAAAGGGTTACCGCATAAAAAAAGGAACATGGATGGGTTTTAGTCAGTAAGAGTCTGACACTCCCTCCGCTCCACCCAGAGCAGGAGTGGTCATTTTATGAATTCCCACCCACAAATGAAAAAAGGGGGCGAGCCTATTGCCATCCACTTCTTTTTTTAATCCATTTATTTTTTTTAAGGGTCCCACCCTTAAACAAAATTTGTTCCGGGGTAGTGGTAACCCTTTCAGAATAATACTTCTTGTAGTAACGAACGGCCAAGCCACATATTTTTACTAAGGTGTAGAGTTTGTGAAGAATAGGCCTTGTAGAGTTAGAAGCTTGGCTCTACATGAGATCTGATAACTTTTTGACAGTGCAAGTTTTAAGGTCTCGTCTTGGCAACATTTTACATGAAAATGTTTTTGGTCGGATATATTTTACTGGACAATGTCGGATTTAAATTACATTTTAGTTTGAAAAATGCAATCAATATGATCGTACCGTGGCACGCGAAAGCCTCAAGCGCAATTCCATGCCCTTTTATACGACGACACCGTTTTCAACGTGCTAATGTGACGTAAGAAATCCGTTTTTAATTGTCTCATTATATTTTGATTTATGTGAGATCCTTGTCGGAGTGTTAGTATGTCTATTTACAATGTAATGATTGTTGGTGATTTTCTTTTTAATAAACATAATTATCTGTCTCTAAGCCGGTCAAGTGCTAGAAGGACTCGCAAACGAAAAATTCCGTACCATCGTAGGTACAGTATTTGACTAGAAGAATGTAGGTATACCTTACAATTCGCCAGTTATGTTTAAGTCTCTATTTTTATGTTAAGCAATGGGCTCGCCCCTATTACATATAATAGGAGGCGAGCCCATTGCTATCAACCGGGCACAGATCTAACCTCTGAGCTTTTTTTTCCATGGTGGTCACCCATCCACGGGTCAACCGCGGGAGGCGTAGCTTTACCTGATCGAAAGTATCGAAGTACTAATATTAATTCAAAAAGTGAATTTTATTATGTAAAATCATTATTTGTGGCTATTGTTGTACTGACATAATATTATTTATTACTAAACGGAGTAAAATTTAGAACTTAGTGCACAGTTTTTTTGTTTTGAATAGCTATCCAACGATGTATTGCTCGGAGCCATTGGAGTGTGGGTCAGCGCTATAAAAAATAACAATAAAAATCGAATATAATGATAATTATTCAATGTACCTATGTACCAATAATGAATTATTTTTATAGCATTATTAATTATGAAGTTATGGGGTATTATCTATACTAATATTATAAAGAGGTAAAATTTGTAAGTTTG
Source organism: Hyppa rectilinea (assembly GCA_951799385.1). Classification (NCBI taxonomy): domain Eukaryota; kingdom Metazoa; phylum Arthropoda; class Insecta; order Lepidoptera; family Noctuidae; genus Hyppa; species Hyppa rectilinea. The sequence goes on along the minus strand of OX637310.1, from coordinate 2,631,375 downwards.
TATGTAGGGGGTAATCTCCGGAACAATCCAGATCCAATTTCAAAAATTTTTTCACTGATAAAAAGCTACATTATTCCTGAGTACTTTATATCATACATATTAGCCGAGCTATCGCAATTTTCGTCTAGCAAGTCGGAAAGAAATACCTCCGAAAACAGAATTATTTGCATGCGCTGTCTAAACAGTTACAGTATATCGCAATTTTCCGCGGACGAAGTCGCGGGCAGAAGCTAGTTGCGAAATAAAGATGGCGCGATTTAGTGACGCATTTGCTGAATCGGCGACTCGTGTCGGCGCAGTTCCATAATCAGCCTATAATGTTCCCACTGCTGGACACAGGAGTAGGCCGTATCCACCACGCGGGCCCAGGCGGGCGTGCGGGTTGAGAAATGTCATATGGCTTCAAATTTTCAAGTTATGCCTATACAGAGTTGATATGACAGAGGGGCATTAGTGCTTACTGTACATCTTTTTATACTTGCAGTCTGTGGGTTCATTATACTCAAAAATCATACGGCGCTCTTCGCATCCAATACAATAATGCGTTCAGGGTGTTGATGGGGTTGCCCCGATACTGCAGCGCATCAGGGATGTTCGCTGAAGCTCGCGTGGACTGTTTTTACACCGTGATGCGGAAGCGGTGCGCATCCTTGGTCCGTAGGGTGCGGGGCAGCGCCAACAGCATCCTGTCTATGATAGCGAGCAGGCTTGATTGTGTGTTTGTGAACCACTGCTGCAGGGTGTCGGCTGGGCCTGTCACCGTGCAGCAGTGATGTCACAATCTGCTTTTTTTTTTTTTTGCAATTGTATTACTAACATAGTTTGTAAGTATATTGTTACTAACACTATGAGTCTTGTTGCTTGAACATAAAATGATTATTATTATTATTATTATTATTATTAAATTACACTACGTATACTATACGTGTTTAGTATTAACTCGGTGCGGTATAAAAATACAAAGCACCAAAAATTAGGTTTTTATTTTTTCAAACAAACTAAATAGCTTACAAATCAGAGTAAAACGCAACCATCCTTTGTAAATAAAAACTGACCTTGTAACGCAGCGGCACCGACGCGCGCGCGCGCCGGAGTGCTGTTAGGAAAGATACATCGTGTTCAAACGGGGCAAAAACTTAAAAAAACATTTGCGACTAAACTACTACTCCTATTTAATTGATTTTTGGTACAGAGCTTGAAATTGGTCCCTAGTATAAGCTGTTTAAAGGAAAGCCCCTCTGTCGTATCAACTCTGTATGTTTCCTCGCGATGTTTTGCTTCACCGTTTTGAGAGCAGTAGTGATGAAATGAAATACACGACCTGCACACCTGCACTGCGACCTGCAGTTGGGGCCGCTACCACTGGGACACCACTACTCTAGGTTGCAGTTGCAATGCGCAGCAAAGATGTCAGTTGAAGTCAGTGTTCCTTCTATATCACTGATTCGTAGTACAGACGCCAGCACATCAAGCTATCCCTAACTGTCAAATTTTCTCAATTAAAAATGAACCTTATGTCTTTGCAATAAAATTGAAATACTATCAAAGCTCGCCTTGGTGATTTTATGTAGTATGACGATTTCCTTTTCTTTCCTTTTGACATAAAACTGTTGAATATTGTACACCCTATGGGTATGTTACAGTGGTACTTATTACAATAATAATTTTATGAACTAAATTTTCACCTGTGACAAACAATAAATGAATTTTGAATTTGAATTTGAAAGAAATTTGACAGATTGTGGTAACTTGATGTGCATTCTGTACATTTTTATTAGCAATAGTTCATTTAAGTTCGTGAATAAATGTTTGAGTAATATATTTTTCTTTATTTTCCAACCTCCGCTTCCGTTAACCTCCTCTTCCATGGTCAAATGATAAAATGATATTACTTTTTACAAACACATTTTTTAAACTAGAAGAGGATGTTGTTTCCTATACGACTATTCTGAGAAGGAAGGCCTAAACTAACTCAAATAGTTTTTCAGTCAAGAATTTGTTAAACTTATCAGCTAACCAGTAACCGGGTAAAAATAAAAAATACTGAACCCGGGCCGTCCACGCCAACTTGCAATAATATGGCCAATAAACAAAATTAGTAACGATGACATGTAATCAGTAGTAGGGGGAAGTCCCCTAGTGGCGGACATATAAGGTTTTCTGGAAATAAAATTAAAACTACTGTGAGAAATATGTATTTATTTATGAATTAGTTAAATGAACAATATATAAAATCAAAATCAATTAACAATAATACAACTTCTGCGTAAACATAATCTAGGAACGTTAATTAAGTTTTGGTAAAAAAAATATAGTCTTTAACATTGGCACCTAGTGCCGGACGGGTTAATCTTCAAACCCCAAGCGCCGGACATTCTTAAAACATTGTGCATCTATCACATATATACATATCTCCACATTCCGGAACGTCTGCACATGCTTCATGGGACCATTCTTGGCAGCTGGAGCATTGTATCCAGTCCTCGACGTGGTCCTTCAAATACACTACACAAGTTAGTTTTATTTTTTTCCATATTAGATATAACAGTTAGTGGCTCCTTTTCCTTTCTTTTTTGTCTCTTCCATGTTGAAATATCTCCCTCCTTCAATCCTGTAAAACAACAAATAATCATTATTATGATAAGTATAAATGCTTAGTAAAAAAGTTAACCTATAAACTGTCCGGTGGTAAGGGACACCTTAGTGTCCGGAGGTAGGGGACAGGGAATGACCAAAATTACGTATTTCATACTAAAACTGTTTAGGTAATTAATAAAAACTTCCACAATTTATGAATTATTATAGAACACTGTCTTTATGAACAAATAACAAAAACAATTTAACACAAAACCGTAGCAGTAATACTTACTTGAAATTTACGTGACGCAACGCTTTCCCGCCAGAAACAGCAATCCACCTGTCTCACCGCCGATGTGCGCGTCACTGGCAAAACGCATCGCGTGATCCTGTATCGCTATGTTCCCCCGCGCCCCTTTCACCGATATTTGAATAGATTGCGTTGTCGTTTGTCGACATAATACGAGTGTCCGACGCTAGGTGCCGTCCGGCGCTACGGGACTTCCCCCTACAACCTGATTTTAATGCAATGAGCCAAAAAACCGGCCAAGTGCGAGTCGGACACGCGCAGGAAGCGTTCCGTACCAATATTTATAAAAACGGCAAATAATCACTTTTGTCGTATGGGAGCCCCTTAAGTAGGTATTTATTTTATTCGGTTTTCTAGTATTTGTTGTAATAGCGGCAACGGATATACATCATGTGTGAAAATTTCAACTGTCTCATTATCACGGTTCATAAGATACAGCCTGGTGACGGACAGACAGACGGACAGCGGAGTCTTAGTAATTGAGTCCCATTTTACCCTTCGGGTGCGGAACGCTAAAAAAACGCATACATTTTTTTCATACATTCATTTAAAAAACGGTTATAAATTAAAATGACTGGCTTGATAAATGGTACTATTGTGATAAACCTGATTTCGCAATACTGAAGCGGCATTTTCTTGTAAATCAGTAATTATAATGAATACCTACTCATGCTGTAGAACTCGCATTATTGCATCGAACGTTTTGATATCCAGATGTGTCTAAATCTGGCAGTTATCGTCGCGAATTATAAAAAAAAGCTAGTCCTTCTTTTTTTAAACTTGTTGCGATAAACTAACAAAATGGTTGTGTTGACATCAAGTGAAGCGGAAAAATCCTCAGTAGCTGATTTCTACGCGGGAAAATCTGTGTTTATTACTGGCGGGACTGGCTTTCTTGGGAAGGTAATAAATAAGTATATTTGGTACTAATACTATCCACAGATGACTTAAGTTTTAAATTAACTTATCACCAGTATGTTTGCCAAATGTGGTGATTATTAAAAATAGTTATTTTATTTATATTTCTCTGAAGATTAATTTCATTAACACGCAACTATTCTTTACGATTCCAAGTTCTGACTCGCAGAGAATGTGTGCTTTGATCATTTCTATCATGACGATATCATCTAGTTGTTACCATCTTGCGATAGAGTTATCCGTTGACCGTTACCGCATTTCTAGCCTCATCTTCGAAAACAAAATAGCCCAATCAGGCCTCCAGACCACATAGCGCACCATACAGCGGTCTCGGGAAAATATCACGAATTTTACGAAATGTAACTTTTAACAGAACCACCATTTTCATAGTGGATTTTAATTATTTTAATTCGATTTTCGAGCGAAATTGAATTCATTGTAACAATTGCCAAAGCATCTTCTACGAATACCTGAATAAAATAAACGTCAAAACTGTCATGATTGCAATCAAAAGTTACTAGTTTATCTAGGTTTATAGATATTTTGCAATATAATCAAACAATGCACTAAAATCATCAATAATGACCTTATATGTACTAAGAATATGTTTGAAATTTAAATACAATGAATGGCTCTGATGCCAATTGAATTCGAAATTTTACATGTTATTGTTCATTGAATTTCTATTTACAAGAAGTAATTTGTTGGTTTGTGTAAACGATAAAAACAATTAATAACTGCATAATGTCTAGCGTATAACCGCGGTGTGATTGAAGTGGTTTTTAGGGTTTCGTAGGCAACAAAGAACCCTTACAAATTCGCTATGTCCGTCTTTCGATCCGTCCGGAGCTTACCCCAGAGACTCATAGGCCTTTTTTTTTTAAGGCTGGGAAATCATCCAATGACTTCTTCCGCTCTGGGTGGAGCGGAAGGGAGTGTCAGACTCTTACTGACTAAAACCCATTCATGTTCCTTCCGTAGCCTTTTATGTTCCGGGGTAGCGGTAACCGTTCCGGACAATCCCGCTTAGACAGCTCAAATTTGGCATGGATATTAATAACATAAACATAATAATTAATATAATACATATTACTCACGCCGACAACGTGGTAAAATAAAATCGTGAAAATAAAGTAATGGTCTCCACGTATGCACGTAAAGTGGGCTGTTTTTATCTCGTCTATCCCATTCAAAAATATTACGAGTCAGTGAAAAACATTTTTCGAATCAGTGGATCCGTTTTCGTAAAATTCTTTGGCACGAAACCACGGGCTCAAACCTGAATAATAGGTTAAGGTGAATTCGTAATTTATGAATCACCTTTGGAAATAATCAATCTGTTAGTCTATGTAGCAGATAGATAGTTCCAACCTTAATGACGTTTCAATTTGATGGAAATTGATAAATAATAATAATATTTATTTGTTTAAAATACTGTATAATATTACATGTTTTGCTTTGAATTAAAGCATGCTAATTGTGCTATCAACGTAAGTGTTCTAAAAACTCCTTAATACTATGGATATAATTTTAACTTAACCAGTTATGCAATTTATTTTTAAATAGTCCAAAATGCAATACTTTTAATGTCTTTGGTAAATTATTAAATATACACACATAGCCAGAAGTGCTCGTGTCTCAGAGAGCATCTTGATCCGTTGGTCCCAGCTTTCATATAGGGAAGTCTGTCAACCAGTCTTAGCAAGGGGAGGTCAGTTAGGCAGTCGCTACTTGTAAAATAATAATATTAAAAAAAAACAAAAAAGCTAAAGCTTGGACCCTGCTCCCTACCCCGGCGGACCACTATTTTTGATATATTTTTTTATAGATTTTCTAGAAATATTTAAAATTGTATTTAATTATATGGATAAAAATAAATAATCGAATGATACTTCAGCTGCATCCAGTTAGACTAGAAGCCGACCCCAACATAGTTGGGAAAAGGCTAGGCAGATTGATTTTGAGTAGTATTATGAATGGTTTTTTTTTTACTTTCAGGTGTTTATAGAAAAACTTCTGTATAGCTGTCCTAATATCGAGAAAATCTACATGCTTATACGAGAAAAGAAAGGTTTTTCCATTAGTGAGAGGATGAATCAGTTTCTTGATGACCTGGTGAGAAAAAGCTTCTAATTTTTATTTAATGCCAGATTGGATATGTTGAGCAAAGTAAATAATAAAATCAATTCGCCTTTTTTGTAATTGTTTCATGCTAGGTATTAGTATTGCTTATTTGTTTAAATTTCATTGATGCGAATGTTACCGTGACCCGGCAAATGACCGCTGCGCGACAGTTCTTGTACAGGTTGCTCTAAGATGTTATTTTCTAACATTTTAAATAGATTCGTAAATAATAATGTTTAATTGAAATATACTGCCATCATGAAACGAAAATATGAAAACGTATATGTATGTTACATTCATGTCATAATTGTTGCGCCACGTTGTATACTTGCGACCGTAAATAATATAATAATAATATATTTATTCAGAATTAAATGGGTAAAATATTAATATTAAAATCTTAGAAAATAATTAATAAAAGTATTTATATTGTAAGATACCTGTACTAGGATGAACCTGTATCACAGGCGGCAGGAGCGCATACGTTATGAAATTTGTTGGACAAAATATTTCGCAATATTTAACATTAAACATCTTGAACAGTGGAAACACTATAATAATTAATTACTTATTTAAACCTAGTTTCTTTACATACTATTTTACCTTAAAATTAAAATAACTAAGACAAGTAATTTCTTAACAATTTTGCGTAACATATTTTCTTGCACCTAGGAAAATCTTATTTTGATCAACACCAACCTGACACAGATCTACAAATTGCAAAAAACGTGTGCAAAATTTGAACTTCGCGGGCCTAGCCTTACGCATCCCCCATAATGACATTCAGTTCAGGCTTCAAAATATTCTAGTAACATCTCAAGTTAACATCGTCATTTTTATTTCAATTATGCACGACGAAGTTGTTTTAGCTCTTCAGCAGACTCAAAGATAAAAGACCGAAAGATCTACAGAAGATAGTCCTAATACCAGGCGATATTTCAGTTCCCAACCTGGGAATTTCTACTGAACATGAAAATATATTGCTAGAAAAGGTAAGCAAAACATAATATTTTTTATTCTTTATTTATTTTGATTTAGGACTATATGGCGTTGTGTGAAATGTACAAGGATATTATTATTATTAGATATCGTAACAATAGATGTTAGGTACGTATTATACTCCCTTCCACTCCAGCAGGGAGTGTCAAACTCTTACTGACTAAAATCCATCATATTTTTTCCTTAGCTCTTTGTGCTCCGGGGCAGGGTAACCCTTTCGGACAGTCCCACTGATGTTTACCTACTATGTATGCTGACATCTCTTTTAGGCGCGCGTGGAACATATACGAGCCGTCCGGCACGGACCTGGTGCTGATCGGACGGTGAGTCACCCATTACTCACCGTCCGCAGGCCCGCGCCTACGGTGGCCGGGAGTCGTCACGTGGCTAACATAAAGGGCTAAGGAAGGAACATGGGTGGGTTTTAATCAGTAAGAGTCTGACACTCCCTGCCGCTCCACCCAGAGCGAGAGGAGTCATTTGATGATTTCCCATCTACAAAAGAAAAAAAAAATCTACTGTGTCAATCTTCGCAACATTCAAGTTTCCTGACTGTACATGATTGTTAAAGGTATCAGTGATGATTAACATGGCCGCTACTGTGAAGTTTACCGAGACGCTCCCCGTTGCGTGGAAGATCAACGTGGAAGGTACTCGTATGGCACTGGCGCTGAGCAAGAAGATGAAACGTATTCAGGTAGGAATTAAATCTAACACTACTGACTAGTACAGCTCATTTTGAGTTCGCTTCACCTATGTTTTTACAGACAGACGCAGTGTTAGCCTAGTGGTGTGACCGTTGGACTGCCAAGTCGACCCGAGTTCGAATCCAAACGCAACCTCTGACTTTTTGCATTCATGCGTATTATCTAATTATCACTTGCTTAAGGAAAACATTTTGGGGAAACCGGCATGCCTAAGAGAAATTTCTCAACAGCATATGAAGCTAAGCCAGAGGCCCTTGGCCAACATAAATACAGTGACACCAGGTCACTAACCACAAAAAATAAGAACTGTGAGATTTTTACATAATAACACTACAGATTTTACATGACGATAATTATGACATAGGTAGACCATTGGCCTGGGTTAGGACATGAGATACTTTTAAGCCTAAAAGTATGACAATTCCCGCCCTTTTGAACTGCAACTCTATTAGCTACTGAATTTTTAGGTCTTCATTCACATATCCACGGCATACACGAACACAAACAGGGATGTGGTGGAAGAGATCCTGTACCCTCCACCAGCTGACGTCCACGAAGTGTACCAGCGCATCAAAGATGGTATCAATGAGGAGGATACTGAGAAAATACTGAGTAAGTGCCTTCATAAACGTGATGTGGGTGTTTACGATTTTATATTTAGGTTTTGTTCCAATTTAGAATTTTATCTCAAAGGATACAAGGATCTGTGGGCGCACAACGCCGCCATCTTGATTTTTCCAAGCAATTGCACTGTGTGATTCCATGTGATAATAAACCTATAATGCGAAGTAAAGTCTTAGAATTAAGTAAATATTATGTGAATCGATAGATATTTTTAACGCTGGGCCTGGTTGTTGCAAATAAAGTCGGAAATGTCTGAAAGTATATTATTGACTGCTTTACAGATGGGCGGCCGAATACGTATACATTTACGAAATCGTTGGCTGAACACCTGGTGGCTGAGAACCAAGCACACGTACCCACAATCATAATCAGACCTTCAGTTGGTGAGTATCCTTTATTCTTACTTGTGGCAAGAAAATGGTCAGAAGTGGACGAAAGATCAATCGTCTATACATATAATATACAACATGGAGACCACATGTGCCATAAATAAACCAAATCCTTTTATTTTCAGTCTCTTACTGACTAAAACCCAGCCATGTTCCTTCCTCAGCCCTTTACATATGTTATACAATCCCACTTACCCGGCAGGCTTAGGCCCTGACGGGCTCCTTATTTCATGCTGACATATCTTTGAGGCGCGCAGTAAAAAAATTGAGTTTTCAATTTCAGTAATTTGAACACTTTGTACAATTGGACCACTAGGACAATGATTCAATGAACTTGGCGACTGCGAGCATCGTTGCCGCTCTTCTAGGGTCAAGGCAAGGTTGTCAAAACAGTGTTTACTATTTTTGAATTTATTTTGAAATCAATTGTGTTTGGAATTTTGTATTTTTTATTTACGTTTTGTAAATGAATTTTAAATTTTGCCATACTTCTATGGACTAGTATTACTTGTGCTTTCATGTTTGGCACATAATTATGTGGTTCCAATTTTGTACAAAAGCGAAAGTCATTCAAACATTCACTCAGCCACTGAATAAACATGAAATCTGAAAAAGTATTGCACCAGAGGTAGATTTGAATAAATGACTTTTGATTTAGATTTTTTTGATTTAGAGGTGTCAGCTACAAAAAGATTTTGGGGAATTTCTCTCGTAAAGGGGTTGAAATAGGGGGTGGAAGTTTGTATGAATCATTGTCAATATTTTGATGATAATGACTTGGTTGCGATCACTTTTTCGCTTATTATAAGACACAAAGGAAAAGGACAAACTCAGTGAGAAAAGTAAAATTCATACTTCGAAATTAATACCTTTACTACTGGCGGCGTTACCTACGATCATTATTATTATTTGTAACTAATTCAAATTACGATAGCAACCCCAATTTAGATTTGCGTTTGCGCTATTTATTTTCGAACGCAAAAAGTTAGAAAATAAATATGGAAATTGTATTATGAAACTACACACCGATCTCGAAATCCTGTGTAGAAAAACATGCAAACAATATCCTATCGCATCCTTTATTTACAACTAACATAAACATTTTTATGGTTTCGTCGGAAAATTATTATTTTTATATCCTCGTCGCAGTTTATTAAGTCGTAAAATGTCAAAAGATTTATCGTGGTCGTTTGACATGTAGACAAATGATTTATTGTTTTCTTAGAGCCTATCAATATTTTATTTTTTTATGAATACATTTTTAGTCTTGGTTTTTAGTAAGGTGATTTTCTTCAGTCATATTCGTCAGTTTTACGTGCAGTCATCATTATTTTTGAGATTTTTACAATTACGGTTGTCGAGTGTTGTTGTGTTGTCGGTTGTAGTTTTTTTTTACAGTTGTTTTTAGTTCTTTCAGTCCATATTTATTTATCATCATTCTCATGCTCTTATCCCAATTTATTTTGGGGTCGTCGCAACATGTCTTTTTCTTTCATACTTCTCTATTAGTCGTAATCTCGGTAGTCTCTCCCTTACTAGGCATATTATCTTTCAAACAAAGCATCCATCGTTTCTTTTGTCTTCCTCTACTTGTATAGCCATCCACATTCATACTCAAAACTTTCCTGACAAAATTTTCCTCATTCCTTCACATAACATGGCCCATACCATGACAACCCATTTCCACTCAAATTTTTAATAAATTTTTATATCTATTTATAAAAAAAGGTATATAGGTGCTATACAGGTAAATGTTTCATGCGTGTTGATTCATAGGCCATTTATAGGTCATTTTTTACAATGTCATTTCAACCAATTCCGTTGAGCCGTTGTTACGAACGCACGAACTCACTTTCATAGTATAGACATAGCTATGGATTTTGTTTGCGTACCTATTCAAAATTAATAAACTATTTCCAGTGGCTCCAGTAAAGGATGGTCCAATAAGGGGTTGGCTGAGCAACTGGTTTGGAGCTACGGGCATATGTGTGTTCACTGGCAAAGGTCTAAATCGGGTCATCTATGGTAAAGGCAGTAATATCGCCGACCTGATCCCTGTGGATTATGTGGCCAACCTGGTGATTGTCGCTGGTGCGAAGAATGGAGAAGAGAAGTATGTTTTTGAGGACAATTCTTCTTTTTTCTTTGAAATTCAAAAGTACACGCTAAATTGAGCCGCGGTTGAGAGAGCGGCGAAAATAATTTTTATTTTATTTTCTTTATTTTCAGAAAGCTTACACAAATATCATTATAATAACAATATTATTTAGGTAAATTGCTAATAACAAGCCTCCACAGATAAATTATTACTTTATTCTACTTAACTATTCTAACTATTCCCTCAAAGTTGGTTCATTTTGATCTTAATAAAATTTGTTCAAATCATAAATCTTAAGCCACTCTGGACAACAAGCTACGCTGACGACACGCTGGTCCTGGCACAGGGGAGGTCGCATCAGGCGGCGGCCGACGCGATGACACGCGGGGTTGCGACAGTCGTTGAGAGGATCCGGCAGTTGGGTCTCGAGGTGGCTTTGCACAAATCCGAGGCCATGTCCTTTCATGGGCCTCGGAATAGGCCACCATCGGGATCCCAACTTACGGTAGGAGGGGTTCACATCGGCGTCGAGACCACGATGAAATACCTGGGTCTGGTCCTCGACAGCCGATGGAATTTCGTGGAGCATTTCCGACGTTTGGCCCCCAAGCTGGAATGGACTGGGGCCGCCCTCAAGCGGCTCTTGCCCAATTTGAGGGGGCCAAACGCCTCCTGCCGGAGGCTTTACGCGGGAGTCGTGCGGTCCATGGCCCTTTACGGGGCCCCGGTGTGGGCGCGTTCACTGCGGCGGCGAGCCGCCCATTATCTGAACGCGCCCCAAAAGGTGGTAGCCATACGGCTTATCCGGGGGTACCGCACGATCTCGGGCGAGGCGGCAAGCCTCCTTGCCGGACTGCCGCCGTGGGATCTGGAGGCGATAGTCCTCGCGCGCCTGTTCGAGTGGCGCGCGGAGGTACTAAGCCGGGGGGAAACTCCGTTTCCGCAGCAAATTGCGGCGGAGCGGACGGACCTCCGGCGCGATCTCATGGCGGCCTGGAATCAGCGACTGTCGCAACCCAGCGCAGGGCACGCCACTATAGTGGCGGTAAGGCCCCTCTTTGAGGAGTGGCTAGAGAGGCGTCACGGCGCCCTCACCTACCGCCTGACGCAGGTCCTCACCGGACATGGATGTTTCGGGAGGTTCCTGCACATCATCAGGCGGGAGGAAACGCCCGGGTGTCACCACTGCGAGGATCGCCCAGAGGACACGGTAGAGCACACGGTGCAAACCTGCCCCGCGTGGGTGGAGCACCGCCGTGTCCTCGTAGAGGCGATCGGCGGCGGCGACCTCTCGCGCCCGGCCCTGGTGCAAGCCATGGTCCGGGGCGAGAGGGAGTGGGAGGCAGTCACCTCCTTCTGCGAAAAAGTTATGCTCGCGAAGGAGGTGGCGGGATGGGAGAGAGAAAGGTCCTCCCGTCCCGGCCGCCGCAGGAGACGCCCCGGGCGTCGGGAGCCACGTGACGACTCCCGGCCACCGTAGGCGCGGGCCTGCGGACGGTGAGTAATGGGTGACTCACCGTCCGATCAGCACCAGACCCGTGCCGTACGGCGCGTATATGTTCCACGCGCGCCTCAAAGAGATGTCAGCATATGAAGGGGCCCCTCAGGGCCAAGCCTGCCGGGTAAGCGGGATTGTCCGAAAGGGTTACCGCTACCCCGGAACATAAAGGGCTACGGAAGGAACATGGATGGGTTTTAGTCAGTAAGAGTCTGACACTCCCTTCCGCTCCACCCAGAGCGGGAGCAGTCATTGGATGATTTCCCAGCCTTAAAAAAAAAAAAAAAAACTCTGGACAACAAAAAATTCAATTGTAGGCCTCTTGTTCAAAAAATGTCTTTGCTAAAAGATGCCTGAGCGTGCTTGCACTGGTTCAAAAAAGATTCAATGTCTTACTCACAACAAATTTCGTTAAAACTGCGACAGGCTAAAAGAGAAGTCAGCATATGAAGGGGCCCTTCAGGGCCAAGCCAGCCGGGTAAGCGGGATTGTCCGAAAGAGTTACCGCTACCCCGGAACATAAAGGGCTAAGGAAGGAACATGGATGGGGGATGATTTCCCAGCCTTAAAAAAAAAAGGCTTTATTAAAGTAGTTGTCTACACATGCCATGGCTCACCGCGTTGCAACTTGAGGAGTGACGAAACTAGAGACCTGCCTTTTGTTTTAGTTCTGGGGTGAAAAGTTCTCATGGTTTCCTCCACCAGCGTCCTGTCAGACACTTACTGACTAAAAACCTCCGGTGTTCCATCTCTCACCTACACCGGGGGTCGCGGGAACGTGCGATCCTGCCGCAACCCCCGACTGGTATCGGCTGATACCCGTCACGTTTCGCAAGTCGAAAGGCTCAAAGCGTCGAACGGGTTCTTCATGATCTAATTGAAATAAACGATTTGACTTTGACTTATTATTTCTAGGTCGAGTGAGCTGAAGATCTACAATTGCTGCAGCAGCGACTGCAACCCTGTCACAGTTGGGAGACTAATGGAGCTGTTCACCGAGGATGCTATCAATCAATCGACTTGTAAGTTTATCCTCCTATTTACTAAGCATGGAGCACTATTATAACATGGCTATAATCAGCCTATAATGTTCCCACTGCTGGGAAACAGCTAGGCCTCCTCTATGTGAGTGGGAGTGGGCCATAATCGACACGGTTGGCGCAGTGGTTGAGCGTTTGTTACGGGTCTGGGTGTTTTTCTATCTATAATATGTATGTATTTACAAAAAAAAATATATATATAAGTAGTTTATCAGCCATCTCGTTACCATAACACAAGCATGGGTGTGTAACGATTGACATAATAACAAAAGTTCTAATGATCATAAGACCTAATTTCATTTAATATAATTTTCTTTTAATATAACGATCAAATGATATAATGAATTATTGATATAATCTCGTTTTACCTAATTTCATATGGTATAATGAACAGTTTATATAATGCACCTTTGAAATAATATTCAATTCATATAATATTCAAAATCCATAAGTAACTTTTAATATAATTTAGAAAATCTACTAAAGATCCTTCCACCTGCCACCCTCAACTAATGTTACCGGGAGAAACTAGATACAATCTGGAATTTAGGGCACACCGACTCGGACAGGTTAGGTTAGAAGGGGATCCATCCCCTTCGTGGTTATTTTTTTATATACCACCCAGAAGTAAGAGCCCCGCCAAGCGGGGCTCCGTCGACTAAGCCCACCTTCAACGTTGCATAGAATATTTTAAGGTTTGTTTATGTGCCATTTCAGTTAGGTTCGAACTGTGACTATTAACCCATTGAAGGACAGTGAACGAGACACAATAGAAGTTTTATTGTTATTACGTCTATAGGCGTTCACTGTCCCTCAAAGTGTTAAACATGAAAATTAGGTCAAATGAACGTTATAAAAAATGAATATTATACATAATGAAAATTATATAAAATGAACGTTATACTAAATGAAATTAGAGTAAGTGAAAATTATATCATAATTATATAACATTAGATCATATGAAATTAGGTTAAATGTTTTTATAGCATATGAAAATTATATCATATGTAAGTTATGTCATAAGAATTTAGACTATCTGTTATTATAGTAAACATTACACACCCCACAAGCATTAGGTTGCTTAGCTTGGGACTATATGGCGCTGTGTGAAATGTCCAAGGATATTATTATTAATATTATTATAATCCACCACGCAGCCCAGTACGGGTTGGTAGATGTCACATGTCTTCGAATTTTTGGTTCTAAGACTTGTCGGTATCGGTAACCTCACGATGTTTTCCTTCACCGATTCAATAGCAATGGTGATGAAATTATTTACATTAAAAGTTTAACGCCTGGCTGGGTTCGAACCCACGACCTACAACTCGTAAGTCGGGGCAAATACCACTGGGCCACCATTGCTATTATAACAATAATTTAAAAAAAAACACACTCATCATTCTCCTGCCCTTATCCCAATTTATTTGGGGTCGGGGCAACATGTCATTTTCTTTCATACTTCTCTATTAGTCGTCATCTCGGTAGTCACTCCCTTTTTAGCCATATCATCTCTCACACAGTCCATCCATCGTTTCTTTGGTCTCCCTCTACTTGTATAGCCATCCACATTCATGCTCATAACTTTCCTGACAACATATTCCTCATTCCTCCGCATAACATGCCCGTACCATGACAACCGATTTCCACACTACTTTTCAGTCACCGGTGTCACTTTCAGACTTCCTCTTATATTTTTTCGATTTCCACACACTAATATAATAATAAGAAAACATCCCTTGTTTGGAAATGAATAAATGATTTGATATGATTTCATTATTCAATAAAATCCATCTTTTTTTCAGATGCTTTGCCGTTACCTGGTTGGTACATGTTCACTAGATGCAAATGGCTGATGACAATTCTGATAATACTCTTTCAAATAATACCAGCGTATTTAGGAGATACTTATAGGCTACTAATTGGTAAGAATCCGAGGTAAGAAATTAATTGATCGTTCTATCATTCTTTATTACTAGTGTTAAGACACTCTGACAGCAAGTCTTAGCTAGAGGTATCGTATTGCCCAGTTACTGGGCTGTGGAGGTCTGATAGGCTGCAGTCGCTCCATATAAAATACTGGTATTCAGCTGCATCTGGTTAGACTGGAAGCCGACCCCAACATAGTTGGGAAAAGGATAAAAAAGAGTGTTAAGACATAGACAAAATTATACCTCGTAATGTCATAATAACTGCATCGTTGATCTAGAAGATTGTGAGTACTATAAAGCTACCATTTACTGAGTACGTCTTACATTGACTTGAATGTGCCCTGGCGGCTGAGAGCATGTCATGCTCACTCTAATGTCTCGCTGATGGTGGCGAGTGTGTTGGATCAGCTCCCCTCAAAATGGTTGAGCTGAATAGTGCTAATCCATGCGTCATGTTTATGAACGGGCGCCGTCAGTAGAGACTAGTCATCTCTTAGCTGCCAATATAATAATAATTATAATCTAATATATAAAATTCTCGTGTCACAGTTTTCGTTGCCATACTCCTCCGAAACGGGTTGACCGATTTTGATGAAATTTTTTGTGCTTATCCGGTATCTATGAGAATCGGCCAACATCTATTTTTCATCCCCCTAAATGTTAGGGGTAGTCCACCCCTAAATTTTTTTTTGTAGGGTAGGTAGGGTAGGTAGGGTAGGTAGGGTAGGTAGGGTAGGTAGGGTAGGTAGGGTAGGTAGGGTAGGTAGGGTAGGTAGGGTAGGTAGGGTAGGTAGGGTAGGTAGGGTAGGTAGGGTAGGTAGGGTAGGTAGGGTAGGTAGGGTAGGTAGGGTAGGTAGGGTAGGTAGGGTAGGTAGGGTAGGTAGGGTAGGTAGGGTAGGTAGGGTAGGTAAGGTAAGGTAGGTAGGGTAGGTAGGGTAGGTAGGAAAGGTAGGAGGATATCATAGTTAAGGCAGGACGACGTCTGCCGGATCGTAAGATCATCAAAATCTATATGTAGGTAAATGGTTGGTAATCTATTGAGTTGCTTCGCAGTTTTGTGTTTGAGCCCTTTTATAGGTAATTTAGTGATTTTCTAATTCACATCGCGTCGCATCGCAGTTCTATGTACAAGCCCTTAGTATCACAATGTACATTCAATAAATAATTACCAACCCACTACCGCAATAACGTGTCGTTCTACCACAGCCACGTCACCGCAGAACGCGGCCCGTTGTGAGAATACTCGTACAATGTTATAATTAAACAATGGCAATGGCAATGGCTCTTCCTTTAATTTATTTTGCCTGAATATATTTGTACTAATTGAGCTTGTTTATTGTATATCATATTATAGGAGGAGCTCGTGGCTATGTAATTAGCAGCCAAACAGGTCGATCCATCAGGTTAAGCTACGCTTGCCGAGGTTGGCCGTAGATGGGTGACCGTCTTTACATACCGAGACTCCTCCGTGTCTCAGAAAGCATGTTAAGCCGTTATTTGTGCATCTTTTACAGTCGTTACGGCTCGTCAGAAGCCCGAAAATCTAACAGCCAATCTTACCAAAGTCCAAGTCAAATCATTTATTTCAAATAGGCACAAGAAAGGCACTTTTGAACGGCAAAGGGTAATCGTATTACCGGATAGCAGTCACTTCATGTAAAATACTGGTATTCAGCTGCAACCCGTTAAACTGGAAGCCGACCTCAACATCGTTGGGAAAAGGCTAGGCAGGCAGATTGTATTTCATATTTGTGATAAAAGAAACATGATCATCAGCTCTTATCCCAATTTATTTGGGGCCAGCGCAACATGTATTTTCCGTCCATACTTCTCTGTTAGTCGTCATCTCGGTAGTCACTCCTTTTCTTACCATATCATCTTTCACACAATCAATGCATCGTTTCTTTGGATGAGTATTGATACCTCTATTCGCGGGTCTGGCAGGAGGCGAGTAGTTTAAGGTTCTTTACTAACACTAGGTATAAGTTTTTGTACGACTAACACACTGGATCCATGTTATCTGAAATAAACGTTTTATTATTATTATTATTATAACCATCCCCATTCATACGCAAAACTTGTGTTAAAAGAATAAATATTTAGTGTGTTAGGTTAAACGAGAGCCATACTTTCAGGTTGTACAGTACTCATGGAAATCAACAACTTTGACTATGGAACTATACCTGAAATATGAAAAAATATCAGCTGTTCCATACATTTTGACGAATTATGTGAACATACATGTACCGAACAGCTGTTTTTTTTTTATAATTTCAGGTATAATAATAATATTGGACAATTTACACAACCCCATATCGTCCCAAGCTAAGCCACCTAATGCTTGTGTTATGGTAACGATGGCTGATAAACTACTTATATACATTTTTTTTTGTAAATACATACATATTTATAGATAGAAAAACACCCAGACCCGTAACAAATACTGGTAGGTCGTAGGTATAGTTCCATAGTCAAAGTTGTTCATTTCCATGAGTATAGTACCCTCTGAAAGTATGTCCCTGACAGAACTGAAAACTTCTTAAAGGCAAAACAATGCCGGCAACGCAACGCATTCCAAAATCCATAGCAAACTTTTTTGTATGAAAATGCGCTGCGCTGCGGTTCTTTGCGGCAGTCATGTACAAGGCGCACAAGCGCTTAAGAGATCAGTTAACCACATGCAAACAACTTCTCACATGAGACCAACAGTAGAGTGACCAAAAAATCATCTGTTCCCTAATACTATGTCAATATATTAGGGAACAGTTGATAAGCGAGCATGAAAATGTAAATCTAGCGGGATTGTCCGAAAGGGCTACCAGTGCCCCCGAACGTAAAAAGCTAAGGAAGGAACATGGATGGGTTTGAGTCAGTAAAAGTCTGACACTTCGTTCCGCTCCACCCAGAGCGGGAGGAGTATTTTGATGATTTCCCACCCTCAAAAAAAAAAGAGGCTAGGTTCGGTGTAAATGTACCTACCTACTTTCAAAGTTTATCTTGGACATCACTGATATCGACGAAGGAAAATATCGTGAGAAAACCTGGACTTATAATTGATTAGCTTCTGCCAGCGGCTTTGCCCGCAACATCTAGGAAATTATCCCACAGGAACGTACTACTGGATAAAAAGTATACACTTTGTTAATCCAGGTTATAAACTACATGTATGCCAAATTTCATCCAGATCCGTTTAGCCGTTCTGGCGTGATTCTGTAACAAACCTGAAAACATCTGAACATCTTCACAAATCACATTTAATATAATTTATGGAAGTAGAATTATAATAGGTTGGAAATTGTTTAATAGCAAGCGACAGTCGTGAAAAATGCTTATTATTATTGTTTTTTTTATATAACCTTTGCCCTGAATTTGATTAATAGGCTGGTATTATTTATTTATTTGATTTTTAGCCTGCATTGCATCCGCCTGCAGGGCAAACGCGTCCCTTTCTGTTTCCCACTCCTCTCTGCTTTACATTTTCTTGTATTCATACCTAGTTTTCTTATGACTAGTGACCGAAAGCGCTACAGCTGAGCATGAGGTCCTGACTCGATTCCCAGTTCTGGTAGAGTGTAATTGGTTTTCTTCCATTTTAAAGTTCTCAGTAGCATATTGAAGTCTGGATTTGTGCCCGTCAATGGCAAAAGGCTCGTCAACATGAGACTTAAATATGCCTAGAGAGCTGTATTATACATATAGTAGATTCGGTCACCATTAATTTATACCAAACAATCAAAAGATTTTAAACCTTAATACATTGGTAGTTAAGTTCATAATCGATTGAGAAAATTTGACAGATTGTGGTAACTTTATGTTCTGGGGACTGTACACCTATGCTCTAATACTTTCAATTGATGTAATATAATGTAATAATTATTCTCACCCTCATTCAGATATGTCAAGCTACAGTATCTGGTCGCCCAAACGCAGACAGCAGTATTCTTCTTTACAAATCACTCTTGGGTGATGAAGGCAGACAGAGTAAGAGAGCTGTTTGCCTCTCTTTCTCCCGCAGAACAACACATGTTTCCCTGTGATCCTACCAAGATAGATTGGACAGACTATGTCAGAGATTACTGTTCGGGCGTCCGGCAGTTTTTGGAGAAGAGACGCAGTTTTCGATGAATTAAATCATTACATCATATATGTCAAAAGAGTTAGGGAAATTAATTGTTAAGCTTCACTGCTATCTCAAATTTCCCGAATGTTAAACTCAGAACTGTAATTTTTGTATGAAACGGATATGACACGGCAAAGACGTGACGATTGTAGCAACAGTTAATTTCCCTGACTACAAGATAAAACTTCAATATTGTCAACATCCATGTTGAGCATACCTATTTATAGTAACATTTGATTGATTTGATGTTTTTTTTATTTTGTTTTATTTTAATGTCTAAGTTATTTATATCTCGCCTTTTATTTAATTTTAATGTCATAATAGCAAAATACATTCTAAGTGATAACTGTAATCTTTTTAACTTTTTATTTATTTATTTTTTCTTACATTTTAGTAACTAATACCTATTTTATATGGTTAATATCCCACAACTTTAAAAATTCAATATATTGTTGTACTCACCAGTTTTTTAATTTTTTACTAACTTCATTCTAATTAACCATTTATTAGCGACTTTATTATTCACTAAGATAACCATTGTGTCCTTAGTGAGTATCGTGCGAATACATGATCGTCACGAACATAATTATGTAAAGCGCCACAGAACAGTTAAACCTCTTTATCTGTTCTGTGTAAAGCGCCCTCTGACGGCTCGGTACAGAGGCTAGCACATCAAGCTACCACAATCTGTCAAATTTCTTTGATGGATTTTCAACTTTATTACAAGAGCATAAGGTCTATGTTCAATTGGGATTATTTGACAGTTTGGGATAGCTTCATGTGCTGGCGTTTGTACCTACGTTGTTCGCGTGAAGCAGCGGCGTCGACACCCGCAGTCCTCAGTAGCTTCAAAGTAAGATAAATAGGTATATTTCCAAAACACGAGCATATAAAAAAGAAGAAGCTCACGAGCTTGCAAAGTTTCTCGTTTATACTTTGAATAATGAACGCCTGCATTCTCGCCTATACAGTGTGTTAGATTAAACGAGGGACATACTTTCAGGTTGTATAGTACTCATGAAAATCAACCACTTTGTCCATGGAACCAACTCGGAAATATGAAAAAAAATATATCAGCTTGGACTTTTCACACAACGCCATGTAGTCCCAAGCTAACAAGCCTAATACTTGTGTTATGGTAACGCGATGGCTGATAAACTACTTATGTACATATTTTTTTTTGTAAATACATACATATTATACATATTAAACACCCAGACCCGGAACAAATACTACAATAATATTACAATGTCAAAGTACTCAGTTTAATCCAAAATTCATTCATTCAAAATCCTTTTACAGGTGACAGTTAAATGTCGTTCCACGTACAGAGGCCAGCACATCAGACTACGCCACTCTGTCAAATTAATTTGATAGATTTTCAACTTTATTACAAAGCAATAAGGTTCATGTACAATTGGGAATATTTGACAGATTGGGATAGCGTGATGTGCTACCGACCGTGCATAAAAATGAAAGTAAAAAAAAACGAAACGATT
Organism: Hyppa rectilinea; assembly: GCA_951799385.1. Classification (NCBI taxonomy): domain Eukaryota; kingdom Metazoa; phylum Arthropoda; class Insecta; order Lepidoptera; family Noctuidae; genus Hyppa; species Hyppa rectilinea. Next base: position 2,610,544 of record OX637310.1, on the reverse strand, counting down.
GTCAATGACGCAATTTAAATTTATACTCAAAAATATTGACACGCTTTTGACAGTAGGTAAACTGTTACTATGATAATAATATTTAAAGGCTGCGTTTAATTTTTACGAAAAATAAAGAAACTTTACCCGTACCGTGTCAATGTGTGAATCTCATCTCTGTAAGTATAGCTACCTATTTTTCATGGCAAAACAAAATAATACTATAATTTTTTTTAAAAGTATCTGAAAAAAGTGTAAACATACCCCGTCAGGTTAAATTCTTACACAAACACTCACAAAAGAGAATTAGTAACACGTTTATCCTTATGTAGAAAAAATCAATTTGATATGTCTCCACTTTTGCCAAAACTATTTATTTAAAATAGAAAATTTATTAATTATTTAATTGTAATTAACCTCAATTTTGACTAAGAAAACTTCTTTAAAATTTAAAATTGCTTTTTTGGTTTTTATTCAAATCATATTTACATTTAAAACCTAAATATTCATAATAATATGTACAAAAATAATATCTATGATAATCAACGAGCATCAAAAAATTCGTCCACATCGCTGTCAACAGGAAAAGTTCCCAAAAGGCTGGCAGCATTACCGCGTTGTATGGCAATGCTGATACAAATCATCAAATCAAAGTATTCCATGGGTTCTCTGCCTTTTCGCCGAAAATTGTTTGCCAGATTTTCACTTGCCAACCAACGTTTCGCAGAATTTTATTTCGCCGAATAATCATTTGCCAACTTATCATATAATTTTGTTTTATTTCCCAACCTCACAGTTACCAACTGTACGTTTGGTCTGCTTTTCATAATGACACTTTTTAAAATGCCAACTTTTAAGTACCTAGCAGATGTTTTAGTTTGCGTAATATTAATTTAGTTGTTTATTGTTTAAATCTAGTTGGGTTTCGTTTAATAGTTATGTAATATGATCCGGGGGGAAAATCCTCATTGATGTCCCCCGCCCCGGGGAGGGCGGAGGGTTCTGTCAGACTCTTACTGACTAAAAACCACCCCGGGTGTTCCCTCTCACACCTGCGCCGGGGGTCGCGGGAACTGAAAATACTTCCGCAACCCCCGTGGTGCCGGCCCGCCACTGCGGGCCTCGTCTCGGTCGAGCGGGAGTGAGGTGTACGACACTCCCCTCGTACCGTCTTGGAGGGGCGCGCGTGGAACACTACGCGCCGCCGCCTCGGGTCCAGATGTTGTTGTGGGGGGCGACGGACTAGCCCCGCGTCCGTCGCCCCTGAAACCATTTAGGGGGGCTGGAAGAGGGCATTGTCTGCCCTCCTCCGACGCCCGGTGCGCCTGCTGCGGGCCGGGTTGAGGGAGGTGATCTCCCGCACCCGCTCCGCAGCCTCCTTCTGCGAAATGACTTCCTCGCAGAAGGATACCACCGCGTCCCAGGCCTGTTCACTACCGACCATACCGTTAACGACGGCCGGCAGCGACAGGTCGCTGCCTACTTCTGAGATGAGGGCACGGCGCGGCTCCAGCCATGCGGCACATTCTGCCAGCGTATGCCGTGCCATGTCCTCCCGACAGTCGACGCAGTGGTGACACCGAGCGTCTGGCTCCCTGGTTATGCGACACAGGAACTTCCCGAAGCAACCATGCCCCGAGAGAACCTGTGTCGCCCGAAAAGTCAGGGAGCCGTGCCTTCTACCGAGCCACTCGCTGAGCACTGGTCGGATTACCTCGGCGGTAGGGCGTGAGAGCCTGTCCCGCCAGTCCGCCACCAGGACCTCGTGGAGCTGAGACCGACGCAGCTCCAATTGTTGCTGCATCGGTCGTTCGCCCCGCGCCCGCATTTCCTCGCGCCACCGGAACAGTGACGCGAGGACCTTCGCCTCCAGGTCCCAGGGCGGGGATCCGGCCAGTGCGCATGCCGCCTCGTAGGAGATCGAGCGATATCCTCTAATGACTCTGACGGCCATAGCTCTCTGTGGCTTACGCAAGACAGAGATGCTCCCGGCCGTCAGGTCAGCCGCCCAGATCGGTGCCCCATATAGGGCCATCGATCGCACGATCCCCACGTAGAGCCGCCTACAGGCGGCGCTCGGGCCCCCCAGATTGGGAAGCAGCGTTGAAAGCGGGGGCCAAAGTCCCACCGGCTGTCGAGCACCAATCCTAGGTATTTCACGGTAGGCTCGACAGCGATGCGGACCCCCCCGACCACAATGTGTGATCCCGGCGGCGGCGCCCGTCGGGGACCATGGAACACCATGGCCTTCGACTTGCTGAGGGCCACCTCCAGGCCGAGGCGCCGAATGCGGCTCACAACTTGTGAGACCGCCGCCGTCGCCAGCAACGCTGCTTCCCTGTGCGAGCTCCCCCGGGCCGTGACCAACGTGTCGTCAGCGTAACACGTCAGCTGCACGCCCGGCTGGAGCTCACCCCTCAGCACCCAGTCGTAGCCAATGTTCCACAGGAGCGGTCCGACTACCGATCCCTGCGGAACACCGCACGACATGAAAAAAGTCATCCGGTCCATCACGTCCCACGTAGGTGACACACCTCTCCGACAGATAAGCCCCAACGATGCGACGGAGGTAGAGAGGCACTTGATGAAAGCGCAGTGCCTCTCTGATACAACTACAGTCTATCCAGGGCAGGGTGTTGAAGGCGTTGGAAATGTCTTACGACACCGCCATCACCACCCCACCCCGAGACACCGTTTCCTCCGCCAGGACTCTCACCCGCAAAATTGCGTGGATGGTGGAGCGCCCTTGCCTAAAACCAAATTGGCAGTCGTCTACGTCCGGCCCTTCTTCGCACAAGTGGCTGACGAGGCGGGCTGCGATAATACGCTCAAACATCTTGCCCACCTCGTCGAGCAGCACTATGGGCCGGTACGCGGACGGTGAGTCCGCAGGGCGCCCCGCCTTCTTGAGCAGGACTAGACGGCCGGTCTTCCACAATGTTGGAAACCGGCCCTGCTCAAGACACGCGGTGAAGAGTCCTCTCACCTGGGGCTCTAGCTCCTTCAGAGCGAGGGCCAGCGCACCGCCGTGGATGCCGTCAGGCCCCGGAGCCACATTCTTGGCCCGGAGCCGCATCACGGCTGCCCTCATCTCTGCCTGTGTCACCTCTGGGACGTCGATGGCGTGTTCCTCCTCCGGAGGCTCTGTGGCCGTGGAAGCTAACCGAACCTAATTTAACTGTTTCCTTTTACAAAAGCGATTCGCTTCTGGCACATCGCCGGCCGCTGCCGCGGCACGCTCGCTTCGCTCGCTCGGCTCGTGCGTTATTTGTCATACTCTAACCTAACCTAACCTATCGTAACCTTAGACTTCTGTTGTATACTTATTAAAAAAACTTATTTGTTTTAGGCAAGTTCAAGACCAGGAACTGTTACACTGATAAAACGTCATTCGTCTAATAGTTGTGTGGCCTAGTGAAATGGTTGACAAATGATTTATGTCCCAAACTTTTTTGTCATTGTAATAATCAGCTTAACAATAATTCTACCAAATGAAACGTTGTCATACAAAAATTTGGTAATCGTTAGTTGTCAAAGTGAAACATCGGCGAAACGTTGGTTGGCAAGTGATAATGTGGCAAACAATTTTCTGCGAAAAGGCAGGACACCATTCCATGGGTTCCTACAAATTGGTAGGTTAACAAATAATAGAATAGCACTCAGGTATACGATCGGGGATTTGTCGCATTGTGTTCATTAATTATTGTACCACCAAATTGGCCTCAAATTAAGGAAAAATTCTGTACCATATTGACACGACTGACACTCAATTTACCTACGTCATTATGAAAATATCGTGACGTAAATATGCAGAGCCTATCTTTACCAAAAACCTGTTTTAATTTCAAAAAGATAAAACAAATATTAATAGGTTTTTAATAAATTTTGTTAATGAGGTTGTTTGGAACAGAGTTTTAATTTTAGCGAAATAAATTGATGTTAATAATTTATTGGAAAATTGGGCGGTACGTCCACTTGTTTGCAGACCGTCGTCAAAAGCTATTACATTAATTTAAATTATATTTCAATCTATTGTTGCGCAGGAGTAGTCATTGTGGCTTAGGCGTCAAATCCATCAGTGGAGAACTTCACAACAATCTGCCTAGCCTTTTCCAACTATATTGGAGTCGGCTTCCAGTCTAACCGGCTGCAGCTGACTACCAGTATTTTACATAGAGCGACTGCCTATCTGACCTCCACAACCCAATCACTAACTGGGTAATGCGATACCCCTTGATAAGACTAGCTGTCAGACTTTCGGGCTTCGGGCGACTACACGTAACGACTGTCAAAGATCCACGAATGACAGCCGGGACCAACGGCTTAACATGCTTTCTGAGACACGGAGAAATCCCGATATCTAAAGATGGCCACCCATTCACAGACCCCTGGCAAGCGAAGCTTAACCTGAAGGATCGATCCGTGCTGCTGTTATTAATTAGCCACGAGCTCCTTAACTGGTGTGTGGAGAAATTCACAAAGCAGATAGTAAAAAACAAGAATTTTTTATCAGGTTCAAGCATTCCCACTGCGACAGCTGGGGTACACGGGTCGTCTCTGTAACGACTGGGACGTACTTGTTTTGTTTTTTTTTTGGTCCTTGGACGTGCCGTTTACTCGCGATATTTTTCTTTACCGTTTTGGGAGCAGTGGTCTTGAAAGGCAGTGGAAGAAATATATATTTTTTTATGGTAATCAGAATTTATCAGAATGATCAATTCAAATGTTTCAGTATTTTAAGAAACGGCAGATGTATTCTGTAAATTCTAACCATGTAGACTTAGGTGAAGTAAGTTGTAAATAATGTCAACTCCTAACACCAGCTGCAATGGAGTTAAGAATAAGACTAACCCGCATTCAACAAAAGTTTGTCATTACGTACTATCACTACATAGTATAAAACAAAGTCGCTTTCTCTGTCCCTATATATATTATGTGTATAATTTGTCGACATATTATGCAGGCGAAGCCGCGGGTGGAAGCTAGTACAATATAAAGGATGAAATTGAATTCATGGGTATTACTAAAAAAGGCCTAAGTCAGCGGCCCATGGGCAGCATAAAAACTCTGACACCAGGTTAGTCACTAAACACACGAAGTAGACGAGGAGGTGAGATTAAAAAAAAACTGCTGTTCCATACATTGACGACTTGGTTGGCGCAGTGGTTGAGCGATTGATTGCTGCGCATCATGTCACGGGTTCGATTCCCGCACGGAACAAATATTTGTACGAACTACAAGTTTTTGTTCCAGGTCTGTGTTTCTCTATACTTATATAATATGTAGGTATGTATTTACAACAAAAAAAAATGTATATAAGTAGTTTATCAGCCATCTCGTTTCCTTATCACAAGCATTAAGTTGCTTAGTTTGGGACTATATAGCGTTGTGTGAAATGTCCAAGGATATTAATATAGGACTATTTTTTTATCGCGATGTTAGATTTGTTCCCATAGTAAAAGTTGTTCATAATGATGAGTACAATGACCCCTTAAAATAATGCCCATGAATACAATTTCACCCTGTATAGTAAACAACACATACCTAATAATAATAATAAACTCAAAAACTACTTAAGGTTGATGTTCCAGGGTAGCCCGCGAAATTCAAATTTTCTTAAGTTTTTTGCAATTTGCAGGCCAGTGATAGGTTGTATGTTGATGAACATTTGATTCGCGGCTGTAAGACGTATGTAGTTACAGAATTATAATCATCAAAATCATTAATACAACCCTCCAAGCTCATAAAGGTGTAAAAATGACTTTTTACAAGGTCAAAGTCATTCCGGAACCTTTATGAGCTCGGAGGGTTGTATTAATGATTGCCTGCAAATTGCAAAAAACTTAAGAAAATTTGAATTTCGCGGGCTGGTTGGAGGATTCACCTTAACGGATCTGGGTGAAACTTGGCACAAAGATAGATTATAGTCTGGAATAGCATATAAGCCACTTTATATCCCGGAAAAAATGTACGGCTCCCGCGGGATAATTTCCTAAATATACGCGGGCGAAGCCGCTGGCAAAAGCTAGTATTTAGTACATATAACCTAGCCTAGCCTAGTGGTGTGACCGTTGGACTGCCAAGTCATAGGTTTCGAGTTCAAACCCAAGGCCACGTCTTAGTCAGTAAGAGTCTGACACTCCCTTCCGCTCCGCCCAGAGCGGGAGAAGACATTGGATGATTTCCAAGCCTTAAAAAAAAAAAGGTTAGTTACTAACCACACGAAAAAAATAAAAAATAAGTATAGTTAGTTAGTTTGTAGACGTCTTAGGTTAGCCTGATGAGTCTACAAAATGTTTTCTATACTATAATATTATAAAGAGGAAAACTTTGTTTGTTTGTTTGGTTGTAATGAATAGGCTTAAAAACTACTGGACCGATTTTAAAAATTCTTTCACCGTTGGAAAGCTTAGTTTTCTAGGAGTAACATAGGCTACTTTTTATCCCGGGAAAAATAACGGGTCCCACGGGAAAGACCACGGGCGCGAAGCCGCGGGCAAAGTGCTATTATAAATAAATTAATGACAGCACACTTCATCACAGTGATTTTTTTTCAGAAAGAACCGGTTGTTAGTTTTACAAAGCACCAACTTGCTGACTACACTCCAGCATACAACAAGTTACAATAAGGTTCCCGCAGACAGGCGCGACGCGACAGCGCGACTCAACTTTAGTGAAATAATTTCTATGAAAACTTCTTGAAAATTTTCTACCAGAATCGCGACGCACCGTCACGTCGCGCCGTCTGCGGGCGCCTTTATACAAAATGTAAGTATATAAAATGACGACGGTATTTTTATATACCTATTGCAATACGAACTTTAGCGGAAGAGTTTATAAGCATTAACATTTAATTTGTATTTACTTTTGGAAATAACATTTATTTGAATACTTAATCTTAACTTGCTAATTAGTTAAAATATAAAATGTTCGCATTTCGAATATTGAGATGTAGAGACAGTCTAATGCTTAGCAAAAGTGTGAAAATAAAATGTATCGGAGGATATTCCAGTTTCTCAAGGTAAGTGAACACATTCCTCAATATTAGGGAATTAAAAAAAACGGTCAAGTGCGAGTCGGACTCTCGCACGAAGGGTTCCCATACCAGTATCTTTAAAAACGGCAAAAAATCACGTTTGTTGTATGGGAACCTTTAAATATTTATTTTATTCTGTTTTTTAGTGTTTATTGTTATGGCGGTAACAGAAATACATCATCTGTGAAAATTTCAAGTGTCTAACTATCTCGGTTCGTGAGACACAGCTTGGTGACAGACCGACAGACAGACAGACGGACGGAGGACGGACGGACGGACGGACAGGGGAGTCTTAGTAATATAGGGTCCCGTTTTACCCTTTGCGTACGGCAACCTAAAAAGAATCCATTTGTTATATCTGATGTGATTTTCGGACCGGTTAAACAGACTGATAAAAAATACTTACCGGGAAAACTTAGGTAGTAGGGTTTATACTAAAACAAAATAAAAAAATACCTGTGTGAGGCTAAACGGGCTCTTTTCTCAGCATAATACTGGTAATACTTAAAAAAAAAACGCAGCGCTGGTATCCATAAAAACTCCGCTGTGATGCCAAGGACACACTTAGGGCATCTATAAATCCCACAATGGGAATTTGAAATATTAAAATAGTAAGCTGTCAAACCGTCTTTTTCATGGTGGGCAATCATCAAATGACTCCTCCCGTGGAGTGGAGTGGAAGGGAGTGTCAGACTCTTACTGACTAAAACCCGTCCATGTTGCTTCCTTAGCCCTTTATTTGCCGGGGTAGCGGCAATCCCTAACATGAGGTGGATCGATAGCGCACTTCAAGCTAACCTAAAATTTCACGGTGGGGTTTCTACAGAATAGATGGGCAGCTTCCTCTCAGATTTGCACTTTATCTTAGGATACACTGTATAGTCAGATAGGTACTGTAAGGTCACCTTTAGCATGGAACCTCCGCAACTTTATCAAAAGTAAAAGGTAGATGGAAAGACGAACATTTATTTAGAACTAGCTGACCCGACAGTCGTTGCTGTCTTAACTACTTTACCTACATTTAATGTAAGAATATTTTACGAAGTATTAGAAAACATTTGAAAACAAGATGAATGAAATCGGTAAAGCCGTTCTCAAGTTATAGCGTGACCATTAGAAATAGGGGTCATTTTAATTCAGTGTACTAGCTGACCCGGCGGACCTCGTTCCGCCTAACAGTTATTTATCTAAAATAAATAATAAATGATTTTTTCTAAAATAAACGTAGTATAAAGTAGCCTAATTTACTCCTTACTACATCAGCTACCTGCCACTAAAAGTCCCGTCAAAATCGGTCCAAGCATTTCAGAGATTAGCCGGAACAAACAGACAGACAGACAAAAATTGAAAAAAATGTTAATTTGGTGTATGTACCTACCGTATTATATTTATATACATGTAGTGAAAAATTGTTATTTCAGTATTGCAAACAGACACTCCTATTTTATTTATATGTATAGAATAGATGTATAAATGAAGAACTCTTACTATGGGAACGCACCTGAAATTGCGAAATATGTTCATAAAAGATGAAAAAATATGGTTCATAATGATGAGTACAATGGCGCCTTAAAAAATTGCCATTGAATTCAAATTTAACCTGTATATATAGATAAAAAAGAATAGATAAGACATACAGCTCTATAAATATAATACTTGCTTCTGTCTGCGACTTTCATGGCGTACAATAGCAGATGCCTACGTCATCTTAATTGTCTATATGCCAAATGCCAGCTTAACATCTGTTGAACAGATCAGTCAGTCGGTTTCCTTTTATTTAAACGGATAAGGATGTATGTATAGGTAAACTAAAAGATCCTGAATAATAACGCTATACAGAGTGGAAGGGACAAAGACGCGAAGCCGAAGAATTATACATCGGTAAATTAAAAAATGATGTTCCAGGCATGTTTACTGCGTACGTATTTAATTGCACTTAGGTATACACCTAAGCAGGATTGTCCGAAAGGGTTACCGCTACCCCGGAACATAAAGGGCTACGGAAGGAACATGGATGGGTTTTAGTCAGTAAGAGTCTGACACTCCCTTCCGCTCCACCCAGAGCGGGAGCAGTCATTGGATGATTTCCTGGCCTTAAAAAAAAAAAAAGGTATGCACCTAATTTGTAAGTATGTACATATATGTATGCTATGTGTTGAATAAATAGATTCAAAATTAAGAATAAACTAATTGAAGACTTAAATCCAGGACTCAGGGCCTTATCTTGATCGCCCAGAGGACACGGTAGAGCACACGGTGCAAACCTGCCCCGCTTGGGCGGAGCACCGCCGTGTCCTCGTAGAGGCGATCGGCGGCGGCGACCTCTCGCGCCCGGCCCTGGTGCAAGCCATGGTCCGGGGCGAGAGGGAGTGGGAGGCAGTCACCTCCTTCTGCGAAAAAGTCATGCTCGCGAAGGAGGTGGCGGGATGGGAGAGAGAAAGGTCCTCCCGTCCCAGCCACCGCGGGAGACGCTCCGGGCGTCGGGAGCCACGTGACGACTCCCGGCCACCGTAGGCGCGGGCCTGCGGACGGTGAGTAATGGGTGACTCACCGTCCGATCAGCACCAGACCCGTGCCGTACGGCGCGTATATGTTCCACGCGCGCCTCAAAGAGATGTCAGCATATGAAGGGGCCTCTCAGGGCCAAGCCTGCCGGGTAAGCGGGATTGTCCGAAAGGGTTACCGCTACCCCGGAACATAAAGGGCTACGGAAGGAACATGGATGGGTTTTAGTCAGTAAGAGTCTGACACTCCCTTTCGCTCTACCCAGAGCGGGAGGAGTCATTTCATGATTTCCCACCATCAAAAAAAACAGGGCCTTATCATACTAGCGGATTGCGAGCGTCCTCAAAGCGAAGCGGGCGCGCAACGAATACGTTACGGGCGCGCAACGAATACGTTACGGGCGCGCAACGAATACGTTACGGGCGCGCAACGAATACGTTACGGGCGCGCAGCGAATTCGTTGCGTATGCGCAACATGGTCGCCGCGGATAGCAGTTGTAGCGCGAATAGCCATTTGTACTGTCTCGTACAAACGCCAGATAATATTAAAGAAGTAGGATTAATTATCTCTTGTGTTCTTATTTAATTTTAAAAATATACCTTAAATACCGTGTTAATAAATTAACTTTAAGAATTTTATGTAGTTACGTGTGCATGGAACTGCTCATATTTTTTCGCGATTTCAGGGTTCATCCCATAGTAAAAGTTGTTCGTAGCAATGAGTAGGTATAATGCTCCCACGACATTCTTAGAGTTAATTTTTAAACACCTACACGATGATTCTTAATTCAACCTTTATTAACCTTTCAGGGCGTGACAATACCTATGATTATGAGCAAGTTTCCGCTCCACCCAGAGCGGGAGCAGTCTTTTGTTGATTTCACACCCAAAAAAAAAAGTGTTTCCTCGTCGTAATCCATTTTGTTACTGAGTGCATTCTACGTCGTTAATTCGCGACGAAAACGTTGAGTATTTGCCATGCGTCCGCTACGTCCTCGCTGTGCAGTCGCGGCGTATTCGCTACGCGTTCGCTACGCGTTCGCTACGCGTTCGCTACGCGGCCCCCTCGCCCCGCAGCCGTTCGCAAACCACTATCTTAAGGCTTTTAGGTACCAAATAAATATAATTTATGTAGTTTTTGTCTAATATGCATAAGTTTATGTGATTTATCAAATGGTATGCAAATGTGTTTCAAATAAGGAGGTGCATTATTAATGCCTTTTAATATTTAGTTATCAATCATCTTTTACGTTAACAAGAGCTTGTTTTAATTTGGTATTTGTGATTGGTTTTTATTTTTATGTTAAGTTAGGGAAATTAATAGCCAAGCAAATAGAAAATACATAAAAATTACAACTGCTGAACATTCTTTTACTGCTCTATGAAATGGTTAATAGGTACTGGACTAAGTCTCAAAAATAGAATAGAATATATATATACGTATCGTTATTATTCTCATTTATTGAAAACAAAACTAAATTACAATAATATACAACCTAATACAATAACAACTTATACAAACCTTAATTAGAAGACTATCTAACGAACTATGTATATACAAATAAATAAAAAAAGGACACTTAGGCGTCAAAGTACTCATCCGTATCGCTGTCGTCCGGAAACGTGCCCAGAAGACTGGCAGCATTGCCACGTTGAATGATAATGCTCATTCTTTGGCCAAAGAACAATACAGCCTTCTGGTCACGTGACGTGTTGGCCAATCGTCGAGAAATTTCCTTAAAAAGGAGTAGTTTATCTTTAAATAAAATTTGTTAACTGAATGGATCTCACAGCACAGGGTATCCTAGTGTGAGGTCTAGGAACTCAATCAGCGATTATAATCTTTGCAAAATAAATTTATTCCTATTATTTTTATGTAGGTATGTATTTTTTTGTATTACTGATTATAATGTAAAAAAAGGAGATAAGTACACAATAGGCGCTTATCGCTTAAAGCGATCTTTTAAAGACATCCAAGAATAAATGAATATTACATTTTTATTAATCCATTTTTATGAATTATTTTCCTTGACTGGACCTAGAATAATTTTTATGTATGTTGTCTACCGAAATAATTGCAACATAATTACAACATCTATTTTCATTGTTTTATTTTAATCTACCGTTTTTGCTTTTGTAAATACAATGCTATATTATACGACCAGTTTTTTTTTCTCGTGACATCATTCTATTATTTCAGTGGGAATTCAACAAATGCCAGTAATGAGTCCAATACGCCTTATCAGCCAATTGCTGACTTTTATTCTGGAAAGTCCGTGTTTATGACTGGAGCTACTGGCTTCTTAGGAAAGGTTTGTAATATAATGTCTATTTTTTTAATGCCTTTGCCATCTTGTTTATAAATTTAAAAAAAATGCAGTTTCACGGTACGGTCGCCAGCACATCAAGTTATACCAAACTGTCAAATTGCTCCGAATGATTTTAAACCTTAAATGGTTGATTATTAAGTACAAAATCGATTGAGTAACATCGACAGTTTGTGGTAACTTGATGTGCTGGCGACTGTACAATTCCGAAAACAATTGCAGACCGCATATTCCAAGGACAAACCACTGCGACACTAGTCTGCTGTCTATGTAATTATATGAAAACGCTCCCATAGATGGCGACAATGCCACCTGCTGCTACGCTCAGGTCAACTGCCGATGACATACTAGTAGTGCTCTCAGTGGCTGTCAATAACAAAGCGAAAAAACGTATTTTTTTGTTTAATAAATGACTATCACAAAACTGAAGCGAAGTAACACTTCGAAGTTGTGACATAGCGTTCGGAATCAACACCGCAGTGGCAGTGTCGCTTGCCTGCCGGAGCCGCTGGATTGATCGAAAGGGTTACCGCTGAACACAAAGGGCTTGTTGACGCCAATGCTATGTTAGACGCCAACGATCACGCGGTGACCACGATCAATATTTTTTTTTCGACGACACTGTTGGCGCAGCGGTTCAGCAATTGACTGCAGCGCAGCATGTCGTGGGTTCGATGCCCGCACGGAACAAATATCTGTCCGACCTTCAAGTATTTGTTACGGGTCTGGGTGTTTTTATATCTATAATACGTATGTATTTACAAAAAAGACATGTATATAAGTAGTATATCAGCCATCTCGTTACCATAACTCAACATTAGGTTGCTTAGCTTGGCACTATATGGCGTTGTGTGAAATGTCCAAGGATTATTATTATTATTTTATTGTGTCCGCTGCGTGGCAGTCAATATCTAAAGAAGTATAGGTACACACCCGGCCACCACCAGGCTGAGGCCTGGTGTCAGGCTCTGACACCAGATTAGTCACTAACCACACGAAAAAGAAAAAAAGAAGAAGAGGTGTGTTTGACTGGGTATTACAGTAAAAATACTGCATTGACACCCTACAAAGTTCCTGAATCGTCTTCTTAGACACATAAGAAAAGCAAAGAAGAATCTATACAGGCTGATTTTTTTATTAAATATCATTTTCCAGGTCTACCTTGAGAAACTCCTGTATTCCTGCAACAAATTAGACAAAGTCTACCTCTTGACGCGAGTGAAGAAAGGCGAAAACGTTAACAGGCGAATTGAAGACCTATTTGCAAATCCAGTAAGTTGGAATTCATATTTTTTTTTTTTTATAAATGTTCTACGGATTTTACTCGCCTCCAACTATTGTTACATTTGCAGAACAGTTGCTTGGTCTCATTAAAATATTTTCGGTCTGTAAGGGCAATGACGGTGGGAAGAACTTGACTCGTGGTAAACTGGGAAAAGCCAGAAATGTGTGGAAAAGGCAGAGGGAGGCCTGTGCCCTGCAGTGGGACAATACAGGCTAGTAAGCTTAGATTACAAAAAAAAAAAAATTATTAAATATTTTTTTTGTAATCTAAGCTTAATTTTACTCTGTTTTGATTTTAATTTTACTCTAATTTATTTTAATTTTATTCTAATTTATTTTAATTTTATTCTAATTTATTTTAATTTTTATTTTTATTCTGATTTGGTCTTAGTTGATTAATCTTGGATCTAGTCAATCGATTCAAGTTTATCAACTTTTATTATTATTATTGTATATGGGAATCTTTTGCCTGAAATAAAACACAATTATTATTATTATTATTATTATTATTACATGCGTATGAGCGTATTGTATAAATATCACTTGCTTCAAAATCGGTGAAGGAAAACATCGTGAGGAAACCAGCACGTCTGAGAGATATTTCTCAACAGCATGTGAAGCTAAGTCAGAGGCCCATGGGCAGCATAAAAACCCTGACACCAGATTAGTCACTAACCACACGAAAAGAAGAAGAAGTATATTAGATAAGGGCAAAACAGGAATCTCCGGCTGCATTAAGTGCTTTTTTTTTTTTAAGGCTGGGAAATCATCCAATGACTGCTCCCGCTCTGGGTGGAGCGGAAGGGAGTGTCAGACTCTTACTGACTAAAACCCATCCATGTTCCTTCCGTAGCCCTTTATGTTCCGGGGTAGCGGTAACCCTTTCGGACAATCCCGCTTACCCGGCAGGCTTGGCCCTGAGGGGCCCCTTCATATGCTGACATCTCTTTGAGGCGCGCGTGGAACATATACGCGCCGTACGGCACGGGTCTGGTGCTGATCGGACGGTGAGTCACCCATTACTCACCGTCCGCAGGCCCGCGCCTACGGTGGCCGGAAGTCGTCACGTGGCTCCCGACGCCCGGGGCGTCTCCTGCGGCGGCTGGGACGGGAGGACCTTTCTCTCTCCCATCCCGCCACCTCCTTCGCGAGCATGACTTTTTCGCAGAAGGAGGTGACTGCCTCCCACTCCCTCTCGCCCCGGACCATGGCTTGCACCAGGGCCGGGCGCGAGAGGTCGCCGCCGCCGATCGCCTCTACGAGGACACGGCGGTGCTCCGCCCAAGCGGGGCAGGTTTGCACCGTGTGCTCTACCGTGTCCTCTGGGCGATTAAGTGCTGGGATGAAGTTGTAATGGGCAGGCCAAGTATGAAGGTCTTTTTTGCTTCGGGACTTATGGGCATATGGGCATATTGGGCATATGCACAGTCGTCACGCACGGGAGCCAGAAGATGGACGTTAACGTCCAAGGAACTGTAGGGATGACGTTGGTCCAGCAGTGAAACAATACAGGTGTGATAGAAAGGACCAGGTCCTGTATGAAATACGCATATATTTTAACAATGTTTTTTTTTAAAATTTTAGTTATTTTCGAGGTTGAAGAAAAGCCAACCCGACTTCTTGAAGAAGGTGGTACCAGTCACCGGTGACATATCATTACCGAACTTAGGACTGACCCCGAAGGATGAACAGACTTTGATTGAAAAGGTAACATTGACAGTACCATAATCATTATTCACATCAGAGGGCCTAAACAAGTGTCAACCGTATCGATTCGATTTCGAAAATTGTTGATCGATCAATTCGTTATCTCAGCGATTCGGATTGTCAAGAACGCCAGTTGTTAACGCATTTGTATGGAAATATTGATCAAGTTTCGTTACTTACACAATTTGACATTGCCTAGTACTTAGTATTTGAAAACGATTGATCACGTGGCATTTTGAACGTGCCATACATTTCGGATTTATCTAATTTCACTATCGGCGAAATGCGGCTTTACCCAGGCCCCCTGATTCTTTAACGTTCTTCAAAATACAAGAATTAACATACATCCAGACTTACCATACATTAACTTGTTTCTACGTAAGCAGCCCTCTGAAGAATAATGATGATTACTAGAAGAATAAATACACCCAGTCAATGAACTCACGTTAGGTGATACGGGCTGGTGATGTGCATAACTCCAGCTTCCTTATATGTATAGAAAAATTTTACGAATGCCAATATTTAAGGCATAATAGCTGCAATCAATGTTCCCAGTCCTAATTTAGCTGCCACAAAAACTTCGTGTTCGCAACTCCACGTTAATGCGTGTATTTTGCGTACGGGAAGGAAAACCGATCATTCGATCCACCCCAGTTCCTTAAAAAAACCCAGCAACGCGTTGGTGTTTCTTACAATCTGTTGGAGGGTACCTGGGTTACCCAAGTACTTGCGTACGTTTTACCACATTACATATTAACACCAGTTCATTAATTTTAGGTGTCAGTAGTATACCACGGAGCAGCAACACTCAAGTTTAACGATCCGTTACCAGGAGCTATGAACATCAATTTTGAAGGCTCGCGGAGGATTCTTGAGCTCAGTGGGCGTATGAAGAACATGAAGGTAATTTTAGATGACTACTTTATAATCAGCCTATAATGTGCCTACCCCTGGGACATAGGCCTTCTCTCTTTAAGAGGGAATGGGCTGTAATCTACCACGCGGGCTCAGTACGGATTGGTAGATGTCACAAGTCTTCGAATTTTTGGTTCTAGGGCATGCCGGTTTCCCCACGATTTTTTATGATATCAACCTGTTATTGTTGAATTGGTTTATGGGATACTCAGACTATATACACAGACTCCGGACCCAGGTTGGCAGAAGCAAGGAAAACCTGCTCAGATGGGGATTCATAGACCACTCCGCCTTGGAGTGTAAATGTGGTGCCGTTCCACAAACGATGGGACACTTAATTTCGTGTCCTGTGTGTCCTGCCGTATGCACGTTACAGGAACTGATGGACGCTAGTGATGGCGCCAAACACGTAGCTGAATTCTGGGCCGAGGAGATATAGATTGCCATCGACACGCTAAGAAGAAGATGGGATAGTAAGCAGTTGCTCACACCTTTACTGCTTTACGAGTTTCATTTAAAAGCTTTAACTGTCTCGTTGGTCTAGTGGTCGCAAGGGCTATTGCTAAGTATGAGGTCCTGGGTTCGATTCCCGGGTCGGCCAAAATTGGGTTTTTCTACCTGGAATGTCTCTGTAGCATTCTGGGGTCTGAATGTTTGCCCGGTTGATGGCAACAAGCTGGCCCCCTATTACATGGGACTCAAATATAATTGTGGGTGTACTACAAGTACACCTCTGCCTAACCCTTCGGGGATTACAGGCGTGATATTGTAAATAAAAATAAATAATAAAAATATATTTATTCAGTATTAAATTGGTTGCTTCATGTTATAAAATTTTGTACCCGGATAAACTATGACCTGGGTTTGGACATAGGGTCCTTGTCGTCTTTTTCTTCTTCTTGTGGTTAGTGACTAACCTGGTGTCAGAGTTTTATGCTGCCCTGAAATAATATATTCTCCGGCATACCGGTTTCCTCACGATGCTTGCCTTCACCGATTTTTTAAGCACGCACCTCTGATTTCTCGGAATCATGAGCGTATTCTATAATTATCACATGCTTTAAAAATCGGTGAAAGATCCTTGTTATACGGATAGTATATTCTTGTGGGATAATTATCTATTTAACACGTAGAATGCCAACGTGGTCACAGTGTGTCCACAAATAATAGTTATTTTAATGTGTCTGCTGCGAGGCAGTCAATGACTTAATTAATTTGCTCTTTTCAATCCTGTTAAAAGTCGTCGTGAACAAAACGCTTTAAAAGCGATCGCCACTTGCTAATAAAGCTGAAAAATTTCAGGCTCTGGTCTACATTTCAACGGCTTATTCACAACCTAAAAAGAATGTACTTGTTGAGACGACCTACCCACCGCCAGCGAAAGTGGAAGATATCTACAAATTCATTGAAGAATATGGACACGATACTAAAGAAACGGAGAAGTTTATGAGTACGTTTTTGCTTTTTTTTTCAGTTAACCAATAAAATTACTAGTACGCGTTAATATTGAAAAAGAAATATACAAACTTCCACTCCCTATTTTTGGAACGAAGTTCCTTATCGCGCGTTGCGAAAGGGGGCTAGACGGAATTAAGGCCAAAAGTTGTAACGACACTTTTCTTGAAGTAAAATACGATGTGTTTTTAATCAATATTTTTTGATTCTTTAATCAGATTTTTTAGGATTACTATAACTTAAAAGAAATAAAATTTAATTACAATTCCTTCGCTACTTAATTGAAAGGAACTTCGTTCCATCCGGGTGTCCCTTGACACCTCTCAATTTTTTTTTTTTTTGTTAGATTCAATCCTAACAAAAAAAAAAACAAATGATGGGGTCATTTGATGAATTCCAATCCTAAAAGAGATTGTTTTACGCCCATACATTGTTCGCCCTGGAGCCAACAGCATAGAAAAAATCATTTTCTATTTGTAAATTGCCCTTAGTAGCCCATAACACACATTTAAAAAAGGAACAGATTTTGAGGTTATTTTTAATAAATAAAGGAAAACTTAAGTAATTCCTTCTAATCACCTTCTATTTCTGGTTTCTATAAAGCATTAAACTTCAAATACAATAAAATATAGTGTAAATACAGTTGTATTACAAACAGAAACCAAATCCAAAACGCCAAAAGAAATCGCCAAAATAATACAACACAACCACGGCCTAGACTCGACTCGACTGACGTAGTGATGTAGAGATGCTCTCTCGAAGATCAATCATTGTATATCGATTATCAATGACCACCTATTTAATCTGTGATTTTAATTTAGTAAACCAAAATGACAGATCAATATGTCAAATGTAAATTAATTTGTTCCGTTTCAAACATAAACTACATTATTGTTGCTACATTATGATTCTACTTCAATTAAATTAATGCTAAAATAAAATATTTTGTTCCCAACGAACAATGTGAAACGTTGTAGTTTGCGACATTTAAAAATAGAGTTTAAGTACTTAAAAAGTAAAAACATGGCTATTGAAGTCGTGGAATCGTTATGAGAACAATTCACTAGAGTTGCGTCGTAAATGACATTTCAATCGTTCAATGAGAGATTTACTGACAGGTCAAAAAACATAGTTCAATAGATGGCGTGGGTAAAAAATACGTCTTTGTTTTACTGGCTACTGATAACAAAAATATGATCCGTTAATAAGAAAGCTTATTTGTCAAAAACCAGAGACAGTGACGTATTTTTTACCAACGCCTCTTTTGAACTAAAATTTTCTCACTTGTCAGAAAATCCCTCATTCGACTAGTAAGTACATTTTGTGAGTTTGTTTTATTAGCTTTAGCTTCCGCCCGCGGCATCGCCCGCATAATATGGCGACAAATTAATCTCTCTCTTCAATCAGTCTATCTATTAAAAAAAAACGCATCATTATCCGTTGCGTAGTTTTGAAGATTTAAGCATACATAGGGATATAGGGACAGAGAAAGCGACTTTGTTTTATACTATGTATGTAGTGATTTTCATCATAATCGTGCTAGGCCATATTCATCATAAGTTCCATTAAATGTTTACGGAACTAATTCCATGAAAAAAATTTGCATCAAAAACTTTTATTTTGCACATTTTCAATGTTTTGGAAGTGCTATATATCGAACATCCATTATTCATCACTAGATATTATGGACATCGTCGTCGATATCGATATTTGTGTAATATGAGCGAGAGCGACACTGTGAAATCTTTTGTGACATTCACATTGACAATTCCATGAAAGATGGCGAGTTTAGTTGGTAATAAAATCAACGAGGTCACTTTTAAAAACCTATTAAGAATTAAACAGTGTCCGCTTGAAATTATTATTTTTAAAAATCATATTAAAATGCAATTAAAATTAACGTACACGTCAAATGTTTCTTGGTTATAGGGCGGTCTAGAACAATTTCCTTTCAGGTTAGGTACGTATTATTCCGCCGCAAAGGTTGAATAATTTATTTAACATTCTGCTCGTGGCTAAGTAATAACAGCCGCACCGATCGATCCATCAGGTTAATCTACGCTTGCCGGGGTTGATCCGAGGATGGGTGACCATCTTTACATATCGAGACTCCTCCGTAACTCGGAAACCAAGTAAAGCCGTTGGTCCCAACTGTCATTCGTGGATCTATAACAGTCGTTACGGGTAGTCAGAAGCCCGAAAGTCTGACAACCAGTGTTACCAAGAAGTATCGTATTACCCAGTTACTGACTGGGTTGTGGAGGTCAGACAGGCTAAAATAAAAGTCGTATTCCTAGGTTAGATTTTAAGATAAATTATAAGTACTCATAACTACATAACTTTCTTTTGCTGTGCCCGACAGGGTTCAGTTAGTGTGGAAAATCATTAAATGATCCCCCACCCCGTCCCGCTCTGTGTGCAGCCGAAGGGAGTGTCAGACTCTTACTGACTTACTGTTCCTTCCTTAGCCCTTTATGTTCCGGGGTAGCAAAAACTCTTTCGTTCAATCCCACTGGAACTTCCACCCCCTTAATATTAATAATTAATTAAGATTCATATTTTGTTACAGGAGCCTGTAACAGGCCCAACTCCTATATTTTCACTAAGGCATTAACTGAGTCCTACATTGCGAGGAATCATGGTGATGTGCCGACAGTAATCATTAGGCCGTCAGTAGGTATATAAATTATCTTATAATTTTATTATTATTATTATTTATTTCAAATAATTGGATAACAGATCCGATCGGAGATCTGTAGTGTTAGTAAAGTATCTTATATCTAGTGTAAGTATACATAAATTAAAATAACAATTTGGGTATGAGTCACTTTGTACAGAAGACGAAACCAGTTTCTCAACCGGTCCTTTATTAATATTATCATCCAATTTTCTTTTTCAGTTGGATCAATAAATGAAGGACCTGTAAAAGGCTGGTTGGACAATTGGTCTGGTGGAACAGAGTTTCTATTCTACTCTGCCAAAGGTTGGATGCGCTTTGGCTTGGGAAGCGGCACTCAGACCATGGATTTCATCCCTGTTGATTACGTTTCTAATTTAAGTATTATTGCTGGTGCTAGAGCCAAGTAAGAATTTTAATTATACTTAGATTTGCCCCTTATACGTAGATTTGCCCCTTATACTTAGATTTGCCCCTTATACTTAGATTTGCCCCTTATACTTAGATTTGCCCCTTATACTTAGATTTGCCCCTTATACGTAGATTTGCCCCTTATACTTAGATTTGTCCCCTTATACTTAGATTTGCCCCTTATACTTAGATTTGCCCCTTATACTTAGAATTGCCCCTTATACTTAGATTTGCCCCTTATACGTAGATTTGCCCCTTATACTTAGATTTGCCCCTTATACTTAGATTTGCCCCTTATACTTAGAATTGCCCCTTATACTTAGATTTGTCCCCTTATACTTAGATTTGTCCCCTTATACTTAGATTTGTCCCCTTATACTTAGATTTGCCCCTTATACTTAGATTTGCCCCCTTATACATTGATTTGCCCCTTATACTTAGATTTGCCCCTTATACGTAGATTTGCCCCTTATATAGATTTGCCCCCTCATTCTTAGATTTGCCCCTTTTACTTAGATTTGTCCCCTTATACTTAGATTTGCCCCTTATACTTAGATTTGCCCCTTATACTTAGAATTGCCCCTTATACTTAGATTTGTCCCCTTATACTTAGATTTGTCCCCTTATACTTAGATTTGTCCCCTTATACTTAGATTTGCCCCTTATACTTAGATTTGCCCCCTTATACATTGATTTGCCCCTTATACTTAGATTTGCCCCTTATACGTAGATTTGCCCCTTATATAGATTTGCCCCCTCATTCTTAGATTTGCCCCTTTTACTTAGATTTGCCTCCTCATTCTTAGATTTGCCCCTTTTACTTAGATTGGCCCCTTATACGTACATTTGCCCCTTATACTTAGATTTGCCCCCTCATTCTTAGATTTGCCCCTTTTACTTAGATTGGCCCCTTATACTTAGATTTGCCTCTTGTACTTAGATTTGCCCCCTTATACTTAGATTTGCCCCCATATACTTAGATTTGCCCCTTGTACTTTGATTTGCCCCCTTATACTTAGATTTGCCCCGAGGTCATGGTTTTGGTTAGTCCTCCGGTCGCCGCGACGCTACATACGAAGACGACTGATGGAAACAGTTGGCGCGCGCGTGTGGCTGGACGCAATTGACTATTTGAACCGGTCAAAAATTAAATATGAAATCACATAGATAAAAGACCGTTCGTCTTAAAAACTTCCATCACCGTACAGAAATTAAATATTATGCGAAGATATAATTTTAAAATTGCATTAAATGACAATAAGTGTTCCATTTGAATCTAAAAATCTGTGAGGTCACATTGTTATATTTCATACAAATCACGTACAAATGACGTGTTTTGACAGTTCATAAAAAGTAACGTTATTTGACTACCCATTCAAATACCCAATCCTACGGCGCATACCTTCATTTAGCCACCGGTAGTACATCACCGCCCCATGAACCAAAACTTAGTAATATCGACCTCCTGAGTTGTACAGACGCCAGCACATCAAGCTATCCCTAACTGTCAAATTTTTGCAATTAAAAATGAACCTTATGTCTTTGCAATAAAGTTGAAATATTATCAAAGAAATTTGACAGATTGTGGTAACTTGATGTGCTGGCCTCTGTACTTTGAATATTTGTCAATTTTACTAGGCGGGGACGGTTAGTACAACACTTTCTCTCAAAGCGACGCGAATTTCTTAGTATATTGAAAGTATATGTGACGTGGCCACCGGTGGTCTTAGAGCATTTAGGTTAAATGCTCTAAATCGGTAGTACACGCCGCCGGTCTGGACGTGTTTAACGGGGCAATAAACTTTATATATAAGACTTTTCTAAACCTGTTTATTAAAACATAAAGAATCCGATTCTAACAAAGAGCTACTTTTTACCATTTTACCCAGGACTCCTCCGTGGCTCGCGGTCGTTCATAGTCTTTGTAACTTTGTAACCACATTAACATTAAATTATTGCATCTGGTTAAACTGGAAGAAAACCCAAACATAGTGGGGAAGAATGGACAAGTTTATCTCATCATACTTTTTTAACTTTTATTATTTTTTTGTTTTAGATCAAGTGAAGTACAAGTGTTTAATAGCACCACTTCTTCAGAGAATCCTATCATTTCGTCGGATATATGTAAATACTTCAATCAAGACATGATTTCGCGGGGTGCAAGTGAGTGGTCAAAGGAGATTGTTCTATACCGCCCTATAACCAACAAACATTTGACGTGTACGTTAATTTTAATTAGATTTTAATATGCTTTTTAAAAATAATAAATTCAAGCGGACACTGTTTAATTCTTATTAGGTTTTTTATGGTGACCTCATTGATTTTATTACCAACTGAACTCGCCATCTTTCAAGGAATTGTCAATGTGAATGTCACAAAAGATTTGACAGTGTCGCTCCCGCTCATATTATATAAATATCGATATCGACGACGATGTCCATATTATCTAGTGATAAATAATGGATGTTCGATATTTATCACTTCCAAAACATTGAAAATGTGCAACATAAAAGTTTTTCATGCATGTTTTTTTCATGGAATTAGTTCCGTGAACATTTTAAAGGAACTTATGATGAATATAGCCTAGCACGATTATGATGAAAATATAATGAACAAAACAAACTCACAAAATGTACTTACTAGTCGAATGAGGGATTTTCTCACAAGTGAGAAAATATTAGTTCAAAAGAGGCGTTTGTAAAAAATACGTCACTGTCTCAGGTTTTTGACATCAAATAAGCTTTCTTTTTTACGTTACGGATCTTATTTTTGTTATCAGTAGCCAGTAAAACGAAAACGTATTTTTTACCCACGCCATCTATTGAACTATGTTTTTTCACTTGTCAGAAAATCTCTCATGTAACGATTGAAATGTCATTTACGACGCAACTCTAGTGAATTGTTCTCATAACCATTTCACGACTTCAATAGCCATATTTTTACTTTTTAAGTACTTAAACTCTATTTTTAAATGTCGCAAACTAAAACGTTACACATTGTTCGTTGGGAACAAAATATTTTATTTTAGCATTAATTTAATTGGAGTAGAATCATAGCAACAACGTGTTTATGTTTGAAACGGAACAAATTAATTTACATTTGACATATTGATCTGTCATTTTGGTCTACTAAATTAAAACCACAGTTTAAATAGGTGGTCATTGATAATCGATATACAATGATTAATCTTCAAGAGAGCATCTCTATGTTACTACGTCAGTCGGTGCCTGTGGCTGTGTTGTGTTGTTGTGAATAACTACCTATTTGGCGATTTCTTTTGGCGTTTTTGATTTTGTTTCTGTTTAACGGACTACAATTTGGATTGCTTTCAACGTGACCTGGCTTCGAATAACTGATTCAGTGATCTGCTTAAACGACACCTTAGCATTTTGACAACGGATAACGGACTTCGCTTAAAGTAAACTTCAACCAATAAATAATAACTGTAGGTACCTAAAAGGCATAATACAACTATATTTACGGTAATATTTTACTGTATTTGAAGTTTAATGCTTTGTAGAAAACAGAAATAGCGATTTTAGAAGGAATTACTTAAGTTGTCTTTTATTAAAAATAACCTCAAAATCTGTTCCTTTTCTTTAAATAAATCTTTTCCTAAAGTGTCCGCCAAGAAACTTTGTTCTTATGGGCTACTAAGGGCAGTTTACAAATAGAAAATGATTTTTTCTATGCTGTTGGCTCCAGGGCGAACAATGTATGGGCGTAGAACAATCTCCTTTCTTATAGAAACAGTCAAAAATAAAATCGATGACACACGATCGAGTTTTTGTGTCGTTTAGTTATCAACGCGAAATATCCGAAGTTGGTTTTGACATGATCTTTTGATCTTATAGAAGAATGGAGATGACAATCTGACAGTAAATAAAATTGAAAACAACATTGACAACATGCAGGGCCATTCGCAACATTAAAAACAACACTTCGTGCATACGTCGGAAAATTTCTCCCTAATGCTTGAGCTTGGAAGAAGAAGTGGCGCAACAAACTCCCCAGTAGCACGGCTGTCTGTTTAGTTAGAAGTTAGAATGATTATATTTTATTACATCTTTATAAGAAATCTAAGAACGAGACTATTTTAACAGATACAATATTTAATGATTTATTTGTCTTAGACATATCCCCACCCTGGGTCCCGGACCTTTGGAAGGCAACTCGCAGAGGCCCCTTAAACGATTATAAATAATATATAATTAATTGTTTCAGATGAATTGCCATATCCGTGTATATTATTTGTCAAATCAAAAGTAATGTTAAATGTTGGGACATTCTTATTCCAAACCACTCCTGCGCATATGGCTGACTTGTGGTTAAAAATAACGGGTAAAGAACCGAGGTAAGTTATTTTATTCGAATTAGTTAGTTCAAATCAAACACTAACACTAAACATTTTCCGACCTAGTATTAAAGTTCGGCTTATACAGGAAATACTCAACATTCAATCTTTATATGCATTTCACAAGGTGTAACAGTTTTTGTTGAAAAAAAAATTGTTAATAAATTGTTGTAAATATTATAAAAGTGAGATTTGCATTCTTTTTAATTTCAGGACAAATAAACATTCTTAAACAACGTAATATGACGGGTGTAAATGTGCGCTTGACCTGATAATGTCTTAATAACTTTCCATCATCACCAGGTATGCGAAACTGGTCTCGTCACTCATCAAAAAGAGAAAAACAACTGACGAATTCATTTCCAAGACCTGGGTGATGAGGGCAGAGCGAGCGAGGGAGCTGTACTCCTCACTGTCCCCCGAAGATCAGCAGACGTTCCCCAGTGACCCCACTCAGATTGAGTGGTCAGAATATTTCAGAGATTACTGTAAAGGTGTACAGAGGTATTTAAAGCCTGAGAACACAGTTAACTAATGATGAAAACACTGATGTTTATTAGTAAAGTTTTTATTAAAAATAAGTATTGTGACTTGTGTGTTTTTGTGACTCCCGCATTCCCCTTAAACTTAAGGGGAAGATTTATAAAAGCATGGTTAGACCTGCCGTCCTGTATGGATCAGAGTGCTGGGCCACAAAAGGAATGAATGAAAGACAATTGCATGCAGTTGAGATGAGAATGCTAAGAGGGATGTGTGGTGTTACGCCAATGGATAGAATACGTAATGAGTATATAAGAGGAAGTCTGAAAGTGACTCCGGTGACTGAAAAGTTGTGTAGAAATCGGTTGTCATTGTATGGGTTGTTATGCGGAGGAGTGAGAAAAATGTTATCAGGGAAGTTGTGAGTATGAATGTGGATGGCTATACAAGTAGAGCGAGACCAAAAAAACGATGGATGGATTGCGTGAATGATGATATGGCTAGAAAGTGAGTGACTACCGAGATGACGACTAATAGAGAAGTATGAAAGAAAAAGACATGTTGCCCCGACCCCAAATAAATTGGGATAACGGCAGGAGAATGATGATGATGATAAAGTATGTTATTATCTATTTATAAGAAAGAAGTAACTGATTGACTGACATATTATCAGCCCACAGCCGATACTATTGGAACTAGAAACGTAAAACACAAGGCTTATTTTTATAATACCCCCTGCATTATAAGTCCTGTTGGAAGGAAGCAGAGCGAGCGTAGGAGCTGCTCCTCACTGTCCCTGTGTGTCCCCCGAGGAATAGAAGACGTCCGTTAAATCACGATTAAAATTCTGATGTTTAAGTTTAATAGTCAAATTTACTTTTTTTTTTTGTAAACTATTACAAGATAAAAAGTGCTCATATCACTGTGTTAACTACACTAGTTTGTTTAAATACAAAGAAGGTACCAAAAATGCTTACCTCAACTCGACTCAATTAATTTATTTCAATTAAATTAATTACACTTTTGCATTTAGTGTCATGTTATCCATTTTTGGGGTTCGGAGTTCAGGTAGGCAGTCGCTCCTTGTAAAAACTAGTATTTATCTGCATCCGGTTTGACTGAAAGCTAACCTTAAAATAGTTGGGAAACGGCTAGGCTGAATAATATTGACGGGCCCTTTTGAATTATCAAGGGGTCGGTCACAAACATGATGCTAGTTATACATTACAAAACATAGGAGATTTAAATAAATATTTCTTTGCTATTATTTCCTGCACCATAGTTCAGTGGGTTTGATCTAGATGGTTCAAAAATAATAACACGACATCTAATTTTTAAGGCGGTTGCGAAAAATGAGCCCGCGAAGTTCATAATGTTCTTAATTATGTTGATCAAATTACGATTCGTGACCTTAAAAATATTTTAATAAGACATACATTTGCGGGCTACTCTGGCGCGTTCGCCTTAACATGAAATTCTTGTGATAGTATCTTACCCATCCATTTACAATACCTACTATTGAGAATTACTTAACAGTGACCGATTTGTTTATTTCTCAGCAGGGGATTTTTATAAACGAAAAACGTCATTAATAATTTAATTACAAAATTAATAAAAAAATCGGAACAAGGGACCTCATAAAAGATTTTATCTTTATTAAACAATTTCAAAAAACCTGTCAATCTCAGCCTAATAGAATGAGACAAAAAACTTTACAAAATTAGTTCGTTAAAATTAATCAAAATTAATTTTCTTTGAGGAGGCGAAAGCTATATAATTAAATTGAAAGTGCCGGGACTAAATCAATTTCGTGTTTTTCCCTTGGGCTTAGAATTTGAGGGGTTTGTTGCCATCTGTCATGGTTTAATTAAAACTTCTCCGTAATAATAATAATAAATAAACAAAGAAATGCATGGTTTTATACTAATAATAATAATAATAATAATAAGTTTATTCAAAACATAAGGACTACCGTAAAATACAGTGTTCGTAAATCTATGTCAAATTTACAAATGATTTGTGCCTGAACTAGGTAACCCTGTGTTTCAGGCGAGTATATTACGGCGATACTGGTTTCATATTAAGAAAATAATCGTTACTGAAGTTGAGACACATTAGTTTATTTGTATTTAGGGATTCTTATAAAGCGTATCACCATAAAGGGGCCAGCCACCCCCTGTTATTGCAGTATTATTTTAAAATTACTTCATAGCGGGAAAGAGATGGAGCTTTACAAATCGTATAGCTCTTTGTCTTACACATAAGTAATATAACTGTCAATATGTGGGTATACCTACTATGCCTCTGACTAACCTATCGGGGAATCATGGCGTAATGTTATGTTTTGTTAATAAAGGTATCCATTCAATCCTACAAAAGATTTAGGTCAAATTACCATCATTAGATTGTCAAGAACTATATCACTTTTAGAAAGGTAAGTAATATATGATTATAATAACCAAATCTCTAACATTTTTACAAGATATAACAACTGAATTTATAATTTTATTTTATATTATCGTTAGTGAAGGAGGTCGTGGCTAAGTACTAACAGCCGCACAGGTCAATCCACCAGGTTAAGCTACGCTTGCCGGGGTGGGCCGTGGTTGGGTGACCATCTTTACATACCGAGACTACTCCGTGCCTCGGAAAGCACGTTAAGCCGTTGGTCCCGGCTGTCATTTGTGCATCTTTGACAGTCGTTACGGGTCGTCAGAAGCACGAAAATCTGACAGCCAGTCTTACCAAGGGGTATCGTATTGCCCAGTTACTGGGTTGTGGAGGTCAGATAGGCAGTCGCTCCTAGTAAAATACTGGTATTCAGCTGCATCCGGTAAGACTGGAAGCCGACCCCAACATAGTTGGGAAAAGGCTAGGCTGATGATAATCGTCAGTGAACATAATAAACGATTGATTTAATTTCAAAAGAACTAATTTTATAAGCATAGCATATATTGAATATGAAATCGTTTGATTTCGTATAATAATGATCGAACTTCACAACAGGTAAGTTCGTTATTAATTAATATATTATATCTTGTGAAAGTTATTTAAATTAAAATATACCAAATAAGTTTATATCAAATCAAACGCACCCCTTTTTAAATGCCATATTAGGCAACCTGTAACCACGCAAGCATAACTTGTTTAATGGCGTCACTACTCAAGTACAGCCACGACTAAGAGCGCGTTAGCTGTAACATAATGCAGGGAAATCTTAATATTCACGTACCCTGTACCTTAGTGAGCGGCTTACCCATATGTTATAATTGATTTCATTTAAATACACACAAGAGTTAATAATTTTCTTGGACATGGCATAAATCATTTTATTAAAAAGACAACTTTGGTGTTTGAAACGTGGTGATATGAAGAAAGGTTGCTTAAAACTTTCAGCGCCAGTGTGTCATTTTTGCACACGCATGTGTATATCAACTACAGTTGTACTCTTTTTTTCAAAGGGGGAGAATTTTCTTATGTTTTTGCGGGCTATACATACTGTTATGTATGTCAATTATCCCCGTGGGCATTAAGGCCTGATGCAATACAGTAATAATTTATTTCTATAATCAAAAAGGTACAATTTTGGTACATAGTGTCTGAGTTACAGAACGATTTAAAACCTTTCTGACAGCTGGAGTCTATACTGGATTCGGGACTGGTATGACATATCTCCAGGATAATCTTTATCACTGCTGGAGCTTTTTAGGTTTTATTGTTATGCTTATACTACACCTGCCTCATTACACAGATGTAGACAATATCTAACAACTCTATCTCCACTTTATTAGTGGCTCTATCTTAGCGAGTCACCTTTTTTTTAGGGTGGAATAACATCAAATTAGTCCTCCCGCCCGTAGCTATACAGGATGGAATTTTTGAACCTCATCTGGAGGGAAAGTACTCTAAATAATAATAATATATTTATTCAGAATTAAATTGGAAAAATATTAACATTAAAATCTTAGATAAAGACTGGAGATAATAGATTTTACTTAGGAAAAATTCCTTTATTTTTAAAAACAAACAAATCTCCAATAATCAGCTCAGTAGACAAAAAAAAAATCCTATAGCTGTATTTCTTGACATGAGCAAAGCCTTTGACATGGTATGCCATGATAAATTACTAAATAAATTAGAACAATACGGTATTAGAGGCCCTGCCTACAACTGGTTTGAAAGCTACCTAAGAGGTCGAAAACAATGCACAGAGGTTGTAAAAATGTGCCCGGAGACTAACACTCAGGTAACCTATAGGTCTCCATATTTAATAAATCAATATGGCGTACCGCAAGGGACTGTGCTTGCCCCGATATTGTTTATAGCATACATTAATGAATTACCAGAATCAACGGACCAGTACATTGTATTATTTGCAGACGACACAACTGTTTTAACTAAAGAGGCCACTATTGAACAGGCAGTAAATGTCACCAATAAAGCTTTAAATGACATACATGACTGGCTTACTTTAAATAATTTAGAAATAAACACTGACAAAACGAAATTTATGAGATACTTGACATATAATAATAAAAGTAATAAAAAGGACACAATAGATTTGCCAATAAAATATAATAATAATATTATTGATGAAGTAAATGACATAAAATTTCTAGGAATAAATATTGACAGTTTCTGTAATTGGAAATCGCATGTTGATATTGTTTGTAAAAAAGTTCACAAATTTGTATATGCACTTCGCAAAATAAAAAACATTACAAATACAGAAACAGCATTAATGGTATATCACAGTCATGTATGCTCAGTACTGAGATATGGGATAATCATTTGGGGAAATACTACAGATGCCCAGAGAGCATTTATAGCCCAGAAAAAATGCATTAGGTCAATAATTTATGGTCTTAAATGGACTGATTCGTGCCGACCAATATTTTCAGACAAGCGTTTACTCACACTTCCATCCATATATGTTTCTGAAATGTGCAAATTTGTCAGAAACCACATATCGCTTTTTGAGCTGGACGATAAAGCTCCACTTAAAAGGAAAATAGTACAAAAACCTTTAATAATGCCTCGATGTAGATTAAAGCTATGTAACAATAATTGCTACATCATGGCGGTGAAAATTTATAATAAACTACCCGAAAAATTAAGAAATTTGAATGACTTAGAGTTTAGTAGAACACTATACAATTGGCTTTGTGACAGATGTTTTTATTCAATAGATGACTATTTAAACTTCAAATTGACATAACGACATAATTATTTAAAACGTAAATTTATTGACATTGTTTCTATAATATAATTGACTGTCTTGACTATAACAAATGTAACAAACTAATGTACTTTATATTTTAATTTAATGTAATTAATTTAATGAAAACTAGCAAAGCATGTCTATAAAACTAAAATATTTGCACGGCTATTAAGTCGAATATAGTGAGACTCTATTTATTTTACCATATATGTACCTATATTTTCGCAAATAAATAAATCATTCATTCATTCATCATTCATTCCATATCAGATTTTCGTAAAATTCGCTTGCAATACTCTGGAATCAAACTGGCTAAAATCCGAAAAAATAACACTCTGTTAGTTTATTGCATCCATCGATAGGGTCAAATCTCTCTAACAAATATCATAAATTAAATGATAAGAAATCCATATTATAATCTTAACAAACTGCGATCGTCTGCTAAAGTCATTTATTTATTTATTAACCAAAGACACTTTTTAATCTACCATATCCAACTAATTCAAGGTTTACTAAATCCTAGCAAAACGAATAACTAATGTAGGCAGGGAACCCTGAATTAAATTCAAACCATTAGGGAGGCTACACTCATGTGCCTACATAATATTAACAATATGGATTTATCATTGTGAAGGTGACCTGTGTAAACAAGGTCTTATGTTATAGTCTAAGATGCCGTAAAGAACGACCTTCACCGAGATGTTTATTTAATGAAACGTATTTTATTTTTAATTTAATATGTCAATAAATATAATCCATATGGGTTGCCTAGCAAATTTCAGTCCAGAGTATGTTTAATTAATAATTTAAAAAAAAAAAATTTTTAAACATTTCACCGGAATGATTATTAGATAAATTCTATACCAATCGAAAGTATGAAGCCCATAGAATATGCAAACGTTAGGTTGGTTATTCTTTTCCGGTCACAACTATCGGGTTGCCAGGTATAAACAGGCAACCCATATGGATTATATTTATTGACATATTAAATTAAATATAAAAATACGTTTCATTAAATAAGCATCTCGGTGAAGGTCGTTCTTTACGGGATCCTATACTATTACCTAACCACGGTAGGTAGGTAACAATTAGTAGGTACTACACGAAAACTAGGTTTTAAATTCCAGGAAAAAATTCCGAATTTCTCAATAGCAGCTCGGAGTCTGGATTTGTGTCTGGTTGATGGAAACAGGCTAGTCCTTATTATTTATTTGTTAAGTATGTTTATAAATCTCTACATAGTATAAAACAAAGTCGCTTTCTCTGACATGTATTTACACACATCAAATTAAGATTTGAATGTATCGGTCTTGTCTCCGTGTGGTGCAGCGATACCGTCCTTCATGGCGCTCAGCCACGGTACCAGTGCTTCGGTAACGTGTCCAAAGTCGACTGATAACACCTTTTTTTGTTGTTGCAACGAACATGGGCGGCCATTCCACAGCGTGATTTGGATGAACTCATTTTGAGTATGCCAAACCGATGTTCTTGTGTTGTTAGTGTTCGCGGTAGAAACACGGATTATTAATTGTTTAAGTTACCCAATAAAATTTTAAAGAAAACTGTTATTTCAGTCTTTTTTTCGAACTTTAATGTTAGTGGTTCAAATGTCAAAAATCCCTTTATTAGGAAAATGGCAAATTTCTTTATTAATGCAAAGGTGACTTGGTTTATCGTTACTGTGACAAACGAAAACACTTTATTAGATGAATCCTTAAAGAAAATTTAAATTAATATCAATCAAGAGAAAAGTTATTGCAAAAATATATGTTGATCCCTAGACACTTTTGATGTGTGTATGTGAGTATGATTTCCTATATCCCTATGTATGTTTAAATCTTTAAATCTACGCAACGGATTTTGATAGATAGAGTGATTGAAGAGGAAGGTTTATGTTTATAATTTGTCGACATATTATGCGGGCGAAGCCGCGGGCGGAAGCTAGTAAAATATAAATTGCAACATTAAATGTACAGACGCCAGCACATCAAGCTATCCTAAACTGTCAAATTTTTCCAATTGAACTTAACCCTATTTCTTTTGTAAAAAAAATTAAAATCCATCAAAGAAATTTGAAAAATTGGGGTAGCTTGATGTGCTGGCCTCTATACATCATCGCCGAAACTACTGAAAAGTTTAATCGAAACAAACTCAGAGATCAAAGTCACTTTTAAAATCCATCGTTCCGCCAGCACATGAATCTATACCTAACTGTCAAATTTTTTCAATTAAAATGGAACCTTATGTCTTTGCAATAAAGTTGAAATACTATCAAAGAAATCTGACAGATTGTGGTAACTTGATGTGCTGGCCTCTGTACCGTTGTTTTCTGTACCGAACCCATACATAACTGGCAAAATGTGAGCGTACAACATTTCCCGGAATTAGCGCACACCGCCAAACACCTCAATCAGAATATTAGGTTAGACTCAATACATAACATTCTTAATTTATTAAATGAGTTATACTGACTGTGGGTAAATTGTGGCCATATTTAAAATGTACGTATGTGTCGGAAAATGTAGCATCATTTAAAATTAATCTTCGTTTTTTTTTAAATAAACCATGTATTATGTATACATAATATTATTTTTACAAACACCATATTTTCTACCAGTGCACTCTTGCCGTAAGTCGCGTTAAAAAGCTTCGTTGCAAAAAATACGTCACAGTGTTATAAGATCGTACGGAACCCAGAAAAAACTCAACGAGCTTTTGATGTGTCGATTTAGATGTTATTATTTTGACATTCTGTTTAATCTTGCCATAAATCAAGTAACGCAATTTAAAGCAATGTGTTGCCAGCTTGAAATATCAAATTAAATTTTATCCAAACAGAGGACGATAAAATGATAATATAAGAAAAAAATTAGTGTTAAATGTAATGGACAGAAAATGGGTGTACTTTTATTAAATTCTGAATACTAGACTGCTAATCAAATTCAATGAACTGTACTCGTATTAGCTTGTAGAATATGATTTGTATTTTTAGTTAACGAGTATAATATAAATAACGATTATAGTGTAGACTGCCAAGTCATAGGTCTCGAGTTCGAACCCAAGGCACGCACCTCTAGCCACGTGACGACTCCCGGCCACCGTAGGCGCGGGCCTGCGGACGGTGAGTAATGGGTGACTCACCGTCCGATCAGCACCAGACCCGTGCCGTACGGCGCGTATATGTTCCACGCGCGCCTCAAAGAGATGTCAGCATATGAAGGGGCCCCTCAGGGCCAAGCCTGTCGGGTAAGCGGGATTGTCCGAACCCCGGAACATAAAGGGCTACGGAAGGAACATGGATGGGTTTTAGTCAGTAAGAGTCAGACACTCCCTTCCGCTCCACCCAGAGCGGGAGCAGTCATTGGATGATTTCCCAGCCTTAAAAAAAAAAAAAAAAAGGCGCGCACCTCTGATTTTTGGATTTATGTGCGTATTGTATAATTATCTCTTGCTTAAAAGTCGGTGAAGGAAAACATCGTGACGAAACCGGCATGCTTAAGAGATATTTCTCAACAGTATGTGAAGCTACGTCAGAGGCCCATGGGCAGCATAAAAACTCTGATACTAGGTTACCTAGTCACTAACCACGCAAAAAGAAAAAAGAAAGATTAAATTATCACATAGCTAAACTCGACTTATGACTATATGAATGAAAAGTTGACATTATTATTCTACCTCTTTGACTTAATTTAATAGTTTTGACATTTCCTTCATTGACTAAATGCAATTTGTCATTAAATTGAATACGCCCAGCAGGTTGCCACATTGATCGCGGAATCAGTGGCATTGTTTAGGCAATCCGAGGTGCAGGTGAACGGGCACGTAGGACACTCCAGTAAGTGGAGCATGGTCTGGACAGAAGCTCCGCAATCGCACTGGGTGTTGGGTGGATCAGTAATCCCTACTTCCACTTCGACAGATTGTGCCCGCAGCGGCCTACGTGGGTACGCAGTCGATTGAGAGCTTTCCATATGGGCCACTGCAGATCACGTCGCGAGTCAAATGTTCCTAGGGTTTAACGAAGTTCTGAGGTCATGAAACTACCTTTTGGGAGGGGCGACTAGAATCCATTATATTTCTTGTTCATTCGACGTTCAAAAGTGCCTTTCTTGTGCCTTTTTAAAATAAATGATTTGACTTAGGTGGTATTTTCCCTAGTATTTTGTGGCCACACTATATGTTTAATATATATATTTTTCATGTCGTGAAAGCATCATACGTTTCTCAGTTCCTCCCACATTCAAACGTAAAGCTACTTGCAGCGTTTCGTTGAATGTTTGTGTTGCTACCAAATGAATTATTACTGTCAGTACCTTATGGGTGGGTTGTGTATTTATATAATAGTTATAAGGTAAAAGCTTTCACAAGCGACCAGTTTTTCTTGCAAAAAGGCCAACTAGTTTGTAACCATTGTAGATAAAAATTACGAATGTAAAATCAGGAAAATTAAATGCTAAGCAAATTGAGTACCAACTTAAATTGTCCGTATGTTCAAACCACAACAGTCGTTCACATCAAATTGACGTAGAGTGTCAATTTACTTACTAAGTAATTTCCTTGACTGTATTTACAACCACACCCTAGGGCTTTATTCATAAATAAACCACTATCGTAAAAGGAGTACTGCATGTCGTGAAAGGAGTGGGTCAGAAGACTGAAAAGACACTACAAGCAAGAGTAAACAGGCATCGTCTAGGCTTGCTCGTTTCATCATACACCATCGTTTTCCACCAGACGAGATCGAAGTCAAGAGCGGGCCCATTCGCCAATAAAAAATATAAATAACAAATGCTCTCTATCTACAGTTTTACAATATTTCGCTTTGCTTAATTTACTAGCTATGATCATTGTACAAAACCATCAGAAGGAAAGATAGAAAAAGGAGTAATTATTTCAGATATTTATATAAATTCATTAAAATGGTATACACAATATTATAATGTAACACTAAAGCTAAAAAACATAGAAAGAAAAATGTGTCACGCACAATAAATACAAGTAGAAACCAGTCAGAATAATTTAAAAAAAATATGTATAAAAAAAATACAAAAGACCTGTGCCAGGCCAAAAGGCTTCTGTCTATTACTGTAGGTCAAGCAAAATTATAGGTACCTTTTTACGGTAGCCAGTTAAAAGGTCAACTAAGACCACAGCTTCCCAAAAGCTAAGTGATGAGTACCATCGTCTCTCATTTGCATGGTAATCACTAGGTCTCGTCAGTAGCTATGCTCAGCGTACAATTTACACTTTAATAATCCCATCAAAAACACCCTTAGCGGTGGCGAAAACTGTTCCGAAATTCTCCCTGTAGGTACTTTATGAGGTAATCGTGAATATAAAGCAGACACGGAGGACCTTTATTTAAAATTAAAATAAAAAATCATCAAAAAAGACGGACATTTTGCTTTCTTTTTTCGTGTGGTTAGTGACTAACCTGGTGTCAGAGTTTTTATGCTGCCCATGGGCCTCTGACTTAGCTTCACATGTTGAGAAATCTCTCAGGCGTGCTGGTTTTCTCGCGATGTTTTCCTGCACCGTTTTTTAAGCAACTATAAAATACAAGACGTAAAGGAATCCTAAAATTCGGAGGTGCCCTGGGTTCGAACTCGAGACCTTATAATTTGCAGTCGTCGGTCACACCACTAGGCTATCACTACTTTTAAAGACGGAAGTGAAGTGTATCTACTCAATATAAAACAATATTTCAAGCCATGGCTAAAATCAAAGCATATCAATATGTATATTTTATGCTTGAATATGGATAGGTAAATGAAGTGATACAAACAACAAAAGTGATTACCATATCTTGCCTTAACAGGTGAGCAAATATTTATAAAAAATAAAATAATTGAGTATTAATGAAAATTATAATTTTATTATCATTAGGTACATACTTATCTTGAAAAATTGATAACCTAATATCATTTAAATAATCATTATGTTATATATGGCTTTATTAATTAGATTGGTCTTTAATTAATTTCTAAACTGCATTAATTTATTTGAATTCTTTAAAATATAAGAATTATAAATATATTCTAGGGCCCATACTAAATGCACTTTTGACAAACAAACATAGAGTAAAATTTAAATAGAACAAACCACTACAAGTAATCATGTAATTTGACAGTAAGTTTTTCAATATTTAGGGAAAGTTATTATTAAAACATAATATTTATAATAATTTTCCTGTTACATCATATTTCAAAGAAATTACTGATAAGAGTTTAACATAACAATTTTAATCAAAAGTTCTTATCAAATGATGAAAAGGTAGACGGTAAAAGATACTAAACATATATTTTGTTTAAAACACGAACATAAGATAATTAAGTCTTTGGTATGGTACAACCGTGTCATTAAAAACACCATAGAACTTGAAATTCCTATCAGACTTCTTGCTTACGGCCTACAGAATAGAAAATAATAGAATACTCTTTATTATGTAATAGAGGCCAGCAGTCAAATTTCTTTGATAGCTGATAGATTTCTACTTTATTACAAATATATTAGGTTTATTTTCAATTGGGAAAATTCGACAGTTTGGTATAGCTTGATGTCTGGCATCTGTACACCATAACCACCTGAGGCCTTCAGACGCGGCGTTTACTTTAAGCACAGAGGGCGCGCTTTTAGTTCCGCTTTTTAAGATAAGCGAGGCAAATAATTCACCATGGCTGCGCGTCAGACCCCGATCACCTGCCGGGTCAGTGGGATTGTCCGAAGGGGTTACAACTACCCCGGAACATAAAGAGCTAAAGAAGGTACATGGATGGGTTTTAGTCAGTAAGAGTCTGACACTCCCTTCCGCTCCACTCAGAGCGGGAGGTACGATGATTTCCCAAACTTAAAAAAAAAAACACCCTATCCCGGTCTTGAAATCTCCAACTTGCATTAAGGGGTATGCGAGCGCGTCATCCGTTCCTGTATTTTGCTTAACAACTCGCGTCGTGGTAACTCAATTTTAATTTTTATAATTTATATTGAATTATTATAATATTTAAGACTCATAATGTTGACGATGATGCCAATGCTTAAAACTATTTCCATTACTTGTGTTTGTTTATAACTACTTACCGTTTTTGTAAAAATCACTGTTCGACACAAATGTAAAGTTATGAATAAATAAACTCGTGTCACGCTATAAACATGTTCTTTGATATTAGCTTTCAGCAGTGGCTGCTACATAACGCGCTTCACGGCCGTGGCGACGCGATCACAATGAACGCGTCGAAAACGTCGCATGGATAAGCCCTTATTGAATTTAATGAGTTAATATCCAGGAGCAGTGGTGGCCCATTGGTATCGGCCTCAACTTACGAGTTGTAGGTCTTGAGTTCAAACCCAAGCAGGCGCTTTGCTTTGTGTATTTAATTCCATCACCACTACTCTCAAAACGGTTAAGGAAAACATCGTGAGGAAACCGGCAAGTCCTCATCATCATTCTCCTGCCCTTATCCCAATTGATTTGGGGTCGGCGCAACATGTCTCTTTCTTTCAAAGTCAAAGTCAAAGTCAAAACATTTATTTCAAATAGGCACAAGAATGGCACTTTTGAACGTCAAAATGAACAAGAAATAGAACTGATTCTAGTCGCCCCTTCCAAAAAGTAGTTTCGTGTGGAGAAGAATGGGCAAGAAACTCCACCGTTACTCTTTTAAAATGTTTCACAATGTTTTGTATACATGTATTATAACATTATATGTGAAGACGATGCACCCAGAATAAAAACAATACATCACAAAAGGTGAAAAGAAAAACACATGTAGCAGTGGCAAGTAAACTTAATTATGTCATAAGTGCATGGTGCTCACATATTTACAAACATTCTAAAAGTTAATAATAATAAATTAATCAATGTGTGAGAAGTTATTCCAATATAATAAAATAATATGGTACAAATTACCTAATTTACTTAGCAACCAGTTTGATTTTGTCTAGACACTAGATTGTCCTGTGGAGCAGGACCAGCATGTTTCCAAGCATCCTTATCTTTGATATAATCTTCTAATTTGTAATAAGCTTGTTTACAAAGTGTACTTTTAATATGAGTTTTAAATTTTCTTTCATTTAATTGCAGTATGTCACAAGGTATTTTGTTGTAACATTTAACACAGAACCCCATAAAAGATGTATGTACTTTTGACAATCGAAAAAATGGTTGAATTATTTTATCTTTATTTCTAGTATTAAAATTATGCCTATCACTTATTTTGTTAAAAAGATGTCTATTTTTTCTTACATACATAATATTTTCATAAATGAATTGGCAAGGTACTGTCATAATATTAATCCTTTTAAATAGTTCCCTAAGCGATTCGCGACGACGAAGATTGTAAATAGCCCTGATCGCTCGCTTTTGCAAAATAAAAATGGATTCAATGTCAGCAGCCCGACCCCACAGTAAAATGCCATACGACATAATACTATGGAAGTAACTAAAATAGACCAAACGCGCGGTTTCTACGTCTGTTAACTGCCTTATCTTTCTAACAGCATAAGCGGCCGAGCTTAGCCGTCCCGCAAGAGTTGTTATGTGGGGACCCCATTGCAACTTGTCGTCTAGCGTGATTCCCAGGAAAACCGTCTGCTTAATAAATTCCAGCTTTTCTCCGTTCAATATGATGTCACAATCGCTACTTTTAACATTAGGTAATGTAAATCTAATGCATTTGGTTTTTTTTTCATTTAGTACCAAATTATTTACCGTAAACCAATCTTGGACCTGAAGAATAGAGTTATTCACGTCGTCAAGATTTTGTGAGCGTCGATTAATTTTAAAGATTAATGAAGTGTCATCTGCAAATAACACCATCTTCGGTTGATTTTGAAGTAATTGGGGTAAATCGTTAATATAAACTAAAAAGAGAAATGGACCCAATATCGAACCTTGAGGAACGCCCATTGTCTTTTCCGACCCCAGCGAGTTCACACCATTTACTTGAACTTTAACCTTTCTATCTTTCAGGTATGATCTAAGTAAATCAAGGGCTGTATTTCTAATTCCATAGTGCTCTAGTTTCAGCAGAAGCGTCTCATGTTCTACGCAATCGAACGCCTTAGAGAGATCGCAAAAGATTCCAATGGCATCTTGTGCTTCTTCCCAGGCGCTAAAAATGTTCTTTATTAGGGTGACACCAGCGTCAGTAGTACAACGCCCTTTGGTGAAACCGAACTGTTGGTCATGCAAGATGGAATTTTTATTAAAGTGACGTAACATTTGATTGAGCATCAACTTTTCAAACACTTTACTGAGAACTGGCAGAATTGACACGGGCCTATAATTGTTGGGTTCTTTACTATCACCGGATTTGAACAATGGCACTACTTTACTGTGTTCCATTAGATCCGGAAAGACTCCTTGGTCCACACTAGAATTAAATATGAAAGCTAAATAGGGCGCAATGGTATCGATAATAGAACTACAGACTTTTACAGACATTCCCCAGAGATCTTCTGTTGATTTGATTTTAAGATCTTTAAAAGCTTTTATAACAGCCTGGGGGTTTGTATGCTGAAATGTAAATTCTAAAGGGCATGCCTTTACATTTTTTCTAAGTAAGGCAGCAGAAAGTGCGGCTGAGGAATTTAATGATGAAGTAGTTTTGAGAGGAATATTAGCAAAAAAGTTTTCAAATTCCTGAGCTATTTCTATATCTGAGTTGATGCGGCCATGTGCAGTCTCTAAATTAAACTCAGTATTACGCTGCTTTTTCCTACCTGTTTCATTATTTATTATTTGCCAGGTAGTTTTTATTTTATCATCAGCTGATTTTATTTTATTGCTAATATAAAGAGCTTTAGCTATTTTGCACACACTTTTAAAAGTTTTAGAGTATTTTGCAACATACTGATGAAAGTTTGTATTATTCGTATGTTGCTTGAGGCCATAAAGTTCAAAAAGTTTTGCCCTGCTTTTGCGAATACCAGGAGTCGCCCAATCGCTAAATAAAAACTTTGTGAAAATGCTTTTAG
The DNA here is from genome assembly GCA_951799385.1 of Hyppa rectilinea. Lineage (NCBI taxonomy): Eukaryota > Metazoa > Arthropoda > Insecta > Lepidoptera > Noctuidae > Hyppa > Hyppa rectilinea. The sequence continues at coordinate 2,570,218 of OX637310.1, read as the reverse complement.
TTTGTAGTGGAAAAGAGTCATTAAATTGCTTATTCAATAGTAAAAAGAACTCGGCGTAGAACTCACTTGGGTCAGATATATTATTAAAATTCTGAACACATAAATTACTGGCCAAAGACTTATTGAATTTGTTTAAATTTGTACATGTAATTGGCCTAAATCTTATTTGAATTTTTTGTAGAGGCATATAGGAACAAAATTTCATACTTCTCTATTAATCGTCATCTCGGTAGTCACTCCCTTCCTAGCCATATCAACTTTCACACAATCCATCCATCGTTTCTTTGCTCTCCCTATACTTGTATTGCCATCCACATTCATGCTCACAACTTTCCTGACAACATTTTCCTCATTCCTCCGCATAACATGCCCATACCATGACAACCGATTTCCACACAACTTTTCAGATAACCAAAAATTGCCCGCACAGGGCCCGCGCGTGGTGAATTATGGCCCACACTCTCTTAGAGAGAAGGCCTGTATCCCAGCAGTGAGAACATTATACGCTGATTATATTGAGTTAATATCAACACACAAATCTCATATCGTAGAGCGAGATAGCGTTAAAATGTTCTTAACATTAATCTTTTTCGAATTCAATTGTTAGAGCGAGCACGAACGATTCAAGTTATTAAGCTAACGTCTGCATGTGAAATGTTATTTTTCATCAAAATGCTAATGTTTCTTCATGAATGCTTCTAAAGAAATTACTTTCTCACGTTTTCCCGTTATGCGATGCTTTTCAAATAAGTTTTGCGTAATGTTTTTAAATATTATGTTTGTTTCGCATTGCTGAATTTTTGTTTATTGCTTAAGCTTACTTAAGGGAGATGCGCCAGCGTAGCAAAATTTAAATTTTTATGTGGCACGAGTCTTTCGAATTATAATATTGTTATAAGCAGAGTATAAATCGAATTGATTGTTAAATTCTAAATTAATGCTAGTGAAACCGCGAGCAAAAGCTGGTTGATTATGTATAAAAGCCAATGGTCCACCACAGATCACGATTTTTAGGGTATCCTAATGTTTTATCATTATTTTACTATTTATTGGGGGTAGTGGCCATTCGGATGGCAAAGTTCAGCAGGAATGATAGTTTAATGAAGAAAACGAGACACGTCAATTACATCGTTAAAAATTCTAGGCTCGATTTTATTTGTAGACTACATTGAATTCGAAGGTACTTTTAAATAGATTCGATTCTGAGAGAAAAATTCAATTTCAAGAATTTTCTTCGCCATTGAACCCTTTTCTTGGAAATAGCTAGATTTATATTTAATTGAGTTGTCTGAATTATTTTGTGAGAAGCAGTTGCTACATAACAGTTTAAGAAGATGGAATGTATTTTATTTATTCGTTTTAAAGCTTTACGCTAGCATTATAGAGCAATGGTTGCCCAGTGGTAACAGCCGCGACATGTATGTTGTAGGTCGTAGTTTCGAACCCAGACATGCGCTTTACTTTGAGTAAATTACGTACAATATGTAAGATACAGTATGGGCAGAATAACATCCTTACCTAATTTGAATACTTTTGAAACGTAGCAGGTTTCCAACGTATCCTACATCATAAGAACTCCATGACCCATTTAACTGGGACGATTATCGTATCCGAGACCCATTTATATATTTACGGCCGAAACAAAAAGTTTTGCTAAATCCATTGTGCAAAGGAACCAGCATCCACACAGTTCATTAAAAAATCTAAAACATTTAAATAATTAACAGCAAAGCATCTGAGTTTCTATCTGAATTATTAAGAAGCTCAGAAGGTAAATAAAATACTGTTTTCATGAAAAAGATTGCCTTTCGTATTAACAACGATTTTTGTAGTCAAAAGATTATTTTACAATTTTATGGTCATACGTGTACGTAGAAATCTTGTATTACGGCTACAAATAGAGAATAAACTATTTTCTTTACTGCGGAACTCCTAAACAAAATAATCTTATTTGAAATTAGAACCAATAAACTTGTTACATAAGATTGCACAACATATAATCACGCCTGCATCCTTCGAAGGGCTAAGTGAAGGCGCACCCTCAATTTGCCAATTATGTTTAAGTCCTATGTAATAGGTAGTAAGTAGTCCTAATTTACGGTGCTCAGACCTCACGGAATCGCAAACGTTTCGCCTTGGGGTTTGCCAAAGAGCTATGGAGCTATGTGCTTATACCAGGCAGTGATGACTGCCTGGTTGGTCTAGTACTTAAATATATTATCTTAAAAGCCTGATGGGTGTATTTATTTATTATTATTATTTATTTATTTAAACTTACACCCACTATCCTTACAGGTCACCCTAATACAATAGTGGGTGGGTCACTAACCTATCTCAGGTATAAAAAAATATCATGTATGTACATTTGTATCTACATTCGCATATCGTAAATTATGTTTAACTTCCATTTAAATTTTTCATGTTAGTTTTTCAGTAACAATTCACATTGTGTTCGAATATCCAGCTTGAAACCTTTTTATTAGGTGTACAAGAATACATTAAAATAAAATGCGCCATCCCAATTTCCTAGTACGGCTGGCAATACTGGGGTGACTTATGTAGAAAACCTTAAACGTTGAAAATATTCCAATATTTTTAGGAGTCATATATGTTCGCACCGTTTGGGGTTAAAACACTAAAAACAAGTGTACTTGTTTTTTCGAGACATCGCGAAGCAGTTGGTAGACTCGTCACATGACCAGCTAGAGAGCAGAGCTAGCCAATGTTTTGGCTAAAGAAATAGCATCGCCATACAACGTGGCAACGCTACCAGCCTTTTGGGCATTTTTGCTGTGTGACAACGATGTTGACAGGTTTTTTTATGCCCTTTGATCCCTTTTTTATATGCGTATCATTTTTTTATGTCTGTTAGCTTTAATATGTAAATAATCATTGCAAATTGTACATATATACTAATCATTAAATAACATTAAAATGAGAAATATAATTGACTAAGATTAAAAAATACGAACTCCTTTTTTCCTATAATGTTATATTTTCAGAAATTACTAAAGAAAGATCATATAAAAAGTTTAGCTTGACCATGGATTTATGATCACACACAACATCTTTACAGTTTGTAACCTTAATCTTTCTAAAAGTTATCTAAAACATTTAAAAATTCTCGACTGTATTTGAATGTATATTATTTAGATTTCAACTTAATCTCGCATGAAGATACATTTTCGTATTTAAAAGCCTTCAAATTCAAGTCGTAATCCGATGTCAACGCCAATAAATATCAAAAACTTGTGAAAAACGTAGGTAAATAAGAGATATTTTGACGGATTGAGTTCAAATTTAGAATACAAAAATTGAAAATGAAAATTGAATGAAAATAACACCAGACGTAAACCGAACTTTTGTGTAATTTAGACATGTGTGTTACATTATAGAAACGACGTAACTCATCCCCATTGAGATCACGCGGTTTATTTATTTATTAGAGACATTATGTTGAATACATTCGGGAGGAACTACCGGGTATCGTTCACCTCAGTCGATTCGTAGACCTCGTAGCGGACGATCGCTACGCCGGCCTACGCGCTACGAGCTACGCGAAAACTTTCGACTCTCGTGGAATTTTCAAAGATTCTTATATTTGTGTCTGAGTCTAATTTATGAAAACTAATATAATACATTATTTTGAATGAATTTATGTGATTTTATTTGAATAAAAAAGTACTTGTTTCAAAATTTGGTTTTGAGTGATTCTGTTTTATTGAATACCTGATTAAAAACTTCTAATATGTTTAACTTAAAAACCGTTTACTTTTTAACAGTTTATGATATAAAATGTGAATTTTAAAGTGTTAATAAAATGACAAATACAGTGTGATTTACTTTTACTGGAGGAGGAATGGTAAGTTGTTTATATTATTTGTAACTCGTCACGAATGTCGGGTTAATGTCGAACATTACACGAATAAGTGTATTTTTATTTAATTTTAGAGGTGATTTTATTTAAACGTCTGAGTTATTATTAAACAGGTTTTAATATATCAGAACTAAAAGTTTATTCATATTTATATCGTTAAATTTATTATTATGTGCTTTCTTTTAAACAATATTGTGGAAATTTATTCAACTACAGTGAAATTATAACCCCTTTAATCCTCCCAAATTTGAAACTGTTCGATTAGTTAAAAAAACTGGTCATCATTTAATTACAGATCTCATCTTAATTATAAGCAGGAATATTTTACCAACTTTATTCTGAGTTTAACTTGGACATTACTTTAATCGGTGCAGGAAAATGATCGTGAGGAAACCTGAACTTATAGTTAATTGACTGAAATCTTTAACCCGGTTTGAGCAAGTGTGGTGATCAATGTCCGTGCCTTGTATGAGAAGAAGCATGAGCCCCGCAGTGATTCAATAATAAATTAGTTTTGTTAAACGTCTAAGGCATTAAGTCCGCCTTTGTATCCTTTTTTAGTGCGAAAAGTTAAAATAAATAAACATCACATTGAAGTGACATAACTTTACACCTGAATATACCAAAGGATTAGGCTGACGTGTACCTATAGTACACGCAGATTTCGCATGTTATGTTCAAATCCCTTGTAATAGAGGGCGAATCTATCGCCATCAAACGGTCACAAATCGAGACTCCATCAATCAAGGCCTAAATCACTTATTTCAATAAAAACCCAATTATATTTTCATCTCACACCACCTGCTCGACAATTTCAAATTGTTGGTCATTCTAACTTTAATTAAAGTAAGTCTAGCCTTAGGGTCGCCAGCCAATAATATTGTATGGAATTATTATGGTAGCCCGCGCGCGCCAAAATCAATAATACGGTTTAAATATGGAACCTCAACTGAAAATTCAACTAAAAAAAAATCTCGAAATTTTATTTATTATTAGTATCAAAGAAGTGGTAAAAAGTATTAATTGGTTCGTGTGAGCGAGTTTTGATTTCTCGCTGCACTCAGGATTCTAGATTTTAGAATCCCTCGGTAAGCTCGGGATTCTATACAACGCCCAGTCATTGTTTTATTTCCTAGGTGAATAATCTTCTATTAAACGCTTCCAAGGATTAAATTCAAAGAAGAAATTATGAGTCTGTTCGTAAGTTAAACTAATGACCATCAAATTAAAGACATCGATTTCTAGTCAAGAATCTAACCATGCTATCTTTAGCTCACTTAAAGGTTTGACCTTTCAAATCTCAATTTGGCTATAAATCATTCTCAATAGAAATGCCAAAAGGAATTCTTAATTGATTGAGGCTGTGTAGCTTCGACTGTGTGGAATTAATATACGTCACGCTTGTATGGACATAAAGGGACAAGCAGATAATGAAATTGGTTTGTAAGGGAAATAATAAACAGTTCAACCAAATTGATTCAGTGATTGAAAGGTAGCTTCAAAGAGGGTGGAGGATTGCTGACATTAAGTTATTCGTTTTTATTTGAATTTTGGTTGATTCATCCTGTTTGAAAGGTGTAAGTGAACCGTTCAATATCACATTCGAATCACATATGTATGTAGTCAAGTGAAAAATACCTATAGATATTCGTATAAGCTTACTGAGAATTCGAATATGCTATGTTCTTGGAAATGTTACATACAATCCAATAATTTGAATAGATTTTGTCTACGAAAATCTCTTTTGGAACGATTTTATTTAGCTTCACACTTGTCAGAGTAACTTAGTAACTAATCTTATGTATTGGGAATTTTCAGTCATATTTTATAATTCAATATTGTAGTATAGTTTCATGTCGAAATAATATCGTCGTATTAAGTAGCTTTTTTTTAAAGATGGAAAATCATTAAATGAATCATTCGGTTCTTAGTCCTTTGCGGTCCGAGGCAGCAGTAACCTCTTCGGAGAATCCCGCTTAGTATTAAATAGCTGATTTGATAATAAAGTCGGCCAAGTACGACTCGGACTCGCACACGAAGGGTTCCGTACGTATTATGATCGAGCAAAAAAAAAGACCAAAATCACTTTTCTTGTGTATAAATGACGCAATAAACGCCGACGGTGCCGTTGTCATATTCCGAACGTACGTTGATCATAACATAACGCCTTGATTATTATGGTAAAACACTCTCACGTGAAATATTGTTTTAGCTTTAAATATGAATGATTGTTATTAAATCGATTTACGCGTACCTTTTTTTTATTTGAGGATGAGATAACAAATAACTCCTCCCGCTAAGGATGGAATGGAAGGGAGTGTCAGACAATAACTGACCAAAACCCATCCGTGTTCCTTCCTTAGCCCTTTATGTTACGGGGTAGCGGTTATCCTTTCGGAGAATCCCGCTATTCAAATTGGCATCGGCCCTGACGGGCCCCTTCAATGATGCTGACATCTCTTTGAGGAATATGAACGATTGGTTTGACTTAAATCGATTTACTCGTACTTGACAAACTGACTTTCTTTAGCTAATTTAATTCTGATGTATGTTATCTTTGAAACTATCTATGTTGGAACACTTGTTCTAGAAATTTTTGTATTATTTTAACTAGCATATAACATTAAGAGTTATGGGGCATCAAAGGAACACGTTGTATAAATATACACACAAATACATACTTATCACATCGATAGATATAAAAATAGCATCACCATCACAGCCCTATTTCGCCCACTAGTGGGCCTAAGCCTTCTCTTTGTGATCCCACGCCACAGCGATAACAATGTCATGTCAGAAATGAATAGGATTAACTTAAGCTACCTGAGCTTAATAAAGCTTTTTATCAATCCTGTTAAAAGTTGTAGAAATACGAAACTTTAAAAGAGTTTTACCCAATATGGCAAAATAAATATAAAAAATATAAAAGTTACACGCACGTTAATTATATCGATGGTTACACGTTTACCCGGGTTTTGACAGAATTACCATACCAAGCCAATCACTGTCAAAATGTCAAACTTGACATACAGTTTTATGACAGTTGCGCGCATAGACTATAAAGGCACCATGTGAGGCGTTGCCCGAAATGTAAATCTTTATAAATATATTTGTTTTGTTTAATTTTAGAGAATTTATTTTATTTTTAACACATACTGCACCACTTTGACGTCATCACGTCAATACCCGCTGTTGTTGAAAATTAGCGGTGTGGCTATCTATATCTGTGGGTGTGGTGGCTCTGTCTCGAATAGGGTCAAAGCAGTATGTTGAGCGATGGTCGTTTTGCGCGGATGTGACGCACATTTCCCCACAATTTGCTTTTTTTGTTGTTTGCTTTTTTTTTACTGCGTCATTTTTGCTCGAAAGTAAACGTATTTTCTTTATTTTCTTTCTAATTGGTAAGTAGATCTTACCTTATATCACACTTAAAACAATAATAGAGTTTCCAACGTGTTGTAATGTCGCAAATCTAGCGTTCCTTATCATTTCCTGTAGTTACACCTTTACGATCATCGATTTACACTTAAGCCTTCGAGTGCAAAGTATTTATATGTACCTGGTGATATTGTAGCGCGTTTACTGTTACATCATACTTACATACAAAGGTAAACGCCAGCGCATCTAGCTACCCCAATCTGTCAAATTTCTTTGGTCTTTTTTAAACTTTATTACAAAAGAATATGGTTCATGTCCAAGTTTTTCCATCTAGAATTTCTCAGTATCCTTTTTTATGGATGGGAAATCATCAAATGACCCGTCCGGTTTTCGGCGGAGCGAAAGGGAGTATGCCAGACTTTTACTGACTAAATTCGGAAAATCATCCGTCGATCTGTAACGGTCTGTTATGGGTCAACAGAAGCCCGGAAGTCTGGCATTCTTACCAAGGGTTATGGAGGTCAGACAGGCAGTCACTCCATTTAAAACGTCTGGTATTCAGCTGCATCCGGTTAGACGGGAAGCCGACCCCTCCATAGTTAAAAAAAGGCGAGGCATATACACAATTAGGGTGTTAGTTTAGGCTGAGCAGCCTTCTACCGTCTGTCTAGTGTTCTTGTGTAATCCTCAAGGGAATGAGAGATTTAGAACGTGTACATATGAAATTACCCGTATAGAAGATGTTCTATTTACGGTACAGTCAACAAAAGAAGGAAATATGCGGGTTCTTTTTATGAGTGAAACTGTAGAGATAAATACTCTATTGAAGATCCACATTTTAACAGTTTTTATTATAAGTATATTATGGTCAATACGTGTAACTAAAATGATATCATAAAATATTGTTGTAAAAATGTTTAATAGAGTTTTTATAGTTTCTTGCCCATTCTTCTCCATACGAGTTTCATGTTACCGAGTTGTGTAGGTCAGATAGGCAGTCGCTCAATATGCTTTTAACTTTCTGCATCGTTCTCACTTGAATACTAATAATATGAATGGTGTAAGCAATTTTTTGTAACCGTTTTTTTTTTAAAAGAGTGTCCGTGGAGTTTCTTGCCTGTTCTCCATAGGTCATCTAGCTTTATTTTTCTGACTAACCGACCCTATGACGATTCAAAGGTGCCTGTAATTGATTTATTTGAAATGAATACTTTGAGTTTGAGTTTGATAAAACACATTCATATAAAATCAGCTGCATCCAGTTAGACTGGAAGTTCCAACATAGTTGTGAAAACAATAGGCAAAATGCTTTTTTCTTCAGATAAAAATTGCAATCATTTTAAGAGAATACATCTTTAATGTATCTAGGGCCTGTATCCGTATTCGCCGGAGAACTGCAAAGCCTCTACTAATTATGCAGTTTAATGGAGAGGCGATAAACCAATTATTGTATCGAAGCCATAAAATTGCTTTACGTGTAGTAAATTGAGTCGATCCTATAGCCCGGTGCTGGGGCTTTAGGCGATTATTTAGATCGATGACCCAAAGTAATGATTGATTTAAATGGTTATTAGTTCATGGAACGGCAATAAGGTATAGTTTCTTGTAGGTATCGACCTTTCTAAGATGCACTAACGCTAATAGTTTTAATAACTAACAGATAACTAATAGTTTTTAACGTTTTTATAATTTTAAATTATGTACGTAATTTTAAGACCGCGCTGTCGCATTTGGTATACTCCAGTAATGATAGCTGTAAGGCAGATTATAATTTAAAAAAAAACTTATTATGTTACGGCAAAAGTAACTAAAATTTTGTCACGTTTTTAGTAAATTTTCAGGTCATTATCAGGATTTAACCTGATAATGACCTGAAAATTGATTAAAATTTAGTTCATACCGCGTTAACAGCATCATAAAAATTAAAATCATAAAATACAATTTGTATTTCAAGTTCTTAAGTTCAAATAGCCCTTTTAATTAACTATTACATCTACGCAAGACATTTGAGACAAATTCTAACTCAAATTGTTTTGATAAATCAAGATTATAATTATTATTAATTCCTTTATTGCAATCAACATTAGGATCATAACATACATTAATAAAAATAATACAAAACACAACATACAATTTCATTATTATAATTTAAAATATGAAATAATTCGAATAATTATCATTCTGTGTGATTATAATTTATACAAATAAATTAAATTGAACTGTCTGATCATAATGACAAAATAACAGCTTTTTAACTTAACGCATAGGAAAGTATAATTATGTACATAATTATATGGTACTTACAACGAAAAAAAGTTTTTATGTTTTTGACTGTCATTTTCTTTTCAGCTTATTTTTCACAAACGGCTGGACCGATTTTGACGGAATCTCACTGACCCATACCCGATGTTATAAGGAGTAACTTAGGTTACTTTTAGTGGGTTTGTCCGAAAAGGTTACCGCTACCCCGTAACATAAAGAGCAAAGGAAAATATGAATCAGTTTTAGTCAGAAAGAGTCTGACACTCCCTTACGTGAAGCAAGGGAGTGTCAGACTCTTTCTGACTTCTGACTCTTTCTGACCAGAGCAAAAGGGGTCACTACATGATTTACCATCCTCCAAAAAAAATCTACTTTTATTTTAGCATTAAAAAAAAAAAATTAGGAACCACACCTCGCGAGTGAAGCCACGGGGTCGCGATTAGTTTGTTATATAAATATAAATAAGAATCCGTCTAGAATTACAATTTAACAACGCGATCACACAGATAATCAAGAAATGCGTCAGTATTTTTAATTATCATTTATAGATAGATAATAAGTAAAGCGAGACTATTGAACCACGTCTCTATAATAAAGACTGATAAAGAAATAAAGATATCCACGAGTTTCGAATAGGTCCAATCAATCATTCTAAGCCCTCTATCAATCAAAACAGCCTACTTCAGAACACTGCTAACCTTCATATAAGATGATCATATTATATGTTTTAAGTATAGGAGCATTGTATTTTCGTCATCCACCATCGCCCAGTTTTCAATTCTCAGATAACTCTTATTTGAAGAATTAATATATCAAACATTATTATTATTAAGCAATGATAGCCTAGTGGTGACCGTCGGACTGTCAAGTCAAAGGTCTCGAGTTCGAACCTAAGACACGCACCTCTGATTTTTCGGATTCATGTGCGTATTGTTTAATTATAACTCGCTTAAAAATCGGTGAAGGAAAACATCGTGAGGAAACCGGTATGTCTGAGAAATATTTCTGATCAGTATGTGAAGCTAAGCCAGAAGCCCATGGCAGCATAAAAGCCCTCCCCAGGTTAGTCACTAAACACACGTTTCTTGTCCGTTCTTCTCCATAGGTACCTACAGCTTTAGAATGGGCAACTAGCTTAATTTTTCTGACTAACCGACCCCTTGGCAATTCAAAAGTAACTGTAATGGGTTTATTTGAAATAAATGCTTTGAGTTTGAGTTTGAAACTTAATGCACAATGCGCAATCAAATATTTGAAGCCGCATCTCACCAATTTGACAGCAATCTGTTCCCGGCTCTAATTATTTGCCACGTCTTTGATTAGGTTTTGCCTTTGGCAAATAGTCGTCTAATTAAGTACAGTTAAACCAGTTAACGTATGCGCTTCGGTGATCTTCGTGTTTCCGAATTAGCACAAGCAATGATCTGTACTGACGTGCTTTGCTACTATCGTTGGACGTTTGTATCAAGTTTTTTACGTGTTCGTCGAGTTAGGAGGAATCCCAACAGCAGAAAACACTATAGAAAAGTCGCCGGCGGCAGATCGTCACTTACGATTCAGAAGTTTTGACTCGTTTTTTGGAATAGGCATGATGACTTAGTTTTTAATCCGTCATTTGAAACGAGACTATTTTTAATACATATTAGTCACGTATTTTTTGTTTTCTCACGTTATCAAAAGATAAACATGAGAACACATGTCGGTACCTACATTGCGTTAAAATGTCGTTTCTCCTATGTAGATTTAATACTGAGTTGTGACGTAGTGCGCCCCCACTCCCCAGAATTATAGCGTTTCATGCGTTTTTTTATTAATTTGGTATAGCAAGAGAGCTTTTTTTGTAGAAATGTTAATTACCAAACAGATAAATTTACAAACCAGTACCTTTTCTAGCTAACGCTAGGCCGTACAATTACATTTTCTCTTCATGTTAACTCCAAGCTCCTTCTAATAAACTAGAACAATACACGTTACTTAAAATGACACGCTTACGTTCTATCTGTCAGCCACAGACCGCCATTGTAAAATATAATTTATTACTCATTAATACACAAATATGCACATAAATTACAATACATTTCAATCACAATCTATAAGGCTTGAGATGCTGTGAATTAAAATTAGTTTTTTTTTTTTAATTCTGTTCCGGTGACCGCGTTTTAAAGTGGTTTTTTTTAAGAATGATTAATCATCAAATGGCGAGGGTAGAGCGGAAGGGAGTGTTCGACTTTTACTGACTAAAACCCATCCATGTTCCTTCCTTAGCCTAATGTCTTCCGGGGCAGTGGCTACCCTTTCGGTATGTCCCGCTGACCGACTTGCAGGTCTATTTCTGTATAAATCTCAGCATTAAAACTTAAGTGAAGCGAGCATAAAGTGGGCTGTCAAAAGTGTCAATCCCTAGTACTACCTAACTATCGTGTCAATAGGTATCGTGTCTTATCAATATATGTATCGATAATATTTTCTGTAAAAATCGCAGTTTCTTTAAAACTAGAGAACCTGCTATGCATGATTTCACGATTAAAAAAATATAAAAAAAAAACATAAAAAATGATATTCACATTTTTTCTTTGTTATAATTAATCAGTCTTTGACACAACTGGGGGCACTTTGGAAGGCGTACGAGGGGCCTAGCTCGCAGAGGCCCCTTAGACCATTCAAAATATTGTGGAGGATGTTTTTTTTTTTTCTTTATACACATTTTGATTCCTTCCGGAATAAGTCCTCTGAATGATTGTTAAATTGGCATCAAAATCGTAGCCATACCAGACAAATTAACAAAAACCGTGAATTAAAATGTTATATTTTGTAATCTTGCCCTTATCCCAATTTATTCGGGGTCGGTGCAACATGTCTTTTTACTTCTTCAATACTTTAGATTACTCTCATAATAATTATTTTATTCACAGTGTTCATCAATCGCTCCTTAGGTCATCCCCTGCTCCAAATTCTATTTTCTATTTTCCATCGACATATTCTAAATCATTTATCTCCGGACATTATCTATGTATCATTAACGTATCGTGGAATAATTTACGTCCATTTACATGAGGTAATGAAAGCGAGGACGGGCTGTGTCGGAACTCAGTTAGCGCCATCTATTGGCTTATTAAGTTAACTATATTGCTGTTCAATCGGACAGGAAATTGGTTATGATAGATTGGTTATGATAGGTTGGTTATAGTATGTATGTAAATGAATGTATGTTATGTTATGTTAGTTTATTATGTTTTTAATTTATTTAACTATTTACTCAAATAATTATTAATAATCTTATCCACACCATTGTATATCTTTGAATTTGAATCTAATTTTTGTATGGTATGTTGTTTGAATGCTTATTTTATTTTAATCTTAATAATTCTAATTCTATGTTAATTAATGTAATTGGACCTGTGCCGTTTTAATTAACTATAAATAAAAAAATAAAAAAAATGTAGAGGAGTCGTGTCATGTAAACGTTAGTAGGTTAGTTGGTAAGCGGAATTGTCTGAAAGGGTCACCCCGGAACATAAAGGGTTAAGGAAGGAACATGGATGGGTTTTCGTCAGTAAGAGTCTGACACTCCCTCCCGCTCCACCTAGAGCGAGAGGAGTCATTAAAATTTGATGATTTCCCACACTCAAAAAAAAAGTAGGTTCTAGTGTAGTTACAAATTCAGGTAAAGGCTTATAATATAAAAAAACAACACCATCACACCAGTATTTTCCGAATAGTTAAGTAGTGTTGCATCTAAAGGACGCCCATTTCACCTGTAACTTTTGAGTCCCATGTTATAGGGGGCAAGCCTATTGCCATCAGCCAAATGGCACAAAAGACTCCAGGCTGCTACTGAGGAAAGCGGGATTGTCCGAAAGAGTTACCGCTACCCTGGAACATAAACGGCTAAGGAAGGAACATGGATGGGTTTTAGTCAGTAAGTGTCTGACACTCCCTTCCGCTCCACCCACAGCGGGAGGGAGTCATAATAATATGATGATGAAAATATAACATTTTGCCTCCCCCGGGAATCGACCACAGGAACTCATGTTTAGCGGTAGCGCTTGTGACCCCTAGATCCACAAGGCAGGCTTAAAAAAATGCGTCGAAGAAAGAAATGTAACACATGACAACTTACGATCTCTTTACGAACACGTTCATCTCGTTTAGACTTTGACACAAGACTCGATACTTGTCAGTTGGTGACGTCACAATAAGGACGTCGACATTGTCATCGTTTAGTGGTTCTATCACTTAGTTCTAGCATGGTTGAGGTTTTTGTTAGTCGATCGTATATGGTTTAGGTATAATCGATGCACAACCTGTTACCATGGATTCAGTACGTGATTTTGGACCTCCTTGCGTCGAAATTTATTATGGTTATTACAAAAAAAACCGGCCACGTGCGAGTCAGACTCGCGTACGAAGGGTGCTGTACCGTTACTATAAAAACGGCAAAAAAGTCATGTCTGGGGTATGGGAGCCCGCTTAAATATTTATTTTATTCTGTTTTTTTGTATTTTTTGCTATAGCGGAACAAAAATGCATCATCTGTGAAAATTTCAACTGTCTAACTAGCACTGTACATAAGATACAGCCTGATGACAGACGGACGGAGAGCGGAGTTTTAGTAATAGGGTCCCGTTTGACCCTTTGGGTACGGAACCCTAAAAACTAACGTTTCTTACAGAAATACCAACGCGATCAAAATGTAAGGAAACGTTAATTATTTATACCTAGATGAATAGTCTGTCTAATGACAAGCGACTACCGGTCGCTTGTCATTATCGAGCTATCTTGCTTGCAAAATAAGCTAGAAATTACAAACCATTTGGAGTTCCAGTGAAAGTTAAATAAAAGTTACTCACATATACCAATTTTACTCTATTTTTAGATAATACACAAACAGCTGCTACACTTCACGATGATAATGCACCAGTGCTTAATAGCCCCTCAACTCAAAACTCAAAGTCGATCAAATATCACACAACAATTTACCTTCCCGTAAGCGTCTCACGTACAAAGTGTAAATTTGAACCTAAACAAGCTTGAACAAGGTAATTTTAAACCTAATTTTGAACCTAAAACAACACAGGAACCATGGCAGTAATGTTGGTCCGATTTTATGTTGGATACGTTATACGTAATATTAAGTCAAGCGTCCACTGCTACATAAGATATGCCTAGAGAGACTTCCCATGTTAGCTCGTGGTTCATTTGTTTGTCAGCCACATTCTTGCCTACTTGGAAGCGGGATTGTTCGAAACAGTTACCACTACCCCAGCACATGAAGGGCTAAGGAAGGAACATGGATGGGTTTTAGTCAGTGACACTCGCTTCCGCTCCACCCAGAGTAGGAGGAGTCATTTGAGGATTTGCCACCTCAAAAAAAAAGCTGTGTGTTGTAATAAACGTCCTCACCTATATTTTCACACAAATCGAAGCAATGTAGATTTTCTGCATTTATATCTGTAATTCGTATAGTAATATATATTTTTTTATTATAAACAGTATTCATTACTATATTCTGCTCGTACATAACTTAGCTGTGGGTCTCTGTAGAGCGGCGTCTTAATGTTGGTCCAAGCAGAGTAGATTTTTGAAAACATCGTTCAATCCGTGGCATTAAAGTTCAAAATATTGGTTAATTTGATTAAATATTTACTATACTATATAATATTGAATTCAGACTAAACCAGCTAAGTATAAGATTCAATGAAAAAAAAAACATGGATAGGGTAGCCAAAGTCAGCAACTTGTATTCTATTCTACACGTGCGTAAGGATGTAGTAGGTAAAAACAGATTAAAAAAAACGATTTCAATTTATTAATTTTCTCTGTGATTTCAGTTACTTATTACTGTTAAAAAGAAACAGCACTGTGACATACAGACATACATCATGGCTATGGCTGCTACGGAACCTCAATATTGAAGAGTACCAACATCTTTTATACCCTTTTTTTTAAGGCTGGGAAATCATCCAATGACTTTTCCCGCTCTGGGTGGAGCGGAAGGGAGTGTCAGACTCTTACTGACTAAAACCTATCCATGTTCCTTCCTTAGCCCTTTATGTTCCGGGGTAGTGGTGACCCTTTCGGATAATCCCGCTTACCCGGCAGGCTTGGATCTTTTACACCCTCTCACAAAAATAATATTGACTTACCAAAACTAAAATCTAACATTGTATAAACTAACAACCTCCAGGCAGCTTCCCAACTAAAGACAAATAAAGCCAGTAGGTGTCCAAGAACGACAGAAGTTAGTTAGGCAATTGTTCACGAACCGACCTTTAGATTTATAAAACTTTTTGCGAATATAAAAACTTTTTTGTCTAGCCTTTATAAACATTTCCAATGTGCCAGTAACAATATTGTAAAATGCTGAGTTTTTTATCATCTCATCTGCCTAACTTTTTCCAACTATGTTAGGGTCGGGTTCCAGTCTAACCAGATGCAGCTGAATACCAGTATTTTACATGGAGCGACTGCCTATTTGACCTCCACAACCCAGTAACTGGGCAATACGATACCCCTTGGTAAGGCTGACTCAGATTTTCGGGCTTCTGACGACCCGTAACAACTGTCAAAGATGCACAAATGACAGCCGGGACCAACGGTTTTAGCGTGCTTTCCGAGACACGGGGGAGACTTGGTGTGTAAAGATGGTCCACGGCCAACCCCGGCAAGCGTAGCGTAGCGTAGCGTAGCGTAGCGTAGCGTAGCGTAGCGTAGCGTAGCGTAGCTTAGCTTGATGGATCGACCTGTGCAGCTTATAAGGGTATGTAAAAACCTCCTTTACAAGTCTACTCTTTCCTTTATATTAGGCTGAAACAAACTCAGAGATCAAAGTCCCTTTAAAAGTTCAGACAACAAATTGGAAATGCGAATATTTGAAAACAGATTTGACAAATTTAAAAATGATATATTACAGTTGGTATATTATTATCTTTAGTTATGTACAGACGCCAGCACATAAAGCTATCCCTAACTGTCAAATTTTCTCAATTAAAAATGAACCTTATATCTTTGCCATAAAGTTGAAATACTATCAAAGAAATTTGACAGATTGTGGTAACTTGATGTGCTGGCCTCTGTACTTTTTATCGTCGGTGACGTTTTTAGTTATTTTCATAAAATAATTAGTGATTTTCATGTCGATGCAATAATTGATAAAATAGAAGTTAAAGAATTGATTATAAAATGATTGTTATGTATTCAAAAGGCAGTAGTCGGAATTTTGGTTTATTTATTCAAATTGCTTCAATGTCTGGATGCACTTAACTATAATTATACAGTTTATAGTGAGCAATGTTGAATTTGAATGAAACAGACACAACAATTAAGCCCTACAAAGTGTTTTTTTAAATAAAAATATTACAGTCACGGATTTAAGCATCTATGATTAAAATAAAATCTTAAAAGGTAACTTACAATAATAAATGACAAAATCCTTAAAAAGTGTATGATCAATTAAATAAAATAGATTATGTTATTCAAACAGAATAACTATATATTTTACAAAGGATAAATCGGTTTCAAAACAGTCACACAATTATAAAAAAAAACAACGCAATGAAATTAAAACACTATACAATAATGATACTGACAGCTCTTGAACTCGTTTTAAATGTGAGCAGATCGCATTCAGTTACATTGGTGAAACCAGCCCTTAATCACCTTTGTCTTTATCTTCTTGCATAACCTCCCAATAAGATGGTGGACCTTCTATCGGTTCAATGAACGCTTCTCCATCATTTTCTTCAACATATTCTCCTACAAACACAGGTATTTCAACAGAAGAATTAATATGAGGCAGTGGCAACTTCAAAGACACTCTTAACTTATACTCTCTGTTTATTAAGTTCGAGTGTCTCACGGTGTATATGTCCGGCGCCACTGGTATTATATTAGACATATTTGAAACACTGTTATCTGGTACATTTGGTGTCTGCACTGTACTGGAATGAATAACCTTTTTCTTTGATACTGATTTATTATGCTTGGGTATTGTGTACTTGCTTTTGCATATTAGTTCTGTTTTAACCGAAAAAATAACATCACTTTTATTATTCACAACGAATGATATGTTTCTTTCACGACAGGGGATCAGATATTCTTTGTCAAGTACAGCTTCTAAGTTAATTTCATGTTTCTTCGAAGAAAAAGGTTTGAACAAAGTTTTGTTTAGTGTAGCAATTATACTTTCGTCTGTTAGTGACGAATCGATCCTGGGGTAGATTTTTATTTTAGTTTTGAACGTTTTATTCCAACTGAGCATTTCTGGCCTTTTGAATTTTAGCACCAAATGGTATTTTATTTCTCCAATGCTTGTCTTCACTGTTGGTGGCACGTTTTCCGGTATTATGATTTCGAACGGGTGTTCGTGTGTTCCAGCTTTTAATGGTATATTTCCATCCGTAATATTGTTAAGAAGGTACATCTTCTCCACCACGATAGTCTCGAGGGTATGAACTGTAGTATCACTCGTTGCTTTCCACTGGCAACGTCCTTCTTCAACGAGTGACAGGCTGATGTTCCTGTACACTGTGTCTTTATCCAGATGGAACTTCACTAACCCTGTTATAGGTTCTCCTGTTATATGCTTTCTTTCTCTAGGAATGTTTATTAATATTTCACAGGAAACTCCCATTATTGTATCGTTTCCACGTGGTTCTTGAGGTATGATTCGTTTTGTACTAAATTATAAAATGAAATTATAGCGACTTTTGTATAGTGATTATTGTTGTTGATAAAAGATAATGTACAATGCTCCTGATACCAGAAATTATTTATAATTATTTATCTTTATTTATCGGTTTTAATTTTAACCGACTTCAAAATGAAGCATTGGTCGTCATCGATCAATCAATGTGCTCAGCTTTTACTCAACTATGTTGGGATCGGCTTCAAGTCTAACCGGATGCAGCTGAATAATAGTATTTTACAAGGATTCATCATTATTAACAACGTTTATTATATTTTTAAGTACTTTTGCGTTCCGCGAACGTCTCCAACTGCTAAGGTCCACGCAGCCTGGGTTCTGTAGTAACAACTTAGTCAGATGAGGGTACTCCAATGAGACAAATTGTGTCGGTGATATCACCAGAAGCGTTGCCCTATCTCCTGTACTGCTCTTAATTCCATCTTCGCTATGAGGAACTTTTCCGATGCTATACAACGCTATCAATATGGCCGTGTTTTGGTTTTTTTTTCAATATGGTATTTCAATTATATTTACTTGTCAGAATACAACTCTTTGTATTTACATTTTAAAGCTAAATATTCATAGTAATATATACAGAAATAATACGTATAAAATCAAAGAGCATCAAAAAATTCGTCCACATCGCTGTCAACAGGAAAAGTTCCCAAAAGGCTGGCAGCATTGCCGCGTTGTATGGCAATGCTGATTCTTTGACCAAAAAATAGGCCAGCCCTCTGGTCGCGTGAAGAGTCGATCAACCGCTTGGCGATGTCTCGGAAAACGTAGTGTGCACGGTCCGAGTGGTGTGTCCATGGCCCTAGTGTTTCAACCCCAAACGGCTCGAAGATGTAAGTCCCAATAAGGTTGGAGTATTTGCGCCGTTTGAGGTTTTCTGCACCTGCAGCGGCTGCACCAGCACAGCCCGCCGTACTAGAAAGGTGGGATGGCGCAAGGGTGTCAACACACGTTGCGTCCCACACCAAAGGCCTACCCACCTTCCAAGGCATCAGTGTCATTCCGTCAGGTCTCTTCCCATCGTCGCGTGCCAAGCCCTTAGGTTCTAAAACAGCTGGCACCTCGGCGGTGACAAGAGCACGACGGATGATGTCATTGATGCTGGCGTGCCGTGCTAACCGGCCTGCACTCTTACTGCAGGATAGGCCATGGTGTCCGAGGCAGTCGACATCTTCACCGCATTGGCAGCGATGCGGAGCCACGCAAGGAGCGCCTAGACGCAGACAGGTAGCGACCCGGAAGGTGGTGTCACACAGCATGGTACCTATGTTGGGTTTAGTGTTTTGGTTGAAGCTCATTTAAATAGTTCGAATCATATAAACGACGACGGAGAAGTTACTACGTAGTTTTGTTTTTCGATGGGCGTGTCTCTACAGATGTGTTTAAAAACTTCAAAAATTGTATGACATTTTCGTCTAGATAATAATTAAGAAAGATTATTTTTCCTGTTATTCAAAAAATTAACTACACGTAAACCATTATTATCTGGTAAATATTTTCAAATGCTACTGGTATTATCCGGTGTCTATCATTAGTGACTACCGATATCACCAGGTATTACCGGTAATATGCGGTATTTGGTTGTAAACAACGTGATTTTGGGCATCGTTATCAAAGATGCAAGATAAGAATATGTAACGTGTAACCCGTGTAATTGCATGCATACAAACATACATACAAAAGTTAGTTCTGTATTGTATGTTTTTTAATCGATTCCGAACCGTGGCCAGACAACTGCTTTAAGTCAAAGCCGAGTGAGCGCGCAATGGATGACGAGCAACGTGGGATAGCGGACATCACTTAATGGCGTGTTGTGTACTTTGGTGTATGTGCTACAGATGTTATGGTTTTGGTTACGGTAATGAGAACAATTAAGATTTTTTCATTAATTTAAGAGTGCATGGGGCCTGGAACGAGTTTTTCATTTTCATTAACGATAGCGAAATTAGATAAATCCGTAATGTATGGAATTGGCAGAAGCATTCGAAATGACTCATCGATCAATTGTTTTCGATCGCTAAGTGCTAGACAATGTCAAATTGTGTAACGAAACTCGATTAATATTACCATACAAATGCGTTACAAGTGGCGTTCTTGACAATCGGAGCGATTGACACTTTTCTAGGCTCCCAGGAAGGGAGACATGTTGAAGATTGCGATTAATTTACCTGTCATTGTTAAATTTCCTTTTTTTTCTTTTCACCTTGTGATGTAGTATATTTATTCGAGGTGGATCTTCTTTTTTAATGTTTTAAATTAATTTTGACGTTAAAAAATGCCTGTCACGTGCCTAATTGATTTGACTTTTGACTTTGAATTTGCGGGAATCCACTGGATGCGAGTAGCACACGACCGGTCGTTGTGGCGTTGCGTGAATAAGACCTACGATGAACGTCTTTCGGCTGAATGATGATATTAATTTGTTTCTGTTTCATTAAAAAAAGTGTTTTAGAACAAGAAACGAGTTGGCCGTTTCGATCGCCGAGTGATCGATAAACAGCGCACAGCCTAAATAATGGTGAATAAAATTAAAACACCACTAATACTTAAAAAATATATCTATTAATTTCGAATAAATGAGATAAACTTTATGATTACAGCTTTTAGATAATGTGAAAGTAACATTATCTAAAAGCTGTAATGGACCACTAAGAAATGCTTTTTTTCTACTAAAAATCGTATCTACTTTGTACCGACTACTAAACTCTTAAAAGCAAACAAAAATGAAATATGTCCTATAATATTAATCGAAACGTCATCATTAGCAAAAATCTTTCCATTTAAAATAAAAAGCGTGGGTAAAAACGAGTATTCCCCTAATCCGATTAATGTCACATCAACTTAGATCACTTACGTCACTACTAAACTCATCTCCCATCAACCACAATAGCATAGTTTTATAGCAAACATTATCAGTTTGATACTAACACCTATCATGCTGATAAAATTTAGTATAAAACCAATCATACTATGCGATCGACGCGGAAAAAGCGCGTAACAACAATGGGTGAAGCCACTGATATATTAATCCAAATTCCTAAAGAAAGAAAGTATATAACTGGAGAGCCTTTAACTGGTATAATAAAGTATCATCTGGATGAAGAAACTGTGTATAAACAGGTAAATCTCTCACTTGTGCAGAAGAAATGCGGTACGTGGTATGAATATGTGCACAATTATCGGATCAACCAAGGTCACCAAGGTCGTGAACGCACTAAGGTAGGGAATCGTCATAAGCTTGAAGACCATAAGACATATGTGTTAATCAATGTTAAAATGCTGAACAAGAATCCAGTTGATAATGTAGCATCAAGTGCCGGATCACTCGAACCAGAAAATAAAACGAGAGAGGCAGCCGTCGACGACATAAAGAGATATCACATAGAAATCAAATTCAAAAAGCCTACTGGCATATTCTGTTTCAACAAAAAGTTTAAAGCAGTCATAAAGATATATCCTACAGTCGTTTCCCCGTTTCCAAATGACCCGTTCATGTCAGCGCTGGACAAAACTCTGACACAACTCTTTTCGTCCAAGAAACATGAAATTAATTTGAAGGCAGAACTAGAAAAAGGCTGCATAACACCATCAAGAGAGATTAAAGTATCATTTGTTGTGGCTAACAATACAGACATAATTATTTCTCTAAAGACAGTGAGTAAAATTAAAACTTAAAAACAATTGCTGAAGAAAATATTGGGGAAAGAACCGATGACAAGGAAAAGATTTAACTTGGGATAGGAAGTTGAAATTATAGTGAATTGGTCTTATCTGCAGGACTGATAATGACTGAAACAGATTAACCTTAAGTGAAGGCAGCGAATCGGTTATCGCAGCGAGGGCTTCCCCTGACTAAACGCTAGGAGAGATACTAAAAGCCCATAGGTTTAACAACTATCAACATTCTACTGTGTCTCATTCAGTGTCTTTTGATGAACATTCTAATGATCAGAAGAAACGGTAGGGGTACACTGGTGGAGGAAGGCAAAGAACATACTGCTGCTACCTCCATCATCATCATTTCAGCCGAAAGATGTCTGTCCACTGCAGGACATAGACCCCTAAGCGCCGCCACTTCGGCTGGTTCTGCTTCTCGTGTCCATTGGATTCCAGCGACCTACCACGTAGCACCCTGGAGTCTGGATTTGTGCCCGGTTGATGGAACTTTGCTGGTGAAATATAGGTGTACAGAGGCCAGCATATCAAGTTACCCCTGTCAAATTTCTTTGATAGATTTTCAACTTTATAACAAAAGAATAAGGTTCATGTTCAAATGGGATTATTTGACAGTTTGGGATAGCTTGATGTGCTGGCGACTGTACTATGATGTGATGTGGCGTGTGATTTTATATTATGTGTTACATACACAAGTGCATTTGCTTATGTGTCTGTGTTTGTTATAAAAATAGTAATGAAGTAGGTACTGGGGGGTGCGTCTATTTATTTTATTTTATATTATTTTATTTCTTAGGGAGTAAACAGTGTGCGACGGAAAAGTCGCAATAGACTTACTTTCAGTACTCGTACCTAGAGGGTTAATTATTACGCAGTGTTTATTATTGTGCATTCGATTTAGGTAATTTTAGATGTCAGCATTAATACAGACGTGTTGATTTATAATGAAAATAAATTACTTTGAAATTACGTTAGTATATTTCGTAAGCTGCATCCAGTTAGACTGGAAGCTGACCCCAACATAGTTGGGAAAAGGGCAGGCAGATTGATTTCGTACCTACTAAACAATTTTTTTACAAGTTTATAAATCTGTATACTACATATTTCGTTCCTGTTAAACACCAAAGTACTTAATGGTAAAGATGGGATCAAGAGTATTATTATTATTAATAATCTTTTAATATTTAGTAAGGGTTTAAAATATACATAATACACCCTTCACTATTCTTAAAGTTCTACTTAATTAGGTATTACCTATTGTCATCAACCATAATAATATATTATGCTGTCTCCGGGCTAAACTGAGAAATTCCTGATGAAAAACCACAAAAACTTTTCTTTCACAAAACCCCATCTGGGAATCGAACCCAGGATCCCAAATATCAAAAATAGCCCAAAATTACGTCGCTTATCTTTCAGCAAGTGTATCACTATTCGCAGATAATGTCAAGGCAAAAAAGCCATCGACTTTTAGGTACTCTTGACAATCAATAATCAATTTTATCAAATTTTCCATGACATTGCAGTAATATTCGCTGATAATTATAATGATATAATTATAGATAAGACAATTATAATCATAACGTCACCGAGAGGGAAGTACCTACATTTATAACGGATGATAATATACTGATAGATAAAGATATTGTTTATATATTTATTGATGTTTACTAAATTGTACACCAGAAAAATATATCACAAAGAAATAGTTATTTGCTATGCGAGGCTGCAAAGTAGTTTTTTGGCGCGAGTACTTGAATTGTAAAGGTTGGAGACGCAGAATAACTTTGCTGCCGAGCGATACACACAACTTTTTATCTTAACAACAGCGAAAATACTAGGTGCAAGAAAAACAGCTTATATAATATCGCTCATTGGCAGGCATTTTTAATTATATTTCACACAAATAGTATGTGATGTGTGATGAACGCGGCAAATTTTATTATTTTTGCTAAAAAAATACATTAAGCTAATCCTTAAAATTAAGAATCTAGAGAGGTTGTGTTTTTGTGCTCGCCACACTATCACCACTGCTTTTAAATTATCAGACCCTAAAGATGCTCTTTTTAAATTATGTCAAGCAACTCTATTATTAGTGCTTATATATTAAAAAAAATAAAAGTAAAATGACTACAACTGCTAAGATTAATATTGATTTTTTTATGCAGGAGTCAATCTAGCCAGTGAGATTATTAGAGAAATAAGGTTGGCGCACTGACATTAAATAAGTAAGTATTCATGCATTTTCAGTGGACTGGCGGTATAGAAAATTATTGAATAGAAAGGATAAAACTAATAAAAATCTTTCAGGTGATTTTCGGATTTCGGATGATAAATTATAGTAAGAATCTTTCAGAGTTTTTGAGGTGGAAATGTACATTTATGCTTGTACCTTCCACGGTAGAACCATTTTTGTACAGAATAACCTCCTTCTTTTTTGAGGCCGGCTAAAGAAGTGGCAGGCCATTATTATTTGGTAATTTGAATTCTATTTAATAAAATATGTTTACATGTTTGTATGGCACGTAGATTATATTACGTGAAGACCGAAATTGTATCATAACTCACGACAAATAAATAAAATTGAAATTATAGATTTTTTAATCACCACCTTTTTATATCAATACTAGGACTTAGTCACTTAGGCAACCTCCTTTATAAATGATGAGCAAACATTTGATAAAAAATCATGATCATATGATACATAATCTGATAAAAAGTTTTATTATCAGGTATCTTGGCATTTACATATCTTTTATGATATAACAAAAACCGCCATGTATCGAATAATCTAGTACGAAACGAAACATACCAGTAGATCGACGTAAAATCAATCTAATAATGGGAGTGTGCAGTGAAATATTGTTATATATTCCTAGAGAAAGAAAGCATATAGCTGGAGAAGCTGTAAATGGCATAGTAAAGTTTCATCTCGACCAAGACACTGAGTATGAGAACATCGCTCTATCACTCGTTGAGGAAGCTGAATGTCAATGGCGTGAACCTAAAAACCACAACGAACGACTAGCGAATAAAAAAACTGTATTTCAAGGCTATGAAAAGAATGTCATAGAAAAAATTTACTTCCTGAACAAGCTCACGGATGAAGATATAACGCTGAGTGCCGGATCGTATGAACATTCATTCAACATCATAATACCAGAAAATACACCACCAACAGTGAAAACAAGCATTGGAGAGATAAAATACAAGTTGGTACTCAAATTTAAAAAGCCTGGCAGTTGGAATAAAATATACAAAAAAACAATCACAATACATCCCAGAATTGATTCGTCACTTTCAGAGGAACGAATAATTGCTAAACTAAACAAAACTCTGTTAAAACCATTTTCTTCGAAGAAACATGAAATTGACGTGAAACTTGAACTTGAAAAAGGATACTTGAATCCTTGCGGTAAAAGAAACATATCGTTTGTTGTAAATAATAATAGTGATGTTATTTTTTCGGTTATAACAGAATTGATATGCAAGACAAAATACACAGCGGACTCTAAGACGATGTGTGAGACAAAAGTGATTCACTCGAGTACGGTTGAAACCCCACAAATACCTGATAACAGTACATCAAAAATGTTCAATATAATACCAGTGGCGCCAGATATATGTACGGTGAGACACTCAAACGTAATAGAGAGAGAATACAAGTTCAAAATAACTCTCAAGCTACCACTACCACATGTTAATTCGTCTATTGAAATACCTGTGTTTGTTGGAGAAAGTCTTGAAACATTTGATTCAGTAAATAGTGGAGAAGTAGGTGAGTCCAGTGAACCTATGGAAGACCCGCCCTCTTATTGGGAGGCAATGCAAGAAGATAAAATTAAAGATGATAAAATGTGTGACAAGTAAACGTGCCTAAGTCAAGAATTTGATGGATTTTTATGTATGAAAGAAGATGCTTACGCCTAAAATGATGATGGTAAATTAATACATTGATAAATTTATGACAGACAATAATTACGATTGATCAGATTGTTGCTAGGAGAAACACAAACTCACAAGGTTCCTGATAATTTTCTGTTTTAAATTATAGTCAGGGTGACCTGTAAGCATAGTGGGTGAAAGATAAATACATACAAAAATAAATAATTTTATGTTCAACTTTTTATTTGTATTTAATGTATTTATAGCTATTTTTAAAGTTAATGCTAAACAAAATATAGTATTGGTACCCATTAATGTCGGTTATTCAATTTTCTATTTTTTTTATCAGGCAAGGTCCATAGAAAGGACTATAGCCCTTGCCTAGCCATAATGCTAGCAGGTAACCAGTCTTCTTTAACCAACCAAACCCATTGTCCAATATATAATATATATGTGTTAAATGTCCAAGGATATTATTATTATTATTTTCAGTAAACAAATTTTGTTTCTTAGCTCTTTGGCTAGTTTCAACTACATTAACGGGCCCAAGCCAAGTCAATGTAGAGTATGTGTTGTGATTTGTTTTTAATGATTAGTTGTCTGTGTGTTAGTGTGACTGATTTCATTTTCCTCAATTTGCATGAACTTTCTTACTATTCTGCAGGTGTTTAAAATTGCGGCTTTTTGGAGTGTTATGTAAATAGAGTCTTTCAGGTCTATAAGTTTGAGGCTGTGGTGGAGGTGGTTGGGTATTACACCCGTCGTAGAGACAACAATAGGTACTACGTACACTTTTTCCTGCTTCCAGATTCTGGTCACTTCTTCTTTTAGTATTATTATTATTATTATTATTTGCTTCCATATCCTGCAATACTCCTACACCAACCTCAGGTGTTCATTGAGTGCCTTATTTCATTATATTATTAACAGGGCTCTGCGAATTGGCTTCGGCCCATCATACACCCCGTATGGGACCTGTGGGTCCCGAGAAATTACAAAGTTTAATGAAGACGCTACAATGTAGATTATCTAATAGTAGAGATAAACTCTGATAAACTACAATAACATGGGGCGCCCCTCCAAATTACTGTTTCAATGTCTGTAGTCTAGGTTAAATGCTCTAAGCTGTAGTCACATCGTCACGAAAGAGTTTATACTTAGTTGCAATTTCACAAATACTTTCAAACGTTTTAAGTTTTGGAAGGGCGAGTCATGCTATTGTAGTTTATCTCTACGTGTAGCCATGAAATCTATCTTTTTCGGCTATCATAGACACTTGCCTACCAGACAAATTCAAAGAGTAAGTTTATTTATTTGTATAAATATGGTGTGCACACATTGCATTCAAGATAATAAATACAGAAATGATCTATCATGTTCAGCCGCGTATCGTGGCGTACAAATTGGTAAGAAGAGATGCTCTGGATGGAATGCAGACATCAAAATACAAACATTATAATGGTCTGTTCATACGCGGTCTAAATTGGAACTAACGATTATTTTTTAATACAATTTTGATCATTTCACGAAATATGTTTACCAAGAACCCGCTTCTGTCAATGTCATTCAGTTGCCAAAAGATCCGTGTATCGTGATGTTCTGCTACTTGACACCACATGAAAAAAAATGTACTGAGCCGAGTTTTCTGAGAGTAATCATCGACATCCTTTAAAAATACCGTTTTAGTTCCAACTTCCTCGATAGATGGCGCTGTTCCTTAGGTTCGAACTTATGTTTTGGCTGTAAAACGATTAACGCACCTCTACACCTACTCTAAATTCATTACTTATGTAGATACATGGCATAAGGGATGCTTTATGTTTTGTTGGTTCTGGTTGGTTAAGAAAAAAAGTAGGTAGGTACTTGCACTATTCCTATGAAGGATTTTTCCCGCTCATTAAAATTATTTGTATTTTATTTAGAGCCTATTATATACATTGCCATACAATACAACGTAGGAATTCCGCCAGTCTCTTAGTATTAAGTATAGTTTTAGTTAGGTTAGGATATTATATTTTTGCATTTATATTATTTGTAAATTAGGTATAGGTAACTTGTCATTTATGTACATTTCATTTTAATTGCAAATAAACGTTCTATACACACATTGTTTTTTCTTCTACTCTGCAATGATGTAAACCTGAACGTTTTGTTTTTCCTCGCTCGAAATGAATAGAAACTCATTTGACCTAGCCTCGCTAAAATATTTTGCAACAGAAATGTCACTTTGTCGATGACATTTCTTTGTTTTCACCATGCAAAAAATGATCTTTGGAAAAAAGAGATTACGGGAACGGATTGTTTAGATTTTAATTTCATAAAATATTAATTGTTTTATTCGAGATACAATTTATTTGATTAGTATAAGTAAAATTGGAATAAATAATGCGCAGACGTGCCAATTGAAGCTTTCAACAGCAAACTGACGGTGACACGTAAGTTCTATCTTTTCGAGTACATTTGCTACTAAGCTTTCGGCATCACGACTAATATCTAATTAAGCCTCTGCACATGAACTTATCTCTTACCAACACCGCACACTGCACATTGTCACTGATATTACAATCCATGTATCTGATAATATAGTACGAAAGGAATCATTCTGTAAGGACGACGTAAAAATAAACAAACGAACTATGGGAGTAATCAGTGATATATTGATACAAATTCCTGAGGTAAGAAAGCATGTAACTGGAGAAACTATTAAAGGAATAGTAAAGTTTAATCTGGACAAAGATACAGTTTACAAGACTATAAGTCTGTCACTCGTTGAGAAAGGATACTGTCAGTGGTATGAATGTGAGCGCAGCTACCAAGCCCGCCAAGGACAACGAGCTCGCCATCGGAGGAAGGAAGGCAATACATTTGTATTTGAAGGCCATGAAACGAAAGTTGTAAGGAGAGTGCACTTGATAAACAAAAATACTGATGGAAATACAACCTTGAGTGCTGGATCACACGAGCACGCATTCAAATTAATAATCCCAGAAAATATTCCGCCAACAATAAAAACAGATATTGGGGAAATAAAATATTATTTAATCTTGAAATTTAAAAAGCCTCGGCTTTTCAGTCGCAGTAAGAAGTTTAAGGCAAACATAACAATATATCCAAGTATTGATTCTTCAGTGACAGATAAACCATTACGTTTTAGTTTGAACAAAACTCTTATCAAAACATTTTCTCCTCAGGAACATAAGATCAATTTAAAAGCAGAACTCGTTAAAGGCTATTTGAATCCTTCTGGGGAGAGACAAATTACATTCGTTGCGACTAACAAAAGTAATGTTAATTTCTCAGTAAAAACTGAACTGATAAGCAAAACAAAATACAAAGATAACTTTGTCGTAAAAAATCGTATTTTTGATGATCCAAAAACTGTAAGAGAAGTGATTTATTCTTGTGTAGTGGGAACTTCAATTGTGAACGATAACAGTGTTTCATGTATGTTTGTTATGATACCAGTGGCGCCGGAACTGTGCACGGTGAGACACTCGAAGATCATAACCAGGGAGTACAAGTTAAGATTGACTTTGAAGTTACCACTGCCATATATAAATTCGTCCATTGAAGTTCCTGTGTTTGTCGGAGAAAGACTTGGAGGTAGTGATACAGAAGATATTGCGTCGAATACGCCCGTGGAAGCGCCGGTAGCCTATTGGGAGACCATGTTTGAAGAAAAACTAAAGGCATAAATTGACCTGTTAATATTTTATTTCGTCTCATTCAAATTAATGATGATTTCATCAAAGTTTTTGAAGCTTTCGTTCACTTTTTTCGTTTGCTGTGTTCTGCTGATTTATAATTTTTTGTTGATTTAATTTTCTTTGATAGAAAAAGAATACTGTTTTTATTTGTTTATAAATATTGAGGAATCAGATAATTTAGTTGTAAGCGTTATCAACCAAACTGTTATGGTAACGGGGTGTTCTGCGTGAGCGACGAATACGACGCGATGCGACGCTGCGAACGCGGCGGGATCAACTCTACGGTATACCCTGCTTGCGGCCTATATGACAGTCTGTGGCGAGACGCGACGTAACACGTACTTGTTTTGAGGGTGAAAAGACGCGACACCACAAACTAAAGCAAAATGTTACTGTACTTCTCCATGATTCAAGAAGTAATGACCAAAATCATGTAAAACATTTGTCTCGTGTTGTATCGCGTCGCATTGCATCGCGTCGTGTCGCGTCGCGTCGTATTCGTTGCTCTCGTAGGACATCCTGTTCCTTAGATAAGATGAATTAGTTTGCAGATCTTTTTAGCTTATTACTCATACATAACGCACCATTCTTATGTAAGCTTAAGTAAATAGTTTAACAATAAAAGTAAATCATTTCAATTATTGCATATTTGACTGCGTGCGGCATCTTTTGTTTTATTGTATTTTACCTTACTTACCCTAAAAATAAGCTTTTCCATTTTCAAAGGGCAGAAATTGCTTATTGCCGAACGAATTCTGCATTATTCTAAAAGGCTTTTGAAAGCTATTATCTCATGATTTACATATAAAACAAGATCTTAAAAACATTCGATTTTCTTATACGAACGACATAAAGCGTGTGTATTTTTATACATAAAAAGATGATTTAGTTTTCAAATAATCTCCAAATGAAATTTTTCAGCATATAAAATTTATATACAGCGAAAGGTTAATGGCACCGTTTAGGTGTTAGTAGCAATAAAATTGTCAAACACATAAATAAATAGGTACTTTTGGAAAAACAAGTTGCATAGCCACACATAGTTCAGTGTGCGCTACAAATTCGAACTAACATAACATCACGCCTTGTTCTCCCGAAGGGTTGGGCAGGAGTGTACCTATAATACTCAAACATTTTGTCAGTATTTTAAAGTAACATTAATAGGGTTTTTTTTTTGAAGTTGGGAAATAATCACATGACTCCTCCCGCTCTGGGTGGAGCGGAAGAGAATGTCAGACTTTTACTGACTAAAACCCATGCATGTTCCTTCCTTAGCCCTTTATGTTCAGGGGTGGCGGTAACCCTTTCGGACCAAAGGGGGTGAGCTGATTGCTATTATGCTATTAGAGTCGATTACCCGGGCACAAGTCCAGACTCCAAGTTGCTACTAAGGAATTACTAAATGGAAAATCCCAATTACACTTTACCCTGAGACTAGAACCCTGGACTTCATGCTCACCAGTAGAGCTTGCAACTTGCGCTTGCACACATTCCCGTAATGTGACCTATACAGTCAAGAATGCCGAATGTAGGTAGATGTAATATACACACGAATGCCGTCGTAAGCTAAGGGGCGGTATCTCCAAAAAATAATAAAACCAGTTTTTCTTGTACCTATCAAAAGTCAAAAAGTCAAAAGTCAAATCATTTATTTCAAATAGGCACAAGTAAGGCACTTTTGAACGTCAAAATGAACAAGAAATAGAATTGATTCTAGTCGCCCCTTCCAAAAGGTAGTTTCGTGTGGAGAAGAATGGGCAAGAAACTCCACCGTTACTCTTTTAAAATGTTTTACAATGTTTTGTATACATGAATTATAACATTATATGTGAAGACGATGCACCCAGAATAAAAACACTACACCACAAAAGGTGAGAAGAAAAACACATATAGTAATGGTAGGTAACTTAAGTATGTCAAAAGTACATGGTGCTCACATATTTACAAACATTCTAAAAGTTAATATATAATAAATCAATCAATGTGTGAGAAGTTATTTCAACATGTTAAAATAGTATTTTATAAATAATAAATTATTACCTAATTTACTTAGCAACCAGTTTGATTTTGTCTAGACACTAGATTGCCCTGTGGAGCAGGACCAGCATGTTTCCAAGCATCCTTATCCTTTATATAATCCTCTAATTTGTAATATGCTTGTTTACAAAGTGTATTTTTAATGTGAGTTTTAAATTTTCTTTCATTTAATTGCAGAATGTCACAAGGTATTTTGTTGTAACATTTAACACAGAACCCCATAAAAGATGTATGTACTTTTGATAATCTAAAAAAGGGTTGATCTATTTTATCTTTATTTCTAGTATTAAAGTTATGCCTATCACTTATTTTGTTAAAAAGATGTCGATTTTTTCTTACATACATAATGTTTTCATAAATGAATTGGCATGGTACCGTCATAATATTAATACTTTTAAATAGTTTCCTAAGCGATTCGCGGCGACGTAGATTGTAAATAGCTCTGATAGCTCGCTTTTGCAGAATAAAAATGGATTCAATGTCAGCAGCCCGACCCCACAGTAAAATGCCATACGACATAATGCTGTGGAAGTAACTAAAGTAGACCAAGCGCGCGGTTTCTACGTCTGTCAACTGCCTTATCTTTCTAACAGCATAAGCGGCCGAGCTTAGCCGTCCCGCAAGAGTTGTTATGTGGGGACCCCATTGTAACTTGTCGTCTAGCGTGATTCTCAGGAAAACCGTCTGCTTAGTAAATTCTAGCTTTTCTCCGTTCAATATGATGTCACAATCGCTACTTTTAACATTAGGTAATTTAAATCTAATGCATTTGGTTTTTTTTTCATTTAGTACCAAATTATTTACCGTAAACCAATCTTGGACCTGAAGAATAGAGTTATTCACGTCGTCAAGATTTTGTGAGCGTCGATCAATTTTAAAAATTAATGACGTGTCATCTGCAAATAACACCATCTTCGGTTGATTTTGAAGTAATTGGGGTAAATCGTTAATGTAAACTAAAAATAGGAATGGACCCAATATCGAACCCTGAGGAACGCCCATTGTCATTTCCGACCCCAGCGAGTTCACACCATTTACTTGAACTTTAACCTTTCTATCTTTGGTGAAACCAAACTGTTGTTCATGCAAGATGGAATTTTTATTAAAGTGACGTAACATTTGATTGAGCATCAACTTTTCAAACACTTTACTGAGAACTGGCAGAATTGACACAGGCCTATAATTGTTGGGTTCTTTACTATCACCGGATTTGAACAATGGCACTACTTTACTGTGTTTCATAAGATCCGGAAAGACTCCTTGGTCCACACTAGTATTAAATATGAAAGCTAAATAGGGCGCAATGGTTTCGATGATAGAACTACAGACTTTAACAGACATTCCCCAGAGATCCTCTGTTGATTTAATTTTAAGATCTTTAAAAGCTTTTATGACAGCCTGGGGGTTTGTATGCTGAAATGTAAATTCCATAGGACATGCCTTTACATTTTTTCTAAGTAAAGCAGCAGAAAGCGCTGCTGAGGAATTTAAAGATGCAGTAGTTTTAAGAGGAATATTAGCAAAAAAGTTTTCAAATTCCTGAGCTATTTCTATATCTGAGTTGATGCAGCCATGAGCAGTCTCTAAATTAAACTCAGTATTACGCTGCTTTTTCCTACCTGTTTCATTATTTATTATTTGCCAGGTAGTTTTTATTCTATCATCAGCTGATTTTATTTTGTTGCTTATATAAAGAGATTTAGCTAATTTGCACACACTTTTAAAAGTTTTAGAATATTTTGCAACATACTGATGAAAATTTGTATGATTCATATGTTGCTTGAGGCCATAAAGTTCAAAAAGTTTTGCCCTGCTTTTGCGAATACCTGGAGTAGCCCAATCGCTAAATAAAAACTTTGTGAAAATACTTTTAGTTCGTAGTGGAAAAGAGTCATTAAATTGCTTATTTAATAGTAAAAAGAACTCGGTGTAGAACTCACTTGGGTCAGATATGTTATTAAAATTGTGAACACCTAAATTTATCTGATAGCTTGACTGATTTAGTTGGTATGTATGATCTTAAAATAACTAGGTAAATCTCTTAGTGTACGTAAGTACGAACTAACATTTGCAATTGGAATGTTTGAGATATGTTTTCAATGTTAAGTTAGCTCTAAGGATAAATTCATTCCAACTACGGAACACTTCATTATGTGCGGTCCGACACGGACTTTTTTTTTTTAAGGCTGGGAAATCATCCAATGCCGCTCTGGGTGGAGCGGAAGGGAGTGTCAGACTCTTACTGACTAAAACCCATCCATGTTCCTTCCGTAGCCCTTTATGTTCCGGGGTAGCGGTAACCCTTTCGGACAATCCCGCTTAAAGTTAGTCTTCTTTTTATAAAATAGATACCTTAGTACGGTACGGTAATCTTGCCGAGACCATCTGACACGACATTTTAGAAGCTGTTTGATGCAAAGAAAACAGAATTTATGATTTTTTGAGATACCGTTTGTTGTCTTACGAGGGCAGGATCTGGTTTCCCACATTGTAATTATCCAATGACGTGCAACCCACTGCGCCACTTATTACGAAACGCATTAATTTTGTTCCACAAGATTCATTTTTCCTTGTACATAATGTTTCGATCAATAGATTTCGTCATTCTAAAATAAACTTAGTTCTGATACTCATAAGGTTAAAAGTTGTACAAGAAGCTATATATAAAAAAAGATTGTGAATGAGTCAGACATGGTTAGTAATTCGCGAGCAGTGCGTTCGGACGGTTGTACATTCTAAACTGTTTATTCGTTTAAACTTTAGTTGTTTTTGTCAAAAATATGGGTGTAAAGTGTCGAATAATACTCAAAAAAACAAAAGATGGAATCTTCAGAGCCGGACAGTCAGTGGCAGGAACACTGAACATTGTCAAAGACAAACCAACGAAGGTCGTAAGTATAGACATCCGTCTTGTGGGCAAAGGAAAGTGTCGATGGCATAAATCGAATTCAGATGCCCCATCTCACTATAGCAGCGAAAAATATGTAGATACAGGCACGAATTTATTAACATCAGGGAGAGATAACAAAAACACTCTAACAGGGACTTATGAACTTCCATTCGAATTGTTTCTGCCAGATGATATACCAACATCGTTCAAGAATAGAATCTGTACTATAGAGTACAAGGTTAAAGCTAAATTTGTAAAGGACAATTTCTTTAACACTAGTAAAAAAATTGATGTTAAAGTACCAGTTTCCGGTATTGTAAGTCCGTATTCCCTAGAACCTGTAGTATTCGGATTACGTAAAGATCTCTTCTCTCTCATAAACGACAACACTATTCATATAAAAGGCGAAATAGAACATTTTTGACTCCAGGAGAAGACATTAAACTGATGCTTTATATAAACAATAACACAGATGACTCAATAACTATCAAAACAGAACTTATTGAACATTTTACTTATGTAGCGAGAGGGAAAATGATAAATAAGGAGCCCGTGAAAACTACAACAAGACAATCTCCAATTATAAAAGAAAAGAGTGAGTTGTATTTAACATGTATTGTCCCAACGTTACCGACGTTGTACTCAATTCAAAATACGAAGATTGTAATAGGAGAATACAAAGTAAGAGTGACAGCTAAACTTCCATTTCCTCACATCAACGCTGTAGTGGAGGTACCAGTGGTTATTGGAGAGAGAAGAGATAATCTTGGAGCGGCAATCGTGGGAAATAATGACGGGAATCCTTCGTCTTCAAGAATGCCAGAAGAAGGAGATGAAACGACTACTGATGAAAAAGAACAAACTATTGAAGACTTTTTTGAGAAACATGATAACTTTATGAAGGTCTATAAAGATAAGAGGTTCAGTTGACAATGATATTGACAAGATTGAACGTTCTGTATACGCAAATCTATACTAATATTATAAAGAAGAAGAGTATGTTTGTTTGAACGCGCTAATCTCTGGAGCTACTGGGCCGTATTGAAAAAAATTTTGTTGGATAGTCCATTTATCGAGGAAGGCTATATGCTATGTAACATCACGATACGACCAATAGGAGCCCAGCAGTGGGTGAAACCGCGCGCGAGCAGCTAGTGTTTAATATGGACGCCAAAACACCTAAGCACGAAAAAAGGACAAAAAGGTCATTTTGTTACACACCTTATTCTTAGGTACAAGGTTCATTAATAGCTGTAATACGTTATTTTATGACACGAATATTGCTATGAAGCGCGCCGGGCGATAAATAAAATGCTGTCATAGGAATTGGTATTCTATAGTCAACAATATAATATTTAGTGCTCTTAGAATAAGAACTGAATGTCGTTTAATTGTATTGTTTCTGTTAAAATAAAGAAATGATTGATGACCATCATTGAGGAAGATAATAAAAACTTTTTTACAAAAAATAAAACCGACTTCCATAACAAAACACTACAAAGTGACAAATAATTTTGATTTCGGAAGTCGGTGTCTTCGGTTTTGTATTTTACTTTTTTGCCACCGACTTCCGAAATCAAAATTATTTGTCACTTTGTAGTGTTTGTTTTGGAAGTCAGTTTTATTTTTTGTAAAAAAGTTTTTATTTTTCACTTTTTAGTTGTGGTACCTACCTAGACAACCCCCCCCTCCCCCCAAAATTTTAATACCACTACCTGGTATGTAAATTACAGTGACAGGAACTTATTAGAACATCGTCCACATATATTAAGTAGGTTATTTTTGTTGATTTTTCAAAAACCGCTTATTCGATTTCGATAAAATTTTTATGGGACCATTTGGGAAGTATACCCTTTCCAACAAAAAAAGAATTTTTCAAATCGGTTGGCAAGCAACGGAGTTATGCGCGAACAAACATAAAAAAAAAAAAAATACAAACATCCGAATTGAGAACCTCCTCCTTTTTGAAGTCGGTTAAAAAGTAGTTTCTTTAAAAAAAACTTTTAGTAAAAAAAACAACCAACTTTCAAAAAAGAACTATAACGTAAAATTATTATTGTTTTAAAATTCGTTGTCTTTGGTTTTGTATTTTCATTTTTTGCCACCAACTTTACGACACAATTAAAATTATTTTTCACGTTGAAGCGTTTTTTGTGGAAGTCGGTTGTTTTTTTTTGTAAAATGTTTTTATTTTTTTCTTTTGAGTTATCTACCTACCCCACGATCCCCCCACAAATGCCTATCCATTACTTAACTTGCTATGTAACCTGAAGTACTAAAACGTCAATATAAAAGGATTGGATTTAATACGTGTTATCGAAGCTAAAATATATTTTTTTAAGCGAAGTTAATAAAAGTTATATGAAAACACTTCAAAAATA
This sequence comes from Hyppa rectilinea, assembly GCA_951799385.1. Taxonomy (NCBI): domain Eukaryota; kingdom Metazoa; phylum Arthropoda; class Insecta; order Lepidoptera; family Noctuidae; genus Hyppa; species Hyppa rectilinea. The sequence continues at coordinate 2,533,425 of OX637310.1, read as the reverse complement.
TACCTCAAACAAAACAGAATTTTCAAAATCGGTTCATTATTTTATTGACGGAGAAATCGGTGTAAATATTTAAAAAAAAACATACATACAGTCGAACATAGAACTTCGTCCTTTTTTATAAGTCTGTTAAAAAGATCTCAATCTGTGATTGTAAGAGCATGCCATTGTTCAAGTCTGCTAATAGCGCTACACTGAGGAAAATTTTGTGTCCATGCGTAATAAGATTTACCTGATTAATATGAGTCATGCTAGAAATACTGTTTAAAACAAAATTTTCCTTGTTTGATTGGAGATTTATAACCGGCACTGCAGAGCTTTCGCGATGTTTGTGGAGACATTAATTGATGATTTCTTTGACGTAATAAGGAAAACTGCATGTATGATGAACAAGATGAGGAGCTCGTGGCTAAGTACTAACACCCGCACAGGTGGATCCACCAGGTTCAGCTACGCTTGCTGCTCCATGTAAAATACTGGTATTCAGCTGCATCCGGTTAGACTGGAAGCCGACCCCAACATAGTTGGGAAAAGGCTAGGCAGATAATGATGATGGAAGATGAGCAGCGATAGTTCTTTTACTGTGTACTGGGTAAGTGTACCTGCAGGGAAATAGACAATAGTTGGCTCCAGGTAAATTTGAAAAATTCTCCATTAACCTTATAAAACCTGCTGAATTCTTCAGTTCATTTAAGTCAGAAACAACACTACATATTAAACGTTTGATTTATAATAGACAAATCACAAGGGTTTGTCTAGATTACATTTAAATTCAAGGTACAAGGGGCCTCAGGCGGCACATAAATTGGACTCCACTCACTGTGAACTGTATAGGGTTAACCCACAAACCGACCCTATTCGGAAATTAAGGTAAATGTAATTAAGATCGGACAAACGCGAAGAGACGTGTACTCAGTAGTGGATGGACCGGGCTGTCAATGATGATGGTGAATTAGGATGTTGTAAAAATTGATGTAGCCTGTGAATTAATTCCTATACAGGGTGAAATTGAATTCATGAGCAATATTTTAAGGGGTCATTGAACTCATCATTATGAACAACTATTACTATGACAACAAATCTGAAATCGCGAAAAAAAAACAGCTGTCTCTTGCATTAAGCTCGTAGGTATAACATTTTTTCGCGATTTCATGTGTATAGTATAAGTCATATTCATTTGTTTAAAATAGGCACAATAATAATGGTAAATATAGATAAAAAAGAGTGCACTGTATAATGCCGGCTGTACCAATGAAATTATACTTACTTTAATCTAAAGTTGTATGGCAATCTTGTTCAAAATATCAGTCTTTTAGCCCTAACAATTAAGGCTGTATGTTATCTGCCAGTGAATGGATGATTATAAATTATAATATTAAGTAATTATTAATGAAACTATTGTCAGTACCGGTTACGGATTACGATCGATATCACTACATAGTATAAAACAAAGTCGCTTTCTCTGTCCCTATATCCCTATGTATGCTTAAATAATTAAAACTACGCAACGGATTTTGATGCGTTTTTATATAATAGATAGAGTGATTGAAGAGAAAGGTTTATGTGTATAATTTATCGACATATTATGCGGGCGAAGCCGCGGGCGGAAGCTAGTACAACATAAAACAGCGCTGATGTCGGCTAGGAAATATGAAAAAAAACATCAATGTATCAAAACAGTCTGCGGGAATGTCAAGGTTACGCGTGTTAAGTTCCGGACGGGCGAGAACGAGATAGCACTCTGACAGAGTAAGATATCAACAGCCATAAATTGTGGTATCAAACTATCAGTCAAAGCGTACCAAATGCAGGCTTACGTGGTGTAGATAAGGTGGTTTTCTCTTTAATTTTTGCTTACGAGAAACATTACTGCTGTGACACAGTCATGCTCGCGAAGGAAGTGGCGGGATGGGTGAGAGAAAGGTCCTCCCGTCCCAGCCGCCGCTGGAGACGCCCCGGGTGTCGGGAGCCACGTGAAGACTCCCGGCGCGGGCCTGCGGATGGTGAGTAATGGGTGACTCACCGTCCGATCAGGACCAGATCCGTGCCGGACGGCGCGTATATGTTCCACGCGCGCCTGAAAGAGATGTCAGCATACGAAGGGGGATTAGGGCCAAGCCTGCCAAGCGGGATTGGAAGATAAGGCCGGCCGTAGTAGCCGTAGTAACGATGACCGTTGGGGTTCTTGTTCTTGTGTGTTGGGGGAGACCGATAATTGGCAAACGTAAGGTTGAATGCCGTCAGGTAGTGTGGAGCGACGATCTTTGCAGGGGCTGGTAGCAGCTGGATGAAAGTTGCCGAGAAACGAGCTGAGCGAGCGATGATGACGAACATAACCTCTTATTATTCTGTCTCCTATACGTTTTTGAGCAATAGGTCATTATCATTGTTCATGTTGATAAGAGAAGAAAAGTGTTTTTAACAGATCTCAAGGCACTAACAAAAACAAAAAAAGCAAAGTATAAAATAGTCACTGAAATCAATAAAAATAAACGTTTCTAACATTTGCAGGACAACCATTAATTTTAATACGCGTAGATACAATCTGAATTCGGTGTAAGTTTGTAAGTGCACTGCATTATGACAGATTTGGAAAATTAAAAAAAAACTGTAAGTACACACACGTTCTATCTTCAAATTCACATGATTGTTATCTCATTATTCACATGTTTTAACAATCTCCCTGTGCATATTTCAATTATCTTCTTTGATCAGTCTGAATAAGATGGACACTTGTTATCAACGCCCATGGCTGCAACTCCAAGACGATCTCTTCTCTCTCCAATAACCACTGGTACTTCCACTGAAGCATTGATGTGAGGAAATGGAACTTTGGCTGTCACTTTCACCTTGTATTCTCCTACCAAAATCTTCGCATGTTGTATTGAGTACAAACTTGGTAAAGTTGGAACAGTAAATGTTAGATTCGACACACTCTTCTCCTTTAAACTTGGCGAATAGCTCTTTGTTGCTTTGACAGTCTCACTGCCAATTTTTTTTGACAGATTATCATCTGCTATGTATGTGAAATATTTTATAAGCTCAGTTTTAATCGTTATTGGGACATCAGAGTCATTGTTTATCGTAAGCTTCAGTGTGATGTTCTCTCCTGGAGTCAAAAATGTTTTGTCTATTTCAGCTTTTATAATAATGTTGTTGTTGGATGTCAGAGAGAAAACGTCTTTCTGTAAACCAAATATCAGAGGCTCTGGGGAACACGGATTTACAAAGCCGTAAACAGGTACTTCTACACCAAATGTACATTTAGTTCCAAAGAAGTATTACTTCACGAATGTAACTACAACTTTGTAGTCTATAGTACAGGTGAGATTTCCCATTGATGTCGGTATATCATCTGGCAGCAAGAATTCGAAGGGGTATTGGAAAGGTCCTGATAGAAGAACTTCTTCGTCATTTCTGGCTATGAGCAAATTCTTGCATAAATTTACATACTCTTGTTCGTTCCTATAGGTGGTTGTCATATTATCTGAATCCGATTCTGACCACTGACACCTTCCTTTGCCCACGAAATTGATGTCTATGTTTCGAAACTTAGTTGGTTTTTCGATGAAATAATTCACTGTTCCAACCACAGACTGTCCTGGTCTGTAGACGCCTTCTTTCGCTTTTTGGAGTAATATTTGACACGTCACACCCATTTTGGTAGAAAAACAGAGGTTAAAATGTGCAAACGCCTACTCGAGAGCTTTGTTCTTGAAATACTACCGTGATTAAATGATAGTTCAAATAATTGTGATTATACAAAATAATTGTTAGCACTTTTACCTATCCGAAAATTTACTTTAATGACATGAGCAGTAAGTTTAATTTAGAATGATAATATAAATTAAAGCGCTATCGGACACTCAAAGGACATGATTTGTAACAGTTAAACGTGATCTTTGTGCTATATAATTAAGGTTCGTAATCGTCTGTGGCTGAGCAGGTTACGTCATCGCTAAGTGGAAATCCTTTCAGATAGCAAGTGTGTATTAGAAATTTAAGTAGAATATTCGACGATGGCAAGACGTCACACACTGCGCGAATGGTGTCTACAATTTGGTGCCTATTTCCCTTATTTGGGTCGTATTTACTAAGAAATATAATATGTAGGTTCTGTCTACCCCATAGGCGCGTGATATATATGAAAGTAAAAGCCTAGGTCACCCGAAACAAGGTAAACTTGCTCAGGCAAAGATTTATAGACAACTCCTCCTTGGAGTGTTTTTTTTTTAAAGGCTTTTTTTTTAAGGCTGGGAAATCATCCAGTGACTGCTCCCGCTCTGGGTGGAGCGGAAGGGAGTGTCAGACTCTTACTGACTGAAACCAATCCATATTCCTTCCGTAGCCCTTTATGTTCCGGGGTAGCGGTAACCCTTTCGGACAATCCCGCTTACCCGGCAGGCTTGGCCCTGAGGGCCCCTTCATATACTCCTTGAGTGTTTATGTTGTACTGTTTCACAAACAATGAGACGCTTAATATCTTGTCTTGCTAGTCCTATCATCTGCACGTTACAGAAACTGATGGACGCTTACGATAGCGCCGAACATGTAGCCGAATAATTCTAAGCCGAGTTCGTTCAGATTGCCATCGACATGAAGAATATTAAAGTTAATTATAATAAAAACTTTCGGCTGTCATTCGTGGACCTTTGAAAGTCGTTACGGGTCGCCGCATCTGACTAGACTGGAAGCCAACGTAGTACCTAATAGGAAAAGGCTAGGCAGATTTAGATTTTTATAATTAAAAAATTTTGGAACTATTTTTATTCGATATATCGGAAACATTATAAATTCTTAATATTGGGAACTCGGAAAACTTCTGTTTGAATTGTTATCGGTTCTTATTGTGTATTCGTCCTCGCCACCGACCGCCATGACGTACCGGTCCATCCGCTCCCCAACCCGTGGTCGAGTCAGCCCGCGCTGCTGAAGTTGTAGCTTTAAATTCGTCCCAATATAATCTAACTGATCCAGCCTGTCATTTGCTGCTACGAGAAACATTACTGCCGGCCAGCCGGATTAGCTGAAGAACCGATGACTGGTGGGAAAGACGTGTTCTTGTTCCTGTGTGTTGGGAGACACCGCGAATAGCCAAACGTAAGGTTTAATGCCCTCAGGTAGTATGGAACTAAGCGGGATTGTCCGAAAGGGTTACCGCTACCCCGGAACATAAAGGGCTACGGAAGAAACATGGATGGGTTTTAGTCAGTAAGAGTCTGACACTCCCTTCCGCTACACCCAGAGCGGGAGGAGTCATTGGATGATTTCCCAGCCTTAAAAAAAAAAAAAAAAGTAGTATGGAACGACGATCCTTGCAGGGACTGGTAGTAGTTGGATGAGAGTTGCCGAGAATCGAGTTGAATGGCGTGCAGCTGGAGAGGCTTGCTGTAGGCTGCTGATGATGATGATGAACATAACCTCTAAGCGTTTTTAACAGATCCCAAGGCAAACCAAAATTTAGTTGACAGAAAGGAAAAAGCACTAACAAAAGCAAAGTATAAGATATATTTAGTCACTGAAATCAATAAAAATAAACGTTTCTAACATTTTCAGGCCAATCGTTAATTTTAATACGCATAGATACAATCTTAAATCGGCCCAAGTTTGTAAGTGCGTAATAAAAAAAAAAAGTAAGTCCAATTTCTATCTTCAAAAAAAAAATTAAAATCAATTAATGTGTTGTCCCATTTTTCACAAGTTTCAACAATCACCTTGTACATGTTTCAATTATCAGTTCTGAATACGATGGATACTTGTTATCAATGCCCAGGGCTGCAACTCAAAGACAATCTCCAATGACCACTGGTATATCAAATACAGCACTGATGTGAGGAAATGGAACTTTGGCTGTCACTCTCACTTTGTATTCTCCTACCAAAATCTTCGCATGTTGTATCGAGTACAAACTGGGAAACGTTGGAACAGTAAATGTTAGATTCGACACACTCTTCTTCTTTAAACTTGGCGAATAGCTCTTTGTTGTTGTAACAGTTTCACTGCAAATTTTTTTTGCCGCAGCTTTGTATGTGAAATATCTTATAAGCTCAGCTATAATCGTTACTGGGACATGTGAGTCATTGTTTATCGTAAGCTTCAGTGTGATGTTCTTTCCTGGAGTCACACATGTTTTATCTATTTCTACTTTTATAATAATGCTGTTGTTGTTGGATGTCAGAGAGAAAAGATCTTTCTTAAAGCCAAGTATCAAAGGCTCTGGGGAACACGGCATCACATAGCAGTAAACAGGTACTTCTGCATCAAATGTCCAATTAGTTCTAAAGAAGTTTTCCTTCACGAATGTGACTACAACTTTGTACTCTATAGTACAGATGAGATTTGCCATTGATGTCGGTATATTATGTGGCAGTAAGAATTCGAAGGGGTATCGAAACGGTCCTGATAGAAAAACTTCTTCGCCATTTCTGGCTATGAACCAAATTCTGGCATAAATTTACGTACTCTTCTTTGTTGCTATAGGTGGTTGTCGTACGTAAATCCGATTCTGACCACTGACACCTTCCTTTGCCAATGAAACTGACGTCTATTCTTCGAAACATCGTTGGTTTTTCGATGAAATAATTCACTATTCCAACCACAGATTGTCCTGGTCTGTAGACGCCTTCTTTTGCTTTTTGGAGTATTATTTGACACGTCACACCCATTTTGGTAAAAACACAGAGGTTAAAATGTGCAAACGCCTACTCGAGAGCTTTGCTCTTGAAATACTGCCGTTTTTAAATGATAGTTAAAAAAAAATTGCGTTTTTACAAAAACATTGTTACCACTTATACCTATCCAAAAAATTACTTTAATGACATGAGCAGTAAGTTTAATTTTGAATGATAAATTAAAGCACTATCGGGTACTGACGCAAAGGATATGATTTGTAGCAGTTAAACGTGATCTTTGTGCTATATAATTAGGGTTTGTAATCGTCTGTGGCGAAACAGGTTACGACATCGCTAAGTGGATAACCTTTCAGATAGCAAGTGTGTGTTAGAAATTTAAGTAGTATATTCGACGATGGAAAGACGTCACACTGCGCGAATGGTGTCTACAATTTGGTGCCTATTTCCCTTATTTTGGTCGTTTTTACTAAGAAATATATGTAGGTTCTGTTGTTTCTGTCTACTCCATAGGCGCATGAGTATATGTGTGAAAGTATGATATAAGTAGGTAAGTAGCTGTCAATAAAACAATGTGGTCGTGCGCACTGAATCACTACTTAAAGTCCTTCAGCCGCGTCTGTCTATCTGAATGCGATAACTCAATTCCTGCAGTAGTAATCCAAAGTAAAAAACAAGATGTTAAACACACTGCAATGTGCCACATTTCGAGCAAGCTTTATCAAACAAGAAAAGTACGTAAATTTATTATTTTGTTATAATATCATCAATATTACAAACATTTCATGATCAATAATGCATTACTGCAAGATCTATTTTGGAGTTGTTACAGTTAGGGTGATAGTCGTAGTCTAGCCACATCAATTATAACAAAATTATTAGAGAATGTGTAATATTTATAATACAGTACAATATATCATGAATTTAATACAATATACAATAAACAGCATTTAACAAAACTCATTACGTATTCACACAATCTTTGCCCAGTCTAGCTTTCATAATCAAGTGCACTACACAACGTTATTAATGAAAGCCTCGATCACCCAAATCAAAGAAAACTTGCTCAAGCAAAGATTTATAGACAACTCCTCCTTGGAGTGTAAATGTTGTACTGTTTCACAAACAATGAGACACTTTATATCTTGCCCTGCGTGTCCTGTCATCTGCACGTTACAGGAACTGATGGACGCTAGCGATAGCACCGAACATGAAGCCGAATTCTGGGCCGAGTTCGTTTAGATTGCCATCGACACGCTAAGAAGAATATTAATGTTAGTTATAATTAAAACTTAGGCTGTCATTCGTGGACCTTTGACAGTCGTTACGGGTCGCCAGAAGCCCGAAAGTGATCTAACATTCGGTCTTACCAAGGGGGATCGTATTACCCAGCTTCTGGTGGAGGCAGGCAATCGCTCCATGTAAAATACTGGTATTCAGCTGCATCTGATCGGACTGGAAGCCAACATAGTTGGGAAAAGGCTAGGCAGATTTAGATTTTTTTGATTAGGACTTTTTGTAACTTCTTCTTTTCGATATATCGGAAACATTATAAATTCTTAATATTGGGAACTCCCATAAACACCTACAGATCTATTAAATTTATTTCAACAGCTTCTGGCATTATCGAAGACGAAGAATTCCCGTCTTCATATCCCACGATTACACCTCCAAGATGATATTCTCTTCTCTCTCCAATAACCACTGGTACTTCCATTTCAGCATTGGTGTGAGGTAATGGAAGCATCACTGTCACTCTTACTTTAAATTCCCTTAATATGATCTTCGCATGCTGTATCGTATACAAACCTGGTAACGTTGGGATAATGCAGGTTATTATTGACATACTTTTATTCGCTATACTTGCAGATTTCGTTTTTGCAGTTTCGACTGGCTTGCATACAACATGTCTTCTTTCACAATCTGATACATAAGTAAAATATTCCAAAAGTTCTGTTTTAATAGTTAATTGGATGTCTGTGTCATTATTAATCGTAAGCTTCAGTCTAATGGTTTCTCCTGGAGTTATTAATGTTTTATTTATTTCTGCGTGTACTTCAAAGTCATTGTTTGATGTAAGAGAGAAAAGATTTTTCTTTAAACCCAATAACAGAGGTTCTGGAGAGCACGGGCTTACGTAGCCGTAAACAGGTATTTCTTTACTAAATTCGTTTATACATTTAGAGCCTTTTGCCTTCACGAATATTACTAGAACTTAATATTCTATTTTGCCGCCTGTGTTACTTTTTATTGATGATGGTATATCTTCTGGCAGTAGGAATTCGAAAGGGTACTTGAAAGTTCCTGATAGAATAACTTCATGGCCATTTATGGCTTTGAACGAGTTTCTGTTCGCCTTCACATACTCTTCAATGTTATCATAATCAAATATTATTTTGTCTGGGCTCGGTTCTAACCAATGACACGTCCCTTTTCCCAGAAAAGAGATATCTACAGATCTGAATTTCGTGGGATTGTTAATGAAATACTTCACTGTACCTGAAACAAGTTTTCCGGGTCTGAAAACACCGTTTATTGGCCTTTGGATAAGTATTTGACACTCCACACCCATATTGGAAAGACTGAACATAAGCACTTCCCGGCAATGACTGGCATTGTTCAAGTATAACATGACGTATGCAAACTGGAGCGATGTATGCAGTAATGATATCTATGTTACCTTCAATGTGTTTAATTTTGACTTTGTATAGAATGCCTCGTTACACAGGAAATAGGTCACATTGAAAGAAATGACAATTAAACAACAAGGGAAATTCTTCTTCTTGTTCTTCGCTTCGCTCTTGACAGAGCGGTCGTCACGATGTACTGTGTCTAATCGCAGGTGTAGTCCATGCACGGAAAGGACATACCTACTAATATTCTTATACATAAAATACATAGAAATTTCCTTTACACGGCTTCGTCAAAATATTCGAATAAAAAAAGACAACACGAACTTCACATTAAAATGATAATGATTATTAACTAAAGTCGGTATTAATCACATTTAAACAGGATGAGCCTTATCTATAAACTATTATTGTGCAAAATAGGAACATCTGTTTACTGGACTAATTTGGACTGCCTCGTTGGTCTAGTGGCCGCAAGCGCTTTTATTGAGCATGAGGTCTTAGGCTCAATCTCCAAGACAAAGTCAAAATCAAATCATTTATTTGAAAAAGGCACAAGAAAGGCACTTTTGAACGTCAAGTCGGGCAATGGTTTATTTGATTTGGGTTTTCCCATATAGAATTCCTCAGTAGTAGCCCGGTGTCTGGAGTTTTGCCCAGTTATTGGCAATAGGCTCACCCCCATTACATGGGACTTAAACATACCTGGTGAAATATGGGTGTTACTATGGGTATACCTACCTCTGTCTTCGAGGAAACAAGGCGTGATGTTGTTATGGTTAATTTTAATATAAACATAAACCTTCCAGAGTAGATGCTCTAAATGACGGTGAAACCGCATCAAAATCCGTTAAGCGTACTAACTGTTTTTTTTTGTATTTTTTTGTTATATCGGCAACAGAAATATATAATCTGTGAAAATTTCAACCGGCTAACTATCATGGTTAACAAGATTGAGCATGGTGACAGACGGACCGACATACGATCGGATGGATGGAGAGCAAAGTCTTGTTAATAGGGTCCCGTTTCACCCTTTGGGTATGTAATAAGGTAATAATAATCATTTTATTTTCAAGCAACAAGACTCATAGTGTTAGTAACAATATACTTACAAACTATGTTAGTAATACAATTACAAAAAAGAAAACAGATTGTGACATCACTGCTGCACGGTGACACCCTGCAGCAGTGGTTCACAAACACACAATCAAGAAAAATTTATAAAATAGGCCTGTTTAAGTTGTAAGTTATAATAAATTATGTTAGTTCCACAAACATGTTTTTTGTTTACATAATTGGAAACTAAATTGCAAAGCAACATCAAATGATAATGTAACTTTTTCTTGATAAATATCACAATATTATGCTTTATTAAGTCTATTATTGTTCTGTCTATCGTTATTGCGACGTTACATGGCTCATAGATAATTCTGAAGTATCTATATTCAGTGATAAGATTAATTTCTTGTTAAATGCAGAAAACTTCTGTTTGAATTGTTATCGGTTCTTATTGTATTTATTACATGCTATATGAAACATGTATAAAAGAGGACGGAGTATTGTGGTTCAACCAGGGAGAGGCCTATATTTTTCTCACGTTTTGATCAAAGTTCTTGATACTATTGAATAGTACCACCTTCCATGCGAACACAACCACAGGTTTTTTTTTTGAGGTTGGGAAATCAGTCAATGACTTCTCCCACTCTGGTAGAAGCGGAAGCGAGTGTCAGACTTTTACTGACTAAAACCCATCCATGTTCCTTCCTTAGCCCTTTAAGTTCCGGGGTAAGTTACCCTTTCGGATAATCCCGCTTAACAACCACAGGCTAAACTGTGTTTTATCGATGACTAAATACGTATTTGTATCCATCTATTAAATATTCCAGATTAGCAATATCTTTGATAAGATAAACTTGCCCAAAAAGCCAGAAACAGAAACAAGCATCGTTTTGGTGATAAGGTTTAGTCAATCTCTGCTACCACAGATATAGGTTGTGTACAAAATTGTTGCCTATATAATAGATATGGGAGTGAAGTGTCAAATTTTACTAACGAACAACACAAAAGGTATCTATAAAGCGGGACAGTCAGTGCAAGGATCAGTGAAATATGTTACAGACGAACCAACAGAGTTCACTAGCGTCACCCTCTCGTTAAGAGGTAAAGGAGTATGTTGGTGGGTACCCCTCATTTCCGGTAAGGGAACTATATACACTGGTTCCGAAGACTACGTTTATCAGTGCATGGATTTACTTCAAGCTAGAGAAAATGAAGCAGTGACAATTGCAGCGGGAACTTACGAAAAACAATTCTGTTTTGTACTTCCACAAGTGATTCCATCTTCTTATAAAGACTCGAGATGCTTTATTGCGTACTTCGTCGAACTAAAATTCGTGAACCCAAACTTTATGAGCTTTTCCAAAAGGTTTGCCATAGACATTAAGGTTCACGGTGGCATTCAACCATGTCTCATACAGCCAATGATTTACGAAACGAAAAAAGAGTTTTTCCCATCAAAGAAAGCCATAACTTTAAGTGTAGAAATTGAAAATATATTTTTCTACGCAGGGGAAACTATAAAACTTAAATTTAATATAAAAAACCAATCAGAAGTGGCTATTACTGCTAGAAGAGCAGAATTAATTGAGTATATTACTTATAAATCTGATTGTAACCATCAAAAGCAAAAATCTAAGATAGTTAACGGATTGAACGTGAATTTAATTGGTGCTGCAAGACTAAAGGCTGACCATGAAAACATCGATAAAATTACGAAAACACCAGAATTATTCTCAATACATTCCAATATTTTAGCAAAAGAATATAAAGTGAAAGTTACTCTCAAATTTCCTTTTCCGCATAGAGAACTTAACCTGGAGATTCCAGTGACCATCGCAGAGAAAGTTTATGACTCTGAGGAATTGAAGTTAAATGATCAACCACCTTCTTATTGGCAAGCTATGAACGAAAAAAAAGGAAAGGTCTTCCTTTAATAAAATGAAATAAAAAACATTTAAGAAACCACAGATGACATTATTTGTTTTTTGTTCGTATTCACACTAATTATTAATTACACTATAGGCAAAAGTTTGTGAGTGTGTGTGTCCATGTTTATATGTTTGTCACTTCTTCACGGTCAAACGGCTGAACGGGTCTGGATGAAACTTTGCACAGAGGTAGTTTATGACCTGGATTAACACATAGGATAATTTATCCCGGCAGTGGGATCCCCTTGGGATAATTTCCGATATCCACGCAGGCAAAGTCGCTGGCTATAACTAGTACTATTTACTAATTTTGTGAGTTTCTCATATCTCCATATTTATATCATTTTAGGCACAAAATGATTTAAGGACAGATAAAAAGACGTTTTAACAACATCCATAAAGAATGGCGCACTATTTGAATTTGCTCCATTAATTAAATAGATAAATACGATTAGCTATTGTTATTATCAATGATAAGAAAAATCCGGCTATACTGCCAAAATATTATGAAACAAACTCACAATAATTTCGTTTAGTCCTTACCAGCTATTTACCACGAAAGGATGTTTTCGATTTAAATAAAATGGGAGTCAAGTGTGAAATTTTACTACTTAATAAAACAAAAGATAACTTCAAAGCTGGAGACTACTGAGTCTCCAGCTTTGTAGTTATCCACTTCCACTGGGAAAGGATAGTAAAATATGTTATAGACAAACCAACGGTGTTCAAAAGTGTTACTCTCTCGGTAAGAGGTAAAGGATTCTGGTATTGGGCACCCATCTCTACCGAAACTCTTTTCACTGACTCAGAAAACTTAGTTGAACAGCGCATGGATTTACTTGAAGCAAGTGAAAATGAACCAGTGACAATGCTAGTTGGACTTTCGAAAAACAATTCTGCTTTGTACTGCCAGATGAAATTCCATCTTCTTTTATTAATCCCAATATTTGCTTTATTTCGTTCTTTGTTCAACTGGAATTCGTAAAACCGAACTCGATGAGTGTAACTCAGAAGTTTTACTGAGACATTCGAGTACAAAGTGGTTTAACACCTCGGGGTAAAGAAACTTATCTGGTCGAGGAAATCAAAAAGTTTACTTTTTCAAAGAAAACGGTAAGTTTAATAGCATATATTAAAAAACCGTTTTTGTACGCGGGGGAAGATATAAAATTGATATTTTTGAAATCATAAAAAACTGCTCGGACTTGTCGGTTGTTTCTTCAAAAGTTGAGTTAATACAGTGTGTGACATCAGTCTAATATTACGAAGCAATATTTAACGATCTTAAATGGGATGGAAGTAAAATATCTTGGGGCAAATAGATTGAAGACTGAACTGAAACATACTCTCAATATGTCCACAACACGTGATATGTTTACAGTACATTCTCATTTGTGTTAAGAGTAGAATTTAGAGTTAGAATAATGCTTATGTTTCCTTGGCCGCATTCAGACATCTTCGTGGCAATTCCGGTCGCTATCGCGAAGAAAATTTTAAGAGAATATGTATACTTCACCTATTGTGGCATGTGCACATGATCACATCATATAATAAATATTTATAAGATATTGTGCAACTTTTTAAAAAAGTAAGTGTGGAGCTTTTTGCCCACTCTTCTCCATACGAAACCTTAGGGAGCACCTAGAATCAATTGTATTTGTATGTGGGCCTTAATAGTATGACATTTAAACTATAATAATTTAATATATTCGTATGGAAGTATTCTTTTAATTAGTAAGTTAAGTCTAAGATATGATTCTATAATTTATATACTCTTTTTCATTATGATGCCAGCGTATCAAGCTATTCCGTACTTTTATCCAATTGAACATGCCCCTTATTCATTTGTTATAAAGTTGAAAAACTATCAATAAAAACATTGACAGATTGGGGTAGCTTGATGTGTTGGCTACTTTGCCGATAGAATTCAAGTGGTACAAGATTATTTCATCAATTTATGTTACCTCCAGTCTCACCAAACACAGGTGTACCTAGTTCCGACGCAATTCATGGGAGAACTTGATATAGATTTAAGAAAACTGTATTTAACGTTAGTCCTTTAATTTTTTAATAAAATTTTGTTTTAATAATTTATATTTTATTTTCGTAAATTAAACCCGATCACATCTGAATCGCGTTTAAGAGCTGTCAGTGTCAACATTGATTGGGAATCTTGACAGTGACTACTTAAACGCAGTTAAGATATGCTGATCGCGTTCAGTTTAATTGGTGAAATCAGCTGTACGTCTTTTACTGGATCAATGCGAGTTTATGTAGCGGCATCTATATCACCACCTGCAAATTACGCGTCGCACTGACGTCACGAAAAATTCGGCAACGCGCAGCAGAGTTCATTGCGCGTCTAGCATTATATACAACATCTCGACGTCCACCGTCGGTTATTACAGCACCCGTTCCTGCGTCCGTCTTCTAAATTGAGGTTTAGTACTTTAGGTTTTTTACTTAACTTTAGACTTTTTTTTAAGGCTCGGAAATCAACGGTCCAAATACGATATAATCTTCTTCTTTTCGAGTGGTTAGTGACTAACCTGGTGTCAGAGTTTTTATGCTGCCCATGGGCCTCAGACCTTGCTGCACATGCTGTTGAGAAATATCCCTCAGACATGCTGATTTCCTCACGATGTTTTCCTTTACCGACTTTTAAGCAAGTGATGATTATACAATCCGTAAAATCCAATAGAGGATCAAAAAGCCTCTCCACCAAAATCAAGGATATGACAAGTCAACTTATCATCAACCTTAAAGATAAGTGTTTAATCTTAATGAGGAGTGCCTCATTAATAAGGATAATAAGGATCCCTAACACGTGCAAAACAAAATTGTGATGGTGAGTGCTTTGAGAAGACCTATCAAATGATCAATCGATCAGTGTAGTTTTTCCCAACTACCTTGGGATCGGCTTTCAGTCTAACAGGATGCAGTTGAATATCACAATTTTAGAAGAAGCTAATCTGACCTACACGCTGGGTAACACAATAACCAGTATGAACAACAACAATAACAAACTCCCGTGTCCCTCGTGGACCTACAATTATTAATAGGACAAAATAATAGGACCTCAAAGGATTACTTGGTAAGACTGTTTGTCAAAAATCTTGGGTTTCAGAATACCCGTAACTACTGTCAAAGATTAACGATTCACAGCTCGTACCCTAATATGTAATGAATGATCACCCATCCACGAAATGACCGCAGCAAGCGTTGCTTAACCTTCGATCGACCGGTTAACACCAAACTATTTATTAGGTTTGCAACGAAATCTCGCTTTTTTCTCCACAAACGCGGAATGTCTGAAATTGTATCTCTACATCCGCTTCCATCTACACAGTTTTCTTTTAATCAAGTCTTAACAAAGAACCTATACTAAAAATTGGCTCTAAAGTCGAAGTTTGAAGCTTTGCTTCCATATCACCGCTGCCAGGTTTGGAACTAAGTAGGAATCTGTTTTGTGGAGCTGGTTCAATTTATGGACCTAGAAATGGTGGGAAAGAGGCGGAGCTATTTATCCCGTATAGCTCCGTCTCATTTTCAAGAGGTGGTAGTTTAGATCCTTGAAGGTGGCAGAGCCGCAAAAACTGTTTTTGAAGAATATTAGTTTGCCCCTTCATAGGTAGATTTTTATATTTTATAAAATGTTAAATGAAACAAGACTACTGGAAAAAGAAAAGTTATAATTAAACACATACACAATTTTTACATGCTGTTAAAAAAATAGACATTCGACGTTTAAGTCATACGACGTAAAATATTATAGGATATATTCAAATATAGATGGAATAATTCAGTGCTTGGGCAAACCAAGCAATGGAACACAACATAGTTATCTACAATATCAAAATATAAACAGTTACAATATAAACATTAATTTATATTTCACATTATCAAAAAGCGTTTTTATAAATAATCCATTAATAAATTATCCTATCATTAACTATAACAACAGATAATTTATCTATCTTCCACATCCTGAACACTATTATTAACTACAACAATATCTGGAACTTTTATAATTAACACTTAAAATTCTCAACACTTTGTTTCAAAAATTATAAAAGCAGATATACAATTGTATGTCCATTGTTATTAAAATTCCAAAAGATTCGTTGCATGTTTTTTTAAATGTTCTGTTCTAATTCTTCGAATATGAATGAGATATAATTGTAAAAAATTCAAGACTTTTCCCCAATATCGTCGCCACCAGCTTCGTCATCACTTGCATCATCATCCTCTTTCTTCGTTTCCCCCATTGCTTCCCAATACGTTGGCGGAGGATCATACATTTCCTCCCGTTGCACTGTATCTCCTATCTGCACAGGTATCTCTAACACAACATTTCTATGAGGTATCGGCAGTTGAGCTTCTATTCTAACCACATAATCTCTCGATACTAACTTTGAATTATCTAAAGTAACTTTATCCGAGGGAACAACAATATCTATCGGCATATGTTGGGTAGCTCCACTTTTGATAGACCCTGTTTTACTATCACAATTCGGTATGACTTCATAAGTCTTCAAGTCAGTATGTCCTGTTGTTTTAAACGTATAAACTTCTATTAATTGAATTACAATACTTTTTATATTCACATGAGTATCATTCTGAATTTCCGATTGGAGTTCTATTTTGCCTCCATTTGTTATTATAGAGGTAAGAATGTTTGCTTTCATGATAACGCTGCTAGATTTGCTGGAGAATAACCGCAGTAAGTTGCTTCTTTCCCCATACATGATGGGTTCTATTGATAGTTTCGGCGTTATGGTAGACGCTACAGTAATTTCCTTTCGAAAATGTTTAGCGAAAGCGAACCAGCCCGGTCTTTCAAATTTTATACGCACATAATATTTTATCTTGCAGTCGATACGGTATCTTGGGATGCGATTGTGGTATTCAAATGACGGAGGTAAGTTCTGAGGTAATCTGAAATTGAATTTTAAGTCGTAACACCCTGGAAATACGATTTGTTTTCCTTCTTGAATGACCTCATCTGTATCAACATAGACTTCGCTGTTGAAGTAGGTTCTGTTTCTATCTTTGGTTCTCTGTATTATTCTCAAATTACCCATTCCTTTTAAGGAGATGGTTGTCTTTTCTAATTCCATTTGTTCATCTAGCGCATATTTGATCATGCCAGAAACTACTTCTCCACAGTAGAAAGCACCGTCTGGTGGTTTGTATAAGTTGATTTGACAATGTATACCCATTTTGAATTAAACGGTTTTAGCGGGAATTCACGAGATTTTATCACAATTAACCAAAGTGTATGTTTATTTATTTACTATTTAGTTCGTTAGGTCCACTCACTCCTAAAGTTTTCAGCAAAATAACAATTCTCATGATTTATATATAGTTTATCAGAAATGCGACATGATAATGTTATCAATATCATACGATAACAGCCGATAATGTCATAATATATGAATCCCATTTGAATACACAAACACTACAAGGAACGTCCTTCACAAGATATGATAAATATCAAAGTTTTACCGATTGTTCGTAACGTCTGTCTTTTTACCCCAGTATTCAAAACTGTGTCCACTTGTAAGCCAAATGATATTAAATATAATACCGTGCTTTATTACCTTGACTTGAAAACAAATAATTTAATAAGACAACCAAACCCTCCTGAGCTCTGTCATTATATTGCAAAGAGTAAAATAATAAGACTGATTATATTGCCTGTTGCTTTACTGACAGAATTATGAGTCAAAACGGTTAGTTCGGAAACACATCCGCTGTTGAATCTAGATCGTACAGGAGAAAATACTCCTTCCTTGTTAAATAAACAAAAAAACGTTTCCAGTTTTGGAAATTAAATTAAATGCCAATAATCATTCTATCAGACAATAAAAAATCTAGAAACGTAACGGCTTTAAAAAGAGCATTTTTTTTAAGTTTTACATCAGACCAAAGCAGCCGTATATAAGTGATGTATCCGAACTTGTCAGTAGAGCGGCAGACGATCACTATCATTCGCTGCATGTGAAAGAGACAAACTTATTTCTCTCTCTTAGCCCACCTACGTCACTCATTGATTACTAATGCCAATGACGTCACGACGCGACGGCTACACAGACATTCAACAGGCAAAAAAATTAAACAATTTTGTAGGAACCATGTTGTTTGTTGGGTTTTTGGTTTCAATAACGTAACTTACTTTCTTACTTTAACTTTTTCGTACTTTTGGCATCAGAATCTAGTAACATGTAAATAGCAATCCAGTTAGGTGGACCGGTGATCTTAAGAAGGTGGCTGGGACAGACTGATGAGGAAGGCGAAGATCAGGGTGTTGTGGCGCAGCCCTAAGTCCAGCAGTAGACAGCGACAGGTTGAATTGATTGATTGACACACAAAACATATTCTAAATCTTAGCGTGTCGATGGTAATCTAAATGTACTCGGCCCAGAATTCGACTACCTACATGTTTGGCGCCATCACTAGCGACCATCAGTTACTGTAACGTGCATACGGCAGGACAAAACATGTTAAAGAAATCAGAGAGCAAACGTACTGCATACAGGTTTTTTTTTTGAATCGTGAATCTCTAGCATCTTCGCATAGCTACAAAGTAAACTTTTAGCCACATTTCAATCATCATCTGCTTAGCCTTTTCCCAACTATGTTGGGGTCGGCTTCCAGTCTAACCGGATGCAGCTTAATACCAGTATTTTACATGGAGGGACTGCCTGTCTATTAGCCACATTTCAATAACCTGCGAATTTGCCTTGAAATATTTATAAAAGCAGAATTTGTTTGTCACAAAATCTTCAATCTTTATCTTTAAGTATTTTGATATATCTAATCTATGAAAATTTCGAGGGGCTCGACCAGATTATTAATGCAACATCCGTATTTTTCAGGTGGTTTTATTGATTGTAATCAAAGGCTTAGTTCGGACGTAAAAGTGTGAATCATCCCGAATAAGGCCCGGTTTATCGGAATGATTTATACATTCACGGCCGGCGTATAACCGGATATAATTCGAGAATTTTGATAAGCGATTTCCGAATTGGTTTTTACGCGCAATAAAAGCTGTTTGACGTCGACACTAAAAGTAGCTAGGTTTCCTGTAATTTCTTATTTAGTTAGGCATGAAAAAATGTGATAACTGTCTAGACCAATAAACTTGCACTGATGTCAGCTGCTGCATCTGCTGCTTGCTTGCTTGCTATAATTGTATCTGAAAAGTTAGTGATCTTCAGAAAGTGGTTTCATTTTGGCTGTTCGATTTTAATGGTATATTAATCTGCCGAGCCTTTTCCCAACAATATTGGGGTCGGCTTCCAGTCTAACCGGATGCAGCTGAATACCAGTATTTTACATAGAGCGACTGCCTATCTACGTACGTAATACGGTACCCTATGGTAAGACTGGCTGTCAGATTTTCGGGCTTCTGACGACCCGTAACCACTGTCGAAGATGCACAAATGACAGCCGGGACCAACGGCTTAACGTGCTTTCCGAGGCACGGAGGAGTCTCGGTTTGTAAAGATGGTCACCCATCTACGGCCAACCCCAGCAACCGTAGCTTAACCTGAAGGACCAATCCCTGCTGCTGTTATTACCTAGCCACGAGCTCCTCTTGGCAGTACGATTGTAATTGTAATATATTTACTCCTACAGTTATTTCTTTCTTATCTTAAGACAAAAATGCATATCATTATATGATAAAAATTACACAATGATAATGTACACAATCCTAAACTATAGAAAAAAGAGGATAGACCTGTTTCGGCATTGCAGCCGGCCGGCACAATATTATCTAAACGATTTGACTGAGCCGAATCGTCACCCGATCAAGTGTTTAACACTACTTTATCACAAAAAAAATTATCAACGTGAAAAAAACATTTTTTTCAATATCCAGACTTCATTACTTTATAAAAAGGTGTGTAGCGGCCCCAAGTTTTCCCACAAAACCTATTTGTCTAAAAATAGAAATTAATATATTGAAATTTTTCTGATTATCCTTTTGTAATCTCTTCAGCGAAGGTTTCAGAAAGCAATTTGAGAAAATACTGGATTATCTACTTTCACTTTAAGTTATACTTTAACATGGTAAGCAGTGGTTTAGAATGGAAGATTTTTCTTTCCAAAGTGTGCGAAGATTTTTATTGTTTGTTGCAAAGATCATTTATAATGTACTTCTTAGAATTTATGAAAGATTTATATGCGAGAATATAAGTCAACCAAAAACTTAAAAAAAACATAATATACGTAGGTATATTAACAGTAAACATACAGTATCTGTAGGTATATACAGGGTGAAATTGAATTCATGGGCAAAACTTTAAGGAGTCATTGTACTCATCATTATGAACAAATCAGTTCAATCAATTTCAGATTTGTATATTATTTCCCATATTAAAAGTTCTTCATAATGATGAGTACAATGACCCCTTAAAGTATTGACCGTGAATTCAATTTCACCCTGTATAATAGCTTCTATCATTCTCTGCTCATTCTGCATTAAAAGAGTGAGAACCACTAACTACTACTAAGAGCAACAAAGAGCCACTGTTGGTTTATCAAATCCCTTTATTTATAGTCCTTACTTTTGTTCAGCATCTTAAACAACGAAAATATCTTTCATAAATACTGAAAAGAAAAAGGCCCTCGATTATCTTTTGTAAGATATTACATAATATATTGTATCCAACAAAGATTACCGTTGTATCCGAAGTCGTATTCATGATATTAGTTTCTACATTCTTAGCCCCCATTCCGGTTCAGTTTTCATAAATAATGCTTTTGATAGTTACTCTTTCTTATCTGTAGTTTTACTGCTGAAATAGATACCGACTGTAGTTGTGACACAACATAATACATTTTTTAAATCTTTGTCTGTAGGCTAAAGTCTTTCACAGCCAATTTGCTTAACAATTAATATCCCTGACTTTACTTTGGGCAATAGCCCCTACTTATCTATCTATATCTATACATATGATAAATTTGAAGAAAAGTGGTGCCTGTACAATGGATATATATTCAAA
Organism: Hyppa rectilinea; assembly: GCA_951799385.1. Classification (NCBI taxonomy): domain Eukaryota; kingdom Metazoa; phylum Arthropoda; class Insecta; order Lepidoptera; family Noctuidae; genus Hyppa; species Hyppa rectilinea. The sequence continues at coordinate 2,512,168 of OX637310.1, read as the reverse complement.
AAAATAGCAGGGGTTGTTATTATATCGATGCCGAACCCGAAATTGTATTTTTTTTTTTGTCTGTTTGTCTGTGTGTTTGTGCACGCTAATATCAGAAACGGCTTATTCGATTGAGATGCGGTTTTCACTAATATATTGTAATAAGCTTCACTTAACATTCAGTGTTTATTTCGTGTCAATCGGTTCATAAATAAAAAAGTTATGTCAATATTTAATAAAGAATCACGGCGAACATTGTCACTATTCCACGCGGACACAGGGTACAAAAATGCATATAATTATGTGACGCTAAGTCAGAGGCCCACGGGCAGCATTAAAACTCTAACACCAGGTTAGTCACTAACCACACGAAAAGAAGAAGAGGGTACAAAAAAGAAATAATATTTAGTCCGCCGCCACTCAGATAATACAATAATTATAGGAAAGTATTTTTTGCTTTATCATAATAATTAAAAAAATACTCAGATAAAACGCATTAATGTTGGGGAGTAAGGGCTCGCTACGTCACAATTAGGTTTAAAATCTACCTAACCGTGATGTCATACCACATTTTAACCCGATTTATCGACGTAATCTTTATATTATGTTTAAAAAGAAAAAAGACGCGTCCAATGTTTTTTAATAATATATCCTGTCATCCCTAATGCTTAAGCGAATATGGCAAACTCAAGAACTTACTAATTTACAGGCAAAAAGACAGTAGGTATATCTTATTCATTGGGTATGTTTGGTAATGTTGAGAGGATGAATTTTATTCAAAGCCACAAAAGGTGGCACAATAATTTGTAAGGCAGTTGTGAGTAGAAACGCTGACAGGGGGACGCCCTAGAAGGATATAATAGTGACTAAATTAACGATGTGCTTGCGAAACATCAGGGGCATAGTACTGAAGGCCTAGAGAAAGTCACATTTACATTAATGATATCGTAATTGTATAAATCCGATTGGCATAAGGTTTCAAAATGTCACGTGATCAATCGTTTTCGATCGCTAAGTGCTAGACAATGTCAAATTGTGTAACGAAACTCGATACATTTTTATACAAATGCGTTGACAAATGGCGTTCATGACAATCCGAATTGCTGAGATAGCGAATTGTTCGATCACCAATTTTCGAAATCGAATCGACACTTGTCTAGGCCCCCTGATGTACAGAGGCCAGCACATCAAGTTACCACAATCTGTCAAATTTCTTTGATAGTATTTCAACTTTATTGCAAAGACATAAGGTTCATTTTTAATTGAGAAAATTTAACAGGTAGGGATAGCTTGATGTGCTGGCGTGTGTACATAATTATGAAAGTAAACGAAGCGAAAGAAGTATGGAAGGAGAGTAGCGATTGGCGTACTATTGCTTCTGCCTACCCCCATGGGAAGAACGCGTGATTTATGTATGTATGTATATTTCATTAAAATATAAATTTAGTAATTTTTTTCTATCAAGGACGTGTCGAGAGTTGTCAGTTTGAGCCGACAAAAAAAAACATAAAATTTTATACATTTTAATCAAGTCTGACCTTTTTTATAACGTAGGTAGTTATAACGAACCCATTAGGACTAAAATAATTGTTCGGATTTAAAGTTATTGTTCGGTATTTCTTTTTCATCAAAATCTGCCTATATTGTTCCAACAGCTGGGACACAGGCCTTCTCTCTTCAAGAGGGAATTGGCTGTAATCTATCTCGCGGGCCCAGTGCGGGTTGGTAGATGAATTGAGAAGTTTTTGTTCTAAAACATGCTGGTTTCTTCACTATATTTTCGTTTACCGTTATGAGAGCAGTGGTGATGGTGACATTATTTACACAAAGTTGAGCGTCTTACTGGGTCCAAAACCTACAACCCTTGGCCATTCCTGTACACACTGCTTTTTCATATTTAAAAGTCATTGTTACCGGTTCCGTGGCTAAGTATTAATAGTAGCACGGATCAATCCTGCGATCGAAGCGTAGCTTAACCTGAAGCGACGCTTGCCGGGGTTGGTGTGTGGATGGGTGACCAACTTTTGATATCGAGACTCCTCAGTGCTTGTGGCTAAGTAATAACAGCCGCACGGATCGATCCTTCAGATTAAGCTACGGTTGCCGGGGTTGGTCTGTAGATGGGTGACCATCTTTAGATATCAAAACTCCTCCGTGCCTCGGAAACCACGTTAAGCCGTTGGTTCGCATTGTCATTCGTGGATCTTAGACAGTCGATACGGGTAGTCAGAAGCCCGAAATTCTGACAGCCAATCTTACCCAGGGGTATCGTATTACCCAGTTAGTGCCTGGGCTGTGGAGGTCAGATAGGCAGTCGGCTCCATATGAAATACTGGTATTCAGCTGCATCCGGTTAGACTGGAAGCCGACCCCAACATAGTTGGGAAAAGGCTAGGCAGATAGATTTTTTTTGTTACCACTGCATAATCTCTGTAGTATGGTTTTTGGGGGAGAAACCATCGAAAGGCGCATGGTCTTTTGGGGAAAAGACCAAGGAGTGTGGGATATTTACCACGCTAAAACCCCCACTTCCATTAGCACATGGAAGGGGCCGTTACCTCTAAAAAGACCACTCTGGGACCCCGACTGTGCAACGCACGTTAGGGCAAATCCCTGGGGATGAAACGACATACCTACGATTCTACAAAACGATTTGTGACGTGAGTCCTGATTCCTTTATACCCCATACATAGAAATGTAGCAGATTAACATTTATATTATTCAAAATTACCCCCAACCGGCTTTCATACGGCTGAATTCACAAACATACTGTTAAAATAAAATACATATTAATATGGAACACGGAAGTAAACCGAAAAACCCATTCCATTCTACGAAATTACCTAAATACTCACGAATTCCCCAGAGTAAAGTAAGTTTATTTTCATGGATGCAATAAAAGACATTTAGCTACCATTATGTTTCCCAAAATACTGCTTTAACGAATTTACAGAAAAGCGGAGGTTTTTAAATTGCTCTTGATCCTACTAAATGTCTATCTGCTTCTTTACTTTTGAACTGCCTCGTTGGCCTCGTGATTAAGCGGGATTGTCCTTTAAGCGGGATTGTTCGAAAGGGTTACCGCTACCCGGAACATAAAGGGCTACGGAAGGAACATGGATGGGTTTTAGTCAGTAAGAGTCTGACACTCCCTTCCGCTCCACCCAGAGCGAGAGCAGTCATTGGATGATTTCCCAGCCTTAAAAAAAAAGGCCTCGTGATCGAAAGCGCTCCTGCTAAGTATGAAGTCCTAGGTTCCATTCCCGGAGAGAAATTTTTCAATAGCATCCCGGAGTGTCCCGATTTTAGGGGAGTTATGTATACGTAACTAGTGAAAGTTGGTGTCCCTATAGTTCACCCACATTTCGCCAATTATGTTTACCAGGGCGCTAGTCTACAGCAGGAGGCGACTATGGTAAGCGGGATTGTCCGAAAGGGTTACCGCTACCCCGGAACATAAAGGGCTACGGAAGGACCATGGATGGGTTTTAGTCAGTAAGAGTCTGACACTCCCTTCCGCTCCACCCAAAGTGGGATCATTGGATGATTTCCCACCCACAAAAAAAAGAAGGCGATTATATCTATACAAACATTATTAAGAGCACTGAAAGATCGCCCCATAGATAACGCCAACGCGGTCACCGTGTGTCCGACAAACAATAGTTTTTCCATTGTGTCTGCTGCGTGGCACTCAATGACTTAACTTGAAGTTTACATTTTTAACAACATAAATTTAGTCAAGCCTCAGTGTTCCCCAACTATTACTTAACGTATTAAATATACATTCAGTCAAAAAAGTATTGGGAATGGATGATTTGTTTATGGTTCCAAATTCAAATTTTTGTTTTTTTGTAGTTGTTAGATTGGCACAACTGTTTTCCATTTTGGCGCGGAGTTTGAGTTGCATCTGTTATTTATATTAAATACAGTGCTGGTTTTAGTAACATCATATATAGTGTGTATTGCGAATTTCATAATGGACAAAAATATCGAACAAAGAGTTTGTCTTAAATTTTGCATCGCCAATGGAATTTCGTGTTCGGAGTCACTGAAAATGTTACAGAAGGCTTACGGTGAATCGACTTTATCAAAAACTCGTGCTTATGAGTGGTTCAAAGCGTTCAAAAGCGGTCGAGATGTGATGGAAGATTTGCCTCGCTCTGGTAGGCCGTCAACGTCTGCAACTGAAGTTAACATCGCAAAAGTGAAGAAAATAGTGACTGAAAATCCCCATTCAACTCTGAGAGAGATAGCCGCCGAACTTTCTGTATTTCACGAGGCGATCCGTACCATTTTAACTAATCATTTGGGTATGAAACATGTTGCTGCTCGGCTAGTCCCAAAAGATCTGAATTTTCTCCAAAAACTCAATCGCATGAAAGTCGCTGAGGACATGCTAGAAGGAGTCAGTTCGGACCCAACATTCATGAAACGTATTGTTACTGGTGACGAGACGTGGGTTTACGAGTTTGACATGCAAACTAGTCAACAAGCTTCGGAGTGGCGCCTTCCAACTGAACCGAAACCGAAAAAACCACGCCAAAGTCGAATCAAAGTCAAAGTCATGTTGACTGTTTTCTTTGACTATCGCGGTGTTGTGCACTCTGAATTCTTACCGGAAGGTCTAACGGTAAATATAGAATATTATTTGAGCGTTATGCGGCGTTTAAGAGAGCAAATTCGACGAAAAAGGCCAGATTTGTGGAAAGAAAATTCTTAGATTTTGCACCACGACAATGCGCCTTCGCACAAGGCTATCATTGTGAACGAATTTTTGACCAAACACTCAACAAATACCATCCAGCAACCACCATATTCACCAGATATGGCTCCTGCTGACTTTTTTCTTTTTCCTAAACTCAAATTACCACTTCGTGGCACCCGTTTTCAATCGATAGAAGACATAAAGGAGAATTCGCGGCGAGAACTGAACTCAATTCCGGAAGCAGCGTTTAAAAATGTTTTGATGAATGGATTATTCGTTGGCGCAAGTGTATCGTTTCTAAAGGAGCATACTTTGAAGGTGATAAAATAAATTTGGATGAATAACAGACTTTTTGTGTATTATTGATCTTTTCCCGGTACTTTCTTGACAGAGTAGTATGAATAATCCCTAGAACATCCTAGTAACGAACGTCAAAAGAAAGGATACCTACAGTGAACGTGCGTCACAAAGCGCTGCGTAAAGATCAAGTAGCAGTAGAGAATTCACTTAACATTCTACACCAGCTCCCAAAGCTACCCGCCATTATTTAAATTATTGAAAGCTTGTAAAAAAAACTTTTTCATAAAAGTACCTATTAGTGTTTTTTTGGATGTCAGTTGTTTTTTCGAAACAAAACTAATTACTATCTACCTGAATTTTCAAATCGCAAATAATTTGTTTAAATTATTTTTAAAGTTTTAGTGCACGGAATGTAAATCTTATAAATAATTATTGTTTAGTTTAATACTAGGGGTATTTAGACATGCTGCACCAGTTTGACATGATCTCGTCAACGCCAACTGTCGCTGAAAATCAGCGCTGGGGCTCTGTTTCGCATGGGGTCAAAGCATTATGCTGAGCGATGGCCGTTATGCGCGGGTGTCTCGCATATTGTCAGACAGCTTGTTTAATTTTCTTTTTTCCTACTAACGTAATATCTTTTTATAGTCTTGAAAAATAATAAATGGCTTTTTAAGTTTCGTACTAACATAATGTCTGCAAGGCGGTCACTCACATCATTTTTCCATTAAAAATTTTGCCTGATACAAAAAGGCGCCAAAATATCTTCGGAACTTTACTTAGCTAGTATTTTCTTTATGTGTATGATAGGGGCGCATGATCACTTCAATCTAAGAGCATAATAAAAGCTTTCTAACTCAGTTGTGTTCCGTCACGTGACGTCGGGCCACGGGTGATGGAAATAAAAGACTAAGTAGCATCTCGCATACATACGACCTCGGTCCTTCTTTACATTATATTTGGGAAAACTGCGAAAATGGACTGGACTCTTTCACGCCTTGGTTTTGCTAAAATGATATTTATATTATAGTAGGTAGTGCTTTTTTGTGCTCGCTCAAGCAAAACAGGATGGTCATTATTGTATAAAGACAAAAACAGAGAGCGTGTTGAACGTATCTTACGCCATGAAACGAAGGACATAGCACTAACGCGTTGAGTAAAACATAACGTAAAGGGGGATGCCAGGCTGCCATAGTAATTTAGGCCCACTGTGCACACATATAAAAACAATTATAATGATGGGAGGCAATTCCAATAATTAATTAGTAAAAGAAATGATGAACCAAAAACTTTGCATTTCGAAGTTATTTAAGATTCTTATATTTCATCCATGTAAGGATAGGTACCTATATTTATTATTTTAGCGAAAGATCACTTAATACATTATATTAATTTATTTATCAGCATAATTAGCATAGTCAAATAATACAAAATACACTGTACGAAAATCAAAGTCCTGGTCTTGAAGGTGAGCTTGTTTACGTTGCCAACCCATTTACCTGGCCAACCCATCGTTGTACTGTACATTGAACTTCAGCAATTTAACGGATGTCTTCGCATTCTGGATACATTTAAACCTCAGTTGACACAACGCAGATCACCACTTCCAGCAGTGAGCAGGAGATGATGACTGTTGTGAAAGACTAAGTCCAGAGTGAATGCCGGGTTCGTCGGTGGAAGCGTCTAATATCAAATCCAATTTATTGCAAGTGTCATGGTCGTCAGGTATAGGAGAATCGTCAGATTCAGTATTCATGGGAAAAAATAGTCAATTTAACCCGCAATAAATATACTCAAGCTGTCACAAGTTACAAGACAAGCAATGGTTTTGACATTTGACATTTACGTTATCCGCTAGCGGACAAGTTAGTGCTGCCATAAAAAATTCAAAAAAGAGGTTGATCGATATTTGATTTTTTTGTTTACACTAGAATTATCAAAGATAGAAATAACAATAGTTATTAAAGAGAATTTGTGATTTATAATATTATGTATCGTTTGCTCGGAACAAAATGAACGGTGTTCAATAATAAATATTAAAGCAATGATGACTGATAATTCCGACTGTCAAAATTTTTTTGTTACGGCAACATTTTGTAACGATTTTTTATTCAAGTTCAATCACTTTAGTCGTTTCAATATTTAACATTTTGAATAAATTGTGCCGACTTGCACAGAATAATGAATACGTGGAAGACATGGTAAAAAAAATAACTTAGTTTTTGAATGAAACCAGTTTCTTGTGCGTCTCTGGGCCTAATTTTGGCATGGTCCTATGAATGATTTTGAAATTGGAATAACTGACATTACGATGCAAACAATAATGACATTAGAGCAACGAATTATATCGTGCAATTACCAAACAAAAGTAAACCTTATGATGACTCCCGGCCACCGTAGGGCCTGCGAACGGTCTTATCAGGAGCAGTCCCGTGCTGGACGACGCGTTCGTGTTCCACGAGCTCCTCAAAGAGATGTCAGTAAGACTCTGACATTCCCTTCCGCTCCACCCAGAGCGGGAGGAGTCATTCGATGATTGCCCACCCAAAAAAAAAATACTTGCGTAGTTCAGCATGGGCTGGACGCCCCGATAGACCTATTTATTTTTAAAGAACCTATTGTAACTTGTGTAATATATTACACAGAAACACTGGTTTCTGCAATCCTGTAACATATTTCGTTATCGCAGAGATAAAAAAAAGATTTAAGGTCGAGAGTATCGCGTGGGATAATAGCCGTTAGCAGTCGGAATATTTTTTATTTATTCCTTACGTTTACAAATGCTTGTGGTTATGCTCCGCTAAGAAAATACGGTCAAGAGAATCTTTAGTCTTCTAAAGTTCTTTGCGACTCTAGACGCGGTCTATTTTAAGAAGCTGCGCCTGCCTTTTAGTCATTAAAGATTAAAGGGGGACCATATAAAATAAACGGCTTTAATTCCTGACTAAAAATATTTTATAGATAAAAAATTTTTATTCGGGTGTTTCTAAAGGGGCCTAGACAAGTGTCAAATGCTCTGTGTCTATTCGATTTCGTCAACGGATTTCAATGGGAACATTGATCATGTTTCTATACACAATAAAATTTGATTTGATTGTCTAGCACTTAGTGATCGATAACAATTATATAGTCACTAGCTACTCCCGCGCGGTTTCACCCACTACTCGGCTCCTATTGGTCGTAGCGTGATGTTACATAGCCTATAGCCTTCCTCGATAAATGAACTATCCAACACAAAAAGATTTTTACAGTTCGAACCAGTAGTTCCAGAGATTAGCGCGTTCAAACAAACAAACAAACAAACTCTTCAGCTTTATAATATTAGTATAGATTTCAAAAGCTTATGCCAATTATATACATTTCGGATTTATCTAAGTTCGTTATCGTCAATGAAAATGTGACTTTGCCTAGGCGCCAATTTTTTTTCCATTTTAGTATGGGCTGACCGACCCCTTGCCAAATCAAGCATTTATTTAAAATAAAAATTGGTTTATTTGAAACTAGCTTTTGCCAGCTTCGGCCGCGTGTATGTAGGAAATTATCCCACGGGAACCGTACATTTTTCTGTCTAGCTTATATGCAATTCAGACTATAATCTATCTTTGTGCCAAGTTTCATCCAGATCCGTTAAGTAGTTTTTGAGTTTATTTCTTACAAACATACATATAAATCTCTCCTCTTTATAATATTAGTATAGATACTGCTTTGAGTTTGAAAATATGTAATGTTAAATATTCGAATCCTTCGAGTGTTGTCTTTTTTTTTATTACATAAACCTGTGTGTTTTTAAGAGTAATTTACTTCTCTATCCACGTCTAAAAGATAAAAGTCGTAACGTTATATTATGATTTCGTCTCCTTGCAACGTGTTTTACGAGACAATTCTGCCGGTACCCGTCGGTTGTGTCGTCGTAAAAACAATTCGCTCCTGAATTTTTTGTGAGAAACAAACGTAACATGAAATGCTGGGCGAAAATATGATGTGTATTATTTTTCTTGTTAGGATAAGGTTTTTTTGTATACAGTATTACTTTTCCTATAATTTTTTGTCGCGTTTGTTCGCGTCATAATTAGAACCAATTAGTGATTGCTAGAAATCGTCTATTGTTATTGTTAGACGTTTGACGGGATCCATTACTACAATGTTTTTTTTTAAGGCAAAAACATGAATGACATAGTCGGACAGATTATCGAAAGCCTTGTTTTAATAATTAGCATAGATCGCAGTTTGCAAAACTAGTTCAAAAATAATAATTTGTTGATACTTAACGTTGGAATATTGTATTGAGGCCATTGCTGCCTGCATTTAATACCTGAAAATATCTTTGATTTTCTTTCATAATACGGATGATGTGTGGATTAAAAAAAACAAATGATATTTAGTCCACAGTCAGATAATAAAAATATATTAGACACGTATTTTTTGCATTATCATAATATTTAAAAAATTACTATGATAAAACGCATTGAACTTGGGGACTGGGGGCTCGGTACGTCACAAGTAGGTAAGTATAAAATCTACGTAGGCGTGACGTCATGCCAAATTTGAAGTCAACGTATCGACGTAATCTTTATATAATGTAACAAAAAGAAAATTTACGTGTCCAATGTTTTTTATAATTTAAGTGTCAGCAAATTTTTAGTCTTCATGCCTATCATATTTTTTTCCAGACTACCAACGCTTAGTGTCGGCTTATGCGGAATTATTAGAAGACAATTTTTTGTTTTTACACCATTTAAGAACAAACTATAGAGCTATTTTTTTAAATTCGAACTTTGTTCCGACGAACGTAAAGATCCAAATGCAAAAACTGACTTCAGAACCCAGTTTAAGTGGTATATGTACGCAAAAGACGAAGGTACATAAGAACCATAAGAGATGACTTCCTGTAACCTTGGATAAAAAGTGTGAGTTTATGTTGAAGTCGGAATTTGCAATAACAACTTTACAGTAGTCATAATAAAGTTCTAAATACAATAACTAGATTTGAGTTTAAACAAAATTAGAACTCGATTTGTATTATGACAGAATAAACGATGTGTATGTATATTAAAATTACAATGTTCTGAACAATATTAAATTTCTTATTTGTATGTTTATTTGTTTTTCTTTACCTGCATCGATAAGCTGAAATGACTACACACAGCAGTTTCTACCATGATATTAAACGACTAACAAAACTGACTAAAACCTAAACGCCTTCATTTTTACTCTAATTAAACAGAGGCGCTGAACATTTTTCACCTCCTTACCTTCAGACTTGCTTAACAAACTCACGACCTACTGTGAAATCAACTCTAACTTGCCGAAATAAGGTCGTAAATCGATTGAGAGGTGTATCGTCTAATAAAATAGGCCAGGGCTCGAGAACACTTGGGCAGTGTAAGAGGTTCTAACATCGAGTTGGGGTGAAGGGGGTACTCTATACAAGCGAGTCATGGGTTTTTTGTTAAGCAAGCGAGTTGCTGAGCACTATTCAAGCTCCATTGATAGGCGCCAGTTTAAAAGATGACACACTTTTCCCGATTAAATTACACCAAACAAGTTTTGAATGAAACTTTGCGATATAAGTGGGAGTCAGAGAAGGGCTCGTAGCTTAATAATAACAGTCGCAAGAAGGTTAAGCTGCTCTTGCCGCGGTTGGATTGTGGATGGGTGACAAATATTTGAAATATCGTGCGTGACCCCTCCGTGGCTCGGATATCTCGCTAAGCCGTTAGTCCCGGATTTCATTCGTAGATCTTTGATAGTCACAACCAGTCTTACCAAAGGCTAAGTACTAACAGCTGCACAGGTCGATCTATCAGGTTAAGCTACGCTTGCCGGGGTTGGCCGTTGATGGATGACCATCTTTACATACCGAGACTCCTCTGTGCCTCGGATAGCACATTAAGCCGTTGGTCCCGGCTGTCATTTGTGCATCTTTGACAGTCGTTACGGGTCCGGGAACCCCGAAAATCTGACAGCCAGTCTTACCAAGGGGTATCGTATTGCCCAGTTACTGACTGGTGTAGGTCAGATAGGCAGTCACTCCATGTGAAATCATCAATCATCAGCTGCATCCGATTAGACTGGAAGCCGCCCCAAAATAGTTGGGAAAATGTTATATTGATTGGACTGACAGAATAGGTATCGTATGCCTGATTGAACAGTTCCAATTTCCAATGTTTTGTTAAACGAGTTCCTAGTGTTGATTTTTGCCTTTTTATATCAGGTTAAACGCCATTGAAATGTTCGTAAAATGAATAAATCTTGTTTTTATTTGACGTTCGTTATTTTGCTCTCAATAGCTCAAAGCTTTCAGTTAAATTAAATGAACTTTTTACATAGGTATTTTGAAACAGCAATTAGCGTTATTTTTAATTCTAAAATATATTCTTTATGCAGTTATATTTGTAAACAGCTTTACGATTTTTAGGTTAAAAGCTTATAAAGATTTGAATGCAGATGTACAGAGAAACAAATCCTGCTACCCCAATCTGTAATTTTTCTTTGATAGATTTTCAACTTTATTACAAAAGTATACGGTTTATGTTCAATTTGGCATATTTGATATTAACATAATCAGCCTCTATTGTAATCTTACAATAGGACTCACTGGATGCTGCGATTGGAGTGGCAAACTCAGATGAGTTTGCCACTCCAATCGCAGCATCCAGTGCCGTTTTAAGTCCTCAGAAGTTGTACCTATGGACACCTGACACTCCAACTTCGGGATATGGTTTGGTCAGGAGCACCGCATTCGCTAATCTAACTTATTGAAATATTTATTTATACCTTTGCCATTAACTCGAAAAGAAGAAGATGAGGAATGAAGCATACATTCTCACTGCTATTTAAACAATCTATCCTACCAAACATCTTTTTCGACAGCATGAAAAAGGGGTCTTAGCTTAGTGAAAAGTTACGTTACACAGTACGGTACCGACAGACGATAGATGACGCTATTGTGACGCCCATAGGGCTGCCACAATAAGAATTATATGAACATAATATACCTACTTAAAACGGCACAGAAAAACATCGCGAGAAAACCGACTAGAATTTTCGTATAATTTGACATTGACAGCACCCTTATATTTCGTTGCTGTAACGGCGATTTTCGCAGTAATACTAAACAACATTTGTACCAAACTAGTAGCTAAACGTCACTAATATACTTCTTCAACACAACCGCACATAATAATGTACAGAGGCCAGCACATCAAGTTACCACAATCTGTCAAATTTCTTTGATAGTATTTCAAGTTTATTGCAAAGACATAAGGTTCATTTTTAACTGAGAAAATTTGACAGTTAGGGATAGCTTGATGTGCTGGCGTCTGTACTAATGATTATGTTATGTACTTAGTTCAGTTTCACACTTACTACTCGTATTATGAATGACTCGACGATTGGACCAGAAACGTTTTGGTTCTACGTCATTCCTGTAGGAATTTTTGACTGTAACAGCAGCTTCAGCGATTTGAAAGATAAATAACGATAATGCCAAAAGTCTTAAATATTTCAAATCAAATCAACATCCAATATGTTTTCCCAACTATGTTCAGGTCGGCTTCCAGTCTAACCGGATACAGCTGAATACCAGTATTTTACATGGAGCGACTACCTATCCAGTAACTGGGTGACTTTCAAACATGCACAATTGACAGTCGGGTCCAACTGCTTAACGAGCTTTCCGAAGCACGGAGGAGTCTCGGTATGTGAAGATGGTTACCCATCCATGCCAACCCCGACAAGCGTAGCTTAACCTGATGGATCGACCTGTGCGGCTGTTATTACTTAGCCACGAGCTTCTCGAAACCTAATCAACATATAATGTAAATAGCAGTGCATAACGACGCTTGAAATGCAACAAAAGAAATATCGGCAACTTTACATTAAAGAGCATTTTAAAGTATTTCAGTAAAAAATCACCTATTTGTCATAACTACTTAATTCCAACAAATTCTAAAGCTGTTTAAAGGCTTAAAATGTGGCATTTAAAGATTATGAGCTTTCTCAATATGTTATGAAATAGTGTCGACACATTATCGCCCAACATGTCGCCTGGTATTTTTTACCTTTCAAGCGTCAATAAGTATTTTCTAGTGCTATTGGATCAATATTTATATTTGTCGCTATGTGTATTGCTTGTTTCTTGCACTCTTCTATGAAACAGCTGTTTTTTGAAGTGAAACTTCTTTATCGGGGTTGGAAAAAAATTTAGTGTAACATTTTTTCGTTACCCGTCACATTTTTTCGTTACGCGTCACATTTTTCCGTTACGCGCCATCTTCTTCTTATCCCTACCACGTGTGATTCGAAGTATACTTTCTCCAGCGGAGTAGGGATTGGTAAATGTCTCCAATGTATTTTGCGGTCCGTTTTGAGTAGTTACATTTTTTTTTTTAAATAACGTCATAAAGAAGTTTCACTTCTTACGAGTGTACGCTAGTACACGCACACATTTTTTTTTTTACCAACGAAAAACTCAACGCAGACCCGCAAAAAAGGAGAGGTTTAGAATCATATACTCAACCCACGTGGTAACCGGTTTTGCGTCGATGTTAATTTCAACCTGTATTATAATAACTAATATTATGGAATACATTGATCATACTAATAACATGATAGGGTGGAGGTAGGTACCCACAACAATTTATTAGTACCTAGACTACAAAACTTCAAGCATGTGTTCAAAACTTTTGACAAGGGTCAGAAACACAGCATATCTTTCTGAATTAAGGTTTCCGTAGACAGGCGCTATGCGACGGTGCGACGAGATTCTGGTAGAACTATTTCCATGAAGTCTTCTACTAGAATCGAGTCGTAGAAATAATTCTACAAGAATCGCGTCGCGCAGTCGCAACGCGCTTTCATAGCATTTTGCTTTGCTTAATTTTGTCAGCACTAGGCAACACCTATATGACATAGACATTTAAACAGTAATATAGCACGATAATTCAAAGATACGTGAACGTGAATGCGTAGCAAGCCCGAGAAAATAATAAAATAAATTCTTGCGTTTTTAGCTATTAGCAGCTGCAAGATACAACCTGAGGTTGATAATATGATTTGCGGCAATAATGAATATGACTGTATTATTGTTGTCATTATTTTTTTATATCGTGCTTATTTGATCTCTCTCAGGTACGTTTCAGAAATCTAACAAACTGACAAAAATTTAACTTAGATTCTCATGGATAGAATTTTTTTTTATTTTTTACTGTCGCGAATAATATTTTGATTAAGAATCTACCTGACACTGGCAACTCTAACAGGTTACCTAGCAACAGATTTCTAAATAAATATTGAGGGACACCAAACTGACATTTATGTATTAAAATAAATGTTTGACTTTGACTTTGGCTGCTGCTTGAGTAGCTGTCAGAGGTTAAATAACGGTGTCAGTAGTCTGCCAGCCCTAGCCGTGAGACACCGAAAACCGATCACAGCTGACAATACAGAGTATTTGGTGCAAAATAATGGGGACAGATATTTTTAGAAGACAATAAGTTCCGTTTATATCGGTTTGCAGGACAACATAGACAAAAGAGAGAGTGTCTTTTAAAAGACATGTCAATCTGGGTATTTATTAAAAAAAAATATTATCAGAGAACAGTGATCCATAGTTACAGTTACAAAAATACTTAATAGCTATGTTAGTATGTATTTTTCAGTCTGGCTAGCCATTTCCCAACTATGTTGTTTCGGATTCCAGTCTAACCGGATGCAGCTGAATACGAATATTTTACATGGATCGACTGCCTATCTGACCTCCACAACCCAGTAACTGGGCAATACGAAACCTCTGCTAAGACTGGCTGTCAGATTTTCATTCTTCTGATGACCCGTAATGACTGTCAAAGACGAGCTTTCCGAGGCACGGAGGAGTCTTGTTATGTAAAGATGGTCACCCCTCCACGGCCAATCCCGGCAAGCTTAGTAGCTTAACCTGATGGATCAAGCTGTGCGGCCGTTATAATAGCACTTAGCCGCTTAAGAAACCAGCATGTCTGAGAGATATTTCTCAACAGCAGCATGTGAAATTAAGTCAGAACCCCATGGGCAGCATATTAACTCTTACACCAGGTTAGTGTCACTAACCACACGAAAAGAAGAATAAAATCTTAATATTTTTATCAGCAGGATAAAATATTTCTATTATTCTTCCAGATATAACGTTTATTACAATCACGAGGTTTTCACTGTACAGCGATTTATTTTCAAGTCCATACAAAAATACCTACTGAAGTGGTTAACAACAGAAAGACATACAAACTCTTTGACGTGCCAGTAAGCGTAGTTCTAATACCTTTGCCCACAATCTTCAGAACAGTTTGGTAGCGAACAAGAGCGGATCAAAGGTTCGGTCGAGTGTACTTTATTCCTTTGGTACAGTCGCGCAATAAATGTTCTGTAATTGTGGGATTATATTTTGGCTGGCTTTGTAGTCGTGTAGTTTTTGGTAGATTTTTGTGATATCTTTGTCTATGCCTGTTATAAAACGATTCGTCTGTGTTACGGCGTTGTTCTTCTTAACTGCGCAACGGATTTTGATGCGGTTTTCACTGTCATATAAAATGAATATTATTCTTTCTTTATGATGTGGTTAGTGACTAACCTGGTGTCAGAGTTATTATGCTGCCCATGGGCCTCTGACTTAGCTTCAGATGTTGAGAAATATCTCTCAGGCATGCCAGTTTGATTTCCTCACGATGTTTTCCTTCACCGATTTTTAAGCAAGTGTTATACTTACAATACGCACATGAATCCGAAACTTTAGAGGCCTTGGGTCAAACTCGAGACCTAAGATTTGGCAGTCTGTCGGTCACACCACTAGGCTATAACTGCAATAATGAATAAATAATTATAAGAATTATATATTAGCTCTTCACCCCCAACGTCGTCCGGATGGTTTTTTTTTTTTATTTAGCCCTAACACTCAGAGATAATAAAGCTTCCCATTAGCTTTGAATATCGCATCATTAGTTCCGAAAATAACCACCTACATACAAACTTACCTCTTAAATTTTACCTCTTTATAAAGAGACATTATTATAATAATCTAACACTAAAACATATTATCAACTTATACCGAAAATTAAATGACTATCTAACTGACTTTACAAATAAATACAAAAAGGTTATAATATTAGTATAGGTATAGATGTTATCGTTTGAATTTTTTTTCCGGAATAATAAAATTGTTACGAAGAATTTTAGCCCGTTCGTCGGCACTCATTTATGTACCGGTATGACGTAAAACGGTTGAACGGTATATTGTTATATTTTGTACCATTAAAAAACGCTGTTATGCAGATGACAGGATATTGGAATTTTGGCACATCTGTTGCGATATTGTGTACACGAGGACTCAGCGCGAAAAATAACATCAACGTTGGGTTTATGTGAATGCGCTGCTCGACAGCCCATGGCTAAGCAACGTATGTAAACTAAGTTAAGCATACGTATGCTTAACTTAGTTTAGTATGTTATAATTGTAGGCAGTTTAGTAGCATCGATATGCGAATTACGCGTCACACTGACGTCACGCAAAGTCCTGCATCGCACAATCAAAGTTTACCGCGCGACTAACATAGTGTCTGTCAAAGACTTACGAAATCTGTCGAAATAAAACAAGTCTTAAGTAAACTCTGTAATCGATTTACAAGAACTTCTGACTAGCTAGATAACAGCGAAGTTATTTTCACCCGGGAAATTAATGAGTTATATACCCGGGTGGAGCCAGGGGTACAGTCGCTGTTGAATAAAACTTTGCTTATAAATCAGGTGGCAAGGGAATCTATCCGCCCGTAACATGGAACTAGCATCAATTGGAAAACTAAAACTAGGTTTTAATTTTACATTAAAAATATAGAGCTCGTAAAAACTTTAAAAAACCGTATTACAATGTTGTGTAGTGTTAATCCTACCTTATATTATCAACGCGAAAGTTTGTGAGGATGGGTGGATGTTTGTTACTCTTTCACACTAAAACTTCAACTAGATAAAATTTGGCACAGAAATAAATTATTGTCTAGAATAGAACATAGGGTACTTTTGATCCCGAAAGTACGTTCTCTTGGGATAATTTCAGACACCCACGTGGGCCAAGCCGCTGACAAAAGCTAGTATTATGATAATTCTTCTTCGTTTCTCTTACTTTATAAATTGGTTAAAATACCCTTTTACGCATTTTTTTATATTAAAACTAAGTACAGACGCCAACACATGTAGCTATCCCAAACTGTCAAAGATTCCCAATTGATCTTGAACCTTATTCTTTTAGTATAAAGTTGAAAATCTATCAAAGAAATTTGGCAGATTGGTGTACCTTGATGTTTGGCCTCTATACATTGTCGCTCTTTCCAGGCCGAAACTTCTGAAAAATAAAATCGAAACAAACTGAGAGGTCTAAGTCTCTTTTAAAGTTCATCGTTCTGCACCGTTGTTTACTGTACACGTATCTTGTTTGTTGCAACATAGCACCCCATGGAACAACACCTTTAAAAAAGAAAAAATAAACAAAAAACATTGTCAGCTGATTGTCTTCTTCTTCTGAGAAGAAGAAGCTGATGTCAAAATTTAGCATAAAATAAGCTTAAAAAACAAACTTCGCGCTTACATAAGCGTTACAACTCCATATAAGATTAAATTATTTAAGTGATTTATATGTAATTTTAAACGCAATATAAAATTTGATTTTACGCACAAAACCAAAATTATATTTTCATAAAAGCCTTCTGCCAAAATTACACAAAATAAGCGTCATATCCGTAAATATAATTGTCTTGATATTAAAATTAAACATTACCGGGATTAGAACGGGCGCCGGATGTCCCGGGATCCCTATCCCGGACCTGCAATGACGTTTAAAGTGAATAATTTAAATTTAAATTAGAATGCGGGACTTCAAAAGGTTTTATATTTTTTATTTTTTGTTGTTGTTATTTGCGTTAAGGATAATGTTGTTAGGGTTGATAAATGCTTATTATCTGTTACTTTTTTGTAAAGTGAAAAACACAGATTTTTTACTGATATTACTTTGCCTCCTTAGCTCGTGGAGGAGCTCGTGGCTAAGTACTAACAACCGCACAGGTCGATCCACCAGGTTAAGCTACGCTTACTGGCGTTGGCTGTGGATGGGTGACCATCTTTACATGACCGAGACTCCTCCGTGCCTCGGAAAGCACGTTAAGCCGGCTGTCATTAGTGCATCTTTAACAGTCGTTACGGGTCGTCAGAAGTCCGAAAATCTGACAGCCAGTCTTACCAAGGGGTATCGTATTGCCCAGTTACTGGGGTGTGGAGATCAGATAGGCAGTCGCTCCATGTAAAATAATGGTATTCAGCTGCATCTGGTTAGACTGGAAGCCGACCCTAACATAGTTGGAAAAAGGCTTGGCAGATGATTACTTTGCCTCCTTCTTCTCCTTTTGCTTTCATTCTGTAGTTATCTATAATAATAAAGCCGTTTATTTGTGAACCTTGGGTACATTGGTTTTTAACATAAAAAATTCGGGCCAAAATAACAATAATTATATCCAGTAACTCTGTGTGCCTTTTGGAATAGGCTTCCTCCAACCATCACTATTATGCTCTTGTCTTCTGCAACTCTGAACCATTCTGGTAGACAGTTGTCTTTCCATCTTGGTCTTTGGCATCCCCGTTTTCTATTTCCATCTCCTGGATACTACAGGGTCACTCGTAACAGGAACATTATAAATGAAGTCGGCACAAAAAATCGTACACCACTAATTGCTCCGTACCTAGTGTTGCTAGGCATCCGGATAAATCCGGACACAGTCAGGCTTTATGGTTGCGTGTCCGGCCAAATCAGAACTGTCCGGCTTTTGTTAGCATTTGAAAATATGACCTTCGCACGCGCCAATATTATTGTGGTTTCACTCAAATTTAATAAGATTTTATGGTAAATGATAAAGAGCTTTGTTTTACTTTTTAAAAATAATTTTCGTCTTACTAAGACTGTATAATATTCAAGTATGATTGAAGTTAACTCAAAAACTACCCAAACAACGTTGATAAAATTAACATGGGACTACCACGCAAGCTGCCTCTATCAAATGAAAACAATCGGACCACGCTTGACGAACATATCGATGAACGACATAATCATACTATCTTATCCATACTTTATATACCGACGAATTCAAAACCACCTTGCTATTTAAGAAGTCGGTTAAAAATAAACCGTCGCTGAAACGATTTACATACCTGTAAGCAAAACGTGCGTAAACGAAAAGATGTCAGAAAAACGTCACATGAATCGCGATGGTTTTAACTTAACACTTTTTCCGTCCTATTTTGTCTAAATATCTTCCTTGCTCAGACTTTAGCATACAAAGAGCTGCCTTATCTACCATAACACAGTTCCGTTCGTCGCCGTTGGAGAGAACTCAGTCGAGGCCTAGCGAGCAGACATTTTGATTTATAGCAGACCCTTTAAACCTAAGTTATGTCTGCGTGTTAGCAAATGAATATTTAGACTAAAAATTATAACGGTACCTACATGTTACGTTGGTTTTCATTTTGGCTATTGCGGCTGTACGCATAAACAGCATATTGTTCCCTCTGCTGGGATATAGGTCTCCTCTCGGTAAGAGGGACTTATTTTCTTTTTTTTTGAGGGTGGGATATCATCAAACGTCTCCTCCCGCACTGGAAGGAGTGTCAGACTTTTACTGACTAAAACCCATTCATGTTCCTTTGTGTTTTAGGGTAGCGGTAACCCTTTCAGACAATCCCGCTTACCCGGTGAAAGGGACTGGGCCCTAATCCACCACGCGGACCCACTGCGACTTGGTAGATGCCACATGTCTTCAAATTGATGGTTCTAGGATATGCCGTTATCCTTACGATATTCTTCATCGTCGTGACCGCTATCACTGGGCAACCACTGCTATACTGCTGTACATCAGCATTTAACGTTTAATATTTCAAGTGTTTATCGTTTATTGTAACTACGTATTTATAGATGAGCAAGTTCTGTAGTTTCTGTCTGCCCCCAAGAAGGTATAAGTTTATGTTTATGAAGGTGAGAAAGCTGCAACAAAACAAATATGAAAGAATCATGACCATCCACGGTACTGGTTTTTCTCATGCATCAAGATAATTAGTTAATTGTTTTGAAAATGAACGTCTACTTGTACCATGTGCTATAAAAGATTTATTATTGTATCATTATAAATTCTATGTACCATCTGGTGCACGTGTTTGTCGTCACCACTTGGATCACGGTTCTTGGAATGAATTAACCTCCCAATTGAGGGATTTTACTGGTAGTCAATTTGATAATATTGTGACTATGATGCAGCGAGCAGCTAATAACAGATTTGATTTTTCAAATATTAGGATGATGCCTCCATATTTATGTCATTATTGGCTTGGATTCAATGCTGACCAGTTTTATGATTTACTTAACAGTATCCCAAATCTAGCAGAACAGGTACCAAATGCTTCTATAGCCTTGTGCATATATTTAGTTAAGGTAAGAACTGGTGACAGTAATGAAAGGTTGGCTACTCTTTTTAATAAACCTCGAACCACTTTAGAACGGTGGATGTCAAAAGCAAGAAATTGTTTAATGAGTGATTTTGTCCCCTTGCACTTAGGATTTAATCATCTTACTGTACAAGATGTTGCTTCTCGAAATAAGATTATACCAGAAGGACTGTTTAGTAATCCTGATTTGCCACCAGATGTTAAACCTGCAATAGTTATATGTGATGCTACCTATGTTTTTGTGCAAAGTAGTTCAAATTATTTGTTTCAGAAACAAACCTACAGTTTACAAAAACTAGACAACCTAGTTAAACCATTTTTGATTGTGTGTTGCGATGGCCACATTGTGGAATGTCTTGGTCCATACAAAGCCACTCTTAATGATGCTACAATCACAAGTTTAAACTTAAATAATAAGGGATCTCGTATAAGATAATTTTTTAGAAGAGGTGATATTTTTCTTCTTGATAGAGGATTTCGAGATGTTATAAATGAACTCCAAGAACACGGTTTTGTCACCCACATGCCAGAGTCGCTCCTCGAAAATGAACACCAATTAACAACCCAGCAGGCAAATCGGTCTCGTCTAGTAACCATGTGTCGCTGGGTTGTAGAAATAGTCAACGGTAGGATAAAAAGAGACTATAGACTATTCCGTCATGTATTCAATAATAGAGCTGCTATGCACCTCAATGATGATTTTAGGATCTGTTGTGCCTTATTAAATAAGTTTCATGTTGCCATAGATGACCCACCGGAGGCTTTGGAATATGTTACAATAGCTAAAAGTAGACTTTTTCTAGTAAACCATCTGGCAACATATGTAGAGCAAGAAAATCTTAACAGAAGGAGAGCTAGCTTCCAAACAATTGATGGCAATCATCCTCATTTGGATAGATTCCCACGACTCACAATTACTGACCTTAAGCGGTTTGCTCTAGGTACATATCAATTAAAACAGGCCAGATCTTACTTCGGGGAACATGTTCGTCAGTCTGGAATATATTCAGTGGAAGTGAATACTGAAATTGATGAGGATATTCCTCTGATTTTAGGCCTAAATAATTATTTGTTAAGAGGTAGGATTAAATCCAGGCATGTGAACAGTCATACATATTACACGTATTTATTAATAAGCAGAGACGATGCTGTAGCAAATACATTACAAGCCATAGTAGGTTATTGTTGCAACTGCCTTGTTGGTAAGCGAACTGTTGGCTGCTGTGCTCACATAATGACAGTGGTGTGGTTTTTGAGTTGGGCTCGATACAATGATATCACTGCTCCAGCATCTCATTTAGATGATTTTTTTAATGAAAATGATGAATGAAGTCATTCGCTGTTCCTATATTATGTATAGGTACCTACCTACTTACTGTAAGGGTTAGATATACTATGACTGATTATATACCTACCTACTTACATGTTTAAAGTGCTACCAGTGTCACTGGATCAAATTAAAGATCTCTTTGAATTCTATTGTTTTTTTTTACAGCTCTCCTTTTTTTGTATTTGTAACTGTTTTAACAGGAAATATAAAGGCAAGGTACTGATTTATTTAAGTCTCTATCCCTATCAGATATGCTAATTAATCTGCTCTCCAAACTACGACCTATAAACTTACCTCTATACACGACGGATATTTCTACTTTGAGGTTAAGTTACGTTTTCTAAAAAAACTTGGAAATGCGGGTTTTGATTCCAAAATGGCAATTGTAGATGGTTATTTGGTTAATTTATAAACCATCTAAAACAACTTTGGAATTGACGCAACTCTGTACCGTGGTCCATATTGTCGTGATCATTCTCCTTTGTAATGTTGAATACTTGGTATATAATATTATAGTTGAATAATAGGCTTATAATATGCTGTTGGTGTAATAAATTACAAAAACAAGATACTTAGCAACACTGATAAAATATAATACTCATTATACACACAAAAAACTCAAGCATTTTTTTTGTTTATTTGCTTTTCACAGACCAAAATCAATCAATCAATCTGCCTGCTTTTTCTCAACTATGATAGGTTCAGCTTCCAGTATAACAGCATGCAGCTGGATACCAGTATTTTACAAGGAGCAACTGCCTATCTAACCTAGAGTCAAAATAATCTTCCTTAATTATTAGTATGACAATCGGGACGTTATTACTGGAACATAAAATAACCTGCCAACCAAATTTGAGCTCAAAAGGATATCTACAACTCAAAGTCAAAGTCAAATCATTTATTTCAAATAGGCACAAGTAAGGCACTTTTGAACGTCAAAATGAACAAGAAATAGAATTGATTCTAGTCGCCCCTTCCAAAAGGTAGTTTCGTGTGGAGAAGAATGGGCAAGAAACTCCACCGTTACTCTTTTAAAATGTTTTACAATGTTTTGTATACATGAATTATAACATTATATGTGAAGACGATGCACCCAGAATTAAAACACTACACCACAAAAAGTGAAAAGAAAAACACATAGTTATAGTAATGGTAGGTAAAATTAAGTATGTCAAAGTACATGGTGCTCACATATTTACAAACTAACCTTTGAACCTAAATAATACTCCTACCAAGGACTAGCATCAACCCTCTCTGATAACGGTGACTAGGTACAAGTATACCTAATGTAATTTCAAAACCTTGATGGTACTCGACCAAGATTGGGTTTTGATAATAAAAGGAACCTTACTTTGTTGGCATGTGATACGATCCGTGATCTTATAAGATCTATGCATATCTACACCGCTAAAAAGATATTTTCTCAACCGAAAACCGGGTCGAAAAACTACTGAACCCATGTCAGTACCACTTGAATTTTAGTCAACCCTTTGCTTCCTCTGTAGGTTGAGTAAATATACTGTAAAGAGGAATAATTCAGCGGGTTGTTTGAATAAAAATACTGTTGAAGAGGTTACCGATTGTACCTAAAGTTGTTTAAGTTGCTTTGACGAGTTGCGTCCTTGTTAACAGCGCTAAAGAAGTGGAGCAACTAACTCCCCAGCAGTCTGTTCAATTAGAAAAACAATAATTAGCAAGACAATTATTAGACCGGACTCATCACGCGGCTGCCAAAACCATCTATAGCTCGCTACCCTAATCGGTAGAAACGCCACATCTTGGTTGAAACGGGACCCTATTGCTAAGACTCCATTGTCCGTCAGTCCCTCCGTCCATCTGTCCTTCTGTCACCAGGCTGTATCTCTTGAACCGTGATAGTTACACAGTTGAAAATTTCAAAGATGATTTATTTTTGTTGCTGCAATAACAACAAATACTAAAAAAACAGTGTAGAATAAATATTTAAGGGAACCCATACAACAAACGTGATTTTGTTGCCGTTTTTATAGATAACTAGCTTCCGCCCGCGGTTTCGCCCGCATAATATGTCAACAAATTATACACATAAACCTTCCTCTTGAATCACTCTACCTATTACAAAAAACCGCATCAAAATCCGTTGCGTAATTTTAAAGATTTAAGCATACAGACAAACAAACAGACAAAAATAGCGACTTTGTTTTATACTATGTAGTGATGTTATGGAACCCTTCGTACGCGAGTCTGACTCGCACTTGTTTCAATACATTTCACAAATACACATAAATGTTTATAAACACCCCTTTTATTTAAGGATGAGAAATCATCAAATGACCCCTCCCGCTGCACGCTGTTTACTGACTTAAACCTTCCATAGCCTCATCTTTTCCGGAACCCTTTCGGACAGTCCCGCTGCACAGTACCCCTTTTTTTTTAAATCATCAAATTAATCCTCCCGCTCTGGGTGGAGCGGAAGAGAGTAATAATAATCCCTGGACATTTCACATAACACAAGAATGTCAGACTTTTACTAATTAAAACCCATCCATGATCCTTTCATAGCCCTTTATGTGCCGAGGTAGCGGTAACCCTTTCCCGCTTACCCGGCAGCATTGTGCTCCTACCAACGTCATTTTAAGCACCAAAAGATCAGACAAACCTACATACATATAGTACTCCAAATCTTTGTTTCTAAAACCATTGAACAAACCCTTGTAATTTAAGCCCTCTTATTGCTATTCACCGACCACACAATGTGATAGTGTGGTTCAATCCTGGTCGCAGTATTCTAACCTTGCTGTAATTATCCCGCATTATATCTTATATATATCTAGTTGAGACCACAAAGCTTCTTATTGCACTATCGCTGTGGCACCGTTGCCATGTGCGTGGCTTAGTTGTGAATAGTAATGTGTGATTATCAGTAGTTATATTGTAAACTAGCACGTAGTCCGCGTCGATTTCTCGGTCGATCACCAATGACGCAGCTTTCTATCAGTAAAAAAAACAGGGTTGGATCATTATTTCCGGAGATTACTTACAAACAAATTTAACGTCTTCATAATGGTAATAGATTGGTGATGGTCACAGTTCCG
Source organism: Hyppa rectilinea (assembly GCA_951799385.1). Classification (NCBI taxonomy): domain Eukaryota; kingdom Metazoa; phylum Arthropoda; class Insecta; order Lepidoptera; family Noctuidae; genus Hyppa; species Hyppa rectilinea. Next base: position 2,487,273 of record OX637310.1, on the reverse strand, counting down.
TCTGAGTATTACGTTTTATTAGTTGGGATTAAAGTTAGGGTAGGTACTTAGGCTGAAAAGCAAGATAAGATTTTTTTTTAAAGCAGCAGCAGACGAACGTTCCTATTAATCATTGAGGTTTACCTGCTATGGATTTGGAGACGATTTTACAGTAGTTGTTTTTAATTAAAAAGCACAGTTTTCTGATACAGATACCTATTACTATTTTAGTAACAAATACCTATTACTATATGGATCAAAACAACAACCAATTCTTGAAATAAGAATTTTGTGCTCAGCATAATATCTGTACTAATACCAGGTGAATACCCACGCGAGGCTTACTCCGAATCCAGTGGTGTGATATATGACGCTGTGCCGCGAGTATTAGCAAAGAGGTTGCTTTAAACGTGCAGGGCCGGTCTTGGGCCAACAAATACCTACCTATTCTGAAATGTATTCCATTGGCTTTGGAAAAGCGAACTTACGCAACATGACAAAATAAAAAAATACATCAACGAAAAAAAAACGTTGTGAGTAAAAGTGAGTTGCTTACCTTTTTCCAAAAACAGCAAAAAGAAGCTGAGGTCTTGCAGAACTGAACAGTACCTGCAGGTACCAAAAATCATGAATTAATGTTACGACCTCATATTATGACATAACTAGTCTTAACTGTGATACCTACCCTACCTACCTAGCTACCTACCCTACCTACCCTAGCTACCCTATCTACCCTACCTACCCTACCTACCCTACCTACCTACCTACCTACCCTATGGGAGGAAAATCAGCAGCTGATCGAAAAAAAAAAAAAATGTATTCTGCTATTCAGGGCGGAGACAAATCCAACGATATTAAAACCATGAAAATTGGTCCAGCAGATCTCGAGTTATAATGGAGGGAACAAACCCGACTTTCTTTTATATATATAGATTAGAGAAAGAAACATTACAGGCATTACAGTAATAAAATCTAATAAAACTATAAGAAGCAGAAAAAAAACACACTCATTACCCCAAAAGGGGTCAATATCAGATGTCGCACACGGTATACCAGGTGGTGCTAATTTTCAGCTGCTGGGAAGACTGCAACACATAGGGAAGTGCAAAATGATAAGAGCATGAGATGATGAGTTGACAATGCTAAGAGAGATGTGTGCTGTTACGCGAATGGATAGAAAAAAGAAATGAGTATTTATAAGGAAGTCTGAAAGTGACACCGGTGACTGAAAAGTTGTGAAAAAATCGGTTGTCATGGTATGCAGAGGAATGACGAAAATGTTGTCGGGAAAGTTTTGAGTATGAATGTGGATGGCTATACAAGTAGAGAAAGACCTAAGAAACGATGGATGGATTGCGTGAAAGCTGATAAGTCTAGAAAGGGAGTGACTACCGAGATGACGACTAATAGAGAAATGTGGAAGAAAAAGACATATTGCGGCGACCCCAAATAAATTGGGATAAGGGCAGGAGAATGATGATGATGAGTTTATCTATGTGAAATAACTGTTACAAGCAAAAACATTTCCCCTAAATCCGTCCCTGTAGCCGCGCGTGTTATCCACCCATTCACAGCCGTGGCGCAGCATCCCTGAGACGGTAGATACTATTGTGCAGAGTAGCCTGACCTTGTACATTGTAGCGAAGAGCTAGCCCTTAAGTACCGGTGAACTGACTGTTAAATGGAAATAAAATGCTTTTACATGTACCAATGAACATGTGGTTACTTAGCGTTTTTGTTTCAGGATTTATTTACAAAAAAAAATATTTTACCAGGTTATGTTATAAGTACGTAAACAGAGGGTGAAATAAGGGCAGATTTTTTAATACTCAGATAACTTTTATCTGTAGAATAAAAATGACGGTTTGTCATATTTTCTATGCAACAAAAATGGCAGTTTGTCATGCCAGCATGACATTTTTTTTTTGGAGGAATCAAAATTTTCCTCCAATAAAACTTATCTGACTATTAAAAAATCAGGCCTAAGCGAGATAAGTTGAATATGAGGAATTGATCCACAGGTCATCCACAATTTTGATAATATTACCACGAACACATTCAGAAATAATCACACATATTCATTCATCACATTTAGAAATAATTAACCACTTTTTCAATCATTAAACTTTAACGATGTGTTATTTATGTGTTAAAAATAACAACATATTTATATTTCAAGAGAAAATTGTGTTATTTTCTTTCTCACGTTGCCTCCGTCTGCCGGAGATTGTCAATCTTAACACTTTCAGTACCACCTAATGCACGGATTATTTATCTCACGTGGCACTTTAAGTTTTCAACATTTTACGTTCATTATTATCTCGTGTTTCTATGTTATCTATCAATTCATAATTATATCCTACTAATAATAAATTACAAACGTGCAAGTTTGTGAGGATGTATGGATGTTTGTTACTCTTTCACGTAAACACTACTACACAGATCTGGATGTTGGCCCAGAGATACATAGATCATAATTTGGAATAGAATTTTCTACAGGTATGTAGAAAATTCGCGGGCGAAGCAGCTGGCAAAAGTTATTAATGTAACAAAATAGTGACGAAAATTTTTTCTCCATTTATCTGGATAACGGCTGAACGGATTTGAATGAATTTGGCACACAGTCTTTAACTTGAATTAACACATAATATGGTAATCGCGGTGGTACGATCCCATGGGATATTTTCCGACATACACTCGGATGAAGCTGTGGGCAAAAGCTAATATTTTAAAATTAACAACACCTATTTATCAACGTTACATACATATATTTTAGATTGTAAATTGCACGCAAACTCAAAGCATTTATTTCTAATAAACCAATTACAGGCACTTTTGAACTGTACAGCGTTTACGTGGTACGTCACCCATCCATGGACCGGCCTCGGCAAGCGTAGTTTAACTTCAATCCACCCGTGCTACCGTTATTATTTAGCTGATTTATATCATGGTTCTTAAATAGCATCAGGGACCCTATACCATAGATAGGTACATAAACAAGCATAACCCGGATAACTTACATGAGAGACTAAGTTAGCAGATAAAGAAACGGTCTGTGTGTTTCAAATAACTTACATACGGTTATCAAGAGGGTCTAGAATATTACGTTTGAATTATTCACGCTAGAACGTGCCTAGATCCTAGCCTAGACTAGTTATTAAATTGTTTAACTTTGGATAACTATCACGTAGTTTCATTAGTCGTTTGCAGGTATGTACAGAGGCCAGCTAATCAAGTTACCACAATCTGTCAAATTTCTTTGATAGTATTTCAACTTTATTAATTTCATTTTTATTGAGAATATTTGACAGTTAGGGATAGCTTGATGTGCTGGCGTCTGTACAGTCACGTGTTTAAAGATTAATGAAATTAGCAAAGTTATATGGTAATTTCCTACAAGTTCTGTAAGGGCCTATGCACACCACGTTTTTTAAACGCGCCGTCGACGCGCGTTTTGGGAACGCGCGTCGCCGGCGCGTTTTTATCCTGCAGAGCAGTTTGTTGTCGTTTGTATCGATTCAAACGCGCGACACCGATACGAGCGCTAGCAACGAGGGAAAGGGAAGTGTGAATCTACGCTAGTAGCGTTTGAATCGCGTCTGCATCGCTACACACGCGCGTTTGCATCTCGTCTGTATCGCTACACACGCGCGTCTGTATCGCTACACACGCGCGTCTGTATCGCTACACACGCGCGTTTGCATCGCGACACAAGCGCGTCAGGTGTGCAAAGGTCTACAGGCTGCGTCTGACTTGCGTGCGTATCGCGTCTGTATCGCTACAAACGCGCGTCGACGGCGCGTTTAAAAAACGTGGTGTGCATAGGCCCTAAGAAAGAAAGAAAATACGCTTATTTGCGGAAAACACGATGCAGAAAAGAAACACAAACAACGAAAGAAAAATAAGTTGTGGGAAAATATGCGTCACATTCGCGCAAAACTGTCATCGCTCAGCATAATGCTTCGACCCCATGCGAGACGGAGCCCCAGCGGTGATTTTCAGCGACAGCCGTCGTTGACGTCATGACGTCAAACCGGTGCAGTTCTGTATTGACGACCGTGTTCCGGAAGACGTGGCATTGGAAAGCCTCCCACAAGGTGGACCGTGACCGTGTAAAGGCTGCATGAATCCACTGAAAGCGCGAAACGTAGAACCAGTCGAAGGGCGGTGCTTGGGGGAGGCCTATGCCCAGCAGTGGACGTCTTACGGTTGAGATAATAATGATGATAATGATAAAAGTTATAGTATACACGAGGGCCTAAACAAAGTCACATTTTCATTAACGATAACGATATTGGACATAAGCTTTCGATATGTCACGTGATCAATCGTTTTCGATCGCTAAGTGCTAGTCAATGTCAAATAGTAAAACAAAACTCCATCGAATTTTTGGCAAGTCGAATCGCTGAGATAACGAATTGATCAATCAACAATTTTCGAAATCGAATCGACACGGAGCGATTGACACTTGGCTAGGCCCCCTGTATAAATATACATAGATAGAAGATATAGATTGGACAAAAAAAGAATAACGATCGAACACCCACAAACATTTCTAAATAAAAGATCCTTCACCGTACCAAATTACAAATGAGAAAGTAACCTAAAATTGCTTTTCCATTCTTACAAAAATTACTTATTCTCAACAAAGGACTTCCAGCAATACATTGATACCTTTCCTTAAAAAACATGAAAAGGATAATATTTATTTCAATTTAAAAATACACTTCGAAACGCTAATCGAAACGACAGGAACAAGTGAAAAGTAAATTGCCTATTTCTTACGAAGAACGAATTTAAGCTGAACAATTTGTTTTTCCTGAAAAAGGCTTAAAGACATGTTTTTTTCTTGTGAAAACAGAGAATTTTCCTTGAAATGATTTAAAAATAAGCTAATTATGAATTTGCAAACTGATTATATTTCTTCCTGGTAATCCTTATTTTTTACTTCAGTGGATTATGTCGTATTTATTACAAATAAGTCATTCAAATCTCAATATATAAGGTGTTAAAAAATTAACTCTAAAAATATGACTTGTTCCATACATTTTATTGAGTTACGTGTGCATAAATGTATGGGACAGCTCGTATTTATTTTTGCGATTTCAGGGTTCATCCCATAGTAAAAGTTGTTCGTAACGATGAGTACAATGCTCCCACGTAATCCTTAGAGTTAATTTTTAACACCTTATTTATAATCTAACACTAAAACTAAAAAGGATATATTATGTACAAAGATTTATTTTAGTGGTATTTTATTTATTTTATAGTCATTTGATTGTAAGATAAAATAGCAAACAGCAGTTAAACATATGACCCAATAAATATATATGTTTGTTATGTATGACGAAGGGATTCGTTATCAGTGGTTCGCGTCATCGGAAATAACACTTACAAAAACTTCGTTAACACTTTTAATTACTTGAATGTTAACTCGCACTGGATACAAAATAACCAAGGATGGCTCGATTAAGAACTAAGGAACGCGGGAAGTTTAGCGCGGAGTAACGAACGTCCACTCAGACTGACGGACCGATTAAAAGTGTCCTCACTCAACTGTCACCGCACACTTGTGCCTCCCCACTTACAAGTTAGCCAACCTACCTGTCAACGTCAGTACCTGTCAATGTCAAATATCCGATTATACTTCCGGATCGACATTTGACTCGATTATTCGCTCGGTGTTGCCGTTACTCTACGCTAACCATCCCCAAGTTATTACTTGACGTTCCGAAACGTAAGCTGTCAAATCTAACTACATAGTTCCTCCAGTAAGAGATAGATGGCGTTGATCCAGATTGATTGATATGCGTTGACGCTTCGACATGTATTTTATTTTTTTGTTTGGGCACGGCCTTTAGATTTGATGATGTCACATCATATTTCCTGTGTTCACCTTAAAAAAACCAATAATTATAACACTTTAGGGAATAGTTGTCGCGATTTATTTTTATCTCACCTACTTATAAAAAGGTTAACGTATCTTAACAGATAAATCACCGCGAAGTGTTATGTTATGAATTTTTTCTTCTCGCTAGAGATAATACTAATTGCTGTGACAACAAGACGACTGGCGTAGGCGGCTACGTGCGTAGCAGCAGCTTGCGGCACGTAGACATTACGTAGCATGCCTACGCACGTAGCACTTTTCCGCATGACTAGGCACGTAGCGCTGTGCCGCACGGCTACGCATTTGTTGCTACGACTTTTTGCGGATACGGAATAAAACGCTCAGATATAATAAATCTTGCATAGATTAATCACACTAATATTATAAAGGCGAAAGTTTGTGAGTGAGTGTGTGTGTGTGTGTGTGTGAGTTTGTCCGTCTTTCGCGCTCAAACGGCAGTACGGATCGGGATGAAACTTGGCACAGAGGTAATTTATGACCTGGATTAACACATAGGATATTTATCCTAGTAGTATGTTCCCTTGGGTTCATTTCTGACATCCAAGCTGGCAAAGTCACTGGCAGCCGCTAGCTAATAAAAATAAAATTATTATTATATTAGAAACTTTTATGTCTGTTCTACATGTCTGCGTGACTCCTTTTCAAATTGTCTACGGAGTTTCTTTGTTACTTACTTCAACTTCTTCTTTGCGAACCGTATACTGATTCGTGCCTTGAGAAATTTATCGAATGACTATGCTCAGAAAAAAATATATACATATATTAACAACCAGCGATCCACCTCGGCTTCGGACGGGTGCAAAAAAGATACTATCACGCGGGCGAAGCCGTAGAAGAAAGCTAGTTAAAATACTCGTAAAAATTTTCCTCTTGAATCACTCTATCCATTGACGAAAACTGCATTAAAGTCCGTTACGGAGTTAAAATGACCTAAGCGCACAGACGGCGCGGAGCTACGTTGTTTTATACTATGTAGTAGCATTCAGCTCAACCATTTTGAAGGGAGCTAAATTATCCAACACACGTGCCAATATCAGCGAGACATTAAAGTAAACACGATATACTCTCAGGCGCCAGAGCACATTTAAGTCAATAAAAGCAGTGATAGCCAAGTGGTGTGAACCTCGAACAGGCAAGTCATAGGTCTCGGTCAAAAATCAGAGGTGCGTGCTTTGAGTTGGCACTACTCAAAGCACGCACCTCTGATTTTTCGGATTCATGTGCGTATTGTGTAATTACCACTTGCTTAAAAACCGGTGAAGGAAAACATCGTTCATCGAAATCGGCATGTCAGAGAGATAATTCTCAACAGCATGTGAAGCTAAGTCAGAGGCCCATGGGCAACATAAAAACTCTGACACCAGGTTAGTCACTAATCACAAAAAGAAGAAGATAGGCCAGCCCTCTGCCCTGGTGCAAGCCATGGTCCGGGGCGAGAGGGAGTGGGAGGCAGTCACCTCCTTCTGCGAAAAAGTTATGCTCGCGAAGGAGGTGGCGGGATGGGAGAGAGAAAGGTCCTCCCGTCCCAGCCGCCGCAGGAGACGCCCCGGGCGTCGGGAGCCACGTGACGACTCCCGGCCACCGTAGGCGCGGGCCTGCGGGCGGTGAGTAATGGGTGACTCACCGTCCGATCAGCGCCAGACCCGTGCCGTACGGCACGTATATGTTCCACGCGTGCCTCAAAGAGATGTCAGCATATGAAGGGGCCCCCCAGGGCCAAGCCTGCCGGGTAAGCGGGATTGTCCGAAAGGGTTACCGCTACCCCGGAACATAAAGGGCTACGGAAGGAACATGTATGGGTTTTAGTCAGTAAGAGTCTGACACTCCCTTCCGAGCGGGAGCAGTCATTGGATGATTTCCCAGCCTTAAAAAAAAAAGGCCAGCCCTCTGTTCACTGGAAGTGCCGCATGCTTCAATGTAAACAAATATGCTTTAATGGGAGTCATAGTTTTAGAACTATTCACTGATTTACGGCGGTAAAGCCTTCCGTACTTTGTGGGCTCTTCCGACAATTTCCCGCGAGACTCCGCCGTCAAGAATAACCGCTAGGCTATTGTTCTGAAGCGGGGGATTCAATCGAGGACACTGTACGTAGACACAGCTTTGTGATAAACCAAATACACACATTAAAATAGACCATATTCATGTACTTAAGGTCTGGGAAGATTATTAACCTTTCAACCGCCCCAGTCGGATTAATACTACAGTTTTTTTCGTGCCCGAGACGTGTTTATATGACTGAAAATCTATGTTCTGTTTTCTTTTTTTATGTAATTACAAGACCCTATTCGTCTGAAATAAAGTTTCATTATGAGTTGGGCGCTGGGGGCCCGGCAATTGATATAAAATCTAGCGGTCAGAAGGTTAAGCAAACTGACAACCTACTTAAATTGTCTGTATATTCAAATCACAATTTTCATTCTTGAATATCTTCGGAAAGTACTCATTAAGACTTTTCATTCGATACAAGTCATACATATTGTGAAATACACGGTGATTTTAATTCACTGTTAAACTTTCAGGGTGTGAAGGTACCCATGATTAAGAACAACTTTCATTCCAACTCTGAACTATCGAAGGCTTTTTCATTCAAAAATGCAAAATTAACCCGTTGTAAATGTATGAAACAGATGTAAACTTTTTTGTTATTTCGTAATTGGTCCCATAGTGAAAGTTGTTTACAATTATTAGGACTCTTATCTCATAAAAGGTTAACAGTGAATTAAAAACCACCGTGTAGGTATATAATTATGTACAGAGGCCAGAACATCAAGCTACCACAATCTGTCAAATTTCTTTGATAGTATTTAACTTTATTGCAAAGACATATTAATAAGGTTCATTTTTAATTGAGAAAATTTGACAGTTAGGGATAACTTGATGTGCAGCTGGCGTCTGTACATATTTCTAAGACTACAAAGACCGCCATGTTGAATTTGATGTGACGTAATAATACGTTATACCTATAACCCGGTGATCAACATAACGTTTCCAACGATACCACGTTGGTTAGAATACGGCAACTAATAAAGGTGTTATAATAAAGATGGACATACATACACAGCCTATTAAAATCATAACCCTCTTTCAGATTTGCTGTGGTCGGGTAAATAGAATCCGCCTATGGTTAAAATGTATTGTTTCGACGTCTGCTGAAAACATGTTGAATAAAACGCTGCACCCGTTCGACCGTCCGTTACTGCAATAGCTGAAAAGAGACGGAACATTCTCAAACGATACAATTGCAGATCATATTCCCGCAAGTAAAGTTGAATAGGTTTGAATTCCTGCACCGAAAACATGTCAGAGACAAATACAGGGTGAAATTGAATTCATGGACAACATTTTATGGGGACATTGTACTCATCATTAAGAATAACTTTCACAATGTGAACACACCTGAAATCGCGAAAAAAAATCTGCTGTTCCCTACATTTCGAGTTATGCGAGCATATTGTATGGAGCAGGTGATTTTTTTTTCGCTATACCGGAACATAAAGGGCTAAGGATGGAACATTGGCTATCGCTGCTGCAGTTTTCACTTGGTTTGAAAAATTAACTAGCACATATCATCTGCGTTATGTTTGAACTCATCATCCCACAAAACCCTATAACTCTACCACCACGAAGTAAAAAAGCTTGAAAAGAAATGACGATCAGAATACAATCGATATCTGTATTCAGCTGTAAAATCGGTATGCCACGCTCTGCACATCGCTTGGTTATCAAATTAATCAGTTTAAACTTAATCCCTTTAAGATAGGATTCAATTTTCCTTGGGGACGTATTTTCTGTGGCTTTCTATTTTGGGTGGAATCTAATGTAGAAATTAGTCAACGGAGAGTTTTCTGTGAGAAAACGGGAACAAGTGTGCGATTTTTATCAAGGGAACAATCTTCTAGAACAGAGTCATCAAAAATATAGAAAGCCTTTATTTTGTCCGCTTCATTGGTCTAGTGGTTGCGCTACTGTTGAGCATGAGGTGCTAGGTTCGACTCTCGGGTCGGGCAAAGTGTTATAATATGGGTTTTTCATTAAGTATTTCTCAATAGCAGCCCAGTGTCTGGATTTATGCCCGGTTGATGGCAATGGGCATGCCCCCTATTACAATAAATGTGGATGCACTATGGTTCTACAACTGCCTAACGCTTTGGGATTACAAACGTGATGTTATGTCATGTGTTCATTTTGCATAGAACCGATTGTTGTGGTTCCTAAAGTATTTCTAGATATGATAGCATTCGCTAAACTACTCTTTAAAATCATAAAGCTTTTGCCAAAATGAAATGACTCCCACACAGGATGTGATGCGTGTGTTCAAACTGGTGCGAATAGTCGCATGATTTTAGTATTTTTGATGATTATATCTAATTGTTACCGGCAAGTGCAGTCGCGTCCAGAGCTTAAATGTGTATAATTGCGAATATGCAACCTCCCTTGATTGAGGCACGAGGCGAACTTCACACAAGCTTAAAAAAATCCTATTCACATTAAAAAAAAACAGAATCATTAACGTTCAAGCCACAACTATTAAATACATGAAACCATTTGAGCATTTTGCTCCGGTTTTCCTACCTTTTACTGCTCGGTACAGGTTTCTGCTGACTCGTGCCATTAGGGAGCTCTCATTAACGGCCGGTTCAATGCCGTTAAGGCGCCGCTCCACATCAGCCCACGGCTAAGCTGTGGAAAAGATATAACGAGTTATAAAAAAAAAAAATTAAAACTAAACATTTTTCGTTACGATACGGCAGCAATGTCGCGCAAAGATTCGTGTTGCGTTGTCGTGATAGAACGTGTTTGATCTACGAAGAACTATATTGGAAACATTGTTAACCTTTTGAAAGCCATTGTCACGCCATTGTGACAAACAAGCGCATGCCCTGTACGCCAACGACACAAATATATGACGAATGCGGTACACTATCAACACGAAATAAACAATTAAATCATTACTTTTTTTTTAAATAGATATCTTAAAAATTGAAGCTCTCGTACGTATTTAATGGCATGAAACAATTTAAAAGTCACCATGGATATTGGGAAATTCATGATAACAAGAATAAATAAAGTAGCTTGGCGTGGAGAGCAGGCGCGTGTGTTTATTCTCTGGCGTTCAAAAGCTTCGCAGTTTCACATTCGAGTTCGCCTGAATGATTCAATACTATTTAAGCTTAAAATAATAATACTTAGCATGAAGTATTTAAAAAAGGCAAAGGCGTTGGTCACGCCTGTCATTGCAGGTCGTCTGAAACCAGAAAGTCTGACGAGTCTTTTCAATGGTATCGTGTCACCCTGTTACTGGGTTGTGGAGTCACATGTAAACTACTGTATTCAGCTGCATCCGGTGAGACTGGCAGCTGACCCCACCATAATATAAAGGCTGGGTGGATGATGACCTTAGACACAGATCAATGTAGGCGGAATCGTCCTTTGCAACTCACGTTATGCACGAATGCGTGCCTGGCAAAACAAATGAACCGCGCTGCTAACATAGTAAACTTCTCCGTGCAAGCAGTGGAGGCTTGACTTTAAACATTTTTTTTTTATATCCTTGGACATTTCACACAACGCCATATCGTTCCAAGCTAAGCAACCTAATGCTTGTGTTATGGTAACGTCATGGCTGATAAACTACATATATACATTTGTTTTTTGTAAATACATACATATTATAGATAGAAAAACACCCAGACCCGTAACAAATACTTGCAGGTCGTACAAATATTTGTTCCGTGCGGGAATCGAACCCGCGACATGCTGCGCAGCAGTCAATCGCTCAACCGCTGCGCCAACTGTGTCGCCAAACATGTTTCAGCTGCACTAAAATTGCTGGTATTACAATTATGGGAGCTGTTTTGACCGAAGTATTATTATTTGCTAATGTAAGTACATTATACTACGACCATTAGAGATCTTCACCACAAAATCTAAAATTAAACTAACAAAATTACTCTGAAATGGATCCAAGAGAAATTACAGTAATTAATCTTGGAAGCGTGCCTGCGGTCCGATGTAAAATGTTTAGTTGCTTTTATATCCTCGACCATACATTTAACCGAACCTTAATTTTTCAAATAAAAAAGAACGAGAAATGAAACGTACGATCATTATAAAATTCGTTGAGATTCAAGAATACTACATACTTTTTTATATTACCGTATTACCTAGTTACTGGGTTGTAGGAGTCAGATAGGCAGTCGCTTCATGTAAAATACTGGTATTCAGCTGCATCCGGTAAGACTAGAAGCCGACTCCAACATAGCTGGGATAAGGCTAGGCAGATTGATGTTTAAGAAAAAGAAAACAGAAAAGTACCCGAGAGGCTGGCAGCACTGCCACGTTGTATGGCCACCTTTCAAATTACGAACAATAAAATCACCCCTTTAATCTCTGAAGGGTTACACGCTGATAGCCAAAGTGAACGGTATACCCTAATTTCGCCTGTTGAACTCCCTTGCAATAGGGAGCGAGCCTATTGCAAACAACCTGGAATTAATCTAGACTCCGGACTACTACTGAGAAATTCCCTTGGAAATATCGGGAAACTCGAAACAATAAGACAAGGAATTAATCTAGGACGTCGTGCTTTTTCGCGCTCGTAATCACTAGATCTCTGTGAATTTATTTGAATATGAGACCTATTTTAACCCTAAACTACCTGCCTTTGTCCCATAGACCCATTCTAAAACATATACGTTTCATTATTCATACAGGTCAAAGAATCAGCATTGCCATACAACCTGGCAACGCTGCCAGCCTTTTGGGCTCATTTCCCACTGACAGCGATGGAGATTTTTTTTTTCATTTCAATTCAGTTCATCTTTATTGTGGATCATAGGAAAGTGTACTTAATGCAGCTGGTGTTAAGTTAGTGTTTACCCTTAGGGCGTACAATAAAATGTAGGTAAGTACATAAAGTTTTTACATGCATGCATTTTCGACGCCCTATTAGCTCTTTCCTTTTTTTTTACTACATGTACGTAATATATACATATATTTTTTTAGTTTTAGGTTATATAAAAAAACCGCACTGAAATATAATATAATGTTTGATCGGTCTGTAACTGGGTTCAAAACTAAAATTCAACAGGTAAAATTCAACTCGTGCCTCTCGACAGCCTAATAATTTAGTTGAGCTATTGTTTCACGGTATACCACATAACATCCCGCCTATACACTCCGAAGGCTCGCTTTTTTCAGGCATTATCAAGGTCGAGAACAATAACCTGATTAAGGGCTGATTTTTAATCGTCAGGTAAGTTTTATTGGAAGAATAAATATGGCAGTTTCACAGCTTTTGCAAAGAAAATATGTCAAACTGCCTTTTTTATTCTTTAGTTAAAAGTGATCAGGCGATTGAAATATCCACCCTACAATACAAACATACACTGGCGAATTTAAAAAAAAAACTACAGGTTTATTAAATTTCGCCAAAAGAAGCAGTTGAAAGCTATCAAATTTGGGGGCTGGCCACTACCTCTTATAGCGGTATTAATTCAATATTAATAATAATAATAATAATGTTTATTCACATAAATATGTACATTTTTTTTTTACAAGTGCAGTGCTTAATCTAAACTTAAGGTACACAAAAGTATTAGCATTTGGGGCCAAACTAGGCAAAACCTGTATTTCAGCCCTCAACGCCGAATCCTTTAATAAGATAGTGTAATGATCCCATATATTATGAATGTACGTGTCTTTACAACTTATAAAATAGAATTAGAGAAAAAAAATTACAATATCTAAAAGGTAACATTGTAGGTGTGTCGAGTCCTCTCTTTGTGTGTGATGGAGGTGTGCATGAATGAGTGTGAGAGGGTGTGTAAGATTGCGGAGCATGACTTTTGTTAAATTTACAAGAGATTACTCTGTTTATCTAGGTATTTAAAGCAAATCTTCTTTCTCCTCATACGTGAGTTTCTGTAGGAACTCACTTACTGTAAGTTTGCAAGACTTTTTCGTCATCGGATAAATGTTTAGATTTTTATTTATTTTGTTGTAGATGTAGGGGCCAATAAATGGAGGAAATCTATTGCTAAATTTTGTTCTAGATACAATAGGTTGTGGGCAAACAAAGTGTTTTTTTCGCCTATTTAGAGTGAGGGGGTCGTAGCAGGTATTCTTATGTTGCATTAGTATAATATGGAGAAGGAAAAGTTGTCTCACTGAAAGGATTCCACAAAATTCGTAAAGCTGCGAGGTAGGAAACAATCTTGGTTTGAAGGTGCTAACCTTCAGAATGGCACGCTGGGCAACCTCAACAGGTTTTAGTGTAGTTTTAGGGGATCCTCCCCATGATGTAATACAATAGGTAATGAGGGACTGGCAGAGGGCAAAGTATATCCGCTTCAGCACAAAGGAGTCGGTGACGTGTCGGAGGGTCTTAAAAATGTAGATCAGTTTCCTAATCCTACCACAGAGGGCCTTGGTGTGTTCCCTAAAATTGAGGTTCTTGTCTAAAATAACGCCTAGGTACTTATTTTATTACTGCTACTCGCTCAAGTTTAGGACAAGAACAGTTTTCTCTAGAGGAACACTCGTGTGCTATGATCTTATGTTGTCCATGATTGATTTCAGTGTTTGACCGAATACTGAAGCAAACATATCTGGTTTTATCCACATTTAGAGTCAACATATTGTCCTCAAGCCAGTCCCTCACAGCATTGAAACCATGTTGTGCAGCTTTGAAAGCCCCTTCCCATGTATCGGCAGAGAAAGCGAGGGCAGTATCATCTGCAAAGGAGATAATTTTGCCATGGGGGAGCTTAAGACTCGTGAGGTCGTTTATATAGACGAGATATTACAATACTTGTATTTGGAAAGAGAATAATCAGATACTTCAGAGGAAGTGATATAGAGATAGCTCGGCCTCATTCTCACACTGAAGCAATATTAAAATAATAATTCTTTATGAAGTAGTGGTTCAGGTCCTGTTCGCGAAACCATTACCTTTGCTACTACTGCTAGTCGTGCCTATTTACCACGGTAGAATAGAATACTCTTTACTATCACCACAAAATCACAGATTCAAATATAGAGCATAGCCGTGAGTTTCTTCCCCGTTCTTTTACATGTATGTACCTACTGCTTTGGAATAGGCCACCAGCTTCATCTTTCCGACTGACCGAACCCTTGGCAATTCAAAAGAAAAATAATAATAATTTATTGAAATAATAATAAGTTCACAGAAAAAATAAAAATTGTATGTATCGATCAGTAGTAGGTACGGTAAGTACCAGTAATATGGGTATATGGAATAAATGCTTTGAGTTTGAGCATCGCAGTCCGCACCTATGAACCGTTTAATTGGAAACTATAATATAATCCTTACACGAACCAATAGCATCTACATCTCCCTATTTCCGCCAATTCCGTAAGAGTTTCCGAGTCTCGATACCTCTGTGCGATAAATGCGACGAGCCATCTATCAATAATTGAGTGTTTGACACGGCAAAATATAAATATTATGCGAAGATATTATTGTAAAATTGCATTTCATGCTAATAAGTATTCCATTTGATTCAACAAATCTATGACGCCACATTGTTATATTTCTCACAAATCACGTACAAATTCCGCGTTTTGACAATTCATAAAAAGTAACGTTATTGACTACCCTTTTAAATACCCAATTGTTTCCACTTCCATTCTCTACCTTCTCAGCCATATTTGTTTTTTTTTTTTAATTTCTGTATTTGCCATCGTATTCGTGTACATACATCAATCTGCTCAGTTTCGTATTATTTTGTAACTTATTAACGTAATTTCACTAACGGTATCTTACACGTGCTTTAATATTTTTTTTAATATAGGTATTTTTTTTTTTTAATGTTAATGTTGTTAATCTTAATTGCTACCTTATTTTGTTTTTTTTTAATGTTGGTATTTCCTTAAGTTCATTAAGTTCTTAGACCTGAAAATAAAGCTGCATTGTTTTTTGTTCTAGTAACTAAGTCGTTCCAGTATCATATCAATAAATAATATAATAACTTGTTAAACAAAAAATTGAAATGAAGACAGCTCTTACACTATAAATTCCATTAAGATAAAACAATACCCTTAGGTACCTTACTATCTACACCCAATCTTAATTACGCGTACTTCCGGGCCTCCTAACATGAACCGATGAAATGGACTCCCGATAACGCTCCATATACCATTATCAGGATCCCAAACGCAATCAACACTGGAATCGGAGCATTATTAAGAATAGTCAGTCCACCAGGGCAGGTCTGTAAGCTATTCGAATGACGTTAGTTGTTCGACATGATATAGAAGTTACACTGCTACCAGTGGCGCAGCCTTTATACAACTCGATTTTTATCGGCTTCACTATGGAACAACCACTCCTCTTAATGTTTACTGTTGTCAGATAATATTCATTTATTTATTTAAAACACAACATTAGGTACAGAATAACTTCCAAGGCGTTGTAAAGTATAAATACACACATCAAAAGTGTCTAGGGATCAACATATATTTTTGCAATAACTTTTCTCTTGATTGATATTAATTTAAATTTTCTTTAAGGATTCATCAAATAAAGTGTTTTCGTTTGTCACAGTAACGATAAACCAAGTCACCTTTGCATTAATAAAGAAATTTGCCATTTTCCTAATAAAGGGATTTTTGACATTTGAACCACTAACATTAAAGTTCGAAAAAAAGACTGAAATAACAGTTTTCTTTAAAATTTTATTGGGTAACTTAAACAATTAATAATCCGTGTTTCTACCGCGAACACTAACAACACAAGAACATCGGTTTGGCATACTCAAAATGAGTTCATCCAAATCACGCTGTGGAATGGCCGCCCATGTTCGTTGCAACAACAAAAAAAGGTCTTCTTGCAACTGGATACCCTCCATATTCGGCAGAGCTCTTCTCTGTAGCATATCCCATGCATGCTCAATCGGGTTCAAGTCTGGCGACTGAGCAGGCCAGGGCAGGACATTGATGTTAGCTGCGGCGAGAGTCTGTCTTACAACTCTTGCGGTGTGCGGTCGTGCATTATCATGCATTAACTGAAATAAGGGACCGATTTGCACTTGTAGAGGAACGATGACGTCAGATACAATCGTCTCAGCATAAATTTGAGCGTTGAGGTTGCCTCTGATCCAAATCAACTCAGTTCTTCCGCCGATCCAAATACCCGCCCATACCATGATGGTTCCACCACTATAAGGATGGACTTCCTGGCAGGATTTTAATCGCTGTTGGCGTCCAGGGGTTCTCCAGTGTCGTATACGTCTTGTATCCGGTCTCATACCAAAACGAGACTCATCAGAAAAGCACACGAAACGCCACTGTTCTTCTGCCCAATTTCTGTGTTCAAGAGCCCATTGATATCGAATCCTACGATTGTGCATTGCTATAGGTGGTACCCGTAGCGGTCTTCGGGAATGAAGGTTCACTTCATGCAAGCGGTTTCTGACTGTTTGGTCGCTAATTAAGTTCCCTGAAGAGTGATGAAGCCTCACGGCTAACATCATGGCGGTTATTGTTGGAGCTCTTCGAGTTAAGATTTGAATGTATCGGTCTTGTCTCCGTGTGGTGCAGCGATACCGTCCTTCATGGCGCTCAGCCACGGTACCAGTGCTTCGGTAACGTGTCCAAAGTCGACTGATAACACTCTGACTTGTATTCAGAGCTAAAGCCACAGTACGTTGCCGGGAACCAGCTTCTATCATTCCCACGGCTCTGAGCATTTCTTCCCTGCTTAAATGACGTCGCCGCTCCATAATAACGTTGGTTTTAATCAGTAGTAGGGAAACAGTAGCACTAATAATGTCTTCAATGCGTTGTATGTTTTTATAGGGAAAATATTGACAGCTGATTTTCATCTTTTACTCGAATTTGATTGACAGTTCCTGTTTCAAATTATGAAATGCACCAAAAAGGATCCATATAAATTTATAAAATCATAAATTTATTACAAAGCCACATCTCAATCTCAAGAAATCCGCATAAAAATGCTTGATCCCTAGACACTTTTGATGTGTGTATTTAAAAAAAATTGAAGCTTTTGATACCTACTATTTTTTTCCCTAGCTAGTACTAAAACACTTTTTTTGTCTGTAGGTACTTGCTTACAATCTGCAGAAAACACAGAAACTAAAAATTATTTTACATTTATTAAATCACGTGATAGTCTTGGACGGCACGCATTTTATGAATATTCCATTCTCATGACTCCTGCCACTATGGTTTTTTTTGTTACTATGTCCAGAAATATACATTATTATAATAAATAAATATACTTCATCGGTAAAACATTTCAAAAACAACATTGGCAGACAAAAATAACAATATTACCCGCTTTCTGAGGCAGTTGGATAAAAATACCCAAAGCCACGAAAACACCCGAGCTAAAATTATTATTTCTACATGAAATACCCTTAGCCGTATTATATACAAGTTTGTGTAACATTTTCCTACACAAAAAGGCATAAATATGTAAATATCACCTGACCCTACTCAATGGAAGCTATGTTTGGTATAAAAAAATATTTTTACAAGCGATTTCTCAAGACAATGTTTATATTTATCCAACATAGCCACGTTCGCGGTTTTTCTCACGCAACTATTGGCATAAATAGTAAATTGTGAACATGAAGTCATAATACATCAGACTCTAATATAATAGGTATTATAAAAGCAAAAATGTGTGTTTGACATGTTTGTTCGTCCTTCACGCTCAATCGGCCGAGCGGTGGAATTTCTTGCGTTTTCTTCTCCTTGCAAAACTACCTTTTGGTACACGAAAAATAGAATTTTTTTTTTTTCATTTTGACGTGGAAAAGTGCCTTTCTTGTGCCTATTTGAAAAAAAAGGTTTGACTTTGACGTCTAAAATTTTTTTGTTTATTAAATAAAAAATACATGAAAAATATACATATCTTCTGCCAAACTGCTGTTCAGTTCTGAATACACTGCACGTCAAGGGGGGTACGCAAGGACGACACGTCAATACAAAAATAACATATAAAGGGCACACACACTAAATACCCATTGATGGGCTCAGGTTGTTCTGCTACCAGGCTAGCATGAGCAGCGCATGCACACAACCTAATCCTCCTTGCCGTCACTGCACGTCCCTCGCCAGACGGAGACCTGAACTGTCAACCAGCTCACAGCACACTTCCCTGTTTCATTGCGGTTTTTTTTTGTGGTATTCCTTTTTTTATATTTTGTGTGCCTTTTAAGTCTGGCCTATACAGGGTGTAACCAAAAGGGCATATACATACAAAAGGATATGCTACAGACCACCAAACTGAACAACTTTTATTATAGGAACAACTTAGAAATCGTGAAAAAAAATCCTGTATAAGCCTGCCGGGTAAGCGGGATTGTCCGAAAGGGTTACCGCTACCCCGGAACATAAAGGGCTAAGAACGGAACATGGATAGGTTTTAGTCAGTACAAGTCTGACACTCCCTTCCGCTTCACCCAGAGCGGGAGGAGTCATTAAAATTTGATGATTTCCAACCCTCAATAAATAAAAAGTCTATCTATACTAATATTATAAAGAGGAAAGATTTGATTTTTTGTTTGTTTGAAATGAATAGGCTCCGAAAGTTCTGGACCGATTTAAAAAATTATTTCACCGTTGGAAAGCTTAGTTTTCTAGGAGTAACAAAGGCTAAATAACGGGTCCCACGAGAAAGACCACGGGAGCGAAGCCGCGGGCAAAGTGCTTGTGCTATATAAAAGTATTTTATTTCTTTCTCACTGCATTTCCTGAACAGTAAATTGTCTATTTCAATTTCTATCATGTAACTTCGCGCTCGCGTCTAACCGCCCGACCTTTCCAAAACTAGATTTGGCAGTTACGTGTATATCGGTCCCAATGGTATCCCACTTCGTTTGAAACAGTCTCCGGGTCCCAACCACGTTTGACTTCCAAATATAAGTCGTAAAGTCGTTTGATAGCCGCTTTGTCGAGAAAATGTGATCTAATACTGTGTTTAGATTGAGTGTTGTATCTGAGTACGGCTGTAATGATGTGCCTTTTTTAGGGGAGGGTGGTGATAATTAGTTGGTAACTAGCTTCTGCCCGCGGCTTTGCCCGAGTGGATGTCGTTAAATATCCCACGGAATCATACTAACGGAATAAAAGTTTTTTTTTTTTTTTGATCCAGTTTATAAATATAATCTATCTCTGTGCCAAATTTCATCCAGATCTGTTGGTGGATGTCGTAAATTATACCCGGGATCATACTAACAGAATAAAAAGGATTATTTGTTTGTTAATCCATAAGCGGGATTGTCCGAAAGGGTTACCGCTACCCCGGAACATAAAGGGCTACGGAAGGAACATGGATGGGTTTTAGTCAGTAAGAGTCTGACACTCCCTTCCGCTCCACCCAGAGCGGGAGCAGTCATTGGATGATTTCCCAGCCTTAAAAAAAAAAAAAAAAGGTTATAATCTATCTCTGTGCCAAATTTTATCTCGATCCGTTTAGCCGTTTCAGCGTGAAGACAAAGCCACAAACACACACTCACAAATTAAACAAGTTCTATTCGATTCAAAACTTCATACTTTATCAAATCACATACATTTTCATTACAACACATTTTCATACATTTTAAATCAAGAATGACATTTTTCTTCCGCACCGAAACCCGTCGAATGGAACCAGTGGCTCGGAAACATGTGCTAACAGTCGTAAGGCGGACGAGGTTCATTGGATCCCCAAAACTGTCCACCTTCAAAGATTAGGTCAGTCATACGCGAATTCATTCATGTTTAGTGTTATGATGTCTGAGCTGGAGGTCTTTAGGGACCCTAAAACGAATATGTAGGAAATAGCATGGTCACAGTTATTATGTTGTGTTCAACAGTTTCAGGGCAGCGTGTATCAAAAATCAATAACAATCTGCCTCTCTGAAAACATCGTGAGGAAACCGGCATGTCTGAGAGATATTTAATTTTCTCAACAGCATGTGATGCTAAGTCAGAGGCCCATGGGCGGCATTAAAACTCTGACACTAGGTTAGTCACTAACCACACGAAGAAGATGAACAATCTGCCTAGCCTTTTCCCAACTATGTTAGGGTCGGCTTCCAGTCTAACCGCATGCAGCTGAATACTAGTACTTTACATGGAGCGACTGCCTATCTGACCTCCACAACCCAGTCAGTAACTGGGTATTACGATACACCTTGGTAAGTTGCTGTCAGACTTCCGGGCTTCTGACTACCCGTAACGACTGTTAAAGATCCACGAATGATATCCCGGACCAACGGCGTAACGTGCTTTCCGATGCACGGAGAAGTTTCGATATGTGAAGATGGTCACCCATCCACGGACCAACCCCGGCAAACGTATCTTTACCTGATGGATCGATCCGTGTGACTGTTATTACGTAGAGCACCTCACCAGCGTGTATCAAAAATATGATGAAAAAATATTAGCTATCCCATTCGCATCTGCTATTGTTCTCTTTTTGTCTGTATGCGTGTACATTAAAAAAAAATCTTTATATAAAAGTGAAAGATCACTCATTTATACATTCACTCATGAAACGATTGAACACGAAATCTCAAAAACTACTACTGCTACCTACGAAGATGACATTTGGCACAGAGGAAGATTATAAGTAGGAGAGGTCAGCTAAAGTACTTTAGCAGATTTCCTCCATAAAAGGCTGAAATAGGGGCTGGAAGTTTATACAAAATTCTTTACATCGACGCAGGCGGAGCCGCGGCAGCAGGTAGTAAATAAATAAATCTTCAATACCCGACACAAATGTGGTTCGCGGACAACTGATTATTTTCCCTTGATTACAATGTTGGTCATATTATTATGGAGAAAATGGTTCAGTTTGATGGTCAGTACCCACACTCTTTAATATGACTAGACATTTCTGGTATACGCCGCATACTCTCAAGAGAGAATCTAAAACGGAACAAGTACTTTGAACGAATATTAGGTTTCGATACCACAACACTGAGTGCTCAATACCAATATTGTGAGCTTTGTGTGCTGGGTTCCGTGTATTATATTATCTGTACTCCCGTGAGCCATTTGAGCTCAATTTTATATTTCCGTTTAACTCAGCGCTTTATAGCGTTCTCGTCGTTAACCGTAGCGGGCGTAATGTTTAATTTTTTCATTAACGATTAATATCGGAGATTACAGTACGGTTTAAGAGCTGTGTGAGCTGAAGTTCTTTTATTAGTAGCAGACTTTGTTTTTTATTGAGTCTACTGTCTTATAAATAGCATAGGTAAATCAAGTGAAATTACAGTAAAACAAACGTTTAATTGCTAGAAATTTTTATATTTCAGCGCAGCCGAGAGGCATACAATACTGTTTTATATATTTTTTTTGTTTTTTTTTTCGGTTTTGTGTGTAGGTATATCAAGTGTTCTTCACCTTTGCCAAATAAATGTATTTTCTTTCTTTCTTTCCTTAGCCTTTTGAGCGCCACGGTCGGATATAGCAGACAAATGAAAACGTGCCCAACACGCCACCGACGTTTAAAGACGACAAGAAAACGATTTTTTTTTGTGGCTTGGCGTGTTGGGATCCCCTCACACGTCAAGCCACACAAGCCGATATGTTTAGGCTCTGGCGTACAAAAGGTTACATTCAGTGTTTTTAAAGGTGAGATCTAGTAACCTACGTGTCTCTGTATTCTGGCTTCAAGTAAGGGAGCAAGTTTTTATTAAGTAACCAAACATAACTTACTATATTTCAATGTGTTGATATTTTATGTTGATTTAAATAAACTAACTCGGATAAATGCACGTAACGTATTTTATTGTCCACGTTACAAAATGGAAAAGGAAGAACAATATTTCCAACTAAATGCGAAGTGCATTCTATTTGGTGAGGCCAACTAAAAATAAAAACATGATGGTTGCGTTCTCTTTTAATTCCCAACACAGTGTTTCTTAGCAATAGCGCTACACTGCTACGTGTATGGTCGTCAATTCGTTTCCTTGTACGGGCAGTTACTAGGTTTTCCTACCACGAATTTTTCGGTAGCATTTTGGAGTCAAGATTTTTATCCCGTTTATGTCAAAAGAGCCTCTATTACGATATTTGACGTTCAAAAGAGCACTTCAAAAATTTTTAAATAAATTATTTTATTTTGACTTTGACTTTGATAACATGGGACTTAAACATAACGGGTGAAATGTCGGCATTATATAATACCTCTACCTAGCCTGTCGGGAAATACAAACGTTATGTTATGTTATACAGTTATAACTTATAATCAAAATGCATGCCTCTTCTCTTGTTTGGTTCATTGTTATAAATCACCCGTACCTACATAGGGTTACTACCCATACGGATTTGTCCGGGCATGTCGGGCTTTTTGGCCTCTCGTTAAGACGTTTTGTGGCCTTGTATTATGTCCGGAGCTTTTTTTTAATCAAAAACGTTCAGGGAGTACTAAAAAAAATTTAAGATTAAAAATTTATTAAAAAAAACAGAACACCTGAATTTATTCAATTGTAAATTGACATAATTTTTTTTAAAAACCTTGTCCTTTTTTCATATTTGCAAATGAAATATAGACATATTTTATAACCTAAGTCACTCTCACAATTAAAATGAATGTAACAACACCTCTCAAGGTAAAATTCATCAAGTTATTAAGAAATATACATACAACCATACACTCGAAAAACATAACACTCCTTCTAGGGTAGTCGGGTAAAAAATTAAATGTCTGGATTTTTTTACAAATGTCCATATTATATCAGGGCTTTTCAAAGTTCGAATTGGCAATCCTACCCATGGATACGTACAAAACCGACTCCATACATACAGTTACTTCGTTCGTTACGTGCACAATTGAAAAATACGCCATAAATAAGCTACCCGTTCCACATAATCCCTTTTTGGCCTTATGAGGCCCGCGGGAAATTATGATGTGGGTATTTTGTCATGGGACAGAAACATTAGGCGATTTACACACGGCACCGCGCTCCGCCGCGGTAGGCAGTGAAGCGGATCTCATGTCGCATTGGTCTCTAAGTAATCCGTTGATGCCTAACACACGAACACCGCCCGACCGCGCGGTCGAGCGGTGCTGTCGCACTAGGTACAAACATATGAATTAATATTTATAAACATCTGCACTGATTGCTTTCCAAAGGATTTTGAAGGAAATTCATAAGCCATTTTTTTTTGGATTCCTCACCGTTTCGAGACCAAAATTAATCTGCCTAGCCTTTTCCCAACTATGTTGGGGTCGGCTTCCAGTCTAACCGGATGCAGTTGAATACCAGTATTTTACATGAAGCGACTGCCATCTGACCTCCACAACCCAGTAATTGGGTAACACGATACGCTTTAGTAAATCTGGATGTCATACTTTCGGGCTTCTGACGACCCGTAACTACCTCTCGTTTCAAGACCAAAGGTGATGAAATAAATTAAACAAAGTAATTTGAGTGCCCGGGTTTGAACCCACAACCTACGACATGTTAATCGGGAAGTTACCATTCGGCCACTACCTGGCAACGTCGCTCACGTTAGCTCCAAGTTCCACAAGCTTCAGTCGCCTCTCAAAAATGTCACAAAATCCCAAAAAATATAGTACGTCCCTGAACGTCTATGTAAGCAGAAAATTCGCCCCCGAAGTTAACCCATTATGACTCAGTTTAAACTGATCTATAGTCTGCTCTAAAATAATGTAACGCAAATATAAACAAATGGATCAGAAAACGTACCTGCGGATATACAAATTGCGAGCTTTGATTTGAATATTCTAAAACTTAAACCCGACATTCTAATTTTAAAATCACTCGTTGACAACTGATGCTATTTTTGTAACGTCAATTTTCGTTGATGGTTTTAATAAAAATGATATACAAACAATAATTGTTGGAAAAAATGGTAAGTTATAAAGTTAAAACCTACTAACTACAGATGACCGTGTTACTTATTCTCTTCAGTGAGTGACTGTATAAGAATGTAAGTTAGACAGGGTTTGTTTACACTTTTATCGGGTAGTTTTTGAACTGACTATCGAACGAATCAGACTCTCTTGACTTCTATTAATCGTGTTCTACTAGACTCGTAATCGCGTCTTTGCGGAGAAGTAATCTTTAGGCTGAACGCAATAAAAGGTATATCGTTCAGGGAATTGCGCGTGTGGATTGAGTTACAGGCGTTTGCGGGAATAGGAGGCAAAAACAGCCAGAACTAAAGATGGCATAGTGTAGCATTAGCGCAATCAGTCGTGGTATACTGGCACGCACCTACGGTGGCCGGGAGTCGTCACGCATCTCCCGACACTCGGAGGGTCTCCTGCGGCGGCTGAGGCCTAACGCTATGGAGTCACACTATTGACAGCTTACCTTAAACTCGATTGACCAACGTGATCACAGTGACATACGTGAACATTTTTACAGTCAGCACTACTGATGTTCGGCTTTTCCGAAGATATCCGATAAAACTTTTGACCGTGTTCGCACTATAGAACTTACCACAAACAAGACGAAGGAACCCGAAGGAGCGACGTACAGAGGCCAGCTCATCAAGCTACCCCAATCCGTCAAATTTCTTTGATAGATTTTCAACTAGGTCTCGAGTTCGAAATCAAGGTACGCACCTCTGAGTTTACCGATTCATGTGCGTATTGTATAACTATCACTTGCTATTTTTTTAAAATTTATTATACAATTCTATAGCTGATACACATAATATTTACACACCTAAAAATACTCTTCTTCTTTTCGTGTGGTTAGTGACTAATCTGGTGTCAGAGTTTTAATGCTGCCCATGGGCCTCTGACTTAGCATCACATACTGTTGAGAAATATCTCTCAGGCATGCCGGTTTCGTCACGACGTTTTCCTTCACCGATTTTTAAGCAAGTGATAATCATACAACCTAAAAATACTTAAAATATTAATAAAAACTATGTACAAATGCTTAAGATCGATGAAGGAAAACATCGTGAGGAAACCAGCATGTCTGAGAGATATTTCTAGCTAAGTCAGAGGCCTATGGGCAGCATAAAAACTCTGAGACCAGGTTAGTAACTAACCACACGAAAAGAAGAAGAATTGGAAATATTTGTCAGTTTGGGATAGCTTGATGTCCTGATGTCTGTACCTACATTACATTAGATCAACTTTCGATTCGAAAATACAACTCTCCTAAAAAAATCAAAATTTTAGAAAAAAGTTCACTACACCTCCTAGATTCCCCAATTTTGAAAGACAGTTTTTCTCCTTTCATAGACGAAAAAATTCAAAACTTCAACAATATTTCGGACAGACTTTCCAAAATTAATTTGCATTCGGCATTCACCCTGATTAGATACTGTTATTTTGGCCCAAATTTTATGTATTTTCTACGTTCTTCCCCTTTATGGAAGCAACCTCATCTCTTGGACAAAATTGACCAAATTATTCGCAGCACATTAACATCCATTTTAAATGTGGCCTTGGACGACCGAGCGTGGCTGCAAGCCACACTGCCCATTCGTTTTGGCGGCCTCGGCGTCCGCAAAATTAACAGTATTAGCTTACCGGCGTTCCTGTCCTCTGTCCACAGCACTGAAAAGTTCACTGGGAAAATTTTAGCACCTTCCCTGGTTGATTCTGAAGTGCCGTGTTTGACCGACGCTGTGAACGCTTGGAAAATGGCTTGCCCAAACACTGATCGGCCCGTGAACCCATCTTCCCAGAGGCAGTGGGATGAGCCGCTCTGCATGTTGGTACGGAATAATCTTATTAATACGTCCACCAATACTGCTGAGCGTGCCCGCCTGCTGGCTGTGGGTGAGTGGGAGTCGGGCCTCTGGCTTCAGGCACTACCGTCACCCAACATAGGTACCATGCTGTGTGACACCACCTTCCGGGTCGCTACCTGCCTGCGTCTAGGCGCTCCTTGCGTGGCTCCGCATCGCTGCCAATGCGGTGAAGATGTCGACTGCCTCGGACACCATGGCCTATCCTGCAGTAAGAGTGCAGGCCGGTTAGCACGGCACGCCAGCATCAATGACATCATCCGTCGTGCTCTTGTCACCGCCGAAGTGCCAGCTGTTTTAGAACCTAAGGGCTTGGCACGCGACGATGGGAAGAGACCAGACGGAATGACACTGATGCCTTGGAAGGTGGGTAGGCCTTTGGTGTGGGACGCAACGTGTGTCGACACCCTTGCACCATCCCACCTTTCTAGTACGGCGGGCTGTGCTGGTGCAGCCGCTGCAGGTGCAGAAAACCTGAAACGGCGCAAATACTCCAACCTTATTGGGAC
Organism: Hyppa rectilinea; assembly: GCA_951799385.1. Classification (NCBI taxonomy): domain Eukaryota; kingdom Metazoa; phylum Arthropoda; class Insecta; order Lepidoptera; family Noctuidae; genus Hyppa; species Hyppa rectilinea. The sequence goes on along the minus strand of OX637310.1, from coordinate 2,460,147 downwards.
TTACATGTTCGAGCCGTTTGGGGTTGAAACACTAGGGCCATGGGGTCCGAGTGCACACTACGTTTTCCGAGACATCGCCAAGCGGTTGATCGACTCTTCACGCGACCAGAGGGCTGGCCTATTTTTTGGTCAAAGAATCAGCATTGCCATACAACGCGGCAATGCTGCCAGCCTTTTGGGAACTTTTCCTGTTGACAGCGATGTGGACGAATTTTTTGATGCTCTTTGATTATATACTTATTATTTCTGTATATATTACTATGAATATTTAGCTTTTAAATGTAAATACAAAGAGTTGTATTATTAATTATAATGTTTATACCAATAGAATTTAATAGAACCACTGTTGAACTACCAACACAAATACACATTTCAAACATTCATTCTCCTATAACATTAAGGTCCAAGGCCCACTGATCCTGTAACTTACACCAATCGGCCATTGGGACCGTGTTGTTGGAACTAAGTTAGCCACGTCTCCGACACAGTCCTTTTTGTTCCTAACAAGTTATATCCATTACAGACATGTTGTGATCATCGTTGACGGGTTGTTTTGAGAGCATTTTTTTTTTTGGTAATGGTATCTCGCCTCCAGAATAGCAAAACTGGTTCTTGTATCTATACTCATAGAATAAAGCTGAAGAGTTTGTTTGTTTGAACGCACTAATCTCTGGAACTACTGGCCTGAATTGAAAACATATTTTTGTGTTGGATAGTCCATTTATTGAGGAAGGCTATAGGCTATGTAACATCACGCTACAACCAATAGGAGCCAAGGAGCGGGAGCAGCTAGTATCATATACTATATCTACACACTACTATACACCGAATTTTGTGAACTTGGACCTGCGCCCCGGAACGGGACGTTAATTGCTGTGTTTCACACGGTTGTTACCACTTGACAAAGTATATAAATGTATTTATTATACGTACCTATGTTTAATATTACAGTGTTGTTTAATAACACTGTCGTAAGCGCTACTACTGAGCGTGAGGTCAGAATAATTGCAGAAAAAAAATAGTTGCAGAGGCCAGCACATCAAGCTACACATCTGTCAAATTTCTTTGATAGATTTTCAACTTTACCACAAAAGAATAAGGTTCATGTTCAATTGGGAAGTTTTGCCGGTTTGGGGTAGCTTGATTTGTACCTTTGTTAGGTTAGGTATTCAGTACCCACCCGGAACTTGAATATGTATCGGTTGATGGCAATAATCTACCCCTATTACAATGGGACTTATACATAACTAGCGAAATTTGGGAGTATTTCTAGTTATTATAGGTACAGACGCCAGCACATCAAGCTATCCCTAACTGTCAAATTTTCTCAATTGAAAATGAACCTTATGTCTTTACAATAAAGTTGAAATACTATCAAAGAAATTTGACAGATTGTGGTAGCTTGATGTGCTGGCGTCTGTACACCTCTGCCTCACTCTACGGGGAAACGTGATGATATATTATGTGGTACTTTTATATTACTATACAATTTTATATTTAATTTTATTTAAAACTCGCTTTTGCCAGCAGTTTCACCCGCGTGTATGTAGGTAATTATCGTACGGAACCGTACATTTTCCCAGAAAAATGTACGGTTCCCGTGAGATAATTTTATCACCGTACATTTTTCTGGGAAAATGTACGGTTAACCTATGTACTACTCGAGACTATAATCTATGTCTGTGCCAAATTTCATCCAGATCCATTCAGCCGTTCTGGCGTGATTGAGTAAAAAACACCCGTTTATCCAAACTTTCGCATTTATAATACTGAAGAACAGATAATATGCAAGCATCTTTACAATCATTACAAAATGGTAACAACATTTTTTATATTATTCGAACGGAACGAAACAAACAAAAAGCTATTCTATTCTGTCTATTATTGTTTATTCTAAATTTAAAAACATTCTGTAACAGAAGGAACACAAAAACACGGAGTATTTTTCATTAAAATGTAGAATGTCGAGGCAACATTTCATTTATACAGGAAGCTTCTTTTGGAGCGGATTTACACTTTTAAATTGACTTACCTACATTGTTTCTTTGTCTACTTAAATATACGAATGCTGGTACCCTGAAATCCGGTGACTGCTACTTAAAGTTAAATTAGACGGCCGTCCGGCGGACTTTTTTATACCATTAAACAAATTACAATAGTACAGTCCGCGAGGTATAAGCTGAGCTTTGCATTTGTGTGAGTGTACATGGATAGTGTAGGTGTGATAACCGGCCTTAGGCGCGGCGCCATTTTCGCCCGGTGGTTTAAACTGATTTTGGGTAACCGGCCTGAGGCGCGGCGCCATTCTGTCTCGCCGCGCTCCTCTCACTCACACTAATGCAAAGCTCAGCTTATACCTCGCGGACTGTATAAGGTTAGTGGTGGCCCAGTGGTATCAGCCTCGACTTACGAGTTGTAGGTCGTGAATTCGAACCCAAGCAGGCGCTTTACTTTGTGTATTTAATTTTATCACCACGGCTCTTAAAACGGTGAAGTAAAGTATCGTGAGGAAACCGGCACATCCTAGAACCAAAAATTCGAAGACATGTGACATCCGCCAACAAGCACTGGGTCCACGTGGTGGATTATGGCCCAATCCCTTTCTTAGAGAGGAGGCCTGTGTCCCAGTAGTGGGAACATTATAGACTGATTATGTTATGTTATAAGGTTGGTAAGTAAATTATGTAAACTTTGTAATCGTACCAGTTTGTGAAAATGTAAAGATGTTTGTTACTCAATCACGCCAGAACGGCTGAACGGATCTGAATGAAATTTGACACAGAGACCGATTATAACCTGGATTAACACATACCTATATATGTATATAGTTTTATATATTTTAGATACTTTATATATTATAGTCCGGTATCAGTATGTTTCAGTGGGATAATTTCAGACATCCACGAAGCCGCAGGCAGAAGCAAGTTATCAAAATTTTGTTCTAAATTCACATTAAAATTGTAAACAAAGTACTGTCGTGTGTATGTGTTTCTTCAAATAATTTAAAACCTTAAAACGTTGTTCGATAACTTCAAAATAGATTGAGAAAATTTGACAGTTTGTGGTAACTTCATGTGCTGGCGACCGTACGTCAGAATTCATACAAACGATCTCGTCAATCGCGTACTTGAGACCCGGGGTTACACCCTGCATGATTTTTAAATAGATATGGCAAAAAAAAAACAATCTGACCAGCCTTTTTCCAACTATATTAGAGTCGGCTTCAGTCTGGCTAGACGCAGCTGAAATTCCCCAACATATTATCTTCATTATCAAGCAGAATCGAATCCCAAAATACATACACACATGAACCTGTCCCCGCGGTGTCTCACATGAGTAAAAATATATTTTCCGTTACGAATTATGTGCGCATTACCTTATTATAGGATCACTCTCACATTTGGGAACCTATGTAATTGCCGCTGAAATTGTCCCAAATCCCTACAGAGAGGGCTAAGGAAATTAAACCGGTAGCTACCTACATAGTCATATTATCTTATTGCTGTCTCGTTGGGGGATAAGCAGTAGACGGCACAACAATCTCGAGATTCTTGCGAGTTTTGTTTGTTAGACCAATATCTTTCTGTAGGTTATTAACACTATTTAATATTACGGATAACGCGACATTTGTTTTGCAAAAAAATGACAGGAGGAAAAGGAATAAATATAGGTTTATTTACCTCGGACAGATTAAAAAGTAAAAACAAACAGATCCACAATTGTGTGAAATCTTTTGTTTTAATTAGAATTAAAAAATAAATAAAAAATTGTGGTTTAGTGTACACCACCACTAACGAATAATATTTACGACTGCTTATCTGCGATCGATAATCCCACAAGTTTTTATTTTCTTTACTATGTTTATATACCAATCCCAATCGCGTGTGCGCAGTTTAGCTAGCCAATTAAATTTAACCCTGTTTATCTGATTGATTTTTACTTGTGGACTGTTGTGGTTTTAGTTACATTTGCAGTTGCAGTTGCAGTTTTGTAGTTTGATTTAATTTACAACAAACAAATAATTCACATCACATACGTGTTCGTGGCAGCGTATAGGTTAACGTCCTCATCCTGTATAATAATTTGACAGTAAAGCCGAATGTTCAACAGCCAAGCACATAATTGTAACTTACTTTTATTCCCCGATTACTTTTACTGCCACAACGGGTGTTGTAATGTCTTCTAGGGAACAAGTGACGAACGAAAAGTAATTGCACGATCATTCTAAATTGCTTTCCCGTAAGACCTTGGGATTGAACGTAACGAAGTTGTAGGAGTGGCAATTAGGAAGCCATTGTTTTGGGCGTTAGCGTAAAAAGGGTCTTTAAGTAAAGGTTCAATGAATTCCTATCATGCGAAATAGATGAGAAATGATTGATGTGGAATCTGTGATAAGAAAATGTGATTTTACAGAGATTTTTTATACCAAACTAGTCATATTACTAACTTGTTGGTCTAGTGGTCGCAAGCGCTACAGCTAAGCATGAGGTCCTGAGTTCGATTCCCGCGTCGACCAAAGTGTTATTTGGCTTTTCCACGTAGAAACTCTCAGTAGCAGCCCGGAGTCTGTGCCCAATTAATGGCAATGTGATATGGGTCGCCCCATATCACATTGAAGTCAAACATAACTGGTAAAATGTGGGCATAATTTAGGTACCTGCATCTCTGCCTAACCCTTTGGCGGTTATAGGCGTGATGTTATGTTTTTTGCTAACAAAAATATTATGTTGTCCTTAGGGAAGAAGCTGGAGGAAGGAAGCTGCCTAGCCTTTTTCCAACTATGTTGGGGTCGGCTTCCAGTCTAACCGGATGCAGCTGAATACCAGTATTTAACACGGAAAGCCTCTCTCATGTATCCCATTATTAAAAAAAATAATTATAATACAATGAAAAACCAACAACGCTGACTCAAAACTTTTCAAACAAAGTACCTAAAATTGTTAACAAACAGCTGAGTTTCAACTGAACAAACTCAACAAGGATAATGCCAAGCACAATTTACTCAGAAAACCGTAATTCAGTAATTGCAAACGTAACAAAATCCTTTAGACTCGCCACAATTGCCTAAATCAGACAATTCACTTAAGCCGACCTCAGAGCGTAATGGTCTCATCAGAAAAAACGCTCCCCCATCGCAGAAAATCAACTGAACGCCAGCAATCAGTTGCTAATTGTCATTTTACATAATGAAGGCAGTTATTAAAACTCGTTTTGGAATGATAGGTATTCTCATTTGGGCTACAAAACGATGGCGAGCCTTTGAACTTGAGGATTAAAACAATTGCCTATCTTATTTGCGTTCCGGATCTAAAGCTGATATCAGACACTTCACTTTTTGTTTTTTATTCGACATCTTTCCCTAGAAGTGAAACGGCACACAAAATACATCAATACTGAACATTGAATTTATGAGTGAACCAACGATATTGGATATCGGCACTCACCTACCAAATTGTCAAAAAAATAAATGAAATTAGCACAAAATTATACACGTTAATTTCTTTGTTGTTTTATCGAATAATATGTGAGCGTGGAATGAAACAAAATGAAATTTCACTATAGTGATGCGTCCGATATCATCTTAATAGGGATGTAGTGTACGATTGTAATTTAGTGGATAACTGACGATCGGATTAGTTCTATCATTGTGAAGTTGGTTGCATATCAACTAACTTCACTCGGATCGCCTCGGAAAAAAAGGGAACACATTATAAAAAAAACTTTCTTACAATCGAGATAAAATTGTATACAGATACATAATATCCTATCACGTCTGTGAATCCCCGAAAGGTAGGGCAGATGTGTACCTGCAGTAGGTACCTTTTTTTTTAAGGCTGGGAAATCATCCAATGACTGCTCGCGCTCTGGGTGGAGCGGAAGGGAGTGTCAGACTCTTACTGACTAAAACCCATCCATGTTCCTTCCGTAGCCCTTTATGTTCCGGGGTAGCGGTAACCCTTTCGGACAATCCCGCTTACCTACAGTACCTACACCCACATTCCGTAAGTTATGTTTGAGTCTCAGCTCAGGGAGCGACCCTATTGTCATCAACCGGGCACAAATCCATGCTCTGGTCTCCTACCGAGAAATCCCAGGTGGCAAACCCCAATAACACTTTGCTTGAACCGGGAATCGAACCCAGAACCTCATGCTCTTCAGTAGCGCTTATGACCACTAGACCAACGAGACAGTACTGAGCAAGCTTCTAATTAAAAAAAAATAACCTGAGGGTGTTTAACATTTTCATTCTTTGTCTGCAAACCTATAGAACCAAAGCTGAACCCAACAACTCCTGGAGACAAACGACAGTCGTTCATAAACTGAAGATAATATAATTTATAAAATAATAGGGGTGATGCCTCGGTAAAAAAAAGAATATATATATGGTTCGTCCAAAAAAAAAATTGACACAAATTGTTTGCTTTATCATATTCATAAAAATTACTTAATAAAGCGTTGGGGAGTGAGGGGTCGCTACGTCATAGGTAAGTATAAAATCTACACGCATTGACGTCATGTCACATTTCCACTCAATGTATTGACGTAATTTTATCATTACGTAAAAAATGAAAATAATCAAATCTAGCTGATGGACAAAAACATAAATTTTAGTCATCATCCCTATTAGTCAAGTGTTTGTTAATGGCTACATCACCAGTTTACTTGAAATCTGTAGATCTTGGCGATGAGCCAGAAAGAGTCAGAAAGCTCTAATTTAAACATGCGAACTAAATCCACTTATAATGTTGACTTCAGTCATTATATGATAATTTGTATCTAAAATGCAGCAGAAAAACATCTAAAGGAAACAAATGTTTTACCGTTTTTATTCTCACTAATAAGAGACAGAAAACAAAACATTTGTCGTAATACCACTTTACTTCGAGGGGCAACCTTAAAAAAACGCGTTCAAAATCAGTGTTACCGCAATATGTCACGAGAAATTCCATATTTGAAATTTAAATAATTCGCGAACGCGAGTCCATTACCTTTCGTATGTAAATCTGTATTAACATACGTTTCGGAATTGGCAACATTTTTAACACGAATCTTGATTTTACCGTAGAATTTAAGTGCTGACTTCGCACCTTTATTCTCTCCCAGTTACTTCCTTTGACCGCGACCCGTAACCTTCAATTGAGCAGAAATTGTAACCTGAAAATCAAGGTTATAATACCTTGCCACAATTTGTAGGCGGACTCAAGGTCAAAGGTCATTTCAACGACCCTGACAACGACTTTCGAGCGTCAAAATATCCAAAAATAAAGCGGTGTTATCTTTTGTATTTATTTATTTATTAGGTACACCAACAGCCGGGTTAGGGGGTTTGTCCGAAAGGGTACCCGCTACCACGGAATATAAAGGGCTAAGGAAGGAACAGGGATGGGTTTTAGTCAGTAAGACTCTAACACTCCCTTCCGCTCCACCCAGAGCGGGAGGAGTCATTTGATGATTGCCCACCCTCAAAAAAAAGGTACTCCAACAGCAATACGTACAAAAAAGAAACCACAATAATAAATAATAAACGTACTGGTATTTATGCATATTATACATATGTGTACACAGCATTTACCACAAAACAACATCGTAATTATCTAAAAACAATGTGTAGGTATATTACATGGAAAAAAAAAAGAAAAACAATTTCTAATCAAATTTTAAAAAAACGGTGGAATGTTACTTAATGCACTCCTGTACCTCAGGGACCGATCCGAAAATGTTTGAGTGATGCTCCGTGTAAATCGTTTTTTTTTCTGAATTATTTCATTAACACTGTTATCAAAACATACGATTTTCAGCCACCATCTTTCTAGAAATGAGATAAAACGAAGTGAATGTGTGTATTAACGCTAAACGTGAAAGGAGATGAACAGCCAACTAATTTCCGCTGCTGAAGCGAACAGCGAACATTGTAGAACTCGTGTAAGGAACGTGAGCAAAAATCCCATTTGCAAAGTAAAAACGGAAACAGTGTTTTACTTTTAAAGTAAAAAGATGTTCTAAATAATATTCTTGAAGTGAATATTAAATATTATGTAAAACGCTTAGCGTTGTAGGACTTTTGGAGTTTGACACTCAGGACTTTCGCTAAAAATTGGTTTTAGATACTATGTCTCTCGGGTATATTGAAATCAAGATCTTTTTTATACCCTTCAATCAAGCACATGTGTTACAAGGCTTTATAACTTCTTCTTCTGAAGACGAGATTAAAATCCATTCAATTTTACTTAGTACGTCATTATGGCAACACAAGTAGGCATTATTTCAAACTTAACACTTTACAAACTTCAATTTGTTCTGCATACTCTTTTTTTGCAAACAAATTATCTTCAATTTTTTCCACACTGATGCCGCGATCAATTTGGCTGGGCTCATTCAATTTAATAACATTTAGAAAAAGTACCATCGACACAAAAAAAAGAATAATCTTAAGCTAGCAGTCTTTAAGCGGGATTGTCCGAAAGGGTTACCGCTACCCCGGAACATAAAGGGCTAAGGAAGGAACATGGATGGGTTTTAGTCAGTAAGAGTCTGACACTCCCTTCCGCTCCAACCAGAGCGAGATAAGTCATAGGATGATTTCCCACCCTCAAAAAAAAGCAGTCTTAAAATAATAATAATATCTACAAGTAAATACAAAAAAGGTATAGAAAAGAATCATAAGGCATTCAAAAATTCATCCCCATCGCTGTCGGTGAGGGCAAATCTGTGATTTATACCTCATCTTCTTATCGTGTGGTTAGTGTCTAACCCGATGTTAGAGTTTTTAAGCTGCCCATGGGCCTCTGACTTAGCTACACATGCTGTTGAGAAATTATATACTACCTCTGATACGTACACATCATATTGTGTTGTAATATAATAACAGAAATGTCATAGTCCTGGGGTGGAATACTAACAAGGAGGGTGTTCTAGGGGTGTGATAAGTAATTTATTCTTAGACTCTCGATCTACGGGTGAAAATTGTCATGTGTGTATGATTTGTGGGAAAATGATACTTTTTAGATGGGGTGTCTTCCGATGCATTTTTTGAGGTTATGAGATCATATCACGCATCGTGACTTGAAGGAGATGGCAGAGAATAGAACAATGGCTTTTTTTAAGGGTGGGACACCATCAAATGATCCAGAGATCCCCTCTGGGTGGAGCGGAAGGTGTCAGACTCTTACTGACTAAAACCCATGCATGTTCCTTCTTAAGCCCTTTGAGTTCCAGGGTAGCGGTAACCCTTTCGGACAATCCCGCTGACTCGGCAAGTTTCGGCCCTGACGGGCCCCTTGCTGGCTGCTGACATCTGTTTTAATAAAAAAAAAACATTCCTAAAATCCGACTGGTGATTCCAGATAGATAAACACGCAAACTTCAGCTATTTATATTAGTGCCTGTAGATATCCGTTGCGTCTAGAGTTGCCATACCAATCACATTTTGCTTTTTGCGACAGTAATGTTTTGTTCACGCTATCTGGCCTTGTTTTTACTATCAGCTTTTACGCGCCAGCTCTCAAAAAGAACATAGTAAAACATGAAGAAAAGATACTGATGTTTATGCTAGTTAGGTACTTATATTAAAAAATGTAAAGAGAAAAGATTTTATTTAAATAAGTATTATATCCAAAGTGTTAAAGAAACGAGCATTTTACACTGTAGTCTAATTGTAACATGGAACTCTAACACAGAATAAAATTTAAACATTTTTTTTTAATTTTTCAGGCTTTTATACTACTCCACCTGAAAATACTTGAATAGTGATATCGCAAAATAACTTTAAATGCGGGTTTTTAATTTACCAAATTTTCCGTAGCTATCTTTGGATACTGTTTGTTTACATTTTTGGAAACTAAATCGCGAACGCATAATATTATAACGTCGGCCTTAACAAACTTTGACGTAACAAGTTGCGATTCTTGTCAAAATAAAGGACAACACGGTCCGGACGAGAATATTAATGTTAGCGACCCTTGGAACTTCAGGAGCACATGTAACTTGAGATATTTTCGAAAATAGATGATGATGTATTAGGGGTTTGTGGAAAATGTTATTGAGAAATAACAGGACTAAAGTTTTAGTGGATAGTTACAACACGTGTATGCATATGCACATTAAATTCTTTAAATGGTGGTAAAAACAGCATAAAAATCTGATCAAACTAATGGGAAATACAGCATTCTTTGAAGGACAAAATTACATAAAACAGTCCCCCAAAACGCCCGTCCTTCTCCACTTCCTAGAGCTTTAGCTGGGATGAAGTGGCGCTAAAAACTCCCTTGAAGCTCAGCTGTAACAGTAACGTAGTCATGCTGACAGCACGCAAAGCGTCTTTAATCTATACGTAATGAAAAATCGTAGCTAAAGCAGCTATTCAGTGTACATAATTAATACCGAAAATATAGTTTTATCCATCTCAAACTCTAGTTTTATCCGTCACAAAATTCACAAATATTTTTACTGTTTAAATACTCAGAATAAAAGAAACCTGTCCAAAAATTCCTTCGCTTAGGTTGTCGCCGAGGTACCAGGATCGCATGAATTTATAAGAAGCTTGGAGCCGAGCACTCGCTTCTTAAAACGTCACTAAATGAGATTGGGGAACGGGACATGTCTCGCAACGTGAAACTAATGAAGAACAGGAAAATGTTTAAGAAATGATACAAGATAAAAAAATGGAGATGGAGGCCAGGAAATAGGCTAAAGGGCTGGACTATTTTTGGATACAACATGGGTTTTGAGCGCTTTTCGTGTTGACATTTTTTTTAGATAAATGGCAGCTTGCAGTTCAACCATAGGGTTGTCTACCGCTTAACCGGACTTGCCTGTGGATGCCACAAAAGAATTGTAGCCTTCAGCTAGGGCTTATAAAAACTTACAAACTACATGCTAAGGGCACCCCCTGTGGGGTCCGGACTACGAAATCGCAAAAAAAAATCAGCTGTTCTATATATTTTTGGTAACGTGAATCGTCGAAATGTAGGGAATAGCTGTTTTTTTTCCACGATTTCAGAGTTGGTCCCATAGTAAAAGTTGTTCAGTTTGGTGGTCTGTAGCATATCCTTTTGTATGTATATACCCTTTCGGTTACACCCTGTATAGCTCCAGTGATATTAACAAGTGTAGTAAAATTTATGGAGCATAAAATTTGAGTTTTTTTTTTTAATTGTTCATTCGCCCAACCGTTTCTGAGACAGAGGACAAAGAGTCCGCAGCGCCAGCACTCAGCCGTTCTCATTGTAAAGCAAAATCAACCGTGAATCTCAGTGAATAATATACTCGTACCTTGTATAAAGTTACTAGCTGCCCGCGCGATTTCACCCCCTGCTCCTATTGGTCGTAGCATGATGTTATATAAGGTGTTAAAAAATTAACTTTAAGAATTTCGTGGGAGTATTGTACTCATCGTTATTGTACACAACTTTTACTCTGGGATGAACCCTGAAATCGCAAAAAAAATATGAGTTGTTCCATACATTTTATTAAGTTACGTGTGCATAAATGTATGGAACAACTCATATTTTTTTTGCGATTTCAGGGTTCATCCCAGAGTAAAAGTTGTTCGTAACGATGAGTACAATACTCCCACGAAATTCTTAAAGTTAATTTTTTAACACCTTGTATAGCCTGACGATCCAGCTACTGACGATCCCTTTCTGAGTTGATGTGTGACTTACCCACAGCAGATATTTAAACAAACACCATTCTAGAACGGTGGTTTTTATGTCAAGCGTGTCCATAATATAAACATACTCTAATCAAAATCACACCCAAGTGTTTCTTCAATAAAGAAACATTTCACGTCAAAGTACCTTTTACACTAAAATTTACTCTTCATATTACACGAATCACCACCAACCTAATCATATATCAGCTTAAGCATGAATTTTCCGGTTTATCGCTTCAGCAAACACTTATACGACTAAAGAACTCCTTTCATTTCTCCTGTAGGCGATATACACATCGTACTGAAATAAGCGAACCGTGTTCCGCTCGAGTATGCTTTGTGTACTCCCCTTTATATTATTTATCTGTTCAGTTGATTTTGATGTACGATGTAAAGGGTGTTACACACTTGTTCGATTCGGCAGAATACTGACGGGAACAAATATGTTGAATAACAAAGCTGACTTGAAACAGTTACGACACAAATTCGGTTTTCATTTGGCTCGTGAAGATCGGCTAACTTCGTTCGGCATCTATCCTCGCTGAATTGTGTTTCGGTTGGTTCGATACTCGGTATAGGCTAGGCTATTTCCCGAACACATAAATCTACCTTCATATCTTCAATTTTCCCGTGTGTGCTATATAGTGCACATGTTGTGCTATAGAGGTGTGTAACGTGCACAGGTTTTACTTGTTACTCGAGCCTACATTTGTAAAGTTACGTGTGACGATGACACAGTCACCTGCCAAGCTTCAAATTCCGTTCCTAGAAATTTCGTATTCCCGTAAAAATGGCTTTGTGATTTACGCGATATACATGCGTCGTTAAAATCACCAGACTGATAGTGATGTGATAATGAGGACCCAGAATGTCACAGCAGTAGTATTATAATGACGATCTCGACATGACTTAGTTTTTTTTGTTTTTTTTTTTTGAATTGGCATCTCGCAGTTCAACCAAAGGGTTGTCTACTGCTTAACCGGGCTTGCCTGTGGCTGCCACAAAAGAATTGTAGCCTCCAGCCAGGGCTTAATAAAACTAAACCTAACTTACAAAACTAAGCGACTACACGCTAAGGGCACCCCCTGCGGGGTTCGGACCTCGGCTTAGGGCGTCGCTGGGGGGGGACAGCAGGGGACAGCTGGATCGGGGGTTTTTAAAACTACTGGCTCAGCGGCAACGCGGGCTGGCTCGAGCAAGGGTCGGGGGGATGAGAGTGGACAGGGTCGTCGCGACGGGCCTCGACGGCGAGGACGGAACGACGGGAATTTGTGTCTGTGTGCTAATCTAACAGTGCTAGTAGCCGGGCTGCTCTCCTGGAGGAGAGTGGTGGCATCGTCGGGGGCAACGAGGGTATGCCGTGGACGGCGAACCTTACTGATGCGGGACGGGGTGTATCGGGAGGCGGCCGCAATCAGGGGATTGCGGTGCTTTATGGCGGTGTCAAAGAAACGCTTCGAGAGGCGTTTCATGAACTGCTGAACTGTGGGGAGTTTAAAATCTACATGAAGGTCCATGTTACGGACGTAAAAGGGAGCTCCTGAGACCTTACGGAGGAACCGGTTTTGAAGCGTCTGCATTCGATGCAGATACTTGGGTTTGGCGTGCGCGAAGACGACGCAAGCGTATGTCATAATGGGACGGATTACAGCCTTATAGAGACGCAGTTTGCACCGGAGTGACAATTTGCTGCGTTCTGTAAGCATGAATTGGAGCCTACCGAGAGCGAAAGCGGCCCGCGAACGGACCTGCTTTATGTGCTCTGCGAAACTGAGGTGTTGGTCAAGAGTGACACCCAGGTACTTGGCATGCTTCGCCCAAGGGATCGGCTTGCCGTACATGGTGATCGGATTAGGAGGGTTGGGGAGGGCCCTACGAATTCTCCTAAAGAGAACAGCCTGGCTTTTATCGGGGTTGACCTCGATTCTCCATTTCCGGAACCAAGCGCCGAGGACGTTGGCCGAGGTCTGGAGAGTCTGAGCTATAGCTGGCGGACTGGTCCCCGTGTAGTAAATGGCCGTGTCATCGGCGAATAACGCCAATTGGGCCTTTTTACTCTTAGGGATGTCGCTAGTGAACAGGGTAAAGATTAGGGGGGAGAGAACGGAGCCCTGGGGGACTCCGGCGCGAATCGGGTGGGGGGAGGAGAGAGCGCCCTCGATGCGGTAGCGGAAGGTGCGGTTCGACAAAAAGTCCCGTAAGATGAGCACGAGACGGTCGGGCACGCCGAGTTGGTATAGCTTATATATTAAGCCATTGTGCCAGACTTTGTCGAAAGCCTTCGCTATGTCGAAGAACAGGGCGCCAGTCATAGCGCCACGCTGGAAGCCGGCACTGATGTGCTCGACTATGCGGTGCGCTTGCTGGACGCACGAGTGTTGGGTACGGAACCCGAACTGCTCGTCCGGAATCAGGCTCTTTGCCTCGGCATAGTCCTTGAGACGCTTATAAATAAGCCTCTCGTAGATTTTGCCGAGCACGTTGAGCAGACTGATGGGGCGATAGCTGGTGGGGTCGGATTTGGGTTTGCCGGGTTTGGGGATACCTATAACAGAGGCCTCTTTCCAGGCTTGTGGGAACATGTTATTACTCATGGCGCCATTGAAGATGGCGGTCATGAGCATGATCAGTTGGGCGGGGAAGAGTTTGAATACCCTATTGGTAATTCCATCTGAGCCGGGGGCTTTACGAGCCTGAAGACCCTTGATGATGTCTTGCACCTCGTCAGGGGTGACGGGGGGCAGAGGATCATCAGGGTCTTCGACGGGCGGGAGAGAGGCTCTACGTTCGACCTCGGCGTCGACTTTGGCGAGGTGCTTTGGGTCGACCGGAAGGGAACTGGGGGAGCATTGGGACTCGAGACTGTCGGCTAGGAGCTCGGCTTTTTCAGAGCTATCGAAAGCGATGCTCTTGTCGGGGCGGATGAGTGGAGGGGTGGAAGATTCTTCGGGAGCGCGAAGCTTCCTCTGAAGGTTCCAGAAGGCTTGGTGATTGGGCTCAAGTTCACCGAGTAACTTGTCCCAGTTGTCCGAACGAGCTTCCGCAATGCGTTTCTTTACAGCACGCTGTAAATTGCGCATGTGGGCTTTGTTCGCGTCGCAGGGGAAGGAGTCGTAGGCACGGATGGCTGCGTTCTTCTCGGTTATCATCTCACGTACGTCAGCGGGTAGTTTCCAGCGGTGGTCTTCCACCACTGGGACTTCCCGTGAGCAATCCGTCAAAACGGATTGCACGTGTTCTGTAAACGAGGCGATCGCGCCAGTAATGTCATCGACAGAGACGATGAGGTCAGGGATGGATTCCAGCTGCGGTGACAGAGTGTCGGATTTAAGCTTTTCGCTTACTTTCCTCCAGTCGGTCACCAGCTGGGTGCGGGGCGGGTGGTCAGGGTCAAGCGGACCCCCCGTGTAGGGGGTGAGGTGCATGACAACGGGACGGTGGTCAGAGTTAAGCTCTTGTAGCGCCTCTAAAGATTGCAAACGGAGGTTCACATTCTTGAGGAGCGCTACGTTGAGGACGTCGGGAGTTTGGTTAGGGTCGCCGGGATAGTGGGTGGGAGTCATCGGAGCGATGACGTCAAAGTTAAGGGAGGCCCCTAAGTTGAACAGTAATCTGCCTCTGGTAGAGGTGAGGTTACTGTTCCAGGCGGGATGTTTGGCATTGAGGTCGCCCGCCAGGATGACGGAGTCGCTCAAGCCGAAGAGGAGTGAGAGGTCGGTGGCGATGGATGGATGATCCTCGCTACCGTTGGTCGGTGGGAAATAGCCGGAGATGATGGTGATCGGTTGATGACCGGTCATGGCGAGCCGACAGAGAGAGATCTCCAAGTGAGAGAGGAGAGGGGGGGGATCTAGCGGGACGCAATGGAGAGTCCTTTTGAAATAGATGAGGGTTCCGCCCTTGTGACAGCGTGACCGATCATTGCGAACTATGCGATAGTTGGCGATGTTCGGGTTGCGTATATGGGGCTTCAGAAAGGTCTCCTGAACTAATAGGACGTCAAGCTGATGGTCGCGGAGGAAGGCGGCGATCTCATCGCGTTGACTTTTAACGCCGTTAGCGTTAAAGAAACCTAACTTGAGGGACCGGGGCTTTGTACATCTAGCACCTTTTGTAATATCCATAATTGATATTTAAAAGGTGAGGTTGGAGATGGCGCGCAGTACCCCGGGGTAACTGTGGTATGCCATGAGGATTTTAATAGGGTCGCCCTTGGCGGCGTAGACCTGATCGGCCATCGCGATCGCCTCCGGGGTTTCGAACACTTGGTTCATAACCGCGAGGGTGTGGACGAGGATCTCCGTCGTGGTGGGCTTGATACCTGCTGGAGAAAGGGAAGGGACCTTTTTCGGGGCTGCCGAGGCAGGCTTCGAGGGGGCGGCGGGTGGAGTTGCCAAAAGGGCCACGGGGGAGGGGGTTGGCCCAGGGTTAACGGTAACCTTGGGCGCGGGGTTGGTAGCAGGGGGCTGAGAGATGGGGGCCGCGGTGACTGGAGCGTCGCTGCGGAGTAAGTTGGCCCAGGGCATGGGTCGTTGGGGGCTCAGTCGCACTGGCAACTGCGCTAAGGGCACTTTGAGAGTAGCCGAGGGGCTTTCCCTCTTCTGGCGATCGCTAGCGCGCTTCGCCAGTTTGGGGGAGGAAGCCTTGGGGGCTTTCGGGCAGCCACGGTAGTTGGCTGGGTGGCCGGATTGGCCACACAGTACGCAGCTCGGGGGTTCGGTGCATAGAGCCCGATCCTTGGGGCGGGGACAGTCCGCTGTGCCATGGTCACCCAGACACTTGACGCACCTGGGGGTGGCGTAGCAGTTGGACTGCGCATGGCCATATAATTGGCAGCGATGGCACTGGCCAATTATGTTGGAGCGGCGGGGTTTCTCAATAGAGATCCCCGATAGTGAGCACACCGACTTGATCTTGAAGATCGGGTGGTGCCCTTCTACAGGGTCACACACCACGAGGACCATGTCGTAAGCATGTCCGCGACGCGCCTTGTGAAGGCGGTGCACCGCTGAAACTGAGATGCCTTGGGCAGAGAGGTCATCCTTGGTGTCGGCCGAAGGGATCTCCTTCGGGACTCGGCGGATGACTACGCGAGTCGGTGTCTCTTCAGGGAGGGCGTACGTATGGAACGAGTAGTTCCTAGTACGCAGCATAGCGGTGAGCTCCCTGTAGTCCGCGGACGAGGGAACGGACACCTTGATGCCCTGTTGGGTCGATGTGGCGCTGGTGTACTGGATCTTACGATCCACGCACATCTTGGACACTTCGGTCCATTTGGCCTTGTCTTGGATATAGACCGGAGGCGGGGGCTTTTGCTTCTTTCCAGAAGCGGAAGCGGGTTTCGCCTTACTACCGCAGGGGCGGGGAGCCTGAGAAGGGGCAGGGGTGGGGGAGGAAGAGGCCGCTACGGCCTTTTTAGCCTTGCTGGCCTGGGACGAAGCCCCTTTCTTCCTCTTCCCTCCTTTTCCGACGACCTCGTAGTCGTCTTCCGAGGATGAGGAAGAGGCAGAGAGGGGGCCATCGTCGTCCGAGATCGGAGCGGACGTGTCCATGCTCTCCGGTATAGCTTGGACTGGGGTGGTGGGGGCAGCCTTTGTGATTACCGGGACAATAGGGCCCGGTGCAGCTGCGGACGGAACAATAGACGCGGCCGAGACAATGGGTCTCGCGCTAATTGGGTTCGCGGAAGCGGGCTCAATTGTCGGTAACGACAATAGAGCCGGAATTCCGGCAAGCGGCTTTGAGCAAGCCGCTTGAATAAGGCCTTGATCGGCCGGCGGGGGCGAGAGCGGGCTGTCGAGCGCGTCGGTGAAGTCAGCGACTGCCGACGATGACGCGGTGGGACTGCCGCGCAAAGCACGGGCGGAATGCTGGGCCACGAATTTCGGGTCCGGGAGCAATTCCGTTAAAAAATAATTGACCCATCTCGGGTCGTAGTCGACCGACATTGTCGGTAGGGAAAACTATAACCTAGAAGCGAAAACACATGGCATTCGCACCTAACGGCCCTAGAACCTAATTCCCCGGGTGGATAGGCCCGGGGATGTGTAGCCTCCCTGTCGGGTGCAGACAGGGAGGTGAGTACCTATGGTGAGCCCTAAGCTTGTAAAACGTTCGCCAATCTTATTGTGCGAACGGGCCCTGACCGGGTCTAGTGCGAAGGGGTAGACACTCCCAACCGACACTAGGTGTGTTGCTGTGGACGAAGTCAGAAACTAGAGTTGACTAGGAGATCCCCCAAGGCCAAACTTCTAGCTCTCGGCTCCAATTGACTGCCTCACCCTGAAGGGGATCGGCGGGTGTGATTGGGTCAACACCCCACTCGGCTTCGTTGACACCGTGAGGTTTCAACCGAGGACCACGAAACTGTGGTTTTACCCAGAGGGGGCCAAGACCGACGATAACGTTTTGGCACAATTTCTGTTAAGAAATAGCGACTGTAACTACCTCCTTGAAAAAGGCAGTAGTATACAGGAAACACTTGTAGTCGATGACTACGAAACTGGCGTCGACAGGAACGTCCACCGGAACACACTAGCGGCGAGACAGGGTGCGGCGAGCAGGTAGCGGAGAGCAGGTAGCGCGCGGCACGTCCGTCCGGGGCGAGTGTCGGGCAGCGAGTCCGACATGACTTAGGGCACGTGCGATTTTTTTATAGTGCACTGGATATTCAACTCTAAAGGTCGAGCCGAGCATTGAAAATCCAACAGAGTACTGACCCAGCGGGATTGTCCGAAATGGTTACTGCTACCCCGGAACATAAAGGGCTAAGAAAGGAACATGGATGGGTTTTAGTCAATAAGAGTCTGACACTCCCTTCCGCTCCACCCAGAGCGAGAGGAGTCATTTGATGATTTCCCAACCCCAAAAAAAAACAAAAAAAGCGCGGTAAAACAAAACACTGTTGGCATTTAAACTATCGGTGCTAGAAGTGCGTTGGAAATCCAATGCAGGATAAAAATATGCCGTGTTAAAAAATGTCCTTGTTAAATTTTCAAGAGCGCCGTGGACGGTGGCCCTTTTAACTAACCAGTAATTAAATAAGATAGGCCTTTATAACATGATTAGAACGACGAAGGCAGTCGGGTGTTGACTTCAATGAGTTCATTTCGTACACGTGTACATTTCATTCTATTCAAATGTAATATATTAAACGTTTCAACATGACATAGGTAAGACTATTTACAAAATAAAATGACGTAGGGACGAACAACAAAAATTTAAGGAATACTAAGTGGTTCAAGTGTTGATCGCAATAAGTTTCGTTGATGAAAAATTCGCAATAGGAAAAAATAATGTTAAATCTAACGTCTCAATTTGACCACCTGAATCTTTCGCTCTCCAAAAACAGATCATAAAATAATCATCAACCTCGAAACGAAATTCCAAAATAACCACATTAAATCGAAACACGTTCTAAATCGAATCATTTACCGGTGGGAATTTAACACCCAATCGTAAGGGTAAGCACACATCATAACATGTAATTCCTTCAATTCCCCCATTCCCCCGAATAATTAACGAGGTGCGAAACGAGACGATTAAATCCGACATGTAAATATTTTATTGGACGACTGCGTCTGTCTGTGTGTACGAAGGTTTAAAAAAAATCCGCTGAAGGACGCGTGTAGGGCTCACAAGTGGTAAATACCAATTTGCGTAAGATTATGTTTGTGTTGACTGTGAGTTATCACCTCAAATATAATAAAGAAAACTGTGTTCTACAGACGACAAGAGCTATCCCTAATTGTCAAATTTTCCCAATTGAAAATGAACCTTATGCTTTTCTAATAAAGTTGAAAAACTATCAAAGAAATTTGACAGATTGGGGTAGGTTGAAGTGCTGCCCTCTGTACATGAGGCATGTGTCCCACCGCCGCCGAGGCAGCTGCTACCTAGCTATAAAACATTACTTGCTCAAGAAACGTACAAAAAATTTTAGGCCCCGAGTACGAGAATGGAGTACCTATATACAGGGTTACTGGTAACTCGACGTATTCCTTGCAGGACGTCATAGTAGGGTTAAAATGCAACAAATTAAGCCACCAAATGTTCTACCGAAATTCAGTAGTTTTTGAGTTAGTTCGATTTTTAGAGTTTTTATGAATAATCCCAGATTAAATCATTTGAAACCAATTTAAAAATTATTTACGGCGCGACAGTACAGAAATTTTAAGTTATTATCGTAGTTGATGCCGTAGCAGATCTTTGTTAATAATTAAAAGTTCAAAAATGCCTTAAACCTTGGCAAATATCACTAATCAAACATTTTTTTTTTTGTAATTTTTGTTATTACTCCATACAAATTGTTGTCTAGTGCAAAAATAAAATACTACGCCTGATGTACAAATTACTAGGAAAATATCCTTATCTTATCAGCTATCCAAAAAGGTATGAATGTTAATACAAAGTCATGGACTACATTATGAAAATCGTTTTTGATTTAGTACAGGAAGACGTGCGTCTCACAAAAAGGTGATTATTCGGAAAATCAAATAAAACAATTTCGTGAATGTTATTATTATTTTTAATAAATTTCAATTTAATAACTTTTATGACATACATTTCACACGTCTTGTTCGATGTGCTGCCCTCGGTTTCGAATACATGTTCTTATTCGCTTCCTCATTTCAGTTTTTGTGATTCTTGATGTGATTGTTGCCCTCATCTGGTCCGCCGCATCTGTTATTCTCTCCCTTAGTTCTTCAATTGAATTTACTGGGGTCACATAAACTAGGTCTTTCATATGACCCCAGACGTAAAAGTCTAGGGGCGTCAGATCAGGGCTTCGCGC
Source organism: Hyppa rectilinea (assembly GCA_951799385.1). Lineage (NCBI taxonomy): Eukaryota > Metazoa > Arthropoda > Insecta > Lepidoptera > Noctuidae > Hyppa > Hyppa rectilinea. Next base: position 2,439,700 of record OX637310.1, on the reverse strand, counting down.
AGGCCACGGAATCGGCCCACCGCGCCCTATCCATCGGTTTGGATAGTTTTCATCCAGCAATTGTCGAATTGTGATTCGGAAGTGGGCTGGACATCCGTCATGTTGATAAATCATGTTTGCTCTTCTTTCTTCCGGTACATCCGCGAGCAGTGGTGTTAAATGATTTCTAAGGAAATCTTCATAAAGTTCCCCATTTAGTGTTCGGGGTAAAAAATGTGGGCCGATTAATTTGTCGTCGATAATACCCATCCAAACATTAAGCGAGAACCTACGCTGGGATGCGGTTGGTTTCAGTTTTTTAGGGTTTGCTTCTGCTTTCGGTGCCCAGTAATGTAAGTTGTGGTAGTTTGTGATACCATCACGGTCAAAACATGACTCATCGGTCCACAGAATGTTTTTTAAAAAGTTTTCGCCTTCGGCGTCGGCACTCAGCATGAAACGACAAAATTCAAGCCGTCTCGGCGGATCTCCCTCTTCTAATGACTGGACTGGTTGGTAGTGATATGGATGTCGGCCTGACAAGTGAACTACAGACCAGACTTTCCACTGTGACATACCAAGCTCACGCGCTACGATGTTTGTCGATATGTTGGGGTCGTCAATAAAACGTTGAAGAATCAGCTCTTCGTCGTCAGCCGTGTATCTCCGGGAACGACCAGTGTCAATTTGCCTGGTTCTTTGGACGCTGCCAGTTTCAGATATTCGCCGATAAGTCGATCCGAAGACACTAACGTGTGGGAGTCGGCGGTTGGGAAAGCGAAGTCCATATTCTCTCCGCGCTTCAGCAGCGTTACCGTCACAAAGTCCGTAACAGTAAATTATGTCAGCGTATTCTGGATTAGAATATGCAGCCATAGTCAGCACTTATGAAGGCACAGCACAGCACGAGAGCAAGATACGCGATAGGGATAGCCAGATAACAAAACACGAGCTTACGCGACGTAGAGTTGAGACTGACTAACGCTGACGACCAGAAAATCGCACCCCGAGTCATGCCGAGAGAACAATAGTAACCAATCACAAAGCTTACCGTGTGTTTGGAGTTCAAGCTCAGGTAAAACTACGAATACTACGAATAACAAACAAAATGTTGATTGTCTTACAATTTTACCTGCTCCCCATAAAACTCTTCTCTACCCTGTCATACATGCAAAAGTATTGACAATCATACCTTTCTGAATAGCTGATAAGACAAGGATATTTTCCTAGTAATTTGTACATCAGGCGTAGTATTTTATTTTTGCACTAGACAACAATTTGTATGGAGTAATAACAAAAATTACAAAAAAAAAAATGTTTGATTAGTGATATTTGCCAAGGTTTAAGGCATTTTTGAACTTTTAATTATTAACAAAGATCTGCTACGGCATCAACTACGATAATAACTTAAAATTTCTGTACTGTCGCGCCGTAAATAATTTTTAAATTGGTTTCAAATGATTTAATCTGGGATTATTCATAAAAACTCTAAAAATCGAACTAACTCAAAAACTACTGAATTTCGGTAGAACATTTGGTGGCTTAATTTGTTGCATTTTAACCCTACTATGACGTCCTGCAAGGAATACGTCGAGTTACCAGTAACCCTGTATACATTTTAATCGTTGACTGTTCACAACGCTGCAGCTGTCGAGTACTCAGCGTCGGTCACTTGTAGGGTGACATTGAGCACCACTTACCATCGAGCAATCGCCAACTCGTTCTTAGTAGCTAGCTTCACTAGTTCCCGCGGGATCTCCTCCGTGTAACCGGAGGTTCCATCCAGCGGAAACTGTAGAACATAGTGCCTTGACGCTCCTGGTGAATACCAATGTATCCACATATACCTATGCAAGTTGCGCTATCGCCGCACTTCCTCCTGGTTTCTTGTTTATTGCTGGCAATGGATCAGATGCCTAACCCATATTGTGAGTTGCAAAGGATGTCCATAGACGGCAGTGACTATATGCTATCATTTAGAAATTTATGCATAAATATATATAGCCTTTTTTGGGACAACATCAAATTACCCCTCTCGCTCTGGGTGGAGCGGAAGAAAGTGTCTTACTGACTAAAACCTATCCATGTTTCTTCCTTTACCCCTTTGTTCCGGGTTAGCGGTGACCCTTTCGGACAATCCCGTTGAATAAATATATAGCCTGAATTTTAAACTTGATAATAAAAAATATGCATGTTTTATCAAGCCTTATTTAATAATAAAACATATTTTTTATGGTTAAATTCAGTATTGTTAGATTTTAAACTTTGCCTTAAGAGGCTATGCTTCCAGTCTTTATATTTTTCTATCACCAAAACAAAATAAACGCGGCAACCCTATCTGCAGACAGAATACACTTATTTTTCATGCGCATATCAGCTTCGTGCTCGTAGTTTATTTGTCGTGAATTGACAGCTACATGTTAGCGACATGTAGGTCAGAGTAGCACTTTCAACATAATGTTTTCTTTACATTTCATGATGCCTTATGTGGGGAAACAATACACAATATCTACAGTGAGATATCTAATCTTCTTCTTATTTTCGTGTGGTTAGTGACTAATCTGGTGTCAGAGTTTTATGCCACCCATGTGCCTCTGACTAGCTTCATATGCTGTTGAGAAAAATCTCTCAGACATGTTGGTTTCCTCACGATGTTTTCCTCAAGTGATAATTTTATATAATATGCATATGAATCCGTTAAATCAAATCAAAGGCCGCCGTGGGTTCGAACTCGAAACCTGTGACTTGGCAGTCTGACGGTCACACCACCAGGCTATCTAATCATAATGCCCGTTTTACGCAGACGTTTATCTTGCAGTGAAAAACTACGGTTGATACGCCGTGTGTGAGCAGGGTCATCAGTTTGTATGGATCAGTAAGGAAGCTTGTACAGACACGGCACCGTCAGCGTATGCGCATATACAAGTTTATACGCTCAGACATATGGACAGACACACACACGAATGATACAATAAAGGTTCAGTTTTGCATTTGGTCGTACCGAACCTTAAAAAGATCAAAATTCAATGTAATAAATTCTCAGGCCCAAACAGATATTATTTCATCATTTAAGCGTTGTCTCATCTGACCATATTGGGGTAAGTTTCCAGTCCAACTGGGTGCAGCTAAATACCCAGAGCAACAACAATACATAGTCAGATGTACGTTACATATAAAAACTGCACATGTGACCTTCACAACCCAGTTTCAGAGTAACAGGTAACCCCTTAAGACAGGTGGTCCTATTCGGGCTTCTGACTACCCACAACCACTGCTGATCTATGAATGACAACTGGTACCGACATCGTAAAGCAATCTCAGAAGCATGAAGTGGTCTAGGTATGAAATCGATGGTCAATCAAGCGTATAACGTACAGTGATCGACTCGTTCAGTAAACTTAGCCACGAGCCCCAATTCTCGAACGTCTATCATAAACTTACAAGACGTCATCCCTTCATCTCGCACACCGCCAAACACATTGATTGGGTCTGATTTTGAACAGATTGAATGACAAAGGAATGATTGACAAAATTAATTAGTCCTTCACTCATTCTTTCATTCGTTTCGTGCATTGTGCGTCTCATGCTGTTATTTTTTTGTTGAAATCTCATTCTGGCATGAATGAATTGCTGAATTCTTTCTTTTGTGTTTTATGTAGTCAAAATGATAAATGGTGGTGTTTTTAAATTAGAGCCTAGAAAATGTGAATCATTTATAAAGAGATTCAATAATCATTTATATATAAAATTATGTGAAAATTGTTATTGTTGAATATAAAAGAACGTATTAAAAAAGGTGACAAGTGGATTATTTTGGCATTTTTTTTTAACGAAAACTACTTAAACCACATGGTGAATATAATTAACATGATCATTTTCTTTCACATGATCATGTTTAACCCATTAGATGTTCACCTATTAGAAGCCACGCCGTGCCGTGCCGTGCCCATGGGCAGCATAAAAACTCTGACACCAGGTTAGTCACTAACCACACGAAAAGAAGAAGCCGTTTGCTTATAAGAGCTCAACAATTTATACGGTTATATTTATTGTCATTTCGAGAGAATTTTTCTTATGAACCTATGGGGTTCATACGACATTTGAGGGGTTATTGGCCAAGAAAATAGGTATACTTATTGCTAAATTGGTGGAACTAAAAATCTCCACAGTCCGCATTATTTATTAAAAACTAGCTTCTGCCCGCGACTTCGTACGCAGACCCTGTTGCTTATGCCAGCGACAACGGGGTCGCCATTTATGTTATTTTTTATCATTTAAATCTTTTATCACACTGAGCTTTAGTTTTATTTCATTCCAACAACCACCAAAACATACAGTCCATTTGTCATCTTGGTAACCGCATTACTATATTCCCCACTTGTCTCTAGAGACCTAGAAGTCAATGCGTAAATACGGTTGGAACTCAAGCACAATTCTCTATCCGTGAACGTCTCCGACTCGCGAGACAATACATGACGTTCACGATCAGCGGTCAGTCGCACATCACGTGCCCCACTTGTCTCTAGAGACCTAGAAGTTGATGCGTAGATACGCTTGGAACTCAAGCGTAATTCTCTTTCCGTGAACGTCTCTGACTCGCGAGACAATACATGACGTTCACGATCAGCGGTCAGTCGCGCATCATATTCTTCACTGGTCTCTAGAGACCCAATGAATACGCTGAGAACGCAGGCGTGCTTCGCTACCCGAAGAGGTTTCCACGGAGCGAGTTGCAGCCTAATGTTCTCGAACAGCATCAGGTCTCTCCTGACGCTCTTCGGTAGATTCTTGGGATCTTATGATCCTCAATCTTTTAGCTCTCTTGGAACATTGGGAAAGATTTGACCTCTTTCTAGGCATGGTCATAGTTTTATTGTGAAGATACCTGATCAATAAAAATCTAAATTAAAATGACTGCTCCCCTGCGTTACCGGGTAGGCTACCGTGTCACGAAGATACATGGAAAAGGAAATTAAACACTCAAACAACATAAGCCCGAAGGCATATTCATACGATAAAATAAAAAAATAAATAGGAGTTTTGGCCAGTAGAGTCAAATTTTCAATGATATACCATCGTCATCGAAAATCAGTCCTAAACTGTTACCGCCTTCACCGCGTGCAGGTACTCCCAGTTTATGTTATTTTATAATTACACAGTAAAATTAGTGATAGCTTTGATTTCCACATCAGATGTTTCTGATCTTCGATTTTTATAAGTCAACAGGAAATGCCCATCAGATTGAACAACTTCTGCTTAGACGTCATTCCTATATGTGTTATGTTGTAGCTAGGCTCTTGGAGTTCCACAACAGGTGTTCCAGATCTTCGATTTTTATAAGTCAACAGGAAATGCCCATCAGACCGAACAACTTTTGCTAAGACGTCATTCCTATATATGTTATAGTGTAGCTGGGCTCCTGGAGTTCCACATCAGGTGTTCTATATATCTAGTATAGTTTAGCTGGTCTGTTGCGGTTCTGCATCAGGTGTTCAAGTTTCCAAGATAAATTATAGCCTATATGTTGCCCAGACTTAATACCTATACAACAAAAAAAAAACATTCCAATCCGTCCAGTAGTTCGGAAGATTAGCGTGTACAAACAAACAGACATCAGACAAATTTTTTTTTTGGATTCGTGCTCTGTTACTGTTTCTAAACCCCCCTCAATTATTATTTTTTTAATATATTCAATGTACAGACACAGTTTTTTTACTGTTTTATTATATGTATAGATGTAAGGTAGAACGCTTATTGAAAGCGCAGTCATAGCGAGGGCATGCGATGGGGTGGGTCGGGGGAACAATCACGCAGACAACGTCGCGGACAGAAACTAGTTATTTCATTAAGCAACAGAAGGTGTCCCGGGAGTCCATAACAATAAAATGTATAATTTCTCATTGCTTGATAAGTTTATACAGATTTGATATGACAGAGAGGCAATAAATTAGACTACGTATACTATACGTGTTTAGTATTAATTCGATACGGTTTAAAAATAAAAAGCACCAAAAATGAGGTTTTTTTTTTCAAACAAACTATTTAGCTTAGAAAAACTGGCCTTGTAACAAAGCGGCAACGACGCGCGCGCGCTGGAGCGCTGTTAGGAAAGATACATCTTGTTCAAACGGGGCAAAAACTTACAAACTCATTTGCGACCAAACTATTGCTCCTATTTAATTAATTTTTGGTACAGAGCTTCAAACAGGTATCTAGTATAGGCAGTTTAAAGGAAAGCTCCTCTATCGAATCAACTCTGTACAGCTCATCTCATTTTTAAACTATTAGCAACAGATTGCCCCTCAATCTAAATACGTTGTAAATAGAACATGCGGCCTAACTTCCAACACGAAAACTTATAGCATCGCTCCCTGCTTCAGGAAATTAACTGATCCCAATCTATCAGCCGACATGTTTTTGATTTAATAGCGGACGGTGAACGAAAGTCCACTAAAATTGGTGAAGTTGGATGTGGAGGGCGGATTTGTGATTGGTTGGACCCGGCTGTCAGTCGTAGACCTTTGACAGTCGTTACGGGTAGTCATAAGCCCAAAAGTTTGACCACTAGTGTTACCATGACGTATCGTGTTTTAGAAGTCAGATAGACATTAGCTCCATAAAATATACTGTATTCAGTTGCAACCGGTTAGACTGCAAGCTGAACCCAGCATTTGAGGTAGATAGGTTAATGTTACAAAATAAAATGTAGCATCCTAACCTAACTTAATCTTAAAAAAAAATTGCCGCGATATCGTGTCTAAAAATTAAAATTGAAAATCTAAAGAGTCTTAAATCTTCTCTATCAAAATTTTCTTTTTGCATTGTATATGCATAAAAAAACGGTAAAAGAAAACATCGTGAGGTAACCGGCATGGCTGACTCTCAGGTTAGTCACTAACAACTCGAAAAGGAAGAAGAAGATTGCGTTCAAACATTAAAATGAAAGTAAAAACTTGTAGCCTTGGACACACTGAAAAGAATCCCAATATAAAATTATGTAAAGATCAATTTATCTTACGATAATATTGTTATTTTCGCATCAACAAAATCTCTTGAAAAAATCAGACAAGAATTCACTGTCTACACAAAGGCTTAAATCAAGCGAGGGGGAGTTTCTTAACTTTCAATGAAAATTTCTATTCGGGCTCTATTAATCGAATTTGAGCCTTCAGTGTTGGCAGGAAAGGTTTAATTTGATTCCGTTGACAATCTGAAAGCTTTACAAATGATTGTTACTTTTGTCAGCAAGGAATAGAAGACGGTTAATTGTGATTGAGATGACAATGGACCAAACTTGATTTAAGATTGGAAGAGATGAGTTTTTAAAAGGAACGAATGGGAATAGTGTAGGTAGCTTAAGATACTGGAAAGAGTAATAAAAGAGGTGCGAAGTACCTAATCCTGTATATTGAACGTACGTACTATGTAATAAACTCGCTCAATATATTAGAATCTAACTTTTTTTTAAGGCCGGAAATCATCCAATGACTCCTCCCGCTCACGCGGAAGGGAGTGTCAGACTCTTACTAACTAAAACCCATCCATGTTCCTTCCTTAGCCCTTTGTGTTCCGGGGTAGCGGTAACCCTTTCGGACAATCCCGCTTACCCGGCAGATTAGAATCTAACTTAAGCCTTGACTCCACTCCCTTCCGCTCCACCCAGAGCGGGAGCAGTCATTGGATGATTTCCGAGCCTTAAAAAAAAAAAAAAGCCTTCTTTTTAAGCAGAGCGGTGGTGGCTCAGTGGTAACGGCCGCGACTTACGAGTAAGTCGTGGGTTCGAACCCTAGCAGGCATTTCAATTTATGTAAATTATTTCATCACCACTGCGCTCAAAACTACTTATATACATTTTTTTTTTTTGTAAATACATACATATTATAGATAGAAAAACACCCAGACTCGTAACAAATACTTTGCAGGTCGTACAAATATTTGTTCCGTGCGGGAATCGAACCCGCGACATGCTACGCAGCAGTCAATCGCTCAACCGCTACGCCAACCGCGGTCGTCAAAAGAAAAGGAATACATCGTTAGGACACAGACATGTCCATCCATACACACGCACGCACATACACACATACACACGCACGCACGCACACACACACACACACACACACATACACATGCGCACACACACACATGCACACTCACACATACACACACTCATGCACGCGAAAGCAAACACACACGCACTCACACACTGACACACTGTTTATATCTAAGGTACTGAAAAAACTTGTATACTGCTGTGGAAGAGCGGAGTCTCCTAACACAGGCATTACTTGCTTAACAGCTTAACAGGAGGCTCCAATCACCAACTAATGTAAAACTTTTTGGTTCAAAAATAAATTTGATTTGAAATTTGATTTGATTTGATTTGAAATGTCCTAAAACTAAAAAATCGAAGACATGGGACATCTACCAACTCGCACCGGGACCACGTGGTGGATTATGGCCCACTTTTTCACACAGAGACGAGGCTTGTATCCTAGCAGTGGGAATATTATAGGCTTTTGCTTCTTTTAATTCTAAAACTAGCTGCTCCCGCGCGATTTCACTCGCTGCTCGGCGCCTATTGGTCGTAGCGTGATGTTACATAGCTTATAGCCTTCCTCGATAAATGGACTATCCAACACAAAAATATTTTTTCAATTCGAACCAGTAGTTCCAGAGATTAGCGCGTTCAAACCAACAAACTCTTCAGGTTTAAAATATTAGCGTATCAGGTTTATTATTAGATGTGCTTTAATTTCCATTACTTAGTGTGCAAATAAAACCTTTCTGAGGATCCTTTGAAAACCGTTTATTTATTATTTATTCGGGAACTTTCTAAGAACAGTGATTCCTGGAAGGTTTGCATTAAAATTGTTGTCGCTCCAAAAAAAGTTCTTTGACATCAAGGGAGGCTCTGGAGAATATGGCGAGACGAGCTTGACGCCTACAGACAGTATTGGTCCACTAAGACATGTGTTGTCCCACTGCAGGGCAAAGGCCTCCCTTTCTCCTTCCCAAGTTCCAAGTTCCAGTTCCAAGTTCAACACAGGCTAACACAACGAGGGCACAACGACTGCAAAAGGGCTACGGAAGGAACATGGATGGGTTTTAGTCAGTAAGAGTCTGACACTCCCAACAATTACAAGAATAGCAGAACTATCATTAATCTACTTTTAGGTCTCCTAACTTGAAATTAAGTTGTAAAAAGTAGTGCCAACTTACAAACTACAGTTTTAAAAATTATGTTATGAAAATATTTTAAGCACTGGTCGATTTTTAGGTCAAGGAATTAGCATTGCCAGTCAACGTGGTATCACTGCTAGCCTTTTGGGCACATTTCCCACTGACAGCGCTGAGGAAGAATTTTTTGAAGCCCAATGTGCTCTTCACTTTTTCTTGTATTACTTTTACAGAGACCAGCACATCAAGTTACCCCAATCTGTCAAAGGACATGGCCAATATTTGCCCCAAGCTGTACATAATTAAAAGTATTACAATTAATTATATTAAAATAAACAAAGAACTTATAATAGCTAATAATATTTCATAGCAGTCTCCGAATAAAATACTAAAAAGAATTTAAAGCGATTTTATCCGTTCAATTTCACTTTAAAGTATCTTCAATGTTGCCATTGAATAATATTAATGCTTAGACGAAAATATAACTAAACGCATGTAGCAATTAAAATATTCATAACAAAATATTTATTTAAATATATTTTAGACGGTAAGTAATCCATTAAACCAACCTACTCTTAATGATTTTATAGATCAAAAGCCAAAGTACACAGACTAATATCATATTTTAATACAGTTACGTCGTGTATCGTAGCATTACAATATTGACATAAAGGTATTACTTGACTTAATTACTAGTAATACTCAATGAATCCGTCAAACGTCAAAACTGGCATTTCAAGCACTCGTCCACTCGTCGCTCATACTGTTTCCGCGGTAATTCAATGTGTTTCAGTTTTTCCAAGTTATAATATGATATTAACTTATTACCCAAGACAAATATATACACCTCAACCTATTTAACGTTCAGGAAATTATAATTTAATGAATACATTGTAAAATCATGGTGAAACCCGAGTGAAAAAATCAAGACTTTCAAATCTTCATAACTTTGTTCCACGACTGCATAGCTATAAGTAACTTACAATTCTTAATAATTGAAGATAATATGTCCTATTGAACGACATAAATTTCATCTCTGTACGTTCTGGGGCACAGGTCCTAAAAGATTTTGGCCATCTCCTTTCTGTGATAATTTTTCAACTTTATAACAAAAGCATTAGGTTGATTTTCAATTGGGAGAATTTGACAGTTTGGGATACCTTGATGTGCTGGCGTCTGTAAATAATACATATTTTTTTTACTTTTAGGTTGTCTATTGTATTTAAGATTTGTGTTTAATTAAATAATGAACAATATATAAGTACCTACTACTCTAGAACATTTAAAAATAAAAACTTCAAAGTCGGTTAATAGATTCAGACAACCTTTTAATGATGTTATTTTTTGCGTCATTTACCTTGGGAGTTTCCTCACAAAGTTAGATAGCTTTCGTTCGATTTTTTAAGCGCCCTTAAAAAAGGCGTAGTTTCTATGATGGTCTGTATACCTACGTATTAAAAAAATGTATTTTCATCGACATTTTGGTTTATTGTGAAACGGTTTTGAAAATTATTTTGGTAGAGCAACTTCGCTTAGCCAAGCAAAGTTGTTAATGTCTATGAGTTAACTTCAAAAATAAATAAATACGTATATTTCAACGAAATATAACTTTACCAGTAGGTGACAAAAAACGCAAATACAAAACCGACTGCCGAAATTAAATTAATTTTATTTATATCTCTTTATCGTAAAATAATATTTGGATTGCATTTTTCGTGATAGCAACCTTAAATCAATCGCCAGCTATTGAATAGAAATTAGCTAGCCATTTACGCAACTAAATTCTAATTTTAAAAAACTAAACTCTTTTAGGCCGTTAGCTCAATTTCGATGATGACTAAAATACTTCAACATTATTTATAATTATATTTTTCTTTTACAGGATAGTCGGCGTTGACGCCGGCCTGGCATGACGCGTCAACTACGTCCCGCCTCGCCCCCACACCTCTACTCACCCCTCTACGATCCTACCTTGAATATACTCACTACTGTCCTAACCCTCTCCTTCCTACTACTACCAATAGCCAACACACAAATGCTTCCTACAAACAAAAACAAAAATATCTTAAACGAAATTAATATTAACTATACAAAAGTAGAAGAATATACAATAACACCAAACAAAAATGAAGAAAACGAGCTTATTAATACAGTAAGTAGCAAAAACTACCAAACACTAATAGACAGGTTTAGAAGAAAAGATAATTACACAACAGAAGAAACAGAAATAGGTAATAACACGATTGGAATTGAAGATGAGTATCAAATAGATCTTGAATTAGAAGACGATAATGACAAGGGTGGTCTAGACAACAATTCTATGGAGAAGCTCCGAGTGGACGATGTCACAAGGACAAAAATATTCAATGATTTTTCAAAAACAGTTAAAATTTATAAGAACCAATCTAAAATTGATGTTGGTAGTGAAACTAATGGGACACGGGATAGTGTTGAGATTAAAGGAAAGGTAGATCGGGAGGATATCAAGAGGATCTCCAATGAATCATTAGGATTCCCCACACGGGCTCCCACATCCTATCATGTTCCTTCAATTACGAATGTTCACCACACTCTACGGCCCAGCTTTCTAGATGGTAAGTCAATTTAAACTTTATGTCTACTACGTTAAGACTGAGTTTGGAAACTTGCTGTATAATTTAAGGTCTTAGAAGGATTTGTGTAAAGTATTGCATCGCAATCAAAGGTTAGGTTCCGGACAAGCTTGTAAAGGGCTTATGTAAGTAATTTTATTTTGATTTAATGTTTCAATTAGATGCTTTATTGTATTAACAACCTTATTTCTTTAAGAATTGCGGCGTTTTTTCAGCATTCAATTTATTTTCGACAAACAAACACAAGTTTTAAAGTAACAAAAAATATAGAATCCGATTATTTTAAAAGCCAAAAAAAATGGTTGTCATCCAAATGAATAAAACAAAATTGGCAGCGCCTATAAAATATTGTTATCTAAAAACCGGTGAAGTTAAAGTGACTTACGCACTGAGGGTTCCGTAATATAAAATGGGAACGGATTTTACTTTAGAAAAGAAAAATATTTTACAAAGTTCTTTTGTGTAAGGAATCTTTCCCTTAATTCACAAAAACAATGTAATTTCACGCCTGTATTTCCTGAGAGATCAGACAATGGTGACCAAGAGTACACCGGCATTCCGGCAGTTATGTTCAAGTCCCATGTAATATACGTTAAATTTTCCCTATTTACCCAGAAGGGAATATAAAAGAGAAATAACGTATTCTGGAAAAAATACAACTGATCAACTATTATAATTAAAAATTATCAACCATATTATCACTGATGGCGCTTAGAGTGCTACAAGGCTCTTTTGGCGATTGAATGACATTGACAGTTGACGGAAGGCGTTCCTGGTAAATATTTAATAAATTGCCACAGAAATTGCAATAAAAATCAAGATGACAACGTTAGTTTCTAATTCAACTGCGCTCCTAAAGAACCTTGTTGCGTTGTTCATGTAATTGCTGGCACTGGCACTCTTAAGGTACCTACGGAACCCTAAAAACAGTATCTCGTTCAACAAAGCGATACTAACACCCGTCAAATGCCTGTCTGTTATTAGATTTGTTATCAAAACACACAATATGGACGGATCCCGAATCATTTGAGCGATTTCGTTGGAATCTGACGCTTATATGGGTGTTCCGCATCAATTGTTCAGACTGATGGAGATAAATTGGATTTAAAATTAAAGGTTTATTTGGAAATAAATAAATTTGCTTTTGTTTTTTGTTGAGTTTTTATAATGAAAAGGTTTTCATTACAATTCAGTTGTTAATTACAACTGAATTGTAATGAAACCTTTGTACAAATCTTGAGCCCAAAAGACTATAAGAATTATGCAGACGTTATGTGCCAATTGCCTAATACGTATTTCTGGGGTTGTCAATTCGCCCACAAAGAAATTAACTTCGTGCGAGTCGCTTACAGATAGAAAAAAAAAAATATTTAAAGTGACGATTCGCACATTTCGGAAATAAGCCGTTTTATTTCACTGCATAACATAGCGTCAGTTATTTTAATGGACAGCCTTTAACGTGTTTAATGCGAACTGTATGAAAAGCGTGATACCAGTGCTTCGGAACAAGAAATAAGAAATAATAACACATAGCTAGGGTTGCCATTTTAATAAAAAAGTCCTGAAACAAAAAACTGGACAACTGCAAAAAAATACATCACGCTATTTCCAGATTTCGCAAAGTTTAAGTCAGATGTAAACCAACCCAATAACACTGCACGACCCAGGAATCGGTCCCAAGAATCCCCACTTTACTTTTACAGGAGGAACCCTAAATATTTTATTTTTATGATTTTATTTTACCACTTTATCGGCGTAATTAATATGTACACCCATGCCTAATTATAGCTTCCTAGCACTAAGCGTCTCTGAGCTAAGCTTCAGACAGACTAATGGACAGACGACATGGCGAAACTATAAGAGTTCCTGGTTGGCTACAGAACCCTAAAAATGGGCATAAAAGTCCAGATATTTTAATTTTTAACCGACTTCAAAAAGGAGGGGGTTCTCAATTCGGATGTTTGTATTTTTTTTTATGTTTGTTCGCGCATAACTCCGTTGCTTGCCAACCGATTTGAAAAATTCTTTTTTTTGTTGGAAAGGGTATACTTCCCAAATGGTCCCATAAAATTTTTATCGAAATCGGATAAGCGGTTTTTGAAAAATCAACAAAAATCTAAAAAAATCCTACTTAATATATGTGGACGATGTTCTAATAAGTTCCTGTCACTGTAATTTACATACCAGGTAGTGGTATTAAAATTTTGGGGGGGGTTGTGTAGGTACCACAACTAAAAAGTGAAAAATAATTTTGATTTCGGAAGTCGGTGTATTTTGATTTTTTGCCACCGACTTCCGAAATCAAAATTATTTTTCACTTTGTAGTGTTTGTTTTGGAAGTCGGTTTTATTTTTTGTAAAAAAGTTTTTATTAAGTAGTAGGTAGTTTCAATATGTATTCAGAAATGATTAAACTCGTATACAAATCTTCTCAAGTAGATAACAAGGCCGGGCAGTCCAAAAGGGGAGGCAAAAAGCCGGACAAATCCGGTATGATGGTATCGTGGTACCCCTTATTTTCTTTTTTTTGAGTGTGGGAAATCATCAAATGACTCCTTCCGCTGTGGGTGGAGCGGAAGGGAGTGTCAGACTTTTACTGACTAAAACCCATCCATGTTCCTTCCGTAGCCCTTTATGTTCCGGGGTAGCGGTAACCTTTTCGGAAAATCCCGCTTACCCGGCAATCATGGTACCCCTAACTACAGCTGTACGTTGAACAGTGTACAGTGTACACGTCACCCATTCAGGAAAACGTCTAAGAATTTAATCTTCTACTATGTACGCTTCCCGTCTGCAATGAAACCAAGACTGGAAATTGTATGTTATTTGGAGAATACATTTCGAATACTCTTGTATCTTTCGCTTTTTATGGCAGACTATAATACCAAACTTGGTCCTAAGACTATCCTGTCAGCATAGTTGAAAAAATCTGAGAGTCGAAAAAATCTAATTACGAACCTAGTTCTAACGGTTTTTTTTTAGGGTGGGATATCATCAAATGACTCCTCCTGCTCTGGGTGGAGCGGAAGGGAGTGTCAGACTCTTACTGACTAAAACCCATCCATGTTCCTTCCTTAGCCCTTTATGTTAAGGGGTAGCAGTAACCCGTTCAGACAATCCCGCTTACCCGGCAGGCTTCGGCCCTTACGGGCCCCTTCAAATGCTGACATCGCTTTGAGGCGCGCGTGGAACACGTCCGGGCCAGCACGGGCCTGGTGCTGATCGGATGGTGAGCTACTAGCGCAGTGTCAGCGTAGGTCAATTAGCCTAGCTTTTTCCCAAATATGTTATGGTCAGGTTATTAAATACCTGATATATGCTATACCCGCCCAAGTGTCATATAATAATAACACACACATATCCTTTACCACAAATCAATCATATTTCCATAATTTAATCTCACACGATTGTTACTGACAAATGCGTTACTGGGACAGGTCCTCTCAAATCTATGGGTTCCTTTGCTCAAAAGTCTACATCAGACGCTAATCTGCATGGTCCTCAGTCCGCACATGATCTGACCATCTGAAGAAACGGTGACCTCTCAGTTTTATAGGAGATTGTTCTCCGAATAGTAGTAAAGTCCAGACATAATCTTGGTAAAATCGTTTGATGACCATGTAGGTTGTTGTCTGAAATGGTCAGTGTCCAGTCAAGTGTCAGTGCATGCATTTGTCATAAATCGTACAGTTAAACACAAAGCTCTTAAGGTACTTATTTAAGTGTAAAATTGTTCCACACGGAAATAAAAATTTATCATTTATTTAGCAGGCAACTCTGGAGTTTACCTTTGTCATAGCTTTCTCGATACCACTCCTATCATAATATTTTATTTGCGAAACACACCGAAAAGACAGGAGCATCATCTATTATTCTTATAGCACATGTGTGCATAAAATATAATATTGTGCCAGCTCTACTTCACTTCGCGTCCCCTGCAAAAAATACGGAACCCTTTTCTTCCCTGTAGTGTCGTAAGATCTGATTGAGGTATCGGGAAGTCAGGGTGGTATCAATTTTGTAGATCTATATAATTCTGAAGGATGAGGAGCTCGTGGCTAAGTAATACTTCCCACAGACAAACCGTGAAACGGTTTTGTGGGGCATAGTTCATAAATTAAGGCTTTTGTAAACTTTTCATTCATAAAAAAATTACAGTCGCACGGATCGATTCATCAGGTTAAGCTACGCTTGCCGAGGTTGGTCCGTGGATGGGTGACCGTTTTTACATATCGAGACTCCTCCGTGCCTCGGAAAGTTAACGTTAAGCCGTTGGTCCCGGCTGTCCTTCGTGGATCTTTGACAGTCGTTACGGGTAGTCAGTAGCCCGAAAGTCTGACAGCCAGTCTTACCAAGGGGTATCGTATTACCCAGTTACTGTCTGGGTTGTGAAAGTCAGATAGGCAGTCGCTCCATATAAAATACCTACTGCTATTCAGCTACATCCGGTTAGACCGGAAGCCGACCCCAACATAAAACACCCCAATACAAAAGGCTAGGCAGATTCATTGATAATTCTGAAGGATACATATTACTGTGTTGTGTCGCGTAGTAACGTCTACTGACGCGTTGTTAGCCAATCAGAACTCGTTGTGGTGTGACGTAGTCCCGAACAAATAAGTTTGATTGATGTATGCGTCACGGCACAACACCACACGCTGCTAGTAAAGCTAGCTGCTACTGTGCCGACGGCTACAGCTGGGCTATCCTGGTGGTAGCCGTCGGACTGCCAAGTTATAGGTCTCCAGTTTGAACCCAATACAAGCACCTGTGCTTTTACGGATTCATGTGCGTATCGTATAATAAAATTATCAATTGTAAAAAAATCGGTGAAGGCAAAACATCGTGAGGTTTTCAGTAACCAACTTGTCTGAGAGATATTTCTCAACAGCATGTGAAGCTTAGTCAGAGGCCCATGGACAGCAGAAAAAAAACTCTGACAGCAGGTTAGTCACTAACCACACGGAAAGAAGAAGACGAAACATTAATAACAGATTCGTTCCACTCACTGTCGAACCATCTAAAGAAAGACTGAGGCTGTGGTAAGACAGTGCTTCTTTACCCACTCCATTCGTTCTACTAGTTGAAAGTCTCCCTTCTGGGCGCGACTTGCCTTGGCCAACCTGGAAGTCTTTAAACAAACGTTCAGTTCAGTTCAAAGACTTTGAAACGTTGCAATGCGAGTCTTTCATTGATTTTCGACGGCACTGCTCACGGCTCAGTTTCAACTGGGAAAAGTTACAGTCAACCGTTGCCTGTTAATTAGTATTTAAAGATCTTATTTTCAATGAGCTTTCGAGTGTTCGAATAAAGTTTCAAAAGATAGTATTGTAACGTAGGCTTCGGAGCATTAATTATTCGTTTAATCAATCGATATCAATTTGTAAGCAGACCCAGGTTTGCCGAAGCAAGGAAAACCTGTTCAGATGGGGATTCATAGACAACTCCGCCTGGGACTGTAAATGTGGTGCTGTTCCACAAACGATGGGACTCTTAATATCGTGTCCTGCGAGTCCTGCCGTATGCACATTACAGGAACTGATGGACGCTAGTGATCGCGCCAAACACGTAGCCGAGCCGAGTACATTTATATTGCCATCAACACGCTAAGAAGAAGAATAACAGTCAAATCCTAGATAGACATTGGGGTAAACCAAATAATAAAAATAAAAAATATTTTTAACTTAAAAATTCTGCAACGACACCGCACGTTTAAAAAAAGAAATACACATTAATATGAAGCAGTCAAAAGCCTCGTGTTCAACAAAAAAGTTGAAAGTTCACCTGAGTTAATGTTTCCTCCCCCATAAATCTTTAACAATATATTTTTTTATGAACGCCTTTTACATTAAAACAATTCGAAGAAAAAAAAATAACACAAAGCAGTCAAGAACTTGGCGAGTACTTTGTAATACTTAACTCAAACATTTTTGTTCAAGAGTCGTGTTGAATCGGCCATTATCTCTTCGGAAAATGTTCTAGACTTAAAGGAAAGCACAAACTAATGAGACATATAGCTAGGCAAATTATTTGTTTACCAAATTGACATACTTTACCAATTTGCCGCGTCACAGCCATAGTTGAAGAATAAGAGCGGGTCTGCACTACACTCGTTCCGATTCACGTCAACGCCGACTGTCGCTGAAAATTAGCGCTGTGGCTTCGTCTCGCACGGGGTCGAAGCATTATGCTGAACGATGGCCGTTTCGCGCCGATGTGACGCATATTTCCCCACAACTTGTTTTCTAGTGCTTCTTTTTTACTGCGTCATGTCTGCCGCAAATAAACGTATGTATTTTCTTCCTTTCTTATTTCTTTCTATATAGACAATCGAGTTTGCTCGCCACACAACGCAGAATAAGATTGGGACTGGTCCACACGCGGCGCACCTGGGATGCGCATCGTTTCCTCATCGTTGTATAAAAACAGTTAAGTCGTGCTTCAGCAAACATCCCTGATGCACTATAGAAGCGGGGCAACCCCAACAATATCTTGAACGCATTATTATATTGAACGCGAAGGACGCTGTACGAATTCTGTGTATAATCGGCCCACAGACTCACGTGTAAAAAGAAGTGCAATATGCACGAAACAAAGCTATGTTTGGGTCGGCTTCCAGTCTAACCGGATGCAGCTTAATACCAGTAGTTTATATGTAGTGAAAGTTACATTATGGAACATATTCCATGTTAGTTTAAGAGTCAATCCACAAATGCCTGAAGCCAGTACACAAATATTTACGCCATATAACCCAGTTTCCAGTGTTGCCACCAAATAATAACGCCTCCGTAGTTTTGTACAACTTTCAGACATTTTAATGAGGCCAAAAGTTTCTGGTATAATTTCATTGTTATTGTAACTCCTGAGTTCTGCTAAAACAAAACAAACCATTATTTTCTACATACACGGGTTGATTTGCCGCGCTTGCCACCCC
Source organism: Hyppa rectilinea (assembly GCA_951799385.1). Lineage (NCBI taxonomy): Eukaryota > Metazoa > Arthropoda > Insecta > Lepidoptera > Noctuidae > Hyppa > Hyppa rectilinea. Next base: position 2,420,999 of record OX637310.1, on the reverse strand, counting down.
GGCACAGATTAAATTAAATGCTGGTGCGATTTGTGTTTTAGAAGTTTTCTGTGTATGTGATGTTGTAGGTGATTTTAAAAAGAAAAACCCTCACCTCACAAACAAGACGCACATTATAAAGAAAGACGAAATACACACACACTCACACAAAGTAACCAAAAGCCTCGTATGCGACACATAAATATGTATTATAATTAAATATTCCATCCTTAGCCCTTTATTTTCCGGGGAAGCGGTAACCCTTTCGGACATTCCCCGTCCGGCATGGGCCTAGTCCTGATCGGACGGTGAGCTGCTTGTGACAACTAGACCAACTAATGTTTTTAATAGCTATAAAACTCAAGTAATTAATTCTAAATTCATAGCCATCATGAAACTCAGTGAAAACAATTCTTCGTCCAACTAATTTCGCATTGCGGATCTAATAAACGAAATAGAACAAAAATCGTCCGAATTTTTCGGGAATGAAATTAGCTAAGTTTGAAGTAGGTACCCTGATAACTGAAGTTTAATGATTTCCGTTGCTTTTGACAACAAAAGAAACGTAATCGAGTGAACGATTGACGTGCTTAACCTTAAAACTTGAACGTAATGGCTTCAAGATTCTTTTGTTAGTTTAGTAAATCGTACTGAAATTGGGAAACTGGAATACTTATGGTAGGAGGGTAGTCTTGGAAAACTGTCACTCAGACGTTGATACCGTCTTACAAAAATTTTACCGTTGTAATAATTCGTCTTGTTTTCCTCTTTTAAATATTGATCCACAGCGAAATGTTTCTCAGACGAAATGAATTTAGCGAAATGACGTACGGTTCCCATTCACGCAACATAACCTGTAACGCCAACCATACGTTGAATTAGTCTTATTCTGACAGGAAATAACGCAGCTATCGTAGCTACATATACTCCAGTCAAATAATATAAGTTATTAGTTATTTCGAGGAATATGAAGAAACCTAAACCTAAGTAGAAGCCAGTAACCAGCCAAGTAGCAGTAAAGTAGCATCCAATTAGCAGCAAAGTACCAGCTAGTACTAGCAGCCACGTGGCACTCAAGAAATAGTAAGAGAAAAACAGTTCTATCACACACCTAAAGATCTAGACTGAGATATAATATGATCCCTCCAGATGTCTCTGCGCGCTAAACTGTCTCACTAGAACACTATAATAGCCAGCCATAGCACCTAATCAGCAGTCAAGCACCAGCCAACTAGCAGTCAATTACCAGCCAAATAACAGTCTATTAGCAGCCAAGTAGCACGCAAGAGCACCCAATTAGCAGTCCAGTACCAGACAACTAGCAATCATTTAGCAGCCAAGTAGCAGGAAAGTGTAAAGTAGCAAGCAAGAGCACCCAAACAGCAACCAAATACCAGTCAATTAGCAGCCCAGTAGCAGACAACTAGCAGTCATTTAGCAGGAAAGTAGGAGTAAAGTAGCAAGCAAGAGCACCCAAACAACCACTAAATACCAGCCAACTAGCAGTCAATTAGCAGCCCAGTAGCAGACAACTAGCAGTCATTTAGCAGTCAAGTAGCAGGAAAGTAGGAGTAAAGTAGCAAGCAAGAGCACCCAAACAACAACCAAATACCAGTCAACTAGCAGTCAATTAGCAGCCCAGTAGCAGACAACTAGCAGTCATTTAGCAGCCAAGTAGGAGTAAAGTAGCAAGCAAGAGCACCCAAACAACAACCAAATACCAGTCAATTAGCAGCCCAGTAGCAGACAACTAGCAGTCATTTAGCAGCCAAGTAGCAGGAAAGTAGGAGTAAAGTAGCAAGCAAGAGCACCCAAACAACAACCAAATACCAGTCAACTAGCAGTCAATTAGCAGCCCAGTAGCAGTCAAGTAGCAACTAAGTAGCAGCCAAGTAGTACGCAAGAGCACCCAATTAGCAGTCCAGTATCAGACAACTAGCAGTCAATTAGCAGCCCAGTAGCAGTCAAGTAGCAGCTAAGTAGCAGCCAAGTAGCAGCCAAGCGTAAGCAAAGCCTAGTGGCGTGATCGTCGGACTGCCAAGTAAAAAGGTCTCGAGTTCAAAACCAAGGCACGCACCTCTGATTTTACAGATTCATGTGCGTATTGTATAATTATCACTTTGCTTAAAAATCGGTGAAGGAAATCATCGTGAGGAAATCAGCATGCCTGATAGATATTTCTCAACAGCATGTGAAGCTAAGTCAGAGGCCCATGGGCAACATAAAAACTCTGACACCAGGTTAGTCACTAACCACACGAAATGAAGAAGCTGCTAAGTACCATCTAGTGCTAGCAGCCTCGTAGCAGTCAAGTAATGGTAAGAGAAAAAGTACTGTCGCACCTCCGAAGATCTAAGCCATAGATATATGAGCCCTCCAGATGTCTCCGAGCGCTAAACTGTCTCACTAGAATAAATTGGAATTCCGAGTTATTAAAATCTCAAGGGGCGGCAGTTTGCAGACAATCTAAGAAAAAAAGATCAAAGACAACGGCTTTATTGTACTTTAGGAAATGATATCAATAGCACCTGAGGGCTTGCGTGAGGCACTTACAGTAGCAATGGCTTTCACTTGACAATTGTACAACATTCATTGCGTTATTTACGTTGTTGAGATGACAATTTTCTCGAACATATGAAGCAACGGAATAGCAATGTCCTTCTACTCGTAAATGATTCAGATTGTGATTGAATTAAGCTGGATTACCGCTACCCTAGAACATAAAGGGCTAAGGAAGGAACATGGATGAGTTTTAGTCAGTAAAAGTCGGAGACTTCGTTCCGCTCCACCCAGAGCGGGAGAAGTCATTTGATGATTACCCACCCTCAAAAAAACAGATTCTAATTGAAAGTGTGTTACGCAGTTAAGGTGCAGAAGGTTTCCAACACAACTTGGGGTCCTTTTTCTGTTTTCATATCCATCGAGATAGGAGCAAGAATACTGTTAGGGTGAAAAGATATGCCAGCCAGCAAGATTAACTGAAAGGAGTGGCCTAGGTGCTTCTGATGTAATAAAGTAGTCATTATATACTACTGTTGCTAAAATGCATAAATTATAGAGACATAAAAAAATAAAATCACCGGAATGGAAACGGCCGCGAAATTTAAGTTGTTAGTTGTAAAGGCATCAAAGTTAAAGTCAAATCATTTATTTCAAATGGGCACAAGGAAGGCACTTTTGAACGTCAAAATGAACAAGAAATAGAATTGATTCTAAATGCGCCTTCCAAAAGGTAGTTTCGTATGGAGAAGAATGGGCAAGAAACTCCACCGTTACTCTTTTAAAAATGTATTCATACATGAATTTATAAAATTATATGTGAAGACAATGCACCCACAATAAAAATACTACGCCCCAAAAGGTTATAAGAAAAACAAATATAACAGTGGCAGGTAACATTGATTATGTCATAATCACCGTCGTACCCAGACAGGCATATTAACTTGGTGTAAGTTGTTTCATCACAACCGCTGTCAAAATGGTTAAAAAAAATTATAACCAGGATCCTAGAACCAAGAAATCAAAGACATGTAACATCCGCGCCGCTGGGCCCGCATGGTGGATTAAGGCCCATTCCGTCTCATAGAGAGAAGAACAGGGGGCCTAAACATTAGTGTCAATCGCTCCACGTCGAATCGATTTCGAAAATTCTTGATGGAACAATTCGTTATCTCATCGATTCGGATTGTCAAGAACGCCACATGTCTACGCATTTGTATGGGAATATTGATCAAGTTTCGTTAAACAATTTGACATTGTCTAGCACTTAGCGATCGAAAACGATTGATTACGTGACATTTCGAAAGCTTATACCAATTAATATACGATATCGAATTTAGATAAATCCGAAATGTATGGCATTTCGGATTTATCTAAATTCGTTATCGTTAATGAAAATGTGACTTTGTCTAGGCCCCGTGTATCCCAGCTGTGGACACGTTGTAGGCTGATTATGCTTATGTTTAGGGAACCCGAGCAAAACCTAAAATCTAGCTAGAATTATAAGAAAAACAATTCCCACCTCCCTAAACATTCCACTACTCAACGAACACTAAACGCTCCCACAATCCGCATTATTAATCCAAAAGACTCTCTTCGCGTCACCAGCTTGAATCGTGCGGGGTCCGTAGACAAAGTATAGCAATAGACAAGGCGAAATAATAATATTGAGAAATTTATTAGATCCACGTAAGAGTGCACGCGACAGGAATATAATTTATCTATTTGTTTCGCGTAGCCAACGAATGAGCCGTAACACAACGGCCTGCTGTCACGATACGATTTATTTATATTAAAAAAGTATTACCCAAATACATTCTACAGTTTAAGTTAACAAGTGACTGTCAAAGACAATCACTGGCATACGCTTAGGAGGTTGTCTGCTGTTTAACCGGGCTTGCTTGTGGATGCCGCAATAAATTAAGGCCTTAAAAAACTAACGTCGCTAAAGGAGTACAATAGTACAAAGTACGCCATTCATCCGATCCAGCCTGTCCCTTAGGCTGGATCGGATGAATGGCGTACTTTCACAGATATAGTGCGCTTTTAATATTTCTAACGTGACGAAATTATCGTCACGTTCATGTGACGAAATTATCGTCACGTTCACGTGACGGCATCACGATAACTTAACGAAGTAAAGTGTATAGAGATATGTATATGAAGACACTTTTAAACTTCAGTCCACAATAAAGTTATAAAAAGCATGTATTACCATGAACGTGGACCTCCACTAAATTTATCGTCGCGTTAGAAATTATACAAGCTTAAAATCTATACCATACTCTATGGTCCCGTCTCCGTGCCGTGTCGGATCCCGTGACATTGTGGTTGCGGTGCCGAGTTCCCGAGATGACAGACTACCATTTATTATTAAAGAGATCTAATAGCTCGTGGAAATTAAGCGTATTCTGAATTCAAATGTAGTCGTGGTTTTAATTTATTTGTGGTCATGACAATGGTGGAGAACGGAATGGACTCTATGTTATTTACGATTTATGAGGAAATCAAGACGGAAAAGGTGCCATGTGAAGGGATATATATGCTAAGGAGAATGCTTAACTAATGACATAGCCGTCATTTTTGCTGGATTTTGCGTAAAAGTAATCATGTCATGGAAGACTTATTTATTAATTTAACTTTATTTGAAACGGTTGTACAAACCAATTACAGTAATTAATGGCTTATAAAAAACAAAATATAAAATTCAGGTAGAAAGACAATACAATAAAATATAACATTACTGACAAACAACACGCATTCCGTTAAGCAGAGGTGCATTCATATTACACCCACATTCCACCAGTCATGTATAAGTCCCATGTAGTCCCAATAGGAGGTGAACCTATTGCTATCAGCCAGGCACAATTCCAAACTTCGGGCTGCTTCTGAGAAATTCCAGATGGAAAAATCCAGCAACACTTTGCCCGACCCGGGAATTGAACTCAGAACTCGTGCGCATGAGTAGTGCTTGCGACAACTAGACCAACCAGGCAGTCAGTAGTTACGGTAAAACAGTATATAAAAAACTGAGTCGCATAAAACGAGGAGCGAGGAAAGAGGACAAGCGACAATATAATACATAATACCAACGCTATTAAAACATCATGAACCCTTTACGTTCAACCGTCAACCAACATAACAACACTAAAACTATGAAACGAACTACCAGCATTTCAACTTAATCTATACTTATATTATAAAGCTGAAGAGTTTGTTTGTTTGAACGCCAATTGAAAATACCTTTTTGTGTTGGATAGTCCATTTATCGAGGAAGGCTATAGGCTATGCAACACGTCATAGTCACGCTACGACCAATAGGAACCGAGCAGCGGTTGAAATAGCGCCGGAGCAGCTACTACTTCATAAATGCAAAAGTTAGTTTATTTGTTACCTTTTCACGCCTAAACCACAAAACTGATCATCCTGAAATTTTGCACATACGTTGTGAGGTATCCAAAAACGGACATAGGGTACATTTTATCCCGAAGAAAACCATTTCCGAAGAAAACAACAATGACGCTCTTATGATAATAGATGGCGCCACGTGTCTTTCTAATCAGGAATGAATTATATTATTACAAGCAGAGTACAACCCGAACCCTATCAGTTATAGTGAAGTTCTAAATGAACGCGAGCGAAGCCACAGGAAAATGCTAGTTTACTATAAAATCAAGCATTAACAATATCCCGCCCCGTTTTCCTCCTTCACCCCTTTGTGGCCCATTCTTTACACCCCAGTCGTAACAGAAGGAAACCTATTCCCATCATCCAGTGTATGAGATTGGAAACCATTGTGTTGCGTACAGCTCTTTAAACGGAGCCGGCTATTTCATTCGTGACTCCAAGCAATACTGCTTGTTTATACCGGTAGCGTTATTTAGTTTTATCTGGTTCTAGGGATCAGTGGATTGATATTAAAACGGGTGGGTTTATAGTTTTATGGAAGTAATATTCAATGAATAAATATAAAACGTAGTGTTGCCATCTGACAGTTTTTTTGATAACTTACATTCAGTCAAAAAAGTATCGGGAATGGATGATTTGTTTATGGTTCCAAATTCAAATTTTTGGTTTTTTTGTAGTTGTTAGATTGGCACAACTGTTTTCCATTTTGGCGCGGAGTTTGAGTTGCATCTGTTATTTATATTAAACTAGCTGACCCGACAGACGTTGTCCTGTCTTAACTGTGATACCTACCCTACCTACCTAGCTACCTACCCTACCTACCTACCTACCCTACCTACCTACCCTACCTACCCACCCTACCTACCCTACCTACCTGCCTACCCTACCTACCTACCTACCCTACCTACCTACCCTACCTACCCACCCTACCTACCCTACCTACCTACCTACCCTACCTACCTACCCTACCTACCCACCCTACCTACCCTACCTACCTACCTACCCTACCCACCCTACCTACCCTACCCACCCTACCTACCCTACCTACCTACCCTACCTACCCACCCTACATACCCTACCTACCAAAAAAAAAAATAAATAATGTATTCTGCTATTCAGGGCGGAGACAAATCCAACGAAACAAAAACCATGAAAATTGGTCCAGCAGATCTCGAGTTATAATGGAGGGAACAAACCCGACTTTCTTTTATATATATAGATACAGTGCTGGTTTTAGTAATATCATATACCTATAGTGTGTATTGCGAATTTCATAATGGACAAAAATATCGAACAAAGAGTTTGTCTTAAATTTTGCATCGCCAATGGAATTTCGTGTTCGGAGTCACTGAAAATGTTACAGAAGGCTTACGGTGAATCGACTTTATCAAAAACTCGTGCTTATGAGTGGTTCAAAGCGTTCAAAAGCGGTCGAGATGTGATGGAAGATTTGCCTCGCTCTGGTAGGCCGTCAACGTCTGCAACTGAAGTTAACATCGCAAAAGTGAAGAAAATAGTGACTGAAAATCCCCATTCAACTCTGAGAGAGATAGCCGCTGAACTTTCTGTATCTCACGAGTCGATCCGTACCATTTTAACTAATCATTTGGGTATGAAACATGTTGCTGCTCGGCTAGTCCCAAAAGATCTGAATTTTCTCCAAAAACTCAATCGCATGAAAGTCGCTGAGGACATGCTAGAATGAGTCAGTTCGGACCCAACATTCATGAAACGCATTGTTACTGGTGACGAGACGTGGGTTTACGAGTTTGACATGCAAACTAGTCAACAAGCTTCGGAGTGGCGCCTTCCAACTGAACCGAAACCGAAAAAGGAGAATTCGCGGCGAGAACTGAACTCAATTCCGGAAGCAGCGTTTAAAAAATGTTTTGATGAATGGATTATTCGTTGGCGCAAGTGTATCGTTTCTAAAGGAGCATACTTTGAAGGTGATAAAATAAATTTGGATGAATAACAGACATTTTGTGTATTATTGATCTTTTCCCGGTACTTTCTTGACAGAGTAGTATTTCGGGTTTCTAATATAAGATATACTATACACATTACGTGTGTTAAGGCAAACTGATGGTGGGGTGCCCGGGGGACCGCCGGGTCTCGAGTTCGAACCCAAGTCACGGATCTGACTTTTCAGATTCATGTGCGTATTGTATAATTATCACTTGCTTAAAAAACGGCGAAGGAAAACATCGTGAGGAAACCGGCATGCCTAAGAGGTACATATATCTCAACAGTATATGAAGCTAATTCGGAAGCCCATGGGCAGCATTCAAACTCTGCCACCAGTTTAATCACTAAGCGCACGAAAGAGAAGAAAGAAGAAGGCAACCTGCAAATACAACCTGGTAAAGTAGGGCTACCTTAAAGGTACGGCAGCAAGGTATCGTCGAGTCAGCTTCACCTTCTAGCCTGCCCTCTGTGTCCTAAAACATGCAACCTAAGTGATCTCTGACGCTGTGGAAGTGGCGAAGTTTTGGACCCACAAAATATAAAATACAGTAGTGCCAGCTACACGAAGAAAAAGAAGAGTGTGTAAAGGCAACATCAGGTATTAAGTAGGTGGACCTACTCCTTTATTTAGAAGATCACAGCATGCATGCATGTTGATTAGGTCATCCTTTTAGCGTAAATGTTTTGTTATATGATTGGAGGAATCACTGCCCTGTCAATCTGTGTGGTACTTTCCACACTAGACCATTTCCGTCATAGTCTACATGGTCTTCACATCATTATGTCTGAACTTTAAAAGAGACTGTGACCTCTGAGTTGGTTTCGGTCTTTCGAAAAAATGAAACAAATCTACTTATAATATGTATTATATATGTCGTAGGATAATTTGATACTTCGAATCTTCGCGGAAATCCTAGGGGTTTTGCGAAAACGCGGATAATTAGACATAGGCGAAAAATTATCAAATCTTACTGGACAAAGTCAGGATTTTTGCGAAAATACTCGTTATTATAGCAATATTGCGAAACGAAACGCTGGCTGTTATGAAATAAGAACGCTGATTGGTCGGTCAGCGCGTTCAATAAGAGATCGTCTCTGATTGGTTGACGTCTTAATCATCGGCAAACTAGGAACCAATTAGAAGTCAGCCAGCAAAATTGTAGCCAATCAGTGTTGAGCACATCAAATCTTACTATAGTAACGAGTATTTTCGCAAAAATCCTGACTTTGTCCAGTAAGATTTGATAATTTTTCGCCTATGTCTAATTGTCCGCGTTTTCGCAAAACCCCTAGGATTTCCGCGAAGATTCGAAGTATCAAATTATCCTACGACATATACATATCGTATCACGATTAAGAGTCGATATAAGAGTGGAGAAACGATAGGTACTGCAAGTAGTCCGCGATATGAGTATAGACCTCCCGCGAAAAGTATAGCTTTCGGAAATCATCATCTATTTTCGGATATATGTACAAACACGTGATTATAACATCAAATAATAGACTTGTTACAGCCATACAAGTACTGACATTTTGTGCACTAGCTGCTCTCGCGCGGTTTACCCACTGCTCGGCTCCTATTGGTCGTAGCGTGATGTTACATAGCCTATAGCCTTCCTCGATAAATGGACTATCCAACACGAAAATAATTTTTCAATTCGGACCAGTAGTTCCAGAGATTAGCTCGTTTAAACAAACAAACTCTTCATCTTTATACTTTACTAGCTTCTGCCCGCGACTTCGTCCGCGGCAAATTGCGATATACTACTCTGTCAAGAAAGTACCGGGAAAAGATCAATAATACACAAAATGTCTGTTATTCATACAAATTTATTTTATCACCTTCAAAGTATGCTCCTTTAGAAACGATACACTTGCGCCAACGAATAATCCATTCATCAACACATTTTTTAAACGCTGCTTCCGGAATTGAGTTCAGTTCTCGCCGCGAATTCTCCTTTATGTCTTCTATCGATTGAAAACGGGTGCCACGAAGTGGTAATTTGAGTTTAGGAAAAAGAAAAAAGTCAGCAGGAGCCATATCTGGTGAATATGGTGGTTGCTGGATGGTATTTGTTGAGTGTTTGGTCAAAAATTCGTTCACAATGATAGCCTTGTGCGAAGGCGCATTGTCGTGGTGCAAAATCCAAGAATTTTCTTTCCACAAATCTGGCCTTTTTCGTCGAATTTGCTCTCTTAAACGCCGCATAACGCTCAAATAATATTCTTTATTTACCGTTAGACCTTCCGTTATAAGCGGGATTGTCCGAAAGGGTTACCGCTACCCCGGAACATAAAGGGCTACGGAAGGAACATGGATGGGTTTTAGTCAGTAAGAGTCTGACACTCCCTTCCGCTCCACCCAGAGCGGGAGCAGTCATTGGATGATTTCCCAGCCTTAAAAAAAAAAAAAAAAAGACCTTCCGTTAAGAATTCAGAGTGCACAACACCGCGATAGTCAAAGAAAACAGTCAACATGACTTTGACTTTTGATCGACTTTGGCGTGGATTTTTCAGTTTCGGTTCAGTTGGAAGGCGCCACTCCGAAGCTTGTTGACTAGTTTGCATGTCAAACTCGTAAACCCACGTCTCGTCACCAGTAACAATGCGTTTCATGAATGTTGGGTCCGAACTGACTCGTTCTAGCATGTCCTCAGCGACTTTCATGCGATTGAGTTTTTGGAGAAAATTCAGATCTTTTGGGACTAGCCGAGAAGCAACATGTTTCATACCCAAATGATTAGTTAAAATGGTACAGACCGACTCGTGAGATACAGAAAGTTCGGCGGCTATCTCTCTCAGAGTTGAATGGGGATTTTCAGTTACTATTTTCTTCACTTTTGCGATGTTAACTTCAGTTGCAGACGTTGACGGCCTACCAGAGCGAGGCAAATCTTCCATCACATCCCGACCGCTTTTGAACGCTTTGAACCACTCATAAGCACGAGTTTTTGATAAAGTCGATTCACCGTAAGCCTTCTGTAACATTTTCAGTGACTCCGAACACGAAATTCTATTGGCGATGCAAAATTTAAGACAAACTCTTTGTTCGATATTTTTGTCCATTATGAAATTCGCAATACACACTATATATGATATTACTAAAACCAGCACTGTATTTAATATAAATAACAGATGCAACTCAAACTCCGCGCCAAAATGGAAAACAGTTGTGCCAATCTAACAACTACAAAAAAACAAAAATTTGAATTTGGAACCATAAACAAATCATCCATTCCCGATACTTTTTTGACTGAATGTACTGTAACTGTTTAGGCAGCGCATGCAAATAATTCTGTTTTCGGAGATATTTCTTTCCGACTTGCTCGACGAAGATTGCGATAGCTCGGCTAATATGTATGATATAAATATAATTTATAGCCTATATCACTCAGGAATAATGTAGCTTTCTAACAGTGAAAAAATGCTTGAAATTGGATCATTAGTTCCGGAGATTACCCCTCTACATACAAACTTACAAATTTTACCTCTTTATAATATTAGTATAGATAATACTTGTAAAGATTACTGTGGTTAGAAAGATAAAGAAAAACAACAACAAACAAACAACGCTATGCAATACCAATCAATCTGCCTAGCCTTTTCCCAACTTTGTTGGGGTCGGCTTCCAGTCTAACCGGATGCAGCTGAATACCAGTATTTTACATGGAGCGACTGCATATCTGACCTTCACAACGTCAGTAACTGGGTAATACGATACCCCATGGTAAGACTGGCTGTCAGACTTTCGGGCTTCTGACTGCCCTTAACGACTATCAAAGATCCATACTGACATCCAGGACCAACGGCTTAACGTGCTTTCCAAGGCACGGAGGAGTGTTTGCAATACCAATATCTTAAAAAAAAATGAGACAAATTACGAGGTGCGACAGAAGTTGGTAATCGAACAAAAAACCAGAGAAAAAATCATACAAACGCACAATAAAGCTGCTCTACTACTAAACTTTTTTGAAGGGGCTTACTCTGCATCGCAACGTTCGTGCGAATTCGGAAACACGAACATTACCGAAGCGCATACGTCTTCTAGTTTAACTTCCGTACGATCAAGACGGATTACAAATTAAATAATCTCTGCCAAACTTCAACCAAATTGGTTTCAATTTAACAAGAAACTTAAGAAACTTTGCATACAGATTACAAGATAAATTCCTACTTACGTATTTATTCATGTTCTCCAAGTTCGTATAGTTAGCATAAGGCCGTGGTGTCCTCGCCGCGGTCGGAGGCAGACGCGTCAGCGGCGTAACTTTATTATTTACTTAGAAAGCTCAGGTGGCGAAGCTAACTGTTTGTTCCGCACTGTTTTTCTTGTTAAGTAAAGGTTATTTCTTATTAGGTACACTAAAAAAGAGATTTAAAAAAATGTATGTAGATTTGTCGTCATCACTTGTGAGGTATAATATGATCTTTGCAAGATTTTCTGTTAAAAAATACAAATAACATTACCTTACTTATGTATCTTTATAGTTTTTATTAACTATCAATCAATTAATAACACAATACATAAATATGTAGCCTTGAAAAAAATTTTAGTACAGACCATAACAGTCAACGGGATTAATAATAATAATAATAATAAATTTATTTAGCTAAGATTACATTCGTGTGGAATTGAATTCCTAGATCTCACACTAGGATTCCCTGTGTTGTGAGATCCAGGGTCCTTCGTTCCGTTAACAATTTTATGTAATTTAAGATACATTTTTAAACTTAAAACTTAAAATAAAAGAAGTTATGTTATACATGGTGGTGTTTGTGTCAGATTGTGTTAGTGTTGTGATATAGTGTATGTATTCTATAGGTATGTATATAAGCGAGTACACTTATGTATTTGTGAATTGTCAATCTGTGTGTGTTTTACTTATACTACGAGACTTTCTGTCATATCGTAGTCCAGTGTTCGAAGCCAATTTGTTACCGTCACTCTGCATTTTTTTTGTGTTAGTTTTAGTATTTTGTGTAGATCATTGAGTTTAGTGTATATGTGAGGTCCCATAAAACCGTAAGACCTTCTGCCGATGGTTTTACGACATCGGATTTTATCCCAATTAACTCTTCGACTTGAGATGACGCAAGTGCTCAAGGCAGTTTTATGGAATCGTAAGGTGACAGACAGTATGTAAAGCTGTCTGACCCTTAGTACTCCAACTTCAGTATAGAGTTTATTCGTGGGGTACCGGTACGGTCGTCTATAGGCAACTTTTAGTAGAGCACGTTGAGCTCGTTCTACTTTAATTAGCGAGGTCTTGCCCGCACCTCCCCACGCTACTATGCAGTAATTGAGAATGGATTGACAAAGGGAGAAGTAGATCATTTTCAGGACAGAGTCATCAGCAATCTTGCCCAGTTGTTTAAATATACGCAGCATCGTTCTAATCCTGCCCTTTAAAGCGCTCAGGTGTGCGGACCACGTCAGTCTGTTGTCCACAATTACTCCTAGGTATCTAATAGAGTCAGTTTGTTCAATGTAGGGACAAGAACACTGGTCGGAACTAATACAAGAGTGTAGCCGTAAGCAAGATACTGACTTAGGAGATGAACGTTCGGAAATGGCAAAGTTGATTGCCTTGGTTTTTTCAATGTTCAGCGTCAAAAGATTATATTGGAGCCAGTTCGCAACAGCCTTTACCCCGTCTTCAACCGCGCGTTGCACTTCATCCCATGTTTTCCCATGAAAAACTATGGCGGTGTCATCGGCATAAGTGAAAATTTTAGCCTGTGGAAGGTTCATGCTGCATAGTCCATTTATATAAATAATAAAAAGAGTGGGACCCAGCACGCTTCCCTGGGGAACACCAAAATGTACGGTGGTTGAGTCACTACAATGTTCCCCTAGCACAACCCTTTGCGTTCTATCACAGAGATATGAGGTAAACCAGTCCAAAGCAACGCCACGAATTCCTAGAAGCGAGATTTTCTTGATGAGAATTTTTCTGGATATAGTATCGAAGGCTTTTGCAAGGTCCAGGAAGATCCCAGTACATGCCAGTCCTTGACCTAGGTTCAACGTTATATAGTCGGCTAAATTCGTTACTGCATCCTCCGTGGACCTGCCAACCCGAAAACCATTGTCCGAAAGGGTTACCGCTGCCCCGGAACATAAGGGGGTAAGGAAGGAACAACGATGGATTTTAGTCAGTAAGAGTCTGACACTCCCTTCCGCTCCAGGGCGGAAAAGTTCAATAGATAATTTCCGACCCTCAAAAAAAAAAGACGTTGAAAGATGACTTCATAGCATTTCCAGAGACAAATGGCGCGCTATAAAATTCAACAACGGATATTAGCATCGTCTACAAGTCGTTAAAGTTAGCGCTCACGACAGCAGTTAAACTTACCGAGCTAGAATGGATTTTATGGCTAGTTTCTACATACTATACCTAATAAAATAGGAATAATTTTCACTTAGGAGGATAGACCTAATTATGTCTTCTTTTTTTTGCTGAATAAAATATAAAACAAATAATTATTGGTAAATGTAGTCCCTTGTCTTCTTTTTTCTATTTCACTTGACTAGACTGATGCCCGGCACAAGACCGACTTGACGCCCACGACAAAAGTGACGACAAAATACCACCACGACATTTTTTCGTTCCGTGTGAACGTAACTCGGGCCAAAGTGAGTGAACCCTGCCTGTGTCGCGCAGATTTTAACATGACGTCATTGTATGGAGTTGTACAAAGTGGCGCGAATAGTCGCTTGACTTCAAGCGGATTTCATCAATGAAACTAAATGCGATTAGCGCATAAACTATATTTAAGAGCTGTCAATTTATAATAATGAAAATGACAATATTAACAATGACAGCTCTTGACGAGTTTTAGATGTGCTATCGGTAGATTCTGTAAAAATCGTTGAACGCCAACGTTGCCAACGCGGTCACCGTGTGTCCGACAAACAATAGTTTTTCTATTGTGTCTGCTGCGTGGCAGTCAATGACTTAAGTGCAGTAAGCGTGAAGTGAGCTGTCGGTCCACCTAAAACTAGGTACACTATTGACAGCTCACTTTAAACTCACTTCACCTCCTTTATCAAGGTGAGGTGTTTACGGAATAGTGCTACTGATCGCGTTCAGTTTCATTAGTGAAAGCTTAATCATTAAAACAATCGAACGTCGCTGTCGCATCCCGCGTTCCGCGCGTCGCCTCAGTGTGTCGTGTGACCACAGTTTGAGATTAGGTCGAATCATTTTTCGCTCTAACAATTTCAAAAGAAGAACAAGTGGGTCCAACCAAAACCGTTCTTATTCTTAACAAAAAAAGAAACTGCGTAGTAAAACGCAAACTACGCTCCATGTAAGTAAAAACTAATAATAAGCGATGACACTTAGAAGCTGTCGGAGAAGTTTTTGTGAACTACCCTCATATGTCTTGGGAGTAGGAATAAACTTTGTAAGACAGAACCGATCTATAAAACTTATATTTTGACCCTTAACAAGACGTTTACTTAAAGTGTCCATGATTAGGGATAGATTTCAGGACAACTTTAATTCAATACACGCCTGTAAATAGCCTCAAGTAAGAGTTTTGGCCATAAACTATCGTGTACCGGCGATTCCGTGGAAGGCTACCCGACACCTCGCAGCGCAACACGACGCCGTCACTTCGTGTACATTAGTTTTTATTTTTGTGGTATTTATAAATATGTATGATAGTCTGTAAGGTATATATGTTATGGGTCTTGCTACCTAAAATAAATTAAATATAATAATTATTAAATATTTACTACAATATAATTATAGAGGCGCTTCACGTACAAATAAGTAACAGGTAGCATAAATCACGTTTTCTCAATTCAGTTTGGCAGTTTTAGGGCTCCCGCAGAAAGGCGTGACGCGACGATGCGACGCGATGCGGGTACAACCATTTCTATGAAGTTTATTCTTAGAAATTGTTCTACTAGTCACCTGTTTGCTCCTATAAGCTCGCATCTAAGAACACAGTACGTAACTAAGATATATTTTTGTAATAATTTTTAACTGGGCACCTAAAATAAAAACACGCTTTGATTGTTTCTCTCTAATTAATTCATTAAGAAGGAAACATAACTGGAGCTCATTATGATTTTGTAACAACTTGTCTACAGACCTTCTTCCCTAAATAAAATTAAATAAATGTTGTTTTTATTTTATCTGTATTTACTACTAGCGGCTGCCAGCGACTTTGCCCCAGTTGATGTCGAAAATTATACCAAGGGAACGTACTACCGGGATAGAAGTATCCTATATGTTAATCCAGGTCATAAACTACCTCTGTGCCAAATTTCATTCAGATCCGTTCAGCCATTTGAGCGTGAAAGACGGACAAACATACACACTCACTCACAAAATTTCGCCTTTATAATTAAAGCGTGATTATTTTATCGTTGTTATTTTAACGATAGCATGCCTAAAACAATCACTGCTGCGACATAGGCCTCCCCTCTTTAAGAGGGAATGGGCTACAATCTACAAAACGGACCGGGCGGGTTCGTAGATATCATTTGTCTTCTAATGTTTGGTTCTAGGACACGCCAGTTTCCTCATAATGTTTTCTTTCGCCGGTGTGAAAGCAGTGGTGATGAAACTAAATACACAAAGTAAACATATTTTGATCAGTATACAACCTGACACTGAACAACAACAATTTCAGAAACGTAACAAAATTTAAATTTCGCGGGCTACCACATATCAACTCCCATAAATAACAAAATTATTCACTATTCACATGTTCATTGTAAATTAAACACTCAGTGAGTTCGAAAATAAACAATAAAACAAAATTTAAAAAGAACGACAGTTCTTTAGTTTATTTTTAATTCTGTAGGCACTTATATATTTTCAGACTGCAAAAAAACCCCCTTTACGTGTACTTGACAACCCGAGGATCAGATTGCCACTAGTTGTCAAGTTGAAGCACCACTTGTTGGCACTGAACACTCCACAGAATATTGAATTTGATCCTTGACTGTCTGCCAGCATTCAAATCGTATGTCTTCAAGTGGCTCCAAATGTATGTAATCTTTGAATCTTTGGTTGTAAGGAGACCTTATATACCTATTGTAGGTTTGTTTGAATAAACTACGACGCAATTATTAGACTGGGATTTATTTTGCTAGCATCGCAAACTTGGTCTGCGTGCTAGATAACGAACCTCCTCAGATAACCGTCTCTTAAGTCATAGGTTTGAAGTTCGAACCCAAGACCTCTAATTTCACGGATTCATGTGCGTATTGTATAATTATCACTTGCTTATAAATCAGTAAAGAAAAACATCGTGAGGAAACCAGCATGTCTGAGAGATATTTCTCAACAGCATGTGAAGCTAATTCAGAGGCCCATGGGCAGCTTAAAAACTCTGACACCGGGTTAGTCACGAACTACACGAAAAGAAGAAGACCGTCTCTTAAGGCAAGGTCTTTTTATTTTTATGTGGGTGAAAATCATCAAATGACCACTCCCACTTTGGGTGGAGCGGAGGGAGTGTCAGACTGTCACTGACTAAAACCCATCCATGTTCCTTCCTTAGCCCTTTATGTTCCGGGGTAGCGGTAACCCTTTCGGACAATCCCGCTGAAGAGGTCTGAGTCCCAAAAGTGGAAATGTATCTGGTTATGCATGGACATAATTATTATTTATTTACTTTTATGTAAGGATCATTGCAGATGGCGCATTTATTTTTCCTAACTTAATGTGCTTAGCAGACGATTTGGTGAACAGTTTGTGCTATTAGTTGACATATAGCAGGACACTGCTGCTATGAACCCACCAAAAAATCACTATCACAAAAAAAAATCACAAGAAAAAATGTCAGGTTACAAAATATTCAGCAAAAATTTGGGAAAATCCTAATCATTCTACATGAATGGTTACCCTATTATCCGTGCAAAGTTCATACGTCAGTCGTTGCAGGGATATCGAATATTGTCACGGCTGGAAATGCGTTCCATTCTACGGCATATAATGATGTCAGCAATCCCTTTTATGCAGAGAATAAAGGCTTTTCTTCAACTTGGAGGATCTCTAGAAAAGGAATATATGAAGTGTTTTTATTTGCCGGTATAGCTTCCTTCATCATAGATCCTATAAGTGAGTACTGTAGACCCTAAGTGAAACCTTGTGGAACTTAGAGCCTGGTCGGTTAGAATATAACTGACAGCATTCGATCTTTCAAAATGATCTTGTCGTGTGGTTAGTGACTAACCTGGTGTCAGAGTTTTAATGTTGCCCATGGGCCTCTGACTTAGCTGATAGAATATTTTGATAGGTTTTATATAAAAGACATGAATAAGGGTCTGTCAGTAGCCGAGCTGCTGGACGCAAGTATTCTTGTAAAGTAATAGAATTCAATAGCTGCTATCCCGTGTGTTTCTATTTGTGAGATAGAACCCTACATAACACGCTACACGAACTCTACCTCTGAGAGCTCCCTAAGTGAAGATCTGTCTGGTCTTCACAGTAATCATTACCTAAACTACTTACAAAGGTATTAAAACTTAAACCCATATGTATACATTTACTAAGGAAACATACTTAAACTAACGGAGGTAGTAAGTTAACTGAGTAGCTTCAGATTTCTTAAATACAATTTAAAAATATATTTTCAACGCTATCAGACAACGAAAACATATTGCAAAAACATAGAAAACTTTTTTTAAAACCCTCATGACGTAGTGAGGAAATCTTGTTTAATTTTTTTTATACATTTAACCACAGCCTTACTTGAATAATAGGTGACTAAGGGCGAATTTCACAAATTAAACCGAACGCGATCAGCGGGTAAACTGAAGCTGTTATTTTCTATAGAATATTAAACGTGGTTTATGGCTGATCACGTTCATTTCATAGGTAAAACCTAACCAATATAGATCAGCGCGAACGAGTTGCGGTGAAGAGCGACGCCTTTCGACGACACAAATACCATCCGTATGCGTAAATTAAATCGATTTTCAGTTGTAACAGAATTACTCACTTCCTGGCCAACAGACGGTCCACGGTGACCTTTTAGCTTGCCTCTTCATCCAAGTTCTTAAAATAAAAATCTAATCGAACTTCGCTCACCGACCTCATCCCTAACTGTCAAATTTTCCCAATTGACAATGAACCTTAAGTTTTGGTTAAAAAACTTTCAAAGAAAGATAACTGGGGGTAACTTGTTGTGGTGGCCTCTGTAGTTTATTACATTATAATAAAACAGATGATATAATAATACGAAATTATTTAATCATGCATTTTAATCATCAATCATCACCCCTTTTGTTTAGGGTGAGTATCACCAAATAAAGAAGCGACTAGCTGATTAAAACCCATGTGCGCGTTTTAAGCCCTTTGTGTTCCAGAGCAGCGGTAACCTTTTCGTACAGTCCTGCTGACCATGGTTATCCCTAACACAGGACTCTTGACGGAATGGATGCGATCAGAAGCGTCGTCAATTAGCCTCAGACTTTAAACATAATGGCGACAGTATAGACACGGACACCGCTGTATCTGTCCAGGTATGATATTGTTAAGTGGTAAGAAAACACGTTTATTTGCGGCAAACATGACGCACCGAAGGAACACAAACACAAAAGAACAGTTCGAAAGTCTGACTCGAGTCTTTCCAAACAGTGTGGTTACCAACTGGGCTGTGAAGGTCAGATACGCAGTCGCTCCATGTATTCTGGTATTCAGCTGCATCCGGTTAGACTGGAAGCCGACCCCAATATAGTTAGGAAAAAGTCAACAAAACTTAAACTTAAATTTTATTTAAAAAATCTCAATGTTATGTCAAATCGTAAAATCGTGGCCAGTCACCGCGCGCATTCGCCTGTAATGTAACGTAAGATCCGAGCAAGTACATCAGTGAAGGAGGAGAACCGAGCATTAGTCAGTAGTCGTCAGGGAGGCAGTATTTTAACGTAATGCGAAATCGAATCATAAATATTCAATTTCAATGCTCGTGGTGAGGAATAAGGAAGCGGGAGGATTCCCGCTCTGAATGAGCAGAAGGGAGCCTCAGACTCTTGCTGACTAAAACCCATCCATGTGCCGTCTATAGCCCTTTGTGTTCCAGAGCAGCGGTACCTTAATAATATTTAAATTGTCAGTACCCCACAGTCCCAAGTCTCGCCAGGCTGTATCTCACAAACAATTTTCCCAGATATTTCGGTTGCCCCAACAACAAATACTAAAAAACAGAATAAAATAATTATTTAAGGGGGCTCTGTTACAAGAAACGTGTTTTTTTTTTGCCGATTTTGTACGGAACCCTTCGTGCGCGAGTCCTACTAGCACTTCTCCGGTTTTATTTTTCAATAAAACGATATCCGTAGACACTTACATTACATTAGGTACTCGTCGGATCCAATTAGGTACCGAGTTCAGGAGCACGTGCTTTTTAGTTTTTAGTCTTGCGATTTTATTAGTTTAGTTTATATGAGTTTTTTGAAATCAGACTTTTCTTTAACTTAAAATTTTCAACGATAAATCATATTGATCGGAGATAAAAAATAAAGTAAATTTTTATTAAAATATACCAATATAACTAAATATGCATAAGTAAGTAACTATATTTACTAAGGGAAATAAACAGTGGTTTACAAAAAACTAGTGACCCGACCCGGCTTCGCACAGGTGCAATGTAGATACTATCACGCCGGAAAAGCCCCGGGCGAAAGCTAGCTAAACAATAAGCCTCTTGGAAATAATGGGTATTTAACATAACAAATATTCTACCCGTATATTGTCACTTTTGTGCAAGTAGAGAAGAAATAACCATTTACCTGAGTTTTTTGAAATCAGACTTTTCTTTAACTTAAAATTTTCAACGATAAATCATATTGATCGGAGATAAAAAATAAAGTAAATTTTTATTAAAATATACCAATATAACTAAATATGCATAAGTAAGTAACTATATTTACTAAGGGAAATAAACAGTGGTTTACAAAAAACTAGTGACCCGACCCGGCTTCGCACAGGTGCAATGTAGATACTATCACGCCGGAAAAGCCCCGGGCGAAAGCTAGCTAAACAATAAGCCTCTTGGAAATAATGGGTATTTAACATAACAAATATTCTACCCGTATATTGTCAGTAGTTGCTGTAAGATTAATATGTTATTAATATTTATAATTTATGCATGTTGCTTTTAAATGGTAAATTTAT